>OX453036.1:2095200-4495200 GCA_949699805.1 Tromatobia lineatoria | reverse complement strand
TACTTTGATCGTAAGCGACTCGCAGTTCGATGACTCGCTCACTCCGCACGTGCAGTGATCGAAAGGGCGTGTTCGCTCGGTCAAATCCAGTGTCCATGAGCTCAAATACGGTCAAAGTGTCGAACGTTGAAGTTTCGATCTTCCAGTACATCGATCCAATATATCCTTCTCTCTTTGATTTCCGCATGAGCCGGTGTCCAGATCTCGTCGAGTCTCGTGTCACTCCAACCGATCGGAGTCTCTCGATCGAAAATCCTGGCAATTGTTGTGTCAAGCCCTCACGGGAATCTGTTCTCTCTCCCTCTCTCGCCGTCCCTCGTTGAACCCTTTCAGTGGTATATATATACTATAGCCCATATGTGTAACCAACAACGGCGTCGATAGGTCGCGAGCAAACGTGGGTGAGGGAGCGTGCGGCAACTCTTTGAACATTGACGTCGTCAGAGCGTAGAGCCAAGGGTCACGAGAGGAGGGTCACCGCGGGTCGATGATTCGAGTGATCCGAGTGCTTCACTCACTCTCGTTACTATTCTCCTTTGTGGTGTAAATATGATGTATATATCCCAAACGCATAGTTATACCTGACCAATTTTTGCACCCTAGTATCGTCGAAATATTGAGGTCCAAACTTTAGTTGTGACGGATACAACTGTGAACCGGTTTTTATGTCTCAGTTTTATCCTACACTACCAATGGTAGATATGATTCACTCCCAAAAAATTATTCATGAATTGACGGTGTCACGTTTTTATGTTAAATTTTTCATGTAACTAGACGTCGACATTTTCATAGTGTAACCACCGTTCCCTTTTCTTTACGATACCCTGACAAATATTCCATGCATGTTATACATCGACTTGCGCTGTGGATAAAGAAGCGGAAGCCGAAAAAATACACTTTGCTCAGTCTTTAGTTCTTGTCAGCTTTCCACGAGACGTTAAGAGTTCCGGAGGCTTCGTGCTTGGGTATCGACATAAATTTGCATTTAGAATATATGGAAAGCTCCTAGACGACAAGTGTTGAACTACATGATATCGATTGGAATATATAAGCAATGCATGCTGGCGTTGCGCCTTCCGGAAGGGCCGTCTCTACGGAAGAGTCAGCTTTGATCGTTCCACCTTCACCGATCGTACACACCAGACTCCTCGTTATCTTTGCCTTCGCTGTCGCTTCGTGCATTATAGATACCAAAAGTCTATACCTGCACAGCTATACCTACCTATTCGTTATCGTTTCCAGTGACGTGTTCGCTTTTGACGTACGTCTCAACGATCTGCCGACGGTCGTCTGGCGTTCCTTCGTATTTTCCGGACAGCTTCTCACTTCCGTTTAAGCTCCGGGTTTCAGAAAGCTACCAATATCGATCGTTTAACGAAACGTCACTTGAGACCATAAAATCCGTACGCTTTTGCTGATCTCAGTAGGTCGACTGTGCGATAGTATATTCTGCAGTACATCAAGCGATTGTCAAGCCAGAAGTGATGGCGACCAGCTCCTCCAATGAAAACACGTCCGATACGAGAACCAGTAAGTTTTCAACGAGACGAGGAAGCGAATCGGTGAGCAAAGTGACAATTCTACGGCAGAGCTCCGGACCACTGCGACGACATAGACGTTTTACGATGCTTTTACGCCTGAGGCTCACCGGCTGCTGGTGCTGCTCTCTCACATCGCACATCCACCTGCCGTTATATCCATTCGACACTACGTGACACAATGCATTTACGCTCAACAACGAAAAATCGTGACGCGATGAAAGAGCTTTTTCTCCAAGAGAATATGTTGCGAAACGTGAATGGCGGTGATTCTTGGGAATGTAGATGTTTTGTGTCCAACGGTTATGTGGTTACTACGAATTACGTTTTGCGGGAAAAACCAAACTCGTTCACTTAAATTCGTATGTTGGGCCTTTTTATTCTATGCTCGATTCTATTGGAAAGAATCATTTGGAATTTAGGACGTCCACTTGGGATTTACTAATTCCCAATTCCTCACAGTGATGAACGAACGGATCTTGTACTATGCGTAGATGAATATTGAAGAAGTTGCTAGCTAAACTGAAAACTACAATTAAGTACCAATGAATTTTTCAGAAGAAAAAAAATATTCTTAATTTCATTGTTTACATGGTTTTGAAGAAATGGTTGATTACTATAAGAATCATGCACCAAAAGATTTACCGTCCGAAACGTGATGAAACGTAGCAGGGCCGTTATGTTTTAAATCAGAAATAAAGAGAAGTGACGGAGAAATAGAAGTCAGACGTTGAGATACGTCGCTGAGCCTCGAACACGCGCAATTGCGTTCTGTCGCTATTGTTGGTCCGGAACGAATGGACCACGTGCCTCCACGCAAGCTCTTCTTCCATCGTCTGCTTCTCAATGTAAATTGCTATACCATTCTGTCTGTATTCGCTGCACGGTCGAGCTTTTGATAGAAGTCGTGAAGCGAGGCGAGGCGAGTCAAGTTTCAGACAAGCGTCATCGTCCCGTTAACTTAAACTGATGTAATAAAAGAAGCACTCCGCAATACTTATTGTCAAATTAGTTTCACGAAACGGGAATGTTATTTTACAATCCCCTACGGAAACGCTAGCCTTTTTTATCACTCGTGGCTGTAAATAGGACTAATTGAACTTTCGCGCGGGTAATTACATTTTTTTTTTACTTTGTCGTTTCTTCCCTTTTATACCAAGATATTTTATTACCTCTGGTATTGTCGATTGCTTACGTCATACCTCATTTCACAGTTTACAGATTCGGTTTCCGGTTTACTAGAAGCAATTTCATTATATTTCAAACGAATTATATAACCACATTGGTGAATTGCAATTGAAACAATAATAGTTGGCACGTATAATGTTTGCTGCTTAATTCTGATTGTCTCCAATTTACTTGTAATTTTTCCGGAAACGCGATAAAGTTTTATTTCCGCCCATTTATTATTAATTTTAAAATAAACTTCAAATTTTCATTGAAAATTTACCTGTAAACTGGAGCTCGTTTTTTTTCCTTAGTGCCCTCATAAAAATATAAAACCCTGTGAATCCAAGCATAAAATGATACTACACTAAAGTAGTTACATTCTTCAACTCTGGCTGAAGAGAATAGTACGTACACGAGTAATGTGGAACAGGACTGACGAGCAGTTACAGCGAGCTCGTGTCCTATGTGAAGTTTGCATTACGGTGTATTTGCGTACTTGTGTGTACAGTATTACTGCGTCGTATTGCACACGAGATAGGTAGAGCAGCTCAGTTTGCCAGACTTTTGTTTTCCCGGAGTTAACGTTGGTACGACCCAATTCCCTCGGGCATTCGGACCCTGGAACTGCTGGTCCTGCTGATGCTCCCTGAAACTGTTGAGGAGACGCGAGACGAGAGAGAAGCCCGCTGGCAATTTCGAGGAAAAAAGCACTCTGGCCACTAGACTAACGAAAGAGCGAAACAAAACTCGTTTCGCTGTGCCTCCTCTCGTCCTACTTCTATACTTATCCTACCCAGCAATGACTCGGGATGCAATATGAGTTGCGTTTTTTAGTTTCGTTAGTTTCCCTTTTTTGTTTATTTATTTTACTTATTTAATGCATCATTCGACACATTTTTTGACGGTATATAATATATATAAAAAAAATACATGTTAGGTATAAAGTAAAGTTACAGAAACTGCGTAAGTCAGATAAAAAGTCTTTACAGCTGGCTGCTTTTTTACCATTCTCAAGAAAGTTTCTATCCAGTATTTTGGTGGCTCTGAGGATAAAATTGATGCTTCATATTGACTTCAACGCCGTCCATCGGGTCTTACATCATTGAAACTGTTTAACGATTAGAATTTTCATAAAAATTTTCACGCATTATAATGGCTATACAGAAAGAGTCGGAAGAACCAACAATTTTTTTAGATATTTTTATGACATTTTTTGTTCCTCAGTAAAACAAATGAAAAATTTACATACAGTGGGTCGAAAATAAGAATTAAAAAAATGTTTTCGACACTGGTTACCAAGTTCATGATTCTTTTATGAGGATATTAATATTGGCAAATAAACGAAGAACAATGAAAAAATTATGTACAAGAATTTTTTTCTCGCGCGGTCACTTATGAAAAAAGTTAATGCCGCATGTGGGACGTGATGTTTCAATAATTTTTTTTAATTTTACACAACAGCGGTAAGTTTCTATTAGTTGTAAGTAAATTTCGATTATCTTTCTTATTTTCTCTGCGTTTTGTTCTTATGTTCTTCTTTTTAGCCTATACCATCCTGAACCCTTATGAGTTAGAGTAAATATAGAAGAGCGTGTAGAAGTAGCCGTGTTAATCATCCACATAGTACAAGAAGAAGAGTTCCCCCCGATCCCCTCTCACACATGACACACGACCGGCAAAAGAACATGAGTGGGATTGACGGGAAGTTAAAGACAGAAGAAGAGGAGAGTGTTAGGAAGTGGAATAATACACAGTCGAAAAGGAAACGAGAGACATCAAATAGTCGACTAGACAAATCTTGCTGCGCAGAGGCATCCGCAAAAGTTCTTCCGATATAATCTGCTTGACATTTCTTCGTCAGCCGCGTGCGGACGGAGAACAACTTTTTAATTTGAAGCAGCGTCGCACCCCGTCAGTGCGTATATACACACTCGCCACCACCATCATCAATAGGAGCAGCATGCTCACTGAATCTGCTTCTTCATCGTCTTTCATTCTCGTAATTCTTGACTGATGCGAACAAGAAAGCACAGATGCTCTCGCGCACACATTCTCCGGCAACAAGGAAAAAAAAAAAGCAGTCAAAGAGACGGTATAGCGATCATCAAAGTCAGAGTTAGCGTTGCACGACCTTCCTTCGGCTTCGTATAAACATTTTCAAAAAACTGCACGTGGGGTCTTTGTAGGGAATTCGATATTCGAATTCCTTCAGGATTTTTTACATATTGGACAGGTATATAATGAATGCAAACGAAAAAACTCTCGCGTATAATGACAGTTTTTGTTCACCCATATAGGAAACGCCAGCAGTAACAATAGATGATGGTTGGCCAATCTCTGAACAAATGCTGGCTTCGACCATTGGTCAATTAATGACTAGAAACCGTTGGCTGCAACTACTGGTTGTATTCCGAATCAGGGCTGGCGCCCAATATGGGCCAATGCCCACCGGCTGATTAAAGGCTATTAGTAGTGTGCCAATGTTAGGGACCATTGCCTCAGTTCCAATACGGTTTTCACGCATGTCAGCCAGTCGTGAGCAGACATGGGCCCATTACCCTGATATGAGTGATTAACATAACCTCAATATCGTGCACCGTCGGCATCACTAGCGGCGCCCTTCAAAAACATTTCCTTATCGACGTATTGAAAGAGATTTTGCACCTGAAATTCTTTGGATCGGCCATTTTTCGTTTCCTTTATTTTCGAGCTTAGATTGGTAATCAGTTGTCTTAAGAAACTTGTGTACTCAATTTTATGTAAATGAAGTCACTTTTTGTATATTAGCGCCATATTGGATTCGAAAAGTCTTTCGGTTTCGTGTATCGTACAAATTATGAACTTTATTGCCATTTAGACCGCCGTATTGGATCCTCCATTTTGAATGTCTAAATTGAGACTTGAAATCTTCAAGCAGTGGCTTCAAAAACATCCATGTACTAAATTTTATCCAAATCCATCTGATGTCACTGCGATTATTATCCTAGATGCAACTTTTATGGATTCAAAGTATAAGAAATCCATATAGTCGGTATGATCTAGTGGATAGTGAGCTCGTTAAGTAGCTAGGTAGTTGTGGTAGGGATTTGAACCTAAGACCTATAGATCTTAGGTTCAAATTTTTAAATTAATAATTGATTACTAAATTGATATACCAAATATTTCACGCCGTTACTTGCCCGGTGCTGGCCCCACTAACCGGTCATGCACAATTACCAGTACTCGGAGTCTAAGTTATCATCCAGCAGTTATCCAGCAATCAACCAGTGCTGGTTTCTATTGCCGTGTCATTACTGAGAAATTTGCCACTAACACATGCCCAGTGCTGGGCCAGTTGGACACTCCTACACACGGAGAGAAGTCTGGTAATCATTACTCGATTTAGTATGGCAAACTCGGTGTATTCAACGTTTCTGGCGTCTATTTCTATATTTTCCATCATCATCATTCTCCATCTACGAGCTCTAGTTCTAAACAGTGCATTAGCTATACACGAGATACACGAAAGACCCGCGGGGACTGCTATACGTTTGGCGCCGGCTCATTGTGCTACATCGTCAACGGCGTTAGTTGCATATTGTTGTCGACAGTATAAAGTGCGCCTAAGAAAGAATTGGTAAAACGAAAGCATATAAGTACACATCTTTTTAAAAGATATATTATATACGCAATATTATCTATGTATTGCTCCTCCAGGCAACAAGAAAATCGTCCAATGTCATTACAGTTATAAATTGTTGGGTAACCTGCACTATTTGCAACGTGCCATAAACATCACCTTCTCTTTAGTAATATCCGAGATCAGGATGAAAAGTCGCTATGGTTTTAATAGGATCCTAAATTGGTAGAAAAAATATTATTTTAGTCGGTTTCTGAAGCAGTACGAGTCGAGGTAGACAGTAAGCAATGAGTTCAATGAATTCCAACGCGATTTCGGCAGACACAGGAGAGATTGGCGTAAACAAAGAGGTTTATGTTATAAGAAAAATTAATAAACACTTAATGAGTAAAATAACATATATTTTTTAATGCATTTTTGTAACATATCCCTCCTAATCTACCGTTATATACTTCCGCTTTCTCTTAATTTAAGTATTATTTTAGCTGCACGTATTTCCGACATTGACTGGTATACGATGTAGAAGTAGGCACGCAACCGGCCTAGCAATCTTCACTATGTTGTGTTCAATCAATAATATATAACGTTGGTAAGTGACTCGTGAGCACAACTGGCATTGTTTGCCGTACTGTATATTTGATACGTTAAATTCGCGTTAATGAACTGCAGGGCAGTCATCGCCGGACTGGTCGAATAAACCGAATTTACGATACTGCATGACAATCATCATCAAACTTTTTGAATTTTCATCCCCAGAAAATTCTCTCCGTGCATGGGTATTAGAATCTCAGCGACTTCCAACGACTGCTTAAAGCGAACTTCTCGTTTACCGAATTGTTTTAGATTCATTACACTATGAGCTATCTAAAGGCGAAAGCCATAATTGATTTAAAGATTCGAGCATCGTTATATGTACATAATGTTCATTGATTTCAGTCAGTCGTTCATAATACGAACCGACTGTGAACCGGAAGAATTAAAGCAGAGCGGGTGAGGCAACAAGCAAACAATACATGAAGAAAAAATTGAAAGAACCGAAAGAGTGCGAGGAGAAAGCAAAAGTCGGTATACCATAAAGTCGCCAGTTGGTGCGCGTTAATCTCGAGGAGTATCGTCGAGGCCTTCGACCCCTTTTGAACCGCAGGAGAAGTCTGGTCTGGTGAAGTCCTTTTTTTTTTTAAATCCCACCCGTCGACGACAATAGGGGGTGCGCGGGTACGTTCCTTCGGATGCCTTCCGGTGCCGGTCGGCTGGTGCGCTATATGCGCGCTTCCGTAGGAGAGTTTCCTACGGACTCGAAGGGAAGAAGCTTCACTTCCCTTGCCTCCGCATCGAGGATTATTAACGATTATCGGGGCCAGCCCCAAGGGGGGCCATAGCCTGATCTGAACGGCCGCGGATTAAATACGGGCGCGTTATTAACCGCGCTTCAGTGAGCCCGATATTGAAAAGGTAGAAGGGCCGCGGTGCGCGGACCAGCCGGCGAAAATAAACTCTGCTGGTGGTTCTCCTGCTGGTTTTCCCATACGAGCACATAACTATCTGCCGTAAAGTGTGCGGGTGCCTAATATCATCACGAACCCTCGGGAATAGACATACGTCTGTGTTTTAGAACGTATATTATACATAATATTCACTTCTATTCAAATATGCATACTGCCTTGGCAGGAAACACGTTTATCTCTGTTTAACTAAATATGTATGAGAGACGGTTCACGGTGAGATTTTGGTTTGAGTTATTCAAGACCTGACCACACCTGTAATTCAAAGAATATGTAAATTCAATGAGCCCAGATTCCTGCTGTCATTGGTTACTTTCTTTTCATCCTTTCCTTCGTTTTTGATTTTCTTTAATGACTAATGGTACACGACTCCCTAATGGAAATCTTGATTTTGGTATCGGTCATCGCCATCCGTTTTACCAGAGATCAGTACTATCTACTACTTCCAAATGCACGAACGATTATCTGTGAAAAAAGTATCAAATTCAATCATTTGATGGTAGTGACATGCAGAATTAATTGTTGAGGGCTAAAAATTTAACATTTATTCGGAGGAAAATACTCTTAATTCCATCTTAATCTTTGCTAAAACCCATGATGCTTTATAACTGAATGAGATAAAACCTCAGCATACCGTAGGAATACTATGAAAGCGTGCCGATTATATGCTACTAAAAATACGCGTGCAGTCAGTTAAAATAACGCCTCAATAAATTCTTGTTATATTACAATCTTGGAGAATTATTATGAATGTAATGATATATTAACCTCGAGAGCGCCAAATAAGACTTCGAAGTGAGCTCTCTTCCTCTCCTTTCCACTCTGACATTACTCTGGCTGTTCTCCTCTCACGGGGAATGCACGAATAACGAAGAGGTGGAGTAGAGAAGAGCGAAAAGCTCGTGGTCGCTAGTTACATTTGGTGCGCCAAGAGAGGAGTCTTATTTATTACCTCTCGCCTCGACGATATACACAGTCTTACTTCTCTCATGCTTATATTACTCCCACTATTCGTCCACCTTGTATTTTCATAAGCTCGGTACTTCCTCGTCACTCTTCGGGCTTGCTCTGTGAGCATCGCTTTTATATATTTTCACAACGTCCTTCTCGTTTTTATATACACTTAGTCTATTTCATGACATCGTATTTTTTTTTTCCCGACGTTAAATCGAATACAGGATATCTCGGAACTTAGGGTTAAAAACCATGAGTGGGTTAGACGATATATAAATACAATCGCTATGAATATGAACATTTTAACCGCATCAAGTTCATTAGTTGAAAAAAATTAAGTCGAAGAATCTTAATTTTTCGAATAAAATTTTACGGGGATTGCGTATGACAATAAGGCTTAAATTAATTTTTTCAGTATGAGCAACTGCGAGAATTTTTTTTGAAATCCTAGTACGTTTTTTATTTAAAAATTTATAGCATACAAAAGCCCTCTTTGCAGTGAGTTCCTAAGGACGGCCCGGTGTCATGTACATAATATACGTACGACATAGCAATGCCGTCGTCTCGCCCCCACATACGTAATCAGTTGGTAGTAAGAAGTTAGCGTAGCGCAAGATAAAGTCACAAGCAGAAGAGGCGCATCAGTAGAGGATGGGAATAAGACTAGTGGGATGAGTAAGATAAAGAAATGAAAAGGGGAAGAAAGATGGATGTTACTGGGCGTTGGGCGAGCAGCAGCGGCAGCAGCAGTCGTCAACGACGGGAGAGTAAAAAGACAAGAAGAAGAGGAGGGAAAATGTGAGTGAGTCGGGCATTTCGAGTGAGCCGGAGTGAGTCTCGAGCCCGGGTTTAGTCAAATGCACGCGCGCCGGGGTCTCCGTATAACTTGTCGACTGCAGCCCGTAGCCGGTGCACTCATCCGCGCTTCTCTTTTGTTTCATATGCTTGGCCGAGTCGGGCGGCGTCGAGAGACCTCCTGGCTAATATGATTGGAGTCTACCCATCGTCGTCGTTGACGTTCGCGTCCCAATTTCACACGAGGAAATTTCAGTATCCACTGAAAGGGACTTGTCTTTCTGCTGACAACTTGCTGCTCAGAAAATAGGATAACAAATCTAAAAATCTTGAATTTGTAAACATCGAAACTGCAAAGGGTAGCGACTCTATATACAGTCAGAATCCATCCATAAGCATAATTAAGAGTTTTGATATTAAAACCTGAACATACCACAGAACATGCTACCACAACACCTATTGGAGCACATGTTTAAGTTCTACACGAGAACTATACATGTTCTACGACAACACCGTTCGACACAAACTTTATCCATGCAAGAATATGTGTGTCTATATATTTACTGGTTGGTGTCGAACTATATCGGTGTAAAGATGTGTCAAATTATAACGGTGTAGAACCTTGCAGGTTATAACTATACATTGCAGACCCTTCACCGTGTACGATTATCTAATGTAGATTTTTTTTCGTGTAGAACCTTGATATGCCAAGATGGTGCTATGTGGAGATATGTCGGATGTAAACTTTTCTCTCGACGGTCCGTGCTAATACCAACTTTTGTATGGTGAACTTGATCGTCGACAGATTTCCATCATATCATATAATTTTTAACACTGACAACGTTTACATTGTTGAGTTATAATGTCTTGTCAAGCTTTGATGTAGTAAGCAGAGTATATTCAATCAGAAAACGGTGTGCAACCATTCATGTAGAGCCAGGTCTGTGTAGAATCATGATGTATGCTATTATTGCTATTCAAGCTATAAGATTTTCCTGTGTACGGTTCTTACTGTGTACGATGTCGACTATGTAGAGTAAGACTTTGAAGAGACGTGTGAAACACAGCTTGCGTTGTCCGTTGCTGTGCAGTTTCGTTGTGTAAGAATATTACGATGAATAATTAATCCGCGTATACACAGAAAGAACGAATTTGTTGGGCCAACGAACTATTTATCAGTTGCGTGAAATTTTTTCGCCATAACCATCAAGTTGGATGGTGTTACGTAACGACATGGAATTAGTCACATTTACCATTCCAGCTTAGTCGACTTTGATGAGTCACACAATTAATTTTATTCGTGATCCAACCAATTAAGATAGTTGGTGCCAAAATCGTCTGGAACCAAAATTCGCCCTACAAACTATTCAGTTCAAGCAACGATCAGAATCAACAACCTGAAAATAGTTGATCTAGCCAAGTAATCGTCTGGCTCTCAGAGCACCAAGTCACTTGGCTGGGTTCAACTATCTTTTTCGTTACCGTAACGAAGTCGTGTGGTTGTATACTGTCAGCTTTATTTCGCCAGTGTATAAAAGAGACGAGGGTCCGTTCGAAGGTAGTACAATTTTGATACGATGATGTAACCTATGGACTCTCACAAACGAGAACTGCGAAATGAGAATAGGGTGTAAGATGACGGAGAGTGGTGGGGTTTCGTGTTCAGTCGAGGCGTCAGCGCGTTAACCCGGTTGTTTTTTGTTTTGCGTGGCTCGTGACGTGAGAAGACCATTAAGCTGTTAAATTGAGGGTCAAACACGGTGCAAAACCATGTAACCGAATCTGTCCGCGAATTTTCGGTACGTGGCTCGTCACGACGTGCGATGCTGACCTGCCGGTCATTTCTGCATTACCCGAGACCCAAGTAACTCCTCACTACATTATAACTATATATTTATGTATCATAAGTTGCAAAAAATAAAAACTCTGCGGGAATCCCGATGTTAGATGCACATACCACCAACCCTGAGTACTTGTGTATAGTGTATAAGTACTGTGTATAGCTAGTGTTCTTGAGGCGTCGTTCTCACACGCCTCTTAAAATGCCTTTCCCACAGGTCGCCGCTTGAAAGGCCTTACTTCCAGCGCAAACCACACATATGCGTACGCATACCAGTTCGTTGGCAAAAGAAAACTTATGAGCGGCAGAGGGAATCGTGTATTAATTATAAGATAGACAGAGCGAGAGAAAGACTTACATCAAGGGGTGGGTCCAAATGGAATGAGACCCGGAACGAGAAGAAAAGAGCGAGACAGAAGTACGAGTATAGTATATACTGTGTCTGGTAAACAAAAAACACGGAGCCATAAATCACTTGAATGTGCCTCGTAGGAAGAGAACTGAAACTTAAGAGGGGCGTTTTGTGCATACCGTGAATTAAGCATGTGGGATCATCGCAAACTAGTCAATACTCTATCATACAATTATTCAAGAAGTGACTTATCGAGGCTTATATTATGATTTATCATTAACGTTATACATCTTATTATTTAGCATTTAGTTATTCTGTTATTGTGAGCGATATATTATCAATTTTTTAATGAACATGTAAATATGTATCTTTGTAGCACTAATTAATTTTATTTTTCAAACTTTCAATGCTTCAGAGTTCAATTTAGTAATAAAGCTTTACTTCATCGGACATTGTCCGTTAATAAAAAAATATAGTGGAATCGAAAATCTTAATGAACCATGACAAAAATGGAATTTTTGTACTAACCAACATGAAATTTTCCAAATTATGCTTTAATACTCTTGATTCTTCGGTATTTTCAGGGGGAAATAACTATGTCCCTTATTTAATTCTTTTCATTGGCTGTCCGACGAGGAAAGCAAATGTACTCGCCTTCAGATGCCGGCGTGACTTTTCATCCCTACAATTCTGAAGTGGTGCTATTCATGCGAAGAGAAGGAACTTCTCGGAGAGCGCGCATCTTCGATAAGCTTTCTTGCTAACATTAGTTACGAGCGTTCGAGAGCAGAAAGAGAGAGAGAAAAGGAGAAAGAGAGAGAGAGAGAGAGAGAGAGAGATCTCTCGAGAAAGGAATGAGAGGGACGCGGAAATAGCGAGTTGGAACGATTCTGGAGAAGTTGCACTTTTCCCAAGGGGCCCTGAATTATTCGCCACGAGTCGTTTGCCTCTGACTCCATATCTACGTATAACCATATCCACCCCCTCTATATCTTCGTAGCGTACTTCTGCGATTTCTCCCCAATTACGAGGAAAATTCAATTTATACTTCCACCAGGTTTTACGATCGGAAATCGAGTTGGGTCGAGGCGAGGTAGCACCAGACAATGTTTATATCGGCGTTAAAGTCGACAATGCGCGAGGATATTGCTTGGTGGATATAAAAGCTCTCTTGGTGCAGTCGAACGTACACAGGGAATTCGATATCTCGATCGACCTGTTCTCGTCAGTCGCAAGCGCCTGACGAGAGCTCGTCGATCGCATCCGCTGATCGTCGGCGCGCCATCAACACCAACGACTCCGTTATACACAGTGGCGCTGTGATAAACGCGGCTAGACCCGTGGCGCCAGAGAAACGGTTTTCTCGTAATTGTTAATTAGCACGCTTCGAACTGGACCAGTTATATACGTGGCGTACATATATGTATGTACTTTTTGAGTTCGGATTACTGAGGCTCGAACGTAATGCTATTGAGCAGCGCTGGAGACCGAACGAGAGCGCATCACTTGTTTCGAACAGTCTGTAATGCATCAAGATCACTTTTGTGCACGGATTTGCGATTATTTTTGGCTATTTTTATTTTACACATGGACTTTTTTAAAAAATCGATGACATTCACAATTTTAACCGAAACAAATATGAATAATAATAATGCTAAAGTATTATTAATGAAATGATATAAAACCAAATGATTTCGCTGAAAACTCAGAGCTTACCTGCTCACAAAGGAACTTTTTCTTTACGAACATTTTTCGTCTACTTTTCTATGTCTGGATACTTACGTTGATGTAAAACGTCCGAAAACCTTACGATTGTTTTGGAAGTATTTTTTTTACTTTCAGATGCAATTCGCATTAGTTCACTAGTGGAAACTTAAAAATTTTAGCAGCGTCATAACGTGTATGGTGGGCGGAAAGATTAAAGACTCCTAGGAAAAAGTTAACAGAAGGACCAGGCACGTAAATGAAAAAGTAAAAGAGGAATAAAAAAATATATTATCGCGTCATTGTCATAAATATTGTATGACGAAGAGCACGAGCCCTCAAGTGGAAAAGTTGACGGTGATAAGAATGTTAGAGTTCGGAGTTGATGCAGTTCAACTAGTCGAGTCACGTGAACTCGTTCACCTGGGACACCTCCCAGCTAGGCACTTGTAACACGAGTGCACCTGCATCGCGTCTAACTCACGAACGTTCAAGAAAACTAATTAGCATAGCCGGTAGAGAGAACTGCCCTGCTATCTCTCAAAGCCCAGTCACGGTAGATAAAGCTTATATCACTTGAATATAATCTTACTTATCCCTCAGTACAAAAACATGTATTAGATCTTTGAATGTCGTACTTTGTCTGTGCGCTGTAATTTATCGACTACTCGCGAAAAAAATAATAGCTGTCGCTTGAGCGTTCGTAGATACTATGCGTAGTTGTAAATCTCCATTATTTCTGTGTCATAAAAATATCTCAGCGAGTATCGAATTATTTCAAGTCTCACTGTTAATGGCCACGGTGGCGCAAATTATTCTAAATAAGCTCATGAATCGCCCTGCCCGGATTATTTATATAAAAATGATTTGTATATAATTGCTCTAATGAGTATTATTTTTTAATAATTAGCTGCGGTCCTTACTTACCTTTATCGAAATGTTTTGTTAATTTTGAAAAAACTAGAAATCTCTTAATTTCTGTTATGATTTTTGTTGAGTTCATATAGGTAATTAGAAAATAAACGTACATCATCTTTTTCGTACCTCTTACTGCTTCATCAACATTATTGTTTGACATTACAATGTACTATATTATACAATATTTTGTTCAATATTGTTTCGATGCAAAAATTAATTTTGGGCGATATGAGGTATTGTCTGAAATATCTACCAGAATCAGAGAAAAAAGGGATGGAAAAATTGAGCGAGCGGAAATCGAAGCTCGGCTCACAATGCGTGTGAGCGGAGAATGAAACCACTATGCCACTGGCCGCTTCGAATAAAAATCTCATTTCCGCCGGTACACCGTATAGTGCTAGTGCGAGAGAGTGTGAAGCGAATGCGCTCGGGGCAATGAGCTTTTCCATCGCGCAAGAGGGCGCCTCGGGAGTGCTACCGTGCGGTGAACCGCGTGTTCCTACTTGCCCGAGCCCGTAAGCGATCGTAAAACGAGCTTAAATTAAAGCCACTCTCGTCGCTGCCCTCTATCGTGGCGCTCTGTCGCTATTATTGGTGTATTGCAGTATAGTGGACCTCTCACATTTTTCAGATTTATATTCGTCATTCTTCTCTAGCTCAGAAATATAAGTTTATATTTCGTGCCTGCGATTTCAAATCCCAATTTTATTTTCATTTCGTATGAGGTACACAGTAAAAAACAATTTTCATAAATCAGCCTACCAGGCTTTGTGAGCAATGAATATGTTTTGTAATAAAGACAAATTTTTTTTATCCTAGTATTTTTCTAAGTGAATCCAAAAATAAAAAAATGAAAATTGCTATCCGTGAATTTATGAATAGTTCTCAGTGCAATGAAGTGTGAACACGAAAAAAAGTGGAATTTACAAACTATCAAGTTAAAAGTGAGATAATTTCTGTCAACATTTTGTCGTAATTGAAATCGGAAAATTCACAAAATAAAAACAATCTCATTCGTTGTAAAAATTGGAACAATATTTTTGTCTAATGAAAAAACTACCGCTTCCATATATTTAGCATAAGTTTATATGTGCAAAAATATACAGAAAATATATGAGATACATAAATGGAAAATATGCAGAATATATTTCATATACTTTTAGCACCAAATCGCATTTATGTCTATTCCCATGTGGGAGGGCCAGAACCACATGGTCATATGGATTGTATGTCTGCATGTCCAGGTAAAGGAAGTTTCCCTGCCTAGTTGAATCCCGACTTGTGGCCAGCAATCTCGCTTCGCGTTCTCTTTCATTCACTCGAAACTTTACTTTATTCTTTTACTTTCATCCTCTCAACGTGTACCGCCATCGGCGTATCTCTATCACTCCAGTTTCTCTGCATTCTCCGTTACGTATATGTATTGCCTCGACTACACTGTCTGTACAGTTAAACAAGTGCACTCCACGTGGCTACCTCTCGTATACGTAACATTGCGCTGGTATATATGTAACCAGGATTTCTACGGTATACCCACAGCTAAGGCCAATGTCCATCCATGTTTTACTATGGTCGCTCTTCCCATCCGTTTTCTTGCTCTCTTATACGAAGAAAAGATGATTGCAGTAAAGTCAGGCTGGCCGAGAGTGGACTTCATAGTAAGATAGCATAACTTGCCTCGGGCTCGTCGGTCAGTATGTGAAATTGAAGAAAAAAAATAATAAAAATAATCAAACATCGGATTGGAAGCGAAATATATACCTGAGTATACTTTATGCTTGTATGAAAGAAAGTATTCATACAGCTACTGGGATCCTGCAGAATAGGGAAGCGAAATGGACTTTTCTCTTGCAAGATATGGGTCGGGATAGCAGTAGATACTTTTATCTCCAGGAATATTGCGTGGTGGAAACATATAAAAGAGGAAAGTCGAGAGCATTTCAATTTTCGATTGATACGCTCTGTATCGAGTCGGATCTGAAAATTCTTTCGTATGGAAACGTTGAAGAAACAAAATATAGAGGGTAACATTTCCGTGGGACATTAATTAAGCTGGATGGATCCGGTATTAAATGTCATCTCTTTAAGCTCGTCAAAATTTAATGACAACGATTATGTGACTGTAATATGAGAAAGCGATCATTAAATTTTACTTTTTTTTTTCGTTGCATTTCCGTCTACACGCGTAAAATTTCTGCGCACTTTAATCTCCGAGCATATCTCATCTTGCGGTACCGTTATCCACTTGATTTTATCAGCAATGCAGTTTGTACACGCACGCGTTGTACGTAGATATATCGATTTGCGAATTTTCGTATTCACCGTACCAGAGTCGCCGTAGGCTTAATGCTGCGATACTGCCATTGGGATGAGAAGAGAACAGAATCGTTATCTGTATCCGTGGCAGCGTCGAGTGCGCATTCCATTATCGAGAGTGAGACAAGAGGGACGAATGAGA
Organism: Tromatobia lineatoria; assembly: GCA_949699805.1. Taxonomy (NCBI): domain Eukaryota; kingdom Metazoa; phylum Arthropoda; class Insecta; order Hymenoptera; family Ichneumonidae; genus Tromatobia; species Tromatobia lineatoria. Next base: position 4,478,350 of record OX453036.1, on the reverse strand, counting down.
GTAGCGTTCAAGAGAATGCGTTCGATGTACATTTGCTGTATGTACAACGATTATTTCGATTAGAAATCGGCAGCAACAGAAGTAAGATTCGAGAGATTATTTCTATTCTATAGGTACCGTTAAAGTTTATAGTTACATACACTACATTATAAAGTTTTATAAGTCGAAACCTCTTTTTTTCTCGAATAACCGTCTTACAAAACAGATCTGCAGCTTAACGAAAATCATTGCCCGAACGTAAAAGGATAGTTAGGAAAATTCGGGGATTTTATAACTTGCTTATGAATGGGTTGCTAGAATGAATTGTTGTATTCAATCACGAATGGGTGCTTCTATGAACTACAGAAAAATGAGTGGGTCCAAACATTTTTCGAGCACGCCCAACTCATTTTTGCTTCCTCAAAGAGGAAGCTTTGTTTTCATGAAAACATTTTTTTGTTTTTCAAATACTTTTATATCAGTACACTTAGAATAGTACAAAACGTCGAGAAAAGTACTTTGAAAAAAGAGCCTTATGTATTTGTGTATGCGTGTGTGCCGGGGCTTCGAAAATTCGATCGCCTTGTAATTTTCTTATTATATTTTCAGAAATTTAGACGAGAATTTGTAACAAATATACAAGTTTTAGTCAATAGAATTCATAACATATATTTTATTACGATATTAATTTTCGTCAGGTTTTAATATTTTTTGAGTTTAATTATAATTTTTATCGCAACATTCATCCATTCTTCTAGATCATTTACAATAATTTCGTATAAAATAGATACTGAGATATACAATTCTCATATAATAATCTGAGTGTCAAAGTTGCTCAAAAAGTTCGTTCTCGAGTTGGATGGCTCATTTTCTCTCTGGGGTCGGACATCTCCAGAAAATCCCACCACGAAGAGATGATTTATTACGTAATGATATTTTGGATCGTGCTCGGCTCATACATTGTACGCATATAGAGCATGCGTACAATGTGTGATTTTGGGGGATCGATTCATAATCGATTCAACGGATTCTCGATATTGAGTTTGCTCGAGTCGCCAACGCGCGAGAATTCGATTTTTCTTTCATTCCTTACAGCCTCTTACCCAGTAACCGTTTGGGGCATCGGGCTCAAATTTAGCAGACAAGTTAGGCAGTTGTCCCTCTTCAATTGTTGTGATTTTTGTCTACATATATGCATCCATTTCGATTTTATATCATTTGAAATTTTTTGAAAAAAGGTCGTGGTTGCTTTAATTTTCGTAGAAGTTGGACGATATAGCTGAATAGTTATTCATAACTGAAAACACGTTCAATGTTGTTTGTTATTGAATAGCGACAGAATTGGTGAAGCTGTTCAGATTTTATAGAATTTTGAATTTTTCAAAAAGTTGACATTATCGCTTTATTGTAACTTTTGTAAAACTTTAGATAGCAAGCTCAAATTTTGTATGTGAATAGAACAATATTCAAGTATTATATATGTGTAATTTAGTGACAAACTGTATGAAATTTAAAAAAAATGAAATTTTGAATTTCCAAAAATATTCATTATTACATTTACTTCCACATGTTTATACACCTAATTGAAACAAGGATGCAAAGTGGGGCTCCCAATTCGATACGGGTAATGCACGGGTAATGGATATTTGAACTATTCGTATCTGATCGATTTGAAGTTCAAATTCGGATACCTTGGGTAGTTCGGGTAGTTCGGATATCCGGGTATCAGAGTAGTTCGTCTATATTTGTCACTATAAATGAAATGAACGTTCCAATGACCAGCTATTATTAGCATCTCATTAATAAGTCAATAAAGTATTACATAGCGACAAAAAGTTTCCTTGATTCACGGAAATATTTACCTATGAAATAATGTACTTGATTTTGAATACTATATTTTATTTGAATAATCACCAATAAATGAAAAGCAGTTACCTTGAACTAAAGTAACAGTTCTTAAAACCAGTGGAATGCTATTTTTTTTTATTCCAAAGAGGTTGGTTTCAAGACACATAACCTATAAAATAACATGTCATTGAGAAATTGAAAGCACGGCAGAGTTAAAAGTAAAAAAAAATGTTTTTCCATACCGTACTGCCTGTAGAAAGGGTACAGAAATCATTTTGAATCGATAATTTAAAGAAACTAGCACAAGTCCCGCGCGCCCCGCGCGAACCTCTGTTCCGCATATAGCAAAATATGTTGACATGCATGTATAATATATGTATTGATCATGAACTAAGTTTTTGTTGACGACAAATAAACATTTGTCTTTCGAATAATTAGAAGTTTAATTTAATATGAGGGATATCATGGAACAATAATAATGACGATAACAGACTAAATAAAAAAAAATCGCAGAGTATTTATTTGGTAATATAATGTACAATAATTATCTAAAAATGGAAATAAGAACCTCTCTGAGATCGAGTGTGTGTATTCGTTAAATACTCCTCGGATACGTATAGTAAACGCTGTTGTTCGTTTTGCCCTTGCGCTTCGCCGGCGTGAACATGTGTCTGTGGGTCGGCGTTCGGCCATTTTTTCCCTGGCCATTATTTCATCGACCATTTTTCCCTAGATTCCACTGAAACATACTGCTTCATCAATTCAATTAAGGTAGCTCTAGCTCTGAGGGGTGCTTAACAGTTTAAAAGTGAGTAATTCAGAGATAATCTCGAACACTTCTCAATGGAATAAAAATTCATTAATTTTGCACATTAATAACTTCCATAATGTAATTAACAAGTAGGTAAAAAAAAACAATTGTTCAACAGATTATCCGTCAACATAACTTTTTTTTCGAACGAAAATGATATATGAATTTTTCTGACGACGTTACATTTATTTTAGTATTTTGTACACTTTTTGAAAATCGCATTTTTTGTTCATGTTCGAGCTGTATTTGTGAATCTATTCGATCGATCGTTTGGAAAGTTCTTGAGCGTAATAGTTGGTTTCGATGGAAACACTTATAAAAAGATTCGTGACTCCATAAACACACATGTTTGAAGAAAAAAAATTTCGAAAAAACCGAAATATTGTTGGGTAGAAAAAACTCTGAAAAAATTCATAGGGATTCAGAAAAATTAACATATCATTTTTATTTGAAGAAAAAGAAAAAGTTATATTTTTATTTGACGAATAATTTTGTTGAACAATTTTTTCTTTACCTATTTGTTAATATTACTTTGGAACTATTATTATGCAAAAGTAATCCTTTCGGCACCTTTTATATGCTTGATTTTTTCAGATTGTTGTTTCGCGTGACATCGCGAAGTCTTCGAAAATCTCTCCGAGTTACTCATATTTAAGCTCAGTGAGCACCACTTAGCGGTAGAAATACCTTAATTAATCATGCAGCCACACTCAACGAAATTTATGCAGAATATATGGCGTATTGCTTAAATTACTCGGACTACGCGTATTACCCGAAGTACCCGGAATACACGGAATACCCGGAATAAACCGAATATTCGATCTTGAAGTGTCGGATTCCCTCGGTCCGGATTATCGGGATTTTTCGAATAACCGAAAAAGTGCTAGCCCTAATACAAAGTAGAACCTTGCACATTGCTTCCTCATTTTTTTCGCTTTTTACAAAGCTTCCTCTTCGAGGAAATCAAAATTGATTTAAATACTTCCTCATAGAGGTAGCTTTTTAAAAAAGGAAAAATAATGTGCAGGTTCTACTTTGCATCTCTTTTTTCTTTCCATGAATGTCTTTATTAATTGAACACTCGGTAGGGTATTTAATCGGGGCGTGTAGAGTGGACCAGTAAGTATCTTTTCGATTTTAGCAAAGCCACAATGAATTTTAAAGAAATATGCGAAAAACGACATTCGAGATGACTAAAGAATTGATCGAATGATATTTTTTTCTTCGAGATCGATTGAAAAATTTCGGTTGGGTGGTGGTTGCGTGTGTATACTAGAATATCGATTTCGCCGTGACCTAAATCGGCAGCACGAAAACAAGCGACGACTTTCTTCCGAAGAGCATCTCCTGTTGTCCTGTCTGTGGCAATGAAGCTTATAACAATAACAGCATCTCTAATCCTCAGCGGTCTACGATCCTCTCTCTGCAGCTCAATATAGCAATGTATACACGTCGTACACCAGGTGTACGTAATATCACTAGTGAAACTGGCGTCCCTGAAGCACGGAAGCGAAATCGCGCTCACTACGAATTAGCGGAGTACGAGCAAAGTGCATCCGGATAATGCTTCGTTCCCGCACTACCGTCGGAGAGTAGTAGGAGCAAGCGGGAGTAAGTAGTAGCTGCAGGATAATCGAGACGAGATCCTATCGATCGGGCGATAATTTAACACGGCAAATAAGGCGTGTAGCGCGTAACGAGCACGAACACACAGTAGCGATCTTATCGGATTATACATAAGCCATTTTATAATACATCGCGTTCATCAATTATTTATTAGACGGTCAACGCATGCACGGGTATCCCAATATATTCGCGAGTGAATTATTTCTCTATTTTTTCGGGTATGTTATAAATTAATTCTCCCCGTTTATAGACTTTTTGGCCGGGATTTTTTTTCCACGACGTACATGAAAACGACAAACAAAATGGTCGATATTAAGATTGTTACAAATAATAATATTGCAACAAATGTAGAGAATTAGATTGACAATATTTTAGAAAGTCTTATAAGTTTCTTAGATGAAGTCTAGAATTTTGTTTCAAAGATACAACGTATCTAAAATAATTTTTTTCTTGATAACTACAATTTCGAGAATTGTGTCAGGCTGTTTTTTGTGGAACTAATTTTCTTCTACTCGGTCTTAGTATCTTCAGTGAATTTGATTCTTTTTGTTCATATATTACATAAGTTTCACTAATCGTGCGAGTGAGACTGACATTTTTGTCGAGTATCGTTCCCACGTTATTTTCATTGCTTTTCACCTACATCAATTTTCCTTATTTTTGGTCTTAATCGGTCCATCAAACTTCGAACTCACGCTTCGTCGTACCGTTGACAACGACGTACGACATGATATGTAGAAATAATACGTGACCTGTAGTTTATTTGTACATTTTGTTGAGGGGCGCACAAAGGGCGCCGAAGGGAATTAGAGAAACGTGTGCGTAAGGTACGCGAGATTTCGAAGGGAGCCGTGTGAGCATGATGAAGAAGAGCCTGAACACGCGATGAGCTTGCTGTCCGCACGACGCTCTTCTAATATTCTTCGTGCAACGTGCGCCGACTCCTCGAGTCGACGGACCACCAGGATCGCGACGTCGTCGCCTTACAGTATTACGCATACCGGTTCTCGTGTATGCGGTTATTATATACGAGCCATCTGCTTTTGCTATGGTAACCATCCACACAGCCATAAGCTTTACAGACACCGCCAACGAAATTCTTCGGTGATCATTATTCTTTGCCAACTTTCTATTGAATTATATAGCGATCACTTACAGCCCTGTATTTACGTGCCCTCGATTTAGAAATAAATTACAGTAACTCATACATCAATGTTTAGTGAGCTGCGTTATAATTGAATTCATACATGAAGAAGCATGCGAAGTATATATTCGCACATTGCTTCCCCATATTTTATTTGCTTTTTACAGAGCTAACTCTATGAGAACGTAGTACCTCACACGCACGCATGCACGCACCGGCGGACAGTCTTTTCCCATATTTTGCATTAAAAAAATAATTTTTTTCGATGTTTTCGACAATTCTAAGTGTTCTGACATGAGAATCTCAGAAACATGTATAAAGAAAGGAGGAAGGAATACATAAAACGTTATAATAGAAATTGAGACATTTGAAAAAATCAGTTGTGACTAGAAAAAAATTAAACACAGTTGTCATGAGAAGCCACTTTCTATATTTCGCCTAATAAATTCCGATCTCGAAAATCGCAAAAGAAAGGAGACGTATTTCCATAATTATTTTCATGCGTTACAAAGTAAAAAATTTTCTTTGCACAATATGTCCGCGTTATAAAAGTGCCAACAGCAGCCATAAATACGTCGTGACCCAATGAACTTGACTGTGTTACTTACAGCCTCTACGACGAAAGACACAGAGTTTGCATACCTCGTGTTTTTCTTCTTTTTAAAACTCGAAAACTTCAGCATCCCCCGGAATCGAAGTTCTCGGAACATCTTTTGCGACGAGGGAGACGCGCGGACGAACAAGCTGAAGTGCGCGTGGGACGTTATTTATTTCGTCGCAAAGAAAAAGAGACGCACAGCTTGTTATAGAGGGACGCGTGAGTCTCTGCTGTGGTGATTGCGAGCTTCGCCTCGTTCTCGACTCGCCTACTACGACCAAAGACCCAAGAGACTATATAAAATTACGGACCACACGAGAGCGAATGACTTCTAACTCTTTTGCTCGTCTCGCCTTCCTAAATTCCCGTCACACCGCAGGAGGCAAAATCCGCTTTGTCGTCTGTGTAATAAAACTCGAATAATCACTAGTGCCAAGAATTGTTGTTGAGCGAGGTTAGCGAGTCGTACAGAACAAAACAAACAAACTTTGATGGATAAATAGAAAGCGATATTTATCTTTTCGTTTCGAGCAAATCCTTCTCAAGCTCATAAACACTCACATATATGTGCAGCAGCATTCTGTGTCTTGTTGCAATCCGTCCTTTGACATATCTTTAATTGAAGGTGATTTTAAATAATCATTATCTCTCTACATTTTAGAGAGGCCTCGCCGCCGCCGTATTAAGAATCGAGGGACTTGGAAAAATTCAAGTCTATGAGTTCTTTAGGTTCTTTAAGTTCATTAAGTTCAACGAGGGAGTTTGAATAATTCGGTTCAGTGAAGCTGACCCCTCTGGCCTTGATTATTCTGAGTCCCTCGATGAACCCCCAAGCCCAAATTTTTTTAAGCCCGTCAATTTGAGTTGTCGATTTTGCAAGCGCGCGAGCCACAATAACATTCTAATTAGAAAATTTTGCAAAGAATAAGTGTAAATGAAAGAAGTGAAGTGGAAAAAATGTGAAGCTATTAAAGAAGTTCGACAGAAAAAAATGTATGCGGCTATATTTTATCCCCAGTTGACTAGTAATTTTCGATTTAATCTGTGCTATGTTCTATTTTTCCAATATTAAATTTTAACACTATGAGGAAAAAGAGTTTTTCTTTCAAATGTTAAAGCTTTTTCGGACACAGGATCAAGATGATAGATTTAATCAAAATTTCTCATTTGACTGGAGAAAACAATACAGTTAACTCCAAATCGTTCGTTTCTTTCTGACTCAGCATCTTGAAAGAGTCAGCAGCTGCCAAATGAGATTCTAATCGGTTCGGACGTATGGTATGTGGTGCAAACTTGTCCGGTGGGTGTTGCATGTTATTTTTGTAATTCGAATGAAGAGGCAAGAATCTTGGTTAATAAAATTGAAAGAGTGTAGAATGCAAGAAGTTTATAAATAAGTCAATCTTAAAAAAACGTCTTCCCGGCGATTCGATTTAAGTGACTTGAGTTCCTGATAAAATGCCGTAATGTAAGAGATCTGACGCTTAGTTCCTAGTGAATACCTGCATTCAAAGATCATCTCAAAAGAAGATTAACACGGAGATGTACATGGATAAAAAGAAACAAAAGGTAATATACATGGTATATAGCTACAGAGTGAGAAGGCGTGTAATGGGGGCGCGTGTGAGCACCAAAGTGGAGACGGTCACGCACGCTTTATCCACTAATTAGAATAAATTGCTCGGTGACGAGATCCTGACGTTATCGCGTCCATATATCTCGGCTGCTGGCTGCACTCTCATTCTTCGCTCGCTTTCTTCCTCATCTTGACTTCAAAAAGGGTAGTCACTATCCGACCTCTTTTTCCTTTATTTTCTCAACGAGCAATTACGAGAGCTTCATCTCGAATCTTTCATGTTTTTTCTTGTCTGGCATAACTACTTTATGCATCGTGCTGAGATCACGTGCTTCCGGGAAGATTGGGCCATAAGTAGTACATATATGACATATGTATATATTAATTGAACATGGTATATAGCATAATTTTTTAAGATGGTTATTTATTTCACTCGGTGCGAGAAATGCGGTTTCACGTACCCTTCTTGTGCATAATTCCCCATTGACGCACTTTTTGAAATAATATTTCGTACGATACTCGTGCGATAGACGTGTTTTAACTCATACAGTCACAACACCCACCTTCAGCTCGTGCTGCAAACTCACACTCGTCAAAAAAACTTTTATCGCACTGGTATCGTAAAATTTTATCTTATGTCAAAGACTCAAATCATATTCCTGCAATTTTCATTGTTTGCCAATTTCGTTTTTTTTTACAACACGCTTAGCTATTCGCAATAACTGAAAGAGTGATTAATGAATTATCTCATACTCTATTCTAATATAACTAATGTAACAAAAGACAAATGTGCGATAACTGAGTATTCATATATACTACAAGCTCAATGTACCCAACTTTGTGAGTGTCAGAATTTCTCGCGCCGTCTGCCACATGTGAGCTCTACTCCGCCTTGCAGGCCAGTTAACCTTTTTCCAGCCCTTCGCGTCCCTCTATCATCTCTTGCGATCTCGGAGCGGCTGCTGAATCCAATCGGGGTTCAGATTGAAAGGGTGGTTTCCGCCGCCAAACCAGAGAAAGGAGTTCACCGTTACCGCTCTCGCTCACCGGATCACGAACCTCTTCCTGCTCTTGATATTAGCAGCCATCGGATTAAAAGCTGAAGCAGACACAGTATAGGGACTACGTTTCCACCCGAACGATTGCACCGTTCGCCGAATTGGAAGAAAGCTGATAGCGATGCTGGCCAGCATTCGCGAGACGACTTCGATTAATGACTTTCGATAATTGGACTGGCAGTGTGTTCATCTATCGGAGTTGCAACTGTAATTAATGATTTAACAGGATGACCGACTGTTCTTCCTTCTCCCAGTGCCATTTTATCTGCCAAATGCGACTTAATTTATACCAAACTTGTCCATTCAGAGACGCTTCAATTATTGAAATGTTCACTCTCAGAGAAAAATATCGGAATTTAATAATCAAAATATTTTGTCCGACGATAATAACTAGAATGTATAGTTGCCGGGAGGAACGAATATATTTTATGGTTATAGCAGAATAAGAAAATGGTTGGATCAACCATATTAATATAATTCCCAGGAGGAATGTCTATATTTCATAGTTATAGGTTATAGCGAATATAATTATAGTAGCCATCATCAAAAAGATAATAGTTTTAAATAAGCCACTTTGTTGCACATACGATATCAACGTTTGTTGTTTAATAAACTTGCAATTATCGTTCACTGAACCATATTATCATCATTTCAAGTATGAAACATTGCAAGCCTTCATACATGCTTTTTATCATGTGAAATCGTTAAATCAACGATATGCTTTTCTCCCATTGTAGATTTCCAATCTCCAGAAGTTGTTCTTCTTTTTTCAATTTGAAGAATCTTCTGATTGTTTGAAGCTAAGTATTTTTACTGCTTAAAATACAGTTTGCGGCAATTTCTTTTTTATTAGCAAAAGAGTCAGATGCACTGTATCAGAGTTTCGGCCCGAACTGTACACTAAAGGGTGACCTAAATCAGTGTATACTATAGGAGAAGTTCCAATGGTTCTAGAGACTTACTTTACTCTCCGTTCATTGTACTTATTATTCTCTAGTCTACTGCGGCATTGAGATCTTTTTACTGATAAAAATCATTCCCTGGTGAAATAGATGAATGCCGAGAGTGGCAGATGTTTCTTCGAAGGTACAAAGAGACGTCAAGTACCATCGGAACCCCGGTCAGACAATTCTATCGCACCTCTAGCAAAATATAGATACCAGCGCACTTAATATATTGTGGAGTGTACAGTCGACGTATGGCTACGCGGGAGCCAGAAAATGTTCTACCTCGTACCAGCAATGAACACTGTACTCTATAACGTATCCAGCAAAATCCTATCTGCGATCTGTTGTGACAGTTGAGCGATAGCATAATAAGTCCAGTCAGATCGAGCGCTCGGGTTTCACACATAGTAAGACGTGGAGGTAGTAGCTTCGGCAGGAATAAGATTAAAATGAGAAAGAGAAACGTGCAGTGAACGAGAGCTTTTGCATTGAGAGCGTACACGAGATGTACATGTACATATCGTCGAAGCTGAAAAAAATCCTGAGTGAACAATGATTTTATGTCGATTTATTTACGTGATCTATTAGTAGTACTATTTTTTACGAACGCTTCGACTAAATGCGAATTAAAAAATTCGAAAAACTGTATCAATGAATACATTTTCCATTATCTTTATAACAACATTTGCTGACGTATTTTACACTTTGGCCGGCAATATTCTTAGTAGTAAAGGTAGTTTATTGATAATACAATATAGACAGTACAATTTTTTTTTCCAATATTATTTTATCGTAATGGTGTATTATCAATGGGCGATTGACCGAGGCCCTTCAGCACAGGAGTATCCAAAGTTTAAGAACTTGCTTATTTATTTTTTGTGCATTTATGTGTGCATATGTTTATGGTGTGGGGTATATTATGTGCGGGTTGTATGCAAAGTGGTTGGATGTTTTCTAGTTGTCTGAATGCGAATGTTTGTTGAGTTGATGGCTTGTTGTTGTTGTTGTTGGAGTGGTTTTTAGGGGTGTCGAATTCGTGTGAGGTTGCGTATGGCGCAGGTTTCAGGTGTTCCAATTTTTTTAAATGCGGTTTCTTTTCAGTTAATGAGTTTGGGGTGGCCGTAGTCTAAAATTGGTTAGCATACGCTTTTGTATATTTTTGTTAGGTGTTATATGTTAATTATAGTGAGTTAGAGTTGTCGCCTCGGACAACCAGTTTGTTGTTGTTGTTCGTGTTTACGTTTCGTATCTAAGAAAACAGTTTTCACAACCATCATATCAAACACAAAAAAATAATAGAGGTAGATACTAATTTTTATAACATACATTCACAATCTAAATATAGATAGTATAAAAACAACCACTATATCAATACAACATAACCTACAAGACATCATCACAACAAAAATTCACAGATATTTTGGCCGAAGGATCCAGCTCATCAATATAGTTAAAAGATTCAACAACGAAATAAACATTCTCTGCTCCAAAATGTCAAAACAAACATTTTAGACATAGATTAATCGATAAAAGATAATGTTTTATTTTGGATTCGGTCAGTCAAAACTATAATAAACAGACGATAAACAGGGTTAAATTAATAATTAAGATAATATAAGTAATATTGTAAAATATTTCTGTGCATCTCAACTGTAAAAATAAAAATAATACTAAGTTCTGAAGAGGACTCCGATCGGAGCCGAAACGTAAACACGTGAAAACAAGAATAAACTGGTCGTCCGAAGTCAAAGCTCTAACTCACTGTAACGGGGGTTATTGAAGTTTAGTTTCCGGTCTGTGGTGATTCCTCAGTATTTTGCTCGGTTCCGCACTGTGATTTCCACGATGAATAGGTGGATTTTCAGTGTTCGTTTTCGGTGTAATTTTGTGGTTAAAGATGAGGAGTTGACACTTTGATGGGTTTAGCTTAGGCCGCCATGTATTGAACAATTTCACTGTTTTATTCACGGATCCTTGGAGAGCGTCTATTGTCTTTTGTAAGTTATTTTCGGTGGGCTATTGCTGCGGTGTCATCTGCCAATTGCAAGATGTATTGATTGAGATCTATTGATTTTTTATTGCTTAGCTTGTAGTAAATGGGGCAGTAGATGTTGTATAGTAGCGGTGACAAAGGGGCCCGTTTTGAACTTTAGCTTACGTGGTTCGAGAAAAATTTTCGACGGAGCGTATTAAATATTGAGGATTGAGTTTGAACAATATTGTTAATTACAATGTTTTTTCACAAATTTTTAATTCAGTAACTCCAGTCTGTCAATATCAATATTTAGGATAGACATTTAGTTACATTTTTTTATAGTGTCATGATAATTTTTTGAGGATATATACAGTTCCTACTGATTTCCATCCGCAAAAACTGAATTGTCTGGATAGTGTGAAGGGCAGGAAAAATTTGCGAGAGAATCTTTCTCAGATACGAACATGGAAAAAAGGGCGGGTGAAAGCTCCGACTTATTATAATACTTTTCACCTGGTTCTCGACCCGATTTGCATACGATTTTCAAGAAGGGCCTGAGCGGGCTCCGACCGATGGAAACAAATGGTATTTTTATGCAAATACAAAAGCGAACCGCTCGAGGACTCGTCGCTCCGTGGTTGAAACGAGTCGTTGAGTCCAATGTCACGATGGAAATCGTACATCGCTGCCTCTGTGCTGTCGTCTCTGCCATCGGGTGTATAACTATACGCAGTTTTGTTTTACGACCGTATGTCGGAAAGAGAGAAAGAGTTTTGTAACGCGCGTGCGGTTAATATTTGTCGTACGGCTAGCGGGCGCCGTATTCGTCGTAAAGCGCCTGCCCGGTTCTCTCAACTCCGCAACTACTATACACAGCATTGCGTCGAGCTCTTATCGAGCATATGTATACACATATACATACGCCAGCCGTAGTTATAATGGCTATTTAAATATCCGTATTACCGGAGTGTCAAGAGAGGGAGATGAATAAAGAGGAAGAAGTATCGTCGTTTTTCTTCGACCAAAACTGCAGCAGCCGTTCAATGACCATCATTGACTTTAACTGCGCGAGCGCACGAACGATGCCCACGCTTGCAAGACATATAAATATGAATACACATCGATGGTAAATTGGAGAGTGAGAAGGATACTGAATAACATGGGAACTGAGTGTTGTGCGGTAAGCATAAAGCGTGGATAACTCCGCTGTGCTATAGAGAACCGAAGAAAGGAAGACGTATGTCATTTTCGTCATAATTATTTCAGCCATTTAAAAAAAACCTCTCCTTTTACTTTTAGTCTTTTTTTCTTCGGTCTCCGCTGACGGGAAAGTTATGGCTATGGCGACTCAAAAATCCATATATCAACTCCCACAATTATACCGAACCCGAGACCGCAGGCGTGTCTTTTTCATCTTTAAAATACTATACCATAGAGTGTGAAGAGTTTTACAAAGAGCGATGCGAGAATATACTTGTCTGTATATATCTTCCGTATAGACACTATTTTCAACCAAGCAGAATAATAATTATGGCAAGTGCTCGTGACAGTGGCATGTAATTCTTGGTGCCGCATCCTTTCGCAACGAACGAAATAATCTCCGCGGCTCGATCTACCCCTTCTTCGCTTTTCGTATAATGCATGATCCGTCTCATTCAACCCTTCGTGCCCGCGTGCCGCTTGGCCGATTTTATACGGAGACCTATAGTCTACTACACCGCAAGAGAGCAGACCCCCCGCATGCGGAGATGACGATCGCAAAAGGGTTCGCATACCCGGAGAACCACGGAGAGACGATTTTAGCATTCGCGCGTGCCTCACTGCGGTCACGCATAAAGTCGGAAAGCCGTTGCTGTTGTAGTTTGCCGGGTGGTGAACCTGAAATGAGGTTTGGCTACTTATAGATGCTTGCGTCTACGTGTAGACATAAATGGTACTTAGCCACATAACACCGAAATATTTTCAGGATATTATAGAAATATATCTTTCAAGTGTAAACAATACACTGAGGGGAAAGCATATCGTTGATTTAACGATTTTATATGATTAAACAAATATAGAAAGGCTTGAAATCTTTCATGGTTGAAGCGATGATAATATGGTTCAATAAACGATACTTGCGATGTTAATGGAAACATACGTTCGAATCGTATATGCAATGGGACGGCATAAGAGGGATTCTTTATGAACTGGGCCACTTTTTCGGTTGAACAATCGGACATTTTTGAAAATTCGTCAGTTCGTTGTACTAGTTGAGATCAGTGTCTGTGATTTTTTTCAGATTTCTAAAGGGCGTCGCTCAGGGCTTACGTTTTTTTGAGAATGAACAGTATCTCTGAAAATATGGAATCCTCAAAAAATTCTTAGGAACATTAAGATTTTCATTTTTCATCTACTTTCCAGTAACATTGAAGTCATAATTTTTCCAACTAAAGAAAATCAATTTTTCGCAAAAATGAACAATAAACAATTTTTTTTTTCAACAAAAAACACACCTGCGATGTTACCATTAATTTCACCAGGTGTTTTAAATTGTATGAAGATTCTGAGAAAAAAATACTAATGAGAAACCTCCAATTCTTATGCAGTAAAACATTACAAATTGTAATTAAGTTTTTTTTTCTTTTTTTACCGCTTTAGAACCGCAGGTGCTTCTTTAGACTTTTTTTTTCAATGTCATCATACAACGCCGAATACGCTGTGAAATGAAAACCGGAGCCGAAGCTGTGCATTTAGTTTTAAAAAATTATTTATCACTGAGATAAACTGATCTTCTCTTGAATTCCCTCTTAAGCGAGACGTGATACATCGAAAGTTAGAATATCGATGACATTGAGGAAAAAATTCTAAAGAGGCACCTGCGATTCTAAAGCAGTAAAAAAAAAAGAATAAAATTACTTAATTACAATTTGTCATTTTTTACCACATGAGAATTGAAGGTTTCACATTGGTATTTTCTTCTCAGAATCTTCATACAATGTGAAATCCCTGGTAAAATTAATGGCAACATCAAAGGTGTGCTTGCTGCTGAAAAAGATTGTTTATTGTTAATTTTTGTAAAAAATTGATTTTCTTCCGTTGGAAAAGTTATGACTCAAATGTCACTGACAAGTAGATGACAAATGAAAAACTTACTGTTCGTAGGAATTTTTTGAGAGATCAATATTTACAAAAATATAGTGTATTCAAAAGTAAATTTCAGTGATATAGTGTTTATTAAAAAAAAAAACGTAAATCCTGAGCGACGCCCTGTAAAAATCTGAAAAAAATGACAGACACTCATCTCAAGTAGTACAACAAACTGACAAATTTTCAAAAATGTGCGGTTGTTCGACTAAAAAAAGTGGCCGAGTTCACAAAGAATCCCTCATGTTTGAAACTATTAGAATAGTTTTTAAAACTATTATCATTTTAATTTGCTATAACCATAGAATATAGACGTTCCGAGAATTATAGTTTATAGTTAGATTATCGTCGGGCTACCGTTTTATAAAAATTACTCTTTCTCTCTCTCTCACTCAATATATTTCTCTCAGTGTTTTAGAATGCAGTAATAATAGTGTTGTATTATATGGAAATCAAAGAGTCCTGGAAATATTGATATTTTCTATATGTTTTATTTGCTATTGTTATAGCAAAAGTGTGATAGATCAAGATAAGCTTATTGAGAAATAATTCGCGAGACGCGCTCACGTATTCCACGAATTAATTAAGTTCATAAGCCGCGCATGCAACGCGCAGTCAGCATCTCGGGATCATACCACGACCACTGAAATTTACCGTTCTATCTCGCCTTCCTTTAGTTCTTCTGAATCTTTAACTAATCAGTCTCTCATCGAGTCTTCTACAATGAAATTATAAAAGCAATTATACCGCAATTGGGGAAGTTTTCCGTAGCGCCGACTCGTTGCTCCGCTAATAATTAACTAAGTAAGTCGCGTCGAAGTATAACGCCGTGACCTTATTGTTTGACTTCGTCGAGAATTATTCTACGAAGTAATTATTGTTCCCCATCGAGTATTGTGAACGCGTTACAATAATAATAATTATTGTGTTGAAATAATTGAATCTCAAAACCAACGAGTATCGCCATATTCGTGTATGTTCGCATATACATCTCAAATCAATCGGGTCGATTAGTTGTTGCGAATCATGTAACCATCGTTATTTCAACTTGTATTGTTGAATTAAAATTATCGTTAACACAAATCTCTTACAAGCGAAATGTTCAGAAATCTGTTATTTCGATCCCTTAATAGAGCAACTTTACCTAATGTAAATAACAAAATATATAATTGTCTTTAGTTCTGCATGGAAAAGTAGGCTTGAACATATCAGTCACAAGAAATTAGCAAAGCAGCATTTAGAATTGTCAAAATTCCAGCACCTGGAACGTTGAGTCGATTGAGCTAATTTTATGTTGTTATCTTAATACGATGACAAGATTGGGTGCAAATGTTTGAAGCGTATTAAGGCACAAATAGAATTGTAAACTCTTGTTCTTTGTTAAACACATCACAACATTACCTTTGCGGTGTTCCGCTTAAAGCCCTTTCACATTGTTCGCCGCAGTATTAAACGCAAAACCGCACACATATCAGTTTATCCATCAACTCGTCTCCGTGTCGCTTCGCTATTTCCCTTTTCCTCGTTTGTACACGTGGGCCCTGAAGTGCATAAACTTTTGTTCTGTCTTCTGACGGCTGTTCCGTTGGGGCGCAGCATGCGAATAAATTCACGGTGAGACGAGCAACCTGCGTTTTCCCTCTGCCGGTACGTGGAGCCAAGTGCACCCTACATACAACTGTGCTTATATTGCGGCTTGTACATAACACAGAATATGCACATACATATAAATATATATATATATATATATATACACATGTAAACTGAATTCTCGTTGACGAGTAGCAAGAGGACGCGATAGCAGAACCACCACTGCTGGTGTGTATCAAGCATCTACTGCGTGCGGTACTATGTAGTCGATTGTAGGAGCAACCCGTATACACGATGCTTTTTCCGGTACATGACTTTCTACGAGAGATCTCTACGTCGAGAATCTTCCGTAACGTACGACTCCACTAACTATTACTATACGTGCCCACTATTCGCTGTGTATAACGTCGTATACAGTACATACCCGCCACGTAACGCAACTTTATGCAGGTCTACGTCACGTGCAAGAACCGTTCGCTCTTGTACATTTGTCACGGTGCGATACCTGCATTCTCAGAGAATTCATCTCTCCTTGACATTGCCACTTCTACTGATATCAGCTACTACTGTCCAGGCTGAAGAAAATTCAATTTTTTGAGTCACGATTTCAGACTCAATAAACTTTATTCACGACTATAAGGGCTTCGAACCCCTGCGCACTTCACCCGCTTACTAAATGTCAGTTTTGACCTGGCTTATGGCAAACTTTCAACCACTATAAGTCTCTGACGAATAGATAGCAAGTATTAAAATTGTTTCATCGCTCGATAAATGAGGGTCTTGAAAAAAAACAAAGCTTAAGGCCTATGAATGAATCGGAAGAAATTCGGCTTTGGCGGCTCATCAGGAAATATTTTACAGAGTGGTGGGATATTTTTATAATTTAGAAAGAATAATTCGCGGATATCGTATTATTTCGAGAGCGAAATGAAATACGAATCTTAAATTGCTCTATCGGATAGTGAATTTCACCTATGTACAAGCTTGCAATAGCTTGTAACAAGCTGCAAAATCGTCCGATTTAGTTTTCTATTTGCTATTAAGAGAATATCGAATATTTATGTATTGAATGGTCGGCAAATTTACACCTCTACTCGATAAAACTCTACAAAACTGTGAGTCTTTGCCCAAACTTCATCGTAATTCATCGCCGCTAGATCAAACCTATTTGGGTTTGACAAACAGTTCACATGTTCACCAAAAAACATCTCTACTCGGTTGGACAGGTAATACGTTTCCAATATCTATCAAAATACCGATCTCTTAAAACGTGTCTACTAATTTATCGCTCCACCGTTTTACAGATTTACTACATGACAACTCTCCGCGCGATCGAACTGACAGAACCCTGGATAAAACAGAGGATTTCTTACTTCGTTTTGATGACACAGAGACAATTATAATTATCAACGAGAATATGCTTAATTCGTATTTGTATTGGCTGAAAAGTTTTATTCTATCACGAAGGCACGGAAAAAAAATTCATCAATATACAACGAAACATTCTAAAAAGATAATCAATGTTCATGATATTCTTCGAACTTCCTATTTGAAATAAATGATAACAAAACATTCAACACGTTTCGTTAAATGTGTTATACGGAGATTATTCGGAGGTGAAAATTACTTTAAGAGTGACGAACGCTGTCGTTCTTTTACTTTCGGGGAAAAAAAAGAATCCGAGTAGATCTCAGTGAAGAAACTGTCGCATGGCGGGACGTTCAATAAAAAAAAGAGATGCGATGCCAGTTAGAAACTTCTATACAAAGGTGAGATCGCGCGGGACCAAGTGAAAAAGGTAAGAAGAAAAAACATTGAAAAAGTACGGCAGTGGCTATTCAACGTCGTAAATCGCGATCGGTTAGTCATTAGGGGCGGTTCGAGAACGCTTAATTATCGTCCGGTCGATCGAAGCCAGGATCGAGAGCGCGAGCAGTGCCTTTTCGATAAAAACTCGACTGTTCGAGGAGAGCGCTACGTCGTCGTCGTCGTCGTCGTTGTCCCTACGGCGATGTAGTCCGCCTGCTGCAAGGCGCAATTGCCGCCAAGAGTCTCTCAGGCACCGGCCATTCTTTAGTTATTTTCTATTTCTCTTTCTGTAATGCAGTATATATACTATATACCCTGCAGGATCGAACTATATATACCGAAGTCACCGCCAGCACCGCTGCGCTCGTTGCCATTGCAATTAAGTACTTGGCCGTGACACGACGACGCGACAGAACCCCGAGCGGACTTAGCTTGGTATACTGCGGTTTCTCGCTCTAGCTCTAAGGCGTTTTCAATCCTCTGCAGCTGCTTTTCCGATAATAACGTCGCACTAATAATTACATCCTGGCAGAAACCAATTATTTAGTAAATTTATTAATTTCTCTCTTACTTCGCCTCTCCAATCGCTACCACGTCCGTAACGAACGTCATTGTTGTTTTTATTCTCAATATTGAAAAAAGAGCCGCCTCCAACAGAGATTGGAACAATTCCGCTGCAATTTCTCCGTTAATAGAATTTAGTATGTACGTCAAAACCTGATTTCTTGGTCTAATTTATGAAACTTAATATCCTGCTAGAAACTAACCCTTGACAGGTTCGTTAGGTGCTAAATTGAATGTTATGGTATATGCATCGAAAGTTTATATACCCGAGGAGAAATTCTTTCACGGGTGCCCGAAGAACTAGTCAGGCACCCGTGATATAATTCCTACTCAGGTATATGCATTATATTTAGAATATACCAAAATAGTACTTAATTCGTAACTGATGTCAGTTAACGTATATATTGTATTTGCAAAGCTTTCACGTAAAGAGCTGCTCCATGCAAAAGAGTAAGCACGGAACTCTCGAACCATGACAGCTCGCATTATGAAGCTCCGCAAAATATTTTCAGGGTGCTACCGTCATAATTCAACGTTAGTTCGTAGGCGCAGACTTGCGTTGGTGGAGGGGTATTCATATATATGCCCGTTTATTTTGCGTAGGCTCGGTGCCGACGTCAACCCCTGCGCTTTCCCTCCATCCGTGCCATCTACCGTTTCAAAGTAGCTCTTTACCCTTCGCGGTCCCGTAGACTCCCGCGTATATGACCTATAGCTACACGCCGCTTGTGCGCGTCTCATACACTTTTTCTTCCTTCCTTCCTCTCGCTCCCTCGACCTCCTAACACGTAAAAAACATAAGCCGAGGCGAATTTGTCACAGTTACGACGTGCACGCAACTCTACATGCGGAGCAAGAGTAAACGTAGAACGTCCGCCCTGAATCCGGCTATTAGTATCGTTCGAAAATCTTGCCGCCTTCCAACGGATCCTTTAGCAAGTCTATCCCCCGGACTTTAGGTTGGCCCCGGCCTGTTCAGCATGATCTCGACGAATTGGGGAGCGGAACATTTTTTTATTTGACCACCACTAGATTGGCTTACATCTCGTGCGTATATTCACATTGAGGATGCAAAACGAGCAGCAGATGAGTGTAATGGGGAATGCTGTACAAGTTATACTATCTCTGAGTTGATGGTTTGAAGACTATTAATACAGCGAAATAAGTTTGACGTGCGGTACGTTACTCTTATTTTCATTTAGTCTATCTGGCTCAAAACCACCCACAAAAAACGTTTGTATCTGACATATAGAACTTTTGGACGATAATATAAAAAAAATATACTTTTAATTCATTTTAGATGTATCTAGGTCAGGATCGCTTTGGTGAGAGCGCTCGTCATGCCTATCGTTGACTATTGCAGTGTCGTCTTGTATGGGATTTCTGGGGAGTGTAACAACTTCATAGACGTAGCGTTTAATTCATGCGTGCGTTTTATATTCGATCTGTCGAGGTCTGATCACGTCTCGCAGTCTTACAGGCGCTTGGGCTGGCTTCGTATCGCGGAAAGAAGGGAACTATCGGTGTTGAGCTTAGCCCACTCGGCTCTTGTCTCTGGTAAACCCGTGCATATGAGAAAGCTTTTCAATTGGGCATTTGCCTGCGTTGCTACGCGTCAAGGGGATAGGAAGCGCTTGGTAGTCCTTGCTTTTTGCGTGGCAGCGGTGGTAGGATGGAACTCCTTGGCCCTTGAGATTGTGGGGCTGCCTAAGGGAGCGTTCAGGACTGCAATCTATCGGATGCTGTTGGGTGGCACGACGGTGCTTCCGCTGTAGTCCGGGAGCGTTTGTTCCGGTGTTTCTCTTTATGAATAATTTTTTGGTAGCTTTCTATGTTTTGTTTCTTTTGAGTTATCCGTAGTTTTCAAGTCTAGTTTCTAAGTTAAGTTAAGTCTTATTATTATTATTGTTTTTGTTATACGACCGCCGGATTGTGGCGTTCCCGAATGTTATGTTTTTTCCCGTAAGATGTTGCCTTACAGGGCCGACTTGGCCCTAGTGCAATAAATTTTTATTCTATTTCTATTCTATCTCAGCTATATTTTTCACTTGCATATATTTTGTATATATCCCAAAATGTATCTGTTCTAGTATAATTTTTTGAACAAGATATATGTCATATAATTGAGATATATTATTCAATATGTCGTTGATGTACTTTCTCCCATGGAGGTACTTGGAATACATGGAATACTTGGTACATGGAATAGTAGTTCTGCAAGACGCCGCTAGGTGGCAAATAAACGAGCAATTCCTCGCGAGTGAAGCGGCGATTTAAGATATAAAAAATTAGAGTTCTACATAAATGTAATTGTGAGAAATCCAAATGCTTAGTTGGTTGTTTTGATATTACCTAGGCATAAACATTTTGCGTTGAACAATCGAACCAAACTAATACATAATCCATTAGAATTCTCACGATAATTATATATAGAATCGAATTTATAAGTAGCCACGATGCCGTCTAATTAGTCGATGTGCCGCATCGGAACCCCAAGCGAAAAGAGTGCCAAAAAATAAACCACAAATGCTAATAAATATCTTTTTAATATACGCTCACTCTTCTTGGTCCTACCTCTTGACTGGTTCCTTCGCTTAATCACGTAATTACGCACATTAAAGGCAGCGTTGCTCGCTGAAGCCTGTGAACCTCGCTGCGCTGGTGTAGGTACCAATTTAATTTCCGAATTTCCAGGGGCGAATTACCACTATCGAGTGAGAGGTGTGTGAGCGAGACTCACGGTCCACCGGCATTGCGAGTGCTGCCAGTGGTGCTTGCCCGACGACGAGGAGCCATAGCCAAGAACCGACGCCGCAATTCGGAACCATTAGCGAAATTACTCGGGGCGTTGGGGAACGCGCGTCGGTGAAGCCATTCAATTTTTTTTTTTTCGTTTTTTTTTTGTTTTTTTTTTCTTAATGGAATCGAAACTTGCGGGATAAAAGACTGATACTTACCCGAACACTTCAGTCCTAAAACAATGAGTGATTATTTTTCAACATAGAATTTAGAGCATTTCATCAAAAATTCTTACTTTTAAAATCACTTTTATTGCTATTATTCCACAGTATTTCTGCTTTTGCAGTCGCATTCGCGTCCAATGTCCATTGAGTGTTAGAACCGTGAAATTCTCACCTTTCGATAAACTGTAATACGTCCAGTTGCTTTGTGCAAGATTTATACTAAATTGAGATTTTTTTTAAACTTAAATAATAACTTATCATTGTAAATTAGATTCTAGTTAGTATTACATCGAAAATTATTGAAAACTGTACAAACCTATGTGTTTGGATGTCACATTGCCCAGTCTGACAATTCAAGCTGTGCCATCACTCTTCGGGGACTCCTCGAAAATACAAAATTTCCGTATGCTGTTCGCTCTATCGCGATTGTCTACGTTTACTCAGCCGAATGTGTAAGATTCGCGCCAAGAAGTAGTAGATCCGAGTATTATAAAGCGTTATTTATTTTTTGCTGGCGCGGGGAAACACCATAGACTGTCGAGACGTTTGCAATAGCTCCCTACTTATTCCAACAGTATGCAACCCTATGTGTACGGTTCACAAGAGATGCTGTATATTTATAGATGCGAGCTACGGGCTAGCATTTACGGTTAGTATAGGCCGGGAAAAGCGGCAATGTGCGCGGGCGGTCAGTCAGCTGGGATGTGCCATGGCACGACACGATCTTCTCTCACTCCTCGGCGAAACATATATAGAGAGGTGGGTGACGTGAAAGAGAGTCGGCGAAGTGAGAAACGTTCGGCATCGATCTTGTCTATTCGGTAAATACGGTGGGCCCCTTCACGTCGCAGGGCCATTTCGATTTTACGAGCTATCTCGGGAACGCGTGACGCTGCAATCTCCGAGCCAACGCGTGCGTTATTATCTTCCGAATATCCGTTTGCGCTCCGCACAACAGAGTACGTGACAAGACCGCTCGTCCTATCACGGATCAAAATCGAATTGCCTGACATATTCCAATCCGCGTATGCCAAGGTCCAAGGGCAATTATGTTGAAGGGTTGCAATGCCAGAGATCTGTCTGTGGCATCCCAGATGTTGTTGCAGTATAATGGAATGATTCAGAGTTCAGTATCATTGCAGGTAACCTGTACAGTTATATCTATACCTTCTGCACATTGTTGAACTCTTGTATGATAGGCACATTATCCCGAAGTCCGCTATCCGATTACGCTTGCAGCTGAAAGCGTATTGAAGCGCTTGGCAGGTTGCTAGATTTAGGATAGATTGCATTGATGAGATCCATGTGTATAAGCTGGAGAATTCGCAAACATTCGAGCTAAATAGTAAGTGATGACTGCAATGGTAAACGTGTTGGCGAACCACGAACTTGGTGAAACCGCTGTAGCCAGGAAAGTGTCATGGTTGTGACCTCTTTATTGGCCCACAGCTATTTTGAATATTTCTTTAAACAGAAAGCAAAGGAAGTTAAATATTTTGCAAAATCAGCTACTTTTCTTGTGAATTGAGCAGTATCAGGATAGCTCGGTGCAATCATATAGCAAACGCAATTCTAGCTAGAGGATATAGAATCAATTGGCCCAATACTGTCTCATGAAGCGTCCGTCGCTATTTAATGTTGAGTCCGCATAAACACCGAACGACCAGCGTAGTTTACAATGCACACATACACGTTGGAGGCACCGACATGAGACGTACAAGGGAATGGAACAAACTAGTATTTCTGCTGTTATCCTACGACTAGAGTGCAAACTTCGTGGCTACATCGGTTTACGCAACGCTTCGAGGGCTACGTAAACGTTTCATGCATTATGGAACGAGGGAATCTGAATGCCGAGTCGACGGTGTGTTCAGTGGCACGGTAACAGGACAGAGATAGGTAGACAGAACTGAGAACGAAAGCCACGGTATAGTATAACGGTTGACGATGTCCTTGTTCGTCACTCAAGTTTCACCGATCTCTTCATCTCATTCCTTTACCTCAGCTAAAACTCCCTTCTCCTTGCACCGCTGACGATGATGGAATTTAATTCAGTATACCGAAGACTTGTAAGCTTGGCGAGGGTCTCCGGGGCAATCGTCACTTGACAAACCACCCTCTGGCCTTTGCGACTCTTCGCTTTCTCGTTCTACACCCCTTCGGCAACGCTCGCTTCTTCGCTCCTTGCTTCTTACCAGCGATTGTGTAACTTTGGCCCGCTTTTTATAATTCTTATATTCGAACCCCTCTGCTCTCCCTTCTCACTGAATGAATCAGCAGCAGGAATCCCAGAAGCTGTGCAAAACGAATCAAACTTATTCGTTTGCAAGTTGAAATGGATTTTGCCGAGTTCCCAAGAACCTCGCCAAAATACGTTGAGCGTTCATGCGAGGTATCTTGTTAATAACGAACTTCAACAATAAAATTCATTATTTTTATTATTGGTACGATTTGCTCTTAAAAATACTGTGGAGTATAGAGAATTCGTATCATGCTGATGGCATCCGTTTCACGAACCAAACGGATTACGTTATGGAGAGCTGTTCCAACGAATTCAAAATTCCATGACAGCAAGCGACCACAAATCCAGGGTTATTCCAGGATACGTACGTGCAATCAGAGAAAAGCTGGGTTTATTTCAGAGGGAAAGCAGAGTGCTACTCTGTACGTGGCGACCCCAGGTCTCCAGGAGATCGCGCGAAAGGATTGTCACGATGGGTCTTTGGAAGATCCGACCAGGCTCTGCAGCAGAGAATTCGGCTTGGTAGCTCAGTCTCGGATACAAGCGCAGAATCCAGTACAAGTATATGCAGAATAACCAACTATCTACAAAGTCTTGACTCTCATATGTAAGTTAGATAGTCAAGAGACAAAAATGTGGCGTGTCGATTTTCTGGAAAATCCCGTTGGAATGTAGGAACTAGGACAACTAGCTGTCTACAACGTCTGGAGTAGTAGATATTGTCATGGAGATGGACCACAAGCTATGAGTGTCCCTGGGACCACTCTGTTATCGTTGGACTCGCGACGAATGAGAGAAGTATCTACACGTGTGGAATGAAGAAGTTTGCAATGTGGCCATGAAGCTCCGAGGGCAACCGAAGAAGCAGCGGAAAAAGAAAGCAAGGGAGTAAGACAGTGTGGAAGCTCGCTTTATTTGAGGAACGTGCCGTCAGGATAGCCCAAGAAGCTTTCGGGTAAAAATAGCGGAAATTGCATCTCGAGGGCAGAGCGAGCTCTTGGCTCACCCGGACTCTCTGTGTCGTGCAGCAGCAGTAGCAGCCCGCGTGCCCGTCTGAGTCTGTACGTGACAGTCTTGAACCCCTGGCAATGTGGGCGAAGGGGCGATCCTCACGGAGACTCGAGTATGGGAACGTCGGCACGCGACTCTGTCTCCGAAGCTTTATCTCACTTTTTCCGACACCTTCTTCATCTTCCCGACACTACTATGATCGGGACTATATATATACATATGGATAGAGAATACATATTTCTGGACAAAGCTATAAGAGTGTGTTCGGTACGTCTAGTGCAGACACGTAGAACGTTAAGAGGTAGACGACGTAGAAGTTGAAGAAAACAAAGAAAACTGGACATACGGGTTGGATTATGCTTCATTATTTATTGGGTTGATTCCATAATTCGTACAAGAGAACATATTTCAATATTATAATTTTTCGTATGTGTCAATACCTCATTGAAACATGTGTATTCAAAGCGAAAAATCCTTGAAGAACAGTATTGTATGAAAGTCCTTGAAGTTTTTTTTTCTAAAAAGCAAAAGAAAAAGCTGGAAACAAGGGCCTTCAGGTGTGTGGAGTGTATACGCGTAAAGGGAGAAGAAGGTATAACAAACTTGTTTTATTTACGCGGCATGTAACTCAGTTGATAATGTTGCGAGAGAGGGAGCGAGACGGCAATGCTACTGTTACGTTTGCTCGCTTGGCTTTTCGGGTTAAGATACGCTCTGAGTAAACAAGAGACGTGAGACGGATGCAGTCGGGTGTATTAGAGAGAAGAGGATACTCAGCTGGGAAAACTGAAACGAGAAAGCTCACCTTTTACCCGGAACTCCGCTGCAGGCACTATACTGAAGTGTCAGAGGTGTATACCTTGTTGTCTGGTGTCTCCGTGCTAAATCCTCGTTTCGTCCAGATTGTTAGACGACGAAGACGAGGACGAGTGTCGAGCGACAATTCTGTCGCAGAAAACAAGAAAACAGAGGCAAAGCAAGAGGGGTTCCAGCAGGTAAAGAATAAGAAATTTAGAGTTTATTCGGCACAGCGCCAAAAGGTGATGAAAGTAAATAAGCCAAAATAATGTCCTTTATGGTAAATGTAACACATACAATCAGCACAAGACACTTTTCTTCGGCATATCAAATTTCTGACAAGGTTTTGACATCAATAACCTCAATAATGTGTTGTGGCCGTAGTGTGTAGATGAAAGGTGGTTAGTCGGCTTTTGGTGGCCAGGTTAATTTTTTTTAAATCTTTGTTTTAAGACGTTTCGACTCTGGTGTTAGTCCTTCTTAATCCTTTATTATAGTTTGTTGTGTTTGTTCATGCTGTTTTTCATCTGTATGGTGTGATTTTTGTGTGTAATTGTTCCTTTCTTGTTGTTGATATTGGTCACCGGACTCTGGTCTATATGCGATGTGACAGGATAATAACTTTGTCCCATTACCTCGACGTCAACACTCAAATAGACTCCTCGAGCGTTCGTCAGGGATATAATAATTATTTGTATTACGGCTAAATTCAAACGCTACTTCTCGATACATCGACAAGCCGTGTCCGTGACTTATGGTCTACGAGAGAGACGACCGCTCTTACCCGTAAGGGACACAACAAACCGAGTTAGACAACGCAACAGCTGACGACGCAAGCGCGTAATATCGATTGTGGAATCGACTGTAAATCTACGTTGAAATGCATAGAGCACACGAGCCGGCATCGTCACTTCGACGTCGACTACAGTATCAGAAAGACTAAAGTGAGGTCAGCCTACGGGGAGTCTCGCGTAGCGTCCGTTTATTGCAACGGCAAATTTATATAAAATAGTGTGAGAATTACGACAAGGAAATTATAATATGACAACCGGATAATTCGTCGAAGGATTGTTATGCATTAAAGGATTGAAAACCGTCAAAAGAATATAATTCGACAAAGAATCGGAAAATAATAAATCGTCAAAATAGACAATAGATAATATTTGTCAAAGGATATTCAAGTAAGTCTCGGATCAATTTATATATTTGCCTTAAATCTTCATTGTCTGCTTTGCGTTCCTGGTCATCCATCCACCCACCCTGCGGTTAGCCGGATAAATTAAAAGAATACAGTGGAACCTCCCATAGCGTACATCCTCGTAGCGTACATTGGTAAGTGGAGGGGCACGTATCAGAGCTGTGATTGGACGATTTCGCGAGAGAGAGTGAGAGGCACGAACGTTTCGCGGGCCTGATTGGTTCTTTACTTAGCGTACATGTCTCCGCATTATGTACGCTATGAGCGCTTCCACTATAATTAATAAAGATAGTTTGTTAGCTTATCTCAAAACTAATTGGCACCCACTAGAAACACAAAAGAATTTAATAAAAACACAGGGCCCTGGCAGCCATTGACCACGGTCGCGCCAGGTGAAATATTTTCTCAAAGAAGAGAAGAGTATTCTTTCTCAGCTACGCATCCTTATAGGTTATCTTCTTCGTAGTTGTTATTCACTTTTTGTGAAGGCATTATATTTTTGCACGAAGATAACCTTTAAGGATCGGTAGCCTATGGGCCAGTGTGTCCAGTGACCAATATCAACAACAAGAACGGAACAATTACAAAAAATCACCCCTTACAGACAAAAAACAGCATGAACAAACACAACAAACTATGAAAAAAATTGAAAAATATCTAGAAAGGGTCGAAACGCCGAACCAAGGTGTTGTTTTTTTGATTTTCTAAATTAACCTGCCCGATAAAAGTCGACTAACCACCTCCCATAAATTATCTCAAGTTGTGTTTCGATTACAGTCGAATTCGTATATATTAAACACACAAGTATATACGAAAGCCTAGTACAGATAATTGATTCGTAGAGTTTCATGAGCTTCACCGACATAATCAACATCAGCACTTTTCTCCACCCGCTTATTCAAGCTCATAAAAAATATAAAACCGATCAGACGTCACTGAGCAACTTACAAGGCCGGTGAGCTAATCCCATTCGTGGTGTTTGCGGCTCCAGACAACGACTACCGCCTTTGCCTTTAAACATACATGACCTGTCCTTTTCTCTTCTCATTCAACTATCTTTCACCATCTTACTCGCTCTTTCGGGACAAACGCGGCTGCAGCGACCAGCGCTGCAGCTCTGTTTAACTCGGCGTATGACGACAGGAAGCTTGCAGAGGCAAGAAGAGCCCAAGTGTGCTCGGCGGGAACAGGTCCAGCAGCAACAGTAACGGCGGCGGCGGCAATGCAATCTGGACGTTTCGGACGATTAAATTCAAGCGCGAGCCGACGACGGACAAACGGCCTTAAACCCCTGGAGGGCTTGAACGGAGATAGAGGTATGTCACAGCGTGCGTGGACAACACAGACAGCCAAGCCAAGTATAACGTTTTGTAGAGTGGCGGCTTCGGACGGTTGGCCATCCGGGGACGGACAAGCCCTCAGCCTTAATCCCCTCGTGCGATCACGCTAATTGTCGACGTGTGTTGTTGTACATCAGTCTCTCTTACACTTGTATGTGTGACACAATACTTTGATTCGCACAGCGGACAGCGAATCAAGCTA
This sequence comes from Tromatobia lineatoria, assembly GCA_949699805.1. Taxonomy (NCBI): domain Eukaryota; kingdom Metazoa; phylum Arthropoda; class Insecta; order Hymenoptera; family Ichneumonidae; genus Tromatobia; species Tromatobia lineatoria. The sequence continues at coordinate 4,449,945 of OX453036.1, read as the reverse complement.
TACATTACTTATTTGTATATGTATATATTTATGTACTGACGCTTTCGTGATGTGCACATATCCTCGGGCGCCGCTAGTTTTGGATGGTACATCATCAGGAAGACTTCATTTGTCGACCTAACATCGCAGTAGGTGGGCTCCAAAGACTCAGCCTACACTTGTTTAACTTTGATTGTTGGAATTCAATCTTTAGTGCGATCAGGATATCAGTACTTTATCATTTTATGATTTATGAACGTTAGTCTATAAGCTTCGGCCTATTGCAGTGTCCTGTGTTCTGATGATCCGTTAGAATGGATCGGAGAAGATGCAAGACCAAGGAAGTTTGGCTTTGTTACATTTTCTAAGAGACCAATTCATTTGCAGTAACAGTTAAGCGAATGTGCCATAGTAGTGGATAGTTTTTTGTATTAGTAAATCAAACGTTAAAACTGCAAATTGGTTGTCGAACGGTAACACAAATGATAATATCAGGCAATCATGCCTGATAAATAAACTTTTGCATATTTTACTAAAACAATACTTATACGTGTAGATGTCTTCATTGATCATTTTCTGTAGTACATAAGAAAGGGAACCTATCCTAGAAGCATCTTACTCTTTACACTGCCAGGTTATAATTTTGCTATTAATTTTTCTAGGAAATACGAAAATTCCACTAAGTGACCTAAATTCATGTATTCAATTTAGATTTGATTATTTTTTGTTTCGCCCTGTTAGATATTAAAAAAGCATATTGATTTAGTTAAATTTGAAAATTCCAACCAACTTTAGAGGAATTTATTTACATATCACTGCGTGATGGTGTACAGCTATTGCCGTTGTTACGTTTCAACGAAGCCTTATAAAGTCGATTCACTATTGTATGAAAATGGCTTCGATCCATTTTAAACTGCATTACCACAACTCTCTTGTGGCGATCATATTCGTTTGACTACGTATTATATCAAATCCCGAGGTTTTATCGAGTCGTGAATCAGCTCAAGTGGGCCGATACAGGAAGTGCTTTTAACGCCGTCCAGTCCAGTATATCCGAGAGCCATTTGCACGGACATACTTTACTCTTCAAGTCGATCGACCGTCGGTGACAAGCGAGTCGATGGAGCCATGAGGTATGTAGTTTTAGCCGTGAAAAAAGAAAGATACAGGCGCCGTGATTCGAGTTGTATGGCATACTGTAAGCTTAGTTTATGCCAAGAGATACGAAAGAAGTTGACCGCGTGGGACATATCGCCAGAAATATCCAGGGAGTGTCACTATAAATGGTACAATCTCCGGCGACCCACCCGTTATTATATGTAGTATGTACTGTAACGTAGTGTTTTTCTGCACACCACGTTCTGCTATCGTAAGCTTTAGACCTATTAATATATTTAGACCTATTAGTTAGTACAGCTGTCGTATTCTGCTCTGTCCACTTGGAGGCGAAGACTTTTGAGAATAAGGAGAGATATTCTGACTTAGTGGGAAAATTTGAAGGTCCCGGGGCATCCCCTGGATCCAGTTGGATTCAAGGACGTATTATGCCACTATTATTTTTTATCATATTTGCATTTCCCCCCGTCTGCAGGCATTGCGCCTATTACAGGGCCAGCCCAGGTCAGTAGCGAGTCCCCCCTGAGGGCCTGGTCCGGATCAGTAACCAGGCCCCCATGCGGCCGAATCCGACTTCCCCCTCTATATCGCATTTGCCACAGCATTTCTGCTAAGGGCATAGGAAAATATTTCGGAAAAACCTTATGCCGATATAGCCGGTCTCGAGTTCGCCTCACGGCACCGGAGCTACGTCACGATTTTCGTTAAGAATGTAAACACAGACTACAGCTGTATACGTGTGACCCCTACAGTTACCTGTGTGTCTCTAACGTATACATCTGGAGCTTCATCGCGTCCATGTTTCTATTTTTCAACGAAAATTTTCGACGGCACCGGGAATCGAACCCGCGACCTACCGATGCTCTGGTCTGGAAGTCAGTACTCTAACCACTAGACCACCACACAGGTTGTATTATGTCACTACATGGGATCTATTTCTCGACGTCTCGAGCCGAGATGCGGCACCTCCACCTACTGGGATGCCGACGAGATTTGCAGAAGAGTAACGTGGGCAGGTCAACGGTTGTTATCACACCGCAGGCTGAGGCGGGACCATTTTAAGTTGTCAGATATTCTGGGAGTCCGCGCGGAAGAAAATTTTTTGGCAATTGCACTACCTTAATTCATGCTGCCGTATTTCGCGGTCGGGTGTGAAGGATTCAACGATATTTTTCTGAATATGCTGAGAGGGACAGTCAACGAGGAGCGTTGAGCAGAAATCAATAGTAATGAGAGAGGGCAGTCGGTACATGTCCTCGATTTTTGAAGATCCAGATCGTTAGGTGGGGATCAGTTGCTCCAAATTTTGGGAGACGACGGATCACACGAGGCATTTTGCGATTAGCAGTAATCGACGGCGGACGTGAGACCGTGTGAAACCTCCCAGAAAAGGATGTTTCAAGATCATAACCTGTACCAGTGCTAGTGAGGGCCGTAAGTACTCGTAGTCCGGGCCTTCTGTTGTCGTGTTTAGAATTGAGTAATTTTATGAATTATTTATTGGGAATTCATTTTGATATCGAGCAAGCCGCTCGAGTTAGAATAAGGCCCTGGGAGAGATTGCTGTCACGAAGTCTACTCGTTTATACTGAACTCTATTGCTCATGCTTATCGTTTAAATTATTCTATTCGTAATTTTGTATTGCTTCATTTTCTTTTGTTCTTCATTTTGCTATGTAATTTTTCTATTTATTGTTGTCGGTTATTTCTCCGTCATTTCGCTGTTTAATTGTTGTAAGTCGTAGGGTTAGTTGTGGTTAGTATAGAAAATTTTTATTAGGATCATCAGCTTGATCTCCCGGAATTATTGTGCTATCGCACCGCACTTAGTCACTAAGGGAGCATGCTGTTATTTCAGTATCGCCACCCAAGGTCAAATTCGCGTGGAGACAAAAATTAAGTCTGTAGATTGAATGTTAATTTTCAATCGTCATTTTCAGCTGTATCGGGAGATTGTTCTCGCGTGGTCTAAACGACTGTATTATTAAGATATCTGTAGAGTAAAGAGAGCGATTGGAAATTATTCAGAATGTTTACGTTATTATTTTTCTTCTGTAAAATTATGCAGCCATTGTTCTGTATTCCGCGTGCCACGAATAACCAATGCGGTCATCAAGCTGTTGAACTGATGTCAGCCATTTTCTTTTGACAAAACATTAATTTTTTTTCGTATTTCATTCATTCTCGTAGTATCTTGCCGGTCTTTGTCAAATGGCGTTCTTGTCTGTAATGAGAAAAGGTATCGAAGCTCTCGGAAAGGAGATTGAAGAGAATCTGCTGCCGGAAAGTTATCTGCTTTGTTTTCTTGGACTTAAGGGTGTTATTTATCGGAATTTCTTATTAATTTTTTGTATCACTTAACTTTGATATCTTCCACCATTTACCGTTCCATAGTCCTAATCAATATTTAATGAATTGTTATTACCTTTCTCTTTTTTTAAAAACTGAGTTGAGTTTTCCATTCGTGCGTGTTGGCCCCGCCCCTCGACCGTTAAAGATTTTGAGCTGGTATGGGTTAATGAGCGTCACGTTTTCTCGCTGTCGAATTAGCTAGCAGTCGGATCAAACCGACGTTGTCATTGTTTTATTAGGGTCGTCTCTCGCCGACCGGTGCTCATAAGAAACTGTTGAGAAAACGGGAACGGAAGTACCGGAGAAATAATTTCTCGGTTACAGTACCTTGCACATTGCTACCTAAATATTTTTTGCAGTTTACAAAATCTAAACATGTGTAAGGAAAAATGTGAATAATTTATATTTATGTATTTATACAAATTTACGTTCAGTGGATCTGAAATACATTCACTACAATATTTTTTATAAATTCAATATTTGTATATATTTTGGCGAAATTCTGAATATGACGACAGGAAAATCTTGAAAAAAGTTTGAATAAACTTATGGGTACTTTCATTGAAAAAAATTAAGTATGGGAATAATGTAAATAAATCACAATATTTCTGTCAGGAGCAATTCGCAATCCGAATGTTGAGCGAGCAGAGAGGAGATATTTTTACACGCTATATAAATTCGCGATTGTATCGTCGCCGCCAGTGTGAATGTCCCGTGTGGTAGTTAAGAAGTTGCGCGGGTCGTAAGAGGCGAGGTGCCTTCGGGCAAAGTTTTATTGCGACAAGTGTGCGCTGCTCTCTTCTGCGGTCTCCCATCAACACAAACCCCTCTTCGTTTATTCTTCCTCCGAGTCTTTTTCCTCTCTCCCACTTGTACAACACACTGCTCTTTGCTCTTCTCGGGTCTTGCTGGGTCCGGCCACTCGGAGTCCCTTATTACCGAGCGGCGACTTCCGGTCGCCGCGAACGTTCGACCAGTCCAACTGCGTCCACTGAATTGCGATTTGTATCGCCTAAGAGGACACTGGAGGGACACAGCAGCGGCGGTAGCAGCAGCAGCGGTCAGACCCATACTGCGTCATTCACTGGACGAGCCTCTTGTCAATTCCGTTGCTGACAGTATTGTCAGCGTAATGTAGTCTAATTCGAAACATTGGGTACTACTCCCTACAGTCGTCGTAGGGTTAGGGACAGTGTACGCACTCTCTTCGTCGAGATGCAAATTGAATCTGCATGTAGTATGTACACGTAGGAACTACATACGATTTGCTAAGAGCGTTGCTTCGCTCGGAGATCGGTATAAGGCTACCCGAGAACTCAAGCGAATGTCTGTGCACGAAATCCTCGAGCATCTCGGTATCTAGCTTCAGGCCATTTATTCTCAGAAACAGGAAGATAGGAATAGTTGTACCGAATCGACACGCCACGAGCTTTGCACCAAATCCTCTTACAGAAAGGATTGTAAGCTTCTCGAATCAAAGTACAAAGACCACTTTCCTGGCTACATCTGGAAACGCAAGTCGCTACTTTGGATAAAGAAGTTAATTTACGTCGCTTGCGGCTTAAGATAGTGTTTCGTTCACCTATAATTTGGTTTGTAGAACTCGAATAACGTTTCTCTTATTTAGCTGTCAAGTGAACGTCGGTACAGCTTTGAAATTTGTTCAGTGCAATAGACACCTGCAAACTCCAAATTTTGGTAATCAGTCAATTTTCAGTAGAATCGTCAAAAGATTATGGAAGATTCCAGAAGGGTCGGAAAAATATATCGACGTTCTCGTAATTTTAAGTCTCTCCGACGGGTAATTTCCAGTTGACTACGGAACTATCAACATTCCTATCAATACCTAAGACAGTTCAAGTGAAACAAAATTTCTATCTTCTGAGGTTTTTCTTGTTCCCTCACGGATTTTTTTTACTTATCAATAAAATAAAAAAATATCAACTTCTTATTTAAGAATTCTCTCAAGTGAATATGAAACTCCAGATGCGGCAGCAAAATTTTTATGATATCATAATTCTGTATTTTCATTACACGTTGTACTCCGATTGTAAATTATATTTAACGTGGCGTTATCGATACGCGCGTTTTAAATGTTCCATTTTTTAAACAGTATTCGTGTATAACAGTTCTGTGAACGGTTCGACGATATATCTATGGATGAAATCGTGGATACAGGTAGAGTATACATATTTACCATTTGACCTCCAGGGTCTCGCCAGTCTCCATTGACCCCTCAGCTTGTCAGAAACGCGTGACATAAACGTAAACCATGACTATAGTACACAAGGTATTCACCCAAGGCAATACGCATCGCGATAACACACGCGATGACAGGGAGCGAATGACAGAACCCACGGAAAATCGATATTTATGTTCGCCCGGTGTCGAGCGACGGCGCACGCTATCGATTTGAATATTGCACATAGTCGTTCGCGAAACGACGCATATTTGTCGTTGACTCGAGGCGTTGAGCCTCTCGAGTATTTCGCCCCCTAAGCCCGCGTCCGCAATCTTTCTGCAGATCCTGGAGAGCCATTGACCACAAGATTCCTCGCTCGCTTCCTTCTCCTGCTCTTCCTTTTTATTTATCTTCTTACTGTCGCGTATTAAACGCCGGTCTTGGTGAACCTCGGACAATCTCTATCCGATTCTTACACACCGCTTTAGGTTTTTCCAAGATGTCTTTCATCCTGGTTTTATCGCACTTTATAGTCCTAGCAAACACGACGGCAAGTCAATGCACCCGCGTAGGCGGCATTGCCGATCTTCTCTCAAATGCATCTCCGATTTTACTTTGAAATTTCGCTGTCCCACACAGTCGGAAATTGTGGCTAGATACAACTCGGTAATAACCTTTATCTAAGTTTAAAAAAATTGTAGTAGCATCTCTAGAAATAATGATTTTTTTCAAAAGCGAGGCATTGAAAAAGTTTTTATTCGAACGATGAAACTCTAAAGATAACGAATTGGTTTTTTTTTACCGTGCAGGAATTTCTCTTTATTCAAAAGTCCACGTAAATTATTATACGAATTAAATCGACTGAGGATGAATAATGAGTGTGTCAAATTTCCAGGAAATATGTAAAGAATAAAATTAAAAAAAATAGAAACGAAGCCTATGATATGGAAACAAAAAATGGTCAATTTTGCGTACATTATTCGTTACAGTTTTTGAATACCTATATCTTATTTTTAAGGTGTCTTTAGCGAAGTTAGAGAAAGATAGAGAAGAACTGGATACTCTTTCCCTCACGAGGTATCTCGATTGCGATCACGATCACGCTTCGCTGGATGGCGACTCGCGTTTATATCCAGCTAACAACGAGTGTTTACTTCGATTACTACGATGTATACTACGTTTATATCGTTTCCTTCTATCTTTTGAGGTAGACGGAAGTATGGACTTGGACTGTGTCGAACTACCTCGCAATCGCGACAATCGATTACTCCACCGTGAAGCTTCCAGGCATGGAAGATAACGATATACATTGAAACGGTGTGCACACGGATCCGCTTGATAATATGCACGAGACATGTATACTCGAATGCAACTACGATAGTTCTCGAATTTCACGCACATATGAATTTCGAATTCGGAAGATCGTGCCGTAATAATGTGACAAGCTTTTCTACCACAAAGAATAGCAGGAATCTTGTTTAAATGTGACTGCATGATTTGTGTACTGAACAGAATAATCAACCATTGAATCAGTATTTAAGAAAATCCGAACTATCATGCCTGCGGATCTTCAGTTTTTCCTTCAGCATGACTATCAAGCTTCCGTTGATATATTTGTACGTGACGTTTTCTTAAGCGGTGTGCTATAGAATTAATCTTAGAACCCTCTGCTGATAGTAGTAGTTAATACCTCGCGATGTCTACAAACCTAGACTGCCTCATAATATCATTAACCACAGAATACGTAGAAAAAATAAATCTATGGAATAAAGATCAAACAAATTTCTCAACATTTCCAATAAAAATATTCGAATTTGGAAATATATTCAGAATATGAATTTGGACAAGAATTGGTAAACAAAATTTAAGCTTCAATGTAATTTTTAAAAATCCTATATAAAAACCATTTTCAAATGAAAATCCGAATTTGTCATTATTTAAAAAAAATGTATTCATCATTCTAACTTTACTTGAAAATTGAGGCGTGGTCATACTTCTAAATCTAAATGCTGCTATGGCCTTGGAAAAATGGTCTTATGATCTCATGACCTTTAATACTTACACAAAGCAGAATCTGGATGAAAATTGGTCACATGCCCTTTAGGGAGTAACTGTGGCCATACCAAATTGGCCGATATGAAGATAACTTGGAGCAAGATTGAAGGGAATCAAAGTACACAGGGTTGAGGGTTCAGTGGCTATCTATATATAGGTTCTGCATCGCGCGTCCACCGCGGCGCTAATCGGACGAGCGACACTCGCCCTTTCCCGCCCCGTTGCTATCGCTATTATAGCATCTCCTGCCCCAACCAACGTCCCAAAGCCTTTGTCTCTATTCGACGATGGTTGGCATATAATTATTCCTGCGGGGCAGCCTTAACGACCCAAGAAGTTTGCGATCACGATACTGGAATGCTTACGAGCATTGAGCGGGATGGCGGGGATACAGGAGGCGGAGTTGTATCACTACCTCTTGCATGGGCTTTATCCTATAAACTCTGACTTTCAGCGAGAGAGAAAGAAGAACAATTGCATTATTTATCCGGTATTATATACGAACGTATATTTTATAACAGAACAAAGTACGCGAAAATCTATATTTGCAATGGTAGGATTACAAAAATCTATCTATAGCCTAATCGCTGAGATTAATAAAGATCAATATCATATTATAAATTGCGCGGCCTTTATTCCAATAACGACCGATAGAGTGATTCGATATCATAATAGCTATCCAATTACGTGAGTCTTCTTCGACGTAATCAATTGATAAATTAATGTCGTTTCAATTCAATGTAACTTGCTTCTCTCGTTCGTTTATATACTATATATATCCGTGAAAATATTGTGCAATTTCAGATGGTCGGCGCAAAATCCTCTTAGGTAATAATAATAATAATAATAATAATAATAACACAAGTATGGGATTTGCTTTTTGTAGCCTATACCTATATAATTTACAATATATAAATTCAACTATTTGAATGCCGCTTCTTTGATAGCAATGAAAATAAAAATATCTATAGCTTCAGGAGTTATGAAGGCCTCCTTTGGATCCGCGGCTGAGTACATGAATACGAATCGCCGTTGCAAATACGGCGCTACTCGCATTTCTATCCTTCTCTTCTTCTTCTTCAGCATTCACTGCTGTACATACGTATAACGTCGTGTACAGACGTAACGTATATATACGCGTTCTTTTGCCTCTTATTATTACTCTTTGACGCGGACCTCCCTGGACGCGATCCGTTCCAGGGTTGATCGATGAAAGGATCGAGCTCGCGTGCGGCTCTCTCTCTCTCTCTCTCAGTTGCCTTGCCTTCTCTTCAGAACGGGAGCTCGGCTCAACAGACCGCATATGCTATAGGTATACATGAGAGAGTTGCTTGCACACTGCAGACTTTAGCACGGGCATTGTATATACGTACATGGAATGTTCTATAACGATATAGCTGTAGAGTTGTATATAGGCTCTTACAGAAAGGGCAGTACACAAACGCCTCGAGATATCGATCCAGCCCTCGCCTTTCACCGGCCATTGTCCACGCTTCGTGCGCTCTGTGCGCTCTGTGCTTTGCTGCTGCTGGCTCTCCTGGCTTCTGCGCTGCGTTACGTTTACTGTGGGCGCACAGCGGCACCGTCTGGAAATCTAACTGCCGATAATTGCCTCCGAAGCCGTCAAGTCATACGCGCGACGGTAATAGCATAATAACCGAGGGTTAAGGCGAAATCAGATTAAAGGATACCTGAGCACCATTCGTGGTCTCTCGGCACACCGTTGGTCCATGAGATTGAACGCCCCCAGCGAAAATCGCGACTTTCCGTCTCGGTTCATGCTACTGAATACCGTTGCAAGCTCACAATCATATCGAAGAGTGACCTGGCGAATACATTCCATTTTTCATAGCTTTCGACGCGACGGACATTAACGAGCCTCATGAAGCACGTCCGGTCAAATCTATGACTAGAATTAACAACGAACGCCCTAGTTTAATATTTGAACTTACTTGCAAACACTATTTTGTAAAAAATTCTGTCGAATAACTGTGTTGTAATACTACTGTCAAAAGCACTCACCGGACGAATTTTAGCGCACACACATTCAAACGTTAAAAAGGGAAGTGGACCACGTAACCCATTCCGGATTCATATACTATACGAATCGCCTCAGCTCTATTTTAGTATCTCTCCTTCTCTGTCTTTAGAGCTCACCTCTCCTGTCATGAGGTAATCATACATTCGCTCATGTACTCGTAGCGTTTACTTATACATAAGTGTAAAGTGTCGAGTATGCTGGACAAAGGACGTAAATTCGTGTAGTTGGAGAGGAGAGTACGAGCGCGCGCTTTGCACGAAACGCCTACGCGCGTTTACGAGTCACCGCAGCATATGCAAGAACTCGGTCGACGAGGGAGTCTCTTTTTCTCTCCCCCCCCCCCCCCCCCCCCTCTCTTTACCGTGCGCGAGCAACGAGAGTAGGTACATACAGCATCGCGAATCAGGTATATATATACACACCGCAGAAAGGGATATAGTGGCGTAGACGTCGCCTCGTAAACTCGCCCCGCACCCCAGTTATTACAATGTGCACAGACCGAGGACGATAAGTCGAGGCCGTGATAGCCGCAGCCACGTATACTCAACGTACTTTGCGTATACGTAGGTAATGTGCGACAGGGCATACGAGATAGCTGCGGTGTCGAGGCACAACTGCGCTAACTCTGCCGGCGATCACCCTGATCGTAAAGATCCTATGGTAGCGGAGTCGTTCCGCGCTTTACTCGCGAGCTTTTAGCATACACTTGAATATCACGTGTTGAAGTGCCCGGTAGATATACCGTAGTAGTATATTGCTGACCGCGCATAGAAATCGAGAAGATGCAAGGAAATAAGAGATCCCTGTGGTTAAAATGTTCCTGTCCACATGAGATTCTTATGTAGTGGATATACAGTGATGATTGATCCAGACACTGATTCACAGGATTAAAGAGCGATCAGCTGCCTTAATCGAGGCTTATAAATAATCTTCTCTAACAGCTCGTGAATGAAAGGATGTGATTAAAAGCGCTTTAAGGTTTACAAGGCGTGCGTCCGGTCACCAACAACTTAAGACAACAACTGGTTTTCAGTATTTCAAGCACGGTCCACAGCGGCAAGACTGTAAACTGCCGTGAGGCGATTGTACTCGAGGATTGGAATGCTCCACGCGATACTGTTTTACATTACTTCCACAGTGAGAAATAAGATATCGAGTTTCGGAGGAAGTATCGGGCGCCTCGGAAATCCGATATCGCCGAGTACCTTTAGTGACGGAAGGTCAGGTAACGCCCGCGCACGATTAAGGATATGTGAAAGATCCTAAGGTACTTGCAACGGTGTCGGTATAGTAGGAGTCAAGAGTCCAACCGTTATGTATCCGTAACTGTATATTTCATGTGACTTTGGAGTTTCCAAGCGCCAAACAAAATCTTGATGAATCTGCAATAACCCGAAATTTTATGCTAATCTTCACGATAAATCAGACCCGCTGCTAAAATTGAGCTCGCAAGTAGGGTAGAAGTACCAGTTGAGGCCACTGTACCGTTTGTGACCTACCCTACACTTAAGTACGTTATTCGTGGCTCTTTTAATTCTGTACCTGTATTTAACCATGATATTTCATATAACCTTGTATGTTTTGGAATCATTTATCATCATTTTACAAAAAGTACTGTATTAATAACTGAAGCATGAGCTGATTCATCAAATTCTTAACTCCTTGAGTAATTCGACAAGATTTTGACAAAAGCTTATAAATTCTGATAGATTTCTCATGAAAGATAATATTAGATAGACATAGATGTCAAGGGCGCATAATTTAATTTACTTCGCTTTATTCAACCGACAGAGGGAAACAATTATAATTCATCACGATGGCGAAAGTACCGTGAAATTCCCCATAAATAGTATCTACACATATATTTTACTTTCAATTAGCGGAGCTTCATCTACCGAATTCCTGGAGTAATCAGGTATCCCTCGAGAGTCGGCAGCGGGTTGGACCTCATGCAATATTCGTTTCATGATCGCGGTTGAAAAATCAACCGCAATTGACAACTAATGCGAGACGAGATTTGAGACAAGACAAAATCTCGGCTGTCAAATTTAAGAACGAGATCAAAACTTGTCTATGTTCATAATCTTGAACTCGAATGACAGCTCGAAAAACAAATTCAAGAAGCAAGTCTCATTCTCGCCATTTCCCCATCTCGTCTTGCTTGTCGCATAACTATTTTGTCCAAATCACAAGTACTTGAAAGTGGAAAAATTCTTGAAAAGGCCACAACTGGTACTTCTACCCAAGATGAAAAAGGGGGAAGTTTTTTGACTTATGTTGTGAAGGATCTGATCTCCCGAGAAACTGTAATCTTATCAAATTAAACTTTCCGTTGCAACTTCAAAGACCGTTCGCTATTTTTTTCAGGCCTTCCTGGCGTCGTAATATCCGTCTTCCTGTATTAGTTCATCCTCGCTTTTCCCTTTCTGGAATGAAAATATGATTTCTCGCGAATACTTGAGATGTCTTTATTGAGCAAAAAGTTGCTTGGCAAGGTATCCGTTCCTTTTGAATTGCAAGTCGCACCGGTAGCACCGGGAGCCGCCGAACAACAAATCAGCAGGGGTTGAATCTCTCCATACGTTTGGATGTCGTACTTCGCTTAGACATCTTGAGAATTCCTGTGTGACGGGACAGAGGCCGCTTGGACGGAGTAACCAGGAGACACACACACACACATACTGAAGCGCACCTGCGACAGTGAACCACTCAGCAAGAGGTCCAGACAAGATAGTCCGAATACCCAACAAGATTGCTGGCTGCAGAGACTACTTGGCTAAGCGGATGCTGTGTGCGCTGGGTTCTCCGGCAGAGAGCAGTCAGAGAGTTCTGCACGAGGATAGCAACGAGGGTGAAGAGCGAGAGAGGACGAGAGACTGAGAAAGTAAAGGGCTTGGTAAGAGTGTATGCAAGCAGGTGGTACCACAGTTGTGGGCACTCCGAGCCGCTCGCTTGTGGCCTGTCGACTATTCACCAACTACCATTCTGTGTCCGTGTGCTCTCCGATAATTAATAAACCACTTCTTCGGCGTGCGAGCCCTGCGCAATGGCTTTGTACTCAAGCTATGACTCGCGAACCTTGTACACAAGATATCTTCGTCTCAGCTTCTTTCTGCTTCGCGTTTTCTTCTGTTCACTGGTTGACTGAACCCAGTCTTTGCGATGAAGTTGACTGACTACTCGTCGTCGGGAGTCTGGCTTCCAGTGTAGTAAGCCGGTCAACTTCATTGTACATAAGTTGAAGAGCTCTCGCCGCTCCTTCTCTTCTTGTGTCGGCCTTTCATATCGGCTTTACCTCATGACTTTTCAGTGCTCCACCTACTCTCGTTTTTTATCCTTCTCATCTTTGGTCTCTCCTTCTGGTGTAGCTCTCATTCTTCGTTGCTGCCCGGGAGTCGTATTCCCAGCATCCCACCAAGAGCGGTAGCAGAAAGAGCCAAGAGAAGCCGACGGGACTCGAGATTCGCAAGAGCCTTGCGGGCCTTAGTCGCGAATAGAGAATTGCCCAGACGGGGAGGCGATTCATTAACCAAGCAAAACACTAATTGGTTCGCTTCCCCGAAGCTCGTTGTACCGTTTGCAAAAAACGGCGGCTGTGTCACAATCGGTTTGGCCATTACTTTGCGGGCACAGCCACGCGCACACGATTCTCATTCTGCATAATTAGCATTCTCATTTGTTGGTTTCGTTTATCATACGTCATCTGCATGACGATATCATTGTCCTCGCTTAATACTCGTAAAGTAAATTGTAATGCGGGTAACAATCTGATTATATCGAAGATTGTTCTCTGACGAAAAATGTATGGTAAACATTCCTTTAATCGCGCTAACAATCTCTAATCAATCAATCAATCTCTAATCCGTCCAACCACGACTATTTTGTACGGTATTTTTACATTCGCAATGGTTCAATCACGTTTCAGCCTAATGGCCCTATTTTCTAGAGTACCAATGGCAAAGAGCAAAGAGAACATGGAAGTTTCTTTTCTGTCAGAAAATGTAACTTGAATGTTAGCAAACTGAAGTCTCGGGAAGCAACAGCTGAACTATTTTTGCAATGCTCCTTGACTACCAACATCGTTTATCTTGGGTCCAGAAACAGTACAGAAATATACTCACACATATGACAACCGTGTTTCATACCACATGTAAATGTACATAGAACACAGTAACTTGTTCGTTTGACGAATGATCTTGAGTTGCGTCCTTTCACAAAGGCTTTTATGATTATTTTCGAAGAATATTAGTGGCAAAGATTAAGCGAACCGAGACAGGCTGCATATACATAAGTCACGCTCAAGGGTTCAATCAATAAGGAATGCATGAGTGAGAAAGCAATACGGAACCGAAGATATCAAGAATTCTCTTCTCTCTTTACTTACTGATCCCTAACTTCTATGATAGCAGGCGAAAAATCATGTTAATGTTTACAAGATCTCGACCCACCAATTTTTTTATCGGGTACATATAAAAATAGTCTCATGCTCTGAACTAACAGCTGTCCCTTGATATTTTGCAGGCCTACCACGATTTCTCTGGGTGTGGGCTTACTAATATTGATTGATCAAGCTTCTTCCATGCAATCAATTGCTAATCAAGGATAGATCAACTCTTCTTCGGCAAAAGGAACAAAAAGCAAACACAACCACATTTGGACAGGCTGCGCTCGAGAGATCGTCGATCGAAAGACTATTCGACATGTTGGCCGGTGATATAGAAGGGGATACCACGACTGCTGACTGTTCTGCTGCTGATGTTGGCGGCCAGCGGTCTCCGAGTACGCCCACTAAATCACCGGACCGAATTCCATTTGGCTTTCGGGCCTCTCCGCAGAGTCAACAACGTATTTACCCGTCCATTTGGTCCTTTTGCGGTCGCGGGCACACACAGAGCCCGATCCTCCTGCTGATCCCCCTTCTCCTCCTCCTCCACATGTTTACGCACACACGGAACGCTTCATTTTTTACTGCCCTCTGGACGTTCCACCGCTGCCACCGTAGCGATTGCCGGCCTCATGAACACACGCCAATGATCGCAACAGTCGATCCTCGTGCCACGCAAATGTCACGAGCTTAGGATTATGATTATTAATAATGCCGAGAAACCGAGTGAGTGAAAGATAAACTGAAGATCAATAAAAATTATAGCGTCAACTTTTACAAGTCATCAAGCAAATAGCTATGAGAACGGCGTTTTTAGAAGGCGGAGAGAGAGCGAGAGAGAGAAAGTAGCAGCGAATGCAATTTATTCACTCGACACGTTAAAGAAAAGTAATGTGTTCTCATCAACTCGAAGTTTTGAGAAGTTTTTCTCACTGAAAAAAATACTTTCAGGGTTTTATTTAGCCAACAATCCGTATAAATCCCTCATTTAAAGCAGCTTCTTTATCAGTCTCGTTGATTTTAAATTTTTAATTGTGTCTGCTCGAGTGAGACAATTGCGTATAAATAACAGAATATACCATACAATATAAACAATGCTTACAGACACACCTATCCCCAAAGTGCATCCACGATAGTGCTGCGTAGCGCGCGTCATAAAACATCTCTCGCATAGTTTAGCGTCGAGCGAGGCCTCGACTAATACGAGAATAGCATAGAAGACAAAACCGTCGTATGGCCGGGTGCAGCAAAGTAGCAGCGGTAGCAACAGCAGCCACTAGCTTCATAGCATAGCATAGCAGAGCATAGCGTAGCATAGCATAGCCGTAGTGAATCCATAGCCGGGAGCGCTTGCACCTCTCCCTCACTCGCTCTCTACCTCACTGTCGCGAGGGTTTAACGACTCCGTGGATTTTGGTGCTGTCCGGGCACTTGGGAACAGAAACTCGCATCCCTTTTTCCGTCTATCTCCCTCGCACGAGCCAACTAAAGCCTCGGCAATAGAGCTTCGGGGAGCAGACTCTCCGGAATAACGCGAACTCCCGTTTCAGGAGACTCCCAACTCTCCCTGGCTATGTCGCTCGTTGCTTTACGAGCCCTCCACTCGAGGCGATCGCGAGACGTCAAGCCCCCGTAATATCGGGTAATCCTCTGGTTCCAGGGAGGGTGCTGGTGCGAGAAACGGAGGAGGTGTAGGAGAGCCGTATAGGTTGTCTTCAGTCTAACACTAGCAGAGGGAGCGAGAAATGACATACAGCGCTACTCGCGGCCAAGGGCCATACGCATACTGTGTATACGCCAGTGTATAAACCCAAAACTGTGAACCGAAGGAGTCGAGGAACGTTTTCGCGCGCGTACTACCAACAGCAAGAGAGAACTTACGAATGTTTGATATGCACGTCGCGATGGGTGGTCGGTAACGGCATCAAGTGTACTATAGGTGTACGTCACGGTACCTACTGGCGCTTAGGTGGCTTAAGCTGGCAATTCCAAAACCGATGTGCGCAACCCTCCGAAATATGCCGCCGCACACCTCTCGAGTAGCTATGAAGAAAGGGACGGGAAAGGGCTCTCGTCTTTAACAGCCTCGACTCACCGCTGAAATTAAGCGGAAGTCTCCGAGGGGTGCCCCCTTTTGCCTTTCCTTATTCGTATATAGATATATATAGAACAGCATAAGCCCTGTCGTCAAAAGCTCCTCATCACTTGTGGCATCTGGTTTTCCACTGTTACGGGATCACGTAGTAGAATGTTGGATATTCAGATTGGAATTGGTGTGCTCTATATATTTCTTGCTAATTCGTTGTTGTAATAATAGAACAGTTATTGTGGTAGACAAAAAATTACATTTTCTCTATACTTCATGAGTTAAAAGCACGTGCATAAGTTCACTATGAAGTTGTAAGTTAATTGAAGTAGCTGCCGCGGCACTTGTAAATATGTGCAATAATACGACGTATTAACACGCGCACGTGCGTACGTCATCCGAAAAACCCATAAAGCTATGACATGACGTAAATGGAAACTCAAGTGAGAAAGTCGAAAAACAAGCGAAGAGCGACGTAGAAGAGGCAAGTTGGGAATAGAAGGACGGGTAAGGAAAAAAAATGATGGAGAAGAAGATGGGCCAGCCGCCGGCCGGATGGAATTTTAATGAGCTACGTTTCGTCGCTCACGCTCTTCCCCACCTCCTGTCCGATTTACGGAGTGACGCGTTAATGCCTTCCGAATGTACGTAGCGCTCGCCCTTCCCCTTCAAACGACTTGAAACGCTTGTCGAACGACCATGTAGCAAACCACTCAGCTCCAATTTCTCGAGAACAACGATCCGCGTGACCATGGTAAGCTTAATACAGTTAGGGTTCCGTGCTATAAAAATTTAAAAAATCATTTTCAGCCAGTTAATTACAAACAGCACATTTTTAATCATAATAATAAACTAGGAGAGCTCTTTTATCCTGCCTTATGGAAAATATTCAAGATATTCAAAGTTTTTCGAAAGAATAGATAATTACTATTGAACATTTTCCTTTACTCGATAAATTTCAGAGTATTCAACATTTCTCCTGATTTGTGTCTTGTTAAAATATACATTATAGTTACGACTTAATTTTTGTGTTCTACCGTTATTGATGCTCCGTTACGGAATAAAAAAATGTTTCAACATCACATCATCCGATTTATGGAAACAAATAAAACATTATGGCGTCGTGATAACTTATACGTGGGCGAGTAACTTGTCAGATATATTTGTGTGCGTTTTAGAACCCTGACAATTTTATATAGAATGTACAAAGGTGCTGCGGGTGAGCATAGCCACGCGACCAGAGGATACGAGTGAAGTGCAAGCAGGCGGTAAGTATGGAAATGTTTCAGAGAGCGAGAAAGACGTTAGGAAGACAGTGAAATGACGAGCCAGCCGTAAAAATCCTCTCGAACGAGATTTAGCTCTGCGCGGGGGCGCAAACCCTCTCTTTTTTCTCTCTCTCTCTCTCTCTCTTTCTTCGGTTCGTGGTTCAAGCCCATAGTCTCTCCTTCCTGATGCTGCCAAGCTCCGTACACTGGAGTTTAGTATATACATACAGAATAGGGACTTTAGCACGTCGTGTTCCGTCGTGATGCCCCGATAACCGTGAGCTCTCTTACAGGATTGTAACGTCTAAACTGCCGGAGATCTCTCGACGGAGTCTCGGTGAGCGGGAAAGAGAGAGAGAGAGAGAGGGCGACTGCCTCGCCGGAATACGTGCTTGGCCATTTGTCACCGCGAGACTCGGCGCGCGCTCACCCCGAGAAACGTATATACGCTACAATACACCACTACTGCACTGGCAAGGCAGCCACGAGTGCTTCTGCCACGATATAAATAGATTGCAACGCTGACAAACGACCGGCTCCTACGACAAAATAAGCAAACACGATCTCGTCCACCTTTTTTTAGGCTGTTTTGGATGGACGAGCGTAGAAGAGAGCTTCACGAGGTGAAGATCGCTCAGAAATTGGTCTAACGTAGGTATCAACTCAAAATTAGGTAAAGATTAATCTCGATTCCACGGGCAACATGTGATTCCAAATTCACGTGTTTTCAAAACACTGATACCTCTGTGACCAAGGAACTCTAGAGTAAGTTCCCTTGGGGACTTGGAAGTAAAATGTTTGACAGCTTGCGTAGGTACATCTAAGCTATACTGACGGACCCAGAAAACGTCCGGCTCAGAGACATTGGTCTAACACGGAACGCAACCTCTGCGTATAACTGGATTAGAAGTAGATTCCAAGTATTTTTACTAAGGAGCTCAGAATGTTACATAGAACATAGATACGTTAGAAATAAATAAAAAGAATACTGGAATATCTCCCAATTGTCACGAAGAATTCGAAGACCATTCCCACATACTCCTCTTCACGCGTCGAGAATCCCCAAGTCTCGGGTATTTAACTTTAGTAATTCCAAGCCATTCGTCCTCCAATTAAAGTCATTATTTTTCCAAAAGGAGACAGTGACGCCCCCCGTTCTTCGTCGTCATTGACGCTCTTCTACTTCGAGTCACTCGACAATTTGGACCCTAAGCGAAGACGTATGAAGATAGAAGACAAATGTAAAAAAAAAAACACGATCGAAGTGAATGGGGAAAGAAGAAAAAAAGGGGAAAGGAAAAAACCAGGAACGGAGAACTTTCTAAGGAGACGCGTTCCCAAGTGCTCCGGCGAAACGGAAGTGAAACGTTACATCTGGCTTAACGGGGACGGACGCGGATGGACCCTCAGTTTGATCTCTCTCGCTCGTTCAACGGCATCGTCTGTACGACTCTTCGAGCTATATTTAACTGATTCCTCGACACTTCGACTCGACAATTTCTAGCCTCATAGTATTATAGCACTGCGGGAACTCCTGTATGAGACTCGGGTGTACGCGATAAACGTCTCGAACCGCGACGACACATTTACCGCGCGGACAGCGCCACATCCCTAGCTGCGAGGATGACGGCGACAACGAAGAGCTCCTCCTCATTTCCTCGTGTCAACCAAGAAGCTCGTACATGACCTTTTCTGCTTCTCTGTACAGTAGCGATAGATGAGGAACTTAGGGAGTAAATGAAGAAAAAGACGATGAGTGAAGCCCGTTGAAACTCCCATATAATAAGCTGTGAATCTTGTGTCATTTCCGTCGTGGGGTATTTTCGAATGGAAATTACCTCATGATGGATGGAAATTATTTACGTAAGTGATGATTGCTTTATGAATATTTAAGTAGGTGTGACAGGAGGAATGTTCAAGTATCGCCATCAGGAACCTTCGAGTAGTATTTATTCGAAAGTATAGATTTCCACCCAACGGGTAGTCTTGGTTATAATAATAAATGCAGGACACTCAACTGTTAGGTTGATTCTCAACAAAGGAAATATTTGTAAACAAACAAACAAGAAACATTCGCGGCATAGCCCATTTTTAACCCCGCTGCGAGGGCGAAACTTGCTCGCGGATTGCGTTTTGTTTTCCGTATACAAATAGGAACATGTCCCGTTGGCACCCGGTGTGGATTGGTTTGTCAAGTTGCCAGAGTGCATACGTTCGGTGGGTGACTCTATATATCGCGTAAAACGCGCCGCGAGGGCGAGATTTCTCGTGGATTCTACAGGCTTTAGTCACGAAATTCCTGGAAGCCACGCACGGTCCGGTTCGATGAAATATTGCCTTGATTTAGAAAGGGTCTCTGGAGCTCGTTGGTTTCGCCTCCCGCAGAGTTGTTTTCGCGCTGCATGCTATAAGGAGTCGCTCGCTTTCACCGTTTTCCCAGCATTTTCAGTGAAAATATATATGTCAGATGCTCAGACACTTCCTTATGCACCACAGGCCAAATGTCGAGAGGTCCGAAGCTACAGTGTCACTGGAATTCAACATTTTCCAAGTACCGTCTAAATAATGTCCATATTTCATATGTTTCACCCTGACATTTTTCTTTCTCGCGCTCCGAACAGAGCCACGAGTGATATTCTACCACTATTGCCACATGGGCTGCTGCAACTACTATCCAATGGACAGGCGGAGTCGCAAAAAAAATGAGCTCGTACAACTGAGCGATAAACCAACATTATAGCTTCAGCTAGCACGGCTTCACGAAAGTATCGCGATAAATCTGAGTGGTAGTGAGATTTTATGAAAACGTTAGAGGGATGTTGGAGGGTGGTTATATACCGTTGGTGGTAGTAGCGACAGCATTCCTGGTATAGGTAGAGAGGTATAACCAAAAAAGTATAAACTGAGCGTCGCGTTTCACGCGCATGGAGAAATTTAGTGTCGTTCTACTACGTCCGGAACAAACCTCTTTCGTTGTCCGGAAAGTTTGAGGTAGTTTGAAGATAATTTATCTGCCTCTCTCATCTCGTTGTTTGTCGTATTCATGACTCGGCGCCGAAAACTCATAGGCGCGAGTTTCATACAGAAATTACAGTAGCTACTTAAAAATCTCTAAAGAAAACGTGAGTTACTTGACGCAGACAGAAGATGTAAAGATAGGGTATTGACCTACCGACTTATAAGTATATTCGTAACTTCACTAATCATTCCCATTACTATCCACAAAATTACAACTGTACCCAATTTTCTTGTTTACCGATTCCTGTTTGCATAACTACTGTCAGTTAAATTCTCTTCCCATCTGTCCACGTATCACCTGCAATTTGACATACATTGATAAATTTCATTTTACCATAACTCGAATATCCTCGATGTTTATTACACTTTTGCAGTTGAAACGTGCGAGCACAACATCATTAAAAATACTCTATTAATAAAGCCCAGCAATTTCGAATGAACTTTTTGTTCCATTTTTTCAAATGCACGGAGAACGCTTGAAATAATCGCCAATGTCATGTAACCCCGGCGTCAGACAGTCACGCTTGCATGTAGCCATCTCGGAAGCGAGGGAATATCATCCCGGAGGCTCGTCGCGCTCGCGAGAAATATTCGCGTTCGCCCATCCGCCGGAGGGTCGTTGTAACTCGTTTCTATATGAGCCTCGCAAAGCACGTACATATATATATAGATCTGCTGCGGGAAAACTTGTTCCAAGCGGCCGTGGCGTCGTGAATATCGCGGCCACTCTCAACGAGTCGGGTAAAACGAAGGAGAGACAGGGACCAAGTGGAGAAGGTATCGCGTGCCAGGGTTCTCGACGAATTTTGGGCTAACGCTGATCCACGTACCGGAAAGATAATGCATAATCCATTTCCCTGCACGAGAGAGGGAACAAGAAGCTAGTAACAGCGGTGGAGAAGGGTATGGCAGCAGAAATTAAGGGGGAGAAAGGAGATGGAAGGGGAAGGGGAAGTGGAGAATGGAGGAAGCGGTTCATCCCTTGGCGCTTCTCACTCGCCGAGACGGTGCAGTCATAAATTTTCAATAATGCAAATGCCCTCCAGGCCCTCGGTGCGGGACGCACTCGCGCTAGAAGCGGCACATCCCGCGCTACCTTACCCAATGCCACGCGCACAACGGCTCTTTTCACTTCCTAGCTATAGTTTTATCTCTCTCTATCTCTTTTGGCTTTAAGCGGGTACGCGAGAAGACCACCGAGTTTGGGGCTCTTTAACGAACGATGAAAAGCCATGCGTCCGCTTATCCATGGGCTGGCGCTGAGGGATATAAGGCCGGACGAGGACGAGGACGTGGAGACGATTCTCCCTAATTTCCACTCTAGATCCCTGCGTCACGAAATATTAAGGCGCACCAGCACGCGCGCGTTATTAACGAAAATTGACACCGGTTAATCCCTGGATATAAGCTGGGAGATAAGCGCTACGAGTGGGCTACCGCGTAGGCTGCGGCCGGTTTTTTACTCTTTGTACATCCTGTGTTAAATGTTCAAGATCTGGTCGTTTGAAATTCGGATATGCTATATTGTGCCAGTAGACTTGTACGATAAAGAGAGGTACGGTTAAAGACGCCGTGGAGGGGGTCTGCAAATTTGTTCCAAAAACTCGTGGTGGACATAATTTACTACAGGAATTTAAGAAAAATATAGAAGATAGGCTTGATCTTCTAGGTATGGAAGTTGTAACTTATTACAGATCATCAGTATATTGATATTGATGACCTAAAATTGAAATTAACTTCCAGTATAAAACGTATTTCGCTCCGGTTAATACAAGTTCAGTTTCGTTAACAAATCACTAGGCTAGGAATATGCCACTCACGTTCTTCAATCGATATATATATATATATATATATATAACAGCAGCATTATTCGAATATGAAAATTGCAGCCATGATGACTAGTGCAAAGAGATGCTTACATAGAAAGTCTCTTCTCTACTCTATTCTGACTGGCACACGCTCTTAAGTTCTAGAGAAAGAAAAGCAATCGAACGAGAACTCGTTACGTCTATCGATAGCCTATTAAACCGTCAGCGCCTAACTGAGATCCTAATTGCCAAGCGTTCTGAACTCTGGCGCCTTTCCAAACCATCCGACGTGTACTTCTTGAAATTTGTTACGATCAAGCTTACTCCAAGTTCACTATTCTTCGGGTCACTGGTTTTTCATTATCTACTTCGCACGTATTTTTATGATTTCCTCAATAAAGTGGGTTCTTATTAACCTTTGTATAATGAAATAATCACTATGGGCTTACTAACTGAATCGAATTTTTAGTAACAATAATATATTAACACTGAAATAAACTAACATGAAATTCGTAAAGTATCTCGATAAGATGTCAGATTGTCGATTGTCAAATTGAGATCACGAATTTACATATCTTAAAAAGAACCATTTTTTAGACAAAAAAATCTCAGAAAAATTCAAGGTAACTTTGAGATAAATTTGATACTAAGTTATTAGATTAATGTGAGCACAATTTGTCATTCGATTTTAGCAACTCTTTAAGAACATTTTATGGTGGATCAATAATCATCCAATTCAACTAATTATAGCGATGTTAGAGATTTTTGTCCTAATAAGTTACTAAAACTTAGTCACAAATTGTGCTCAAATTAGTAAAAAAAAGGTCGGTATCAAATCGATCTTAAAATTGCTTTGAACTTTTCCAACATTTTGAGTCTTAACGCGTCTCAAAAATGGTACTCCTTGAGATATGTTAATTTATGATTACAATTTGACTTACATGTTTTTATGTGGGTTGTATTGATGCTGTTAGGCAGATAAGACGCTCCATTTTAAGATCGATAGCTGCTACTTTCGATGCTAATTTCCTTTTAAGTCGTCTTTCGTATTATTTTCGGGGATTATTCTATGTGCATCTAGTATTTTTAAGTCATATACGTGAGAGCTGCTTCTTCTTCGAGGAACAAATGCCTCGAATTTACATCCTCATCAGTATTATTAGGCGTTCCCTTGGTAATTTTCTTTTTTTTTTGCTATAATTTGTTGTCGAATGAGAATCCCATATAATATTACGGAAAAAATTCCTTTTTTTTTGCATTCTCTATGTAATAAACAGTAAAACCACAATATAAATTGTCTTCAAAGAACTTTCCTAAAGCTATCGTACGTTGCTTGTACAAAAGATTTTCCCGTCATCATTCCATCATCTCGTCATCCTAGACATTTGGCTTACGACCCCACTTCCGTTTTCCGGACAGCGTAGAATGCTGCACAATGGAGCACAGTAGTTCACTGGAGTTCTCAGCCCACGTAGGTTCCCATGTTTATTACGAAGTGAGTTGTTCACAAGAGAGAGAGAGAGAGAGAGAGAGAGAGAGAGAGATGTGACGATAACGCTTTGTACGATAAACTTACAACGTGAACTGAGCACTAGGCGAATACGTGCGTCACAGCGTCCGTCGCGGTTCACTGAAACTTGCGGAGCACGAATCATTAGTCTGCAGTGTCGAGAGGCCGTTTAAGAGACCGTTAAGAGTCAGAGTTACGCTGCACAGGACATTCCCGCTCAGCGAAGACCGAGAAAATACTGCTTCTGAGGAGTAAGTAAGTAACCGTTGTTCCTCGAATTTGTGGCACGTTCGAAAATAACGCGCTTACCATCGGGACCACCTCACCCACATGAAGAAATCGCTGTTTAATGGCACGGATAGGATGACGATACTAAATGAGACCGAGGGGATAAAGGTATAGAAAGACATGGAGAAAGGGCCGGAAAGATAGTATACATCTACAGGATAAAAGAAAAGACAGAGAATAGGGGAGAAAAAGATGCGTCGAAAAGTTTTCCAGATCCCCCTATTCGCGATGACTCACGAAGTAGTGAGCTTCAACTGAGATTTATGCGATTTTATTATTCCTCTTCTTATTTTTCGCCCTCTTGTCGCTTTTCGCAGGACACGAGTAACCGAATTTCCCTTCTTCTCGTCTGTGCTGTCTAATGGCCGCGAAGAAAGTGAGGGTGAGATGCTTGGATGGGTAAGACACTGGGAAGCAAAAGTGTGAAAATAGGACGGGGGTGCGATTTATTGGTATACTCGGTAATCACATTTTCTAAAAGCTTTGAAATTTTAAGGGAAGAATTGCCAAGTATACTGTCAAGACTACGGAGGTATGAAATGGTCAAGTTTGTGGTAAAAATTTATAATGACTTTTTTTGTTTCTTTTCAGTTGATTTATCCAAAGAAACAAAAACGTTAATATAAAATGATAATTTAGTAGTATGTGGGCTGCTCTTGATCATTTGATCCTTTTGCGCAATTTTGTGCGGTCACGTGCTACCCCGTAAGATTATGGGATGAAACATAACTTTTCGTATCGAATAAAAAAGCAGATAGTGGTGTACATGGGATTTTTGTTTTGTTTTCCGGAACTCTATAATAGAGTTATCAATTTTTATCTGAAAGCAAATCTTCATTTTTCAAAAACTCACTGTATATTGGATAACGTCTACCACTCGAGATGCGGAGGAGAGAAGCAGGACACTAGGGTACAACTAAGCAATTCGTTTCTTCTTTTACGACGAAACTATAACGCGTCACTTGGTATTCTAATAGAAAGGGAAAGTCTTTGAAGCCCCCCTGAGGAGTCTTCGTACTTTATTCCTCTCCGGATACTATACACTTACAAGACCGGCGTGCAGTGTATAATCATCGATGTCGTCGTAAGAGGTTTACCTTTCGACGGTAAGGGCACGATAAAGAAAGTAAGAAATAAGGGTCTCGGCCCTGGAGGGGGCGAGGAAGACGTAGCCGCAGGCGCTTCTCCCATATACGCTTAAGGAAAAACAGACCGCCGCCAGATGCCCCGGCAAATTGGCACTCGGAGAACAGTAGGAGTTCGCCGACCGGGGAGACGGAGTACTACTCAAAGTGTGAGATGAGAAGAGACGAGGAAGGATAGATGGACGGCGGAAAGGGCCCCGGTTACGGGAGGGCAACGAGCGCCTGCCCTCAATCGACTGCTCCGTTCCCTAGGGAACGGAAACAACCGAATTGGGAAGAAATTTAATGTAGATTCTGCTCTCACAAGACGGCAACACGCCCAAGGATCCAAATACAATAAAACTCTTTTCGCTTCTGTTTTGTCGAAGAGAGTCTGTCGAAGCCGAAGATGAATTTACACTTACGGCTCGATATCCTTTTTGCTTCCTCATAGAGGAAGCTTTGTTTTCGTGAAAAAATATTTTTTCGAGATTTTCATGTCAGTGTGTGTGTGTGTGTGTGTGTGTGCACATTTCGTTGTTTACACGATAACTGTCGCAATTTTCGATTCAATGCTCTTTAAATTTTGTATGCAGGTGGGCTATCATAGAATACCGCTTGGGATTGTAGCTGACGCGAATCGGTTCGAAAATTTAGATTTCACAGCATTTTGAAAATTTTGAAAAAATCGTTTTCACGCCATAACTTTGTTCACGTTGTTGACATTTACGTTGTTTACACGATTACTGTCGCAGTGTTTGGTTCAATACTCTTAAAATTTTGTATGCAAGTGGGCTATCATAGAATACGTACGCGTCAAATACAATCCCGCTTGGGATTGTAGTTGACGCGAATCGGTTCGAAAATTTAGATTTCACAGCATTTTGAAAATTTTGAAAAAAATCGTTTTCACGCTACAACTCTCGCCATTGAAAAGGCATCAGGCTGTAATTTTGTACATGAATAGACTACCCGTGAAACATTATGTGTACCCAATTTTCCGAGAATCTGTCGAGCCGTCCTGAATTTATCACAATTTAAATTTTTTCAAAAATATCTGCAAATACGATACCTCATGCAAATTCTGAGATATCCGGCTGCAATTGCCGATATGATTCCACAATTATTGATTTATAATCGAGATTTTACTCCAATTAACTGTTGACATGTCAGAAAATTTCGATTTTGGTGAATGAAACAAAAAAACTTTTACGAAACAAATTTTTCTTGCAATTTTTCACAGATTTATTTTACATTTTCTTCACATTTAGACAATCATTTGAAAAGATACTCGGTACAAATTTGACAGCAATCTGTCTAGTGGTTCAAATTTTATGGCATTTAAAATTTTTTGGAAAATGTCGTTGGCGCGCTCACTTGTATAAATTACGACATACCGAGCTGAAATTTCGTCCACATATAGGCTACCGTAAAACGATGTTTCAGTCGAAATTGAACGCCAATCGATCGAATCGTAAAAATTTGACGTCTTTTCGAATTTATATAAAAATGTCTTCTGAGCATAAACAAGCCTGCAAAGTAGGACCTTGCAAATTGCTTCCTCATCATTGTTAGCTTTTTACAAAGCTTCCTCAATGAGGAAGCCAAAATTGATCAAGATACTTTCTCATAGAGGTAGCTTTAGAAAAAGTAAAAAATTGCGAGGAAGCAATTTGCGACACTGAGAGAAAAATCTGGTAATTCTGAAAATAATATAGTTGGACTGACGACAATCTAACTATAAACTATAGTTCTCAGGAGACCCGTCTATGTTTTATGGTTATACCAAATATAAGAAAACAGTTGGATGAACCATTAATATAATTCCCAGGAGAGCCGTCTATATTTTATGGTTATAGCAAATATAATTATAGCAGCAATCATCAAAATGAGACAATAGTTTCGAAAACTATGCTAATAGTTTAAAATATGCCGTTCTGTTGCATATACGATTTCAATGTTTGTTTTCAATAACCTTGCAAGTATCGTTTATTGAACCATACTATCATCGCTTCAATCATAAAACATCGCAAGCCTTTATATGTTCGTTTTACCATGTAAAATCGTTAAATAAACGATATACTTTTTTTCAGTGAAGGTTCTACTTTGCAGGCTTGTTTTTCTTTTGAAATGTTGAAATTTATTTATTCATTTATTTTTGTTCTCAATTTATGATTTTTTCTTTCTTACGGATTTTTTTTCCTTTAAATGCGAGAAATTATTTTTAGTTGATATTAAAACTACTATTTCTATACACGTATATAATGTATATATATGTTGTACAACATGTACTTGACATGCTGAAGATGTTTTTAGTTTATTTCACAAATTTTTCTACCTATACATAATTTATGGCTCAAGTTTTTGACACACTGTGTTTTTGGGGGTATTAGATATCACTCACGTCAATGTACTTGTCTCAATTTTTTTACCCGTGAGGGTTTCTTTGGGGGATTTCACAACTTTCTGCAAAGTTTTTGCTATAACATTTCACCAGTGCTCTTTATCCTACAGCGGTATCACTATTACGGTTAAGTAACTGCATCTAAATACGTGGATCTTATGTTTTTATAAATTTTATAAATTTTATGACCATCAATTTCAAACTTGTATAGTCGATTCTTAACATTTGTACAGTCATTTTATTAGCAATTCTCGTGATCGTATTTTCACAATGCAAAATTTTTAGAAAAAAGACCTACGGTAAACTACGGTATTATTACGGCTATTTTACTCAAAATGAAAACACTGGAGTTCACATATTTACAGGTATTTGATGAAAATACAACACTTAACTTTTTTTTAACAGAACATAGATCGTTAAATCGTATGCGTACCATTCTATTATGCTGTACAGCTATGCTGCGACTGTCTCAAGAATTTAAAAAAAAACTTGCTTTTGATTGCAATACATGTTTTCAAAAAAGTCGAAAGACTTCTGCAAATTTGAACTAAGAATAGGATTTTCAAGACTTACGGTTCTCTGCCAGTTCTAATAACTGTAAACCGAAAACTATAGAGACTTCGACCTGGACAGCAAACCCTACGAAGCGGTCCACCTGGATAGGGAAAATTATGGAGAGATCGACCCGGACATCCAAAACTATGGAAGAATCGATCTGGATACCGAAAAACTACGGAGCGGTCGACCTGGACATCGGAAAATATGGACGAATTGACCTGGAGACCAAAGCTGTAGAGCAATCGTTCGTTTATTAACATTAACAATGTATATACTACTACTTCGCCGTGTATTTCATAAACTGGCTCATCACTGGATGACGTTTATGATTTTCTTATAGTGATTAGTAGGTTAGTCTTAAAACAAATTATTATGGCCTGTAGTATCTGATTATATCTGAAAAAGACTTATCAACGCTATCATTTTATCAATATAACACATTAACCTCGAAAAAAAGTGGCTGAAACGAGTTGGCGCGAGTAAATGATCTGCAGCAGTGTAACTGTACTTGTCTCGAGACGCTGCTGCATCTCTTGATGATTTAAAACATCCTGAGAACCGTAAGCAAAATTAGTTGCAGAAGAGCAAAGATTTCTTTACGTAGAACCAACATAAATGCTCCATGAGTCAACCGTCAATGAATGAAAATACAAACGCCGTCACAGCAAGCATAAAAACTACAAGGAATGCCACAATTATCTTCATGATGTGTAAAAATTGAAATTTTACGTGTTTCGATGTTGTTGACAGCTCGAAGCGATCGGCAATTTCACAACGGGTAGACTTACAGCGCTGGTAGCTTCGAATCAATCTCGAACCCTTATAACTTCGATTTCATTGTGGTACTCGTAGACATATCGATTAATTGCACGTCCATTGATACGTCGTTAGACTTTTAATGCAATTATAGCTGCATTAATATCGTAACTATGAAAATTGCTCAGTTCAAATATACGAATAGCGTTAATTACTGATTGTTCTTGGGGTGTATATTATCGTTGTATCTCAGGATATTTATTGTTGTTTCTTCAACTAGTTATCAGTCACAAAAGGTCCAATGGTTTTATCGCATAACATAGGCATGTGTACATGAATTTCACTCAAGTGTATTTAATAAACAATTTTATACGGCTATAAATATGGTGTGACATAACAATCGTTGCACATTACTTCCCCAGTAAACACGGTATTGTAACAGCAACGTAACGGCTATGTAACTCAATGTAACAAGTAATCTCACGTGTAACTTACATGTAAGTTACACGTAATTTACAATTTCCCACTCAGCAATGTTACCATGTTATATAACATGTGTTACGTAACTGTTACAATTGAGTTACGTTGCCCGTATATTTCGTAGTGTAACAGATATGTAACAAGTAACATTCAAATGTTATATAACGTGTGTTACATAACCGTTACGGTCTTGCAATGTTAGTAGTGTGTTGCAGGATATTACTGCAAGGTAACAGCAACATAATCAAAAAAATTGTTTGTAACTTACATGTGACTTACGTGTAATTTATAATTTCCCGCTCAGTAATGTTACCGTGTTATGTAACGTGTGTTACGTAAACGTTGCAATTTAGTTATGTTGTGTTGTG
Source organism: Tromatobia lineatoria (assembly GCA_949699805.1). Lineage (NCBI taxonomy): Eukaryota > Metazoa > Arthropoda > Insecta > Hymenoptera > Ichneumonidae > Tromatobia > Tromatobia lineatoria. The sequence goes on along the minus strand of OX453036.1, from coordinate 4,420,168 downwards.
CAACTTGAATCACACAGCTGTTACTGTTTCGTTATATTGCTAAAGTATAGTCATATTGACAATACATTAGCTTTACTTTTGTGGACTTACAGTCCACAAAAGAGCTTCAAGGGTTGCTAAATTGCTACCCTTGGGAGTCAAAAATATTAGCTGCTACTATTAAAAGTAGAAAAAGCGATTGGCAAATGATGCGAACCGGTTGAAATCTCGGAAGAGTATCACTCCGGTGTGCATATGAAGCTGCACCGTTACGCTGACTTATATACGTTAGTGACACGAATCGCTTGCGAGAAACGTTTGAGTCGCAGGCCATCTAGCGGACATCACATCGTGATACACATGTTACGTAACATTAATACATTTTTGTTACATGACTGTAACGAAACTACATTACGTAGATGTTACATATTTTTGCAACGTTTTAGCAATGTTATCACATTACGTAACTGCAATATGACAGGACTATCCCCACAGTTACATTGCAATCGTTTCAAAGATGTTGCATTACAGGTACACATTTTAGTTACATAACTGCAACACAACTACGGCTTATAACCGTTACGTTACGTGCATGTTCTCGATGTAACATAACCACTGTGATATGCATGTAACGTCAAATGTACATACTCTTGGAACATTCTTGTAACGTTACCACATTTACGTAACTGTAACATGACCGCACTATCGCTGCAGTGACTTACAGTCGTTACATACATGTTACATTACAGTTACACACTTTCGTTACATAACTGGAACGGAACTACGGTATTTAACAGTTGCACAACGTGAATGTTCACGGTGTAATATAACCACTGTAATATGTATGTTACGTATTGTTTGCAATATACTTGTTATGTTGCCACGTTACAACACTACAACAGTGCGTTCCTGTCACGAAAGTGACGTTCCTATTGTTACTCGCACGTTGCGTTGCAGTTTCATAACTTTTGTTATGCAACTGCAACGAAAACATGTCACATAACGGTAACATCACCTGTATGTAACTAATGCAACATCACATTGTTGCTCCTACGTTATATATCCTCGACATATCATAAGGGTAACACTGTTACAATCACATGTAACTTCCATGTTACATTGCCGTTCAAAAACGTGTTTACTGGGTTCTTTATCCAATAATCTTCAGGTGGCGGTAAATGGAGCTCCCACGAACCACATGACTGGAATGGGCAAAGTGTGTAGCCACCTGAGCATATACAGTTTCTGCAACCGTCGAACCATTTTTTACCGTCCACGCATTTTTTCATGGTTTGCAGCGGAACTCCTGCAAAAATCGATCGTTTGCACTGCAATGTATATCTTTCAATTAAATTGAATTATTTATCTTCAAAGTTTTCGACGAAATATTGCAAATGTCAGAAACGTAAGAAACAAACATTTGTGCTGATTTACCAAGTCAAATGGAGTTGAATGTCGCCGAATTTTATCTCTGAAGAATATTTGTAAATAGGATATTGCTAGGCTTAGTTGTTAAATTAAAATCAACATGGCTGTTCAATTACACTACAATTTCGAGGAAACAAGACAAATTCTACATCGCTTGACCATCACTGATCGGAGCTGCAAACACTGGCACAACAAGCACTCAAGTCGTGAGGAAAGCCCCGGAAAACTTAATAATGGGTAAACGAAAAGTGAAAGCTATGTGTATGTTTTTATGTTTTTAACATCGAATTATACCAGCGGATTTCGTATTGTATTAGAAACACAACGTTTACTACGTGAACTAACTAGCGTCTTGTGGAGTTGCAAATACTGTCCCAGCAACAACGAAAATCATGAGTAATCCGATCAGAAACTTCATGGCGTATATCAATTGGAAGCAAGACGTTTCTACGTTGTGATATTTTGATAGTGACAAACTTACTACGATTTTAGAACTATTGGAGCTGCGACGTGGTCAGCTTTATATACAGCTTGAACTTGTATACGTTCGTTTATATACCGGAACCAATAAAGATGGCGATAGATTAACAACAAGTTAGATTAGTTTGCCGAATACAGACTATAATTTGTGTTATAGAAATGTGTAAAACTCTTAATGTATTTGCACAATAGAACTTTTAACACTTTAACAGACTTCAAAAAGTTGATTATGTTCTTTCGTATGCGTATATTTTATTGACTAATGGAAGTCTACTACAATCTTATCAGTCTCCGAAAGTTCCAATTGTTTTTCTACAATAGTAATTACCAATGATTCACTTCAAATAGATCAAAGAACAGGTGGACCTAGCTTATGTTGAACTCAATTTATATTTATTCCATTCGTTACATATTACGGATATATTCTTTATAAAAACCTCATTACATTGTAATAAGTATGGTAAAACTGAATACGTGTCATCAGCATTCAGTAGTTTTCCAATAGCAGTCGATATTCTTCACTTCTTCTGCCAAAAATCGTCAGGGGATGGATCATTTCCTAAGTAGATGACTGTCCCGTTTGCTCGGAGCACGCCTTAAGTGCGCCTTAAGATAAAGGTGCAAAGCTGGAAGCCGGCTTGCGAGCAGCTACACTGATTGCAGCCGTTCAAGTAACCCTTGCCTGGTCCACATTTTCTTACTTAGAGCGATTCTCCGCCTACAAAAAAAATTTTATCCAAACATATCAACTCTGTCCAACAGAATTATTAACAACTTATCACTGTACAAATCTGTTTCTACGCCCAGAGAAACGGACCTGAAGGGTTTATTTGAATCGATTATAGGGTGTATTTGAAACGAATAAAAGTTTATTCAAATCAAATAGAATTTATTTCAATCAGATAAAATTTCATTCAGATAAAAGAGAGTCTATTTCGATTAAATAACATTCTATTAAACTGGCCATTGAATAAATAATTTATTTAATAACCGGACTAATAGTATTTTATTCAACCGAAACAGACTCTATTCGATTGAAATAAAATTTCATCTGATCATCATAGACTCTATTTGATTGAAATGAGATTTCATTAATTACAAATACACCACATAATTGATTCAAATAAACTCATAAAAGCCATTTCTCTTAGTGTAGACACTTTAAATGAATGAATAGATGGCATTAGGAAAAAATGGTGTCATCGGTTATACGAAAATGTTTCATAATGTCAATAAACGTACTGATCCGGAAAAAATAAAGATATCATAAAGAATCATAATTTTGAGGTGAAGCTTCTTTCATTGATTTACCGTCAGATGCTGGCGCTAGAAATATTGACGCAGTGAGTAGGACAACCACAAGAAGAATTGCCACGAACTTCACGTTGCTCGATGATTATTGTTGTACAGGATTTCAAAATCGATAGTAACAAGCCGAGTCTCCACTTGCAACTGCTGTCGAAGAGGAAGATATTCGCTTGATGTCTGTGCTATTATTTACTCGGAGCCTCGTCAGAAACCGGTTAGCCAACGAATCCTATGAACCTTGAATGTGTATGTTTTCAAATGTACAAGGAGCGTTTGTCGAAGATCGTTGACACTGTGATGTGGAAAAATAAATAAAAGACGGACGCTGCAATCTGTATGATAATTAATTATACAAAACCACCGGAAGCATTTTCAGGGTCACGTGTACAACGTGTCCAACATCCCAAATCGCCAAGTGCTTGATTTCTGTGAGATAATTATCAATGAATACAATAAGACGTTGGGATTTCAAAACTATGGTTTGTTAATTGACAAACAAATAACGCAAAACTTGATGGATTTCTATTTTTTTCAATATATTCATTGCTTTAAAGACATCATTCAGATAAAAATAAGATTAGATGCGATTTTGAGCTGTAAATTACACTATTTTTGTTTGCAATACAAACAAAAAAATAATAAACACGTTGACCAAGTTTATGTTGAAAAACATTTTTATATTGATTTTAGTCTTTACATATTTTTGGCATATTTTCCATAAAATCTGTATTACATTGTGTACGCCGAAACTATACGTTTCATCGACAATCTGTGGTTTCTTAATAGTAGTAGTAGCAGTAGTAGTGAATGTGTTTCATTAGCCTCAGATGTACATTGTTCAAGTTGCTCTACAAATATTTTTACAAAGTTTTCTTTTTTTTTTCTTCCAAGGCCATCGACCGACGTCCTTTAGCCCGTATAATAAAAATGTATAATGAGTTATGGATTATGATGAGAACAAAAAAATATATATAAATATATATATAATAAGTATAGTCTCAGTCTACTAGCCGAGAGATAATTTCGAAGATAGTGTTAGTGGGGAATTTGTGTTTAGGGACGTTGTTTGAGGGGAGTAATCTGCATAGGTGAGAAATTTCTTCAAGATGTTGGTGGGCAAATTTCGCGCTGAGCTTGAGTGCTCTGTCTGTTATTGGCTCTCTTAATAGTAATATTTTCATTTGTTAATTTTTTTGACGAAAACCGCTTGTGAGTATCGTAGCTACACAACCTGTCGACGTCAAATGTACAAATTGATTTCGGCGTGGATATGACTGTTGTGTTTTGAGGAATGTTATTTGTTCGTATTTCAGGGATATATATTGTTAATCACAACAAGTAAATTCATCATCATTTTTATTTATACTCGATTTCCTATGAAGTGGATTTCATAAAAAATTCGGCGAAGTCATACATATATATATCGTTTGACATAATAATTGTTATGCATTAATTGTTTGCCCAATAATCTTCAGGAGGCGATACCGCGCTTAAACCGATCATCGTGCCATTTGGGAGTCTCTGCATGCAAGCCCTGTATGTGCAGGCAGTAAAGCCATTTGAGCACCAACAATTATTGCACCCGTCATAGTAAGATTTGCCATCAACACATTTCCGTTCCGTCGGCGAATCGTCTGGAAAAAACAAGGATTTTCAGTAAAGTCTATAATATAACTTAAATCTCATCATCGACGTCAAGATAGGAGTAGGATCACGGATTGTATGGATTAATGTGCCATTTACAAGTTGTTTAAGACAATTCCAAGTGATGCAGAACAAAGCGCCTGAATCTGAGCACCTAAAGTATCGTAACCGTTGAAATGACGTTTGATTCGCATTTTCTTCCTTCGAGTTCTATTTCCTCTCTGATAAAAGATTACAATTTTTTCTTGTTAATGAGCAATTTTTATTCTACGCATTTTAAGGACTGTGACTCCAATCAGAACAAATTTTTCTTTACGATGCTAAAGATGAACGCGGGACAGTAAATAATAATTATAATGTGCAAATACAATAGCGTTTTCTTATACACTCAGGGAAAAATATCGTTATTGAATAATAATCTAATTATAATGTATAGTTGCCAGGAGAAACGGCTATATATTATGGTTATAGCAAATATAAGAAAATGGTTGGACCATATATAAAATTCTCAGGAGGAACGTCTCTATTTCATAGTTATAGCAAATAGAATCATAGTAGCAATTATCAAACTGATGATAGTTTCAAAAACTATTCTGCACGGAGAGAAACAATTGGTTGCCATAACCAAGCGCGTGGTTAAATACGCTCCAAGCAACAAAATTGGTCGCGAGAACCAACTATTGGGTGTCACACTCAATAGGTTGCTTATGACGTCCAAGTGGTTAGTTGTGACGAGTAATTGGTTGGTTGCGACATCCAGTTGATTACACCCAATTGACACCCAAGTGACACCCAGTTGTGACACCCAATAGTTGGCTCTCCCAACCAATTTTGTTGCTTGGAGCGTATTTAACCACGCGATTGGGTATAGCAACCAATTACTTCTTTCCGTGTAATAGTTTCAAATATGCCGTTTTGTTGCATATACGATTTCAACGTTTGTATTCAATAAACTTGCAAGTATCGTTTATTGAACCATATTATCCTCACGTCAACTATAAAACATTGCAAGCCTTTCTATATGCTTTTTAACATGTGAAAACGTTATATCAACAATGTGGTTTTCTCTCAGTGTACTATTTAAAGTGGACAATTGCGTACATATGCATTATTTTTTCAATTCTCGATAGCACCGTATATTTATTTGTGTGATGAATGTATTTTTATGAGCAGTTTTTCTAGGATAAAAATGAGATTAGTTACGATCTCAAATTGCTTATTGCGCAATCCAATAACTTAGGCATATTTAATAATATATGAGAAACTAATCATATTCGACATAACTCACCATTGACTGTTGGAGCTGCCAACACCGTCACAGCTAACACAAAAATCATAAGGAATGCCACGAGAAACTTCATAATGTATGGAAATGTACAATACGTGTTTATGTTCCGTCGTTCGTCGTTCGATAGTTACAGGCTGACTACGATTTTAGAACTGTTGAAACCGCGGCGCGGTCTGGTTTATATACTGCTCGAATTTTTATAAGTTTGTTTATACGGAATCTTTAAAGATAACGATAGGTCAGCAAGTGCCAAGATTATTATACGTGATGTTAGTGGATCATGAAGGAACTTGTAGCAATGGCAGATAAACCCGAACCTTGTTTATCACGTGACCTTTGGATAATCGATACGGCCGATATTCCAAACTCAAGAATTTACAAGAACTTGAGTACCATTTGAGCCATTAGAAGTGACATTTTATAATACGACTTCAAATAGTTCGAGCCCCGATTGTTCTAAGTTCCTTAAGGGGAACAAGTCACCTAAATAATATTAAAAAATCATTTTTTTAATGGTTGATTGGGATTCTATATTATGTGGACTACATACACATCAAATTTTAGACCCGAATTCCAAAAAAAATTCAAAAATTACTGGCATTTGAATGATTTTGTAAATGTGAATGGCGTGTTCTGACGATATTTTACCATCTCGCTACGTGAATGAAAACACAACAATCGTGTGACTTGTGCCACCGGAGTACAATAGAAATGTGCTGTGTGCGGTCAATTACCGACCGAACACAAATCGATGCACTTCTAATTTCGCCTCTGGCGTATCCATCGAAATTATCGTCTGTATGCCGGAGACGTAGCGGTGTTTATTTTATGTTTTAAATACTCGTCTATTAAGCGTTGCCAAACAATTTGCCAATTTTCGTGTACACTACATTACAAGGATGACAACGCATGTAAACGACAACGTTTACTTTTTTGAAAACTTTTTTGTTTATCGTGCGGAAAAAGTTTTTGTGAGTAAAATAAAGTGTTGGGGCATGACCGGTATTATGACCGAAACTCAGCCAAATGTCATCAGAAGTCTCATGTATATTCCGTTGAAGTGTCGATTTATCCAATGTTTTTTAAACAAGAAATTAATGACCTATAATCCAAATTGCATATATTAGCAAAAACAAAAATGAAAAAAAAAAAAAAAAAATTCTTCAAATAACCTCTTATGATAGACAAAGTATTTAAAAAAACAGAAAATATGTGGCATGGAAAGATATATCAATAAAAATTTTTATTCTGTAGTAATCTTTGAAGTCGATTCCCCGACACCTACATTTCTCTTCGGTTGTCGTGAACTATAGATCGAACAGAATGGCAGAAAATGAGTTTCGATGGATCATTTCGTTACTGTGAGACGACATTCCAGATTGAATGTAGGATTTTGGGCTACGGTGAAAATTGAATTAATCACAGGTCAATATGTGGTAAGTTTTTGAAAAATATAAAATTGTTTACATATTAAAATTGATAACTTTGTGTTACAGCATCAGAAAAAATCCTACATTCAATCCGGAATGCCTTTTCTTAGCAATAAAATGATCTGTCAAAACCCATCTTCTGACATTCGGTTTGATCTGAAGCTTACGACAAATGAAGAAGTTACATTTTTTCCAATAATCTCATGGTGCACCATATCACTGCAAAAAATTGCACAGTCATAGTGCTCGAGGTATACTGTAAGTGGTTGAAATTAATTTTGTTTATGAACAGTATGGGTAATTTTTAATTAATGATTTATATTGACATGTTTCAGCTGCCATGGTCCCCTTAATGGATGTCCGAACCCGAATTTATATAAGTCCCTCAATTTGAGTTGCCGGCTTTCCGAGCGCGCCGAGCCACAATAACATCCTAGTATTATCTACAAACATCAGTGTTATTAGGATTTTTTCATCGTTATGTTGTTAACACACACTCATAATTTCTCCGCAATTAATATCACTATAGAGTGGAATATAAACAGTATCATCAACGATACATACTTTGCGAGAATAAATGACTGGCTTCTACAGCCGCGGGTGGACAATCTTTGGGAAATTCCGGTCTCGGTACGTAGTTATTCGTCGCAGGTTCCAAACAAGCTAGTAGCCTGATAGTATGCGTGACGCTTGGAACACACCGACAATCGTTACAGCAACCGTCAGAGTAACGCTTGCCTGGTATACATTCTGTGTAATAATAGAATAATTATCATGTTATTACCAACTTATTTCGAAGTCAATACGAAGTCCTATGACTATTTTAAGTGAGTCATAGCTAAAAATAAAAAAATTCAGCCCGAAGAATCCTTCACTCAATTTATTCAGAATGTTTTTGCCTCAATAGAGTCAATTTCACGGCAGTTTTAGACTCTAGGGACAATTATCATTTAAAAAACAAAATTTTTTAATTATCCTACCAAAAGCTTATGTTATTCCACATGGAAAAAAATCATTGGACTAAATTATTTACAAATTAACACGGTTGATGGAGTGGAGACCACAGACACGGTGAGAATGACCACCATGAAAAATACTAACAGAAGCTTTATAATGAATACAGAAAAAACTTTTAGTACACCTAATTTTCGCTCTCCAGTACTGACGGGCTGAGTGATAACTTTGCTTTAAAACAGTGGCTGACGTTCTATTCAATTTATACGGACATGCCTTTGTTTCGACGACAACACCTTCGACGATAACGAATAATGACTATTAAGCATTTACATCACGGTCGCGTTCTCTACGTATGGTAACATTCCGTTCACACTTGAATTGTTATGTTATCCGTACTGCTTGCGTATTGCGAGTCAAGTAGAAGAGTTTCGTAGGTTCAACATTCTCCGGGAAACCGTGCAATTATCTCCGCAAGCTTACGCTCTTAAGACGCCATAACAACCCAATGATAAGAAGAAGAAGAAAATAAGTGCGAAGGTTTTACTGATGACAGTATAGAATCATATAAACATAATTGTGATCTCAATTTTTGAGAATATATAATCCGCAATTCATTTAATTATTCACTTATAAGTAAAAAATGGAATCCGTATTATTTTTTATTTATTTACTTATAAATAATCAAGCCCCGGATGAGCTTTCCGTTAGATGATAGGCATGGTAATAGGGTCATGATCACCAGAAGAATGAAAAGGGAGAAATAAAATCATAATCGTAAATAAAAATGTAGACTGTGTTAATTATCAGAACTATCCTTTATCGATACTGACTTGGTTGACGTGCAGCTTGCAAAATGCGTTATCGAGTACCGCAAAGTAGGAAGTTCGCTCATAGGTAAACTGCCGTTACTCCTCAGACTGATTTCAAGAGCCGGTTATCACAAGCATTTCACGATGTTTGATAAATGCATATGTTGATTCCTCTGAAATTGGTGTTTGTAGGAAAACCGATACTCACAAGGATACTTAAATATAAAGCGTTACGAACTGCGCACGCTGATTAATTTTTTTTTAACTTCATAAGCGATGGCAAGGTATTATATTTTCGAAAATTCTTTTTTTTTTAGTAAAAATAATTTTTGCTCGTGTTCACATGAAAAGCTAACGAAAAATCTCAGCGCTTTATTGCCACGTCGCCTGAATTGAATAAACTGACGTAGGTAGAAATAATAGGACTAAGGTGGGTATTACACGGTTTGCACATTTTTAGTACACTCTTCATATACCCTCCACATATTTTTTTCATTCCTTTCACGAAATAAAGTCGATATGAATGGCTTGTGACTAAAATATATTCACTTATTATGCGGACTTATTTGCTTTTAACCAAAAACTGTCAGGCGTCTTGAGTCTGTTGACTATTGCACTTGCTCCAGTTATATAAGAAAGTATTTAAGTACAGGTAGCAATTTTTTCGTGTTTTTTTGTCTAAAAAAAATCATCAAATATCCTCGAAATTTCCGAAACTGCCAGCCACTTTAATCAATTCTTGATCAATGTACCGTTGGTAATTAAATCAGCGAATATAGACACGATGGAAAAAATTGCCATAAAAAATATCGCCAGTAGCTTCATGTTATTTGGAAATAATAATTGCTTGTGTATTTCGAGCCACGTCATTCGGTAGTGTCAGGCTAATTCTCACCTTAGGACTACAACACCAGATGAACGAACCTGCTTTAAAACACTCTGGTACCGTTATTTTCGTAAAGCCATTTCAAGCCTTAAACGTGCGTCGTGAATCACGTGCGTTGTGAATCTCTTTAACCTTGAAAAGTCACTTCCTGAGTCTACTGCTTATGACGTCTTCGGGAACGTTCCCGAAGACGTCAGGACTCCTTGAGACTTCACTTAAAAAAACAAAACATAGCAACAGCCATGAGTTCACGGTGCCCACGTAGCTTCATTACGACTGAACCTGTTCTGGCAAAGATTTGCAAGCAGTCGCCGATTCAACTTTTTTACAGCCTAAATTATCTCACTCTCCGAAGTTTAATCAGACAATTATTTGTATGAGACCTTAAATAGTATGGAAACGAAAAAAAACTATATATATATATCACATTAAAATTAATAAGGTTTATTAATAACAATATTTTACATCATACCTACTGTAAATTTTGTACACATATTTTCGATGATTATTTCTAATATGATTCGCAGTAAAAATTAATTCCAAAGCTTGGTAAATGCATATTTTTTATCGGTATGCCCTTATTATTGTGAACATAAAATCATACAGAACCACAACAAAAATTGGACATAATATCACTTTACACAATCAAACGTTGTTTACTTTTCTTACCATACGTTATTTACTTTTTCACGCACTGTATTTTACATTCGTTCATATTGTTGTTCGCAAATCAAAGTGTCATTTTATCCGCAGTCGCTACTTGTTCGTCCTTCATCCAAAAATCTTCAGGGGGGTCGATTTCCTTCTTTAGTTTATCTGAACCTTCCTCATAACATGCCATTAGAGTGCACATTGGATGTTCGCTTGCAACAGGCCCACACCAACAATGGTTGCAACCATCGTAGTAGGATTTTCCTGGGACACACCTTCTGGGCTTCGGCGTTACGTCCCCTAAAAAAACAATAAGACCATATTTGTTTCAACGAAATTCTATTTTACATAGAAATCATATGGATTTTTTCGTTCGCAGTATATATTAAAAGATGATCACGACAAATAGTATTATGTTCTATTAGCTTACTGCTAACTTGTGGAGCTGCAAATACTGTCATGATCAGTATAACTGCCACGAGCAATAATGCCAAAATCTTCATGGTGTATGAAGTTGACTGATGTACGTTTTTTCTAAGTTGTCTTCACTAGATCCGCACAGGCTTACGCTTAGCGCTGAACTGCAGAGGCTGCCGAGGAAGCGCGCTTTATAAAGCCGAAGTCTGGTTTTCCCCGCAGAGCTATACCAAGAGCCGGTTATCGAGTAGAACCGTGGCCTGACAATATGTGCGCACTTTGAACTCTATATCTACAAAAGCTGCGGCCACCGCGTTAATTTGGGAGATTATAATAAAATAACCTAATTACAGTGTCGTGATAATCTTTTTTTCATGCTTCACCACAATTACATGGCAACAATAATCTCGCGTATACTAAGCATTTTACAGCCGCAGCTATAATAACCCATTACCGTTTAATATTAACATTGAAGCTACATTTTTGAAGTTCTGTATGACTTTCAAAGATGGACAATGCTAAGTTGTAAAAAGTTCTATTTTTCGTCACTAATATAACCCCCAACATTGCCTAAGAGGAGCCGTCCAAAAACACATACTTCGACATCGAATTTCCCAATACCAAAAAAAAGTCTTAAGAATTTGTGGGTTTTTACAATGCCATAAATAAGCACATAATTTAGATTATCGATCAAAATTCGAGACCGTGTGTGATAGTCGGTGAAACGATAAACCCTACTTAATATTAAGATTTGGAAATAATTGTTGGGTTGTGACAACTAAGTTTTCAATTTGCTATACGAAAGATCTTGAATAGTACATTGTGCAATGTGAGGTTTAGCGCCCGAGCGAAGCGATAGCTGCAATCACACGAGGCGGAAACGCCAATTCTAGCCCGTCTTGCACACTATATTGTTTGTATCGCGTGCATGAAAAGTGTCGCTTTGAATGGTGATTTTGCGGGACTAACAGTCAAAAATGTGGTTACAAACTTTCGTCCCTAGGGTCAAAACTAAGACACCAAGGCCAGGGGGTAAAAGAATCGCGAACTGCGCTTGCGCCAACCTGTCGTTTCAACACGACTATGCAATTAGTCACTTTCGACCCGCAAAATCGTTATGGAAAGCATCGCTGTTCATGCACGTGTAAAAAAAGAATTAGTTACCCAAACCATATCGAATTTTCATTCAAACTATCCACGGTCAATTTTCGAAAGTTGCGTCAACCTAACCCCTCGATTGGTTAAGATGGACCTTCGAATTCTAAAATTCGAATCGTCGCCACTACCAATTGAGTTGTGAGGAAAATAGAAGGATCGATTGGTTATGTCAACTCATTTCTTCGTTATGACAGCTCATTTTTTATTTCCGTGTGATGAAACAACCTGTGAAATTGGATATTAAGTACAAACTTAAGGTCAACAGTGGGACTGCAAATTCGACTCTAAGAGTCAAATGGACTGCTCCGTTCAGTTGGTCACTGCCAGGGTGTTTATATTTAGAAATGTAATTCCTTAGCTGGGCTCCTGCTCGTCCGTTGATTGTCGGTGCCGTCGGGCGTCGCGCTCTCCTGCTGGTATTCCGAAGACGCGCGCGCGTCTCAATAGCAGGAGCAAACGGAGGTAAGAGCGCTAACGAGACCCCCGTGCCGATTAACATCGGCATTTTAACTACATGTACGCGAGAGGCCACAGAGGAGAGCTTGCATGCAACCAGGCGTTTATATACACGAGCGAACGAGCGAGAAAGTGAGACCGCACGTTCTCCCCAGGACCCACACGTGGATACTTAACGGGCCTCTCTCCAGGGACTCCTACGCGTAATCGTCTCCTCCGACGAGTGTACATATAACTACTAACCCGCGTGCGAGAGACTCCGCTTTTGTATACCGTGTGCGGAGTTATCCGTCGGCGCGCAGTCGAGACGCGCGCCTGCAAACGACAGAGATACAGAGAAGGAAAGAGTCACGAGATACAGAGAACGACGCACGATTAAACCTATAGGTATAGTAACAGTAGTACACCCGTATTCCCGGGACACTTAGATCGGTATCGCTGTACCGAGGAACACACGTGGGACGAGGCCAGAATTCCCGCGGCAATATATGCCTCGCGCGCTCACTGCGGATCTCCGCGCGTATATATAGGTTATATATGCTGTATGGATACAAACAGACGCAGGCGCTTTTGCGCGCACGCGCCAAAGTGTAGGAAGAGTCACTTTCCATTCTGGAGTCACAGGGACCAACGATAGTGGCGACGCGACACAACGAATACAATCGACTTCCGGTGCCTACGCTTTTATAGGGATATCGGGCACCCTCAAGCGACTGTCGGCGCAAAAAATATCGTTGATGTTCACACTGCGCACAAATCGAGCCGCCCAATATACGGATATTGAATGCTGCTGTACATTTCATTACACGACGACCGACGATATCTTCGATATGTTTTTCTTGCTGATATTACTGCACTGTTGAAAATCCACAATGTAAGACTCGGCTCGTGTGGACTTTTTGATGGTGTTGTCTATTAAAGTATCAATATTCACACTTTTAGCGGTGTAAATTAACACTTTTGTCAAATTTATCCTCGTCTCAACTTTATCTATCAACACCGACATTAGGATTTTTTTCATCATTCTAAATCTACAGTGTTACCTCAACACGAGTGCGCGTCGAACGAACACTAGCCGGTGTCAATGACTTGTACTTGGTACGATTTCATTCAACCGTAAATCCGGAACATTGCCGCTTCGCGTTGAGCGTCTCAATTCTGTTTTATTGATCGTCCGCGGATTTAGTAGATTGTTCATAAATAGTTTGTAATCGAAATACGATTGTGGGTGTGATATTCCCTAACATGACCATACCTAAAATATTACCCGTTGTGGCTGTGACTATCAAGAATGTAAAATTTCGAGGTTAAATGTAGTAGAATGTAAATAATTGCACAAGGTGGACCGTCGTAACATATGTATTATACTTACGTATGTTGTAATATCAATAAACGCGAATTCTAATACAATTGTTGTCGTAAATTTCATTTCCATGGGATTTTGAAACAACATGTGAAAATACTCAGCGCTAGAGTAGAGATACAAAATGTAACACTAATTCCAGTGCTAAAAATCTGACATCATTCAGGTGTTAATAGTAGGGTTATATCAGTATCATTATCACTTAAGGGCTTATATACACTTGTGATGAACGAAAAAATCGAAATTTTTTAAATTACATGTTCTCTAGGTACAATGTCTGAAGAATATTCTCACTAAATTTCATGAAAATCGGAGCATTAAATTTGCTGGTATTTATTTGATAGGTATTTCAACTGAACACCGGTGTGCGCAGTCGTTTAGCATGCAGCTCTTTATACGCGATTATCTCAGAACCGCCTTTTTTGAAAAATATCTTTGCGGTGGGCACGATTACTAAAAAACTATTTATGCGACCCGAACCAAATTTATACTACTCAATTATTACAATAATAGCTAGGGCCAGGATGAAGGGTTTTAAATTTTGTTAAAAAATATATATATATATAAAAACCGAAAATTTTGCATCTCAAAAAACGAATTTTTTGCTAATAGTGTCACCATTTTTTACAAATCCTTCGTCCTAGCCCACGCAATGCACCAATGTAATCTATTTGAATTCTGATTATCGGACGAACCGTTCTCAAGTTATCATGCCCACCGCAACTGATACTAAAAAAAAGGTTCTACTAGAATACAGCTGGAGTTTAGCAATTTTTAACAAATTTTCGATGAAAGAAATTGTACAAATACATGAACATGTACTAATGAATGTCGTTTACAGTTCTTCAATAAATATTTATTTTCTTGTCGCACTAAAATAAAGAAAATCACATTTTTTCGCCCGGTGGAAGTGTTATATAAGGCCTTAAGACTGTTTGTCATACACTTCTCGTTAGCACGATAATTGGTGTGAACTAGGGCTCGGTGATATTTTTTTATTATTATAGTCTCACCCGAAAAAAAAGATGTTTTCGGTGAAAAAGCAGTCCTTGCGGAAAATGGCATTTGCAAAAATTTATTGAGAGTTTGCTCACGAATACTCGAAATTTTAACCAGTTTTTTTTCTTCAATTTTTGTAATCACTCACGCCTCATATCATTTGTCATCTCATTCCTAATTTATAATTGAAATTTTGAACGTAAACAATTGTCATCAAAAGGTCGCTTAGCGACCAAAAACATTTTAAAGTAAATTAATTTTTTTAATTATTTTGCTTTGTTTTTCGTCGCTGTCACCCCTGATTTTTCCTCATTATCAAATGCTTAGTGCATAGTTAAAATGTTAAGAAAATATTAACGCTAAACAGTCATTTATCGAAGTAAGTCGTTTTTTAATTACCCTGACGATATCTGCATCTGGACATTGAATAGGTACTTGTGTCAGTTATACCTTTGGGACATTTTTCAATTATGAACTAAGCGTTTGAGAATAGAGTATATCTGGGGTTAGAGCTAAGTAAAGAATATAACAAACAAAAATTTAATCTGTTTCAAAATGTATTTTCCGTCGTTGAACGACCTTTTGATGACAATTTTTTTTTTTTTTACCATATACTACAAATGAGGTCACAACACAAGGTAAGGAGTAAGAGATTACAGAAATTAAAGGAAATAAATTATTTTGAAAATGTACAAAATTGTTGAGTGACCTCTAAATAATTTTCCGTAAGCTCAATTTTTCGCGAAAATTGCTTTTTCACCGAAATTATCTTTTTTATTGAGTGAGACCAAAACTTAAAAAAATATAGTCAAAATTCGAGTCAGTTTTGAC
The DNA here is from genome assembly GCA_949699805.1 of Tromatobia lineatoria. Lineage (NCBI taxonomy): Eukaryota > Metazoa > Arthropoda > Insecta > Hymenoptera > Ichneumonidae > Tromatobia > Tromatobia lineatoria. The sequence goes on along the minus strand of OX453036.1, from coordinate 4,404,084 downwards.
ACCACATTGTTAACAGTACGATAATGGTATGCAAATTTCTGGTCAAAACGACGAAAAAAATTAAGGAATTGTTTTTTCGTAAACTAGGAAGAAAGGACATCGTTGCCCAGCGTATTTTTTTTTCTTCAAGATTTTTTTCCTTGTTTTGCTTCAGACTAGAACTCCATCCGGTTATGCGTGTTTAGTACTATGACCTCTCGTTAGATCTCGGTATATTTTCAATGGTATGCGAGCGACAGTGCGTGTCTTTTGAAGTCGTCATCGAAGTACGAAGAGTGGGGGATTATTTACTGCAAGAGCGAAGCAAGAAGCGGTGGTATTGCAACTTCCTTCATGTCACAGCTTCCGCCTTAGAAGCGCACGGAACGAGGTAAGTGTCAATGTTTCTACTCACATGTAAAGCGGCCGCTGGACTGCTCGCTACGTTGCATCGTCGGCGGTGGGCGAACCGGCGCAATTATCCGGTAACAGGACCAATAAAAGTATCGTTTAGTCTCGGCTTCTGGACCCGCGCCGCGACAATTGCGACGGGAAGCGATAAACCTCGTATAATTCCACGTGCTGCTACGATGCCTCTGATCCATGGTGTTGTTATACCACAGAGTATATGTATACGTGTACGTAGATTATAGTCTGGACTGCGCTAAGATACGTACGCACGCAACGCACGTACGTTGACTCGCGCACGACTCGTTGTTCACAGATCCCTCGCGTTCTTCTTCTTCTACCATCCTCACTTACTTAGGCACTCGGTGCTTAGCACATCTTTTCCCGAGGTACAAAGTATACAGAGAAGAGAAAAAAAAACTCGACTCTGTAAATACCAGAGAATTATTAATCTTGAAGCCGTTACTGCTTCTCACTTCTTTACCATCGTGTCATTAATTCCCGTTACTACTTCCCAGAATAGCCTTGACCCTTATGGAAATAACAAATTAAAACGGGATTGATTATCCTGACGACACACATTATAATTCTGCCTTCACATGCAGTTAAATTAATAAGCGTAAGTTCTTTTATGCACTTCCTAAATGTCATCAACTAACTTGTTCAACTGTAATTTTTAACCCTTAACGGAATTGGAAAATCTCAGCCCGGACCAAACCGAGTTTCCTCAAAAAGAATAGCTTGGAACCTTAAAAAGAATAGAAACGTATTTGCTCTAGAGATTTTGGCTGCAAAAAATATATATATTCTACTTATCAGAATAATTACGTTTAATTCTTACGGCTTACAAAATGGAATATTCAGAGAATAAACATTTTTTTAAAGTCAAGATTTCTAGAAAAGAACAATTAATAAAAAATAAGACCTACTTGAACATAATGTGGTCAATACGATTACCTGACACTCGAACGATTAACCTGTCCTCAATAACAAGTGCGGAAAAGTGTAATTATCACTTTATTCACTTAAAGTGCCAGGCAGTAGACGGGCTGCAAAGTGCAGCGTCCGATCTGGCCAGAGGAATGCCCATGTAGTGTAGACTCGAACGATTTACGCCTGAGAAGTCAGCCGAAGGCACCAGCAGTAGTAGCCCAAGCTCGTCGACGTCGTCATAACATCCGTGCTATCTTTCCGTTAGTTGGGAGTTGAGCATTACTAATATTTACATTTACATTAGAGAGAATAAATAAATTTCCATGAATTCCGGTGGGCATTCACTTAAACTTCTCTCCTGTATGTCTACTCATAGCACTAAACTTTCATTGGAGGGACGGAATGATTATCGCTGCTACTCATCTCGCTTATCAATGTGCACGTTATACGTACAGATAAGTTTACGGTAATTGGGGAAAAAAATTTCGTCGACTGGAAGTGCTATTCAGGCGACGAAATACATTTCCTACGAAGATTTCTTTTGCCTCTCGCAGAAACCACACTCTGCATGCTGTTAAACCGTCCATAGTTTCAGTTAACGATTAGGAAGCGAAAGCAAAAAAAGTAAACGAAGCTGAAAGCCTGCATACTCGAAAGTTAATGCGAATCTGGTTCACCGAGAAAGATACGTCTGCGAAGAGCTGGACCAGACGTCGCAGCAGCTTCTCATCGCGGGCTACGACTATAGGCGGACGTAAAGATATAACGAAGTAACGAAACCGGTTTCGGCGCCGGCTATAACAGCAGCAGCAGCAGCGGCAGCGCAGGAGGGCCGCCCCTTTGCTCACTCGATTTCTCGTCTTTGTTTACGGCGGCCACCGGGACTCTGCAAACCTCTCGGGGTGCACTTCTCATGCTTGGAGATCAAGAAGAAAAAAGCTGGAAAGAAGCGGAGCTTGAAAAAAAAAGCGATAAGGAAGATGCGATGAGCGAGATGTTTATTTTCTTTGACCTTCACGGACATATATCTGCAACATTGTAAACGTATATGAAACTCTCGCTGCTGAGCGATTACTTTTTTATCGTGGGCGGCTGCGCTTAATTAGAGTTAGTCTTACGATAAACTATTGAGACTCCGGCCTAAGCAATTTAGCTCTCCGCGAATCGCAATGGATAATGAGGCATATTGGCTATTATTCTATGATAGTATATTACGATACGAGTGCGATGAAACTTTTTCTGACGAGGGTGAGCTTACAGCAGGAGGCGAGTGTTGCAATCAAACGAGTTAAGAAAAAGTTTCTCGCACGAGTTTCGTACACAATTTTTATTCACTAGTGCGAGAAGTGCGATTTCGCGCGAGCGAAGCGAAGCGGAGCGTGTGAGAAGTGCTTACTTCTTACTTCTCACATGCTCCGCTTCGCTTCGCGTGCGATAAATCGCCCTTCTCGCACTAGTGAAATAAAATTGTGTACGAAACTCGTGCGAGAAACTTTTTCTCAACTCGCTTGATTGCAACACTCGAGCTGCAACTCACCCGCGTCAGAAAAAGTTTCATCCCACTCGTATCGTAATATACGATTATATATTAGGCGAACCGTGCAACGCTGGACTGGCGTGCCAACGAACCCCTCATCAACCTCTAACCAACTCCCAAACGATTAATTCTATTTGGTAGTTTAAGAATAATAATTTTTTTCCTTGAGGGACAGAGATCTTGATGTTGCAATCACACACAAAATTTATGACTCAATAAAAATAACCGTCTGAGCCTTGGAAACTGACCATTTTAATAAATCAAATATTTTCTTCCACAAGTTCTTAGTTACGAGAGCTGCGACAGTTGAGTTTTGTAAGAGCGTATCGATAAAAAATTGTTTGTCGTAACTTGGACGAAGCCGATGAGAAACAACAGGGGCTTAAGGAGAGAATTGAATGAAGACGGGAAGAGAACGAAGAGGCATTAATCGTGAATCATCGCTCCTCCTCATGTGCCCTCCTTGTCCTGTCGTCGTCTCCCCAGGCATGAATTTATATAAATGGCGCACGTACGTCTCGGCCCCGTGAGAGTCCAGCGTGTGGCGCGGCACCAGTAGGCACCAGAAACTCCACCGGCAGCAGCAGGGCACGGGCTTTAATCAAGGATAACAGCTGTAACGGCGTAATCAGCGGCAATCGCGGGGAGCACCAAGCACAACTATTAATATCCATTTGGTAGCAGAAGCGCGCGAGCGGAGGAACGGGCATCAAGCGACCAGCCCCGTCGTTGCTTCTCCGGGTCCTCCTGCTTTTCATCTCGCTCTAATTATCGTCATTCTCGCTTCATCTCACTTCCCACGTCTTGCTTCCTCATCCATGCGGTGCGTCGAACCCTTCATGTTTGTTCTCTCCTTGTCCGACAACCCGCAGGCAAATGATTTCATCCTTCCCCAAAATCATACTCCATCCCTTTCTTCTGCAACGACGTCTCTTCAGCAGCCCAACAATTTTAGCCGAGGGTTGTAAACGGATGGATGGATAAAGAAGAGCATCGAGAGTCGTGCAACAACGAAAAGGGAAACTCGTTTCTAACACGTTGCGCTTCCGTACGCGCGTTCTATGTCACAAAATTGTTGATACGTTTACTTCTATCTCTCTTACCTCCGTGTTTTCCTTTTTTCCGTTTCCGTCGTTCATTTAACTCCCGCATATGTGGACATCGTGAAGCAAAACCCGTTTAGGAAAAAAAAGAGGGTTAGCGGTGTCGATACGAAAATGTATATACCAGACCGGAAATTACTTCTGTCGCGTAACGGCACGTGCCGTTTGCAGGACGTCCTATGATACAATGCCGAACAATTTTACAGCTTAGCACTCCATAGGGGTTTCACGAAAAAAAGCGTCGTTGTTGTTGCTCTTGTTTATAGTGTAGTTCGGTCCTCTGCGTATGCGTTTTCGTGGGTGCGGACGTTACGTCAGCGGAATAAATGGAAGGGGTTTGACCACGGGGAGTCGAAAGTCGAACATTGGTTTTCATCAGTAATTGTGCGGTGTAACGTTTTTCAGCTGGGGCTGAGCACACGTTTTCCAGAGGGGTTTTAAAGTATTAGCATTCGGTTCGAAACACTCGTCACTTCTATGCCCGGTCCTGTCATGAGTGCATATACATCACGGGGATGACTAACGAGTTTGTGAATACAATATTAATCTCCGGCTATCTCTTGACTCTTCCTTGTTCCATTAAAGTATGATCGATGAAAATGTAATACCCTGTTAGGATATGTAACGGAATATAATGACTTCTCACCGTGTACTTCAGAAAGTAGATCGAGGGCTGCAAATTATAGTTTCAAGTTGTGCCTCTTGTGTATATGCTTTTCATTCGAGTTTATACATTATATACTCCGACCAGTTTGAGGTCTAAATGCCTCGGGTATTTTCAGCTGCTGCACAGACAAAATAACAGTATTTCAGCAGTTCTGAGGATAAAACAAATGGCCTTTTCGACATCAGCGTGGTCTTCAGTTCTTATATTGTCGGATTTTTTATGCTGATTACAAATATGGGAGAATTTTAATGGAAATTGATCATAATGATAGTAATAAAATCGGGACAATTATACATTTATATGCTTTGCAGACTTTTTTTCCTCGATACAATAAATACCAAGATTTTGTCCGGCTAGTAAAATACACCGATACAGCGTTTAATGAAAATGGAAAAATCTTCCGACTGGAAAAAGGAGTTCAATTGGGAGATTAATGCTCTAGTGATTAGTGTTCGAATAATAATTATTCCATAATTAACGCAATATGTTAATTGATTAAATTTTTTTTTTTGTTCGGGAGGTTTTGTTGCACCTAAAATTAACGTTTCATTGATGAATTTTTAAAACATGACAACACTTCTTATTCAAAGTCCTGCACATTAGTCGGAAAGTCCAGGCTTTCCGCACCAGCCGTTCTCTCGGAAATAACGCTGTTACGCGCGACGGAGAGACGCTGTCGGACGTTACGAGCAGATTCGAGTTTGCTCGCGCGTGAACAGGCGCGTAATTCCGCGTCCTGTCCCTCGTGCACGGGCCGGGACGAGCTTTCGCTCTTTAAGCTCTCGCAGCTTGTTATAACGAACTTTCGGAACTAGCCGAGATTTGCATGCCATTACTACGAGGCAGGGAAACGGGCAGCGCGAACAGCAGCAGCTAGAAACTACGAGAGGTTGAAGGAGCAGGCGAAACACCAGCGGCGGAACAGGAGGCAATAGTATAGAGTATGCATAGACTACGAACGCTCTCTATACAACGACGGAGCGTTATAATACAGTGTGTAGGGGTAGGAGAGCGCGCGGCAATATCGCCCGGGCATTTTAAGGAGCTTTCGAGTGGCGTGCAATTTACATAAACTAGGCTCCCGCGGCGACAAAACCGACTGAACCATAAACTTATAATTCTCTCTGTAATAAACAGCTCCGGGTGCTGCCAGCAACACTGCATTCGGCTTGGCGTCCACGCGCATACATGACTTCTCGCATTCCAAGTATTCACGAGATATTGCAAATCGGTTAGATGACGTTTCGCGCTTCTGGCTATTGATGAAGAAAAAAATCGTAGCGCAAGTCGAATGCTCGCCTCTCGATATCCCTTGTAATCGCATTAATTTTATAGTGTCAAAAAATGCGATAAACAATTACCGTTTGGAAGTCGATAATTTATCTGTGATATCACGTGTTTTTTTTTTTCAATTTCTATAAGTGACTATACAAACAGGTATCCAAAATATATGCAGTAATGCACGGTAGGCGTAGAGCGCAGATAAAGTTGCTAATTAGTTGTCGCTCTCGATTTCCGAACGTTGGTAGTTATTTATTTCTCCTTTTTATTTACCTTTGATTGGTAGTGATTAATGGGTCGATGACAGAGAATACTAAACGACGACGAGGGAGAGCATGCGAATATCGATACATCAAATCAAGTTTCTCGAATACATATATATGTTTTACTGTGCCACCAGCATATATATATCGATTTATTCCATACCCCGCGATTAATAATCCTTCGATGCTGGCCGTTCTAACCTGGTGAATATGTGATATAGTGTCCAGGTTACACACAAATTTCTATTATGCTATACATCATCTATGTATATATAGCGCCGTTGCCGTTCATTATTTACGATTAATTTATTCCATTAAGTTCTGGGGGAACTCGTGTGGCTCGATAATTGATTCGCCGAAAGGAGTAGCCGTTCGATAACTCTTCTCTTCGTCGCCGATGAGAGCCCCACTCGTCGACGAGAAAACCGGGGTAAAAAGGAACAAGAGTGGCGACGATGGTGCAGACACATAGCGGATAGAGGAGGTAACCCGTTTTCGCGAGCTGTTATCTCCACTCGGTGAATATTTTATGTTTTATCGGACATTTCATTATTAATTCAAATATTGTTATAATTATTTATTTACACTCCATCCGTTGACCTACATTGTCAATTAAGCAAATCTACGTTTTATTAATTGACAATATTTCAAGAGACTAAAATTCCATTTTAACACTCAACGTACTTATTGATAGTTCAACAAACACTTGACATTTAATAACAACTACGAATCCGCCACTGGGTCAAAAATTAAAATGAATTTTTTCACACCTACATTAGATTATTATTTTCCCAAACAAATATATCATCAAAAATATAGACATCCGGTTGTAAAAAGTTGCGACAGCGGGTTGACGTATTTAAAAAAAAAAAATTGCAGCTTTTATACATAACGACAATCTCCTTTCGTACGAAAAAAGACTCATTTTTGAGTAAAGGTACTTTACAGAATTGGCTTGAATTTCCTTCAGAATTCAACACAATTTTGAAGTACCCTGTGAAAAATAAAAAAGCGAACTTACGAAACCGCGTTTAATCTGTTCGGAATTTTCGAAGCTTGCCAATATACATGTAGTGTCGTCATCAGTGAGCTACACAGAATTAAAAAGGGATCTGAGGAGAGTAGAGGGGTATTCGGAGAGACAGGAAAAGAAATGCTCGATGTAGAAGTTCCCGATACGCAATTAAAGGTAATTAAATTAATTGGGCCACGAGACAATCAGGCCAATTACGATACCAATCAACGATCGCGCCCGCGCGAACCTCTCCGCGTTTCCCTCTCGTCCCGCACTGAACACTCAACGACTGTGTATGTGGGGGGCTTTTTACTCGGATGACAAACTCCCTTAATTACAGGACCGAGGCGCCACACGCACCCTCCTGAAATTAGTGCACGGTGGTCACTACTGCCAGCAGCTGCCAATTTCGGACGACAGGTATATAGAACACGTAGGCCTATTTGTGTGTAAAAGCGAGAGCGCCAATAGGGTGGGCGAAAAGTCGAGGGACGACTGAACTCGGACGACGAGACCCTCTTTGGAATTACCTCTACCACACGTAGTCCCATTCACACTCGTCACGAGCACTAAAAAAAAATAACACGCCGACACTTCCCTACATGAGATCAAGCGTAAAGATAAAATTAAGAATTAACTGCTGTCGAGATTGAAATATCGATCGAAAACTTGCTATTCCTTTTTTACCGTTACAAAAATAAGAATTGCGTAAGTCACATCAACTTGTAATTTGTTAGGAGCGAATATAGTGTTCTACGGTACTATGATTTCTTGCAGGAATTGATCTAAAAAAAAAGAGTACGATTTAACGTTTCCGTGCTATTTTTTTTGTTAAGTGGCTCGTCACCCATGAATAAATAAAGTATATTATGGATTCTTCAAATTAAATTATATTAAATTTATTAAAAATTCTCAAGTTATTCAAGAGAAAATGAACCAATAAACTTAAGGATTCTTGTTCGTAAAATAATTTTAAATTTTTTTTGTAGAAAATTCCTACTCTAATATATTAAAGTACCAAAAACCGCTCTAACTAAAAAGTAATGTATAATTAATCGTATATTAATGTATGTTAATGTATGTTAATGTATGTAATGTAAATTAATGTATAAAGGTATCGAATAATTTTAGAGTTTTCTTTTCTTCCAATCAACTCGTATCTTGTCTAAATTAATTAACCGTATCGTGCATAATAACTGTATTTATAAGGCTATCAGCCTCCACTTTGTTATTGAATCGCTGAATAAATACCCCGAAAAAGAGGCATACGACTTTCATATGGCTTATCTTTGGCGTCGCGTCCACCCCTCATGTCATCCCGTGGGGGTTGATTCGTAGATGTCGATCACTAGTATATTCATAGAATCGTATATTCACTGTATAGTGCACACTATCTCTTGCACGCATTCAAAATCGCGGACAACGCCATGGGAGAAATAGAAGCATGGGGTTGCACGAAATAGGGGTAAGGAAAAATTATCCGCGTATCCACGCGTCTAGATATATCTATATGTCTATATATATATAATATTAGCTGAACTAGGCAGCTCGCGGTATTTGTTACTAATGGCTGCTGTATTTAGCAAGCCCCATTGGCCCTCGAGGGACGTGTCATGCGTCACTATATTCCCCTCCGCGTCTCTCCGCGACAGAGAGCAATCTGACTTGCGTTTGGTCGCTCCATGGACGTTCCGACTCCCCCTGACAATTTGGACCTTAACCATAGGAGATACGAAGCAACAATGTGAGATGCAGCATTTCGAGGTTATGCGCACGAAGTAGAACTTCCCTACTATTGTCGCTCGTACGACTCGTCAAACTCCCTTTCGGAAGCATAGACCATCGCAGGACCCCTCGATCAACGTCAATCAACCGTTAAACAACGAAACGACGCACAAAAAGGATTTCATTGTACTGCGTGAGCCTCGAGAGTGAAGTTAGACGCTGAAGTCACGCGCTATCGCACGATTTCAATGTGAGATTTCACACAAACGTACAATAAGGATAATGGCACAGCTATTGGCCGTTTAAGGTGATGATGCATGGCTGAAGATAAAGTTTTTTTCATTGGTAACATCTTAAGTCACGAGAAGTCATGATCTAAAATTTTTAGCGCAAATACTGCGTATTGCGCGGAGTATATAAAATTGTAAAATTTCTGTACAGCTGTTTTTTTTTTCTAAATCTAAGGTGTATCAATTTTATGTTTCCTGCCAATCACTGATGAATCTCTGGCATCTGCTGGTCGTTTCATAGGATGTAGTTTTTCTATGTGAAATAATGGTGATGACCATATTTATTGTGCAATGAATGGAGGAATGAATGAAGAGAACCCTCGGAAAATAGCATATCAAATGCGTGCATCACAGCTATGCATCAGCGACGCCTATTTTTTTTAAGGTTCTCAATAGCAGATGTATCGTTGGTTTGACGTTCGACTGACCCTGCTATGAATACTGATGTTTTTTTCATTTTACTGGCGGCAGTAAAACCAAATAGTAAATTATATTGAATTTTCCCTCTTCCACAAGACTTAGTAGAAATTTCTGCAACTTTACATCTCCCTTGCAAATCAAATTTAATATAACAGTTTCAGCAGAAAAGATTTCATTACGCGTAATCGATATTTATACAGAAATATTTTTAGCAGTATAGTTAGTTATCGTATATTTGTTCTAAAATTGACCGATTGATTTTTCCGTTTACATACAAATGCCATAATCATACAAGAATAAAAGAATAATAAACATTCAACTTCTTCAGAACGTTTGTGCTTGCTTAGAATCTCTAATATGGAGTTAGCTGACTATCGAGTGTGTTTACTTCAGTGCTCAATGATTTGTAGCTGTTGAAGAAGACACAGAAGTTTCGAAAGGTACGTAAAGTTTGTACGATGTACGTAATAAAGCAAAGTACATATGCATATTGAAGCTCGTGGCAGGGAATACTGACAACCCAGAAGCCGGTGCGAGATGGGGTTGGGTCGCCAGTCGCGGTTATATACCAGAAGCGCACTCGGCAAGTGCTTGGTACACGCCCGAGAAGCGGGACGAGTACGTGCCAATGGGTCTCGGGCTATCGCGCGCCACGTGAGCCAGACACTATCGACACGAGTGCTCGTCCTATGCCTCGGCTGGAAGTAACCGCTCGAGCTATTTTTATGGTACTTAGCCTTCCGACCGGCAACATGCTGTAGCACTTGAAAAACACTTGTGCGCATTCCGTTAGGTTTACGCACCGCGCGATCCTGAATCTGAACACGTCAATGCGAAAAACAGGACAGAATGAGAATGGACGGGAATACAATCCTCTCCCATAAAAGACATAAAAGGCACGCGGAAATTCGCAATATCCAAAACTGAAGCCACTTTTTAAACATTCCGATTGGTCGTCGATGTCTTTGGTGTAAAGCCAACTTCAGACTGTTATGACGACCCAACTTCAGACTGTTTCGATGGGCTATCTTCAAAAAGACATGGCACATTGAATTCAAAATATCGGAAAGTGAAGCCAGTTTTTGAAAATTCTGATAAATCGTCGATGTATTTGACGTAAAGCCAAATTCAGACTGTTATGATCACGGCGGAGTCATGTATCGCGCCGGTTTCGAACAGTTGTATTATTTGCAGTTGAGGAATACATTACATTTGTCTTCCCGTGAAAAAAAAGTCATGACAAATTGAAAGTTGATTGTATCGCAACACTGAAGCAGAAATAGTCCGGTAGCGGTACGAATTGTATAAACATGTAAATATAATGTTTATCCACGAGAAATGAGAAATGAAAAGGAAGCCGTGCGAACAAGCAAGCGATATAGAATAGATTTGACAGGTCACATGATTTATTGATTTTTCAGTCACAGAAAAAACTTGAACAACCTGAACCTGGTGTAATCACCAAGCGGAGAGTTTGAGGAAGTGTAGACATTGGCATTACCGGTGGACTTACGACGTATCGAAGAGAGAAAACATATGGTGATCACCGAAAATCGAACCCGGATTATTCAGGTACTAAGTAAGAGTGCTAACCAACGCGTTAATGTCACCGATATGTTTCTCTCATTCGAATCGTTTTCTTGTGTGCGATTCAGAGCTGTTACACTAGCAAGTAACTCTCATTGTAAATGATAAAAATGATTTACATGGAAGTGTAACAATTTATAATTTTCTGTTCTCCAATAATTTTTAATCGCTTGTATACGTGTGGGAGATTCAGAGGCTTGGAATTTCGTCACGAGGTCTTCGTTCCTATTTATCATACCCCAAAATCTTACGCGCAAACATGAACCATTAGCAACGTTAAAGTGACGAATAAAGTGACGAACAGTTGTCTGCCGAGTTTCCGAGTACTCGTGTTCTCAGTGCTTCTATTAATATTATACGAGGTCCCACGCTCGTAGAACACAGGTGCTTTCGACTATATAAAGCTATTCGAGCAGTCCACAAGTCCTTGCGTGAGTGCGGTCTTCCTTTTTGCCCTTATTCTCCTACGAAAACCCCACGTTAAATTTATCTTGGGAAAGGATACACGCGAGCTGATTGTTAAGATAATTCCACGGAATAATCAACAGACTAATCGTTGGAATAATTTTTACGAAGTGGTCTGCCGAAACAACGTCGGAACAAGATACGAAACAAACCTTCGAGGGGAGTATACAAACTCAAGTGCACATGAACAATGCTGGCTAACTATCGCTTCTTGTCGAAGCCTTTACCTCGTAAAAGCACTTCGAGGTCTCCCTTCCGCTAGTGATAGTTCCGCAACTTATCCCTCAACTGAAGATCCTTACCTTCCGTTATTTCTCGGCTCGCCTGCGGCTCGGGCGCCGGTTCCTCATAACATTGTCGACGTCGAACACACGTTTCCTCACAGTTTTCTTGCTTCTTCGGTTGAAAAAAAATATACAGCGTTGAGTAACGAAAGTTACGAGTGGGCGTGAAGGATATACGAACGGAAACTGCGTAACGGTGAACTGAAACTCGCGCGACACCAACGAAGAGCGAATTACGTCGACACCACCAGCGGCTGTAATCCTGGTGACGAAGGGAAAAAGCATTTGCGCAGCGACTATATGGAACGGAATAGTTGGAGACGAGCGGAAAGGAGAGAAAAAAAAGAAGAAAAAAAAATGAACGGAGAGAGTGAGGCGAAGAGAGCGTGCGGCGGATCTTGCACACGACTGCTATCGACATCTCGAAATTGCGACGCTCGAGTTCCATTGTCACCACCACCAGCCCAAGCTTCTTCCTTCCATACACCAACAGTTTCCATTCCCTCGTCGTGAGCCCCAGAGAAGCACGTTTTTCTTGATGCTATACAGGGATACTATACCTTTACATCATGCACATATTTCCTGGTAGAAAAATCTCGAGACTCCTCCCCGACGTCCTGTTATATAATAAGAAGATACGGCGGGGAAGCCAGTGGAAGATACCGACAAAGAGGGACAGACTTGGTGTAAGGCGGCGTCGCTGACTTCGATTCTACAGAAGCGTTATTGGAAAGGGTAAAAAAGACACCAAACGTCCCTTCACCTACCAGAAAAGATGTCACCTCTCAGCCCCAGCAGTCAATACTCAGGCACTTTTACCTCCCTTTTCTTTGATACCATTTTTTCCAACGTCGATTGAATCTATCTGCACTTTTCATCTTCATTTCTGCACTTTCCTGGTGGTAGTTTGACGAGCGCATGGTATTTAATGACAGATTAGGGGGGCTGAATACACTTTTTATGACAATCGAACGATACAAAATTTCGACAGAACCCGTAGCAATTGAATACGAAGTTATGTTCATTATTTAACTCAAAACGTCCGGTGAAAATTCTTCCGCATCTTCTCCATATTATTGCCCGAAACATATTGCGAAGAAAGGTTCGTAAAAAATACTTGTCCTTTTTCATGCCTCTACTGGAGATATTTTAATTTTTATTCACAATTTAACTTAGCACTGTAATTATAATTGTTGCTCCCGGTTAATCTTTTTTTATCAATTAGGTATGAGTGTTGTATTTATCCTTGGACTCTAGAATGAGATATTCAAATCCGGGATGGCTTGACAAATATTACGGTGACGTGCTAATAATTACTACATATAATGCTGAAACACTTCTGCACGCGGGATTGGCTGGAAATAATGGTGGTATAGGTGGAAAAAATGAGTACAAATACGCGCTGTTGCATGTTTTTCTCATCAGGTATACAAGAATATTTTATTCGTCGAAAGTAACAAATATACAATTCTTTCAAATAAACATTGACGCGTTTTACTTTGTTGAAAATCCTTATTAAATCAATATCGTGTGAATTTGCCGGGCGTATGTCCGCATTGTTTTGTTATCGTCGCGACCAATTCTGAACGAAGAAGTACTGTCTATTTTTAATAGGATTAGAATGCAGTAACCGCGGTATTGTCGTCGTGGAGATAAAGCCCTAAGCCTACCGAAAATTAACACGGATAAAAAATTCACAATCACGTAAAAAAAAATTGAGATTCGACGAAATAAAGACCCATTTTTTTGGGCAAAAAAAAATTAAATTACCCCGGAGAGAGCGGGTTCAGTCCAATGAGATTTTGGCACGATTCGCTAAAACCAACACTGTGGAGTGTACGTGTTGTGTGTATCACGCGTTTACATATTTGCGCGGTGTAGTTTTTTTTTGTTTTTTTTACGTTACTCATTTTCATAACAAATCAACAATACTCCGCGATACCATTCGACTTTTTTTTCAATCTTCGTTTTTTTATCGTCTCGTATGCCCTTACCGTTACTCCTGTATAATAATGGTTTTCGACCACATCAACGAACGTCGCTGTTCGTTCAGCTTGTGTATATTTATATTTACTTTTCTTCTTTTATATGTACATATATCCATCTAAATGCATATAGTTTTTCTCTCTCCTCTATTTAATTTTTATTCGTCACGTCATCTAATATTAACTTTTCGATTTCCGTTTATCTCGTTTTCTATATGCTAACGAACCGGGGTTTGTTCTCGCTCTACAGTAGTTCAGTTGGGAAGGAAACCGGGAGGCTTCGAAATCTCCCTTTCTTTTTTTCTTAATGGTTATTCCACGTTTCTTAACCCCAACTGAGCTACCGACGAGCGAGATCTATATTTACAGTTTCAAGAGAGCGCAAGCTCTCCTTGTGGCGTCGAGAGCGTTTAAGGCAGTGTTGCGATAGACCGCTGCCTCGAAAGTCTCTTGGAATTATTATCGTCATCGTATTTTTCATTATTACCTTTCGGAACATTCCCTTCGTTTCGTGGCTGCGGTCCTTTCATTCGAATTCGTCGTCGTTCGAGTTCATCAATATATATTCCTCGATCACTGGTCGCACGTTATTCACTGGTCACTCGAGCTCATCGCTTGTTTCGATGATTATAATCACTGTTCCATTTTATCACTTGCCGCAACATCAAATAAGTTCTTGAATCGCGGCACTGCGTTCGTTTATTTTATTTTTTAGTTTCACTCTTGAAGCTAGTTTAGAGCCAGGCACCGAGCTGAGCCTCGAGAATTGTTGCCGCGTCGGTCCTTCCCATGACCCTGAGATGATTGAGCAGATCCGTGACCGCACTCGGCTCGCGGTGCCTCGCCTCCCATAGATCCAGTATGTGCTCCGTCGGGCTGGCCTTCGTCGCGAAGTAATTGATATACCTGTGTAACAGACCATTAAAAAAAATCGAATGTTAATATTTATAAGGCTCGTCTCGATGTTGTGAATTTAAAGAATTAACGAAGCCCGCAACTCATTAAGAATGTAATTAAATTTTCCCACATAGCTAAGTATATTGAAAAAAAAAATGTCATCACGACGTTGTAATTTTTTACAAACATTGAAAACGATAAAAACTGTCTAATCTGAAAAATATTTGAGAATAAAAATGACCTATGTAATTATAAATGACACGGAGCCTGCAAAGACGTGAATAAAAAAATGATTTACCTATCGACTTGGAGTCTTTGTGCAAGCATTCTCCAATCGTTGCCGAGAGCATTTGGCGGGTCGAGACATTGACATAGCTGCTTCCTGAGGGACCTGGTGAACCGGAACGGTCTCAGAGCCGACGAATCCGTGGTAGCATTATTGGCATGACCGCTGCTGACGACGGTGACTTCCCTGAGTGGTCTCGTTACGCTGCCCGAGGATACGAGTTGCTTAGCACCATCGTAAACAATCCTGAAGACCTGCCTCGTGTCCGAGTTGCCCTGCGAAACCTGCAGTTTGTAGCTTCTGGTCGTAGAGGGCCCAAAAGCGGTGTCGAGACCAAAGGTTACGTGCGTTGTGTTCTCCAGGCAATTCCACACGTCCCGGAAATTCACTTCCTGACGTTCTGTCGGGGATTTGCTTTGCCACTCGTTGCCAACTTCCTCCAAACTTATTCGCAGTGGTTCGCCGTTGTCCTGGAAAACTATCGTCCTCGGTTTGTCGAGGAGATAGCCACGAATTTGAGATTCCCGATCGACGATTGTCTTCATCGCTGCCTTCGTGTCCTCAACCGCGTAAACACGCACGCAACACTGGCCGGTCTGACTAGCGAATAGAGCCAAACGCAATCGCTTTGTAGCCATTGCACCATCAATGCTTTGACCGGCCAATACATAACCGCGTAGTTGCTCGGTGACTATGAATGCCTCGGCGTGATCTAGCTGGGTAAACAGTGGTGTATTGATGGTCTCGTTGCCAAGCGTTAATACCCTCGTCCACGTTATCGGTTGATGATCCTTGGAGCCAGGCGAAACAGCGGTTTCCTCGGCATCCAGATCGTCCGTTGCCCAGACACTTAATTCCCAGGTGGCCGGATGTAGCATTGCGCAGTGCTCGAACTGCAGTATCGCTGGTTTGTTGAAGCTTGCGCTCGAGGGACCGCAGGTCACCACAGCGGAAAGCTGCGTTATTCCGTCTGCGATACAACAAGAATTTGTCTTTACTCTCACCTGTGTCCTACGTTACACCTGCTCTCACCAGAGACCCTCTTCTCATTTTTATTCTGTCCTAACCTTGGTACACGTCTACTGTTCTATGAGGAAACAAGAAGAAGTACAACATTCCCTGGTGTCCCGCGGAAAGAACGTGACATTGCGACAAAACGTGCTGAAGACCGAGACATTTTAAAGATAGTCATGTCTCTCAAGGTATCCACTCAACTTGACCAATCAAACTATGTCACCTACGAGTGAATGTAACGAATTTAGACTTTTTTTATAAAGTCGTAATTCACGTCAATCAGGGTTCACTGGTGAATCTCTCTCGCGTGGTAACCCCATTCCTGTGTCGAAGAGACTATTATTTTATTACTATTTATTGGATTCCTGATGAAACGATGGTAATCTTATTTTCGCTTTCCCTTGAGAAGGGGGGATGACACAATTTAGGTCGCTTGGTAACTGTACGCGGATCGCAAGACCGAAAATCCTGGGAACGAACATGGGAAAAAGCGAGTTGGATATAGAGAAGCAGCACTCGTATCGGGGTCGCGCAGCATTCGTTGGGGCGAATTCAGGCGGCAACGACGTCATTCCCTACAGCATGGCTGGAACTAAACCGGTGGATCGGGGCTTCAGCCAGCCGAGAGAGAGAAAACCCCATTCATTGCGGACGCTTCGTTGCGGAACACCGGCGAGAGCTACACGTACATTATATATATATATACCCGCTTCCAGCGATCGACTCGTAATAAAATTATCGCCTGGCGTTATTCCCGTCGGAGGGGGCGTGGTTGTGTTTAAAAAGCGTCCAGCTCTCCTTTTTTCCCCTACGGTATCACATCCTAGCTGTACCATTCATTCTTCACATGCTATATATATACAGACGTGTACCAGTCGTAGGTTACAGAACGAAATGAAACGAGGTAGCTCAGGGAACAGACCCGCATGGTAAATTATTATATACACAGTGGGAAAGCATTCGAGTGAGCTATCGAATCGTAAAGAATACGCATATACGGAGAAATGAAAAGGTTAAGGGGAGAAAAAAAATGAAGAAACTTGTCGTTTGACTGCAATAAAGAAAGCTTTCATAAGTGAGTTTACTCAATGCACAAACCATGAATACTCGTGTTAAATGAAAAAGTCAATCTATCACTAAGTATGGTGGTGGAGTAAATCATGAACTTGCTATGAGCCAGAATTGTAAATCGACTAAAGTTATTAAAGTTCTTAAACGCAAAGTCAAATAGTGAAATTTGAAGAAACATTTATTGAAAAATAAGGTCATATACTTTATGTTAAAGCTGGGCTAATCACACGCGTGCTGAAATTCTTTTGCGCCACTGTGCTCTTATAACCCCGTAAAAAGTTACGGTGCTGCAGCGCTCGTTCTCTTTTTATGTCAAATTTGACACCAAACTGAACTTGTTTACCAGGGACTTTCCTAGCAACCAATCACAGCACAAATAAAACAATGACAATGCTTCGCGTTACTCATGAACTTTTCAAAGAAGGACAATTGGAGGATGTCAAAAATAATTGGAGGACTTATCGATTTTTATTTTGGAATTGAAAATTAATAATTGCGAACATAAAATTATCATATAAGGTAGATCTGTAACTATTTTTATCTTGCTCTCAATTTTATGGAATCTACAGTCGCACATAGAGAACTTTCAGTAAAATCGATAGAATAACGGCACTGAATTTGGGCGGCTAAAAAAAAATTAAATGCCCTACAACTCTGGTGTGATTATGGCGATCGAAGTCATTTATAATATAGAATTTAACTTACCGGGTAGACGTGGCCTGAATCGATCCTCGTTGAGGACCGCCAAATATAGTTCCTTCCTCAGTTGCTTAGGGACCGCTCCCTCTGGTACTGACATCGAGATACCCGAGTCCGGAAGTACGAGCAATGCGCCACGTGTGTTGACCGCTGCCCTCGCAACGTTACCCGTCTCTAGCTTAGGCAACCTAACGCTCTCGGAGGCGACGTTGTACGTCGAGTCCGAGGACGGGTAAGAGCTGGTTACGCTGTTCTCGCTGTCGGAGTGGATCTGCTTGTCGCTGCAGGACTCCTGCGTCGAGGTGCTTGGGGTCGGTGACATGGGCGAGGGTTGAGGAGCTATCGATAGATGAGGGACGTCGTAATGGTGTTCGGACAGAGAACGAGACAGGGAGAGCTTTGGATCGAACGGATATTCGTAGCAGGCAGGCACTGTCGTCGCCGTTACGTCGGGTTGAAGGCTTAGCTTTTTGTCCTGATCCGGAAAGAACTCTGGCTGAAATTCTGTAATCAAATGATTGTTGCTTTTCATTCAATTTCCTTACACCGAGAAAAAAATGTTTCCTTGGGTCACGGAAGACTATGAAATGATATCCTTGAGTTTCAACACTAACACTTCTTTGAATAATCCCAAGCTCAATAAAAAGTAGTGTCATTTAATTACAGTAATATTTCTTACAGCCATGAAAACTGTTTCTCTACAGACAAAAGAATGTTCTTCTAATTTAAATGCAAAAATTCATGAAAATAAATGAAACAGTCAAACTACCTATTTCTTTGGAGTCAATTGAATTTATTCTCTCGTAGCATGCGTATTGGGGTTGATCATCAAGTGACAATTTTCCGGTGATTTATTACGAGTAAATATTATTATTATTCTTATTATTATCTACGAACTTACCGTTGCGAGCCATAGAGTAGAGCGAGTGATCCCGACCCTTTCGCCTGAGCAGTCGAGCCAGAAAAAAGGCAAGACCACCAATCACTATGCAGGCGAAAGTCAAGCCGAGGTAGAGAGCCAGGTCCATCTGTCTGTTTGCTGCAATCAGGAATAAGGAAACCATTGTCGCGACTTTTAAATTTTCACGTATTCTTACTATTTGTAAAGTAGTGTATTAATTCTACACCGTTCAACAGAAGAGCTAAAAAAAATGTTATTGTAATCCTGAATTATCATTTGTAATACCACAGGGGCTTCGAAATTATCAGATATATCCCGATAGGTTCATTCCAAACAAACGAATGAGGCAAGCTTTCCAAGTTACAAAATCACGAGCGCGTAGCGCGAGTGATTTTTCTGGAAAACTGGACGAGCTCACATGTGTGCGAGAACCTTGAGCGAAATATCAGATTAATTTCGAAGCTCGAGTGGTATCCCGGGGATTATTTGTCCCATCCAAATTGCGACCAACAAAATTGCACCATGAGACAAAAATTACGGTTTATGTTTGATAAAATCCTTCGACTGTCACAATTGAATTCAATCTGTCCGTTGACAGATGGTTAACGCGGGTGAATGATATTTTGTTTTGTATATATAGCAACGAACAGATAAAATTATCAAAAAAATTTCAGTATAATTCCGTGTAAGTTGTACCACGTGACGTCGAATGGTCCAATTCTATTGATCGAAATTTGGATGGGAAAAATAATCATGAATATTGGATGCCACTTGTGGCAACATATCGACGCTATACTAGGACGTGTTCGTCTTTTAAAATCGATATATACTCGTTACAATAATCTATTATTGAAATGTCCTTAAAGACAGTCATTAAAATGGACCTAGACCCAGCAAGTTCAAGTTCAATGCTCTCTGGACGCCAGGACAGGGTTCAGTGCCATGCAGTAGGTATAGAGGCTTGTACTCCTACGTGTATGAATGTATCCATAGGTTACATGTAGTAAAAGTACACGTAGCGATCGTACATACATCTGTACACATGGTGTATATGCCTAGGGAACACACGGACACGGTGGCGAACGATAATAGCACTTTATTTGCATGCACGATCATTCTTCCCCTTCTGGAGACGCGGAGTCTGAAGGTGGAGGAGGTAGGCAGGTTATAGGGTGGAGAGAAGCGGTCCGACCCACCGATTACATAATTTTCTTCAATATTAAAGCCACCCCCGCTTGTTCGCTTGGGCATTTTGCCTCGGGGGGACCATGGCTAGTAGTACTACATCGCGTGCAACTTTGATGCGCCACGGTCGATACGAACTGGCGTCTATACGCAGCTCTTTCTCGCTCTCTGTCTCTCTCTCTCTCTCTGTCTATACACCGCGGTTCTCCATGGGTGGATCGGTGGATAGATGGGTTATACCGCGACGCCCTTGCGTCGGCGAGAGACCTCCACAACTCCCTCTCCCTGATCGCGCAGTACAGCCTATTGTTCAGTTGTTTATATCGGGAAGGGTCGTTCGAGCAATTAGGGTGCATGCTTATAGGCAACTCTAGCCCAGCCACTCACAGAGAGTACAGCATCACTCGTGCGTCAATAATTAAACGTTCTGGTAATTAAAAGTAAATAGTGCTGGTTAGGGCAAGCATCACGATTATGGACCAGGGAATAGTAATTGGCCATCTTATGGCTAATGCTTCGTAACGGGCTGCGTATTAAGTTAAAATATCTCCTCGTAAAAGAGACGTAAGGATGCTCATAACTAATCGTTGGCAATTCATGCTTTTTCCGAGAATTTTATGTGTACTTGAAATTCCGCGAATGGTGGGAAACGTATATAGCTTGAGAACAGGTAGGTCTATCTGCTTTACATTTGGCGGGCAAGTCAAGCGATTGTCACCCTTGTATCGTGGTAAATTTAATTGAAATTTAATGTGCCCTTCATATTTTATTTTAGTTTTACTTCTTTCCTAAGTTAACATAACATAAACACACAAACTCATACAAATCTAGAACTCCCGAATTTAAAAAAAATTGCCTCATTTCACGAAACTTTTATGATTTAACAAAGCCAATTAAGATTCATGAGATTCCTAATTTTTTTATTTGAAAATGAAAACAGTGAACATCAAAATTGTACAAATTATACCCTTTAAAGAAGCTTCCTGTATGCCAAAGCCAGAATTAATCAACATACTTTCTCACAGAGATAGCTTTGTGAAATCTGGATAATAATGAGCAGGCAATATGCAATATTCTCTTACGTTGCAGTGATTATTTTGTCGAGCGTCAATCCATGACACATATCACGCTTTTTGCTAACACACAGAAAAAATATTCCACCGGTGCAGCTGATACACCAACAGCTGTTTTCTTTTTTGTTGGAAGAACAGTTATTCTTTGCAAAATCAGCTGACAATAAAAAAGAGTTGCTGTCGATATATCATCGAATGATTTTCCTACGTGCAAGACTGAAAATCGCTACTAGATGATTTAACTTCCAGAACGTTCGCATTTTCTCTTGCAAACTTTCCGCACTAAAATCTGTAAATACATGAATTTATATAAGGGGCATACATTTTACACAGCTTTCGTTACTCCCGTGAGAGCACGAATATCAGGATATACAAATGGAAGTCAGTATCGCTCGGGCAAATTTGAACTCTGAATACGGAGTGAGCGTGTTAGCGAATAAAGCTCACGATGTAGATACTGTAGAATCTACATAGGTTTATATCTACGTGGGTTTTATCGCGTTCTGAACGCATATACGTAAGAGCCTTTCTTCACTCTTCCGAGAGGAGGAGTATGTTTAAAGGCTTAAATTATTCCCAGAAAAAATGAGTCCGGAGAATCGCGTGGGCTTTGTGTGCGAACGGCTTGGGTGGCGAAAGTGAACTTCGCGCCTAGCGAAGAAATATGTCACGCGAGGGAGCTTGCACGACACGATTAAATGTTGTTTATGTGGCGTGAAAACGGCGCATATATTAGAAAGACTAGAAAAAAAAGACTCACCTTCTTCGGTTAACTGCGCACCGCCCATCTTTGCTTTACCAACTGTAAAATACGAAAACAAAACCATAACGTGACACGGTGTTCAGGAATTTTAAATAAACGTGAGAGTTTTGTGGACCGTGAGTAAAAAATTACGGTAGATGGAGTGAAACGCGCCCGGAGAATTCATGTATTATTTATGTATTATTGTATTGTCTGATAATGGTCCGTTTTTATTCAGGTTGCAAAGAAGTTAACTCTAATTTTCATTCGGCATCTCCCACGACAAGAAATCAAGACCTAAATGGCGAATAATGATCAACCACTTAAAAAATGTACGGCTGGTGTAAGACTTTACTGTTTCGTGACTTTTCGTTGGCATCTTAAATGGTTGGAATGCTAAAACTGGTGATTCCAATGCATAACATCCCCCGCTTGAAACTATAAATTTGTCTGTAATTTAGCGGACATTTAGATAGGATCTTAATGAACCCTTCGGCGGTCGGAGGGGCTGAAACGGTACCGGGCTTATCGGATAAAAGTGGAGGAACGACGAATATGTTTCTGGGTACTTAAGAGGGGGAATCGCTGTCGAAAAGTCCTTAAAAATAAGCGAATGAATGAATTTCCGGAGGCATTACTATAACGGAGTACATTTGAGGGTCAGAAAAACGGTGAAACTCACCGTTGCATAGCCCGCCCGTGCAATTTCCGACGTTGATGTCCCTCCCTTGACAGAGACGACCTCCGTGACTGGGCGGAGGCTCATCGCAAGATCTTTTCCTTGTGTGTGTGCAATCGCTTCCGCACACGGACCACGCAGACCATCTCGACCATCCACCGTCCACGACTGTTAACAAATTGAAAAAACTCGCGTTGTGAAAATACATTCATCCATGAAATGATCTTCCTAATGACGATTGAACAACACCGAAATATCATAACGAAAATTGCGGACATTTTTTCGAAACATTGACACAGACTCACCCATAGTGTTTGTGAATTCCTCTAGAACTCCAGCTGTTCCGTGTTAAGCGTGCGACGCAATAAAAAGCATTTTTGGAGAAAAATTCGAGAGCGATAGGTAGTTTTATTTGACAAGTTATTTGAAAGTAGTGGAGAAGGTACGTCGTCAGGGAAAGTGAGCGTAGCAATGGCACCTCGTCGAGTAAAAGGATGTTATTCTTTTTAAATACTCGTCGTTCGGTTCCTGCCGCGACTCTTAATCACAGGAAGGGAATTGTGCGGCTATATATCAGTTGTAAATTATTGTTGTATGATCGTGACAAGAAAATCAGGTAATAATAGCGCAGAAGAAGTAATAGACTTTTTACATAGTTGAGAAAGCATCTCTATCTCCCCGGAGCGTTTTCGTGCCATCCCAAAGACATCATGTGGCGCACCTGTTCGTCATATTTTTACTCGATACGTGCCACGATCGTGCAACCATAAATTTTCCGTGGACGGTTGTTGAACGTGCGCACACAGTCGTCGTGCACACCACACGCCGGTGCCTTCCGCGTGCTTACGGATGGGAAGGGGGGCAATGTGATGAGAAACTTGCCGGGAGGAATAAAGAGGGCACAGGGAAGGGTGCTGAGGATAGGACAGAGACTAAAGGGAAGACCGGGCACGCGAGCTCGCTAGACCGAGAGAAAGTCGTAAATCAAAACTGCTTCTTGTTCTTATTATGTACAGTTAGACCTCGTACAAGTCGTAACTTTACGAATTACAGTTTCTACGGTACAGCATGATAAAAACAATTTTGAAGCCGTAAACTAGTTTTCCTTCTCAAAGTGTTGACGATAAATCGAAAGTGCATACATTAATTACCGCTGCGAATATACGGTTATGCGAAATATTATATGATTCATAAATTCACGAGTTTGGAAATTGACGATCTTAGTTAATTGGGGTTTTTGAACACCAAATGGCAATTACTGAATGTCAATGACCATTCATAAAATAAATCAGTGGGACATAAAATATAATGTACAGTGATGTTAAATAAAGTGTGAATCATTGACAACTTTCGCCTATTTTGATGCAAGCAACAATTTCAGTACTTATGTAGAATCGTACTGTGTATTAAGCTCTCGTCTTTATCTCCGGGTTCGTGGCAATATTGTGGCACACTCATGATGCACGACGTGGTATACTTTGGCACGATGTTACCAAAGAGGTACACCGGTCGAAGTCTCGCGAGATGACGACCACAGAATGCTCTAAGCAAATTTAATCTCGGCTGCCGAGAAAGTCCGGGTCATCGGGGAATAGGAGCAGGTTGAGAAGGTTGTGCTGTAGGTTAAGCGCAGACGACGAGTAGTAGGAAACACTTGTAATAAGACGAATCAATAATGGTTATGCATACACTTACCGGGACATGCGGAGTTGCAATCCGTTTTTTGCTGAGCAGGGCCCAGACAAGGTTGCCCACCGTTCATGGGCGCTGGATTGGTGCATGTTCTCGTCCTCTTTTGTCCCCCTTTCGCACATCTGCCGTGACATTCCGACCATGTGGACCATGATGACCAGCCTCCGTTAACTGTGGGAACAGAGCAATAAAAACGTCATCACTCTTCGTGATCTCTTCGTAGTAATTTCATTGATACCATAGGTATGGCATTACAATAGCTGGAGTATGAAACAAACCATAAACAGTGATGCTAGCCGGTGCGCTCAGTCGCTTGGCTGCAATGTTCTCAGCAACGCAAGTGTAATTTGCCTGATGACTGAGCTTCGCTTGTCCAAGCAACAGATGACCTTCACTAGAGACGAAAAGAGTGTCGGCGTCGGCATCGAGATTCGCACCATTTCTCAGCCAGTAAACGCGAGGAGGTGGAACACCAACTGGTGGCAGACACCTGAGCTCAGTTCCCTGTCCGGCTTCCACTGATACCGAATAAGGAGGTGACTCGAATTGCTTCTTCAGATCTGAATGATGACAAATAGCAAATTGTCGATTTTTTAATTCATCATATAGACGACGTAACAAATTTGGCTTTGCATTTTATGCGTCCATTAATTTGATTGAATAATAATACTAACAGGCAACGTCAATCGTAGCCGTTTGGCTTTTGATAGAACCGGATCCGGACCAAGCGATGCAATCGCACTTGAACTTGTCTTTTCCGAAGTACTCCTCGATATTATCTCTTGTGACGTTCAGTTCACAATCCACGATCCTCGTTCCGGTGTGAGGATCCACGAAGTCCTGCTGTTGGGATTCTTCGGCCCTTGCACCGTTGCACCGGAAGTACACCTGGAGAGCGTGGGCAGCTTTGCAACGGAGCGTTGCAGGCTTGTTCTTAACGACGAAGGCATCTAGCGGTTCTGTCAGAAAAACTGGCAGATGACCACCGCCTTCGGAAATCAGCTCGGTGTCGCTTGCTATCGTTGCCGATGGCGCGTCGTCCTCCTCGAGGAGATAAGACTCCTCGTCCTCCGCTGCATCTTCCACTTCTGGAACTGAAATCATTCATAAATCGAACTTTTTAGTGAATATAAATCGAATCGGCATTACGGCATGAGTATATATCAAAAAAATTTACCAATAACTGGTATGAATAATATTTTAGACGTTTTAGCCCATTCCCAAAATATTCATTACAGATTTCGAATCCGCATTAATGTGTTATCAGTTGCTGACACTTTGCTATGTTACATTTCAGGAAAGCCACGTCTAAGCATCTTATTCGTGCGGCCCTTGAGTTAGACGTCGTGTTTGGGATACACAATGTTCAGTATCGAGGTTGTAACAACGGGTTTGGAAATTTCCATGGCAATTTCGGGTAATTTGGCTTGATCGTACCGATAATGCAAGCGGGCTGCAGTGGCGTACGATAATGCCGGGTTAGATTCGCGTGGCTTAGCATACTATGGGTGACGTATACTATCAAGTGCTAGTACTAGTTGCTGGCTTGTAGCGCAGAAGCGACGCTACTAACGTACAGTTCATCACCGTGTGCGGCCGTCCTAGACTTGGTCTACGTAGTTGCTTTGTATGAGCCCTCGTTATCCACCCTAGGATGCTAGTTAGTCCTGCGGTATACGGTTGCTCTCTCAGAAACAAGGATCCCTGCCTAGACGAACCGTTGAATTAAACCAATGAATGGCTATCTTCTGTTCGCAAGCCATGCGCCACATTATTAAAAACTCTACAGCAGCTGTTGTGAATCAGGCCAATGTATGAGACCTTTTCAATTGTCCAAGTGATGACTAAGCCCATTTACCAATTCCCCGGAAACGGCAGTTATTACCCATTATAAGTGATCGGACAAAATCGTACACAGAAATTTTACTGATTTGATCTCTGATTCTGCGTTACAGATTGAGATATTTCATACATTTTCACACGGAGAAAAATTACTGGCCGACAGCAAATCACCAACAACAAATCTTTTTTTCCAGCCTAGCAAATTATTTGTCCAGAAAACATCATCGCTGATGTAGCTTAAAAACGCGTTAGCCCATAAAGAAAGCAAATTGCTGTCGTTATGTTAGCTGGCTTCGCAAAATATTTGTTTCCGTATAGTTAATGAAGACTATTTGGAGGATCCACATTTTCGAAGATGTAAAAAACCACTGAACCGGAATCTTCGTGACAGATTGAAATGAAGGCATGTCCGATTTCCAGGTTTTGCAAAATAGCGAAGATGCTTTGTAATAACTTAGTTATGCAAATAACTCTATAACCGCTGACTTTTGTCTCGCCTGCTTGTGTGCATCTTGCATACGGAAATATTCTTCCGTCGTAGCAAAGTCGCATTTTGTCGAATTTTTCTGACAGCATTCATTCCTTATTTGACAGCGATTCAGTTATTTCGGATCAACAGCGCGGCACAATCACATTACTGTAGAATTCTATTGATACGGTTATACGATCGGATAACCTGCTCCAACTGCACCGTCGCTCGGAAATAAAGCGAGAGAATGATGGAGCGAGACGGATAAGAGGAATGAGTGTATGCCATATGACACGTGAGAACACTACGGAGAGGCTGTCCCGCATATATATACACGAAGGAAGTCAGACAAGGGCTTCCTTGTTTCTTACGGTTCGTGTCTCCTCGTTTCGGTGCACACTTCAGCGAGCCTCATGACATATAGTGGATATTACAGTATACCTTCTGTGAGTGCAGTCTGCATGTTAACCGACCTGACAGTCTCTCACAACATTTTTCAAAGCATTTTTTCTTTTTCTAAGAAATGGAAACGATGGGAAAAGGCTTGTTCAAATCGCTGGTAAATTCGACATTGACATTGTGTGTTTCTGAATTTAAAGTCAAATTCAAATTTGATGGAACTCCTGAGGATTTTGTAATTGGGCGTTAGTAGGAATTTGAGAAGAATTCAATAGGGGAGTCTGACGTTTCGAGGGAAGACAACATATCATTGTCATGTATATATATATATATGTGTGTATGTATATGGTTATGGCTTATGTATCATGCAGAAGGCATCCCCTTTACGTACACACATATCGGCACCGTTAGTCAGGTAGGCAGGTGAATGGATAGCTTCGATATGGCCACCAATTCCCCTCCGGTAGCTTCGTCAAGCGTGACGAAAATATCTCGAATAGTCATATATACGTACGGTAGATATAATGCAGCACAGTAGCCTCTGCAAAGAGGGGTCCATCAGCAAATGCGGTGGCGAGGCACAAAGTCGAGGATTAAATTCAAGCAAGCTACCGTGGATTTTACCTTTACTACCAAACTGACAATCGCTCTATTGGGGAAGCTAACTTATACCCAATCCTTTTACCCAGCACGAACCTCAACGAATTATTCCTAAATTATAAACGGCTCTTTTACAGGGATTCCGTGTAATATCCCTATGATTCAACTTTTTTCACGGTTATTGAAAATTCTTGGGGATATACGAAGCCACAAAAAAAAAAACGAGACGATAATTCGAACATTTTTTAAATAATAACTAGATTGCTATCGAAGTTGCAACATTTCTGATTTTAGAAAACTACCTTATGGTCGTGATAGAAATACATTTCTCAAGAGGCCCAGAAATACGTGACCGTAACAAAAAATAAATAAAAATGTCGCTAACACACTTATTTACTATCTCAATAATCTGTAGACATTTCTTCAATGACTTATCATGTTAAGGAATTTTCTGTACATTTCTAGCTTAGTGTAGTATGCTAATTTGGCGTAATGCGCTAAATTTAGCATTGCTAAAACAGGTTTTTCACAGTAGGCGCTTTATCCATGGCTCAGCGCTGCTCTATAATAAAGATTATAGTTTTAATGCGTCAATGGTAATTGCGCAGGATCACGGGGCGCGGAAGAGGGGGGAGATAAGGGGGCGAATGATAGGAAGAGTCTCGCAGGACAGTGGCAAAGAGGATGATGAAAGAGGAGATAGAAAGGGCTGAGGCTGAAGCCGGAGGGGCAGAAAAAGGAGAAGCTAAGAGAGAAACGCGAGTAGGTGAGGATTATACGAATCGACCGTGGCACGGCGGCCCCGGAACGTTAAAGCGTGTAATTAAGCGAATAACAGAATCAGATACGACGCTTCGCGTGAGCCCCCCTGCTGCTGCTGGTCATGGCGGCGGTGGTGGCTCGAGGTGTGTGCGCTGCGGTAGCGCGTCTTGCTCTCCTCGATATCGATGCGCTCTGGGCGCCCTCTGAATCGTTAACCCTCCTCCAATCCACCAAATCCGTCCATGATTTGCATATTGCGCTATTTCTCCTGCTATATATATATATATAAACCCTGTACTGAATACATATTTTGCTGTTATCTCGATAATCGCGTTCTGCTATCGCAATCAAACGGGCAGCAGGTTTTGCGGAATGAAGATTCATCGACTGGAATACGGGATTTTTTAAATTTGTATCTTAATACGTTTAATTTCTTGAGAAATTGGTAATATGTGCGACGAACTGACGGTTCCTCTGTTTTTTGTTGAAAGTGGATTTTGAATACACAAAAATGTCACTTTCTCGGCCGTTATTTAGATTTATTGATATTGTTTGTAAAATACAATTTGTTGAAAATAGAGGAGGTGGAATAATGTTGCACATTTTAATTAGACCTTGCAGTAATGTGAGTGTTGACGAAGATGGAATTGATGCTTTTTTCCATTTTCAATGTGATTTTAATGTCTAATCAAAGATTTTCAGCTGTTTACAAATTTGCAGGGCTTTTAATAGAAAACGCAAAAAATCACGATGCAAAGTTTCAAACCTTGAAAAATGTACACTTTTCAAAAAGTATCTTTATGAAAAATCTGCGGATTTCTTGGTTGAATGTCAAAGTTCGTTAACTTCTTTGAGTGGATAACATAGTCTTACTCTTCGTATCTGTTGAACACTACACCCATATATCCTTCAGGTATACAATAACGAAACTTTGAAGGCCCTTTTTGCTTGGGTCGGGTATATGATAATAAAGCGGTGCAGCGTGACCGAACCGCGATCCGGTCGGCTTCCCGTTTGATTTACGATAATTAAACGCGACCTGACCTTTCGTCGCGCGCAGTCGGAAAAGAACAAGGTTCAGGAGGACATACAGATAGGAAGACGAAGAAGAGGAAGAAGCTGAGATATTTACAGGCGTAGTGTAATCCGTGTCTGAGCGCGTTGGTCGCCGTTGTGGAGAGAAAAGCCTGCGGACGCAAGAGAAAAGACAACGGGAGGAAGACTAACTGTGTTGGGTCTGATGTAAAGGGAGGTTCGCAGTTTCTCTATAGCAGGGCTTATATGTATAAATGTATGTCATACATTTATAACAAAATTTATGAAAAATTTAATAATAATTGAACTGACGGACAATTCCTTATTGATTCTTAAAAAATATCTTTTAGTTCTCGTCACGCGGAAGAATCATCTGACAATACACCAACAGCTTCTTTTGCGAAGCCAATAAATATTTTT
This sequence comes from Tromatobia lineatoria, assembly GCA_949699805.1. Classification (NCBI taxonomy): domain Eukaryota; kingdom Metazoa; phylum Arthropoda; class Insecta; order Hymenoptera; family Ichneumonidae; genus Tromatobia; species Tromatobia lineatoria. The sequence continues at coordinate 4,374,376 of OX453036.1, read as the reverse complement.
GCCACTTTAGAGAATTATTTGTAAGTCTAAGAAACATATTTTTTAACCTGGCAGAAATTTTTTAGTCCAGCAGAAAAGCGAATAACTGTCGGTACATTATCTGGCCCAGCAAAAAATGTATTCCCGTAAAATTCTGTACATGTCAGTATAGTAAAATTACGAGCATAATAAAACGTGTCCGAATGCGTAAAAAAAATGTAATATGTAATAAAAAAAGTTATACTGACAGAGAAAGCCTCGTACAGTGGTACTCTGATGTTCTTGTCGAATGAAGATTCTGGCTGGTTGGCTGACCGCCGTAACCAACCAGGCAATAATTGCTTGAGTCCGGCGGCAGCAACGGCAACGATGAGACTAAGGTAAAAGAGCGGAGCGCTCTTGGAGTGCACCGACCCAGTGTTTATTCCTTCTTGGTGTATTTTTGCCAAGGGAATTCGCGTTTCGCTGATGTGCCACGCATGGCTCGAGGCAATTCTTAGCGTTTGCAGACCGTAAGGAGTGCGATTACAGGTGCGTGCTTTACCAGCGATAATCAACAGTGCAATTTTAATTATTTAAATATCTGTAGCATATTTAAATAACAATGAGGGCAATGAGACGCACCATTATTTTTTAACAATTTATTATAAACTGAACACGGCAAGAGCTTGAAAACAATCGCTGTAATCGCATAAGAGTGGACAGTCAATTTTAATAAGGTTATAGTTGAATTGGTTATATGAAGATAAGGAATATACAATTTTTTTCCCGACGTTCTGCAAATACCAGCAATGAACCTTGAAAGTTAATTTAAAAAAAACATCTTAATAATGGAATAGGAGGTTAGAGAGAATTTTTAAAAGATCACAGTTTAATGGATTATGTGAGAATAAAAAAATTGATTTTTCCAGGGACTTGTGAATAACAGCAATATTTTGATCGGCGCAAATAACTAACCTATGTGAGATCCAAAGGATGTAGTTTGGCTATCGAACGGATGTGACATCATCTTATAAAACATATAACTACATGTAGATTTATACTTAGCTGTCTATATATGATCTTCGAATATTCCGTTCAATGCCCGGGCGTAGGGGCTTATTAATAAAACATTTCTCCATAGAGCGTGCAGCAGCGATAACTCCACAGTGAGGAACAATGATTATATAGGTGCATAAGTAGGTACATCGAAGGTGGATATATACCCACGTGTTCCAAGCTTATTATTAACGTGCATTGTACATAGATATATCTATAGCTAAGTTCCGATTTTAGCATTTTAAGCGAATAATCACAAAATGATAGAAATATCAAAATTTAATCATTTTGTTATTAAACATAGGATTATCCTCAACTTTTCCACATCCAGAAATAAAAGATTTAAATAATTTTATTTTACCTTCACTTTTTTACAGTTCATAAAAATTGGAATTTATTTCGATCAACTACAATAACGACACATGGAGAAAAATCATTCGATAATATACTGGCACCCAATATTTATTTGCTAAGGCACGAAATATTTTATTGAAAAAATTTCTAAAGCAACAAAAAGAATGGCTATCGGTATATCAGTTAATTCAACCCAACTATTTTTTTTCCGTAGAGATTCCATATTTGCGTACATTATTGTATTAACCCAATGATTTTGGTCGTGATTTTTTTCCGTTCATGTTTTCAGTAGCTGATTTTTTTTGTAACATTCTCAACGATAATCTGAAGGGACTGGCTTGATAGAAAGTCGCGATCGTGCTTGATACGCGAGGAGTTTTTGCGCGATCACTTCCTGAGCGATTGTGCGAGTATACAAAAAACTCGTTACAATATACGTATATATATGTATAGATACATTAACCGAGAGTCGATAGCATACGAGTTGCGAGGGTCTCGCGTTGCTGCATATACTGCATACACAATTATATGGCAAACGAAGAGGATCCTCCTGTGCGGTAAGCGGACTCTTGGGCTGCTACTATCGCGATTTACCTTAGATAGTTATCAGGAGATACGCGAGTAGTGGTTGGTATGGTACCGGTTCGATTACGCGAGACCGCGAACCTCCCTTTCCCTTCTTAACTCGCACGGCCTCCGGCGCATATGCGTGCGGTCCGCTGCAACGACAACACGAGTCTCGCGTTACGCACATACATGACATGTATGTGCACACACCTGTAAACTCGCTTTACCTACCGATGAAAAACTCTGCATGCGATTCTATCGGCCCTCCACTCGTTTCGTTCGAAACTCGTATACATTTCTCGCCAGAAAGCACAGCCTATATATATACATATATATATATACTGGGTATTCAATGTTAAATTCCTCTCCTCTATTTCGTTGTCAGAGCCACATAAAATATCCCGTTTTTTTAGGTATCATTTTATGAGCCAGAGCACAGAATATCTAATTGATTAATACATAATTAATAACCAAATTATGTAATAAACAATTTAAATACTTTTGTTCTTATGATTTCTGATAATTTTGAGAAATTAACATTGTAAGTCTTTAAACTGATAGGTGAAGTTTTGAAAATGTGTCACGATGTTAAAAAGAGGTCAGAAACGGATTATGACAAATATGAAGAAAAAAAGTTACAATTTGTTTTATAAAGTAATTAAAATTGGCCATATCTCATTGTGAAGGAAAAATTAGTCTTGTTAGTATGGAATGCCCCGTATCTACCTTATATCCGTTGTGTTTTACGCTTGTACGTATATTACACGTATCTTGAGCTGGCCATCAGCGTTTTCGCGGGCGTCACGTGCAGTGAAAAATTATTGTTAACGAGTTTTCGTTGGGGAGAGTTTCGCTCCCCGATATTCTCGTACGTTATGTATAGAGATAGGTACGAACGGGAATATACATATAGGCGCGATAGCTCGAGTACTCTTCCTTGGTCCGACGCGGTATGAGCAATGAAAAAAATATTACGGATCGTTCGTCACGAGGGAGCGCGCGAGCGCGAGCGACACCGATAATTAGTTAGCCGGTTCCCGCGGGCCTTCTACTTATATATATATATATGTATATTCGTATATCCACAAGACTATGCTCGAAGGTAGCCTGAGGGAAAAGTGATCCATCATCGAAAACGCGCAGAGCAATGCTCCATCTCCATCTCACTCCTTTTCTCTTATCCCTTTTCGGTAACACGAACGTCCGACGCCAAAAGATTTATCAGTGCTCTCTCGGATAACCCATACCCTCGATAACCACCATTGCCGCCGTGTTATTATTAAATGATAATAATTATTATCAGAAACAGCCGAATTGCCCCATAGGAACCATGGTACCAGATTCGTCTTCTTTCTATTAGATGGGACACTACACATTTTATCCGAAAGGATCGTAAATCACACGACATTATGAATTATGTCAAATTAACGAAGAATTTAGTAATATAAAATTAATATTTGTGGTCTGTTGGATTTAGATTGATCTGGACATTTATATAATTCAGACTGGCTTATATCCATTTTTTGGGAAAATAAGTTTGGCACAATTTATTCACTGACGGAAATATTTCGTGTAAACTTTCAGTACAGGAAACTGCATCTTTACAAAAACTGGTACATTAAATTTCACATGCAAGTGAGATATTAAATTACAGTATCTAATGATTCCTAGGAAAATTCGTAAAAGTCAATCTCAAAATTAAGAAATGATATAATGAAATTTGGAAATTAATATGGAAATCGGAGATTCAATATCAAAACCAATATCAATATCAAAACCAGAAAATTCAATATGACGAAAATCAAGAAATTTAATATAAAGATTAATGATTCTGCTGTGATCATGTAGAAAATGTCGCATATATCCGCTAATAACAATTTCTGGTCACTGAAATTCGTAAAAAATGTTATAGGAAAGACATAGCATATATTCTCTTTTTAAGAAAATTTACATCCCTTCAAGAATTGCAAGCCCGTGATTAAAACGATGAATTTTTTCGTGTAAAGTTTAATACCGTTTTTTTTATTGGGGGATACGTTTCGAACTGTCGTCACGACGGTACTGCCCTAATAATACGTACTTTCATCGAGGGTTCCTCGTAGCATTATACCGTGCTCAATATCCCGAGAGCTCACGAGCGAATGGCACGTAACTCGGAAATGACTATGCGCTTCGTAACGAGTATAGTGGAGCCGAGTCGTAGTTAGGCATAGTGATGTTGCCGCTACCGAGGTGTATAGGTACCGGAGAACATAGAGCAGCGAAGCAGCGACGACGCGACGACGGAGAGGATATGGGTACCGAGAGCGTCGTCGCGCAGAAGAGACTCAAGTTTCTAGCTCGGGTGTTCGACCTTCTCGAATCGTAGATCGAGCGCGCAGCGGAACGTCGTTAAGAGCTCATTACAGGGATGGCACGAGTTAAATGGCAAACTTAACGATCCGAACGCCCTCCTCTCCGTTCTCCCACATTCTTCCTCTTCTCCTATTCTTCTATTCGCTCCAGTACATACTTCGCTGTCCCTTCCAACTTCCCGCTTCTTCGTTCGATTCTCTACAGCGCGAACTCGCTCGCCTCGTGCTTAAGCTCAGAATCTTTCACGATCTCGAACATTAAAACCTCTCGCTATTTCCTCCACCCTATTTGCAGTCCGAGAAAATACCGTTTGTCGATGATAATTCGTACGTCGTTTTATTCTCTTACACGAAGTAATGGATTTTAAAAAAAATCGCAGTGATGAGAAAAACCATCGACCCTTATATTTTATATTGACTTTGTCTATTTTTTGCCTGTTATGAGTTAAATCTGCGAAGAATATAAAAGTCTTGACTATTTCTCTCTTCTTATAAGTACATAATAAATTATAATTTTGTAAAATTCAAAGTAACAAAACAATATTGATTAGTTTCCTCTATAATTAATATCATTATTGTAAAGAAAATACATTTCAAACGCATAATTTTTGTACTTTTTTTTTTCAAGTTAAAAATTGACATTTTGGTTTTTCTGAATTAACAAGTTTCTTTGAACAAAAACGTTTTATTGAAAGAAGAAAAATTCCAATTCATTTGATTGAATACTCATTACCGATGTCTTTGCTTTGTCTAAGAAGAGTGGACCATCTATAGGCAGTATTGTTACCTTCTTCGGCGGCAAAGGAACGAACAGGTCCGCTCAGCAAGACTATGCAGAACACCAGAGCCACTAGTGAGCACGATCTCGGCCTCATCGCGTCGGATCGTACAGGTCATTCGTCCATTTTATAACGAGCGAGGTCCACGAACCACCGACGTTGATGAGGAGGAACGGCAGACGAGAAAGTCTTCGTCTGGTTTGTCTTTACCTCCTTAGGTCCTCGCGATTCCAGCACGGAGACTCAAGAGGCTTTTCTACACCAGTCGCAGAACCTGTAACGAAAAGTAAAAACAAACACTTTAGTCTGTATATCATGTGTATACATATATTGATGGAGATTTGATTAATGTACTGGCTCTTGAAGAGATCAAAGCCAGACACCGAACGGGGGGGTAGAAAGTGCGCTGGGATATCTACAGGCGCCGATTTATCTCCAACCTCCTCTCGCTAATGATTGATACAATATATATATACGTATATATAGACTTCGCAGCGTGAATAGAGAAAATTTATATATTTCGTATGACTAAACGAGTATGGCGTTTATAACGCATTCGCTGGCGCACTTGTTACGCAATACATGTATCAATACACTTAATGCAGTATTTATACACCTACTGCGTACATAGGCAAGCGTAGTCGCTGAGCGTGACAACCTAAATATTCCGAGGCAGGCAACTAACTGTCGCGCACGCGACGATTTCTTATACATAGTAGTGTTTGTTTTGTACGGCTTACATTGATTTATGAAAGATAAATACCCTTTTTTTAGTAGATAGGTAAAACTTTATTTTACAATAATATGTTGTAAATAATTGAATTTACGTTTCGAAAACATAATAAAATCAGTTGTTAATGTGAAGGAAAAAACGATATTTCGCCTCCTCCAGACAATTGAAATAATTCACTGCAGTCTATTTAAAAAAAATGGTTCTGTTGGTAAAATTTACAGGGCATCGGTAAAACTTTAAAATTATCACATAACATATTATGTACGTGTAAATTATATTCTAACAGACGGTATTTTTTCAGCAGTTTGAGTAAAACAATTAAATAGTGAGTTGAACGAACTAAAATTGGGTACTCGAGATAGTAAAGCGAAAAAAAAAGTGTAAGACAGACGAAGTAGAGACGTCCAAGTCCGCGAGGGACTGCGGAGGATAAGTAAAGGCAAGCCACGCGGTGTTATCGCAAAGCAGTAAATCGGATCAAGTAAAGAGAACCCGGTCGTATAACGCCCCGTTGCAAGGCCCGTTGCCCGGTTCGATCGCTATCCGATAACGTCTGGAGCGGGTAATTTATCGTCGGGCCTTTAATTATGAAAACCAACGAAGGGACGGTTATAGGATGCGCCTCCCTATTAACGCTTGTGCTTCATTCCTGGTCCAATATACTTTTACTCTGTTGGCTACGTTATACGCGCCTTGGAAATCTTTTTCTTCATCCCAAAATCGATATTAGCCGATGCGTGACGATAACTCACTCGAATATCGCTGCAGCAACACGGGCCATCTCTACACGAGTAAAACAAGAGGGTGTCGATGACCCTAAGACCTTCCATACCTCCCGTATCAACGAACCACAATCTTTTTCAACGCTCGTATAATCCTCGTACTATGTCATTAATCTATAGACGATAAAATCCGTACGCTTGTCCAACACGTCTACACATTGAGTTTTCTATGATTTACAAGCTTAACACACTATCGACAAGCCGTTTATCGGCTGAAAAGTTTACGTGGGTCAGTATCGTATTTTAGCAATTAAACTTATTATAAGGACATACATGTTCAGGTCGATTAAAACGAGTCCCCCCTTCAACTGTATAGCCACAGTTATTGTCACTTATGAAACATGGGATTGTCACAACTGCGGCGGTTAGGTGTACTACCGAACCAGTTCTTGTGATAGCATTTTGCGGTGAGAGATCGTCCAGTGTCTCGTTGGTTATGCCGTGATTTCGTTGGAAATCGAGATTTATCGTACGACGATCTCGAAACACCGAAATATGAGAAATCGGGTGGTAATCGATTAACCTATTCAACGATAAGGCACAATTTTTTTTCTTGCACATTCAGAAAGACAGAGAGAGAGTTGGAACTGGTTTTACATAAAGCTGCCAGGCAGTTGCATATTTCTATTTGGAGATATATGGCTAACAGTCGTTCTACACCTTTCTGTGATGTAAATAGACTGTAAACTTAGTGGTAAATTTAATTTTAATACAGGATCAGGAGGGAATGAAAGTTGCTTTTTTCAAGAATATAAGAAATTATTTTTCAACAGTTATCACAACGTGATTAATAATTCATTAGTCGTTCGATTTTTTTATTTCTCATTTTTAATAGTAAAAAATGTTTGCAAATGACTTGAGGTTATACTTAAAAAAATACAGACAAATGTACTGAAACGATGTATTACACTATCTTAATAATTTTTCATCCGGTTGGTTGTCGATACACGCCCAAACTGTTCGCCAGGACCTCTTCTGCTTCACCGTGACTCACTACAAACGTCAGCTGAGATTGCGGCCACATGCAATCGCCAGGAGGTATGGAGCAAAGGCGCGATCGTTCATCACTCCCGGTCTTCAAGATCCCCAATCTCCAGAGACTATACTGTATATAACAGTGTGTTGCTGTTACCGTCATTCCAATGCGGAGCGGACAGAAGAAAAGCCAATACACACAGCAGTGCATAGCTGTACCGGTATTCGTCGATTGATCGGGGGTGAACAATCTGGGTCATGCGAGCACCGCACGATCGATGACCCAGCAATTCGCTAGTGCATGATCTTTCCCCGGTCCATAAATCCTTTCAATCAGCGCGATACGTGACAAGACAATCATCATTTATCCCACATTTTAAAACCAACAAAAGAAGACATTTTTTTTTTTAATACATGTATTTTCAAGTAATGTACAATAAAAAGAAAAACCTTCCATTTACATTTGGGCAAAGATATAATCCCACTCATTTTGATTTAATGACTTTTGATAGAGTAAGTTAAACGCTTCAATAAACAATGTACAGTGGCAAAAAATTACAGAAAATCTTTTTGACAGTGTAGCCAAATAGATGTTAAACGTGAATTCAGTGTTGAATTGCCTATTGATTTGAATGTTGACATGACATTGATTATTAAATCGTCAATTTGGATTATTAAATGGAAAGCAAGCCAACAAATTACAGAATAATTACATAAAGTATTACTAAATCATTAACTAATAGCTCTAAACGTCGAAAGTATCACCAAGTTATTTCAGTCATTTTAACAGTGTACTGGAACCGGAGACAAATAGCCCATATAGCTTGATATACATCTCAGTATATAACCCTAAAATCACTATAAACACACGTAGGTAGTGCATGTTTTGACTTTAATTCGACGAGTGACGCTAATTCGAGCCGATAATTTATTAAGTTAAACGATGAGGGAGAAAGAGTTCGCCGTAGGGTTGTAAAGAGGAAAGAAAAATACGGAGCACCTACTGCAGAGAATAATAAACTTGGCTGTGGAATGTGAGTTAATTCTGGCAAATTAACCTCGAGAGCTGCTCCGGTGGCATTCGACGGGGGATCCTTTTATTTTGGAATCTCAAGTCTTACTCTCTCTCTTTCTCTCTCTTTTTCTCCTTCGCTCCACGTGCGGAGTTCGCTACTCCGGACGATTAAAATAGTATACGAAGCGAACCGAGCGCGTTCTCGAATTCCACTCGTAGCAGAGCCACAGCAAAGGCTTCGTGACTCTTGACTTTGCATATGTGAGCTTGCAAGGCCTTTTTGTGAGATACTCTGTTTGAATGTCTATGCTCTCTCTCTTTCTCTCTGTTTTCACCCTACCCCGAACCAACAGAATACATAAACCGACGCGAAATTTACGTGAGTACGTGCTCACGCTCCGCTCGTGAGTTCGGGAACATCCATGTGTCGCGTTGTACCTCGACGTACGAGTTCGATACTTTATCGCCAGCACGTACGCCAAGTCGAACTCTGTGCAATCGTCGCAGTCGGCAGTGGCACCGCGCCCCCTCTTCCCGCCGGAAGGTCCGGGTCACCGATCAACATAGAATCGAAGGAAGAACTCGGAATCGATTTTGTTGCCAAGTCGCGTGATAAATGTACGGAAATGGTGGGGAGTACACATAGAAATAGAGGAAAAGGAGCAGTGTGCAATTGTCGAGGCAGAGAAATGTGGATCTATCTATGAAATATTAACTATTGAATTGTCTTTTCCTATTAATTATTGAATTGGCTATTGATTATTAAATATTGAATTGAATCTCTACTATTAATTATTGGATTGACTCTTTACTATTATTAAATTATGTCTTGATTATCAAATATTTAACTAATTGTAAATTCACTATCAATCGATAATTGAAAGAATAGGATAGTCATTCAAATTAATCATTTGAAATAATGAGATAGCCATTAACGAATGTGCACTTGCCAGAAACGTCCACACCTCGTGGGAATCAATATTCAGACAGAATAATGTGTATAAGCTTTAGAGGCAACTTCACTTAACATAAAATTGGCAATCAGTAGCGGCATTGCGCGCCCTGTTCGCGATGACAGCTCCGGGTCAACATAGAATCGTACGAAGAACTCAGAATCGATTTTGTTGCCAAGTCGCGTGATAAATTCATGGAAATGGCGAGACGTAGAAAGAGAAATAGAGTAAAAGGCACAGTGTGCACTTGTCGAGGGAGCGAAATGCGGATATGTGTCCATGTGTTGAATCGGTGAGGCGAAGAGTCGTAATCGTAAACAAATGATCGCCTTTAATCAATAGACGCGCCGCTACGTCTTATCAATGCAAACGATTCTTCTTCCTCTTCTCCTTTTTTTTCTTGTTCTTCTTGTGAGTCGCTGTATCTCAGCCTGTCGGAGTTATGACGGCGGCAGGTCAACTCGAAGGAGGTCGCTTATCGATTTTTATAACAACTCCCTGTATCCGGGCAGTTTTTCACTGTTTCGTTTTATCTCGTTGCTTCAAACGATGACGAGAAAGGAGTTTGTAAACTCTTGGAGGGGGAAACGATAACTGCGCAAAAGTCGATCGAAAATAATTTTCCTGGTAGTTTTCCTGGTCTTTTGTATGGTAAACTGTTTGCTCTGAGTTTCATTTTCTCATTTTATTCTGTCGAGGACACTGGTAAATAAAAGGCGTTGAGATTGGAAAAATTGTAATCAAGTCGAAAATGAGTTGACGACCGGATAATCATTCTTCCCAGTAACAACCGGCCAATTCTGGCTCCAACATTTTTCCGGAATTTACAAAACTAATTTTCCAACATTAATATACTTGAAAAAAATTATACTAGTCGATAATATTAAAAATTGTAACAAATTCAATGAAAATAGTTATGTATCGCCAATAGCGACAGGTTCTTTATTTCTGTAAAAATATTTAATTTTCACTACCCTGTAAACATATTATTCGCCACGCTTGATTTATGCCGACGAAAGAAATCGAACATCGACATCGTTAATCAATTTTTTTCAAACGTTTTTTACTAAAACGCCGCCTACTTGGCCATAATTATTTTTAAAAAACTCCAATTAAAAAAAAAGTGTTATTGTGATTCGTTGCTATTTCCGTAAGAATTTCCGCCGTTCCATAATAAAGGAGTTACTCAAGAAATAAATTTCATTCCCATCATCGGCGGGTTTGAGAAGTTATTTTTCACATAATTAGAGAACAAGCTTGCAAAGCCAAGCGATGCACCTAGCTTCATCATTATTTGCCTAGTGCCTTGTATATATTGTATTTTCTACTTATTTTCATCGACATTATAATTTTTTCTACACCCGTCGCTCGAAGTTCTTTGCGTAACGAGTATCTCGAGACTACATTTCGAACCGTCAGCGTCGCATTACAAAGATTTCAATTGTATCGGTACGTTGGAATTGCCCGCCTCGGAGGATCGATTGTCGAAGCAACGAGGTGGAATAATCCTCGAAGGACCCGTAATGGAGTCGCGCGCAGTCAGCGAACACAGATTTCCCATCGCAGGGCTGTACACACAGTAGACAATCCCGTTCGACAATCGCGAGAAGCTTGCCTCGACGTCCTCTTCTACCGTTTGGCCTGCAGCGTCAGCAGTGGCAACATCATGCTATATACAGTAGCACCAGCAGCATAGCGGCGTAATCCTCCAGGACGAGGACTCAATTTATAAACGTTACGAGCGCTTATCAACCACTCAAAGGCTTAAAACACTCGACACATCGACCGCTATTGTGTCCCCACGCACGCGACGTAACAAACACAATACACATCACATGCCAGCTTTCACACTGCATTTGTCGCGAATGGATATAGAAACGAAACGTGTCGAGGACGTCGAAGCTCGTTGAGAGACGAACGAACCAACGAAAGATTTATATCTCTCAGAGACTTTGCTTGGCAACCACCGGTCGAATCTCCTCTGCGTGGGAATGAAAATTGACTGTGGAATCTGTCGTACTTGAATATAATAAAACGCACTTTCGAGGGCCTACATGCACATCATCGAGAGTTCTCGACGAGTGTTATGCTCTTCAGCATCTCCGGTGACTCGTGATGGACAAAATCGTGTACAAATTTTTCTTTCTCTTCGTGTTTTGCAGACTGGAAATACATGTATAAGATTTGGAGGCAACTTCACTGCACATAATGGGATACAAACGATCGTGCGGCCACCGATTTATTTCCTAGAGTTCATGATTCAACGTGACGGAAAATCCTAGGCATATAGTCGTACACATGATGCATGCAACACGACATTATTTCGAAGTAAACAGATTTGTACCGTCTTTCGAATTTTTTCTATATCAGATTTTGTCAATTAAGTATTGTAATGACTGTTTACTATTAACTATTGAATTGGCTGTTGACAAAATTAGATAATTTACGGAATTGAATGCCTAAATGAATGTGCCCTGGCACAATCTTCGGTAGATCGTGATGACCAATAATCAGAGTAAATAATGTAAAGCTTGAAGAGACACACTCACTGCACATATTAAAATACAACAGATCCTGTGAACTCCTACAGCGCCTCTGGAAAAGTTCAAGGTTGCACGTGACTGAAAGTCCCAGGATCCCAGAGGCATATTGTCGTACACGTGATGCATGCAACGAGACAGAAATCCGCATACAAAGTGCGGAGACTTTGTGCGTATCCTGAATTTTGATAAAATACGCACTGGTGAACATAATTTTAGTACAATAGTACACAGTTGGAAATATCGGCAATTAGACATTTCGGCATTGCCCAGATTTGAGGTTTCCCACAACGGTCGTTTTTTTCTTGTTTAAAACTATTTTTCGACCACTACGGGGGGTGGCAGACCCCAATGTACTATCATCTCTTGCGTAAATACGGAACGCCTAAAACGCATGACCGCATAATCTTTTCGAGAGGCGATTAGATCAGCCGAGTACGTTTTTTTCGTGTTTTTTTCCTCCACGTCCTCCATTCTTGAAATCCCATGAAGCGACAAGCCAAAAGCCGAAAAGGTGCTTGACGGTGGCTTCCCGTGGTCCTCGACTCGCTTGAGTGTACCTTTCGCTCTTTATCTCTCAAAATCTCGCTCTTTCAGTACACTACTCCTGCCGTTTGGAGTTTTCGGTATGGGCACAGCGACTGGCACTTCTAGTCGAGGCTGCATAGTTCACTTTGTACGTCCGAGATCGAAAAACATTTTTCCTCGCTAATATAATAATATCTTTCTTTTGAATCAATATTGAAAAATTCCACCGCGACTTACGTAATTGTCAAAATTGTATTTGTATAATTCTAACGACTAAATGGAATAATAAATAAATGAAAATAATGAAATTATCTTTACAGAAAATAGTTAAGCAGATTTATTTCATCCTTTTTGCTCTCTCATAGAGGAAACCTTGTTTTCGTGCAAAGATTTTATTCAATTTTTCATGTCAGGAATAAAAGTGGCTTAGAAAAAATGTACGGATGCATGTATGTGTGTGTGTGGCACGCTCGCAAAATTCAAACTGCTTTGTTTCGAAAACAGCTTTAACAATCAAGCTGAAAATAAGGGATACTGGTAAAGGACTAGCGTCCCTTCCTATGTATATATGTTCGAATAAGTTGAAACATTTTTTTCCCGTTTCATAAGACATTGAAATTTTTTTCAGATTTTCTGTATAGTCTCAAGCTTCGGTAATTTTTTAGCAACTAAGCTACATAGTTTTTGATAAATAGATAAAATAAGAAATGACGGTCAGCATTGAATTTAAGGAAAATCCATAAAGTGGTTTAGATATGATAATATTTTGAATTTTTGAAAAAATGTTTTCGTTCTAATTCAATTTAACTTCAACCGAACCTGCTCATATTTTCCACAAGGTGGAATTTATATTCCCTTGTAGTAAACATCAAATTTGGTGAAGATATCCGATTAAAAATATATTCGACATAAAAAACGATGCAACGAAAAACTTTGCACATTGATTCCTTATTACTTATATTTGTTTTTTTTACAAAACTTCCTCCATGAGGAAACAAACGACAAACAATATACTTCCTAAAAGCGAAATGAGCGTTTTGCAAGATTCTGATTTGTTTTCTTGTAGATCTCGGAGCAAAAAGTTTCTACATTATGGACAAAAGCATCTGTCTAAAGATCACAAAATTAAAAATTCTTTTTTTTTTTTACTAAATTGAGATCACACGAAAATATTCTAGCATATCACAGAGGTTTATTTCCGAGATTAAAGGAGTGCGAATAAGAGTCTCGTAGCAGAATTGAGTGTGCCCTTTTTCACGATCGTATAGTTCGAGGGTTCAAAGACTCGATAGGGGTACAAGGCATTGGGGGATATCGCATGTCAACAGGTTCAGTGGGTTACCATAACCGGTCGTAAGAAGCGGTCCGTGCCGTGTCCTTTGAGCGTCAGTGAGCTTTAGCTACCGGTTTTTCGGCATATAACCAACCAGTCCACGAAGGATTCCCTGCTTCCGCGACTTATTCAGAACGAGGACTCTATTCTGTGCGGGGATACTCATATTCTTATTCTTGAATCCTTCATCCGCGGTTTCATCTCCGAGCTCGTCTCGTCTTCCACTCATTCAACCTTTTCATGGCTACACACGCATTTGTACTCATACACTGTGTAGTAGTACCACACTATATATATTTATACAGCTATATGCGCGTAATCCGAGAAGATTACGTTCGGAATAATAAACATGTCAACCCCCCTTCGAGATGCGTTCTATCCTCTCGCTTGCAGCGACCCCAGCGGATGGGCTATGCGTTGCCGAGTTAAATTATTTTGTAGACCTCTCTTTTTCTTCCGTGCGTATATATAAGCGTACGTCTTTATGAAAACCACACGAAGACATCAAGATATTCGTGCGTTTCCTTTATCTTGGAAGGTTGTTCATCTCCTCTTTCGTCTCCATTTTTTTCGTTGAAATTATTACTTTTTTTTCTGTTCGAGTCACGTAAACTGAGCTAGCTTATGAATAATATTTCGTATACTCCTGGCTGAATTGTGCCATTTAAAAATCTTAAATACGGTGACGATATTTCTAATAGTTAAACTTAGTTTTTCTCGCTCAAATAAAAAAAATGTACATACTAATTTTTCAGAATGGTTCGGAATTATTATTGAATACTTGATTTTTTTTCCACACTGAGAGAAAAATATGGTAAATTTAAAAATAATATAGTTGGACTGACGATAATCTAACTATAAACTATAATTCCCAGGAGGAACGTCTATATTTTATGGTTATAGCAAATATAAGAAAATAGTTAGATCAACCACGAATATAATTCCCAGGAGGAACGTCTATATTTTATGGTTATAGAAAATATAAGAAAATAGTTAGATCAACCACGAATATAATTCCCAGGAGGAACGTCTATATTTTATGGTTATAGCAAATATAAGAAAATAGTTAGATCAACCACGAATATAATTCCCAGGAGGAACGTCTATATTTCATGGTTATAGCTAATATAATTGTAGTACCATTTATTGAAATGATAATAGTTCCAAAGGCTATCCTAATAGTTTCAAATACGCCGTTTTGTTGCACATACGATTTCAACGTTTGTTTCCGATAACCTTACAAGTATCGTTTATTGAACCATATTATCATCGCTTCAATCATAAAACATTATAAGCCTTCCTATATTCGTCTTACCATGTGAAATTGTTGAATAAACGATATGCTTTTCTCTCAGTGCAGTTATTTCGAAATTTGATCATTTTCCGATAAGTAATGCAATTTTTAATACTGTAAGCACAATAAAAAGATGTAGCCACCATTTTTGTTTTCCACACAAATGCTTACAATTTCAGTAGATTTCTTGAAAAAAAATGTATTTGCCCTTTTGGCACCGTCGGATAGCGGTCGTTGAAGAATTATGTTTGCATCAGGTATAAGACTACTGTACTTTATCGCCGGATCGTGAAAGGATCTACGAGTAAGATATAAATCCTCCCTCAGATCTGTGGAATAAAGTTCTCAAAGATCCGTGTCTGTCCCACCGAGATAATTTCTTCGGTGGATATTCCGCGTGCGCACCGAAGCCTCGTTATTAAACCACTAGCGAATGAACTGGGAATAGGAAGAGGCGCGCGGAAAGTCTCGCCAGGTGTCAGCCCGTCAATTGTCATGCCGTACGTTGCGCACGTCTATGCCAAGCTCCTCAGCTTCACGGCATCAGCATCGCTCAAGAACGAGTGGGAACGCAACCACAGTACGCATCGTATATAACTATATAACCGATGCCTTGGCTTTGCACGGAAAACGTACGTTTTTATCGCTACCGAAAGATCTAAACACGAGATCGTCGAGATATACGTTTCACTCTTTCCCAAATGTAATGCCCCCCGGGCGAGACTTCGGTCGCCCATGGTTTTCTCATGGCATTTCCCTCTCCACTCGAATACAAAAATATCTATATAATATATGTATATGACCAATACGTGGCATCAAGAAGTTTCATATATTGCGTATATTCTGAATATATGTGAGCGAGAATACATGCTGAATATATCAAATATATGTAAAATGTAGGTGCATTTATTTCTATCTTCATGTGGGTACGTTTATATTAGTATACCCGCTGGAATTATTTATTTTTTCTTTGCATACGCATCACTTCTAGTTTTGCCATCGTCATAAATTTCGGCAAGCTCTTTTGAACGGAAAATAAAATTGGTAAACAGTGAATCCAAAAATACGGGATAGAAAATTGAAAATTCCGATTTCTCGTCGTAATTCTGACTTTTCTGGTTGACCTGGGTAAAAAGATATTGATTTTTGCTTAATCATAAATAATTTAAATACAAATGCTAAAAAATGTTTTTTTTTTCCTCTCCATTTTTTTCACGTTTTCAATATAGAATTTTGAATTCATTAAGAGAATATTCGTAATTTCGTCAATCATCGTTGAAGGGCGAGTGGAAACGCAAACACAGTGTGCAGCGTATATAATTAAACAACGAATGCCTCGGCATTGCGGGGAAAACATACGTTTTTATCGCTACCGAAAGATCTAAACACGAGATCGTCGAGATATACGTTTTACTCTTTTCGAAATTTAATGCCCGCTGGTCGAGACGTCAGCCGCCCAACGAACCATGTGTTTCTCATAGTATTTCACTCTCCTTTTATATTAGTGTACCCGCTGGGACCATTCGTTCCTTTTTTGCTTCCACGTGCCTAAAGCTTGTGTATCTCCGCGGGCGGCGATAATGAATATTAGACGGTCTCTGCGGGCCTCTAAAATGACATGGTTCGTGCATACAGTACAAGATCGATTAGCTATTGGTTCTTTGAGATTGATTAGGTCGTTTCAGAATGTCGAATAATATATCATTTATCGTCATGCTGAAGATCCCATTAAAAATATTTCAGTATTTGAAAATAAAGTTGCAAAAAAGATTACATAATATTTTCGTCGGTACGGTCGCTTCAAAAAACACAAAAAAAAAATAAGAAGAATATAGGAATGAAATTTCATAAACATTAAATTATATTTTAACTTTACAAAACTTTTCGTACTCACTATTATATCTTATTATGTCATATTGTTATACTGTACTTTGAATCAGTGTAACTTATATTTTTGTAAAAGCGGGCATGTCCCACGAAATAAATAAATGAATAAATAATTAAATAAATAAATAAACGGAATAAAAAGTACTAATTTGTTTTCAAGTTTCTCCCCTTAGCCCATGGAATTTTCCGATCGATAAAACCGACACAAGACGAACTCCCGGGGATTCAAACCGGAAGGGCATTGATCCGGTACTCCGCAAGCATGCCAAGGACAAAAAAGATGCTGTATCTCAATCGAATTCAAGTCCCGGTCGCTGGAATGGTTACTACAAGCCTCGAAAACCTACCAATCTCCCTCTCTGTCTCTTTCGGTCTCTGTATATCCGAGCGGCAAGATCGACCGATACCAAATAGCAACCGTGAAATTGGATTCGTAAAGGAACATCAAGAAATGAGGTGGTAGGATTGGTGGGAGAGGCGCAACAGCTCGACATCAAGAGAGTCGAGCTTGTGGGTGCTGGAGGCGCGCGCGAGAGCCCTTTAATGGAGTTGCTCCGCTGTGAGGGCCGTGCAGCTCGCTTTTCTCGATGATGCCCTCGCTGAAACGTGCGTAACCAGCGAGTGCACCGTATGTACACGTGTATATACATACATGTGTATATATATACATGTAGCAGCCGCAGAGCAGCGAATCGACGCGCCGGTAGCTCGTAATCGTAAGAGCTTCCTGAAATCGCTATTACTCGTTGTAATACTGTTCAGAGGAGAGCACGGGGTCGCGAAACGTCTCGATATATAGTAATACCCATATACCAGGCTCTAAAAGGCTCTGCCGAGTATATATACGGATTCTGCGAAAACGAATATAATATTCAGACCTCAAACCGAGCCTTTGATCGTTCCATCCAACCCGCGTTCACTCTCCGCTATAACTAGAGGTACGAAGGCTCTTTCTCGTTTTAAACCCGGTCCTCTGACTTCCCATCAGAGCTCACAAATAGGCATATTTTTTTCTGATTCTCTGGAGCACGGAAATTTATGTGCGTGTGTTTTCATGATCGTTTTTTACGAAATTAAAAGAAGAAAATCATATAATTAATACAAATTTGATAAATTCATTTTGCAGAACTATTTCGGTGTCTTTGTAGTTTTGTACGATAACATTCAAAGATTAAACTAGAAATTAGAGGAAATCTATCTGGATGCAACGTTTCTGTGATAATTTATGGAGAACAGGAAATGGATGTTGTTTTTAATCTGTACTTTATCGTAACAGAGCATTTTTAGTAGATGAAGGACTGATATTTTTCTAGAATTATGCTTAAATTCTTTTATCAGATTCAGCCGCAAGAGTATTTCAAAAGTTTAAAATTGTTTCGTTGATTTTACAACAAAAAAAACAAATAGTCTAAAACGATTTAACTGGAAACAATTACAATTTATCTATGTATTTTACGAAAAGTTTCTGTGAACAGTTACGGAGAATGGCAGATTTATTTCACTTTCAGTTTGTGCTTTATTGCAATAGTAAAATGTTCATCAGATGAAAGATTGTTGTTTTGATAGAATTATGTTTAACTTTTGATGGAATAAGTCGATATTATCAATTCATATGGAGTTCTTTTTCCCATATTTTACTAATGCATCGCGTTATCCACTTCAGATCAAACGTTTTCATCTTTCACGAGTATGTGCTGAGCCCTCAAGACGATAGTCGGATATGTGAAGGAATATATTGACTATGAGTTTTCTCCTTTCAAGGAAGCACAATATAGCCCCGGGCTTTATATGCTGCAGACATACAGAAGTGTGCTTCGTTTTGCAGCATGTATGCATTTCTCTGTAGCACAGTGTACTACGATTGTATTCGACTATGAACGATCCCGGTGGCCTTCATTTCTCTTTTTCCGATACGACGCGCGGTATTAGAATCGTCGTAGCTTTATACTCTTCCGTATAAAAGTCGTATATCCACGATATTGATACATAGAACGAAGCTATCGATATTACTTTCTTCGCTAAAATGCTTATTTTCTTCCTTTAGCGTAAGGGTCTATACAATATGCAAAAGACGAACCTTAGAATTCCGTTACAAAGTATTGCTATCAAAAAAAAAAAAAAAATGGTATCGAAAACAAATACATTTCGAAAATATCCATAGAATCTATCAAAGAATCAAATATATGCATTTTTTTCCGACACATGTATAATTTTTTGTGCAACAATATATATTATTTTCGTATTTCTTGTAAACGCTATGGAAATTATTTTTAAGTTTAATATTCTGTATGTTTATATGTTGAGCACGAATTTTATAATATTCTTAAATGCATTATACATTAATCTTAGACCACACTTATCTATCAAACTACACAGAATGACTAAATACTTCCGAACAAGTTAAAAGTTTAAGAGAAACTAGTCACCTGAAAACGAGTCATAAGAAAATAAAATGCTATAAAATCCGAACGACCTTACCGATCAGCACCAAATTTCGTACGTAACAAGGCTGTATGGTATTTTTCGACTGTAGCCTGTCGACTGTAGAATGAATTACGGTTCATTTGTTAAGATTTGACGTGATTTAGAGAAAATATTTGTTTTTTCGAAAAATTCAAAATTCTCTAAAATCGGAGCCGCTTTACCGATTTCACTGAAATTCAATACCAAAGATAATTTAACGTTTCTTTATTTATGCAGAATTATTTAACTGAATTGCCGAACTTTTACGAAAGTTAGAGCGATCACGACATTTTTTTGAAAAATTAAAAATTCTATAAAATCTGTATACATTGATACATGTAATTAAAAATCGCGTCAATTACAGAGAAGTCAATACTTTAGTTGCGTGTTAAATTTGAGCCTGATCCATTGTGTCGTTCGTAAGTTATGGACAATCGAATTTTCGGTGCTGGAACATACATAAATACACACACGTACAGATACATATAGACATATTTTCTAGACCACTTTTCTCGACGTTTTAGGTGATTTTGAGTATGGTAACATGAAAATCTCGAAAATGGAAATTTTCGCGAAAACATAGCTTCCGCTATGAGGAAGCAAACGATAAAAATTGACGCCAAATCATTTAATTCACGTTCCATTTGACAGGAGCAATTTTTCCCAGCAGAGTAATAAAAATCGTATGCACTCTCGCATTGAGCATAAAGTATATACAATGTACGTATATTCCCTGCTCGTTGAGCCTACTACTCCACCCTCTTACGAGCTCTTTCGCTCCAGATTGTTCGTACATACATCTTTTACTTCCACACACGTACATAACTCAAGTTTCTCCACAGCAGTAGCAGCAAGCGAGCAGAGAAGCAAGCAACTGCGACAAGGCGCACGCACCTTTACCCTCTTTGTCCCCTCGAGGGAGTACGCTGAATCGTAAATCATTTCGTCGGGAGTCGAGAGGAGGAACGAGGGGCAAAAAGCGCTGGCGTTGCTTCTGTGCGGAAAGCTGAAGTTTTCTGCTTAAGAAAAAAAAAAAAAATGTCTCGCCCCGTACTACGGGAGTATCGAGTTGAGAAAAGAGATGTCGGCACTTGTGGCGTGAATAGAGATATCCCGGTGTGTAGATACACCATAAAGCATCTCAATACATTTCAATTGTCAAGTTCACCGCAAAGCGATCTCTCGTTTCGAGCACCGGTCGCTTCTGAGCTTCGTCGTCTGCTGTGCGACTCACTGTGCATTGAATCGCCAATTCGTCGTTCGACTCGTCGCACTTTTGTCAATGCGATCTCCATTGTCATCTCTCTTCCTAACTTTGAGGGGGTGCGCACATCTACTCGCAGGGCATGTGCTCAGAGCGCAGGTAGAATTAATTTCTCACGGCTGGCGTGCGAGTGCAGTAAGAACGAATGTAAAAACGAATGCTGGTGAATTGCGACACCCCCATCGAAATATATCGAGGTAAGATATATACTGAACTACATGTAATAAATATATGTAAAAATATTTATAAATTAACATTATCGAAAATTTTATTCGACAGCTGATATATCAAATTCAATGAACGTCTAAATGAAATGATATTTTTGTGAATTTTCGTAATACAATTTCTTATTTCATAAAATTAGGTAAAAAATTACTGTACTTTCACATCTCACTTCTATATACCTATATATCACGATTTCTAGCGGCAATTTTCCATGAGTTTTCCTATCAATGAGATATATTTGATGTATAAAGAGAATTACTTTTCAATTTCATCATATTGTTCACAGAAAATATATAAAAAGATTCGTATTTTTATATGTATTTGTTGATAGAAATATTGAAATATTTAAGGGGGTGAACGGATGCTTCTGTTGCTTGTGACGCAGGTAGAATTAATTTTGCAGACGGGTCTACCAGCCTGCGATGTGGGAACGAAGACTGCTGAGCACAGACGGGATAGCTTCCTGAAATATGCCTCACTGAGAACGTAGCAAGAGATGAAGATCAGGCACGCAGATGTTAACCTTGCGCGTGCCAGGTGCCACAGAGAGACTTTTGGCCTGCAGTCTTCTTCATGGGAGTATCGAGAATTCATTCGATTCCTCTCAGAACACCCCTCGCACCGTCCACCCCCTATAGAACCTTCGTTTATATACGAATTCCCATCAGATAACCGGTAGAACAGAGATTCTGCTCCGATAAGGCACGCATGAGCGTTAGATCCCTTCGGGAGATATTATGATCAAGGTCTATTCGAGACGAATTTCGAGATGTTTCTTCGAAGGACCCGCCGGCTACACGACAACCTTGTGCCAGTAGGTGGACTTATATAGCATGTAAACTCTTATTCTATAATGGGTATACCGTTTTTTTTGTTTTTTTTTTTATTGGAAATATTCTAATATAGTGACCGCAGATATGCAGCTTTGACCGCGCTGAGAGAACGAAAGAAACGTTGCAATTTTAGGAATTTATGAAACCTTAAAATTATTGAGAAATACGTATAGGGCATTCCATACTAAATCGACTAGGCCGTGACTCTCCACCTCGCGGAATTGGTTCATAGTTTTTTTTGAATGATTATTCTGACTCAAAATAACAGTCATGATTTAAAAAAAAAAAATTTAAACCGAATTTTAGTACGCTATATATATTATATATATATATTATATTATATTATATTATATTATATATATATATATAATATATATATATATATTTACATTTTGAGGGCCGTCATGAAAAAATCTGAAAAATATTCCCAAAAATCCGACATAAAAAATGAACATTTTTGGCACGATTTGATGTTGTCCAGGATTTTTGTTTCCCTTCAATTCAATATTTTTCACTTTTTTGTCTACTGAGTGAAGTGCGACGATAATTGGCGATCTAGAGAGTGACAAGAGTAAAGAATCATAAAGAATCGGAGTTTTACAAAAAATCATGAACGTTATTTTGAGTTAGAAGAATCATATAAAAAATTACGAAGCAAATTCACGAAGTTGAGCGCCACAGCGTGGTCAATTCGGCATTGAATGCCTTATATGTAGATTTCTGTGTAGACGTATAAATTCTGGTCTAAACGAAAATTTCAGTATGTGAAACATAGATTTGTTAAATTAGGATTGTTACATATGCTAGATATTTCAGATACACACAGAGAAAAAAAATTAACTTGGAATTTAATGTACATGCACTGGAAGTTTTTTATTCATAAGCTGGTAATTTAATTTTAACTAAATTTACTATACAAGTGCGATGTCGAATTTATTTTTGGTACATTAATTTTGATAATTGACCTTAATGTAACGGTTAAAGTACGTTAAGGTATTTCAGTTTGAAATATTATAGACGATAAGTATTTAACTGTGTAAACGAGTTTTCCTCTACAACTTTGTAACGTAAATTTGTATGGAAAATATATGCAGCAGATAATTTACAAAATAAAAAAGTCTTTATCGAAATTTGAGAATCACCTTTATGTAGAATTACTTAATAAACCTGTAGCACAGAATTTTTTATAAATTTGAATATGTGGCATGTATCCCTCAGAGAATTCTACACTTGAAAGTTCCCGTAAAGAGGTATAATTATTGGATAGACTATAATTATAAATGCCACTATTTTCGTATGAGGAGTATTGGATATCAACGTTCTGTGGTGGAAATATTCTTTAGTACCAACTCACTCGTCTGCTATGTAATTATCGCTCCGTCTATTTGGAAGAACATGCACGAAACAGGAATTTGAACCATCACCATGTCAGTTCATACACATTCAGCGTATAATTCACTTAATAGAATTATTATTTTGCAATAATTATCCGCATGTTATATGCAAAAATATTTTTTTCAACTTTTCAAAAAATTCCATTATAATTAGCTTAATAGAATTTCACGCTTTGAACATTCTCTTTAATCACACAAGTGATTTTCTACAACAACTACGGCTTATTACATTAACAAAAATTATGATAGAAATAATAATGCTATACATTTCATTATCCAAAATAATAGATTCAAAATCAGTCCTACACGTCATACAGAATAAAAACGGTCTTCTCATTACAATAGCCGATAAAAAATATGACTAATATGATCATTTAATAACAACGACAGCACTTAAATTATTTTATTGGATGTAATATCTTATAAACTTCATCACCTTTATAGCCCCGCTCAATTTTTTCCTCCGGTTCAGTCTCAGAACCGTACAGTTATATGTTTCTAATGGAGATTAGGAAATGGGAGAATAAATAGAAGAGGGAGGAGCGCACGACCGACACACTAAGCAGGAGGAAAGAACGATGCGTCTTCGCCAGTTGTGCGAGCGATAGCTCGCAGGGGACAGACAGCCAAGCCAGCCACCAACCAAGCAACCATGCAGTAGCAGCAGCAGCAGCAACAGCAGCGAGCGAGTTCCCTTTTTTATTGTTATCCGCGTCACGTACGGCGGAACTTCCTGTTCGGCACGCTCGCACCGGTTTTCCTCCACTTTTATACTTATGCTCTATTTCTATCTTTCTTCATTCGATGCTTCGTCTGACTCGCTCACCCTTCAGCAGAACGCGACGAAGACTATCGGTCGAGAGAGGAGATCGTGTGGCGAATTGCCACTATATGTTCTGTGCGTAGTATAAATATAAGTACAGTACGATGGGAATTGAAGAACGGATGTTGGAAAACCGGCAGCGGCGTCAAGAGTGCGGAACGGAACGGATGGTTAATTATAATTAAATGTTGGGACGCGATGAAAATGTGAAGGTGATGATTATATCGTACTTAGGTTATGGCTGTGTTTACGTGTGCGGACGTAAACACAGACAGGGGCTTAACGATGAGCGGAAAGTGCGCTCGGCGTTCGGTAGTTAAGACATTTTCCACCTGGTACCTGCATACCGTATTTAACAATCGTATTTCATAATCATATGAATTATTGGTGCTATTATAATTATTGTTACAATGTGCCGTCGGAAACCAATTCGTTAATTTGGATTATACAACTCTGCGGTGCGTTTAATCCCACTAGAAAGGCATGATCATAATTACTTGTTATTTTCCGGCCTAAATACAATATTGAAATTCAATTCACCGAAACACCGAATTATAATCCCATGAAATGACATCGCTACCACCAGTAAAGTTACAAGAAGTTATTTTATTATCATTTGTCTGATGATTGTAATGAAACCGAATCATTCGCAGTGAAGGTCCCCACATAAATATGATTGGTCAATTTTTATTTACAACTGAGAATGTATTGAATATTATCTTGAAAGAGAAGTGAATGATTTTGCCGCGGGTAAAGAATCACACGAAGCGAAAATCATCGTCTCCCCGTGTAGCGGATATTTGTTTTTTCAATTTAGCAAGAAAATAGCCGTACTCTGTGCTTGCAAAGAGGATTGAAGAATTTTCAATCAATAACCAATGACCAATTCGCCTACGCTCTACAGTTCTCATTACTCCTGTCGAAATGAACTGGTTTCGTCCCTAGGGAGGAATGAAATCGGACTGCGCATGCTTACCATTCATTGGTTAAAAAAGTAATAAGTTGAGTAAATTTTCTTTATTACTTTATCTACACATAATTTTTTTTATGGCTACCATTAATAAAAACAGAATCATTTTTCAGGTCAATATAATCCTTTTGCTTTGTCAAATAGGTGAGAAAACGTTCATTAAAACGCCGGGATGCTTGAAAAAGTAAGAGTACACGGTATGTAAAAGTATGACTGTAAAATTTACGGTTATTTCAATTTTCATTGATTCTACCATACATGCTACGAAAGCACGTTCTGAACACATTAAAATTATAGCAGCGCATTAAAAATAAATGAGCTCAACGGATTGCAACATAAAACGGCAAATATTTTTACAGGATGTAAGTGAACATACACGAAAGTGTTCAGCAATCAATGAAATTCGCGCGGCATTTAAAGTTGGAATTTTACCAACGTGATTAAATAAAAGATGAATTTCTCAAGCGGACAAGCGTCGTTACGCGTGCAAGTAGCAAAATATATATCCGGAGTTCACCCGTTGAATTTCATTACCGAGGCGCGAGACATGGTCGTGTACAGTAGCCGGAGCTTCACGTATGGAATATTTATCGGTTAACTTGGCGGGCCGCTCGCCTTTTCGCACACGGAGGTGAAAATATCGCGGCTTAACATTGCGGAAGTGTGCCAGGGTGCGAAGCGCGCCGGCAGACGCGCGGGGTTGGGCGCGCGCGATAGTTCTCGTGTCTCTCGTATAACTTTACGTAAATCGTTTGAGAATTTACGAGCGCCGTATACGAGCCGCCGTTACGGATACGAGGGGTGTGATCCCACGGGAGTACTCGTAATTCTTGTAAGTACAAGCGATCCGGATAACAGTGAATACCGTACCGACAATACTGTACTATATCGACGCAGTGCGATCCATCAGCTGTCTGTCACGAGCGATAAAATGAACTATTTTACCGCTAAACGCTCCGCGAATAATTTATGGGTTGTGTCATATGGAATATTATCGACGATTGAATAAAACCGCTTTCTACGTTCCGTGTTAGCAGAATCTAAAATCTAATCTAACAATGAGCTTAGTACTGAGTAAAATGGAGTACTGAAAAAATTATCGATATTCACACATCTAACAACTTACTGTTGTAGATATGACAAACTCTTTCACTGATAAACGTCTGATGAATTATTAATTGTGTCGTCGAACCCGATTTGCGTATTCAGTGATTGCGGAAATCGTTGCCCTAATTCAATGTTGATAACATCCAAAACATATTTAACTGCTGAGTGCTATCGCATTATATCGATAAGTTGTACCACCAGCAGAGTTGAACAGAACGATTTGACGTATAGATGCCCGGTGAATAATCGATAGACCCGATAAAGATTGTGAAACATATTCGATGATAACACTCGATGCTAACTAAAATAGTTGACAAATGTAAGCTCACCTAATTACCAACGGAGGCAATTACACTATTAAACAAATTGTCATATAATCACATCTTCGTATAATATCGATATGCTCCCTTAAGTTGTGCGCTAGAAGATACAAAATTACCTTATTAACTGCCAAACGCTCTGCGAATAATTTAGATTTGCCGTCATAGTGAGAATGGACCATAAACGACATTTTGTTAATTAAAAGGCGCTATTAAAATAAATACGCACCTATATATGAGCATATTTATATATGCTTACACGTATATATCTGTATGTATACGCATGTACTTGCCTATATACTTTTACGCTACATCACAAAACTGGAATAATTTACGGCTGGTCGGGTTCGTTTAACGTTTTCACGATTTTTCATCATCTCGCACGCTTATATACATATTTCGCTTTTATTGCGAGAATCACGCAAGAGTTTCTCGCATACTAACGAGCCACACAGTGAAAGTTCTTCTTCGCGTTCGACGGGATCAAGTCAACGACTAAAACGTCGAGAATTTGCCGCTGACGAAGCGTCTTGACTTGACGAATAAATGCGCGCGTTAATCCGCGTAATTCGAAAGGCAGTGTATTAAACATACGCGCTACATGAACACGCACATCTACGACAGACATATCTATAAATGTACAGATAGATAGGTATATGTAGATACATATGTAGATACATAGCACATGGAAATGCATACACACAAAAAACCTTACCCGTAAAAACGATCGAACCGCTGCAATATCCATTAAAACCGTTTGCGCGACACTTTATTCCCACTCTGCACTGTCACCATGCGTTATCACACCGTCAGTTCGTTTACACCGAATAACATTAGCGGAGGTATACGAACAACGGGCGCGAAAGTGCAAAAAACCCGCGCGAATAATCCAAACGCACGTTCAACAACTTTTTACCGATTAATCCCTGAACAAACTTAAAAAAATAAACAAGAAAATCTTGTTATCGACGAGATCGTCACGTGAAATTGGGACCGAGTAGCATTGAAAATAGCACTTTTCGAGGCAACGTCAAAAACAATAAAAACACATGTACAGTCCTCTTCGACGATTGTCAGTGCTGACAAAATTAAAAAAAACACTTTCTTTCACCGACACGTGTCGTGTTTTTAAATCCTCGGATTACGAAGAATTATTTTGTCATTTTCGCTTTTACGATCGTGTAATCGACGCGGAAAAATTGTCGATTATTGGGGTGATTATCTTTTTGGCTTTAACGTGTTGTTATTTATTTTGCGGAGGGTTTGTGTACCGTTTGGAAAGCAACACTGCGACGACGTGAAGCGTTGAGTCGCGCGCGGCTCATGTCGGCCAACTGACTCGAGCTTGAAAACGTTGGGGAGGCTTTGGACTCTCGGGCGCCGGGCTAGAGGCGCTGATGGTCGTGGTGGTGGTAGTTCCGACGGTGGAGGTGGTGGTATAGTGTGGTGATAGCGGTAGCGGTGGAGACAACGGTGGCAATATAGCCCAGAGGTGGGGAAGCGAGCAGCACACGATGCCGCTGCTTGCTGCTGGCTATGTTGCTGCTGCTGCTGCTGCTGGTGTGTTCGACGTGGAGGAGGCAAAACCGAGAACCGAACTCTCAGAACGGTGGGAGCCGCAGATGCTGCGTGGAGTGTAGTTGCCGCTACGAAAGCAGCCTCGTGCTCTCTCCGCTGGACTCGTGAATCGGCATCGCTCCCGCGAGTTTCGTCCGGGCCACGAGGCGAGACGGAACGCTTACCCGGAGCAGGGGGCGGATCTCTTGAATATTTGAGACTCCTTTGAGTGGCTCCTTCATACCGCACGTATACTACCGCTGAATTCGATCCAAGATGGTGAGGAGGAAGAGAGAGGAGTGATATATGCACTGTCGAACGGAGGGAAAGGCATTGTGGCGGGATGACGGGTAATTGTGGCGGTGATGCGAATTATTTAGATGTCAACTGTTGGGACCATGAGACTGTTTTTTAAATTACGTTCACTTTAGTGATGCGACAAGAGACGAGAATTCTGTCAATCTCGCTCGTTTCTGATTGCGCTTGTCGTTGTTCGCGTATCTCGTATCGATCGTTCAATGTGAACATCTTGTCTCGAATTGTCTTGAATTGACGGGGAAGACTGAGGGAGAATCTCGAAAATGCGAAAAATCCGTGATCAACGGTAATGCTTTTTTTAAACGGGGAAGCAACTTTCCAACGGCTGCCAAATTTTGAATTTTTATTATCTCTACTGGCACTGAGGTTCATATTCTTGGGAAATTAGTTATTAATGTAAAAACAAACCCCCTAATGATTTCGGATGAAAATTGGAAAGGCGTGCAATTGGAGAGTTCTACTTACGACCCTCAGCCGACATCAGTAACGTTGTTATTTTTGGGCGGAATTATTCGAAAAAATTCACCAAAGTTGTTCGAAATATGAATAACACGTTCAAATTTAATTGAATTCTAATAAATTCTTCTGGCCCAAAAAAAAAAAAACGTAAAAAATCGCAATGATCGTAAACGCGTAGATTAATTCTGATAACTTCGAGAAAGATCGTTTTTACCTTTGTTTTTGCAGCGTCTTCGGGATAAATGAGTCGAAATTTATCGGGGTGCGCCTTTTCTAGGTGTCTTTTAACGCCAGTCGTGTTACCGTTACTCATTTTGATTTTTGAGCAAATATTGCAGCTGGCCGTTTTCACATTCTCGTCCACCGTTATCGTAAAGACTTCGCTGCGAAGTTTTTTTGCTGTCTCTAAAAATCGCGGTTGTTTATTCGACTATTGTTTAATTATATATAAGGAGGATTCCACTGTACGGCCAAATATATATATATTTTTTATTTGGTCAATCAATAGGCACAACTGAACCCGATTTTTAGAAAAAATTGGAGATTTTTTTTTGGATGGCGAAAGTACCGCGGAATCCCCCATAAATAGTATTTGCACATAATTTTCACTTTCAATTAGCGGAGCTTTACCTGTGGAATTCCAGGAGCAATCAGGTATCTCTCGAGAGTCGGCAGCAGGTTGGACCTCATTTAAAGTTCGTTTCATGGTCGCAGTTGAAAAATCTATCGGAATTGCGAGCTAATGCGAGACGAGATCGAGACAAGACGAGATCTCAGTTGTCAAATTCGAGAACGAGATGAAATCACGCCTATGTTTATCCATAATCTTGAACTCGAATGATAGCTCGAAAAACAAATTCAAGAAGCAAGTCTCATTCTTGACATTTCCTCGTCTCGTCTCGCTTGTCGCATCACTAGTTCACTTACATTTCTTAAAAAAAAATTTCTATACTGTAGTAATTTGTAAAAAAACAAGCCATTAATACACATAGAGAATAATACGAAAATTTTCTCTATATTTAGTGTGGCAATCGAAAAAGATTCCGGCATTCGGGCGTTTTATCCCATAGCCATCAGAGTTGTTACACTGTGTATAGATATATGCGATCGGCTCGAAATACCAATGGTGCTCATATTTTAGTGCTCGACTTTCTTGTATTTTATTTTGTATTATAACTGGGAATCACATCAGCCGGAATCGTGAAGACCATTACCAAATTGACTTACATTACCTATTAATTACGAGTGCCTGTTACAAGACATATTTTAACAAATAAACTCCATAGGACGACGGCAATACCATCTGTAATTGCGACAATGTTTTCTCAATTGCATTACCACCTCCAACGACTTGAAACATGTTCCCGAAGCAGCATTGCAAAACTTGCCATGCTGTGACGTTTGTGCGTGACGCGTATAGTAAATTGTTACTGGAGAGTATGCTGAAATTCCCTAAAATGCGGAAGTATTTTCAGATCATTATGCTCTTTGGGTTTAATCTCTATCTGTCCTTAGAGATCATAAAAAAAAATTTCTTCGTGTAGCATTTGATGGCTGCTGAAATGATTCAAGCCTTAACCGAAAGAAATACATACTAAGATTTTTAATCTCCGATCTACTAAATAATATATACTATTGGGTAGTATTTGGATAGTCCCATGTATTATGTGTATTGCAAGGGTTATTATACGGAATGTACTTGGTACAATCAGATATTAACCATTACTATAATTATACTAACTGTTGCACTCCAGAGAGTGATCCCTATACGAAGCATCCAAAATACTATCCGATAGTAAATTTCTACTATCGGGTCCCATCTATTTCTTTCGGCGTTTGAAGACGTCTTTTTTTGTAAATCCATTTCACCGATAATTTATAGTGTGCGTGAACACGGAAAATGTCGTTAAAATTTTTTTTTAGCGTAACGCGCATTTAGACGTCAGAATTTTTTGAAAGTTATTATCTTTTTACGTTTACTTAAAAAGCTTTCAACTTTAAATATAAATTCTTTTTTTACAATTTTTTTTTTAATACCGTTATAGAACTTGTTTATTGTAAACATAGGAAATCACTACTTTTCACTGGTCTACTTGAAATCGATAGCAGGCTAATATTTGGAAAAGTCATTTTCATCTTATGAATGGACAAGCATTTTCTATGTTATTGGAGAATATAAGTAGTACGCAGTTGGTGCACCACTCTAACAGTCATGGGCGTGAATTCCAAATCATTGAATCCCTGAAATCGGTGGCGAACCCAATGCCCTTTTCCTCTGTAGCGCACGAACCGGATAAATAAATGGCTCACGTATTTATTTGGTAAAAAAAGAAAAACAAATTTATGGACGCTGACCAAATAAACGAGGTCGTGCACCAGCCCAACCACGGTCGACAGTCTGTAGGAACTATGGAGGATGTATAGTACAGTCTGTGTGTGCTGCTGTGGCTTCTAAGCACACAGAAAGAATTTTGTAAGTAACCTTGTTACTATGTGCCAGCGGAGTTGAGTACAAATTTTGACATGAATTTCCCAGAAAAAATACGAAGCAGTTGATTTCAAATTAAATCAGTGTACTTATGAATGATATTGGTCTGTTGTTAAAAATCGACTATTGGACGCATACAAAATACCATTTTTGAATCAAAATGGCATTTTATCTACGTAATAAGTTTATTATATCTTACAATAAATAATTAAATCAAGAATCAATCGCAGATGTTATCAGAAAAAAAAAGTAAAGTTAAAAATTGGAGAGAGACAATAAAAATGTGAGCCTAAAATGATTGGAAATTGTCAACTTTTATTAACCAAGGACATTAAGATACAATAAAAAAAAAAAAAATTGACGGTTAGAAATTTTTACACAATAACGAAAAGAAAAAGATGTTTCAAGGTCATATATCACCAAAAAATTAATTGAAATTCGATGTCAACAGGATACTGGATGATTTTGTGATAGCGGTGGTGAATTAAGGGATCATTCCTCATGTTCATGTCTCCGATTTCTGCTGGACCCTTCGATAGGAAAAGCCCTATATACTTTTACGACGTTGCCCCCTTTCGGAAACGACCCTCGCTTAGCAATCTATCGACTACTTTTCACTCTATCCCCTTCCATGTTTCGCTGGCTTTTCAATCTCACCGTACCTTTCAGAGAAAATCGTTTTTTCAAGCAGAGTTTGTTTTTTTTTATCCTGAAAATAGGGCTCTCGGTTCACCGGCAATGTATGTCATGACAATCGTGTTGTGTATGGATTCTACGAGCCGCGAAATTTCCTACAGCTGTCTCGGTCAGAGAAGATATGAGCTGATTATCGATATTCGCTTGTAGCTTGAGAGGTTGCATACACTGTGAGTTATCGAGTACTTAATGCTTTAAATTTTCATGGACTCGACTACCCACTCAGCAAGAGTTGCCATACCGATGGCCGTCGTTATCTCGTGTAGGATTACAGAGATCTTTAATTATCAGTATTATTCAAGACTATATCTTATAGGGCATCTGCAAACTGGATATATCGCTGATTGCATTATGCGCAGACTGCGATTATCGATCCCGCTAAAAGGACCTTCCAACCAACTGAAATTCGGGTCGATATCGCAGGTTCTACTTATAGTTAGCGCTGAAACGAATGCGATTGAAGCGCTCGGTCTGAAAAAATATTTTCGGTCAATTCCTTCGAACAGTTAATTTTTACCGATTTCTGTAAATCGTTATTCCTGCTGATTTCTTCAAATCGTAATTTCTGTTGATTCTCCCAAAACGTAATTTCTGCCGATTTTTTGGCATATCAACATTTTTTGGTAATCCTTTTTTGTATTGATAATCTTGACAGATATTTCTTAACACTTCAAATTTCATTCGGAAGATCACTTAGTACATCTGTCGATCACAAAATAAAATATTATAAATAAATCTTATTGTTATACAATACAGCTTCCAGCTCATCAATTAAAACCATTAATAAAATGTGTCAAGAAGACCCAGAATATTCCGTACACAGGAAATCAATCGTGTTACCAAATGCATAGTTCCTAATTCTTGCAATTTTATCAATTTCACGTACACATATAGTCCATTATTTCCCCCCGCTGTTAATACATCAAAATAATTTTAAATCCGCTTTCTTAACAGACTTTGATTTACAGTAAGCACACAGAGGCAATTGGAGTCTGAATGTCCGTTGTAAATCCACCAGTGTATCCTGAGTGCAGAGAGTAAATGCAGACTGCGCCGTGTAGAGAGACGTAGAAGGAATATGATTTGGTAGTTGTCACAACGCTAACCCGCTAGTGGACGTCGCGTACGAACAGAGGTATGAATAAATATTGACGGTTGAGCAAGCACCGCAAACAAATCCATTAATAACAGAAATTTAACCGAACGTGGAGAGGAAGAGCACCACACACACACACACATATATATATCCATATAAAGTTGCGCCGAAACTCGAACTGTATTCGCGCCCGTCCTCATTCTCGCTGCATCGGCGGGGCAGTGCATAGTCCGGTGAGTTGCAAAGCGCCGGAGCGAAGCGACGTAGCGGCCGCGACGCCACCAGCCCCCGAAAATTCAGCCCTTCTGCCTCTGCACTCCGCTGGCCGTCGAACGCGCGGTGTTCGGTGTCAATTTATGTCTGCGGGTGGATTTAGCTAGAATAATTTAATATCGTTCATCTCCATGCTTTAGAGTCTATAGTGCATGAATGTATACCCGTGGCTTGGATAGCGAACGAGCGTGGCGCTGGAAAATTGAAGTTATACATATATACATATATTTAGTGATGGAAAGAGCCACTAGCGTGGTGTCGGAGCGCAATTAGCAAAACTGTAATCAAATATACCTCTCGCGCTTAATATTGTCAGTTGAATACGCGACGCGTCTCTCGTTAACCCGCCGAGCGTGCACTATGGACACCGAAGGCAAACACAACGCGCGTATGCATGCCGCACCAGCGGAACTCTCCGAGCCGCGCTCTACGCGACTACTCGACGCGCATCGTTGGCCCTTTCCCGGGTCACCGATTACGTGCCACCGGACGCGATCCACGATTGTTCAAACAGTGCAAGAACAAATAGCCATTTCTGCTCGATGAGTTATACTGAGTATTGTAGTGATATAATTAAATTCCCTTTGTTTTTTTTTGCGTTGGGATGCCCGGTTATGGAGTGACATCGACTAGTGTTGCGACTTGAGACGAGAATTCTGACTGTCTCGCGCGTTTTCCCTTGCGTATGTCTTTTTTTTAAATCTCATCTCGATCGTTTCATGTGAAGTTAATCCGTTGTCTTGAGTGACATAGTCTTGGACTGACAAGCGAGAACGAGCGAGAATCTCGAAATTTAGTGGTTAATCTGTACCTCGAGAAGTGGGTACAGACCAAACGGGGCGAATGTATTTTATGTCGAATAAAATATGGTCATGGCGATTGAGAATCGCTCAGGAAAAATTTTTTTCTGGTATAATTTTATTTCTGATATAATATATGTATTTTCTAAGAAAAATACAGTTCCATCCATTATTGAGTAAACTATTTTATTTACGAAGGTCTGCACAAAGTTAATATCGTTGCCTTCTAGAATTGATCAAAATCTCGTTAATGGAGGATAACAGAGGACAATTGACCCGAATTTGATAATTTCTGTTAAATCGCGACATAGTGCTCAGGATGGTATCGCTCCTGTTGCATTCTGAAAATATAAATAGTACGGAAAACGAGCGCGAATCTTGTGTCCCGTCATTTCCATGTCTCGCTCGTTTTCGCTTGCGCATGTCTTTTTTTAAAATCTCATCTCGATCGTTTCATGTGAAGTCAATCCGTTGTCTTGAGTGACATAGTCTTGAGCTGACAAGCGAGAGCGAGCGAGAATTTCGAAATTTAGTGGTTAATCTGTACCTCAAGAAGTGGGTACAGACCAAACGGGGTGAATGTATATTATGTCGAATAAAATATGGCCATGGCGATTGAGAATCGCTCATGATTAATTTTTTTCTGCTATAATTTTATTTCTGCTATAATTTATGTATTTTCTAAGAAAAATACACTTCCATCTATTATTGCGTAAACTATTTTATTCACGAAGCTCTGCACAAAGTTAATATCGTCGCCTTCTAGAATTGTTCAAAATCTCGTTAATGGAGGATAACAGAGGACGATTGACCCGAATTAGAGAATTTCTGTTAAATCGCGACATAGTGCTCAGGATGGTATTGCTCCTGTTGCATTCTGGAAATATAAATAGTACGGGAACCGAGCGATAATCTTGTGTCCGTCATTTCCATGCAACAAGATCGAGACCAGACTTCATCTCGTTGTCAAATTAAAGAACGAGAATGAATGTCGGTATTTTTCCGATATGGACATTTTTTTGTTGAGTTGACGATCGTATTCATGAAGTGAGTTTCGAGATCTCTTTTGTCTCGTCTCGTATCGCATATCCGCATCACTAATATAGACTGCACGAGTTGAGGCAGGTGGATTATGTTAAAAAATCTTTTTACACCCTCACTTGTACTTAAATTGGTATATCTCATTTCAGTTGAAGTGAAGAGGTATCGTTTAATATGTAAGGCGTTCTCTACGAACGCAAACATTTTTTTTCACTCTGTCGAATTTGTTCTATAATTGACTATAGAGTAGTACAACTTTGAGGCACTTCGGAATTTTTCCAGATTTTTTAATCTACTCGTTTTGGGAATAGGGTTTTTGTTCCAGTGCTGTATTTTTTTTTCGTAGAAAGTTTATATCGGTATTTGAAAAAATCAGAATAAAATATTTGAGTTTTTCAACGAACTATTTGAAGCATAAAAAGAAGAGTTTGTTCTTCCTAATGATAATTTTGATTCTGTTGTAGATATAACGGTACATTAAGTCAATATAAAAAAATATGAATAATATGAATTCAACATTCTTGCCGATTTTAAAGATATGGTACGACATGCACAGTCGGTAAACAATATTTGGGGAGTCCTTATAAAACTATCAATAAAAGTACGAAGCTAAGTATGAGAGCAAATATTCAGAGTTATAGAGATTTACGGAACCAGATTCTTCGGCTGAAAAACGTTCAACAAATAGCGTCGATATTTTGATTTTGAGATTAAATTTATCTTAAAAATTTGTAAGAATCGACAGAAGTTCTCTATCTTGTGGTATAATTATTTGTTTGTATTTCGCGCGACGATTCTCGATCTGAGATCGATGACATATGGATCGATGGAATCATATTATGTTGTCGATTATTGATATGACGAGGTTGTCCGAGCGTGTACCGAAGTATACCGAACTGACATCTCGTTCTTCTTTGACTGTCACGCTGAGTAGACGTCCTCACGCCGTGATTGTACATAACGTAAAGAAACAAAAATAAAAGGTTTGACTGATAATCGTACATATTGGTTGCCAGTCAGAGGTTTGCACCATCCGTCAATCGAATTACGAACAGTTGAGTACTATATATTTTTTCTATTCTTTCATTTCTACATGAGAGGGAGAGAAAGTACACTGAGAGAAAATTATGGTATTAGTAACCATAAAGTGACAACTATTCATCTGTAGTTGGTACAAACATAGTTGTTACCACTTAATTAGTTGTCACAACTATTTTTATAGTCACCGTAACTATAAAAGGACTAGAAGTCAATAGTTTTCACTTTATAGTTAACTGTCCTATGACGATTTTCCTCAGTGTACAGTCAAGAGTATAAAATATTGAGAAACCCATCACGATAGTAATTATATCTATTATTATTTTTTCTAAAACTTTGTACATAAATCGCGTATTGTGTGAATGTGTGCATATTTGGATATGTGTGTAAAATGTTAGATATATTTGTATCCAGTCTTATATATATAATAGAAGATAATAGAATAATAGAAGATAAATTTACAAATATAAAATAAGCACATAATGTTTTCATTTACAAAAAATTTCCGTGCTTTTATAAGCACAAAAATGCAGTTGTTTTTAAACAATTGCACTGAGAAAAATGAGTAGTTGCGATTACCAATAATTGGTTAGAGCTACCAATATGTTCGTGAGCGTTACCAATACTATGGTTGCTTTAAGCAATTATCGGTAATCACAACTACTCATTTTTCTCAGTGTGGTTAAAAATAATAGAAGCTTTGAAAAAATCCGTGTAGACACTTTTTTCCTTCGCTGAAGAATAAGCACAATTTCACGGCTTTTATATGTAAGAATATAACTTATGGGGTAGCTGCACCGAGAGAAATAGATACTAAGATTTTTAATATCCGATATACAAAATATTATATACTATCGGGTAGTATTTGGATAGTACCGTGTATTGCGTGTATTGTAAGGGTTTATTATACGGAATGTACTTGGTACAATCAGATATTAACCATTACTATAATTATACTAATTGTTGCACTCCAGAGAGTGATCCCTATACGAAACATCCAATATTCTATTCGATAGTATATTTTCACTATCGGGTAGTATCTCTTTCTCTCAGTGTGGTTTCTGGTGGTGTCTTGCCTCTTGCCGATCGAAGAAACCCCACGACTCGTGATCACGTGCCGAATGGACATTTAACTCGTTGCACCTATTAATTCTCGATGTTTTTGATATCGATCGATTTACTATAGATCGAAATCGATTTAGCGTCGTATGTGGGTTGCAAGCTCTCGTGCTCGTCGGGGTATAACGGCGTTCCTCAGGGAGAAACGGGTAATACGAGAAGGCGCGCAGCAGTAGCTGAAGCGGGCGCAGTAGCTCTCGACCGGTGATCCACAGAACGAATAACGTTCGTTGGGTATATAGATATATATATATGATATTCCATATAATACCATAACACTTGGCTCGGTTCGTTCGCAACCCCATAGCCCGCGGAGTTACGCGTCGTGGACTCCGCACCAACTTTAATGACTCTGCGGGAACCGGTATGATAGTTCACGCAACTGCCACGGGTGAATTATAACGCCGCTAGTGTTTGAACGCTTCCCGTCTCTCACCCCGACCAAATACATAATATAATCGAGCATTGCTCGAAACTCACTTTCCACCTTTTTGTGACCCCAGGCAAGCTTATTCCTCTTCTCATACACATTTTGCAGCATTGCATGCAGCCAAGCGTGGATCGAGAATCGAGCTTTGCGCTCAATGTATGTACAGGACGTTTCAGTCGCAATTAACAGACTTGTATAATAAATTTCATTTCTTCAAATATTTTTCAATCAATGAAAAATGCTCCGAAATATTTATCGGACAGTCCATCCCAAAATTCGATCTCGGTCTGATCCTCGGTTTTTTGGATCTGGTTGATGATTTTTTATGTCTCCATTCCATTTCCGTTTATGTATCAATTACTAAATAATAATTTCCAATGAAACCCGATAAATTTTAATTCTCATCAATTTTACTTTTCTATCGACAATTCGACCTTCGCCTATTTAAATACAAGCCATGGTTCATGTCCATTTCAGCTAAATGTTTTTATATATCTTCAGGAATATCTTACAGAAAAAAAAGACAATTTAATCATTATCTTTAGGTCTATATGACTGAAATTTGATTTGGAAAGTCCTGTATATAAAACTCGAGAATATTGCGCGACCCGTTAACTGCCCGGTAATGAATGAGGTGCGTGGCTTCGTATATTACTGCACTACTGTCATGAGTAGTCACCGAGGATAATATCGTTAATGAGCGATTCACATTGTATGGATTAATGCGCGGGTTTTACTGTTCAATGCCAGGTATTTTACTATTTAATCTCGACGTACCACTGTACGGTTTAAGTTACGAGGTGCTTAAACACGCGATTATTCATAAACAATCGTCGCGCGAACTCATTCATAAATCTTTCACACTATCTTTCTTATGCTATATACTATAGAATTTAAGACGGCTTTAATTTTCCCAACAAAATATGCAATAACAAAGCAGCTAGATTTTTTTTCGTCAATGAAATAATAGACAGCTCTAGATTTTTTTTGTACAGGTTGTGTTATGTTTTTATAACTGTATTTGCTGTCTGTTTACTTAAAAAAAAAAGAGTTTGTCATAAATTTTCGTATTTTCAGTTTCTATTTCACATCCAGTTTTACATAACGAAACACAATAAAAGTTATAAAAACAGAGAGAAACATTTGTGTTCATGTGTACTTTGTTAATATTTCCCATTTTCCTTCTTCACTGCTAATTATACATACATTTTTTTGTGAACATGAGCCTACTTAAATTTTCCCAGAAACGTACGCATCGGAAACTTGCCTCGATTATCTCGCCTCAATTAAACGACAGATAGCGCTGTTAGATTTTCTTGTACAAAGTGTGCTATCTCCGTGAGGCTTGTTTTTTTCACTCAGTGCTCAGCTGTTTTAAGTCTACGGTCAGGCAAACTCGGATTAAGATAAAGAGAACGGAGATAAAGATAATAACTACCAGGATGGGTTCGTCCTCAACATACGGTTTCCCTCAGCTTTTTTTCTGTCCGTTATTTTTTTTTTTTCTTCTTTATCCCATTCACGTAAATTTACTTTGGAGATTGGAAAAAACAGAAATTTGTATTTACTCCGAGCGGAGAGAGATGAGATAGTCTAGTCAGGTGAGACGAAAAATAGTCGGATAATATTTGTCGAGACCCCTTATGGAATATCTATATCGACAGTCGATATTGATATTATGATTTCGCAGTTGGATCCGCGAACGTCTATCGTTCTGTCGACTCCATTACCAGAACCACCGACGAGACGAATGTTCCTCGACAAACAGGATTATTTTTCTCCCATTACCAGCGAGCTCTTCTTCCGTTTAGAGGATCACTATTCCTCCTTGCTGAGCTGGTCAGCTATTATTGCCATCGAATTTCCAATTGGAAAAAATCTGATCTAAAGGTGATTCGCATTATTTGTCTACCAAAAGACCATTCCCTTGAAAAATTGTAGAAGAAAATACAAGTATGAAAGTAGAAATCTTCCATTTATCCAATGAATCAATAAAAAATGTTATTAAAAATATATTTACAAAAATTATACATGTTAGAAATATATATATATATATATGCATTAGGGTGTGCCAAAAAAAGCGATATTCTTTTTCCTTGCTCTCCGCCCAAAAAATCGTAGAATACGTCTTAGTAATGATCCTGTGAAGAGCGGAGCTCATAATTTTAGTTCTTAGAGGTCAATCATCGCGTTTGAAGTTTTCCCATTGAAGTACCACAGGAAAGTGATTTTTCTTCATTCTTTCTTCCTGCAACTTAGGCAGAAATTTCTTTTCACAAACTCAATGACTACATCTTATGAATCATTGAATTTCGAACAAAAAATCTCATTGAGTCGAATTTCTATGTTCAATATTTGGTTTATTGCAGAGCCTTGAAATTTTTTATGTTGTAATTTTTCCGTGTTTTATTTTTTATCTTTTAGCTAATCTATTGAAGTTAGGACAAAAAGTCGAAGGAAAATTTTGTCGTCCGGCTGACGCACTATAAAAAAGTTGTTAACGAGTATTTCGTATCGTTGATATTTACAAAGTTACAGACCAACAAATTTATGGTTTTTGTATTTTTAACTGTCACTAAGAAAACTACCAATGTTAGTACAAAAAAGACAACAGAAATATATTAGAACATTGGATTTTCTAAAAAATCCGGGTGAAATTTTACGTATTGCTAACGGTTTTAAGTTACAGGCTCATTGAATCTTATTTTGATGGTTTTTTACGCAGATCCGATGAAAATTTTCAAGGCTCTGTAATAAATCAAATATTGAAGATAGAAATGCAACTTAACAAGATTTTTGTTTAAAATTTAATCATTCATAATGTGTAGTCATTGAGTTTATGGAAAAAATTCTTTTTAGGTTGCAGGGAGAAAGAATGGAAAAAAAATCACTTTTCTGTGTTATTTAAATGGGAAAACTTCAAACGCGATGATGGACTCCTGAGAATCAAAATTATGAACTCCGCTTTTGACAAGATCTTTACTAAGACCTATTCTACGATATTTTTTTGCCGGAGAGCAAATAAATAAAAATATCGCCTTATTTTGGCACGCTAATATGTACACATATATATTCCACATAAAAAGCGACAAGAATCAAATCTCTTCCTGAATACTTGAACAAAATTTTCTCAAATATGTATAACAATTCATGAAGATCGGTAGAAGCGTTGGGATTTTATATAAATATAATTTTTTATTTTTGATCGCCGTCTAAAACTTCGCTATCATCAATTACTTATTAATTTATTAAAAACAAGAATGCAAAGTTGAACCTTGCATATTGTTTCCTCATTATTTTGTCCCGTTTTTTAGATAACTGCTTGATCAAAATAAAAAATTTCTGATTTCTCATCCTATCGGAAGTCTCCTTCGATCCTCCGAACGCGGATATAATGAAGCTTCGTTTATAATCCGCATCACGCACCGAGAGAAGATAAGTATGCTGTTGCATCATCTGCTGTACCGCTGGACTCTTTCACGATCGCTGGGCACTCTGCATAATTCTACGTTTGTGGGCACATGAGGCGCGCAGCCAGGAGTAGCGAACGAAGTTGCATGCGGAGGGAGAACCTTCGAAATAACGGGAGAGACTGAGATGATGATAACTGGTTCGTGTGAGTCGAAGGAAGATGGCCAGCCAACAGTTTTTAAAGGCTGCCGCTGAGGGATGACCGCGGGCAGCTCGTTTTCTTTCGTTTACTCTCTCTTTCTCTCTCTCTGTTGCTCTTCGAAGGGTATTCGAGGGTACCACACCCCGCACACGCCTGTGCCCCGAAGCCGCCACGAGCAGCGGGGGGTTGCCCTGCCAGGTCATGCGATCCAGTCCTCGGCTTCATCCTTACTACACCAAAACCTTTCAGGTTTTTTTCGTTTCGTGACTATGCTGCTCATCTCCACGGAACCGTGATCCTCGGCTTGATCCTTCACATTATGATCCTAAAATCTACTTCATACCTCTGATCTTCTCTAGTCATCTAACGATATGCGCAGTAAGAAAGGGCTGAATGCTTCGGCTTCCACCTGCCGTCCAATTATATTCTACTTTCCTAGGAGACACATAAGTTACTTCACGGGGGTTTTTTTTTTTGAGGCAATTCGCCAGCCGAAAATTTCTTTTGGGTAATCGTAAAATTTCAGTCGACCGAAACTAATTGAACGATGAAAGAAATATACCTGGTGTTTTCTTTATAAAGGTCCTTTAGATGTTTATCGAGTATTCGGTACACGAGAAATTACGGGAACATTTCGATGACGGTTGGAACGGATAGTGCATATCGAAAACAAAACAAAAAATTATTTCGATCCTCCGAACCACTGAAATACTGTGTGAGTTCGTTGCAGCGTAGACGGATTTCTGTAAGAGAAATGGAGGTGGCGTTGGCAGAAAAGAGTCTCAAGCGTTCATTCCTCTGCTTCCGCACACTGAAAATCGAATATTTTGTATCTCGTTATAAAAATTCCAAAGTACAAATCCACATTCAGCGTTCCAAACACCGAAAGGTAACACACGGAAAATTCAGAATGTTCTTAACGACTCCAAACTGAATATTGCCTCAAGTTTGAAACAGCAGAATGTATACTACGAATACAATAATGTGGATGAAAGTTGATTTTCACATCTATTCGCTGTGAAGACACCCATCGCATCACGTTACGGCTAGCGAAAA
Organism: Tromatobia lineatoria; assembly: GCA_949699805.1. Taxonomy (NCBI): domain Eukaryota; kingdom Metazoa; phylum Arthropoda; class Insecta; order Hymenoptera; family Ichneumonidae; genus Tromatobia; species Tromatobia lineatoria. Next base: position 4,331,882 of record OX453036.1, on the reverse strand, counting down.
TATCGACTTCCGGGATAATAATATTTGCTCGGATAATTCTTTAGGTTCAACTACATTTTCATTACGTTGAACTCTTTAGGTTGTCAGGTTCGATCCTTTCGGCTATAATAATATAATATGACATAGTATATCTTTATGAGAATCCTAAAGTGCAAATCCAAATTCAGTGTTTCAAAAGCTGAAAAAAATACACAGAAAAATCAGAATATTCTTAATGACTCCAACCTAAATATTATTTTAAGTTAGAAATAACAGAATGTCTGCTGCGGATACAATATGTGGATAAAAGTGAATTTTTACTCCTATTCGCCACGAGGACACCTATCGCATCTCGTTATGGCTAACATACACATCGACACGCTGGGATAATAATATCGCGGGGAATATTGTGCAAGCCGTTGCGAAGCCTCGCGAACACAGGAAACTCCGCGGTTCGCGTAATTCCCGATAATTTTCTGCGGTATAACGTCCAGGATCGCGGTAAGCTCGGACGCTTGGGAGAACTAACTCGCCAACCACGCCCTCTACGCCCGGTGGCCAACGGAGAATCGAACCACCGGCGATTATTCCGATCGACTCTGTGCGATACGCGAATATATACACAGAGCTCCTCCAGTATCATTCCGAACATAGTCGAATAGGTATATATATATATATATATACACGACGATATGTATACATATAGTGTGTACTACGTGTATACGTCTATCGAGGGCAAACTATCCAATTCACTATCGACAATTTAGTTATCTAATACACGATCTCGGGAAACGTACTATTCTAACGATAAATTATTCTCCTTTCTCTGTGTAACGTTTACGCTATCCAAATTACATCTTCAATCGTGTTGAAACGATCTGTTAAGATACTATTTATCGATTATCGTAAGTTCATTTCTCCCGCCGTGAGAATTGTTTCTGATTTTTTTTTTCCCTCGATATTGTAGATATGACTGTAAGTTCTAAATTGAAAGCCTGGAGCGAACTTGTGCTCATTGTCTAAAGTGAAAGCCTCTTTTACTCTGTATTTGTTTCATCAATTGCATATAGCTACATACACCCAGAGAAATGGATCTGAAGGGCTTATTTGAATCGATTATAGGGTGTATTTGAAATAAATAACATTTTATTCAGATCAAATAGAATTTATTTCAATCAGATGAAATTTTATTTAGATAAAATAAAGTCTATTTCGATTAAATAAAATCCTATTAGGCTGCCCATTAAATAAATAATTTATTTAATGGCTGGCCTAATAGTATTCTGTTCAATCCAAACAGACTCTATTAGATTGAAATAAAATTTCATCTGATCGAAATAGACTCTATTTTATTGAAATGAGGTTTTATTCATTCCAAATATACCACATAATTGATTCAAATAAACTCATCAGAACCATTTCTCTGTGTGTACTTTACACTGTAAAGGAAAAGTTTATGCCCTCATGCCCACAGAATTTAAAGAACCTAACTAGTTGTTTTTCATTGTAATATTTATAGATCTGTCTTTTTTTGGTCACCTTAAATTTTACAAAAAAAATTCGTTATTTCGCCAAGTTCACAAAACCTTTTTGATACTTTTCGAATAAAAACAATAAGATCTGCTATATACCATAACCAGTCAGTAACCAAGAAGTTTCCTAATTTGTCTTTTTTCGGCTAATTATATTAAACGAACTCTCCAATTAAGTTTGATTTAAAAACCGGCCAAAATCACGTAAAATGCTATATATCAAAAAAAGAATGTGGGAGTTTGTGTCTGGAACGTGACTCTCTCATGAAAAATCTATTTCCAGAAAAATGTGTAAATGAGTCCTCGCCATTGGGTTCACAAAAATGTCTGTGCTGTCTGGCACTTCAAGTATTGGAAACCAGCGGCGGTCTCCGGTAAACACGTGTCGTCCAGTCGTTCTCCTGGTGAAAGAAATTCAGCTAGCCACGTGTCGACGACCGATGCAGTCGCCGAGAGTATATCGACAGCGCCCGTCGCACGCGGAGGGCTCGATATATATCTCTTCTATGTCTCAGCCTTCTGCTTTAGATCTGTTCGACTATGGGTTGTAACATAGAGGATCTCGACTTCCGACATGACCTCTAATGACATGCACCGGCACGTAGTTACATCGCAAAACTACCGAAAACAACAAGCTGCCAGATGAAAAATCCGCCGCAGCATCAGAACCAGATGGACGCACGTGCAGTATCAAGTGTCCGCAGTCCGTGGAAATATCATTCTCAAGGCGGTTCCAGTGAATAATTATCTGGCGGAAGAAGACACTTGGATCGTTCTCCTGTTGTTAGGCTCATGACTGTGCCCTTTTATTAGTACTTCCGGCTCCACGTGCATTGCAGCAGGCCTTGCAGATAACTTCTAAAGGATATTGCACGTTTTCTAAACGTGCAGAAGAATTCCGGATCTAATTGAAATGTATAATAGGTCGTAAAATTTTTTTAAAAAGTTTCAATATGATACGATTCTATTTATATTGCTTATACTTTCACGACAGTTTCTTTATTTATTTTATTCATATTACAAATTATTTATTTGTGTATTATTACACAGCAATATTATAGATAAAGAGTATGGGATACAATCTTTGGCTAACTTATTCCAATATTCACGAGCCGATCTATTAAATTGTCCTCGCAGCCAGACTTTTCTTATATTATTTTTTTTTTTTTACGCGGGTTATATGTACAAAAATGTGTTTTCCCTTTTTCCACTGGTAAAGAGCATTCCTTTCACAATCCCACGTGAATTTTAAGTTTCGCAAGGTCCGCAACAGAAAAATTAACTTTTGTGAGCTTCCAGTGAATGTACTGGAATATAAACATTATTATGTCAAAATTAGTGTAAACAAACTTTAAAAAGTACAATTATTCAAAATAATTCGTTCAGTGTGCGGCTGTTAAATTATTTAATATAATTCATTTAGTGGGCGGCTGTTGAATTGTTTGAAATTATATAATGATTCTAATAAAATGTGCTCAGAATATTTTTATGATAAATACTTCAGTGCTGGAGACAACCAGCGGTCGAGTTTTACTGGATACCGAAGACAGCGGTAGATTTCGGTCATCGTTATCCTCTTGAACGACTTCTGCTTGATATCGGTGGGTCGGGCGCATGCTTTACTTAAGAGGAAATCCTTGTCGGTCGTTTAGCTTCGCCTGGAAGCCTGCGAAGCAGAGCCAGCAGGAGCAAAACGATCCTCGAGAACTCCCCTTCTTTTCGCCTCCAAATCGAGAACCGGTGCACGTCGTAGACTTATTCCTGACTCGTTGTGTCTCGCATCGACCTTTCAGGAGTCAATTGTTTGCTTGGCTTTTTCTTTTCACTGAGGCTAAAGTAAATACTAGCTGGCAGTTAGCTGTCAGCAGTTTAGCGGCATATGTATTCATGCATTTTTTGGGCTACTAAAAACTAGTAAATATATGTAAAAAATTTTGGGAAAGAAAACAAGCTATTTAAACCCCAATAATATTTTCTCTTATTAAACATGGTACATTTTTTCCTTCACCTCACAACTTTTTTCACAAAAGTCAACATTTTATTGAATGCTCTATAAATAAATCTATCCATGAAGAATTATTTTTCAAACTTCTGGCAACATTTTCTAACTGATTTGAAATCGAATAAGAAATTCATTCTATATTTCAATCCCATTGATCAAATTAATTATAAGAAAATGAGCGAATTTTCAGAATGAGGATTTTTCAAAGTAATTTTTTAGGGTGCTAAAAAACCAGCACGGGGAAAAAAATATGAAATTTATTTCGTTGCGCTGTTTTTTTAATTGTTTTGTGTATTAGGGTTCTTCGGCGCAAAGGACGTTGCCAGTCTTCTGTAGAAAAATTCTCTGGGAAACAAAAGTTACTTGAGTAGACCGTAGAAGCACCAAATCAGGAATAATAAACTTTTTCAAAACCTCATTAATGACGGTAATAATGAATTTAATGAAGGGGTGCCCTTAGCATTATCTTTGAAATTTCGTGCGTTGTAGGTTCGAGCTGTGAGTCACAAAAGTGTTGGGAAAGGAATTTTAAAGGTGGCAAAGCCATCGGCTGGATCCCAACGTGCCACTCGCTTCCACTGGTAGACCGTGCCGCGGGCTATAAGCTATTATCTTTCTCAGGCGGAGCGTTCAAAAATAGTAACGTACGACACGAGGAAGGTGGCAAATATATATTTAAACAAAAATCATACACCTACGTATACAATTAGTAAGGCGGCAAACAATTTTCTACCTCATTATCCGCACATTAGCCAACTTGAAAAAAAGTTTTTTTTTTCTACCGCCACTATCATCAGAATCGAAGAATAAAAAAAAAATGAATTGGATATTTTAACTAACGGAGTCGAAAAAAAAATTCTATTTGTAGTCACAAAATTTTTTATCTGAAATAAAAATACTTCTTTATTTACTTCACCTATTATAATACATTTTTCAAAATAAATGTATTTATTCAAACCAAAGTTTTTTTATACCTTTACATACTTTTTTTTATATGGAACTTTAATAAATCGTGGCTGTTAATAAACTCAGGAATTTCCTATATCAGATTCTCGACGACTTTGAGCAGCACATATATATATATATATATGTAGCTGACCCATACGTGCATTAATTAACAAAAATACCGATCGAAATTCCGATGAGAAAGAGTGGTTACTCTTCGAGAGGTCCGACCGTGAAATAAAATAAAAGAAAAACGAAAGAACGAAAAGGGAAGAAGAAGGAGAAACGAGCGTAAATCTTGACGTACGACGATTCACCGGCTGGATAACTTCGTCGAGCCGATAAGCTCGGAGCGACATCGGAGACATGTCATGACATTCGAAGAATATCGGAAACGTGTATAGAATCTTCTCTCCCGATCCCTTCCATACGTATAACGCGTGTATATAAACGCCTTGGGACATATAACAAAAAAGGCAAAAGAGTGAAGAAAAAACACACGTAGAGGGTTGGCATGCGCGAGCGCGACGGTGGAAAATATTCTTCCCCCTCGACGCAGGGAGTCCATTAATTTTCGAGAGGAAAATCAACGTTGGTCGTGTTGGGTTACGGCGTGGGGTCTTCGTCTCAGTCTCCTGATCGTTTTTTCCTTCGCGGACAGTCCGCGCTAAGGTTCTCCGCACTGAAATTCGAGAATCTTTGGCCCGGGTCGGAGATTTTTTGATGTTAGAGCAAGAGAGATACAGTGGAAACGAGAGAGTACAAAAAACGACAGACGCACTGCTGCTGTCGGTGGTGGCGATGGTGCACAACGCAAGTTTTTTTCGAAGAAGACGAATGTGCCTCTATCGACTCTTGGGACATTTCAGTCCATGCTGTATCTCAAACAACTGTTAAGCGACCTCGCACCGTCTGAACTTCGGCTCGCTGACCACTACCAAGCGCTTTTATCCGGACCCGAAGATCTTTTCGGGCTTGATCTCGCTACGGGGGTACTTTAAAACAAATGAATGCACTTTGAGTTAAGTGATTAACGATGGACAGAATGTTGCAAGGTGCAGGAGCGCCGAGAAACCGATCAGGATATTTAACGTACTGGACCGAGAAAAAAGATTTTCTTTATTCCAACGAAATGAGTGGATTGCGTTTTTTCAAAATGACTTCAATGAATTTTTTCGGTTTTCAATATGACATCGGTTGGCGTGTATTAATGTCTCATTAAGAGGCCTGAGTCACCTAAACAAAGACATGAGAAAGAAAATTCTGTAAAATCTACTCATCTGTAAACAAATTTTACAATTAAATCTCATTAAATACATTCCAAGGTTTATAATTTTGAAATTTTGTAAATACAGCTTTCAGATCAAACCGTAAACGCATTTTAGTATTCAATGACTTATTTCATCTGTCAAAGAGCGCATCCTAGGATAAATGTAGCAATTCTAGATTCAGTGAAAATTGTATTTACTTTTGCCAAACATTTACGGAGTTTTAAAAAAATAAAGATTTACTTATACATTAAAAATCATAGTTTTATCAAAAAGAGCCTAAATTAATTTTTTTACACTTACCCTAGAATGCACTCTCCAACGGATGAAACGAGAATCGGATACGTAAAATATGGTCACGAGCTTGATCTGGAAGCTACAACAGGTTAAAATTTTTACTTTTGTCGTCATATCATTTTGGTGCGCTGTATGTGTTTGCAAAATTGCGGAATTCTAATCCTTGGTATGTAGTTAATGAGGTACAAATGTAAAAATTGTTCAAATAAGTATGTCATTTACAGGATTTTTCTTTTTTTTTAGGTGACGCTGATTCCTCACGTCATTAAAAATGGAAATCCCAAAGAAATGGATAACCAGGTATTAGTATTTGTTAAAATAAGCGATTTGAAATGATTTTTACAACGCATGCATGAAAAGTACGTCTTTTCGTGTCCGCAGCGCGTAGCGAAAGTGGCGTTTTCTGGTTAGGTATGAAACAAATAGTTGCGCATGTGCAGTACCGCGCTTCCTACTGTTTAGCACAGTTCTTGCGCACGAGTGCGGATAAACTATTTTCTTGCCCACTTTTGCCACCCTGCTGGCATAAACAGATGGAGTTCTTGCGTACTTGTATAAATAATTCACGGTTAGGAAGTAGGCAACACTCACCTTCATCTCTGCTTCTAGGGTTTAGTCACACTGTAAGAAATATTTCACAAATTCATGTACCGTATAGTAATTTATACTACGCCCGTACAATGTGTTCTTACTAAGCCCGTGTAGGAAATTAAATTCAATATACGAAAGAATGAAAATTCAATGTACGTGTGGCAAAATTGAAGTTAACTTATATTAAAAACATGACTTGATTAACGATTTTGGGAGATTGCTTATGAACTAGAACGACTTTTGTAACAAATTAAAGACAATTATACATAAATTTTACGCTGCACTCGGGTAGTAAATTTTCCATCATAGTTCCTGTCAAATAGCTTCCTGCTTATGTGTACTTATTTTATCTTAAATATATTCAACAGTGAACGAGGGTGTTGCAAAATTAAAGTTAACAGATATGAAAAATAGGTCTCGCATAACGTATTTATTGTACTGTGCATTATTCAATACGACTTTCATTGCGAATTTAGCATAATTGTTGATAGATTCCACGTTATAGTCGTGTAGTTAATTTTCTATACCTGTTTCTGTAACAAGGTTCCTACAATTTGTAGTGGTTTTGCCTAAAATTTTTGTTAACAGTGCATGTATAATAAAAAGACCCTTTCGTATGTCCAGTTACATAGGAAACGCGTAGCGCCATAATGAAAAATTTGTCGATATTCACCGAATTGTGTTCAATTTGATGTAGTCGTACTTCAACGGCCCGTGCGATACTGAAGAGAAGGGAAGAAGAGGTAGAGCCAGGGAGAATACATAAATGGTGGCCTAATGGAATCGATAAGTTGTACGACAAATCTTTGGTATCCCCATGAGAGCGGACCCGAGAGCTGCATCGCTGCACACATACGAGCGTATATACTATACGCACAGTTCGATCGTAAATTCTATACAATCACCTTGCCCGGAGAATTCCGAAGCATATCGAAACTGGATGCGGTGCACCAGGAGCATAAAGATCACGCGGTGATTCGAGTTACGAGCAGATGAGTTCAAAATCGAGTAGAACAAGAGTTCGAAAGTCGTAAACGACTATCGGGTTGTATCTACCGCTTTCGATACACTAGGATATACCAGCCATACCACCTACCTAATATACCCAAGTGCCGGACGAGTCGAGTCTTTTCAGGAGCTCTATATATAGCACATCTTTTTAATATACCGATATAGTCGAGTATGTTTGTGTATATGAGGTACTTGTGAAATCTTTTATGACACTATGTATGATGATAAAATAGAAAATGGATAAACTATCGGTGAGCCTGTTTACAGAGCTATGGACTTTTTTTGGTTATTCAACGATCTGAGAGGAAATGTCTTTTTTGGTGTTACGTCCCGGCTAGTGATGCCGCGAAACGAGACGAGACGTTGACGAGAATTGATTTTTCTCTCCTCTTGTCTCGACAAATATAAAACAAATATTTCTATCGTTTTGACTTCAAAGTCGAGAGAGAATTTTTCTCTCGTCTCGAAATATTCTCGAATCTCGAGAAAGGTTTTTTCTCTTGTCTCGAAATATTCTCGAATCTCGTGAAAGGTTTTTTCTTCCGTCTCGAAATATTCTCGAATCTCGAGTAAGGATTTTTCTCTCATCTCGAAAGTCAAATTTAATAAATATTACTCGGCTGGTCGAACCAACGTGTAATATTTGGCTCCGGAAGCCTCTTGCGGCTTCCGGAACGCCGCGGCATAGCTTTATTTTCCTCGAAACGATTGTGCACCGCTATTCACTGTAACACGAGCATTTTATCATTCTTCAAAATTGGAGATATTTATAACAATAACCTTCGTTGCGTTTACTGTGTAAAAGGAAAGTACATGTTTTTTCCAATGTTTTCTCAGCTATCGGTAGTTTGTACTGAGACTGCATCGCATTTATTAATTGCGCCTAATCCTAGTCGTTGCTAGTCGAAGAGACAGTGTGATGTTTATGTTGCGTGACAATATTTAGCGCAATACGCGACGTACAATTAATTGCTGGCAATTGTTAGTATATGTGTACGGAAGGCTAAAATAAGTGCTAAGAGGCTGTAAGAAATGAATGTTTTTGAAAAAAAAAACGTTTATTATGCGCACCCTATTTGTCTCTATTTATTCAGTGAACTGTAATCATTGAGAAAATTATTCAGTTTGTAAAAAAAGTTTGCGACTTATTCTGTTCTCAATTGCTCGATTAAGGGATTGAAATTTTGAATTATCGCACAAGAAGAGATATGTTTTCAATATAATGATATTTATTCGGCGAAACACATTGAATTCACGGTGATCACAATGCATTGATAATATTCGTTGACAAATCGTTTAACGCCGGAGATACAATATTATTGATTATTGTAACGCGCGCACAATTTTCAAAGCGAAATACAGTTAATATAGAATCACTCTACGGAGTAATTTTCGTGGAATTCGAATGAGTAAAGTCGCGGAGTTATACTTCGACGCGACTTGTTCGAAAAATTGATAATTAGCGAAGTAACGACTCGACGCTTCGGAAAGGACCCCGCGGGTCGCGATATGATTGATTCATGTATTTATTGCAGTAGATTGAAAATAAGACTGATTAGTAGGAGCATCGGATGAACCGAAGAAAGCATAGGTGGGTGCAAAGGATGTGGAAATTTTGGTGGTCGTGGAAAGACCACGCGATGCTGATGGCGCGTTCCACGCACGGTCAGTGAACTTTACTTAGTTTGCGGAATACGTGGAAAACTCATGGATTTTGTGTTCGGGTAATCGCGGTCATTCGCGAACTGATATGACTCGATTGAAATTTGAGACAATCGTTCGATGCAAAATCGAAAGGTTCGCGTCGGACGATTTATTCAATTTATAAGTATTTCTTGGTTAATATTGAGAATTTAAATTTAGTAAAGAAAATTCGATGAGATGGAGGAAATAGTTATTAGAACGCAGGAAACGGATGGAAATATGGCTCGGACGTAACATCTGGTATATTTCCAAAATGCTATTCTCTAATATATCTCAAAAATGATATATCATTTTCGTAAAACTACACGGAGAAACATCACTTGACAATATATTGACTGCAAATATTTTTTGTTCAGGCATTAAATATTTTGCCAGCCTAGGAAATTATTTAATAAAAGAATATGTGCTCTGTTGTATTATTCTCATTTTTCGTAAAAAGTGGAGTCTGAAAATCTTTAACCAGATCTATCAAATTCAGAGTATTACAAAGTAGAAAACGACCAGAGTTGAAAAATGTATTCATCTGAACTCTCAACGAATAAAAAAAAAAAAAAGAAAAACATATATGATGAATGGTTAATACGAAAGCGTTTTGGACTATTTAAATGGTAATGTATATCTAGGAATGATGATATACGCAGCCTCATGTCTGCTGATGTCGCATCGGCCAGGCCCCTTTTATATTTATAACACACAAACACCCACGCGCGAGCATGTACTACGTACGTGCTCAAGAGTACACGAGATCGTTGGACAGTCAAAGAGACCCTTCTTCGGTCACCTCATAAAACGTAAGAGGAAGGGAAAAAATAATATAGGTTTATGGGAACTTTCACGAGTTTCGTGGAACAGACATATCTTGCATTGAAGAAAAGAATAAAATCCAAGTAATGTGAATGTGTTAAATAAAGTGTCCTTATCGTCTGACAAACAGGTCTTTCCTTCTGCAGCTCTATCGCACTTCATTTATGGATTTTCATGTCGTAGTTTGATTGCGTATTAAATGTTGATTTATTCATTTATCACTATCTTATCGTTCCTATATGTTATTAAGGTCTCATTTCATTAGGATTATCCAACTCATTACAAAGATGACACGATTCAATAAAAATCGTAATCCTGCCTTTTGGGGCGATCGATGTTGCAAAAAAAAAATACTTCATGTTTTTACAATACTTTTGTCCAATAGGAGATTTTTTGCGCATTTCGTTTCTGCTGTCGTTTTTCCCCGTTATCTGGATAATTCCTATTAGGAAATAGGAAAAATTTAATATACAGGTTAGTCGTGATTTTCACTCGAATTTTTTTAGTTTTCGATAATCAAACGCGATTTTTAAAAATCTGCAGTAACTTTCCAAACATAAGATTTTTTTTTTTTTTCGTAATTTGAAAAAAAAAAAATATATTTTTATATGATGCTATACTGATAAATTTGAAAACACAATGGAGTTGAAAAAGTCTTAATTTCATTCCAAAAACCACTGAAAAACCAGAAACGACACAAGCATACCATAACTGAATAAATGTGTTTAAAATGAAGAAATGTTTTAAAAAATAGACCATGACCCATGTAGGAGTGTACAATTGGTCTAGTACTAGGCATGTGTTCGTAGCCAGTCTCTCAGTAATGGCACGGTAACAGAAACCAGCAGTGGCTGATTGCTGGATAACTACTGGATGATAACTTGGGACCAGTACTGGTAGTTATGTACGACTAGGTACTGGGGGCTAATTATGCCCAGAAATGGTAAAGAACACGGCCAGTATCGAGCAAATAACGGCGGGAAATATTCGGAATAATCAATTTAATAATGAATTGTTAATTTAAAAATATATATATATCCCAATGGAACACCTCCAATAATGTCCATAATATTATTCTATTATTATTAAAGAAAACACAGAAAATCGTCCACAGATACAATCGTTTTGATAGCTTTGTGGAAAATGATGTTAGTGAGATTTGAACCTAAGACCTATACGACACCTAACTATCTAACGAGCACGCTATCTACTAGATCAAATCGACTATCGGATTGCTTATACTTCGGGTCCATAATAATTGCATCTAGCAAAAATTTCAGTGACATCACATGGATTTTAATAAAATTTGGTACTTGATGTTCTAGGAGCCACTGATTAAAGAACTCAAGTTTAAATTCAGAAATTCCAAATGGAGGATTCAATATGGCGGTTCAAATGGCAATAAGTTATATAATTTGTATGAATCACGAAACAGAGAAAGACTTTTGGAATCCGATATGGCGGCTAATATTCATAAAGTTACCGTACTTTCATGAAAATGAGTACTCAGGTTTCTTAAGACAACTGATTACCAATTTCAACCTAAAAATAATGCATATAAAATGGCCGATCCAAAAAGGTTCGAGTGCAAAATCTCGTTTAAGACTTCGGTCGGAAAATATGTTTTTTTTTGCTGGTCGTCGTAAGTGATGCCGACTGTACACGATATTGAGATTATGTTTAATATTAGCATCAAGGATAATGGCCCATGTCTGTCCATGAGACTGGCTGACATGCGTGAAAAACGTGGGTCTTGAAACTACGGCAATGGTCCGCAACATTGGCACAGTGATAAAATCAAATTGGGTGCAGCCGTCGTCATCGTGATGTTTTAAAAATAAAATACCTATAAATTATTCAAAAAATCATTGTTCATTATCAAACCTTAAAATTGTGCTATAAATGTCACATCCGTTAAAATACAATGTTTTCTCGAATCGTCCAATAGGTCAAACGCTCACATCTCACTGTATACATCTTACTTGTTTTACTGTTAACTTAAGCATTTATGTATATTTATCGATAATTCGATAAGCCGGTACGTATCCGGACACATATATGCGCAAGATGATGTATCGAGATTAGCATCCTCTTGGAGCGGCACGGTAACGCGAGGCAGTTGCGCTGGTACTCTAATGGTACGTTAGTTTTCTCAAAGCTACACTGTTATTGCAGTGTGTGTGTTCTGCGTGCCGTAGTTCATAGACTCCGTTCTGTGTGCGTGCGCCTGTGTTCTATATAAGAGCCCAGCGCGTTACCTAGCAATTTTGGCCTCCCGACAATCTCCACCAGATTGCAGCCCCGCGTGGTTCGCCTAGAGGAGAATTATACTCTCGACTATGTTTCAGAGAGTTCGCTCTACCTTTTGTCCGTGAATACTAATTTTTTTCACTTTTTATTCATTCCGCAACCTTATCCTTTTACTTATTTTTCTTTTAGCCCTTACGATTATTTTTTCTCTGCTTCCACCTTCGCGCTGGTCTCACATTTATAATTCAGAAACGGGACCTCCTCTGCGTTTATTCACGATTTTACTTTCTCGCTCTCGATATTTTTTTTTCAGGCTTTCTAGCAAATTTTTGTTTCCTTGTGTGGCTGGTATCCCCCGCAAAGTCCAGCTTTCTGCATCCGAGGCCCTTTTGAGATAATCACAGAACCCTGGCCACACGTTATACCAGGAAGAATCGTGCAACGAATTTCGTTCAGATTCCCACGTCGAAGGTTTCGACCGGCTTTGTGTGTGTTTTTTTCTGGGCTAGGGAATGCGTTCGTGTTACTGCCACGTACAAGTTCCTCGACAAATGTTTGGCAAAGGCCACGCAATATAGGACCGCATATTAAATGAATTGTGAACAATTTTTCAAAAATCTAGCATTCAGATAAAAAAAAAGAAACGACAATTAACACCAAATCGTCTCCACTATTTTTGTGATACTGTACGTTTTTTGCCATTACTCGTAGTCGTGAAAATTGTACCCAAGTACCATCTCCAATAAAGGCCTGAAAAATGGTTTCCGACAAATGTATCTAAGTGCATTCTTGAAACAGAAGCTGTGTACCAAGAGACATCCGGAAGTAGAGCCTTTCAATTGGATGCCACAGCGACAAAACGATTTTTCCCAAGCGCCTTGAAGGTTAAGAGAAAATGGAAAATACATTCACCTCTCCGTACCATTTTGTCTTTCCATTGGAAAGCTGCCTTATATAGAATCGAGACTTGGGAGATTTTCTAAAGTGCTTTCCATGAAGTGGCGATGGTTGCAGCGTGATGACCTGCCGTGTTCAGAGAGTCCTATTTTCTTGTAACCTTTATACGGATACCCGAACGTACCGGAAATTTGAGTGGAACGGGGGCGGTAAAGAAAGGAACTAATGGCGGTACACGCAATGGGTATGGCGCCGGCAGCGAGTACTTGAAGAGCTAATACTACAGGAGTGTCTCTTCTTTTCATCGAACTGCTGCTGCTGTTGGCGCCGGCCTCGAGCTGACCATTTCGAAACGGCCACGGCGTGTCGAAATGGTCCGAGCATTCTTCGCCGCATTCACTCCCACCTTTTTTCTTCAGGATCTCTCTGCCAGAAGGGGGTCCGGCAATTTTCGAAGTGAGGACATCCAATTCGTGAAAAGAACAACAGCCAGAGAGACGAAAAGGTAAAGAGATAGCAGGGACTACGTTTTACAATTAGCGGCATCGATCAACCTGCACCTTCCTATACTCGTGCTAATTGCAAGCCCTTCGAGGCACAGGACCGTTCCTACCACTAATTTTCTACCGGAAGGTTACACCCTGTCGTTAAAACATTGACAGAGCTTCCCGACAAAGATTACAGACATCCAGAGATGGAGAAAAGTTACTCGTTGTGGTATTCGACAAACGCGAATGAGAATTTAAGTGACCATTTGCAATCGCCCTTGGCAGTGTTCCTTAACCCTGCGAAAAGGAATCATTTCGACCTCCAAGTTTCCCTTAAAGGATTCATCTGTCTTTTATTTGTGATTTTTACGTAATCACGGAAGTCCATGTTTTTCGATTTATCCTCTTTTTATTGTTATGCTTGGTGTCTTTCTGCTTTCGGTCGGTTATACCTGAAGACTGTGGCCGCGTTCCACTTTCAGTTCGTTCTCTTCGCGGTAGGAAGAAGGTATACAGCATTAACCTGTTATTAAGGGAGCCCCAGCGATTAGATTGTGCTAATGGCGAAGCGCTGTCTCCACCCGGCAACTCGGAGAATCGGCGGACCTCCGTGAGGGTCTTTGCTTCTTCAGGATGAAGAGGATGAGCAGGAGGAGGATGAAGAAGAAGGACTACATCGGGAACTATACTGTGGGAAAAAGCATCCGAGCTGGTGCAGCCATCTGGAGGAGACACTGCTGCAAGGACGGAAAGTTATTTTTTTCTGGGCGTCTATACCACAGTGATGGAAACCGAGAAGATGAAGAGGAGGAAACATTCATCTGGACTGGGGTTGCTTTTAGCACGGGCGAAGGGATGCACGAGGATCTTTTAAGTGGCTGTATATAACACACTTCATGTCTTTCATTAGGGGTGCGATCTTCTACTATACTATGGTTATGCCTGATGTTGGTAATAATTGTTCGGATACCGTGAAAAAGAGATGTGACTCAGCTTGCACCGAATTTCCACCACGATTCTCACGCACTTCGGTGAAGCAACGGGAAGCAAAAAAAAATTGAAACTTCGTAGGCACTCTTTGTATAGGATAATTTGTTCTTCTAGTGATTACTAGTAACCGGTCATTCGATTCCGAACACTTAATCCTATAACTTTTGTCCTGGACTTTTCAGTCCGTGAAAAATTGATCCCATGGATGTTTGATCCTAAAGAAAATTGATCCCATGATTGATATTTCCTTAAAAAATTAATTCTGAAAGGGTGTGTGTATATGTGAATCCCCTCGCAGACGGTTGATCGATCAACCGACACAGATTTAATTGACAAATTACAACTCGTCCATCCCATTTGCACCGGATAGTGTCGACGTAGCCGAAATTCATTAGGTTCTTTAGGCACCTCAAGTTCTTCAGGTTCCTCAGGTTGTTTAGATTCTTCAGATTCTTCAGGGTCTTCAGGGTCTTTAGGTTAGTTTATTATTTATAACAGATCAGGTCACTTGCGATCGATAAATGTCCTCGGGATAAATAAATTGTTTGTGATATATTTCTGTGTCCAGGGATCAAAAGACCTGTGATCGTGATTACTACGTTTTTTTCACAAACCTTCGAAAATAAACGAATTTTCATTGAAATGTAAGATGAAAAATAAAGTTTGCCTCGTGATCTGAAATATACTTGCGAGTAATCAAACACTGAATAGTCGGCTATTAGTATTTGTTTAAATAAATAATCCAAGATGAGTTCTTTAACACTTCTCTATCTAGTACGACATGAGAAATCATTTTTTCTTCAAAGTTACCTCCGCCGTGCGTCATTCTTTTAGCGGCAAGTCATTCTTATAGGTCATGTTTTGCCTTTAGTGTGTTGAAGACTTTTTTTTTAATTACAGGGAAACGGTTTATTGATTTAAAAATAATGTTTCTTAAATTGGATGTCACTCCATTACATTAGGTTTGAGGTTATCCAGAAAAAAATATGTCAACACATATATATTATTTCATTAACGATAAGGAAATATTTTATACGCCGAGTCAAAAAGATTTCTTTGAAACGGAGAAATTTGATTCTCTTGGTGTAGAATACGGCTCGTATTTATAAATACTGCTGAGGAGTGCAGTGATATAAAACTGTGTAATATAAAATGTGAGTCTGGGCGAAAGCTCGTACCTCAGCTCGCTCGGATCCCTCACTCTCCGGAGGCTCTATCGCACTCATGTACTTTTAACGGACTCGTATTTCCCGTGGGAACCAATGTGCCTAACAAAAGTACGGAACATTTTAATAAATAAATTGATCGCATTACCAAGCGTGCCTCCACTGTATTCCCTCGCTCTCCGGGCCTCTTTATTTCTCTGGCGGTGTATTTGTGCCCACCAACAGAGGGCGAGAGACATCCGGAAACGCGATACCGGTGGGTTCAAATTGGATCCCTGCGCGTTTCGTCCATCCAGCCTGTGCCCTTTGAATTTACTTTATACTTTTTTATTTATTCACTTTTCTTTCTTATTGTATTGAACTTTCAGGCTATTGGGACATTATTAGAGTTCTACTAAAATGGACATATAATATGCTGTGACCTGAGTAACACGCGTCCTCACAAATTTTTTGGTTTCATATGGACGAAATGATCTAAGCTTTTTTTTGTCACTTTCCTCGGCACAGCTCATTTTACGGTTTGTAGCTTTGAGTATATTGGAATCTATTATTAGCGTTGTTATTAAATAGCACCGTCAACGCAAACTGAGAAGGAAACTGCGTTTCAAACATTCTTACAACGACAGGATGCTGACGAAAATAACAGCAAATTTTATTTTTTGCTTGTGTCAAACTCGGGATGTAAATTACATTCGGGATGCATTACATCGGGATGCTGTGAAATAGAAACTATTAAGCTATACGGCTGTAACTTCAACGGAATAAAATCTGTATTCAGAATTTTGGACCGTCAGATTATATTTCTCTATTTCCATCTTTCCTCGGATGTGAAAAAAAAACACGGGTGGAATAATCCCGGATACACTTGAAATATTCACAGAGGTGTCGTTTCATTCTATAACTAAATTTTAAAGAAAAAAACCAATTTCTGTATGTTTGTTTTGTAAACTTATGGATTAACCAGAATTTTCCATTAAATAATAAAGTTTATTTTGTCTCATTAGAGGCCGACCAAAATTAGTATACAAAATGAACAAACGATCATTTAACTTTTTCTGTATGCAATAGGGGTTGTTGTCGAAATCACAAAAATTTCGATGTAAATCATACTTTTCTTTTCTACTCGGCCTTTCATATCTCGATAGTGAGCAGAGAGTTGCAATCAGTTCCGAGAGAACGACAGATCGTCCAAGACAGAGAAGTAAAAGAGCCTAGACGACACAATGCGTGGAAAGCCCGGTCCCATATGTTAGATTTAAGTTGCATGTTAAAAACACGTTACAGCAGCGGCAGAAGTGTACCCAGGGGCTGCGATGTATATAGAGCTTTGTACTCGAGTGTACCACACGGGGTGGCCTGTAGTCTCGAGTCGAGATTCGAGGTCGAGTACCCGAATACTGACTCTGTACATGTTTTACACACGCTAAAACCTTTTATTGCATAGTCCCCCCAGCTGAGTCTTCTCGCTTTGATTGCGCGCCGAAAACTGTGCACCCCCAGCAGTTGGCCACTAGCACTTTCTACCAGGCGTGCCTCAAATCTATCTCAGAAACTTTGCATGGGGTTCCATAGCCGAAATTTAAATTAGCGTAGAGAAAATCCGCGCTTAATCCAGGCATGTAATACATTCTTTACAAGCCTCATACAAATATCCTCCAGCCCTAAGCTAGACTATATTAAACGAGTCCACAAATCGCTATTAAATCATAATTAAATCGAATCAGGAATTAATCATGTTAATACCATTAACAAACGTTCTTTCGAGAATATGTGCCACAATTAATCATATTCTATAATAGGAATTGGATATTCATAGAGTAGTCTTCGCTCTAAATAAGTTTGAATATGATTATTGTCCTTCCCTGGTCAAAAGATCCGATAATAACTGATAAAGTGGACAAAAATCGGATCGAATCATATAGCCGATTTTTTTTATCGGAATTTTGTCCATTTAATCGGTTTCTATTCATTTCAATCGGAATTTCTGAGCAGTGTTAGTCGCGTAGGAATCTCATCTTTTACAACACTCGAGATTTATGAAATATAATTCACCTGCGAAATTTATTTTGTGGCGGCTGTTATATTTAGGTAACGAAACAAGTTCGGCAATAGTGTGTCAAATTTTTTAGATTCCATATTGTAAATTCTCCAGTTTTTCTCTTCTTATTACATAAAAAAATCGAAACTCGCCAAACTTAGAAAATTATTCTAAAATTCCATGCATAAATTTACTCAGGGCTACATATTGGGCCCGTATAATTTTCCTTGGCTAACTACGGGGCCCATCTTGGAAATCAAACTGCAGCCTGTATTGGTCGGTCACGGTTTGAAGTCTCGGGCGCATATAGGACGAAATGTGTGGGACCAGTATAGGAATCCATGACTATTTCCCAAATACGTAGAGAGGCCCCGTACAGGTTTGGAATATATGTCAGGTGTATTTTGTAACTTTTTACTATTATATAATCTAAGGGATTAAGATGCGGAGGTAAAATATAAC
Source organism: Tromatobia lineatoria (assembly GCA_949699805.1). Lineage (NCBI taxonomy): Eukaryota > Metazoa > Arthropoda > Insecta > Hymenoptera > Ichneumonidae > Tromatobia > Tromatobia lineatoria. Next base: position 4,313,458 of record OX453036.1, on the reverse strand, counting down.
GTGAAGGGAGTCGCGAGGAGGGTCCACCAACAGACGGTGGAATGTTCGTTTACCGTGAGGACGGCAAATGACTTAGCTACCGAGGAAAGGCAGTAATTTACAAAAATGGTCTAATCAGGGACTCACGTCTTCACGTTTGGCTTAAGAGCAGCAGCAAAGTGCCTGTAGTACCAAAGAGAGTGTATATCTGTGAATCGACCGAGTTAAGGTGGACGATTTTGTTAGGACTTGTGGCTGGGAGTTATATAGCTGGTCAGGAGACTCGGTACTTTTGAGAAGCGCTGTGACGCCGTAGCCATCTCTCGGCCGGTCGACGAACTAAATCCCGTGGCGCATGTGCGTGAGTGCCCGCGGCACTCGAAAAGTCTGCTCTGCATACGCGCGATTGTTTCTATTGGGCGTTCTCGATTTCGCTTGAGAAACAAACCTTAATTCACAATATTGAGCTATTGGCGGCCAATACCCGATCATCTACCTCAATATCTACAAAATTCGGCCACAGCATCAATAACAGATAGCTTAATTGACAATCAATTTTAAAAAGAGACGAATTCAACGTAGTAATAAGTCAATTTTTCGGAGAGGCGGTCTGAACGAGCGGAAAAAAGTAAGTCACCGAGAGGTGGCTTCCAACAGTTTCACTTTTTTTAGGGTAAAGTGGTGCGAATTTTTAATAATCACAACAATTTGTATGTAAGTTTACTATGACATAAATACACAGGATATGAAGGCTTAATTTGTATGTACACTATCAATCTTACCCTTTACCACATCATGTCTTTGTACTTATTCGTGAAAAACTTAGATAAGAAAAGGCACAAAATGAACATTACTGTCGATGACAGAAATACTTGAAAATTATTGTATAGCATTAACAGGACCCAATGAGGCACCCCCAGCATGGCTCCCACTTAGTTGAATCAAGTCGGGACCGAGATCGGAATCTCTACCATAGCTTCCACGAAAGTCCCCTAAAATTGTCTTGTCGACGCTTTGTTGAACCTAGTAGGGACTAAGATTGGATTCCCTATTTCGGCTTGCACGGGTGCGCACAGAAAGTGTCCTATCGATGCTTTTTTGGGCCAAGTACGGACCAAGATCGGATTCCCTATTATGACTCCCGCGAAAGTGCCCGGAAATTAGGTTGCGAAGATTTTTGTTGTACCAAGGGAGGCCCAAGACGGGATTTACATCTCTGGCTTCCACGAATAAGCCTATGATGGGTCCGTACTTAGTCGCGGACGCCCGTATTAATTTCTGCATGGATACTTCGAAATTCATTGTCAAATCCTTACAATACACAAAAAGTTTAGTCAAATTAATACAAGCGTTTAGTTACTTGCGGAAACTTACAGAAATTGTTTTTACGTAATATATAATCATTATTAGGGTTAATCACGAAATTACTGCACTTTTTTACTACATTCCTATTTTATTAAGTGAATTAATTTTTGCGAAACTCATTTTCCATCAAATCGCTAGATAATTTTACTATATAGAAGCAGCCTAGTCGCAAATGGAGGCATTTACCTTAAGGGAGTCTCGGTTTTGCGAGCAGTTAGCCAGGCAGCGCTAGGGATACATGTGTGCCCTTTACGCGCGTGTAAGTGGTCGCACGTGCGTACCAGCACACCGGGATTCTTGTACAGTACACATACACAGGGTAAATGCATGAGGATATGGAGTTAGAGAGCACAAGGGTCCAGGTAATAGTGTGTTGGTGCCCAATTGTGAACGCCTGCTTGAACGCCGAGTAACTCGAGTACCCCGCAATCTCTGCTGGCCACTGCGGGATGTATTTGTGCAACAGGCTTTATACTACAGTATATATAGAGTAAGTCTACTATATACAATGCAGTAGAATAGAAGGAGAGACAGAGATGGGGATAAAGGCCGCGAGCCTTCGCTACTTACCTATGCAACCGGTGAATTCCCGCCGACGTTCCTATGCATTTCAATGTTTCGCAATGGCAGCGCCGAGGGAAGGGGAAGGGGAACGCAACACGTACTCTCTCGTTACCGGCGGCGGGCATCTCTTGTTGCCACAAAGAGTGAGCCCCACTCATATATTGGAAAATATGCGGTGCGAGGGAATGAGACAATAATTTGTCGTGAACGTTACTTTACAAAATGTTTGTACATTTTACAATTTGTGGTTGACGGAGAAAATAAGATTTCTTGATTCAAAGAAATCTCTTTGAAATCCCGGCCTATGAAACATCTTTATGACGTCAATAAAATAATATATTTTCTGCAATAGTCTACTTAAAGAGCTTGTTTTCCGAACGTCGTGCGTGAAATGTAACTTAACGTTCGACGGTTATTCTCGAATGGCTTCGGCACCCTCTGCACATGTCTGATCGTCTGTTCGATTGTCCGTCCTCAGAAAAGCAACCGGGACAGGTAAACCGACACGTCGCGATCTAGTTGCAAACTAAAACCTTTTGAGTTTCAGGTCAAGCATCGAAACATCTTATATCCCCTCGAAACCAATAAATAAATATCTCGCCGTGTATTTCAAGTATAAAATTTCTGTACCACCCAAAGAAATAATACAGAATAAACACGAATATCATGAATGCTCAAAACACGGGCTCCACGAGCATTTGTTTTTCTTCACTCTTTGTTGAAACTGTTTGACTCGAGTCTACAGAGCCGCTGGTTATACATCGAAGGTCTAAAATAGGATTCTTTTGATCGACAACTTAAGAAAAACAAACGTTGCCCCGTCTCGTTTCCACCTTTCCGCACCCTATTTATATATGGAGAATTCGTCTCTGAACCTTTTCGATTCGCTCTTTTTCCTTTCCCTCGCACAAAGACCATTCCACTCGCTGTCAGTAATTAATGTAATTAATAACTGCTCGACGAGTGCCTCCCACAGTTGAGAACAAGGCGCGGAACGTTTCGGTTGCCCAGCGGGGGCTTTACCTGAGAGTCTATACAACGTACACGCCGTCACTACTGCTGATACCTGAGTTAGGGCTGAGGATCGACGAGGGAGGATCTCGACGCACGACGACGTAGTACGTTATGTACATAGCACACTACACTTTTGGAATATATATAGGTCATTCAACCCGGGTCTGACCCTCGACCTCTCGGATTTCGTCCACGATATTTTTGTATTACTTTCGCGACTCTAAAAACAGCTTGAAATCGTTTTCCGATTCCTTATTTCCAAATTCGAATTAGTTACAATTTAGTAAAACAAAAATATTGTTATCCTAAATTTGAAATCTAAAGTAATTCTCAAAAATTCTGTAACAAATATAAAATTTTCTGAGTCTTAACCTAGAGTGAGTCGAGATTTGTTTCTATCTTTTTCGAAGTTCAAGAAAAATCCACGGAAAAACTTTTTTTTAATGAGAAATAACATTTTTAGATATTCAAGAAAATAATCCATTGTCACCTGAAGTTCTTCCTGACTTTCCTGACTTAATTTCTTATATTTTTAAATTACTTGACTACAGATTTGGAAAAAAATCGGAAAAAATGTTGTGCTCTTTTCAGAGTCGGGACGTTAACACAAAAAATCGTGGACGAATCCGAAGAGGTCGAGGGTGAGGCCCAGGTTAAAGCCAGGTGGAATGGCCCATATGCAGTCCAAAATAATGCGGTTTAGCTGGTGGGGGTGGTCGAAGGGATTGACGATGTAGATATAGCAGTACGATATATATATAAAATACTTGGTATACATGGAACCACAAGCAACCAAGAAGAAGGGAACCCCCAGTGCGCCGAGGGAGTGATCGATAGCCCATACAAAAGGTCGGATTAATAGACGAGAACGAGGTTCCACAGAGGTCTTTCTTCGCGTCCACTCGAAGGTTCATGCTCTCTCTACGTGAACGAGGATAAAAAACGGCATGAGGACTCGAGGAGAGCTATGAAGTGAAAGAGAGAAAGAGACAGAGAGAAAAGGCAAAAGCTCTGCAGAGGGAAACAGAAGAGAAGTCGAGTCTCCGAGCACACACATCCAAGACCCGAGGAATATTCACTTTGAACGACGTCGAGTGGCCGCTTCTGCTGCTGCTGCCGTTGATGCCGGCTCCCTCTTAGCCTCGAGATGAGAACTTGGTCAAACCGGAATACAATAAGAGAGCCCCGTGCCCGCGGTGAGTGTCTGTGGTCGCTGCGGTCGTGAGTCGTTTGCACGCCTCCTCCCCACTAGAAACATTCGACTTATGAGGAGGATGATGATGACGACTATGGAAAGTGGAGAACCGCGAAGGGAACGCGAAATACCATCGTGGATGCTATATACAGGGACCAGAGAGTCGTCTTAAATGAGGCACAGCCAAGGATATAAGCAGAACAAAAAAGGGGACGAGAATGAGATACGCCGGGAATCGCTCTCGTGTTTCACGAGAAAACTTCGCAGGTTAATGATAAATGAGAGGAAATAAAAATTCTAACCACATGGACTTAGTGGTAATCGTGTGGTGAGGGCTACGGGCACACGAGATGGAATTTTAGTTGACTCGTCTGGACAAGTAATATTGGACATTTTTGGTTGGCTTCGAATCGATCCTGAGGAAAAAATTATTGTGTTCAAAAAACTTCTAATTTTCAGTTCTTACGATCAGTTTTTTATTATTTTCTCCAATTATCAAAAGCGTATCATCTTCTTTTCATAGTTACCGTGAGTATTCAATTTAAAAAAAGTTAGGTCTGATTGGACATTAAAAATATATATTAGTAAACCTGACTTTTGGCCGGAGTGAGGTCAAAAAACAAAAATTCCCTTGCCTCTTTTCCGTTTATTATGGACCTGATTCTTTTATCGACAATTTAATAACTTGGCGTGAAATACACAAAAAAACCTCTTTTAGGTTTTATAATATTTTTTATTTCCAAATCCAGATTTGTTCGTCGCTTCATCATTACAAAGAAGATAGAAGATTTTTTTTTAAAGAAAAATTGTCGGGTGACATTCACGAATTGGTGTTACATCTTTATCAGGAGACCAAAGAATTGAATAAAGGGACTGACAGATAGAGAAAAGTGGTTCGGCTACAGGAATATCCCAGGGGACAAGGCAGTGCGCACTTGGCCACAGACACGCACACTTTTCACATCTACACCAGCGGACCAATTCCGCACGCCTACCAACAGGTGATCTCGTTCATTTTTCGTATCGACGCTCGGTCCGTCGAGGACGACCATCCGCCACCAGCTGCCAGCAATCCCTGCACCCCCCCCCCCCTCCCCTTTTTTTCAACCCACTCGGCCTAGTCGCTTTTTTTAAAAATCGTGTTTCACTTTTTTCTTTCCTCCATTTCGGCTTCCGTGCGGCATTCTCTATTTGCTTGGCTTCCTCTCATTCATCGTGTGGGAAAGTAGTGTACAGGCCTTGCACTCGCGACGTGTGCGTTTTTTTTCCTCCGCGTCTTTCTCCTTCTTCCTTCGCTCGCGTTCGCCTCCCACGTGGAAGAGAATTGATGCCCGGACCTCTCATTTTCTGGCTGCCTTTGCGTCCCTTCCTTTATTATCTCCTTCCTCTCCACGCTTTCACACAATGACGAAGCGACTAGTCGGATTGCTCTCTTGGCGGGTTTTCGCGTGGTCCAACCGGATTATCCACCGAGGAGTTAGTTCGCAAACGTGAAAGAAGGATGGGAAATGAGTTCGAGGAGCACAATGGTACATCGTAACACCGGGCCCTTTGTGCCAAACCTCTCGGGCACACGCTAACACTACGACTTAATATATATATATATATTATATACATATATATGTATGTAACCCTGTACGTATTTTGTGTTGCTACAAACGACGTGTACGTAGCTCTTCACTACTGACATAACGTGTGCGGGAAGTGGCCGTTAAATTGCTCAGGGTGTAGTGGCAGCAAGAAAAATTTGCTCGCCTTGATGATTCGCTACTGTTGCAGCACAATGCTTGCTCTTTCAAAGCAACAGATCTCTTCCACAAAATGGATGTAGATCCGGAAGTGAAACTGCTTTCTTCACGGTGCTGCCAGCATCTTCGCATTAGCTGGATGAATAAATTGATGAATTTCTCGCTGCTTGAGGCATTCGGACCTTTACACATCTTGGTTGATACTTACTGTCAATTTAGCGCATTTGCTAAGTTTAATAGATAGCTTTTTTGAAAATTGATTCGTTCATTGTCATTCAAAGAATTTTGGAAAAATCGATATTTGTTAGATGTTGATTCTACTTCTTTTTTAAAGAAAGATAAATACATTTAGAAGTGAAAAAGGTTAAAGTATATTTTCTGAAACAGTATATTATGCTACAAGTGCGGTAAAAATTGTTTCGACGACCGATGCAATCAAACGAGTTACAAAGAAGGTTCTGCAACGAGTATTGCACAAAGTTTTACATCACGAAGTGTGAAAATGGGGTTTTACGCACGTGCAACCACACGCAACATTTTCATGCAAAATGTAAAAAAATGTGATGTTTTTTCTACTCCTATGGGTACTTTATATGTTACGCTATACTGACCATATTATGCATTGAACTAAATAAATATTTTTAGAGTAATCACAAGTATTTGTTTTTTGTCCTATTTCATATACTATTTTCCCATTATGAAAAAAAATCCCAGCTTAGTATGGCCTGTTGATAATCGTCTAGTCGGGTTCGGATATATATGTAAGTCTATTGTCCATGAACAATGTACTGTATTCGAAGTATAGTATTTCACTTGCATTTTACGCAATGCTGTTCGCATTGGAAAGAAATGCTTATGTATAGCTCTATAGTAGGTATTATACGGTAGCATAATAGTAGATGGGGTAGTAACTGGCAATGGCAATTTCTATAATGGACGCAAAAAGAGGCCCTCGAGTTGTTCTCCCCAGTTCCACGTGAAAATTCGAGCCGTGTTCGGTTCAGAGTGGAGTGCAGTCTCATAACACGGTAGGTCTGCAGCAGCAGCAGCAGCAGCAGCACCAGCACCAGCACCAGCAACAGCAGCAGCAGCCCAAACGCCGGAATTTAATTCCTTGGAATACCTACCGCACGAATCGAGAGCGCGTGTACGGAAAATTCGCGGGAGTTTCTAGCATCCATATTATTCATGGGACTGAACTTGTGCGAAACTATGCATGCAATAGTACACCCTTACTATGCGGAAGTGAGGTGAGTAGGTATTTTATACTCTGAGTCGTTCGTGCCAAGCTTCTGGATACTTTATAAAATTTAAATCGACTGATATATGCAAAACCACAACTACTTGGACTAAACTTTCGTCGCTACTTTACTCGACTTTCTGGCCCTCGAAGTTTGCCCGAATTTTATCTGCATTACAGCCGTGGTTATTATTATTCGTTACCTCTTCAAATATTATACTAACGAAATCTCTTTGGCACGAATTCGGTTCAACCGATTCCGCAATGAAAACAAGTTGAATTTATTTGATTAATAAATTTGATTAATTTTATTGATGAAATTAATTTGTTAAGGGGTACAAAAGAATTGCAAGCTGACGAACATTTTTCTGTGACTTTATTAATTATCGGAACTATTATTAATGAGCTTGTGCGCCAACGATAATTCATCTTCATCATTCAGGAGTGAATGCGTTGGGTAATAGAACATCGATACATTACTTGCCGATGGAGATCGATCAGTACGTGAGTCGTGCAAGTGCAGCATCTATAAACATGCAAGCCACCATATAAATACGTGCAACTTCTTTTTGCATCCAACGTAGTATAATATGAGTCCCATTAGTCGTATAGAAGATACTTCAGCGACCAGCAGTTGAAGGCGTCCGATTTATCGCTCGTCCTTTTTTTCTTCATCCAGTTCTGATCTCTCGATGCCCCTTCTCTTCAAGACCCTTCCTTTGCGTTCGCCTTCCTTCGTTCTCCTTCTACTTCTTAGTTTCTCGTTTGCTCCGCCCGCGCTTCGTCATGCTCAGCATGATTTTGTTTCGCGTCCCGGTGAGCGAAGCTCGGCCTACTATTTCAGCATACGGGGCATTCTATACCAATTCAACCAGCCTCCGATACTGACTGTAAATTACAAAAAATAATTTTAACCTTTTCTTTTTATTAACACCTGACTTTTACAACTGTCCAACCATCTTAAGAATCGAATAGAATAAATATTACTAAAAAAAAAAATAACATTCTTTAAAACATTCACAAAAAAAAATCCTTAAACAATTCATAAAGATTTAACAAAACATTTGCCCTGTTCCCTAATTGGCATTAAAATATTCGGACGTGTGTTTAGTATTTTTGTGAATTTTTCGAAAAAATAAAAAAGATTCGTAATCTCGGGAAATCAATTGTTAGATTTATTTGTGAAAAAAAGATAATTTGTGATTTTTGCAATATCCTAGCATAAAAGTAATTCCCGAAACAAAGAACGACATTTTTGAATATTTTCTATTTTCTAAAATACACGAGCATTCACAAATTATTTTTTTGTTTGCTCTTTATCAGTCAAAAATCCATGCAAATTTTATTGAAAATCTAATTTTGAAGAAATATATATATGCTCCATTTACTGTGATAAATGTTGAAAATATAAATAAATCAAATCCACGTTGGTCAGGGTCGAAGGCTGGACGACTTAACATAGAACGCCCTATGTTCACTATGAGACGGTGCACGGCATTTCATCCAACAGCTTTTGCCGTAAATCAGCTCGTTTTTAGGAGCGCGGACGACGTTTTTCCGGCGAATGTCCATGCAGACGTGGATGGGCCTGATTAAACGGGTTATTAATTATACGCTCCGGGCCTATACACAAGACGCTGACGTGGGGACGCGTATGCACGCTGATGCCGCCGTCGCTCCGATAAATCGAGGCGTTTTTTTTTTTCGTATCTCATTCTCAGCCTTATGTTACGTACTTTCCTTCTTGTCTCTGCTTCTTTTGACTGATTTGCACTTTGCCGTATCGCTCGCTCAGACGGAAGCATGCCTTGCACCCTGATAATCTTTCTGCAGTGACGCTGCAACACGACGGTCATTCGCTAGATTAAGCAGGCGGTTTTTTTAAGGGCAACGAAAGTCATGGATTTGCTTGTAATAAAATCACGAGGCGTGCTTTCTCATCCTGATATTAAGCATCATTAATTTTTTTTTTCAGAACTCATCACAAAGCGAAGAATTAAAGGAACGTTATGTTAAGAATAAACAGGCTGCATTATCGAGTGAAATCAATTGGTGAAAATCCATGAACATTTATTCATTTTTTATAATGTTATAAATAATTTAATACCGAAATAAAATCCGTACCGCTTTTTTTATAAAGTAAATGTACTGCTTTTCCTGAACATGGATTTTTGAAGAATTTTAATTGCATTATGAAATATAATAAAGAGTACAAATAAATCAATTTTTTTTGTGACGACAAATTTTACATTTTAATTTGCTTATCAGCGGTATAAGAGAAATATGGGAACACTGGGACGCAGATGTGTTTACTCTGTTTACGCATACATATGTACATACATGTTTACACATACGGTATGTATATATATAGAAATACATTATCCAATAAATCATCGGAATGACTAATACTTTAAAAGTCGCAGAAGAATGGCTGTGCGTAGAGCTACAAGACGCCGACTGGAGCGTCCGTCCGACGAGGACTGATGAAGCCGTTTATCGGACCAACCGATAAAGACACGATTAACCGTAGTTGAGAGAGGTTAGGGGTCACGCGCATATATTCATTAATCCAAACGATGCGTCGTGCCACCGATTCGACAAGGGAAGTCGCGCCGACAGTACATTACGTCTGTAGTCTCGCCACTTCTTCAGCGTTCTCATTCTTCATCATCACTCGAGGGACCATCAAAGTTTGATTTCCTCCTCTCATCGGGTCGATTCGTAAGCCTTTGGCTCTTCAGCTTTGCATTTTGCACTGAATTTATTGTAGCTCCAGTCAGTTTTATTCATATTGCACGCAGTAATATGGGTTTATTCCGATCAAATGGATTCTGATCTATTTGAAATACTTTATTCCGAACAAAAAACCTTATTAAAAGGTAATCTGACACATTTGACCAACATTAATTCCTATTATATTGGTGTTTGATAAAGAAATTTATTCAATGGCTGACCTCATAGATTTTCATTTCGATGACATAGACTTTATTGCATACTAAAAAAATTATATTCATTTTTCCTTATCCTAATAAAAATGAAACTATTCAAAATTTATCTGTTTTACCGATGTTCTCGGGAATATCTATCTTATGACATCGAATGAACGCGCAATTCAACAGCGACTACACGAATTTGGTGCTGTATTATCAGAACTTTTATAATTTGTGTGGCACACTCGTTAACTACCGAAGTAGTACATTTGCTATATAGAGAAAAAAGAATTGTTTTTCAGTTTTTAATGCAGATTAAAAAAATCTGTCGGCATTTCGCAAAGTGCGGTATTTTTTTAACCATGTATTTTGCATTTCTATTTGAAGAAATATATCATCACTCGATCAATTCTTTAGGAATTTCGAAAGATAAAACGCAACAACAATGTAGAAAAAAATATTTTTCTGAAATGTAAACGATGTATGTGCTTCAATATTGTTCGAAAAATTTATATACACTTTTCAAAAATTAGTAAGTGGCTAGGCTATTAATGACATAGTTATAAATAACAGGCCAATGCATTCGCATGTTCTTCTTAAGTGCATCGCATTCGATACCGAACAATTCAGAGCACGCAAGCTCAGCAAGGAACAACGATGTCTCGACTTGACCTATTCGTCGGCGAGAGGCAATTATTGTATAGTACTTGCATGCTCGTTGACTCTAAACATTCTTATAGACTTAGTAGACGTATGGTAGATTGAACTATACGACAAATACTTCCCTGAAGGAATGTCTACATGTATAGTTTATTTTTATATCCTCTTCTAAAGGTATAACTATTGAGTATAATCCAATCGCATTTTCTCTATTTTTTTTGTATATTAACCACAACATTAACGTTCTATGAGATAAATATTCTTCATCGTTAAGCATAATAAAGCACATTCGCTTGACTATTACGCGATTACTTGATCAAGCAACCGATCTCTTAATTGCAATAACGTAGACCACATCTAGTTTAGCAAACAATTAAGAAAATAAATTTTGTCAAAGTATAAAATGTTCGTTTCGGATAGAATAGTACAAAATTCGACATTTTTTTCCACCAAGCGAAAAACTTTTGGTTAGCAGTGTACGAAAATGTGGTATTTTTTTCAAAATAAGTACATTTAGATGATGACGAAAACAAAGCAACCATTTCATATAACGTCTGGTCGACTTCCTGCGAAGCGTCAGCGTTATTTCTCTTTGTAGAGGCATTCTTAAGGAGACGCGTGCAGTTCTACGATACCTGCGATAACTTAAGTAGCTGGAAGGCCGGCTCACGCGCGGTAGTATTACCCTGCTCGACCCCCCCCCCCCAATCCCCCCCACTTGCATTAGATATCAATATCCCGGTGAATTTGTAAATGGCTCACGCACGCCAACCATGTCTTTCTAGTCTCCCTTTCCGCTTCGTGGTAATAGCGCGTGGTATGTGCTACTACTACCTATACTAGACCTATAAAAGAAACATGGGGCAAAATGAAACGTCCCTGCGATATTAAACAGTCATGTGGGGGAAATTCACGGGGCAAAACGAAATACTGCGAATTTTTTGGAAAGTTCATTCCTACCGTGTGGAGTAGGGTGGTTAAATTTTTTTTTTAAATCCGATACACGAAAACTAGTTGCTGAGTATTTTTAGAAAGTACTCACCAAGTATGAGCTCTTAATATTGATGGGAAGATTATGTTCCTCATCGATTTGCATTTTCAATTTAGCCTCATATAAAAATGGTCATAGCTTATCACCAACAAACTAAATCCACCAATAAAAAAAAAGACTATAAGTTACATTTTAAATAAATCCGTTGAAAACTATTGAATAACGATCCTAAACTGTGATGAGAGTAAAATTATAGAAAAAAAATATTGTTAAAAAATTGATTCAAAGAAATATATTCTCAAACAAAAGATGAGACATAACTTGGAAACTGACATTCCATCAAGATAAACTTAAATTTATATAAATGATCTCAAAATTTATAAATTAAATGGATTAATTGAAAATAATCGTTAGAAAAACTATGAATAGCAGTATGCATTGATATTCCAATGCGAATATCTTCTGAACGGTTAGAGTAATCGATAAATTACCGGGGACCTTTTTTGTAGAGCGTGTAATTTCCTATAGAAATAATAGAAACTCAATTGTCAATAATTATTCTTCAGTAAGTTACAAAATTCAAAACAAAAAGTTATTTTTTTTTAAATTCTTCAATCTTTGATCTTCAATATATTTTGAATGGTTAGATTTCCTGAAAAAGTATAAGATACCATTTTTGTAGAGCGTTCAATTTGCTATAAATATTAATGATGGTACTGGTTTTATAGTCTGTTGATGATAAGATATGACTATTTTTATATGAGACCAAATTGAAAATACAAATCGATGATGAGCATAATCTTCCCATTAATATTAACAGCACATACTTGGTGAGTACTTTCTAGAGATACTCAGCAACTAGAAGTTTTCGTGTGTTAGATTTCAAAAATGAAAAAATCGATTTTGTTACCCACCTTAGTGCGGAGTGTTAAAAAATTAATAATTCTGCTTAAACCGAAATGACGCTTGAGATAAACTTTTCCAAAATAAAAAAAATGTTGTAATCGGGTATTAACAGTATAGTTAGTAATTTTTATGCACATTAGGATATGGATTATATTGCATTTCTAAATTCAACGATTTAGACCTGCCTCTCTTCAAGATTGTACGATGCCGATTCAATTTAAGACTGGCTTATTTTTCTCTGATGATATTTTGTCTGGCATATAAAAATTATTCATAACTGCAATTGCGATAAAAAAATAATCAACGCTGATGAAGTTAAGTTCAAAACGCTGATCCATTAATAAAACTATACACTTCCGAATTTGGGAAATGGTTCAACTTTGGATTCTAATTATTGATATCGAGTTTTTGAATTAACAGCAGTAAAAACACATTTTGGGTATCGTGATAATATCATTTTTCACTTATGAGTTCCATTTTGCCCCGTTCTCCCCTATGGATTTCATCTACAAGAACGGATTTCTGCGGCTGTGAAGCAAAGCACGCACGCAACTCTAGCAAGACCTTTCGATCTTGAATATGTGGGTCGTGCCTTATCCTTCTTCGTGGTCGTTGTCGTCGTTGTTGTGGTTGAACGTGCGGAATAGTGTGACCGCAGGGTGACGCGAGATCCAGACTATTCAGTACAGGAGTTTGGTGCAGCACTTTGGTATATAACATAGGTACGATATTACGGATAATATTACCATACACATACGCTTCCGGGAACATTACGATACGATTTTCATTGACAGCAACTGCGAGCACGTTTGATTTAAAAAACACGCATACACATCGAGAGAAAATGAAAAATGTTACATGACACGTACTGGCGAGTTAGTATCACCGATCGTAACCCAATGCATGGGACATTCTACGCGTGATAAAAAATCCAATCAAAATTTCGATGGATCAGATATCGAGATTATACTGATAAGAATATTTTGAAATTGTAACGTTCCACGAAATACACCCGCTATGTTTTTGAATATTCATATAGAGGAGAAAAACTCAACTAAAAGGGAAAATTGAAATTGTTATTTTTAAATTTATACTATTGCTTCGATTACATTTAAGCAAACCCACGTGAAAAAATCATGGATATGTTAATATATATACTCTGTATAAAAAAATGGACATATCGAATAACTATACACTGCATTTCACTTATATATAATCTGCAGATTTTATAAAACAATTTTTGTTAAAACGGTATATTGAATTTACGCGAATTATATCGCGCTTTATATATTTTTTATAGAATCTTCATATGTATTGTATACAATATATACAAAATGTATATGTCCACTATCGTGTACAGCTTTTATGTAAATCTCTATACATAATTTTTATAAAATCTTCATATAATTTGTTTACTTGAGAATCTAATATTGTTAATCGAAAATACTAATGCATTTTTGTTTGATAATAAGACTTTGATTCTTGCACTACTCTACTACCATTTTCAAAAATTGGAGGCGATCTGTGCATAGGTCATCGCATTTAAAAATTGACCAATATCTCGGCTTGCAATTTTGCTAATATGACATGAAGCTGTCGATGTACAGTTCAGTACGAACACGAGTTAGAGACTTAATGAATAAAAATGTATCGGGTGTAGCATCGGTGACAGCCTCAAGCGAGAAAACTCGTCCAACATCGTTATATTTTATGTAGTTACACTGTACTGCATAGCTATGCGAACGAGCAACCACGAACAATATCTATATAGTTTCGTTGAACGCTTGCGCTTCACCGATATTCCAGAAACTAACGGCCGGTCAGTGGCAAATTCCCCGAGGCGTAAGGGTTCCCGAGCGTGATATTCGAGCTGCGCTTGTCGATACGTTCACGCTTTTCAGTCTCTTCCAATTAATTCGCGAGCTGCTTGCCCCCGTCTATCCGGAATTCAAACGTATTGGCATATCTCATCTTCTCTCTCATCCAAATAGATTCCTATCCCCTTTACACTCCCGCTTCTCTGCTTCGAGAATCATAATCTTTCAAGCTCGCAGCCCAGTCTAAGATATAAGTGACTGCGACGCTTTTTATTCGACATATCTTATCCCCGATTCAGAATACTCGATTTCTTCATTCGCAACGCGTGTCCGCGTGTTCCAGAATGCTGGAAAACCACGTGGCAATCGCATACCTGAATCATTGCAACTGCCAACGTATACATCACACATTTATACTGGGTGTACAAAGATCTGGTATTAATACGATTTTATTCCCTCATACAGAAGAATTTGTTTTTATGAAATTTTTTGTTTGCCTATTTCATATCCGCATTTAGAATAGATTACAACATCTAGAGAAGTGATTTAGGAAATATGTCTGTTTGTGTGTGCGTGTTTGTCGACCGCTTCAAATTTTCGGTCACCTACACTGTAAAAAAAAAAGGTTTGAAAATTGAGGTTCTGGTACCGGAAATTTTTATTCACGAATCGTTTCTTTATTTTCAAGCGCCAATGTATTGAAAATTTTCATTCATAACACATGAAAATAATTTGAATGCTATTGGAATAGCAGTAAATATCTACTTGAAATTCAATGTACACGTGTCAAATATTTTTGATTATTGCACGTGAAATTAATGTAATTCTTAAATGCAAAGCGGTACATTAAGATTCAAGCTCATAAGTGTTGAAAATTATAAATGGGCTCAAAAACAATGAAAAAAAATCGAACTATTACTCGGGTATTATTTTTTCAGATGTTCTCAAACTTTTTCAATACGAGTGTTAGAATTTCGAATCATGTATTTAGAAATTGCAGATATTTTGTCATTTTCAATCACCAACGGGAAGTTTTTCAATTAATGCTTGTTTTACTTTTCGAACAAGAGTCACTAAAGCATGAGGTGTAACGGATACGTAAATTTATAAAAAAATTCTATTAGATTGTAGATTATTACAACAATTTACAAGTACCTGCAATCAATTTAAGCAATTACATGACGATATTTGTACATTTAGCCAGTTAACACAAAAATCGGTTTCGTTGCTGCTCTATTACAATTTCCCACTCAGCAATGTAACAGTTACATTGGTGCGTGGAAAATTGTAATCGAGCAGCAACGAGACCGATTTTTTTGGTTACTGGGTACAGTAAATATCGCTTAAATTTACGGTTAGGTACATTAATCTCGCAAAAGCATCGAACATTTCCAGGATTCAGTATTTGAATCGAAGTTTCAAGTACAAAGTATGTCAATTTTACGCGCCCAAGTACATTAACTCGAAAATCCTTTTTACAGGAAACTCAAGAATCGTTCAACAGATAGAGCGGAAATTTGGCAGCCAAGAGAAGCAGCAGCTTGACTTTGATTGTAGCCACGTTCGACAGCATGCATGCAGAAATGACGTTTTCATAGCTTCTTGAATTTTTTATATATTGCGATACATACCGAATGTGTTATATTCAATTTTTTCCGTTACTATCATTCGCAAGTCATATTTTCTACCGTAGGAAACCCGTATTTTGAATCTTTTTGTCGTATTTTGGAAAACCACATTTTGTTGATCCGGATTCAAGGATCCATTGATCCGACTTCCGGTCAAAAAATCCAACCTAATTTTTTTTCTCTTCAAGATATTAAATTTTCGTCCTCATTATCATTGTTGAGTCATATATTTCAGCGCGGGAACGACGTTTTTTAAATTTTGGTACTGTCATTCTGAAATGTTGTTTCTGGCATATAAGACTTTCTCATCGTGTTTGTTACTGTCAAGTGATGATTTTAGGACACCCGTTGTATAGGCCAAAGAAGCACGTCCTGTCAATTAACTCGAAGGGTGAGCAAGAAACGACAAGTGAGAAAGGAGGGAAGGAGAGAGATAGAAAGAATGAGAATAAGGCGAGCACGTGGTACGCAAGCCTGCGGATCTCGTCTATACGTCACGTAGTAGTAGTTGAGAATTGCTATAGACATAGAAGCCTGCGGTATATAGAATACGAAGCGGCAAAGTGCGAGAGGTGCACCCCGTGGCAACGCATAAAAGTCGATCGAGCAAAACGTAACCCGATGAAGCGAGTTTGCCTCGAGCTAATAAATATCAAACACGTTAAACTCTCGCACGCTGCATGCGTTCGAGAGCCGAAGAAAAGACGAACTCGCTCATTCGAGTTCGTTGAGTTAGTTCGCCCACGGCGTTTTTCAAGGTGAAGAAGCGAAGTGAATGCATACACCACTCACAACTTTAACAGTCGATTCTCGAGTATATATACCCACAGCTCTCTTCACACGGCTTAACCATTGGAATCTCAATAATCTTTGCGATTTAAGCGCTCGTGAACGGTGACGAGGTCGCTTTATGCTATACAACTACGATGACGTAGATTAGAAACAATATCACATGGGCATATTTATTGAACATATTTAATTGAAGTATGGGACCACAAAGATGTTGTACCTGTGAAGCAATATCCGACGGTGTCATCATATAATGATTAATTAAACAATAACAGGTTTGGTAATAGCAGCAGTTGAATAATTCATTGGAAATGTTCTCACGTTAGTGTGTAATTACGATTAAAACACTGACTGAGATGCAAAGTTGCGAAAGTGGTTGCAGTGAGAATGCTTCAAGATTTTTAGTGGTATGTTCTCCTGAATATCTGTTACATGGGTGGAAAATTATCATTAAGATCGCGTATGTACATTGGTAAAATAAATGTATGTAATGTGCATTCACTCATATTCCATATCGGAGCTCTTCGACCTATTTCGACTTCACTGTGGTGTTTGTTTCATATCATCTAGAATCATATAGAATCATATAGAATATTTTTTTAAGGAAATATAAATCGGCACGATTATTCTCGTTTTTATGGTTTTTGTTCGAAAATGAATAGTGAATCCGTGCGGAGCAAAATAAATTGTGTAGGTTCAAGGAGTGAAAAAAATCTTGCAATTTGTTAAAAAATCTAGTTTCGCAAAAAGCTTTATAACTACGAAAAATCAAAGAGTTGCAAATCCCGCTTACGCTCGTTTTATCCACAATCATTACAAATTTTAAATACTATTCAGATAAGTAGAATTTATTGAGTTCTGAACCGGAACAATTTTTTTATTCCCTAAAGTGAAAAATGTAGATCTTTGCGTGAGAGTTCAGACGCGCAGTGCGCATATCATTTGTTTTGCCTCTTCTATCGAACTATTTTTCTCGAGTGTTGAACTAAACTTATCAATACGACGTCTGAAAACTGTTTTCTGGACGATGGACTAAAAAGTATTATCACTTCATGCTTTTTCTTCGGAGTTCATCCTTCAAATTTACATTCTCATTTTAAATTCATAATGTCTCTTCATAAAGATGGTAACTGCAGCTGTGCGTAGATATCGCCAACACTGCGAACGAGAGAGTCACGCTCAGTCCGGTAATGAATTCGAGGTAAAAGTATCTATACAATAGTGTTCGTTGAAGCTTCCATATCGAATAAGCTCGTGAAACTGTTGAACAAAGTTAAAGAGGTCGGCAGTACCACCGAGTTCATGTTTTATGTATCGCTTTTATTATTGCTGAGTAAAAACTGATCGCAGTAGCTACGATCGCAGTGCGATATTTACATCCCTTATCCGGCGCAAAAGAAATTGGGGTGGGAAACTGGGACTAAAAAAGAATTATTATATATAGACTTTACATGGAGAGAAAAGTTCGGGATTCTCTCCCAAACTTATTTCGTAATCGAAAGTTGTGTTGGGAAACGGCGATGCAAGCCTAAATTGTTTGTAGAGCATCAGAATGCGTATCTAGCTGTGCTACAGTCGAGAATATAAGTATTTTATTATATTATTTCCATAATTAGTACCTACAAATGTTGGAAGTTATCGGCCGACGTATATAAAATATATCAACATGATTTCTTATAGACATTTTAAAATTTAATTGCAGCTTATCCAAGGTTCGCAGTTTATTGCCATAGATGTGAGTTATAATACGAACATTTACTCAGCAAATAGGAAACATTTTGATTTCTATAGGTGATTTTTAAATGTCTGGCTTTACTATGGAGGCAACACACCGGTAAAAATAGTTGGTAATACCAACCGAATTTGCGGTTACGGGTGGCCGAACAAATATTTGGTTGATTGAAAGAAATATTCGTTCCAATCAATCAAAGATTTTTTTCGCTACGCTTTCAAAAGAAATATTTGTTTGATTGGAAGAAATATTCGTTGCGCCACTCGTAATCACAGATTCAGTTGGTATTACCAATTCTTTTTATCGGTATAGGCTTCGAACTGCGCCAGACTCTGTACGGTTCCGCACCCCTGACGGTCTGTTGGTGCATTCCAGCGGTTTATGGCTGAGCCCTAGACAATTTCGCACGAACTTCTAGCCGATAAAGTACAGCGATTTTGACTGACGCGCCATTACTGCAAAAGAAGAAAAAACCGTCCGTCGCTCGTGAGGAACTCCGGTGATGAACACTGTGTTCTCGTGCGTTTTCCTGTAAATTGTCTAAGTCACCGATTCTTAATCAAAAGAAGTTCAGATGCAGATTGCAAAGTAGGCCCTTTAACCTTGATTACAACAACATTATTCGAACCTTGACTTGATCAACTACGCACGAAACTTTCGTTGGAAGAAAAATGTAACGCGGTGAAGGGATCAAATATTTAGGACGCAAAATTGTTAGAAACTGCATCCTATATATTCCGACCCAAGAAGGCTCATTATTCCATGTATTTAGCGAGATAGTAAACGATAAAAGTACATTCGTGATACCAAGTGTAAACAGATAAGCGAATGTTACTCCGACGCCCACGCCCATGCATCAAAGTCTGGGTAATCACAAGTTTCAAAATGAAATTATTATTTCGCAATGACTCGGCTTCCACAACGATCACTTATCTAAGTAAAATAAGTAATGGCTTTCATTCCATCAATAAAAATTTGATATAATATGGAAATAAATTGTATGCTCTCATAAACTAATAATAATTATATTTATTGTCATTGCTAGTTCCATATATTCTAATTGCAAAAACTATACTTCTATGGTACATAGCTACATGGTGCGTAACGTAGTCGGGGAATGATTCCCAGACAGTCTCAGTATCTCACACTTCAAAAGTTTGAGATTCCCTATATTGTTCACTTCACGGTTAAACTCGAAAGGGTTCAATATAAACATAAAATACGAACATAAAAATGCCGAATGACTATAGTATTTCTCCGTATGTTCCTCGATTCTTCACGGAGAGAAGAGTCTGGTAATCATTACCCGTTTTAGTATAGTAAACTCGGTTTATTCAACGCTTCTGGCGTCTATTTCTATATTTTCCTATAGAGTACTGTGTCGTGTTTTACTGTATGTAGCACGCCATACAAGAATCGTAACTATATTTCGGTTTTTAAACCGTACTGTAAATAATCCAAAGTTTGTAAGGATGTATACGCAAAATTGTCTCGAAAAAGTCTAAAAGCTCGACAATGGTCGTGACTTCCAACAGACAGTGATTATGATTCGCAATACATGATGAAATTCATCTCTCAATTTATCAATAGAATCTATGATTAGGGAATTGGTTCCGAAAGAAATACGAACATTTCACATTTATAAAATATCAAATTGTGGTATCCTCAATGTTGTAGCTACTAAGACCCTGCGTCTGGAAATCATTCTCCATCTACAGGCTATAGTTCTCAACAGTGCATTAGCTATATACACTGAGAGAAATAGATACTAAGATTTTTAATATCCGATATACTAAATATTATATATTATCGGGTAGTATTTGGATAGTACTGTGTATTGTGTGTATCGTAAGGGTTTTATTATACGGAATGTACTTGGGACAATCAGATATTAACCATTACTATAATTATACTGACTGTTGCACTCCAGAGAGTGATCCCTATACGAAGCATCCAATATACTATTCGATAGTATATTTTTACTATCGGGTAGTATCTATTTCTCTCAATGCACGAAAGACGCCCGGTGACCGGTATATTTTTGGCGCCGGCTCAGTGTATTTACATCGTCAACGGTGTTAGTTGCCCATTGTTGTCGACAGTGTAAAGTGCGCCTAAGAAAAAATTGGTAAAACAAAAGCATCTAAGTACACATCTTTAAAAAAAATATATATTATATACGCAATATTATCTATGTATTGTTCATCCAGACAACAAGAAAATCGTCGAATGTCATTGCCGTTGTAAATTGTTGCGTAATCTGCACTTTTTGCAACATGCCATAAATATAACCTTCTCTTTAGTAACATCCTAGATCCGGATAAAAAGTCGTGATGGTTTTAATAGGATCCTACATTGGTAAATCACTTCCAGAGATCGGGCCGAATTTTTAATTGGGTTAAAGAGATCCTCGCGGATAATAAATCCAATTTTATAATCGTATAAAAAAAATAATGACTGCGTGTTCGATCCGCACTTACAAGCGTAGAAAGTTTGCGACATGGGAGATTGCGACTACGCCTAATTATATGAAGACCACATGGAGTGTTGTACCGTCACACAACAAAATAAATTTAGTGGCAGCTGCACTTATGTAACAAAACGATTTATTTAAATATTTGATAATATAGGAAAAATTAATAAATATTTAAGGAGTAAAATAACATGTATTTTTAAATGCATTTTCGTAACCTATCCCTCCTAACCTACCGTTATATACCTTCGCTTTCTATTAATTCAAGTATCATTTTAACTGCACTTATTTCAGACATTGACTGGTTTGCGATGCAGAAGTAGGCACGTAACCGGCTTAGCAATCTTCACTATGTGCGTTCAATCAGCAATATACAACGTTGGTAAGTGACTCGTGAACACAACTGGCATCGTTTGCTGTACTGTATACTTGACACGAAAAATTCGCGTTAATGAACTGTACTACAGTCATCGCCAGACTGGTCGAATAAACCGAATTTACTATATTGCATGAGAACCATCGTAGAACTTTCTGAATTGTGATCACCGGAAAATTCTCTCGGTGTTGATTTTGATTCGCTATGCGACAATGGGTGTTCAGAACAACTGTGTATGAACAGTTACGAGTAGCCCGCTATTAGCACAATTTGTACTGACATTACGAACGAGAGTCTGTGATTGAGCCCCAAACAATATCGCAAGAACTCACGTCTGTGTAGATTGCCAAATTATTTCATTTAAATTAACAGCATATGACACAATTCCAGACTTCCGTCTTGTCTTTCATTTACTTAATTGTCCGTGGATAATTCCCAAACATTTTTGTGTGTCATCGCCAGTTTTTTCACTGCGTGTATAGCGGAAGGGAAGAAAAGGGCTTGCTAGCACAAACCACCAAGCTTAGGGTCAATTTATCTGACAGTTGGTTATATAGGAACGTTAAACGTCATATAAATTTACCACGAAGAGGTGTGTGAGCGGCGCGAACGGCGTATAACCCAACTATAGTGTAAGCAAATCGTTTTCAGACACGAGTGAGCAAAGAAAGCTCGCGAACAAAATGCACTCGAGGTCTCGACTTGACCGTCCTTTGGTTCGTTCCTGGGACCCAAGCGAATCAACGATGAACTATTATGTAGGCAAAGTGACACGTGTCCCAACGTGATGGACCCCTCTTCCAGTGATTTACGCCTTGGTCGTGTAACGAAGAGACGCCACAACGACCACGACGACGATTTCGAGAACTCGTCTCGAGTCTCATGTGGAAACCATAAGAGCACTTTTGGCTACAGTATCACTGTATACAATGAGACTCGCGTTTATTTCTCCTTTCAGTGTAGGTTTAACGATGCCAAACACGGCCAGCGAATGTCCGCACGCAATTCACCTTTATTTTTCGCCTGTTTTCTTATTCTTTACTACCTTGAAATAAATCACTGGACATTATGAACAAAGCCAGCTCTTGTTACTGGATACAAGTTTAAGGTGAATGGACACTAAAAAATAAGTTTGTAAGCCATTTCGTTAGTAACCGAATCACTGTCTTTATTTTTCAGAAGTTCTTTGTGTGTTTCATCGGATTTTATCGTAAACTTGGAAAGTGACAGAGCCGTTTTGTTAATTTATGGTATTGACATTTCACACATTGTTTCCGTAACTTCTGCGTTGCTTAACTTTTAGGACCGCCAGAGCCACACGTCGACGATTTGGCCGCTGCCGTTGGCAATCATTCCGCATCATTGCATCCAAAAATCTGCAGGAGGCGGAATGCGTGGTCGATTATCACAACCCTTTCTTGTGCAGGCCACCTGGCCATTAGCGCACCAACATTGATTGCAACCGTCATAGTAACGTTTACCGTCAGCGCATTTTCTTGCTGCTCGCGCTGTGATAAAAATTATTTATCAAAATGAAAATAACGTTTTGATAGACCCAACCGATGTTGACTCCACATTTAAAAATATTTCGATAAAAAAATTACTAAGAAATATTTCTGACTGAATATTTACAATTCCAGAAGTGTAAACAGTTGAAAGTAAATTGTTTCTTGTCAGTCAAGAGGAGTTAAATATTGCCTGAAGCTTATCACTCGCGATTTTGAGAAAACATGATAAATTTTATTTGCATTAACCGGTTGGAACTACAAAAATTGTCACGACAAGCACTAAAGTTGTGAGGAATATCACGAAAAAATTTATTATCCATAAAAATACAATACACAGTACAAAGCTCGTTCTTATAATGCTAAATTCCGTTGCTTCAGACTCACTGACGAACTTTATCGGAGGAACGAAGAAATTGAGGAAATAGAATATCGTATCTAATGTACAATAGGATATTTCCCAAACTTGCTGAATTTTGACTAGTTTCCCTCATGTACATATTTCCAATTATATTGTTCACAGTTCATATAAAATAATCGTTTTTCATGAATGAATACTTTGTGACTAAAAACTACAATTGACTTTCTTGTGAAACAAGACATGAATTTATTATACAGTTATAGGACACAACAGTTCAATAAGTTACTAACAGTTATCTATTAGCAAATGTTGCAACCATTCATGGTTATAAATAAGATAAATTATTCGTAAATAATTATAAACAAAAACAATATTTCATACTACCGAATATCAATTTATTAACTGAGTCGGATAGACATTTAACTAGTTGCAATACTAAATTGTTAGTTCCGCCAAAATCAAATACCAAATTATTTTACATGAACTTACTACTCGTTTCTGGAGCTGCGAACACCATCATAGCAAGTACGAAAATCATGAGGAATCCCATGTGAAACTTCATGATGTAGAGGAATAGAGACTACGTGTTTTTATATTATGGTATTTCGATATAGACAGACTGACTGCGATTTTGGAACTACCAAGATTGTGGCGCGGTTGGCTTTATATACAGCTCAAATCTTTGTAGGTTGATTTTTTTTAACTGAAAGTTTTCAGATAACACCAACAAAGTTTATAATTATTTATGACTTGATGACGTGACCACGTGATCCAGGTGTCAACAATTTTAGATAAAACCAAGTCTCTCTTGTTACGTCACTTTAGAATAATTGCGAATTATATTTCTATTCCGATTGATGTGTTATTAAAATTGAACAAATATAATTACTTTCACTAATGCCCAGTTTAATTAAGTTAAGGCATCACTAAAGATTTTATCCTGGATCGAAGAAAAATATATTTACGAAATCGAATGACGATTACTCTTTCATAAAAGTTGAGACATAAAGTGATTTTCATTTGGGACAATTTTTAATAGACCTTATATTCTTCATTACATACTGTCTATACAATACAAAATAATACATTGTGATACAAGGGCGTGATGGTGAACTTTATACGAAGAATGTGAAGTTGGCTGCACAAGCCACGAGTACCACCATCTGTGGAACTCACATTCTTCGTATAGACTATCACCATTACGCCCGACTATCAAATACTATTTTTCGTAACAGATGCATTAAATGTGTACATCTATATTCGTAAGATTAGAAAGAAGAGCCAAAAATCTGGGGTCCAGGGGCAAAGCCCCGAGGGGGGACTGGGGGTCGAAGCTCTCTGACCGAGAAAAAACTAATACAACAAAGAATTAACAAATTCATTAGTGCACTAGTCGCGTTCGTTCATTTCGAGGCTATTCTCACTTCCCTCCATCGTCTTGATGTGCACGTTTCTGTTGCGGTGTTAACGGGACTCGAATGTTGGCAACACTAATTCACTTTTCATCTGACTAGGCGGCGCATCAAAAGTATGCGTAAAGTGAATTTTTAACAGGGGAAAGTGTGCGTGAAGTAAATTTGAGTGCGTGAAGTGCGATCGGCATTTATAGATCATGGCCTGCTATAATTTATAATTTCTGCAACATTTTCGAGGAACGTAAGAACGTTAAAGCAGCACATTTCATGCAGTGTCACAAAAAGGTAATAATTCCGCTAAAATTAATTAATAAATTAAGTGATGTCTATCGTGCCGCTTCAATACTATCTACTTAATATTACTTCAATATTTTCTACAAAGTAGTATCACAAATTGTTACCACGAAAACTATTACGTAACCAACGATATCCGTATATTTAATGGAAGCAAGTTTCATGTTAAACATATCGATTTAACTACAATTATATCAATGCCGATCAGAGGTTCCTAAATTTTTTTCCAAATCGATGAATCTTGACACGTCAAATAAAATTTTGCAATTGAATATCGGAACATTTACTCACAATCTGTCTATCACGCGTTCAGTAATCAAAAAATGCCAGCAGTTTATTTTAATGATAATTTCAACACAATAGAGCACCAGGTAAAAATGTAAAAAACAAAATCATTTGCACGCTATTACGTTTTGCTCTCACGATCGTCCGACGTGAACTCTCGAGACAAAAGATATTTAAAAAACCTCTACATTATAATTTGACGTAGTTTGTTTGCCTATGGGGTTTTATTATGCAGACAGAGAGATCCCCTTCAGGTTCCATGCCTCTGTCAATCATTTAAACATATTTCGCGGCCGGGCTGACTCAGCAAAACTTTGTGTCTGTGCTTGTGTATATCTATACAACTTTTGGTTTCACGTGGCCGCGAGGGATTCGCGCGACGTTCTGGCATCAAGCAACCGCGACTTTTCGCTCGCTTTGGCCACCAGTTTGTTCTTCGGCTCTCGGTTGTCCGTCGAGAATCTCGGCAAACAAACGTCTCGGGGATGAGGCAATATGCGAAAAGATGAGAGCGTTACTTGTCGCGTTTTCGCGCGAGAATCTCGGCTACAGTCCGACGTCGGTATATATATAGCGGATATTCTGTATTATACTGTAGAGTATGCTGCAGCGGTGTGACACGCTGCCGGGTGCGATGGGTGAAGACGTCCCGGAATTTTAATATTTCTCGTCGACGAATGCGCCGAGGCTGGAGGGTAATCCCCTTGACAAACTGTGGCCGCCGCCTTGATGTCCCTTGACAAACAGGAGCCCATCGGTCTCTCTTTCACTAGCACGCGTTTATGTCCTTTTATTTTTTCCTTAACTTTTTTTTCCCTTTTTCCTCTCTTTGCTTCTCTCTTTCGTCATTCCCGGATGAGATTCGCAAAGGCGCGTTAGAATTCTGCTTCGTCTTGAGCTCTCCGACGACGCGACCCTCGATTTTATGCAGAGAACGGCGCCGAAGAACGTCGAAAAAAAATGTGGGTAGTCGCAGAAGTAACTTTTCCGTCAGAAAAGTATAAATAGTGAGTCGAAATGATTTATTCGTTGGGTTAACCAAACATAAACTATTCGTTCGTTCAACTGCCATTCGTTTTCTGGCGCTTGAGAAAATTCTGGCAATGAAAAAAAATTCTTAATTTACTGTTTGCACAAATGTAAAGCGAATGTTATATCATCTCTGATTTTATGAAAACTTGAAAAATTTTTTTAGCGGAGCAAAAATTTTGAAACGAAAATTTCATAAGAATATCCACATTGGGATGAAACATCAGAGTGTTTCGTGTTCACATTTTTTATTACGTATTTACTCACGATTTTTCCAACTAACGTATAGCTTGTGTAGTCAGCCGAGGATTTCGCTTGGCAAGAAATTGTACGAAAAAGAATGAATGCATTCTATTTGCCTCATAAAAAAATAATTTGAAATTTGCTTCATGATTACAAAGCTTTCTCTATTAAGATGGAATAAAAAAGAAATATGGAAAGAGGATAAAGAAGATATTTTGGATTCGCTCCAAACTAAATTGGTTTCCTCGGCTCGTGGTGCGTGGTGCTTTGTTGGGCCCGATGAAGGCGAATGCTGAAGCAAATTGGCCGAGCAGCGAGACTGTAGACCTTTGACCGAGGAAGAAAGGGTGCAAGGATTGTAGTGCATACCACGACCGCAATAACGATTCTTCCTGCCTGTTGAGGGATAATGACAAAAAAAAAGAATCACAAAAAAGAACATAATAATCATAATAATGGAGAATGTACAAGACCAACGTTTCTGCGTTGGGCTGTGCAACGTAATGTAGCGACGAGCTGTGTAGCATCGACGTGAACGAAAAAAAGAATAGTCGATGACACTGTTGAGAGTAGATGCACATCTTCTGGATTCGTTCCAAGTTTCGAGAAAGTCTGTTGGCGAATGTGCGTCTGCTTTGTGGAACGCGCGTTCGCCCTCGACGGAAACGACAAATTGCCCGTTCGAATTCCGTTCGGGGAGGCAAAGAGACGCAGTTAAATCAGAAGATGAGAGTGGGGCTAGAGAGGCGACTCTGTGAACGTGGTTATTATAATTGCGAGGTGAAATCAACGTTCGCGACTGTCGCCGATTAATATAGATACCATACCAAACGAGACGCTATCTGCATATCGTTCATCGAGTCGCGAGAGAAAAACAGAGTTACCACTGGTATATATACTTGCACCAGTAGAATCCGTTTGATGCCAGTCAAAGGAATCGTCTGCTCGTCTTCTTCACCGTTCAGACCAGACGTACAGCTTTGTGTAGCCTCTTGCTAAATTGCCCGTGATACTCACGAATCGTGGATATGCACGGAATTGCAAAGGAAAACGGAATGACATTTCAATAATATAATTGATGGGTGAATTATAATTGTTGTGTACACAAGCTTTTGTGAATCCTCGATTTTTATCGGAAATTTTAATAAAATGAATTTTATCTTCTTCATATGATTCTATAACATTTTTATTCTATTTTTAATGCGAATTTTTATTATTTTTATTATCATTTTATCATCTTTAAATAGATCAAACGTGTGTTTGTTTTTCTTAACGATACATTTATCAATGTAAATCATATCAAGAAAAGATAGCAACCAATTTAACTTTAAAATGTAGATATAAAAATTTTTTAAATACTCGGGCAAAGTAGAATCTTGTAAATTGCTCTCTCATTATTTTTTACTCTTTACTTTCCCTGTATGAAAGAATGTTGATCGATGTTGTCTTCCTCTCATACTGACATGAATATCTCGAAGAAATGTTTTTTTTTTTAAACAAAACGAAACTCTCTCTATGAGAAAGGAAAAAGGAGATTTGCAACATGAGCCGTTTTATGAGTAATTTTCCTCTTACCTCTTTCGTGGTGGTTCATATTAATCGCACTTATAATATCTGTATACATACTTGATGAATCCGTCTCTGGTACAATCAATAGCTCGCTTCAAAGCTAGTGAAAAACGAGAATCAAGCGTACACAACATCTACCGTAGAACTTGATGTTCGTATATGTTTGGTGGCGTGTGACGTCTCGTATTTTGCGAAATAGTTGGAGCGGATTCGTAGCTCTGGCTCAAAGGATCGTCACGGATTGAAGATACCCGGCCATGTGGGAAGAGACGAACGAGAACGATAATCGTGTGCTCTTGGACTGAGATTTGTCGTGATGCAGAAGACTGCTGTCCAAAGCAGGTCCAAAGGACTGCGTAGTCTCTTCACTCCTTGTGCTTCGAAACGCCAGAGATAAAAAGAGAAGAAGAAGAAGAGGAAGAAGGAGAAGAAAAAAAAGAAAAAAGGCGTATCTTCTGCGTAATATAGTCACGTTGGTCGAGAGTTTGGCTGCTGGTCTGGTTTGCGGACCGTGTTGATGGCCAAAAGAGGATACGACTGTCAAAAGGGTGACTACGTCTGCGCTCGATCCTCTTTGATAAGTCCTTTCGTGTTCGTTCGCCGCCTAATGTACGAGTAAGCACAACCTTTTCAGCCGGATGAACTTGTAGCGTTGTGGGATATGAGAGAAGTGAGAGATCAAGAAAGCTGCGAGCAAGAAAATGAGGTGGTGCTAAATTTCCGAGTGGACCACATTGCCACGACGTGACGAAGACATGCCCTGCAATATGTGCTATTTCAAACTCGATTCAACGTGCGTTTCGCCTTTCCCGTTGTCGCGGACCCGTCCGGGTTCTGCAAAGCCTGCAAATCTTCTCTTCTTAAGTTCTCGCAAATATTCAAGTGAAATGCTGTGCTTATAGCCAGCCAAGAGCGAATATATCGAGCCTCGCTTCCTAGCGCATCGTCAAGAGATATGGTTATTTGCACGGACGGCGAGAAATCGCTCTGGACGTTCATAGTGCGTCACGCGAATCACCGCGGCTTCGGGAAACTCAGTGCATGTCTTGTTTTCGCGAAGCGATGCGATTTAGATACTTGCCGAGGAAAACAGGGCAGAATATTGTCTTATATATATGTTCCCTCGAATTTGTTTGATTGTTGTGATTATGTTTCAAACTGTAGTTATTGCAGTCTGCCAATATCGCAGGACCCACGCTTCATAGATTGATTATTTTTACTACCGTCACATAGAAAAATTTGTTTTCAAGTTCAAAGGTATCAAGAAAGCAATTGGCAATGTTCTATTTTATTAACGTGTTTGTTTCACACATTTCCAACTTACAAAGATATTGGAACTAATTTCGACGACTTTACCTAAACAAATTTTCTCAATTCTTCAGATCATTTTGACTTTATGCGACAACATCGCAAGAAAATTTCATTCACGAGTGCGAAAATGTAAATTTTTTTCATCTCGATCCGTAACTAGACACTTCCGCGGCATTACGAAAGACCGCAAAATTACTTGGCAAAGGAAAATAAAAGTAACCCGAGAGAAAAATAAATAGAAGAAGTGATACTATTGTACATATATACGGGAAACGGTTCAATTAATTTTAGCTGCTTTACCGAGGAAGCTCAAATATTAGTACAATAAGGAAGCAATTTGCAAACTTCCCTTCTATCAACGTTTCTTCCACACTAAAAAATAAAATTCCATACATTTTTTTATAGTGACGCAAACATTTCCACATCTTTCGTCAAACCAATTTTCTTGATTCTACAGATCATCATGCCTTAATACGGAAACATCCCAAGAAACTTTCATTCACGGAAACTTTTTCCGTGAACACGCGAAAATATCAGACTTTTCATCTCGCTCCGTAACGAGGCACTCCAATGATATTACAAAAGTCCGCGATATAACTACGCGAAGAAAAATATAAATAACCTGAGAGAAAACGAAATTGAAGAAATGATTCTATTGTACATATGTTCTGGAAGCCGTTCAATCCTTGTCTGTATCAGTGGTTCGATCGATCTTCGACACTCGTCTATGTAATGCCTCCGTATCCACCGTCCGTCTTGCGTGTTTCTTCGTCGCACAGTTCGTTACGAGGTCTGCCAGCGCAACCCCGTTTCTCCAACAAAGTGCACCCTTTTTTTCGTGCTACCCTAACCGTCTGCTCGCACGACCAAATCCAATCTCATTACGAGTCTGTGCTTCCGCGCACACACCGCCCAATTTTCTTCACGGCCACTTGGACTGAACCTTAGAAATTGACCGCAAGAGAAGGAGCGACGAAAAAAGTGAGAGTGAGTTTGAGGGGCGTATTTATCGGTTTCGATTTATCGATTCACCCTGACGAGAATCGAGGAGTAGCTCTGAAACTACCCTCCCAAAGTATTCTGCCAATAGTTCCGGACACTCTTTAGTAGGTAACAACGCAGAGGATGCAGTATTGAAGCAAACGGTGAGTGCTGGGGCAAGACTCCCATCTTTCGTGACATATACAGTATATCTATAGGTACTGTATATATAGATATACTGTATATGTCACGCGACAATAGTGGAAAGATCGGAGTCTTATCCCTGACCTTAGCAATTTTTTTTGGTGACTGTTACTAAATTGAAAATCTCTTGTGTGGCGATTACAGCAAGAGGGCTTCGTTTTATATATAAGTGGACGTTATTTACCGTGACAGGTACAGTAGTATACAGAAGATGGCGACAAATGGGCCAAAAGCCGTGCAAGAAAAAAAGTAGCTGCAAGATCTGATCAATCGGTCGCGACAACCAATCGAAATGGTTAAAATGACGTTAACTACTTTATTGGTCAAAGAAACTACAACCTCGTTGGTAGAGTACCGATGGTAATGAAAACCAGCTGAGATGATAACCTCAACTCAGTACATGTTAAAATTGGTGGTTAAATCCACTTCTTTCTTATCGTGAAGCCTAGACGATGTTTCAGTCTCATACCTTGTAAGCGATTAATTTCTCGGCGTCATAGAGAAGAGCTCGCGATCGCCCTCTCGGTCTCTCCTGATCAAGCTAGGTCAAGGGAACGAGAAGACGAAGGGCCGCGCCCCGAGACACGAGGATCTGCATGCAAGAACAATTAGCTACACCTCCTTCCTTCACCTTCTCTTGTGGCTCACCTCTGTGATAAATCAGCGCACCGCATTACCGCAAAGGCCCGGCACAATGCCTGTAATTCTCGCCCACCATACGAAGCTCGAGGTGTATACTTGGATATACAGTACAGTGTGCCACAGTGTATGGGTATTGTCGGGACGTAAGCATCAACGCGTGAGTAGAGAGGTACTTTCAAGGATGTCTCGTTTTCTCGGTGTAAGTTGCTGATGAATAAGAAAGGATTCAGGTGACAAAGCCTTGGGGGAAAAAAAATATGCTAGAAAAGAAAACCTAGCGTCCAGCGTCATGAAGTCAGTCGAGAGCACGAGTAATACAATACTTGTTATAAATCAGGTGCGAATTTTGTGGATGGGACGAGCTGGAAATAATGTTCAGCTGACAAATTCAAACGATTTGTCAAATAGCGGTCTCCCACATTCATAAAACATTGATTGTTACATTAGAATCATTGTGTTTTCATAACAAAAAGGCTATCATTATAAGAAATGCGACTTTTGCTTGGAAGCCTTTGAAGTGTCATCAGGATTGAGCAAGAAGAAAACCAGGGACCATTTGCGTCCAACGGTCTTCTTTCCTTTTTATTTGTCCCTCGCGCAATCTTCCTTATCACGCCTTGAATATATAGCACACGCATGGCTGCTTTGTCCTTTTCTCAGATTCGTGAAAATCCGATCACTACAAACTACGCTCGTAAACGCAGTTATTTCGAGTTTCGTGAAGCGCATAGAAGCGCGGTTCGATAAAGTCACAGTCGATGTATGATTCCCTCACCACTTTTATCTCTTCCCTATGCTTCTTCTGTATACGATCCTCTCAGTGATGCACATTTTCCGTGCTTTCCGAGACTCTTCCAAAGACCAGGAGTGTAGTCGTCGTCGTCGCCGTCGTCGTCGGCGACGTCGTCAAGAAATCATCCGGAGTCCTTTGGAGGAAACGAGATAGAAAACAGGCGGTAAAGTACGAAAAGACAAAGAGAGGACGATAGATTCCGGGCAACAGCAACGCGGCAGCGTAGCACAACCGAGTCTTGCAGTTATCCGCTCGTGCACGACGAGACGAAGGCACGATATCGTGTATCGCCGTGCCACATCGAGCGCCTGCACGTTCGATCGAGCGGAAACCTTTACTGCTCCGCGCCTCCAACTCCTTTTCCTTATTCTTCTCTTCCTTCTACACATTGACGTCCCGATGCTGCTGCTTCTCGACGCTGAGTACCTCGATTGCGTTGCTGGTCCACCGGCGCCACCTCCACCGACTGCTTTGCCCGATCACCGGCGTAAATCGTCGCCATGCTCCGCATCGCAAGCCCCCGTTTACCAATTTTATTTATCTATCGGCACGCGGTCGATTGTCGACTCCTACTTGGACGGAATCCGACCAGGGCCCGGCCAGAAACTTAGTCGCCTTATACAGACACTTCGCGACTCCATCGACGATGGCGACGGACTCGTCGATGCGGAAGAAAGCACCGAAGAATAAAGTTCTGCGGGAGGTTGGAAGTATCGATTTATCATGAGATCCATCATTGGTAATGCGATCGCTAAACTCGCTTGGCGGTTAGGGTTGTTTTTTTTATGAGATAAGCATAAGAAAAGCGGCGAGAGACGTCGACTGTAAAGCACTACTGAATTCGAGAGTGATACCATTTTTTTGACTTGTATCAGGTGTTTGACTTCTTAGAGGGCAGCAATTCTTCTGCTGCCTTTTAATGCTGGAAAATTTTTTAATACAAAGTAAATTATTTACCTACTGTTTAAAAGAAAATAGCGAACACTGAATACCTATGAAGGAAAATCTGGCAATGTTGTTGACATGACGTCTAGCAAGTTTCAACCAAGTCGATCTACACAAGAGTCAACCAGAGAACGGTTCGAAGTTCAGAAACCATTTAGAAGATATTTGAACAAGTTTTGTAAAGGGTATTTTGTTAAAATAGCTCAGAAGAGTAGTAGAATTGTCTCACTTGCTCCTATTCTTGCATAGCAAGTTCGCTGGTTTATTGTCCTCTTCAAGATCTATCTCAGCGAAAGAACGACGTAGAAGAATGGCTGCGCAGCTGAGGAAGCTACGACAACGTCGCGTAGCCCGACCGAAAGAAGGGAAGCAATGAGGAAACTATTCTCGGCGAGGGCGGCACGAGCTACGATGATGCTGCTGCTATTGCTGTTGTCGTGAAGACTCGCAAAGACGCTGAGGACACACATTGAGATGGCAAGCTGCTGCATGCGACTCGAGACTGTCTCTCTGTAGTATCAGACCTGCATACAGACTACCATATAGCGTAGACTCTACAGTAACGTCCAGAGGCAGTATGTACATGGCAATGAAGCTCTTGAAGGCGGATCTTTCCTCGGGAGTAGACAACAATTGGAGCTTAATTACGTAGTCGAGTCGAGTCCCTATCTTTCTCCCTCGGGTGGGTGATTCATTCACAATCACAATATACATTTTCTTCTCTACGAGGACGATGACAAAAGGTTTTCCTCTTGTCGAGAAAACAGCCATGAATGTTTTTTATACGCAAATTAGTAAGCACTGAAAAACGCATACTTTTTATCATATGAAGAGTGCATTATACGTATACGATGTTGCCGCTATTACAGTAAAACCCTGCTTTTATTAAACTTTTGCTTGAGTGAATAATATGTGCTTGCTCAATTTGGGAGAAACGATGTGAAAAAATCAACAGTAAGTATTTATGAGTTGTGGTCATATCTGGCTGATTACGAGGAATTCGAGGAAAAAAATGTCTGCATTGACGGAGCCATAATGCTTCGGACGCTATAATTTATCGGAAGCATTTTATATTCCTGTAAATATTATTGAATCACTATCAAAAAATTTTCCATGTATTCTGCAAAATAGAAAGTGGCCAAATAAGTAAAATCATGATAACATGGATCAATCTACACCAAGTCAACTTGGGTCTGACCCTCGATCACTCGGATCTGGTCGATGACTTTTTAATATTTAAAAATTTTTCGCTACATTATAATTTTTTCTAAGCCAAACCGAAAATAGGTCGGCATTCGATTCCATTTTTCAAATTCACTTATAAAAATTCGAAGCAATAGCCAATCAATTGTTAGCTATATTAAGAAATATTTTTAAAAATCTAACTTTTTTGCGAAAGTCCTTGAAATTATCATTTACTTTACTTCTATAAAGATAACCGCTAAGATTTTGGAAACAATTTTTTCCAAATCATCAGAATTAGAGAGATGGTATCTAAATAAATTCAAGAGTTAAATAAAAATCACTCTAGTGACAGGCCTCACGCAGGATGCAACATGTCTTGTGCACACGCTATGCAGTATGTGCCGTGTTTCTATCGTGAGCGACGGTTTAATGCAGCAACGGGAGCCAGCAGTAGTTCGCGTGTTCTCTGACTCTTTGAAGCGGGAGCTACGGAGCGTAACGCGCGCGCGCCCATTCATCCCACACCTCTTGGCGATCGTGGTCGTCGCTGTCGCCGACGGTGACCGGGTTCCGACCGGGGGCGGCTCGGCCGCGCGACCGGATCACGCGCACGCGCCAGGAAACGGCCCGCGACCACGTTCTCCTCCTCCTCCTCCTTTTAACATACATATATATATACGATATGTGCCAGATATATACATATATACATGTAGTAAGCTGTTGGACGATGTATACAGACTCGTGATACATGTAGTTTCTCGCGTGGTGCTCGGCAGGCGCCTCTGCGATACACGCGCGGGTGCCCGCACTCACTTATCTTGCTCTCCCCGCCTCCCTCTCGCTCTCGTGACTCCTCGATCCGTGTAAAACGTCATCGCGCGATGAGAATCTCTCAGCACGAGGTGTCAACCATGTCGTATATTCAAGAGCACAAGGAAAAGAGAGCATGGAAATGCACAGATTAACGCACAGCATGTACAACGAGTCATTATGCTATACTTCTAGCTCGCTCGTGTACTCGTTAATTTTTTCTATTAGATTTTTGAACTGAGAAGGCATTCGCACTACGTCATTGCGTTATACACGAAGGTGGGAAAAAAGTTATTTCCGGCACGGTAAAATATTTAATAAATGATCAAAATCTCTATATGTTAAAAATTAAATTAATAACAACTAATCGTAGTTCGGATTTCCGTTTCGTACGAAAAATAATAATCTTCCCTGAACAGAAAACCGATTCGAAATTTTAAAAAAAAAAAATAATTTTCTATTGCTTCCTCATGGAGAAAGTTTTGTTTCCATGAAAAAAAAAAAAAAATTCTCGAGATTTTTATGTCATAATTGACTAAAACATCAATTGAAGTGACTTAGAAAAAGTGCCCGTATGTATTGCGTATGTCTGTGTGTGTGCGCTCAACTCAAAAACCGTTCAACCGATTGACCTAAAATTTTGCACACAAGTGAAGCAGCAGTTCACCTTTGATTGTTGCAATTTTTCACAAAATGTATGCAGAAGTGTTTATTTCATGGCTTTTTCGAATATCTCAAAAAAGGACACGCGGCCTCTAGTTTAATATTAATTCTAGGTAAAATTAATGATATTTCCTAAATAATTCTTCCTGAGTGCAAGTACTCTTAATGTTGTTTGGTATTGAATTTCACCGAAATCGGTAAAGCGGTTTAGATGTTATAGAGTTTAAAAATTTCCGGAAAAATCACATTCTTGCTGTAACTTTGGCAAAACATAAGATAACAAACTTTAATTTCATACATGAAATCGGCGCTGCGATTATTAGTACATAGTTTCGCCATATCATGCAATATGTTTCAAGTTCTTCAAAATCTTAAGTTTTGGAAACATTATGTTATGGCATTAACCTTAATAAAACATAAGAAAGCGAAGTCAAACTTTGCACATTAAATTAGTACTATTTAGCAATAATAGGTACACAGTTTCGTTATAATTTGTAATGTGGTTAACATTTTTTAGAAGCTTAACTTGGATTAACAAACAAAGCTACAAAGCTAAACATTGCAAATAGTTTACTCACTATCTTTCGCTTTTTTACAAAGCTTCCTCGATAAGGAAGCCAAAATCGATTAACATGCTTCCTCATAGTTTTGTAAAAAGAAAAACCAAAAATAATGAGGAAATAATTTCTAAAGTTCAACTTGGTAGCTTTTTGAAATATTTTCAAATTTTCATAAAGAAGAATAATTTTCCATACCAATATCTTGAAATTGTTGTAAAAGAGAATAATTTCCCATATCAATATTATGAAATTTTTTTAAAAGATAATAATGTCCCATACTAATATTTTTTGTTGCAGATGTGACGGATTTACATGATCATGGTAACAAGATAACTGCGTATAGCGTAAATCGCCAGAAAACCGGAAAATAACTCGATTGCTATGGTGAGTCGAGGGATTATTGCCATATTCTTTTCTCCGTGTAGGATGTCATAATTTTTGGGTTTCCGCTTGATCATTGCCGTCGAGAGACCATATATCTCTTATCGAGAGCGTCGCGTGTCCTGCGGGAAGTCTGCTCTCCATGGAAACAGGATGTGGCATTACTGGAGAGTCGAGAGGACGACCAAGATCCCGAAGACTGATTTACCGGTAAGTACGCACGTTCGGGTGCTGTTTCTGGCGGTGGTGCTTCTGCGGCACACTCAAGAGTTATTCACTTCTCATGGAGTGTTGCCCGGGCGCTCACTTCCACGCGGTCGCCCTCGAAACAATTAGAGGCTTTATGAGGCCGCGCGCGAGGCAAACTAATACCGCAAAGGAGTTCCTGGCCCTCGAGAGTGAAGCCCTTGGGCTACGGGACGTTGCGCGGGGGATTTGGAGGGGAAGTTGTTTAAAGTGACGCAGGCCACGTGTTCTTCTTCTTCTCTTCCTTCTCTTTCCGAAGAGCAAGCGAGGTCGACGTTCTCCGTGATCTCTGCGCCAGCGAAGTGGCATTAGGGATACTCGGTGAGAGGAATTCTGGTAGAAGCATTTTATATATCCGAACTAAGAGGAACGTATATGATATATATATATTGCGTTTTTATACACGCATGAAGATACATAAAAATATGAATAGTGGTGAGTGCTGGTGTTTTGGGACCATAAGTTAATATATCGAGACTCTTATTTTAATGCACTACTTCTAAATGCGTTTTTTAAGGCTTAAGTGGTTTAAGTGGAAGCTATTTAATAATGACTCCACTGTTAAATATTTATTTGAAAATCTATAAAATGTTTATGAAGTTTTGTGCACATGCGGTGTATAAAATATCATTGGCCAGGATGCAAGAATTTACTGTCACTTTACTGTTATAGTGAAAATACAAATGTTCGTAACTTATAGTACAGTATTAGAATGTTTCGACATTATTGTGGTGAATTTCATTTCAATTATTTTTTCTTGAATATATTCAATAAAAAACAGTGATTGAAATTTAAGAAATTCAATATTTATTATAAATGAATATAAACGAATCTTAATATACAAATATTAAACTTAAGATATGACTCTCAATTGTTTGCTCAATTGTTTTCGTGAACAATTTTTTTTGCAAGATTTTCATGTCAGTACACTCAGAATGATCTAAAACATCGAGAAAAGTGGTTTGTGCGAAACGTCTGTATGAACGTGTGTGTGTGCACATTTCGTTGTTTACACTATAACTGAATTTACAAAGCAACTGAACATTTTTTTTCTACACCATTTCAAAATTTTTGAAAAAATCGTTCTCACGCTATAACTTTCGCAATTAAAAAGGCACCGGGCTGAAATTTGTACATAATGTGCATGTACATAAATGGACTACCCGTAAAACGTGTATTGAATTTTGCGAGAATCTGTCGAGCCGTTCTGATTTTATAACAATTTTTACTTTCTTTAAAAATGTCTGGAAATACTATAACTCATGTAAATTCTGAGAT
Source organism: Tromatobia lineatoria (assembly GCA_949699805.1). Taxonomy (NCBI): domain Eukaryota; kingdom Metazoa; phylum Arthropoda; class Insecta; order Hymenoptera; family Ichneumonidae; genus Tromatobia; species Tromatobia lineatoria. The sequence continues at coordinate 4,275,351 of OX453036.1, read as the reverse complement.
ATTAGGCTACAATTGCCGATATGATTTCACGATTATTGATTTCCAATTAAGATTTTGGTCTTATTATCTGTTGACGTGTCAGAAAATTTCTATTTTAATGAAAAAAACGAAAAAAAAAAGCTTTTACGTAAAAAAAAAAGTTCGAAATTTTTCACAGATTCATCTTAAATTCTCTATACACTTAAACGACCATTTAAAAAGATATTCGGTACAAATTTGACACCAATCAGTTAAGTGGTTACAATTTTATGGCATTTTGAATTATTTGAAAAATCTCGTTCGAGCGCTTGCTTATGCAAATTACTAGGTATCAGTTTTAATTTAGTTTACATATGGACTATCATTACGCAATTTTTTAGTAAAAATTTTACACAAATTGGTCGATCGGTAAAAATCATACGTCACTTTGAATTTTTATAAAAATGTCTTACGTGTAGAAACAAGCCAGCAAAGTAGAACCTTGCAAATTGCTTCTTCATTATTTCTTTCTTTCTACAAAGCTTCCTCTATCAGGAAGCCAAAATTGATCAACATACTTCCACATAGAGGTAACTTTGTAAAGAGCAAAAAAAAATGAGGAAGCAATTTGCAGGGTTCTACTTTTTTTTTCATTGAAATGTATATCAACTCTAATTGAATGTACTTGGTTTTTATATGCCGTATAATTTAGTAATTCAAGCGTGTTGTAAATTCAACAAAATTCCAGCAGTGTATATAATTTTTTTAAAGCATCCACTTCAACTTTGGAACTTCTCGAATGATTTCCTTTACTTTTGTCCTGTAGCAAAGTATTTCGATACACACTAAATGCTTGAAAGAATGTGGTACAACCTCAAATAGTTATCTGTTTTTATTTTTTATTTTCCATTGTAGATTCTATCTATCGCTGGGGAGGTAAAAAAAATTCTCCTTCTGAGGAATTGTTTTCAGGTAGCGTGCCGTGACTAACGAAAACCCTGGGTTTCAGGTATAGAAGGTATATTTCCGTGGAAAATAACGAGAAATGGAGGAATAGAGGCCGAGAGAGAAAAGAGGAAAAGAAATGGAAACGGCACAGAAACGAGAAACGCGATATCTCACGGAGGGCGAGTTACCCCCGGGGGTCGCGGAGCGAGAGCAATCTCCCGCGAGATCTCGGAGAAAAGTGAAAACGTGAAAGGCATAATCTCGAGCTGGCCGGATTATAAATCTTGGCGACCCGCCATTGGGCCCTCAGGTCTTTTCGTGGACGGTCGTCTTCGTGAATGTGACACAGACCGAGTGCGGTGGTCTGGTTGTCGCAACCGAGACAGTTCAGGCCACCCACACCCCTAATTATTAACCTTCTTATCTGGCCGCGAGGTGCGGAGACGACGTTTCAACTCTGCTCTCACCCCTCGACTGCGCTTCTCCATAGTAGCTCTCTAAATTTCCCAGAATCAAGACCAACGGTTGGATTACGGTAATTAACGCTGAAGACTCGCGGCAGGCGCGCGAGGAAAACTTTTTGTATCTTTGGTAAAAAAAACAAAAAGTAAATCTGGAAATGTCGCGGCAGGATTATGATGAATTAATTTCCTTACCGAGAATAATCTGCCCCGTACACGTAATTGCCTTATTCGAGCCGATATCTTTACTTTCAACCGTTCAATTCGGTGGAATTTTTAAGTAATTCTTTTGGGGAATCTTCTCATTTTCACACTTTATTCTCTCGGCTAACTTTCAATATTTTCTTTCAAATAATTTTCCTAAATGAATAAATAAAACAAAAATACAAAACGGAATAATGGCTGCCATTTAAAACATAAAATCAAATTTATTCATTTTTTACTTGTATTGTTTTTTTTTAATTTTCATAATGAAAACCTTTTTTCTAATTTGTTTTAATAATGCATCAATTTATGAAAATGATATATATATATATATTAGAGTGGCCCAACATTTTTTTTTACTTCGCACACCCTAAAACCGTCGTTTATATAATTTTCTATTGACAACGGTAGAAGGAAAACATCGTGCGATTTTTTTTAGATGTCGTGCAATGGGTTTTAGTATTTCCCATTTAATTAACACGTAAGCAGTCGTTGTCTCGAGTTTCCAGGGGATTGCCAATTTTCGTACAAATTAGACGGGTATAAAAATAGCGACATCAAATAGTTTCTTCAATCCTTTTTAATTGGGTGTATCATAGAGCATTTACTCCCACATACTCTCAGAGATATTCAACTTTGACTACAATAAATGCGTATAATTTGAATTTTTTTGCGGATAACTCGGACACAGTGAATCTTACGACCATAATTATTACTATCAAACTTCAAGAAAATACGTTCAGCTCCAAAAGTACATAAGAATCATTCTCGTAAGATCAAACTTGATGGAATTATCATTTATTAAAGTTCAACTTCAAAATATAACTCGTGGTGAAATGGTTATTTTTCGCCATAGAATACGTTTTTGGTTACTTTAATTAAATCAATTAGTTGCATATACCTGTAAAGTTTTGTTAAAGTGCATATAGGAACCTCATCTATTTAAAAAATATACGCAAGGACAAAAAAATTTTCTTTTGTTCATTTTTCAAGTTCAGTCATTAAGAATACGATTTGAATTGTTTTAACCTCTATAGCAAAGCTAAAAGGTCCTGAAAAGTCACTTAGCGTGAAAAAAACATGTCTAAGATATCCTATTACTTAAAAAAAAAAGATTTTTTTGTGATCAAAAAATTTTTTCCAAAATTTTTATTGGCACTATAAAAAAGAGCAACTCTAAAGACATAGTGTTAAGCTGTTTCGAATTATTTTGCATGTTAAGTAACCGAATGAAAAGAGTTCGAAGTCAGTTGTGAAAGAAGGCTCTTGCGGGTTTGATGACCTTAGTGCTTAACGGTGTTGAATATAATGATGAGATGGTTATCAAAACTTGTGTACAAAGTACAACCACTTGATGTACAATTCGTGCAGTATTTGAATTTTTCCCGCTTTCGTGAGGCTCGGAAAAAAAATTCAAAGTAATTGTGCCAAAACTCCCATGTTATTTAAATGGGAAAATGTTTGTGCTTACAAGCACGTTTTCCCGTTGAGATAGGTTTTTCGAATTTATCGATTTTTTCGAATTTATTTCGAACTACCTGAAGGGGTGTCTCGGACAAAATCACTTAACATCGAAACGACCACTCCAATATATATATATATATATATATATATATATATATTGGAGTGTCTTATATATATATATAAGACAATAGAGGACTCGAGTATATTTTAAACATTGTCGGTAAAAATTTTCAAAACCATCCAGCTGTTTTAAAGATGGTAGGGTCCCGCTTTTGAAAATAATATTTTGCGAAAAACGCGGTTAGTTTTGCGCATTAAGCAGCCTTCAACACGGTGAGCTCGGGTAACGAGCTGTAACTTTCATGCTACATTGAATTTCAACATCAACAAATTATATAACCTACTTAACAGTATGAACAATTCGAAGAAAAAAAATCATTCCCTTGTTCTTAGATTCAAGCTCTTAACGAAGAAAACGACACCAGCGGTTAGCCACTGTGAGAATAACAGTGACCACTATGTAAGTTTCGGAAAACACAACACTTAGCTGAGTATCTTTCATCTGTTATTCATTTGTACTGTAACTATGTATAGCCATGCCACACCCCTAATTATCGAGTTCTTTATCCGCCGAGCAGGCGGAGTTTCCGACAGGGGAATAGGCCTGAGGATGGTGAACAGAAGAAAGCCTCGAAATCACAGAAATCGGGAGTGACAGGCAGGATTTGGCATAATTAACGGTAACGACGCATTCGGTAGAGCCAGCCGCAATGGGTGTCGGAACCATTTCGTATGGAAGGAGGGATGAGGTTGGCGTCGGTGGCCGCGACAGTAGCCGCCACCGCGCGCACCAACAGTGGCAGACCGAGCGACGCTTTCGCGCTGGTTCAAACTGGTTTCGGACGTAATTGGCGTCGACGCGAACGTTAAGAGTACACGCGCCGGCTCTGCGGGGATGCGCGCGTACTATTGCGTGCCGCGGTGAATCCATGCCAAAAGCGGGAACAACGGCCGAGCTTGCTAGCCTATAAATTTCACCCCTTTACGAGCCCCCGGCTACGAGCAAATCCCAGTTGCAATGCATGCTCCCGTTCATGTAGCTTTCTACTGCGGTTAAATTTACTTGTACCCCACTAGAAATTCAGCAAACCTCGGTAAAATGAGATGTTTTCTTTGAATAAGTCAATTTCATGTCAACTTTTAATGTACTCGTTTAGACTCTCCGAAATGATGACAAGGATTAGTCGTAAACAGAAATGTCCGTCGCACGAACGTTCGTTACTTTTGAAATAATATTTTTAAAAAAATGTATCGTATAATTTGTTTATTATTAAACGTTTAGTAAACGTGGCCTGCACGTTATTTGAATTCAAGTTTTTACTTTATATAAAATCCTGATAACATATTTTCTGGCAATTAATTTCATGGAAAAAATTGTAAATAGAAAATTTATCGAGTAACGCCTAACAATGAAAGCGATTGTTAATTTTGGTCGTGGAATTTACTTTTTATATTTTTTCTATTATGAAATGTATTGCCAAGAATGTGCTTCAAGGGTTTTATATAAAAGTTAAAACATTTAGTTTTATATGTATACAAAACTTTTAAAAATACTTTGTTTATTTTTCCTATAATATGTTAATTATTACATTAATTTTTTTAAATTAAAATGAAGAAAAAAACTTTCTTTAAAAGAACGAACGATGGACATTTGTGGTTGTAACTATCAATGCGTGATGCATATCACTTTTTTGAAGACGCACTAGTGTAAAGAATTATTAAATGACAAGTTTTTCGGATTGCAATGTTCCTAGTGGTTACAACAAATTGATAACTCAGGAATTTCCATGGGATAATGCGAAAAGTCTAAGAAATCGTCCATTTCATCGGGTTTTTCTCCAACCTCCAAAATTAAGATAAATTAATTGGAATTATTACATGACTCTCAGTTGTATCACAAAATCTAACAAACCACGAAAAAAGCAAAATAACTAGAAAAAAGGAGCAGCATTTTTATAACCCATTTTTTGCGAAAACAAACTACCGTAGTTATCGACGCCTCAGCATCGAATCTTTTCACACCGCAACAAATCCTTGTTCGAAAATCTGCGATATTCTTTCGTAATAAAGCTGAGGGGCTGCGATTGGCAAGAAAGTTGAGCGGACCCTACTGCGAGATCTGTGCACCCCAATGGGGATCGAAAAGGGTGTTAGCTGCACGGGCGAGAAAGAGTGAGACGGAAACGAGTGACGGCAAAGGTCGAGTGAGGGTCTTCCGGGTGGTGAGGCGTTGTCAGGGTGGGGTCACAGACGAAGAGAGAGTTGCAGTAATGAGCTTCCCACAGAGGCAACTCTCCAGCTAGCGGCTGCTCCCTGTAACGAGCAAAAACTTATCGTCACTCTCCCTACTGATTTACTTGACCTGCCACGTCGTTAGTCGTCGCGCGACGCCCGAAAAACCTCGACATTTCCCTTCCCCCACCCCTTAAGGCTCCCGCGGCCATCCCGCGCTCTACGACCTCAGCACCATTTTCAAAAACTCTTTTCCTTCATGGTAAACCGCTGCACTGCGAGGGCTGAACGACTCGAGTAACTTGAGAGTCATTGCGCGACTGCTTTCGAAGCATTAACGAGAAAAAGTCTAAATATATATTTTCCAGGTTAAGAGAAAACTTTTCAATTCCAATGGATGAGATCTCGGTTTTTTTCTTCAGTTTACCTCCCCTCCGTGCAATAAGATTAATCGACACTGCAGCGGACTTTTTATATACCTATATCGATTCCTGACTCTACTTCACAACTTTCTCATGCAGTATTATACTCTCGATTAATTAATACGTAGAGACGATAGTCGAGAGTGATTTAATGGCGAATGTAATCCTGAGTGTAAAAAAAAACGAAACAGAGGAGATATACGACAACGTACAAGACACCATACAGCAGCCGGCGCTTCGTATATACCAGTGTACGGTATAGACCCACACGGTATAATGGTTTCCACGTGGAGTGAGGCAAAGTTCAGCAGTATATCACTCCAAGATAAAAGCTTACCACTCATCGCTGCCGCACGGTGCCTCTTCCTTTCGCCCTTTTCTCTGCACCGAGGTGTATCATCCATCCTGCGACTAATACGAACGTTCCATGATAATGTACATGGTTTTTGGTTGCTAAGCAATGTCGAAAATCATCCCAAGCATATTCGTGTAGATAACGATTTAATCTTACTCCAAGGACCATAAAATTACAAATATATAGCGCTTTTATCAAACCAGAAGTTTGTCTTGAAGCAGTGTGGCCCAAAATGGTTAATACTCCAATAAAAATGTGTTAAAATTTTACAATTTTTAATAGAAAGCTTAATGATTAAAAAGAAGAGTTGTGAAAGATTAATATTCGCTTGATGTTAAGAATTTAAAACCCACAGAAATTAGATCTTTTTATACTCTTTTCCATAAATTAATTTGAAGCAAACTTCCTTACTTCCACGAAAACGTGATACAGCTGAACTTTTTATTTTTTTCCGTCCACCAATTTTTTCAATTCCAGTCCTTCTTTGTTCGCCGTTCACTAGATTGCTTCGTCACTTCCCAACTGATGGTCGTTTCCGGGTGCACGGGAATTGAAGTCTTGGAACGTCTAGGAAGGAACACGTTCGGAGTCAGCACTAATTGTCCTCAGAGGAGCTGAGGAAATTTGAAACCCTTTGCTCGTTAAAAAGTATACACCAGCGTAAGAACGCTGAGCGCCGTTTCGCTTCGTAATAAGGACAGAAGGCAAAAAGTGCCATAGATTGAATAACGATGACGACGAAGCCAAAGATGACGAGGAAAATAGCCAGTGATTCGTCACTCGACACTAAATGTCAGTAGGGCGTTTATTCGACAGCTGCGGAATGTGGGAGACTCTAGACAAGACCACTGTCGCTATAACTGGACCGCACCTCCCGCGTTTACTGGCCTCGGCTCAATTTTAGGCGCTAATGGTCCGTTGTTCAAAGAATTCTGTCCACAAAAAAAAGTCAAACGCTAACAGAGTCTCATCTGTTAAGTAGGAAAGACGGAACGTTTATTTTTTATATAAGCAACAAAGGCATACAATTAATAGAACATATTTAAGATTTTTCATATTCCTGAACCAAACGGAACAATTAATTTCTAAGATCGTTATTGTAAAATGTTTATATTGAAGTATTATGAAATTGTATACTGTATAGTACAGAAAACAATTTTTTTGTTTTCTGTACAATACAGAAAATGTTAGTGGCACAGTGTACAGTACGATTTGCTTACTCTAAGTTCGATTTTATTTAGTCCGAAACTTGACGCACAGTTAAATTTAAGTGTGAAAGGAGATGGTTGGAAAACATGTGAAAAAAAAAACACTTTGCTCTGTGTGGAAAGTAAGTAGCGAAGAATGCGCTCATCACAGAGTATAGGGCCGCGCGCGGTCCTTACTGCAGTACGGGAAGTAAGTAGTAAAGATAAAATTTATCGGTGACGCGCGTAGTGTTCCATCGGCGATCCCTCGGTTCTTTTTTTCATGACTAGCGTTTCTGCGTTTTCATATAGGCACTACAAAAAGAAAATAAAGTGCTCGAGCGCCACTGCTATTCCGACGCCGGAATGAAAAAAATGCGTGCGCGGTATCATAAACTATAAAGAACGTGTGGTGAAGTTACGGCGTGGAATGAGCGCGCAGAAGTGCCTCCGGAAAGCGGCAATGCATTGAGTCGTAGGGTTTCAAAACGTATTTGAACGTGTTCTACTCAATTTTCAGACCCAGTTCTCAAGTCGTAAAGCGGATGTAGCATACATCAGTCCGTAAAAAAAACCATTCTTCTTAATTGGATTTACTTACAGAAGAAACCTTAAACATGTAATAAATTGAAATTCAAAAAATGTCATCGATAGAATATAGAAAAAATTGAGAATACTTTTTTGATGATTTGCACTTTAACAACAATTATTGAAGCATCGGGTCTCATCGCTCAGAAGTTCATCGTGGAATGACTGGCCCGTCATTCTTGCGCCAGGATTAGCAGGGGAATGGAGCAAAACTGGAGTATAATTGGAGTTTTGGGAATGGTAGCAGGGGCAGGGGAGAATGGAGCAACATGGCAGCAGGGGAATGGGCATTTTTTCGGGTCTGCACCGTCGATGGTCTATTGTAAATAGATATTCGGTCGGTTATTTTACACCATATTGGGTTGCAATAATCAATGCGATCGTACCTATACCATCAAATTTGTTAGCTTTCGATTCATAGTATACAAGGTTCTGAATAAATTTATTAAGATTTCTTCTTTCCAGTTTCGTATTATACTGTATCCAGTAACATAATTTTGGCAACAGTGACACTTAATTCGTCTTTGGGAAGTAAATGTTTCAGCGAATGAATTAAAGGATGTGACCCAGACAAAATCGATATGACGTTAATTACGATAAAATCACTACAATAAATATTACGATAAAATATAGGGAGAAATATAAAGCATGTTTTCACGCACATATTTGATGTTTTTTTTTGTGTACATGTTAAGTACGTATTTTTATTTATATATTTCCCTCCATACGCAATTGTCAATTTTGTTTATATCGTCAAGTTCGGTTTGTATTTTAATACAATCTGGAGAGTTATGATATTGAAAGTTTGTCTTTGTGATTTATTAATAGTTTTTAGAGGGGATAGTGTAATTGGAGATTGGAGGCGATTTAAGATGAATGAGCGTTTATTATGTTCACTGGTTTGCAGCTGTATTTTTCCAATATAGACGATATCTCCTCCCTTCTCACCTGTTATAATTTCGACTTTAATGTTATTTTCAAATAATTTATGGATTTTTAATCGAATTCCGTTACATAATCCGTTCCTTGTTGCATGATTTCTTAATAACATCACAATTGCCCCAGATTTTAGGTATAATAGAATTCAAATATTCGATAGGGTAGTGTAATTTAATGTTTTTATCAGTCTGGTCTACTTCTTTATGTGTTGCCGTATCGATAGTGTAATAGACATGTTGTATACTTTCGATTTTTTAAAGTACTTTTTCATTTAAGCGATTAACAGCGTCATCGTGTCACGCTAAAATTGGTCTATTTGACAAATTTTCCTTCAAGCCAATCGTTGTCCCATAAATATCTTTGCATACATCGTCTAATTCCCAATTTTCTGGGATATGTACTCGCTCTATGGAACCATCGCCTATTTTAAGTAACCACTCCGAATGTGCTTGGTAAGGTGTACGCATATTTTCCTTCAGATATAAGCTTTCGAAAAAATTCCATAAGTATGAGTGCTTTATCGTTTGTTCGATTATTGTAAATTTATTTCCATGGACCTCAAACTCGAAAATGCCAATTTTTGAAGCGTCAGCCCCCGAAAACGTTGACCCCCGAAAACGTTGGCCCCCGAAAACGTTGGCCCCCGAAAGCGTCAGCCCTCGAAAACGTCAGCCCCCGAAGACGTCAACCCCCGAAAACGTCAGCTTCTGAATGCGTCACCCCTCGAAGCGCCAGTGCGATAGCATCCGGAGGTACATTTTTTAATACTTTCTTAAAAATAATTTGTTAATAATTGTTATTTTCCAGACGATTTTAGATTGGAGATTTTCTAGAGGAGATTATAAAATTTGCGTTGTTTTGCATTTTTTTTAAATGTAGGTTAATGGTTGACTTCGAATCGTGCCACCGCAAGGTATTTTTCCAAGAAATCCAAGAATCCAAGACCAAGAAATCGTGCCCACTGCAAAGGTATCTTTCAAAAAAGGCGATTCTAAGGTAATCGCGTTTAAAAAGCTGCATGCTAAACGACCACCCGCACCGGACGGTCGGTTGAAGTACCTATAGTTACACATCTAATGTTCCGATCTTAATGAAATTTGGTGAGAATATTCTTCAGGCATTCTACTTAAAGAATATGTAATTTAAAAAATGTCGATTTTTCGGCTCATCACATATACATCACAGTGTCTATAAGCCGTTAACTTCTTTTATTTCTAACTGTCAGTCAAAGCAGCAATACAATAGCTCCTATTTATTGGTACCGTTAATCTATATATAATATAGATTAATCTGTAAATCTATAAATTACAAAGAGTATAAATATCATCAAATAATGTACAAGTCTTAATACCACATTCTGAGTTACAGAACGAAAGACTCGAGAAAACGGATAAGTTAAGTGAAAAGCGAACGGAAGAAATATACGGAATGATTTTCGCTTTTCGATATTATATTGGAAATCGCAGGTGCTCTCCTGTCGTCTATTTATTCCGGAAACGATCTTTTTCCCATAACCCGTTCATATAACCAGGCAGGCTGGCGCCTCTCGACTGTTTCTTTAGGATTCCCGTCAGCCTCTCCACCCGTATATTCGATACTCACCACTGTAGTAACACTAGTAGCTCTCGAGACTCGAGAGCGCGGCATACGCGTTCTAGCAGTCTTCTCTTCTTTCGGATCGCACTCGCCGCACCTAAGACAACAAACAATCCGCTTCCTGCCTAGTGGCTCATCAGCATTAGTCTGCGCTAACAGTTTATGTTGTTTTTCAAGTCATATGACCTGCAGCCCGGTCTCCTTATTCATTGATATAATCTCAAACGTAACTCATTCGCGAAACAAAAAAAGAAGAAAAACAAAAGTTCAAAGAACTCGTACTTTCCAAGGTCACATAACATCATCACCATAAAACGATCGCATTTATTAACATACTTTAAGGCAATGTGCTACACTGAGTAGCTACGAGTGCGACAGAGACAACGACATCGCCCGTCGCAGAATAGCGAGGGAGAACGACAAAAGCATGTAATATGTTACATGTTACCTTAAACGCTAACACAACGATAGGTCGCGGTTGAGTGAATGATTCCATTGAAAGCATTAACGAGACCAAAACCAGTTCAGAATGCAAAAAATCATAAATTTAATACTAAATCTACGGAGGATTTAGAGATTTGTCAAACTCAATGATAATAAGATATCTCGAATGTTTATTCAGATATGTTGAAGCGAAATGATAGTGAAGGCGACGACAAGTAGGAATGTGCCGTTGCCTTGTCGTTGTCAGGACATTTGTCGTCACCTTTGCGATATCCATCTTCCCTTATCTCCACTTTCTCTAGTACCGGAAATGTTTCACACGGTTTTGCGCTGAGACACACGACATCGGGGAAGCTCGAGGACAGTGATAGCGTGACCGGAAGCTATTTAACGCCTGCGTTGTCCGCGCCCGGAACGACCGGGTGAACTCACACTCGAGGAAAGATTAACCCGAACATCGATCAACTCTCGAAGACGTTTGTCCCTCGAGTGTTAACAAACCAACCAGAAACGGTTTCTCTCGTCCTCCTGCAACGTACGCGTATGTTGTACACATATACACACCTTCGCTCGTCCCTTCTGCTTACTAGGCTTTCGCTTCCTCATCCTGGAGTCGACCTCCTTCTCAGTAAACAGCGGTTTGCCACGGGGATCACGTTTCTCGGTGCTGGAACACCCTCGAGCCACTATTTGCACACGGCGTTAGATCTACACCCCCTTTGCCTACACACGTGGGTATGGATGTGCTCACATGGAACCTACGATGAGTTAGATATAGATAGAAGTGACCTGGGTAACTCCGGGACGATTTTCAACAATGTGATAAGCTTCGATCCTTGGTCAGATAATAATCGCTATCAAATGATCCGCGGAAAATGGTAGAAGTATAGATTCTCTTCTTCGGCTTGATGAATTTTAATTTGACATGGTTTTATTTTCGAGATAGCAGTCAAGGAAACAAATAAAGAGAAACTAGTGTTTTAATCTATGCAGCAAAGCCCAGTTTAGCTCGTGAAATTGAAGTCAGGCACCAGATTGCACAGAGCAAAACTTTTTAATTATCCAGACTATCAGGTTACGTGTCACAAGGGCTGTGTGCCAGTAAGAGAGCTTTCCTAGAGTGGAACCATGTAATTTTCTTTGTTTTTCTGCGGGAGTTTTTTTTTCCTGTAGTTGAGGTGTAATATTACACAGACTGTGTGAAAAGCTCGTGACCTGACAGACCACTTTTTTTTTTTTTTTCAAGTGAAGAGTAGTCCAGTGAAGCAGAAAAAAGAAACGTCTCGCGAGGTTAATCAGCTGGTGAAAGTGAAACAGGAAGAAAGAATGAAAAAAACAAAGGGAGCTCGACATAGAAGAGTAGAATGAACTCGGAAAAAGTCGGATAATTGCGTGCGCGCGAAATATGACGAGGGATGACTGAATGTGTATGACCGAGAAAGTGGAGCAAAAATAATTAGTCAAAGGGAAAAAAACCGAATACAAAAAGATTCAAAAGCACGTGGGCTCGACACCAGTCAAGACGACAATACCAGATTCTCATCTCTCCATCCCATTGCCAGTTCTCCTTCATCCTGGGATTTCATCTCGTCAAGGATTTCCCGCAAATATATCTCCCGATTTGCCATAGTTCCCCCGACCTCAACCCACACTTTTTTAAATTCCAATGTCGCCCCTTGAATGGCAACTTATGGAAGTCCGTGAGGCAAAAACTTTCCTTCATCCTGGTAGGGCACAATGTATAAGCCGAGACGAGAACCTCTCCGCTTCCTATGTCGTTTCATCAGAGAAGGAGGGAAAGATAGAAGGGCCTTCACAATGCGCGGCCCTCCGTCGTAGTTTCTTATTCCCGTGGATAGGCATGTGCCCGAAGAACGAACGACGTACTTGCGGATGGGGAGGTGGACAACTACGAAGCCGCATGTCGATTGGAAGAGAGTCGGAGGTCCTTGCTGCGGTGGGACGAAAAAGAGAAGGATTGCGCGATGCGGCTATGGATGAGGATGAGGAGGAAAAGTAAGCTTCATTTCAGCCGCTAGATTTAGAAGCCAATTTTCGCTAGCATTGACCAGACCCCCTTGGACCACGGTGAGTAGGCGGTCGACGGAATAGTGGTTGCTGGGCTGAGGAAAAGAAAAAGAGGGAGGGAGGTCTCGAGTGAAAAGGGAACCTTTACTCCCATCATGAGGATAGCAACGGGAGACGGAGTGACGAGAAGGAAAGAACAAGAGGTGAGTAGGGAGAAGGACAGGAAGACTCGGTTGCCGTGGAAGAAAAGTAGGGAAGCTCGGAAACTGGCCCGCTGGAAATCCCCGAGCTGCACGGGATCGCCTTAGCTCTGGAAGGCTGTATGGCCTGCTAACGCGGACTCGCCAAGCGGATACGCCGTAGAAACTTTCAATTGGCTGTTCGAATTCGTTCGTCGTATACTGCTGGATGTTGCCGTTGGAAATCCAATCCCAGAAGCAGGAGGCAGCTCCTCCACTAACACTGCCACTGATGCTGTGGCTTTCTGCAGGTTCGAGGCTAAAGCGAGCGGGAGAGGGTGGCCGGTACTTATACTATATCCCACGAAGGACCGACAGAACGACGATTTTATTACTGGACTTATCGGGATAAGCTTACTCTTTCTCTACTCTTCCCTTTTATTTCGCTCGCCCTCCCTACGTTCTTTCCGTCCGGTCCTCTTTCGGTGAACCTGCCTTCGCCCAAACGATCGAATCGAGTGCTTCTGTATACGCCAATTCTACGAGTTTTCGACGGCTTTTTTGGCTGTCTCGTTCCACTCTTCCTTTTTAAAAGCCATTCCCTCTTTTTTGCTGCTTCTGTCGCGGATAGCTTGCCCGTAAGAGCCTCGGATTACTTTGGCTCATCCAATCCTTCGATGAGGTTGTATACATATAGTACTTGTACAATCCATCTGAACGTTTTGCTTGAGATTCTTGAGGACCGATGCAAATATCCTCCGGTGGCCAGAGGCACGAAGTATATACTTTTTCACAAAACTGCTGATTCCTTTCCCTTAACCGTTTAACGTTCTCTGAGCTCCGATGTCACTCGGGTATGACTTATACGTTGACCCTGCTAATTAATCCTACTGAAAAAGAAGATTCGTGTATAATATTGAGGATTCATTTCAAGCCCTGACTGACCCTATAACGCAAATGTTAGTTCTCAAATCTAAATGCAAAGTAAAGTAGATACTGTGAATACACTTAGTCCACAGGAGGAAGGATTACCAAATCCACCAGTGGGACATCAAGGACGCAGTTTAGCCTATCATATTGCAGTCCTTGGGATCTGGTTTCTCGAATATGAAGTAGGTGAAATGGGTACCATGATGAGACCAAGGCTAACGCTTTTCCTCGTATTAAGTTAGATGAGATTAGGTTAGACCCGTGTCGGGATTTGCTGCTAGCTGAAAGATATACGATCTCGCACAGTTGGCGCGAAGATCTTATAGGACTGCACCTTTATACACAGAACACTTCATAGATATACATGTACTGTGAAATTGTGCAAGAGGTGAAGGATCGAGGAAAACTTCAGTCGATTTCTTTTTGCATTATCATTTTTCTTGCATTCCTTTACATCTATTTTTTACCGCTACTACATCTTCCTTATTTTATTTGATCTTTTTCCTTGGAGTATAATGAACGCCTCAGTTCTTCTGTCTTCTACGGCTTCTACCTTGCAGCTCTTTTTTTCCGCCGTTGCTTGGGTTTCGCTGTTCCTCCTCTTAAGCTCTTCTCCTACACCGAACCATCTATCTATATCCCGCAGTTTGTGTTTCGCAGTATCCCTATTTGGTTTTTGACTTCCACGTCACTCCATATCCAGCAAGGTCTTTTCATTGCCTTCGCAAGTGCTACGTACGGTATTGGAGGCCGGATCGGACGTTGGCGAGGGTAAGAAGCACGTCCGCCTACTCAACGTCTCGGCGAAATACCCGCAGCAGCGGACACGATGCTAGAACACTGAAGTGGTGCTTGAAGCGTCTGTACATTTCAACCTCCGCCATATATACCCATTGCCTGAGACATGACACACAGAAGTGTGACGTCCAGCATGCACTACTGACTGTCGGACGTTCCACGTCGAGCTCGCACTGCGCCCGATAATTAGCGGCGAGGCGAACAATGGACCGTCGTCCGTTTGTCATAACTGTCGAGCATCGCAACCGGTTCCTCTCTGGGCGCACGCGTTACGCGAGACTCGTACTTATTAACTCTAATGGCATGACCACGTCATATTATTACACTAATAAAGCCAGTAAGGGTTAGTTGTCTTCTTTCGAGTCTATCAAAGAAGTACGGGAAGTCCTCATAAAATGATGACTAGCTCAGTTCATCTTTTCAAATGGATAAAATTGAATATTGGACCTTAAAAGAAAAAAAGAAATACACGTGTAAGCTTCTTTATGTCGGTAATCATATTTCACTTCATGGCATCTATTTGACTGTTCGGATAGTGTACCACATTCCCATTAGTAGACAATATCTAATTCCATCTTCGAGGGTTTCGTGACTCTCATCCAGTAGACATGTATTATTGGTATTTGGCTTATAACATGTGTACACAAGCTTATCTTCTCTACCCCAAACCTCGCAGGGAATTCGACACTGCGGATCTGGATATCACATTGACTATGCTGGCAGAGTCTCAATCGCTCCCGACGATTCTGGTTACTGTGGCATCCGATGATTCCTGACCCGGATGTGGATGTTGTAGAAGCTACGTGATGCCAGATAGAAGTGAATTGAAGGGGCCCTGGCCATGAAGCTGCACGATTCTGTCTGCGTATGTAGCCTACGTGTGTACACTATGCACGGCCGGTTCACGAGAATAGTACGGGAAACAGTACAGGAACGTGGGGAACTCTGGAGCCGCGATTGCCGCGGTTATTAGGGAATAGGACGATCCTGCATCGTAATACGACAAGAAGGGCACCTTCTCAGTCACCCTGCTTGCTATACACTATATATATCTACCCACAACGCCACATGCCAGACACACTTCGGATAACTCGGTTAAATTCAAAGTTAACCGCCGATCGATAAGTCACTCTGTTCGATGCCACGTTCTGAGAGCTTAAACAGAGGCATCCCCATCAAACTCTCTGGATTTTCGGGCAACAGCGATCGCATGAAAGTGCATGGATAGTGGCTCAGTATGGAACCTGTCTTGATGACCAAGTTGAAACATACCGCGTGTGGCCCAAAGCCGAGCGACGAGCACATTCGCCGGAAGCCTCATGGATTGCCATACCGTATCCGACATCATCGCACAAGCTCCATCAACCATATCTAAAGTGCTTTGAAGGAGGAATGTTCTCGTGTGTTATGTACGCACGAGACTGGTCCGTTTCTATGATACCGAACAAGAGGAATCAGATGAAAAGGACTATATTTTTGTGGAAAAACACAAAACACACACACACAAGACACAGTTTCACTGATAATCGTCAAGTTTTCAAAAAAGTCAACTCCACGTCTATATGAGAAATAGGACGAAATTTAAGGGAGACGAGTCAGTCAAAACAATCAATTTTTACTATCAAGACAACTTCCTCTTTAGCGAAGAAAGAATATGAAATAATTCATTCCGTTCAGAACGAGATCGTAGGATTCAATTGTGAATAGAACAAACAATTGAGTGAACCGGTTGCTCGAAACCAGCTTCGTGAATTTTATACTCTGTACGTGGTCCAGAGAAGACTGCGCTAGGGATTGGCCTTCGCTAGGTCTTATTCTCTCCGCAGTTATATATGATTAATCGAGGCAATTTTTGTTTAAGCGTATAAACGATTCATGTCTCAGAACCCAGCCTTACCATTTACATTTTATATGCTTGTATATAAGGTGAATGACCCAATTAGTGACCTTCTAAACCCAGCGCGATGTTGTTGGGGCGAGAAGGTGGATAGAAATAGCAAATTGATTGAAATGAAAGATATTGCAGTGAAATTTACAGTTTTGATTAAATTTATCGAATGTTACTTATCTATATTTTTATCATTTTTAGGCACTATTATTTGAATATACGCCGTCATGCAAAAGACCCGATTAGTGTTCTATGATTTTCTCGTATGGCCTACTTTATGTCCTATTAAGGATGTATAATAGGTATAGTCCCGCTAAAAGTGAGTTTCAGAGACGATTTCGATCACTTCCCGATGGGATAAAAATCGGAAAAAATAATGCACATAAAACGTACTGAAAAAATTGATTTCGCACAATAATAATCCCAAAATGTTATTAACGAATTGGTGAAAAAAGTAATTGTTCTACAAATAACCAGTCAACCTAACTTTTTTTAATGAAAATGATACGTTTATTTTTTTGAAGGCGTATGGATTTTTTGAGATTTTTTTCTTTATTTTGATTTTGTTTTTTTTATTCTGAAAAATGCGCAGAATATAACAAATTTTGGATATGCGTTTTGCGAAAAAATCGTGAGTGAAGTAGATGGTTCTATGCCGAACACATATCCAAAATTCGTTATTTCGCGCACATTTTTGAAAATAATAAAAATCAAATCAAAATAAAGATAAAAATCTGAAAAAATTCATACGCATTTAAATAAATTAACATATCATTTTCATTAGAAAAAAGTTAGGTTGACTGATTGTTTTTTGAACAATGGTTTTTTCAGAAATTTGTTAATAACATTTTTTAATTATTACTATGCAAAATTTATCTTTTCGGCACGTTTAATTTCGATAATTTTTTTCCGATTTTCCGAAGTAATCGAAATTTTCTCTGAAACTCATGGTTGGTGGGACTATACCTTAGGGTGTGTAAAAAAAAAAATTTATTCCTTTTAAAATCCTGCAAAAGTGTGTACTCGGACCTCCAAATACACCTCCTGCATGTGAAACTGCCGGCAGAATTTTTTAAAGCATTGTTCTATCGATATTTACCTGGAAAAATAGATGTCGATTGAACGACCTCTAACAATGATCTGTCCGCGATTTCCTTTTACACAAAGTATTGTGAGGTACAAAACTAACGTGTGAGTCATGGAAACCTGAAGAAACTAAAGAAAATATGATTACGCTCGAAGCATCGGAGCATAATTTGTCCTTTCTTACGATTCACTTGGCATTTGGTATTTAGTCGTGTTTGAGGTTGCCAGTTATTAATCCAAACGAAAACTTCCGAAATTCAAAATAGGGATCCAGTATGGCGGACTAAATTGCAAAAAGTTGCGAAAATCTAGACTTCGAGTTAGGATTCATAACTAGTGACCTCAATAACCCCTGCGTACGTAACTACTCAGTGAGTACCTATCATACATCCTTAAAAACCCAAACGCGGACCCATACCGTCTTACATCTTTAGTCGAATAGTCACTAAATAATCCTATGAGTCCGAAAAGGTGTTTTACAGAAATCATACATTTTAAATAATTATTTCATGTAATTCATACAAGAATAACATAACAAGGTTATTCATCGATGTTTCATTCTGATCGAGCTCTCAGTCCGGTCGAGTTGCGGACACAAATCGCAACAACCCAGCGTTTGGGTAAACCTTTTTCTGACCTATATATTTTTCGGAGTAAGAGTAATTATTTGTTTTTTTTCGTACATGCTAACGTTTGCGTTCGTTCTTAATAATACTCTATGAATGAACTTTGTCCCGTAAACATTTTTGAAACATAAAAGATTATATTTTTCAGATGGTAAATTTTTACCGATAGAGACAAGAAAACGGCTCGCGATGGCTCGAGTCTGCAGGTAACATTTTTTTAATTGACGATTATTGAAAATTTATTTTCGGCGCTTCTTAAATCGCATAATGCAACGATCAAAGAATATAAACAAAACATTTGATGTGTATGGGCCATGGTCAGTAATTGGATCATTCACTTCAATTCCGTTTCAAGAACCTTAAAAACCACTCTGCTTAAGTCATGTGTAGTGTAACTGCAAAGAAACCGGAACCTATCAAAAGCCCATTCTTAAAGCAGCGTTCTCTGAATCCCGTGCAGAGTGTAAAGCTCATGAATCTGGTTTCGAAGCGACCAGTTCACTAAATTGGTTGCTCCATTTACAATTGAATCCTTTGGCTTCTCCCTTGAGGAAGGTAATTATTTGAAATTGTTTCTTCAGTAAGGGGGAAAGTTGTCCTTATAATTGGAATCAACTTTTTTCACTGACTCATTCCCCTTAAGCGAAGTTACTTATTCGAAGCCAAAGCGCTCACCTACTTATTACTCCTCGCTTTTCAACGCTTGGCGTAATCCTTATAGTTTGCACTATTTCGCATGAGTCATTTCTCTGTTAATTTATCTTGGTGCTGAGGTTGGAGCATTACCGCGTGTGGGCCAAAGCCGAAAGACCAGCACATTCGTCGGGAGCTTCATGAATTCCCATACCGTATCTTATATCATAGTACAAGCTCCATCAACCGTATATCTAGAGTGCTCCGGATAAGAAATCTTCTCGTGTGTAATTTACGTACGAGAGTTGTTCGTTTCTCTGGTACCGCACAAGAGGAATCGGATGAAGAAGACCATCAGTGTGAACGGACGATGCGGTTGACGCAGATGCAATGTTCAAGGCTCATGAGATGTATAGTTATGTTATCTACCGTTGAATGGATATATGTGTGATGACTCTGGCTGTCTTCGTGTTCGTGATGTTGTACGCAGCTAGAGTATGTAAACGGATGCGCTTCTGAGTCTCCGATGTCTGCTGCGAGATAAGGGATTCCGACAGTAGCTTCGACGAGATTCTGGATTCGAGCAGCGAACTTAATGTGTGTGCTGCTATGCTGATTACTCCGTGTGGTTTGAGTTTGTGGGAAGCGCCGTACCTAGACTTACCCACCGGTCCAATAGAATGTTTGTACGTTAATGTGACGGTAAATAAGAGTGAAAGTTTTCTACTTCGTATTATTGTCGAATAATTGTGAAGTTGAATCTTCTTTATCTTCATGAATGTTGTAATATTTAATTTCCTTGATCTTATATCTTTGTTTCTTTGTATTAGCGTATTAACTGATCATGAAAAATATTTTTACCTCCACCAAAAACGACATTACCTTGTAAAATTAGTCTCGCCAGTCGTGGGACAGAAGCGGTAATTAAAATTGAAGAACCGATATTGGCCCGAGTGCATCGTAGTAATTTTAATGTCGATGGTCTAATTTTCCATGAATTCTAATTTTGTCATAAAACCACGGTGTGGAGCATGAACGTGGCTATATGCAGAAGATCGATTTTCCCTGTAGGCTCTCAGCACAGGTAGTTGTAGCAGTAGCCCCAAAGCCCCGTTTAGCTAATAGCCAATATCGGATATTAAATATAAATTATGCGGTTGCATAAAAGGGAGCGAGGAAGCGTTACGAAGAGCAGGAAACAGGATAAAATTTTTTTCGATAACGATAATAATTTTTCAAGTCGCGGCTTCATCGGTTCCCTTAAAACGCATTCCTGTTATACTCGCGTATTGGAGTATATGGAGTCTCAATTTAGGTTACGATAAAATATTAAGTCAGGTGGACGAATTTTTACCTATGAATTCACATCCCTATTAGCTGATACGGACTGATATATAGCTACTGGGATATTATCTTCGGCAATAGTAATCGCCCATAATGGAATAAGGTTAAAAGGGCCGCCAAAAAGTCACGTGCTACCTCACTCGAGATAACTTTCGGGATAACGGTATATATCAGTACCCTTATACGTTGTAAGTGCTTTATAAGTACTATGTGTATGTTGTACGCTAAGATCCTCCACTTTTTCTCATCCCTTTCCATTGGCGGCAATTCTGAGACGATAAACAGAACCGCAGGAAGGGACGGAGACAGCGATTCGAAGAATGACTCGGAAGCTGCGCAGAAGCCCGCAAGAGGGCGATGCAGAGAGAGGATGAGTCACTAGAGTGCAGCACCAGCAGCCGCATATTGCATGCGAGCTTATCCAGGCTGCAGGCAGTCTTTGCGCTGGATTATATGACTCATCTCGAGTGGCGAAACGCGAGTGTATCTCATACACAGTGAGCAAGGCTGCGCACTTGCGTTTTATCGTTTCATTGGGTAGGTTATACACTCTTGGTCCCATGCTCGTTCTTTACGATTATCCATGCACGTTTGCCACTCCAGAGAAAAGCTCCTAGTTGCATCCTCGAGACCCAGTCTCTCTTACCTTTTTCTACGCATTTGCTTCATTCTTTTTTACTCTATTTCTATTTTACCGCTTTTGCTCTTTGGGACCTTTTCCAGACAGTTGTTCACCATGGTAAACAGTGTTATCGGAACGCTTCAAGGACTCAATACCGATTATAATATAGTCTTATGTGCCTTTCGGCTCTGTCTTCAAAAAGGAACTGGTGACGAAAAAAAAGTGAACGAAGAACTCCGTTATGTAAATGATTTATATTGGTCTTATATGCACTTTAGTTTGAGTGTAGAGGTTTTTCTAAGATGACGAACATTGCTTAAGACTACTAGCAATAATTGTTGACTACTAGCAATTTTGAATATAGTATTAGGAGGGTCTTTAGCTTTTGGGAACCACAAATATTTAGAAGATCTACTTCTTTTTCATACATTTCGTCCCTGATTAGGGTCCTATTTGGTAGATATAATTTTTAGGCTTTCTTTTTGGCCGGTATATAACCGGCTGTATAACCAATTCGTTGTTACGGATACCTAATTGATTTAGCTAGTCGGATTTCCTGGCCAAACGAGTGATAAAAATGTAACAATAAAAGTGAATGTCAATTAAAAAATAAGAACATCGTTCAGACAAGGGAAAATCTAACCCAAAATTGACACTACATGTCTAGGAAATCCGGCCATCTGAGGAAAAAAACTTTATTCACCATGTAAATAAAAAATAAGCATACAAATATATTTACTGAAGACGACCCTGATCAGGGGCGGAACGAATTAAAGGGAAGTAGATGTTTCAAATGATATTGGTCGCCAATAGCCGAAAACCCTTCTGAGACCATATGCTAAAAGTTCCATTAATCGTATTCAAGTTGTTTAAGTAGGTAACACTCCAACGATATCAGAAGTGGAACAAAATTTGTGCGAAGTTACTTATTTAAAGTCAAAGCGCTTACATACTTATTACACTTCGCCCCTGAACGCTTGGTTATATTATAATCGTTTTCACATTTGTCGCAAGAGTAATTTCTTGGAATAAATTGTCAAAATGGTGTTTCTGTCATTTTCGCAGAGCCTGGAACGACGATGTCACCGTCAGAGATCTAGAAGCAGCAAAGTCTAGAAGCAACAATGGCAGCAGCAGCAGCAGTCACCTTAGAGGAAATATAAGCTCGCGTATACGTAGTTTCATGGTACAAGCTAGTGCCAAAAGTTAGTCTCTTTCACTGTCGTGCTCTCTGCACGCCAAGCTCGGTAACGGAGCGAAACGAAAGCCTGCACCAGCTGACGCACGACCCGCAGGGGACGATAATTTGAGCCGCATGCATTAACGTTTAATTAAGAATTTTCGTCGCAGATCCTGGCGCGCGTGTATATTGAGTCAAGATACTTCTTTCCTTTTTCTTGCTTTACTCCATCTCTAACCTGAGCGCAAGTCTCAAAGTAGCGGACTATCCTTCTGCGAGCTGAATTCACCGAAACAAATCTCAACCTCTCGTTCGGGTTCTTATTTTATTTCATTTTTCTATGGTATCCCTCTAACGCCGTCTTTGCAAATTAATTTTTTATTCCATGGGACATCTCAGCGAATGTTGTACAATAACAAATTATTAAGAATCTTGTGGAATCCTATTTAAATAAAAAATTTTAACGACTGAACAGAATGATTCTGAAGTATTTCTAAAGTGATTAAATTTTTGTGATTATAGCCAACTTTCATTTCAAGCAACATGGTTCAAGAAAGGAAGATGGGCCCTACATACAAATTGCTATATATGTATCTACACTAGGGTCGTCGTTAATTTCGATGTTGGGCGATTTTGTCCGAGCCACCGCTTCATTTTGTTCGAAATAAATTTAAAAAAATTTGGTTGAAATTTGGGAACTGTACCTCGACGGGAAAACTTGCCTGTAAGCACAAACATTTTCTTATTTAAATAGCATGAGAGTTTTGGCACAATTACTTTGAATTTTTTTCCGAGCCTCACAAAAGCGGGAAAAATCTAAATACTGCACCAATCGTACGTCAAGTAGTTGGACTTTGTACACAAATTTTAATAACCATCTCATCATTATATCCAACACCCTTAAACCACTAAAGTCATTGAAGCCGGCAAGAGCCTTCTTTTACAGCTGTCTTCGAGCTCTTTTCATTCGGTTACTCACCGTGCAAAATAATTCGAAAGAGCTTAACATTATGTCTCAAGGGTTGCTCTTTTTAATAGTGCCAATAAGAAATTTCAGAAAACATTTTTTGATTACAAAAAATTGTTTTTCTTCAAAAGAAATATGATTTCTTAAACATTTTTTTTTTTTTCACGCTAAGTGACTTTTCAGGACCATTTAGGGTCTTGAATTATACGCAAGGAAAAAAAATTCTTTAGTCTGTTTTTCAAGTTTAGACATTAAGAACACGATCGGGATGGTTTTAACCTCTATAGCAAAGCTAAAAGTCCTGAAGAGTCACTTAGCGTGAAAAAAAATGTTTAAGAAATCATATTACTTTTTTAAAAACTTAGTACTATGAAAAAGAGCAAGTGCAAGAGCAAGTCAAGTCTTTTTGAATTATTAAAATGATATACTTGATAACAGCAAGTGCAGGGAATTCCATCGCCGAATGTTAAACGCCTAATAGGGCTATCTCTCTCGCATCTAACTTCACTTTTTTGTTTTCCGTACCTACCGAATGAATGGCTTCGAGTTTCAAAAAGCCCGTACATTAGCTTATTCATGCGGTACTTGAGCACGTCCCCTCAAAATTTGAGCTTTATCTGCCGAATAGTTGAGGGAAAAATAGGTCTCAAAGTTCTGAGCTGTGGCGGAGAAAGTGTCGCAGCCTCTTCAGTGAAATCAATGAAAAGAACAGAGACGATTTATTTCATTCAATGTCACTACTTCTATTGAATTTGAGATTATTGAAGGGAAGAATAGTATTAAAACTGGAGTTTTTCTTTCCATTGGCGAAGATTGCTGTGCATCAAAGAAATCTTTATTTTTGGTTGTAATAATTCCCTATACCATTTCTCTTACATTGAACAAATCTTCAATCCCGATGGATAAATATAAATAATCAATACAACTTTGTTGGAATCGGTTTATAGTTCTTGGCATGAGGTTTATTGTAATTTTAATAAATTAGATTTTTCTCTCTGGCGATCATGAACATATATTTTTTCATTTTTACAATTCCATTATATTATATTAAATCAATATCACAATTTAATTTTATTACACCATCAATTCATACTCATCAATCATTGCCTTTTACAATTTCATTCAAATAGAACACATTAATCGTTATTCATCATTGATCTATCATTTCATAACATCAATATTACGATTTCATTTCATTCAATTAATCAACTCATTCACAATTTCATTTCAATCTTCATGAATGATATATTATTTCATAACATCAAAATCACGTGTTCATTTCATTAAATTAATTACTTCATAATCATTCATCCTTTTACTAACAAATCTCACCAGTAATCATTTCATTAATAACACTTAACAATTTTCATAAATCATCTCATTAACAATGTTCATAAATCATCTCATGAACAATTTTCATATATCATCTCATGAACAATTTTCATATATCATTTCATTAACAATTTTCATATATCATCTCATGAACAATTTTCATATATCATCTCATGAACCATTTTCATATATCATTTCATTAACAATTTTCATCTATCATCTCATGAACAATTTGCATATATCATCTCATTGACAATTGCATATATCATCTCCTCTCATAAATCATAAATTTCATTTGACAAAATTACTTTAAATCATCATATTCAGTTTTCATCTTTTTCATAAATCCTAAATTTTATTTCCAACAGCTATAATAAGTCTTCTATTTCATTTCTCACAATTAGAATAAATCATCCTTTTCGTTTTGTAAACACAAGTTATAGTTTATAGTCATGATGGCTACTTAGCTCGTGTATATGGACGCTCACGCGCTGACGCTCTTGTACAGTGTAAAAAAAAGGCAGGTGCCTACGCATCATGCCGTGATGACTCGCTTTACGCGCTTAGCTTGGAGACCATAGGTTGATAGCTTCAGGTTCCTTTTCAGAAATTTGGTTAAGAAGTCCATCAATTTAACGAGAATGGTAGCACTTCATGTGCGCGACAATTTTTATCTCCAAATTTGGGCTTCACAGCACGGTATGTGCGCCCAGCCGACCTATATGATTATAATGCGGCGGTTACGGCGTGATCTACTTTTTACATTAATGGTCGAGGTACATTCGTAGAATTACAAAATAGCCTACCTTATTGCGAAATCTCTTAAATATTTGCACTATCGATATCACAGCCCATTCATTTTCTTTCTTTTTATAAGTGTTCAGCCTTTATATACGTATGATAATTTTTTGTAATATTTGGACACGCGAGTGACACACTGTATATCCTCGCTGAGAGTTCGCGGACGAGTGAGCGGACTGGGGTGAGTAGTGGGAGTTAGTCCAGCGTGTTGCTGGTCAAGCTTATATCGCGAAATATGGAGATATAATCTCACGAATATTCAGCTACCAGAATGAGCTCGCCGCGCAGATTTACAAAGTCGCAGTTGATATAATAACGTAAGTCGATATATGACTAAGGCACACAAGCCATATCTTACACGGTGTAATGTGTATGTTCAGTGTACATGTATTTCATAAGTTTTATCTTCCGTACATATATTTATTTTTATGTGGGAATTTTATGGGTTATGTGCCATATTTTTGCGCTATTTGGGACCCAATTCCGAGTAGCTCAGTATCACGTTTCCGTTGGTTTATAGATGGCCGCAAACGAAGACATAGGTCGGATCCATGGCAGGTAAATCCTGGCATCTAGATATTCGCCAGCTGGCAGCTGGACCTGTGGTTTACACTTTAGTCATTGGACGGCCCAATCTCTTTTTTTATTTATATTTTATACCAAGATTTATCGTCCCTGAGTAAGTAAATAGGTTGGTGGGTTTGGGAAGCGATCCAGATAGCTGCGGTGCGAGTTACCCCGAGCAACCCCTCCATGTGTGCCTCCTCAAGTCACCACTCACACAGGAGTACTAGCAAGATAAGTCCCCTTTCGCGAATCCTTTTCGACTGCACGGAAAAGTCACTTCCAGCGCGCCAGACAGATTGCTAAGGCACGTACGGCCAAGAACGCATGTTCGTCACTGTCTTGAGGAAAAACGCCAACGCTTCGCTACCAACGTGAGAGATATCTATGCTTTTCATTCCTTTCCTTCACATCCCGGTGCTGTGGGCTATACGGTGCCTCTACGCTCCTCTCGGATCCCGTGCAGTCCCATGGGACTCCAGTCTGTGAGAAAAATATTTCATATCCGTTCTCCTCATATATCGCTATATATGGGGCATTCCGTGCCATCTAAACCAACGACCGACGACTGACGTGATCGTTGATACTTTCAAATTTCGGTTCATGATTTTTGTTGTGCGTCTACATAATAAATGCATGTAGAATTACTTCCAGATTTTTTAATGTCGTTTCTTAATTATTAATATTCGAAAGTAAATAAACAAGGCAATTTTTTCAAATTCTGAAACTTTTATAGGAAATACTACGATAAATAACAAAATAATTTATCCGTGAGCCAAAGTGGAGAATAGTTTATTGTGCAATAAGGGTCGAAAGTTTGCGATTGCGACGAGTGTAGGTTTCACATGAGTTGCAATTGCTAATTTTGGCCCATGTTACACACTATATTTTTTGTAACCAATACATGAATCCTGGTGCATTGGATGGTAGTTTTTAGAGAAGAACAGTGAAAAGTCAGGTTCCAACCTTTCATCCCTAGGGACGAAAGTAAACGAAACCCAAGCTATACTCGTGTTGATCGGTTGTTTTAACATTGCCATAAAACTGCCACTTTCGGCCCAAACAACTGCCATCGAAAGCACCGCTGTACATGCACGTGTTACAAAAATCATTTTTTCAATTTTTTTCGTACTTCGAATTCGCAATCTGGAGCGTACTTTGTTTCGCTTTAAATATTTATACTTGGACGACTCTAATTTAAAAAAGACAGAAAATTCTACATGCGTTTTTTTTATGGGAAAGAATGTCATAAAAATCGCGAACCATATTTAGGAAGTCGTGGGTCGGTAACAACCGACCCAACGGGTCGAGTTGACATGGATTGTCCCGTATGTGAATGGTTATATGCAGTAGCCACTCACAATGTCACTCGCATTTTCTACAGTCTCTCCAGCACTCGGCCCAATGTTAACTCTACGAAAATACGATTTTTCAATAGCCGGAGTGGTCGAGGAATCTGGAAACTTTCGAAAAGTTTAATGTAGAGGTCGAAATAGTCACAATTTACAAGAAAAAAATTACTTTCACAGTCTTTAAGCTGTACTGGAGATGAAATAAATGCATTTTTGCCGTCTTCCATTCAGTATTTACGTTGTATCTGATCATCAAATTACCCATTACTTACGAGTGTGAGATATTTATTATAAACAAACAAAATGAAAATACAAAAGTTTGGAAAATTAATCTTTTCTTGGGCATAAGTGGAATATGAAAGTTCTTGTTAAAATATTTGCCTCAATATATGCGCAGAATGAAGATCCAGATTTCCGAGATCTGTGTCATCCAAAAATTGGTAATCATAAATACATTCTTTGAATGAAAAAAATAATATGCTGTACTAGACTGTCTGTGACTTTGAATGGGCAGTGCGTCAGTTCTATAGAAACCATCTCTACACGCATTAATTTGTCACGCCCAGTTCGACACAAATTGTAACTCAACGCGCTTAATCCGCACGATGGAATTGTAAATATCCAGAACAGCAGAAGGGAAAATTGTACACAAGTAACGTAGTAATGTACAAATTCCACCAATAATGAACTCAACAAACATCAACAGTCCATAGTAGCAGCACCCACGTAGAAACATGATACGGTGACCCTTGTTCATTAAAAAATTTCGCACAGGCCTAGTTCGCCACGAAAAAGTCATACTTCGCGTAGTTCGACGCCGCAAAGCTTGTCACGACATAAGTTCGCCACGGTAACCTTCTACACGATCCATCTGTACACCGTCCGATTCCGACACCTCTCATCTCGTTACAGGCCCATTTAGACACAAGCTTTATTCGGGTGCTGGGAAGTTAGAGAGCATCTATACCGATCGCGAGCCCTTGCTAAATTGACATTTTCACACTCAAATAAATTCGCGGAAAGAGGCCGGCATGGTTGTAATAATATACTGTAAAGTTGTAAGAATCGACAGAACTCTTCTATCTTAATAGTAATTATTTTTTTTTTTGTATTTCACGCGACGATTTTCGATCTGAGATCAATGATATATGGATTGATAGAGTCATATGTTATCGATCATTGATATGACGAGTTCCTCCGAGCGTGTCATAGAGTCCCGGAATATACTCGACTAACGTCTCTTCGCTCTTGAACTATCACGCGGAGTAGACGTCCTCTCGCCGTGAAATTATTCTCATATAAAAGAAACATAACGAAGTACAAAAGTTGAGTATTATCTATATCTTAATATTATCTTATTTCTATATGAGAGGGAGAGAAAGTGACGTACATCAAGTTTCTAACGCGTCAATGTGATTATATTATGATTATTTTTTAAATTAAAACTCTATATATCGATCGTGTATTGTGTGAGTGTGTGTATTTTTAGTTATGTGTGTAAAAAGTTAAATATATTTGTATCCAGTTTTAGTTGCGCGGTGTTTGTCATTTTATTTATTATATATATTCGGGAATTTTTGAAATTGGAAGCGATCATGTTATTTCGGCTTAATAACAGAAAATAATGTGGAAGTATAACATAAGAACACATAAAGATTTTCATTACGAAGTCACGGTTGGATGTTTGTCCGGTGAATTCATTTGAGTCCAAAAATGTCAACTTAGCAAGGGCTCGCGGTCGGTATAGATGCTCTCCGACTTCCCAGCGCGCAAATATCGCTCGTGTCGAAATGGGTCTGTGTCGAGATGGGAGGTGTCGAACTCGCGCGGTGTACGATTAGGTCGTGTAGAAGTTTCCCCGGGCGGGCTAATGTCGTGACAAGCTTTGCGGTATCAAGCTACACGGAGTATGACTTTTTCGTAGCAAACTACATCTGTGCGAAGTTTTCTAATGCACAAGGGTCACGGTGTCATGTTTCTACGTGAGTACTGCTACTATGGACTGTTAATATTTGTCGAGTTCATTATTCGTGGAATTTCTACATGTTACTTGTGTACTATTTTCTCTTCTGCTTTTTGGATATTTACAATTCTATCGTGCGGATCAAGCGCGTGGAGTTAAAATACGTGTCGAACTGGGCATGGAAATTATTGTGTGTAGAGATGGTTTCTGTAGAACTGACGCACTGCCTTTGAATGATCGATTCACTAATACATAGACCACGTACCTCTGAACCAAAGCAAAAAAAATGCATAAATCTGCAAAATATTCTGATCTCATTCGGTCCCCTTAACTCTAGCACTTCGTTACACTGAGATAATTAATTAGTTTGTTTCGACGGGTGGTTGATGAATTTCGTAAGCAATCCCAGAATAAGGGTGGTGTCGTAAAACCGGATATAAGAAGGGAAATACCCGAGAGTTTGCCTTGCAAATAAAAGGTACACACAGAGCGACTGGTGGACGTTATAGGTACTACCCCGAGACCCCCTTCATCTAGAAACTGTCGCAAATTACCTTAAACGAATCTTGTAAGACGTCGACCGTGCGCAAATAAGCGAGACGACTGCGCGCTTGCAGGGCGGGCCTCATCTAAGGTTTCAGACACGAGTTATGCTGCCGTGCGGCTTGCAGTGAGTCTCGCCGTTTCGATAACGTGGACAGAGCGTGGTTTGCGCTTATCTCTGTCACTCTCGTTTCCCTTCGTCTATCCGGAGGCCGACGACCCAACCAACAACCCCGTTACGAAACCCTGGCAAATTCAGCTTGTGTCTTTTTTTTTCTTTCTCCTATTCTTGGTCTTCCGTTCGATCTTTCTCCGTCGTTTCTTTCCTTCTTCTTCTGCATGTGTCTGTGAGTATAACGTCCGCACGGTCGGCGCACGTTTAATAAGATGTTGGCCATAAACGTCTTAGCACTTTGCGGGCTGCAGTTAATTGATCGCCTCGCGTCTTCGAGCCGATCCTTGGCGGCTACAGTGCTGGCTACCGGTGAATGTATAACGTATAAGCCCAGTCGAATGCATATACCAGTAACGGACATGCATTAACGTACAGTACAAGCTCGTATAGTACATATGCCAGCTTTGCGATCATCGTTGTAACTTATTGTAACCCAACGTAACGCGCTTTCTCTTATGAAATTGCACATGCTAAAAGCATATACGAGCTCACATGATATCGTATGAGCGTTTAAATAACCAATGCGATGCTAATGGCAAGTGGCACCTTGAATAATTAACGCTGTACGTTGAGTTTTACGATGATCGTTAAATGATGTTATTACTTTATTAGTAGTATTGATTTAATAGCTGTGCTCATATGGAAAATAGAGGACGAGAAAAATTAATCAATATCTTTATAAGTATTCGCGTGAAAGAAAAAGTATTGATGGAGTGTTAAAAGTCTTCATATATTGGACTGAATGAACCAAAGAGTGTCAGAACGGATTATCACTTTTTAGGCTGCAGGTTTGTCTATGTTTTCCAATGTGATCCATCATCAGGAATCCGGAAACTATGGACATTTCGATTCGGACGTCAAAATCTATGGAGATGTTCGCCAAAACTCCAAAAGTCATGGAAATATCGACTTGGACACCAAAAACCATGAAGATATCAATCTGGATCCTGGGAACCACTTATTCCGTCTGTTACACTCCAATACCATTTAGTCCAATTAACCATACTCAAGATTTCTTACTTTCATACGGATTTAATGTTTCTCTTTCTGCACTCGTGCAGAATGTTACAATTTTCGTATAAGCACATGTTACTGCCTTTCTTGACATTTATGTAAGATCGACAAATTTTAGGATTGGCGGCTTACGACAAGAGTACTTGTTTAATGTAAGTACGGATTCGCTCTCGATTTCTTGTATACGATAAGTTTCTCGAGAATAATATCCGTGATACGCAAAAGACACTAACGTTCAGGATTACCTCTCAGCATCGAGCCGCGAAATAAACAAAACGACAGAAAAGGCACAAACCAGACAGTAAAATCCCTGGTGAACGGGAGATGAGGGCGACGTTTTTGCCAAGATTAAAGCGAGATCGCACCGCGCGGCTCGCAAGAGAGTCGTCTCTGAAAAGGGATGACGACCGGTGAGGCCTTATTCCAACGCCGTTAAACGCCATGTGTTTGACAACGTAACGCACCGAGTCGAGATCTAAGAGAGCTGCCGGCGCGACACGGACGCCGCCTTGCCGACACCAATACGGGACACGTGTCGTTTCGCGAGATACGAGGACACTATCGTCATCATCGCTTCACTGACTACAAGCCTTTCTTCCTCTTTTACACCGAAATCTATATTAAAAATACATTCTGTTTTTCAACTCTGACACCTTCTACTCCTACTAAATCGTTATAAGACATCCGTTATAAATTCAGTCTGGCTTAGAAGAAGCATAACTGGATCAAACATTCCTTTTGCTACTTATCATTTACGAAGAAATTTAACTCTCAACTATCCAATGAAGTATACATCAAATCAGCAAATGTACAAAATGTTTTTTTTTTTTCGAATTTAATAAATTCGTAAGAGACATACATTTTTAAATCAATTTGACAAAAGAAGTTTATTATTTAAGAAAACTGGGACTACGATTTCACAGGATTATTCTTTACAGTGCGTATAACGCGAAATATGAACTTTGTGAAGAACTACATACCTAAGAATGATATAGGCATTACGTAGCTATATATATGCAAAGCGAATTTATCTCGAGAGTACGAAAATAATATATCGCTAAATTTAAGATGAGTCTGGCATATGCAGGCATCCGCGTTAGTCACAGACGTACGTTAGCGTCTCAAGCAATAAAACATAGCGAGGGGTTTCTCGTCCGGTCGTCCGGTGATGAGCGCAGTATCCGGCGTGGAGAAATGCGCGCGTGTCTCTGCAGGCGTAAACTAGCGTAACCGCGTGAAATTGCCAGAACGCGGAGCAAACGGCCAGCACTTACCTAGTGAGGATATGGCTAGCACCATAATACCGATGCCTATGCTTGTCTGCTCGAGACAGTTGTGGCTGAGCCATCCTGCTTTGTGTGTCCCTGCGGTCGAGTCCAATTAGCTGGCCTATGGCATAATTATCTCGATATAATCGGGTCCTGAACACCCCTGTAATATACTAACCCGGAACGGGGTGATTTAGCACAGGAGCTCCATACAATATCCTGTGTGAATCGGTGGACCTGATTTCGTAAATAGCGATAAAGTAATCTGCGTAATTATGTCCTCATAAGATATGTTGATAATACTTCGTGGAATGATTTTTAATAAAATTAGGCGATGACGAAAAATTGAAAATCGGTTTCCACATTGCCGTATTGCTAATTTAGTGAATGTAACTGACTTGATAGTCATAATAACAACGACAAATAAAGCAAAAGCTCTTGGTACTTAGAACTTGTAACTTATTTTTCCGTGGAGTAGCACTTATGACTTCAATATCTTACAAGAAAATCAAGGTTTGCCGCGATTACATAGTTGGGTATGTGAAGCAGAAATGTGTCATATCACCCCGCTCACCCTTGAAGTGTAACATTCGCATGCCGTCTACATAAACTATGATACAGAATCTGTGTATTACGCCACTGCTATTAATGTTCTACAAGTGAGCATGAGGATGATAACGTAGCGTGTAAATTCAACGTAATACAGTTACGTGACACGAGTGAAACAATAAAGTGATTGGATGTAGTCATGAATCCGAACTCCTCGTATCCAATGTAAATTGTATTTCTCCAGTATAATTCAATTAATCAGATAGACACAACGGTGTTCATACGCCAGCTTGTATCAAATGTACATTACTGAGAAGGGTCCTGGTGACGATGGATACTATAGGACTTGTATTGCGCTTCTCCGAATGAAATCCAAGCCCTTCTGCTTGCCTAGCTTGCAGGACTCGTCATCCTGCTTCCCAACACTGCGTCAGCCTGCTGAAGCGCGTGAAATGTTGCAGGAATAGGCCGAACGGAGTACACATACACAGAGATAGTTCCGTGTCTCTGGGTAAGCTGACCTTCGTGGAAATCAATATTCTCGACGACAACAAGAGGGTTCGGTGTATATACTGCACAGTGTATAGATACATGTATGTGATATGTAGCAACGATAAAGAGAAGGAGAGCCGTGAGTATCAGCGCGGTGTCGGTTAGCGGTTGCAGATCGACAAAGACAACTATAGGAGATTCAGAGTTGGCCTATACTGTGTTCAAAAGTAGAGGTTCGAAGCAGAAGAAAAAAGGCCCGAGAACTTCCACCCTAGCATTTCCGAGTTTAGAGTGAGGATAGTCGTCGATATCGTCGCTGTAGAATTAGCCTTTCTTTGTTTACCCTCTATCTGTTTCTATCTACTTCTCTTTTTTTCCAGGCTCATCCCCTTTGCGTTCTGGAAGGCAGAGTCGATGCGATGGGAGGACAACGTTCCGGGGGTTGATCTATGAGTCAGTCGGGAAGTGAACTTCGGTGGACAGACACAAAGTGTGACCTGGCTAGCTTAGCTACTAGAAGCAGCACTGACGCACTGTGTGCGCCCCCTTGATGTTCCGGAATGGCTCGTAAAGGATAAAAGTAACTGGGAGACGAATGAGCCGATCCTGACTATCGAATTCGACTTCCAGGCATCAGGAGTATCGAGAAAGGTGGAGAGAAGCTTCTTTTGACGGGGATACTAACATTGGTAGTTGTAGAAGAAAATGGAAGGGAGGCCACAAGGCATTGAGGGGAAAACAAGATATGAAGGAAGTCAACGGTATGCATTGCGATTCCCGAGCGGATTCCTCATAGCTGATGGAAGTACCGGAAACGACGGTACTTCTCGATTTTGATTCTGATGGTCTATTGGTGAACCCTCTTTCGAAGCGAACAAGGGAAACTTTATAGTCTGAACCATCAAGGAAGACCCACAGCAGCGGCGATGAGGAAATGAGGGAAGCATGATAATGAATTATCGATGTTCGTATACCACCAAGTGTACTACCAAGAATCTGGATCGTCATATCCTGGCCGACGGTGACTCACGTACCGCCCCCATGTATCACATCCCTCTTCTTGTTTCCGGCTTCTGTCGACATAGTATTCCTTAGTGATGTAATTTTTTATTCTCTGCAACTTCCATCATACAAAAGTGGCTCATATGGCAGTATGTTAAAGAGGCATTCAATTGCAATGCTTTATCATTATTTTTCATAGAGGGAAATAACGTCTTTGCAAAAGTCATTTCGGAAAAACCATACCCCAATTGATCTAGCACACTTTCCGCTATAACGGCTTTCTCCTTATATCTACCAATAGCGATAATTCTTCGCTCGTGGTTCATGGCTGTGCAGAATGCGCACACGTTGTAACGGTGATTGAGCAAAGCAAGGCAGAAGGTGTACCCGCAAAGCCTGAATCTCGGATAAAAGCGATAGAGAAGCGCAGAGGCCTTATCCGTTCGGTTCAGAACCGGGAGTAATTCCACAGCGGAAAATACCAACGCTCCATGTCGCTCCTGCGATGGCGCTATGCGCTATCATTCTCTGCTGGTCCGTGGACACCGCAACTACGTCGCACTTCTGTCCTATCCCTGACGGTCATATTCCTGACGCCGCTAGCGTCGCTGCATTCTACCGTCAAGCTGGAGGGTTGCGGTCCCTGGCCGCAACGCAACGGGACAGTCAGCCACTTTACGCGGTTGACATTCTTTGGGCTGAACGCACATTGGAGCGTTGTGTGACTGAGCGTTCATCGAAGTCTTATTATCGCTTATTGCCCTTTATTGCCGTACGCTCCGCTGCGATCATCACCCTTTAAAGGGTAGGTCTCTTCGCTCGCGGCCGGTTAACTCCCCTTGACGGACCGTACTACGAACCACGATAAAGGCCTCGTAACGAACGGAATTCGCACAGTGCAAAGCCCGCAGAGAGTGTGGTTCACCGTCATGGCTAGGCGTTTGTTACATCGATCCAATAATCTCGATATTGGTAGGGTGGAAGGAATATATCGTTAACCTCCGCCTGCCAATAAATTCTACGTCGCAGATATTGGATCGATCGGAGGCGATATCAAACGTCCTATCAAACAGCTCTAAACAAATCGCCATCAAATTACATTGACTTAATCCGTTCACATTTGATCGCTGCAATTAATTTGATACTGTGGTCAAATTGAGTGAATCATGAAAAATTGCGGATATCATGACTTACCTATCTTCTCTTTCAATCAGTGCAATTACGTATTATGGAAATCGAATTTTTTTAAACATTGTATACTTGTTTACCAAAAGACTTAGAATTCGAGTAACATACATTATTTTATAAATTAAGATCTTTCTGGTTAAATTACAATGATATTTCGATATTGCGATACGAGAGCTGTAGAGTTCTTGGTGATGGATATCAAGGAAAGCCCTTGTAAAAACAAGATCTTCGATGCTTCGACGAACGGAAGGGTATAGATGTGAAGCAGAGAGTTCGTATTACCCTGTGCTGTAATCGTTAGACTCTTTCGTTACTGGAATAGTGTACTGCACATGTACAGTATACAAGTATAAGTAAAACAGATCGATCCCGCAAGCTGCGCGCTCTGGGAGTCTCGGGACGTTTCATTAGCATAGCCCCTTAATGACCCCTTAATGACCCAGGGGCGACCTTATCTCTCGACGTTCCGGAGAAAAGCACAGGGGCTGCGGTCCTCGCTCTCCTCTTTCCTCCTTGTCGGCGCTCGCTCACGCGCAAGAGGAATCTCCTAACAGGAGTAGCCGAAACGTGATTTATTATCGTGAAGCCGAGTGCAACGTGTCCGGGGGGTGAAAACTGTCGTGTAACTGAAAAGCCATCGACTGGAACTGATTATACGAAAGATCGGTCACAGAAGGAATTATAGGATTGCCAATCAAAAATTTCACGCATTTTAAAACTGCTTATATATGTCTTCAGTTATCTCAGACGTAACTTTACTTATTATTGCGCCGAAAGCATTCCAAGAAATGTCGTCCTCATTCTTGCATGCTTTAACAAAAAATATTTTTCAAATGCATTAGAAGTTGTTCAGAATTTTGTGACGACTAATTGATAAACTGAACTTAATCTATGAGTTCGGTTCTTTGTTCTATATTCTTTAAAGTTTCTTTGAAAATGAATCAAAGCAAGTTTTATCCTCCACTTATCTTTTATCCTCAATTATTCCGTACAGAGCTTCCACACTCAACTTTATAATATTTAATTCACCATCTATATCTCTTGAGTCGTGTAATCTCTGGCATCGTTGTATATATTCCAATTGAGTTGGTCTCCTTCTCTTTCAGACTGGCAGTCAGTAGATCCTTTTGTCGGGAAATTCGCCGAGTCGACTGTTGCGCGACAAGAGAATAAGAAGAGGGTCCTTCTCGATTCGAGAGTAGCGGCAGTGCAGGAAGGAGGCGGAAAAGCACGCCTCTCTTTTCCCCGCGAAAGCGCGGGACTGTAAACCCGGCATTAAAATCAGCTTACAAATCGCTTATTCGCCGCCGCAAACGACCGACGACCTCGCGTCTATGTCTCTCGTTTGCTCGGCGCGGTGTGCCGCTGCTTCTCGACTACGCGGCCGAGTGCCTATCGGATTGAAATTCGCCCCAACCTAACCGCCAACAGACACGAGCGAGCGAATTGAAGAAACGAACGGAAGTTGAAGCTAGAGCTTTCCTATAGTGGGACAGATAGAGAAAACGGAAGGGAAAAGGGAGACAGGGAACGGAGAGATAGGATCGACCAAGTGCGTTTTCTCTCTTTCTTTCTCTTTTGTCAAAAGCATAAGTACTTTCTCGACTCTGCGACAGCAAATGCGAATGGTGGAGATGGGCTTGGATTTTACTGCAAACTGCGCTGTTTTCTGCTTGCAAATCGACTTATGCGAGCTCCGAGCTTTTCTCTCTCTGTTTACCCTCCCAGATATTTCCATCCCTGTCAGCCTTTCCATTTGCCGTCTTCCTTCGCTTTCTACCTCACTACGCGGTTCTATGCTACTTTCACCCTTTCCACTCTCCTTTTTTTCCTTCACCGGGAATTTCTTATTTATATTTTTATCCGCTTCCTCTTTCCAAACTGAGCACGTCGACAATCATCTTTGACTACTCGCGGGACAGTCGAAGACCCGCTTTTTCTCTCATTACAATTGCGAAAAGCCTCCAGTCTCACCGCTACTTAACTATTCTCAAGTTTTATCGTTTCCAAGAGCTCCCGCAGTAAATTCTATTTTCTTTCACGGATTACATTCATAGCTACTCCGATGATTCGGCTTTGTCTTCTTTGTTGACTACCGCGAGCTCATGATGCTATTTGAGGAGATCTTGACTTAAGCTGAAAGGTTGAATGCATACACCGATTCGTGAAGTATGCAGCGATTCAAAGACGAGACTGAAAAAGAATAAGGTGTAAAAAGAGAAGGTCACTCGAGTGAATTGTGAAAGGACTATTTTTTATTTATGGATATGTGTTTTCAGGACTGCCAGACAAGTACAGATTCTTCGTCTTGTAGATATGTTCATCGCGCCAAGAATACGCTGGGTATTTGTACATAAGATGTACATGGGTCTGGTACTCAATCGTTTCTTTAGTCGAGGGAAGTGAACCCGCACGAGTTCGAGTAGTGGACGAAGGACTGCTTGGACGTGAAAAGCTAGAATCCTCTTGAGCCATGGTAGCTCGCATCCCTTGCCACCCCTGTCATTCGGGTCTTCTACCTTGGCTTGCCTTGACTCTTCAGAGAGACTCTCATCGTAGCTTCGGAAGTAGCGGGAATTCAAGAGACCAACCCGCAAGATCACGCCACTTCACCTTGTGTAATCTTGGACACCGAAGTTTCGCTGCTTGCACCTTTGCTGCTCTGTGGACGCTCTACAGACACTTCCCCTGGGACTCAAGAAGTTTGTTCGGGCTCAATGATGCGGTTACAAACGAGCAACGATCAACAAATTTCAATCTTGATATAAGCCCGTTGCTCGCTATTTGATCTTGATCCTATTCATGGTATAGCGATGATCACGACTGAAATGTTACCTAAAGTTGCGGGCGTTTCGGATACAGGGCAATTGGAAAGATATACGTGGAACATATAAATGTAGCGAAGCGTTTGTAGCTCACTTTTTTTTAGCTGTTACCAGATTTGTTCAGGGTGCCCTAAAGATTTTTCAAACGGACAAAATATTTAGTCTGAAAAAAAGTGTACATCTAAATATATGAGGCGAACTTATGTTTTGTTATTATTTGGACCTCACCCAAATGCTTGTCAATAATTGGGAAGATTCGATTCGATTCAATTCACATTTAATTTGTAAGCTCAACAATTTTGACACTTATCTTATTTGGATTTTGCGCGAATAGTTACAATTCCAAGTAGAATTCGCTGTTATCTAAACATTACTCTTCTAATTTGAGTTCTTCTTGAAGCTGATCAATTAAGACAGCAATTTTTTAGTAAATGTGAAAACATAGCAACATTTTAATATGCAAGGTCATATGAAGCCAAGAATTTCCCTACCTTTTATGCCTTTTAGTGTCTGCCATACATTATCATCAAGATAGCGACGAAGGCAACGAGAGGCGACCCTTTATCTGGTAGGTCTCGACGTATATACCTATATTAGCTATACAGCATTCCCGTGTACGAGGAGGATCGAAAGGGATAGTAAAAGAGAGACAAGTATACCTATATATACATATATATATACACATCCTTCTTCTTAGCCTCCCAGGCTTGTCTCGATGGCCGTGCCGAAGCGAAGGCAATTACGTGCCTCGACGCTCGACATTATCGCTTCTCGTGGGCCGCTCGATTTCCTCCACTCTCATTCTTTTTATCTTTTTCACCGTGTGTCCGTCTCTCTATTTCTCTCCTCAATTGATGTCCTCTTCCTTGCGTCCCTTCCTCTGGCACCTCTGTACGTACCCGACGCCAACGATCACCGTTTTTTATTTCATTTTCGTGCGTTTTTTCCTCCCCTCCTTCCTCATCCCTTTACTCTTTTTCATTTCTCTTTCGCTTTCGCTTTCACCGACAATCGATGCACGAGGTCTCGTTCATTAAAGTGTCAATCCAGTCTCGAGAGGGATTCCCCGCCCCCGAGCACCTCCGCGTTCCTCTCGATCGACCGGCGTCGCGGCGCACTCACACACGTCCATGTTCATACACAGAAACAGACGCACCGATGGGGACGTCCACAAAATAAAGCACACTCCGTTTCAGGGACATTCTCTACTCTGTACCACCGTCACCATTATCACATACACCAGAATCACCGATCAACGAGAAGGTGGAGAAAAACATGCACCGATTGGTTCTCAGACGAGAATATTTTCAATGAGAGTCCGAAAACCTGTTAAAGGAACGGGGCCAGTTCTAAATGGTTGAATTCATAAATTTAATATTATCCATATCACTAGGTCTATAAAAATTACCAACAAACTAACTTGTCGACACGCAATCAAGGTATTTTGTTCTTCGAGTGCCATTTCGTCTCAAGCGCATTCTTCAATTTCATCAATCTGCGCATGATGCTGACTAAACTTTGTGATAGATTTCCTTTAGCGTGGTCTCATTTCTTCTCTGTGAAAAGACACGCCGTCCAAGTAGTGAAAACAATATTTTTCATCCTTGAGGTAGATTTATTCATTGACTCAGTAAACAGCCGTTACATTTTTTCAGTTACACTTATGTTTGTAAATTACTCCGTTTTACTCCACTTAGTGTGTGTAGCTCTTTGTGGAGAATATCATAAGACACCTCACTGAGTCCAGTACTAGGGAGTTTAGTTTAGTCGCTATCATGCGCATAGTGAAAAAAAGTTAAAACTATGCTTAAGAAAAATTGAAAAGACATGCATTATTCTGTCAAGTGGAAAAAAAACTTTCATCGAGTACGAATAATATAGTTTGTCGGTAATTCTTGTATACATTAAGATATGGGCGACATTGAAATTCTGAACTCAATTATTTAGACCCTTCAAATTTTCAGTTGGGTTAATTGTTACCATTATTTGTCTCATTATGAACCTGAAGTTCCCTGCGACGAAGTCTCGAATACTAGTGTAAGTACTCGTTTATTCTGTCAATTTCGATAGATCCTCGTGGCAGGCGGCGAGGCTCGATGGAGAGAAAGGCCGATAAAAAAGAGTGAGAGCTTTCAGTAGCTATAGTAGTGCTGGAACGATTGGAAAGTAGAAATATAAATAGACGAGGGTCGAGAATGGTTTCTGGCGAAGGGTGGCTTCGGTATCACTCGCTTTCTACGAATGTTACTATAGGTGCTATATACTGCTCTATAGTTCAGGTGCTTCAACAGTTACTGAGACGAACAGACACTGGTGAATACTATAGCTGGCACCTCAATGTATACACTACTACGAACTCTCACTACCAGTACATCGATCTAGAAGCTGCTACTGAAGATTGGGAGGGCATAGTGAGTAGTAGATTCGTC
Source organism: Tromatobia lineatoria (assembly GCA_949699805.1). NCBI lineage: Eukaryota > Metazoa > Arthropoda > Insecta > Hymenoptera > Ichneumonidae > Tromatobia > Tromatobia lineatoria. Next base: position 4,234,715 of record OX453036.1, on the reverse strand, counting down.
CGTTTTTCTCAGACGTTCCGGGATTTCCTCGATCGCACTTGTCGTTTATTTTCCATTTCCGAATAGACCGACAAGTATGCTTGATGGCTTCTTAAAGGGAAATAAAAAGATAATAAAGAATCAACGAGTGGTGTTTTTCCGTCAATGCCAATAAAAAAAAACTATTACTGCAATTCACGAAAGTGTTGTCAAGGGAATGATATCTTATACCATAAACATCCTAACATTGGTAATGACACGTCATATATTTAATATATGTGTTTATCAGTTTAAGTTTTTTTTTCAAAATATTTATATACCAATATTTATAAAACTCATAGCAACAATGAAATATGCACGGGATATATAGATCTGGTGTAATTCTGTAAAGGTTATATATACTGTAATAGTTAAATATTCATAGGTTATTATATTATTAGATTGTTTCATATATTTTATCACTCGATTTTATCTGTCAAAAAAAATATTACAATGTCAAAATATTCCTCCTTACTTTATCAGAATTTTCTTCATAAACAGGAATTTTTCGTTGAGAAAATTATTGTGGCCTTAACGTCGATACACTGCCGCAAATAAATAACGAATAAATACAACATCATTAGACATAGAATAGTCGAAATTTTTGTTGTTATCATAATATAACGTCAATTTATCTCTTCCAATGTGTAAGCACCCTCAAATGTGATGTTTCATACGTAATTGATAACACAATATTTATCGAATTAATCGGAGTAGCACCGTCATTCCCTCATGTCAATATGATCTTCGTATAATATCGTCACGCTTATTTTTAGAGGAAACCATTACAGGGCTATACGTACAGATTTCAGGGAAATGATAACCGTAGAACTAGAATACTTTGGATAACGATATGTGTCACCGTCGACGGCTCGGGAAAGAGCTCTGTTACGAAGTGTTCCGAGGATCTATATCCGAACAATTGCAGGAACCTCCCGAATTTGATGGAGATCCGAGTGTTGCTTTCTTTTCTAAATGGGCGGGTCATAGCCATGCGTATAAATGTATTATTACAATACAGCCTTGAACCTTAGCGTATTTCATCGTGAACACAGTCAAGAAGACCAGAGGATATTTCAAAGTAATCGATTAAACTGATACTCAACGCTATAGCTTTGAGAAAAGACTAATTGAAATACGACATCAGCATGTATTCAAATATATTAATGTGTGTCTGCTAACGTCACTTAACAAATTGTAGCGAAAAAGAGAATATTATCGGCGTGTTAATACCTAGAAGGATTATCTCATCTATTAGGCTAATCACACGCGCTGAAGCTCGTGCCCGACATTCTTTTGCGCTGCCGTGCCTTGATAACCCTTAAAAAAGTCACGACCTCTTCGCATGCCAAATTTGACACTAAACTAAACTTGCTCATCGCGGACTTTCTCAGCAATCAATTACAGCACGAATAAAACGATGACAATGCTTTTTTACTCATTACTCATTGTAATATAATACTCGTTACTCATCGACTTTTTGAATGATAGATATCTTATCTATATCCACATAGATTACCCGAGAAGAAACCTATATAAGAATGTACGAACGTGAAATTTTATGATAGAGGTATCGTGGGAAAGTCCTGGTGGTTTCGTATTTGTTTTTTGTGAATCTTCTTCCGGTTATAATCAGCGCTACAATTATGAAATGTTTGCCAATTTTATTTATTATTGCTGCTTTCTTTGCTACTGGTGAGTACAATTTTAGCAATCCGGATTTTGATTTCTTTATTATTTTCCACTTTCCCTAGGATTTTCTGAAAAAAAAGTGTTGAATGACTATATAGAGCAACGTTCGGACGCTTATGTTAATTTATTAATTGTTATATGTTTCCCCTAACGACGATTTTGTTTAGTCTTCAATCAGCGATTAACCCGGTCACATGTTGTGTATGATAATCTTATTACACTGACGTGGACTTCAACATGATTTCTCTTTACCACCCACTAATCACCCAATATGCTAATGAAGCTAAATTAATTAACATATGGAGGTGACTCTTCAAACAGTACAAAAATCATGCGTAAACAATTTGTAAATTGAATTGTAATTTTCCAAATCTTTTGATTATAATCCAACCAGAAATTTCGGTACATTTTTGCCAAGGCAACTTAAATAATCCACTAATTTTTTTATTTCGGCAGGACAAGCAATAACATACATATGCACCGATACTTCAGCCTGCAATGATCCATTCGACAAGTCAGGTGCTGGAGTATTTACGTTTAAATGTCCGTCAGGATATGTCTGTGTAAAGCCTTTCTGGGGTAAGTTGAAAACAGCTTGAAAATTTCTACATCACATTGAACTACAGGATGCGTGTATGAAAATAATTAATAAATTAATTTAACTTAACGTCGGCTTTTGGGTTCGCGGTTGCACTTGAAGATATATCAATCTACTTAAATAGATTGGTATATCTTAACATCTTATTCTAATCGAAAGTATTAACGTTGATCAATTATATCTCGATTCACTTTTCAATACGCTTTTCTTTCATTTATCGACATATTCCTTTTATACTCAATGCAATGAAAATCACAGAATAATTTTTGGACCAAAAATATAATACACTCATAAGATTTAGAAGTATAAAGCTCTACAACAAGATTTTTATACAATATAAAGAAGGCTGCCCCACATAATAAAACGCACAAGGTGGATCAATGAATCGTAAAAGATTTACATTTTTCACTTATTTTCATTTTCTTTTTCAGATTCCGATGAAGTATGGACGACACGAACGTGTAAATATAGAGGAACAAGTCAATTTGAATCCCCGAGTGCTGATGCTTGGACCTTTCTTCCATTTAAATCTATACGTTATTGTAGAACTGACTATTGTAATGGAGCAAGCAGCATCATCGCAACACAGATCATATTTTTCGCCACTGCAGTGTTATTCGTTTTTACGCACTGGCAATAACATCCTCAGAAATAGGAGAAAATGAGCTTAAAAAAAATTGGGTAGAATAATGTATGTTTTATTTATATATCCAATAAATCGAAATAAGGTAATTACTAGGCCTAAGTGCTTGAATTCTCAATGAGTGGACTTGCAACCACCATCAGAAATGTTCGGATGACTTACCGAATTAACCAGAATAACGTGTCGAGGGAACACTTATCAAATAATCGTTCGTACAATCGGATATATTTCTTATAATTTTCTGCAGTGATATCCAGATTATACGGTAAAAATTAGGTCAAGCTCTCCGTTCAGTGAGCATCTATGTAATTTTTCATTACCAGTGTGACAGAGGTGAATCTACAAAGCTATTCTTATCAGTAATTTTGAGTAGAGCGACGTCGTCAGCGTTACACATGATAGTATTATCATACACTGAGAGAAATAGATACTACCCGATAGTAAAAATATACTATCGAATAGTATATTGGATGCTTTGTATAGGGATCACTCTCTGGAGTGCAACAGTCAGTATAATTATAGTGATGGTTAATATCTGATTGTATCAAGTACATTCCGTATAATAAACCCTTACAATACACACAATACACGGTACTATTCAAATACTGACCGATAGTATAGAATATTTAGTATATCGGATATTAAAAATCTTAGTATCTATTTCTCTCAGTGTAGATAGTATCGTAATTTTTTCAAATAGGTTGGTTCCCGAATATATCATATCTCATTCCTGTAAAGTAGAAGTCATGTATCAGGATGATAAGATGATCCGATGAATTGACGCATGCCCTTCAAATAAGTTAGCGAGAAATCGTTATTATAATCGTTCAATTATCTGTTAACGCATAAAATCAGATTTTTCGAGATAAGTGATTTTCCATTTTGATGAAAAATGGGCCGTCCTTATCTCAGCAATTGCGATAAATAAAACCGCTTCGCCACGTAGCCATAAGTTCATGAGTGTTTTTTTTATCCGTCTCTCCATTCATGCGAGTTGTCATTTCATTCATCACTCCTTCTGTTCCGAAAATATATTATTCGGCACGATGCCAGATGCGTAATTTTTTTATTTTTAGCCGCTGCGTCCAAAACATTGCACGCAAAGTGAGTAGTGAGCATTCTACTATGGGAGACTCTCCTAAAATTCGTCTATTTAACGTGTGTGTAACGTACCGTGACACGAAGTTGAGTTTCGAGGAAAGCATGAGGAAGCGCGCTTTGCTTTCAAGAATACGGCTACTTCAGCAAGGTGCTTGCGGCTTATATCATGAGGTGCTCGGTTTTGAGATCGCACTGGCGGCTGTGGTTTTCCATGCAGCATCAACAGTAGTCACCTCCACCATCCGCTGTTCATTATAACTTGGCCGTAGGATATGCGCGACTGCGTTGTTGACGTCGTCGACAACGCGACGTCCCAATTATACACGCGTTTCCCTAACTAACCTTATTTGTGGGAGCCCTGAGGGGATGCCTCGCCTCGTCCCATCGCCAGCTTTCCTCGCAGCGAGCTTCCGACCGGATGACGCCGATTTAATTGCGATTTGTTCGAGAACTTATAGAGGAAAATTTTACTTCACGGTCTTTTCCAAGTACTCTCGCCAAGACGCTTAAGAAGATATTAATAACAATCGTATTATTTCGAAACTGTCTTCAAAACGAAGCATGAATGAAGTGACAGAAGGTAACCCGTGCAGAAATTTATTCGGGCGACTATGAAGGAATATAGAGCCTGGTTAGGCTTTCTCAGGAATGTCAAAACAGGGATTCCATTTAAGAACTATGGTAAACTGCATAAAGGCTTCCCCATAGGATCAAATTAGGCCTCCCCGATCGGGCCCCGATAAGAAACTTATCATTCATGTTTTGTCAGGGACTTCATAATAAGGAGTTGATATTAGGGTAACGTTATAACCCGTAATGGCTTTTTTGATACCATCATAATCTGTCCAACCAATACTTTTTTCCGTGTAGAAAGAGTCAAGTTAGAGCTTCAAGAAATTTTCTTTGTCCAAATATAACAGAGCTACAAATAACAGGGTTACGAATAATTATTCTTTTCAATCGAAGCCCTAGACGATTCAGCATATGATAAATATCTGCCATCATATCCCAAATGCAGAACCTCTTCAGTTGAGATCCACAGAGTACATAATCGCATATTTTAGATGGCAAAGAATTATAAGTTAGTCGTAACGACTAACCGGACGATGGCCACTCGGCGCCGGTGCGGGTTCCTGGCTTTGGTTCCCTTGCAGCGCAGAGACCACGATAGTCTCACTAGAGATACGATGCTCGGCACGGTTCTTTCCGTTTTCTACCCGTTTCTCGTAATTTTGCTTTTCCCCCTCTCGGATTTCACTTGGTTTTTTTGTCCATACACAGCACCGGCGTCGGGATGCCTATGCTTGCCGAGGTTAATATTTCACGTGCCCGGCTGTTCCGGCGTCGAGAAAATGGAAAGGGCGAAACGGCCCCAGGTCGCCGCTGCTTTTGCTGCGGTGCGAGCGGGAGTCCTTCTCGGTGCTGGTCTGATGTTCCTGGCGAAGCTATCCAGCGTGCTTGCGGCGGCCGCAGTACCGCTGCTACGCTTTTCCTGCTGGAACTGTGCAAGCGGGGAGGTGACTCCAGGATAGGGTTCCTGAAGTTATGAGGCACCTTCCGCCGGAACGAATGGCGGACTACCCGCCGCGTGATTTACACTCGCCGGAAGGACTTCTTTTTCATTCAATAAAATCATCGCGATCGTTCCGTTATATATCCGTAAGCTTTCTCTTCCATGCGGCTCCATAAAGTCGTAACTAATAACAGTAATAAATATTGGTGGAATAATTAATAACGCAGAAACCAACTTTCCTCAAAAATACGAGGAATCGATACGGGTTTCTGCAGCAGCCGCTCATACCACGAATCTCGATATTCGTCTTTTGAGTATAACACCACATCATTGAAAACATTTCTGTCGAATTTCTTCTTGCTATAACTTTTTATTATAACTTATTGAATGCCTCTGTCATTTTCACGTATAAAGTTTAAATAGAAATTTGGATACTCGGATCGGCCCAAGTTTGACGGTCATGATCTTCGGGTGCACCAGACGTCTTCAAGACAGCTTTTGAGAAAAATTGACGCTAGAATTCAAGGACGGGTTTGTATATCAGACATTACGACGTAATATATTGCCTAATATAAAAGGAGACACAGGAAAATGTACATCTGACAGTGGGATTTCTATTATGTAGAACTGTAGGCGGATGTGTTGTTTTGCGATCATCATCAGACCTCTCGGCGCTGGAAGTTACATCGAGAGGGTTGAAACGACGCTGGTGCAAGGGCCACGTCACGTCGCTCATGATTACCAGGCTGCAACAACTGGACTGACTGCAATTACTGTACGTTCCGTCTACCTATAAATGTACTCATGCATCCGGAATAGCTATACACATGATCCAGGTTGTAGGTCTAGCTATACACATAATGCAGTTCCGCAACGATACTGATGTTGAGTTACTGCTCCTGCATATTATGTAACCATATATTTTCCGAAATAGCATATTATTACTGTTGTGTTTATGTCGATATCTTTTCGTAATTCACGTTTGGCTTTGTAATAAAAGATCGCCGATAAAATGAATTTTGTTTCTTATTGCAATGTGTTATTGAGGTCTAATATTTCAGTGTTCTTTAGCTCAATATGTATATAGAAAAAATTTCATAAATATCTAAATGATCCGATTTTTTTTCTTGCTTTTTCCCCCGTCATCAGGCCTATACTGGTGTCTATAGGATCGAGCCAGGTTATCATATTTTTTCCGCTATAATTATTGGTACCTTTGCATCACCCGGACCAGTCCCCTCATGTGGCTGCAGCCCACTTTCCCTTTGGTATCGCATTCGCCTTCTAGCAAAGCTCAGAGGACAGAGGGAAACTGCAGAAAACCCTTTGTCGATACAGTCGGTTTCGAGTTCGCCTCACGACACCCGAGCTACGTCACATTTTTCGACAAGAATATAAACACAGATTACAGCTGTATACATGTGAACGATGCTCTGGATTAGAGGCCAGTATACTAACCACTAGACCACAGCACTGGTTAATTAATGTGAATTGAAATACTAAAAAATCACTATTTTGGATGTGTACATGACATTTCTTTATTTTTCGATAATAAACATCAAATTCGTATTCCATGGCGAAATTTGTCGTTCCTCTTCAATCGAACTTGCCGTAATGTAGAGAACGGTATACTAATATCGTCACAATATCTCAGTTTTTGCATTGAAACTCCTGAGGTTCTTACATTCGGCAAACTGAAACTGAAGGGGGTTATGCAGTATCGTTTCAGTTATACAGTAGTACACAAAAGTACTGTAGCAATACTGAAGGGGTGTGGTAAGCGGAGCATTGCATTATTCTTTTAAGGGGCGCAAGTAGCAAACGGCAGTATTCCTGATTGTCGGTGGTTGCGCGTCGTCGTCGTAGTCCTGTGTACGAGCATGAAGCTTTCACCCTCTCCGCTTAGTCGGTTCGCGAAAAAACCTTAAGCGTTTCCACACACAGTAGGGAGAGCGTTAGACAGTAGACACACTCGCTGGAGCGCAGACTTCACTTGTCTCGAGCCATTTGGTGAAGAGGAGTCCTTGGCTCTCGCCAAGTACCAGCGAGTGGAGTAAAAGATTTTCCTCGTATTCGGACTAATGCTCCTTAATGCTGCACCCATAGAGTGTATTGGAGGACGTAAATACGGTAGAAGGAGTGATGAGCATTTCCCAGAGTTCTCGGCTGTGCTTTCTAAAGCTATTACTTTTATTGTCAGCACGACAATACACTGAGTGTATATGTCTGTCTGTACGGATGTCGGTGAAACTTTGATCGTAATTTCCGATCTGCTACGTGAGTCTAACTTCCTCTCAATGTCCAAAGTCATTCTGACTACTGTGTCATACACATCCTGTTTGTTCGCTGTCATCCACACGTATTTAAGTATAAGCTCTATAACTCTATGGATTTTCGGAGTCGTTAATATGTTGGACAAAAGAAAAATACATAAATCCAAAACTTTCGGACACTCGAACGTTGATCTCCAGATCAGTTTAATCTTGTGGTGAATTCAGCCTTTGATTAATCAAGATCCCCTCGAAGAGCTTTCGTCACACGTACAAAGTTTGATTCCGGCCTTTGCGTCTATAGAACGATTCCGGTAATGATCGCTGCGAACAGTCTTCCCTCAGCGTTCCAACCGAGTGACACGGGACTGCGAAAGCTCTTGCTTCCCTTTCTCTCGCTCTGCTTTCTCAGTTCCACTTCGACCCTTGAAAGTTACGGTTCGTGAGGAGAACGGTGACCAGTCTTCACCCTTGCAAGGATTGATCGACGTAGTTGTCATCGTTCCGTTTGCAGCCGGGATTTTATCAACCCTCATGTCCCAACGCTTTCTTCGCGTATATGTTGGCCTACTCTACTCTTCTTCATGCTTCTTGGTTCGTTATGACAAAGAAATCGCGCGGAGTTCCGCTTTTTTCTGGTTTTCCGATCCTACCGTGTTTTTGTTGATAAGCGTCGACCTTCTTCTTTTTTCGACCGAATGGAGCTCTCGGCAGAGATGAGTTGGATGCTGTATCCTGCCATGGAGACTTAACCGCACACCCCAATTGCCGAAAAAAGCACGATGATGGTTCCAAATTGTGTTGTGAAAAAAAAAAGTTTTCATCATCATGACTGACTCATATTAATGGAAAAAGAGGTTTGCTTGTACGAAGAAAAATAGTTATGTAGTTGATTGTCCGGTTTTTATAGTTAGTCGAATAAAGGAAATATTTTTGGCGCTTATGTGATTTTCTTAATATAATCGAAGGTCTCGACGGAGTCAAAAAGGATGCTACGTCCTTTCGCAGACGTTTAACCTCACATCCCACTCCTGAAAGAATTCTGTTAATGGATACAAATTTTGTTCCGAAAAAAAAAGTTTTCATCAACTTGGCTGACTGATAGTAATGAAAAAACAGCTTTCTGTATTAAGGAAAATAGTTTTTTAGTGTCAGTCACGTAATATTTGATGGAGTATCGTAAATGAATATAGCGTGTAATGAAGGGACATAAAATGGGTATATAATTTTGAGCTATGAAGTACGTCCGGACAGAAATATGATAATCAACCGCACGTCTGGCAACGACAAATGTAAACGGAAGTAGATTCAAGAATAGATTCACACTTCGCTACATGTTAGGTGAATACCGCTGGATGGAAATATACGGAAGTTGTACACGTATCCGTCTGTTTTATGTAAAAAAGAGCAAGCAGATAGGAGCGCAGGTGGTATACGAAATGGAAGCCAGAGGGAATTTATATTATACCGTAGGAGCATCTATACACTTACCTCAATGGCATCCGAGGAGAGCTACTACTCCAAGAATCCAATATATTACACGGTAAAAAAGATTTTAATGTTTCTCATAGCAGTACAATGAGATAAATTTTCCGACCAAGAGACATGAAATTCAATATTGACTTATTACGTATAGATGTATAAAATCCGCTAACATATTATTATGTTAGCCAAATCCGGGGGTTTTTTTTTTTTTTTTTCAAGGCAAGGCAAGGCAATTCCTGATCTAGAAACATCAACAACTAATTGTTCCTCAGATCAAGATTTAAAAAAATTGCGTAAGTGAATATAATTGAGGTCGAATTCGGATGATCTGAAGTTGGCTATAGTAAAAAAAATCGTTGCAGCGTTAAGAGTTGTCAAGGGGAAATTATTTCAATAGCTTAAAGTTCGCCATGTAAAAAGAATAATTTTCTTTTCTATACACAGATAACATAACATGTATTTGCTATGCAATCATCGAACCGACGAAGAAGAACATTAATTTGCGATCGAAGATAGATGAGCACAATAGTATCGAACACACCCACACCCGATGAAACGTCGTCGTTTCGTTAGTCGGTTACGAAAATTTAGGTCCGCAAATGAAAATATAATGCCGAGTGAGTTCAGCGGTACGAGGGTGCAAACTATACTTGGGAAGAATATATAACGGGAAAGCGAAGTGAAAGAAAAGAGAGAAGAGCGATGGCGACCCCTTCTCAGCGGGATGTCGAGACGCAATCTCTTCTCGACTCGTGTATCTCCACCCTCCATGAAGTATATGTATACATACTATACGCATACGAAGGGATCCCCGTGTCTTTCCGAGGCGAAAGATTTATTGTAAATCACGACAAAGTAATACCAATGCCCTTGAGAGAAATTAGGTAAGCGACACTGAGCACATAAGACTCCTCTGATATCAATAAAATTTCAATAATCATAACGCATCTGGGAATCAAACATCACACGTCGCACAATTTTTTATGAGTCACTTTTAACACTTTTCACACTTACAAATGATGGTTATAACAAGTAAACAAATTCGTACGCCGTATAGACTATTTAAGGTACTACTCAGGTACTTACTAAGTAATTGTGTAAATTATGGATATGGTATTCCGGAGTATCTGTGAAGCGCTATTTGAGTTTTCGATTCGTCAGAATGGGACGAGAAATATAAGATTTCTTAACCAGATCAAATCTGAGAGTTATGGGTTTCACATTCTGCGCATGATCCAGGAAACGCTGCTCCATTGGCTTCCGCTCAGTCTCGTTCTCTTCGCAGTGACATTGCGGCCCATTTAAGCAGAGCTATTTTTACTTATGGTTATACTTCAAAAGATCCATGTCTCAGATGACAGAATTATTATGACATTTTAAGGACTTCAAAAAATCTTTCATCTTTATTCTGAAGGTATTATTTTTAATTTTTCCATCCATGAGGGAGAGAGTTGTCCTTGTACTAAGAAAATACTTTTTTGACTGATTCGTCCTCCTCAAGCCGTGAAAAGATGTCGGTGTACAGCTCGTTACTTTTTTAGTAATCTTTTTTTCTTTATATAACAACCACCTTCAGATTCGTAGGATCTATAATTGAAGGCGCCCCACTTTCTTGGATCCAAACGTGATGCACGTAACGCGTCGTGTGCGTGCGCCAGCGATAAGAAAAGCTACTATGTATGTACGTATACAATGTAAAATTGGTACAATTTGCGATTCTCACGTCTCGGACGTTTGCATTCATACGTGGCGAGTGGGTTAGGCAATAGAAAGGGGGGTTGCTGCTCTCGCGAGAACACGCATGCCAGCAGCAAAAGCGTTTCAGGATAGCACCATGGAGTTCGTCGTTCCGAGTGCTGGCGCCGTTTGCCGCAGTCACTGTTTCCAGGCACGCACCTTTCCCCTCTTGAAACTCGAAAACTCGATGCGATTTGACGCAAATTAGTCCTAATGGTCGAGAAGTAGAGTTTCGCCCTTTGCTCGCCCTCCGAACCCAGCCCTTTTTCTCACTTTCCTCCAGCCCTCACCACGGATTTCAGTTTTTTTTATTCACCTTCTTTCTCTCACGCGTTTTTAACACGGCAGCGGAGCTGACCTTCACGCACATAGGCCTATGGGCCTCAGGATCCATGCCGAGGTTTTCAGCAAGCAATTACCGGCGCGGAAGGGTTCCAAGGATTATTCTGGCAATGCGATTCGACGGCGCAAATATCTATATACGTATGCATATGGATATAGTTACGTATACGCTGTCTGCTGCACAGCGAGCGACGTGTATTTTCCGTGTAAGTGCCTGCTTGTTTCACCCTAATAACCGTAGATCAGTGCCGGGTGTAATTACACGAGAATAAAACAGGTTTCCTAGAGGCGAAGGTATGTGTGTATATATAGAATTCTCCGGAGTGGGAATATCACTCTTACGCCGGGCTTGTGAGCGTGCGGAAACAAATTCACACGCCCAAAACGATTCGGTATGCGCGTACTTTAATTTATCATATTATGCTTTATAAATCGCACGAATTTACTGAAGTGCCGGGGAAATAAACAAATTAAGTTCTCAACGTGGTAGCGGTGCAAGCCGTTGATCAGGACTTGCCTGCTTCGGTTAGATCTGTGTTGCGAATCATATTTGCCTGCATATAGATCTAAAGAATATTTTTGAGAAAAATCTTACACGGAAAAAAATATTTTGCTGAGTCAGCTAATTCACTTTTTTATTGGACCAACAAATGTTTGCTAAGTCAGCAAATATGTTTTCTGAGCTCACAAATAATTAGCTGGGCTAGCAAAAAAATGATGATGTACTGTCGGTAACTAATTATTTTTCCTTGTGTTCTTGTTTTCCGTTGAAAGGAGAGCATAAAACATTCCAACATTAATGATTGGTGATGATGATAGAAAAATCTGCCGGTGAATTGAGACTCCACTTACAAAAAACGTCATATATATTTCATAGCGACAAATAAGATCTAGAAAAGATTAAAGGAATGTGAAACATTTTTACATATCTGCTCGGGATGTGCGAGTGTTCGAAAACATCGTCGTCATCGAATATTCGATTCGATGCCGAATATTCGAACTTTAAATCGAGTAGTAGTAGTAGTAAACGTATTTATTGACAGTACACATATCACAGATATTTTTGCAAATATAGTAATTATTTACACCTATCAACTATTGCCAACGAGCCATCGATCGTAGTCCTTCAGCCCCTTCAAATCGAATATCTGATAAATTCGAATATTAAAATCCCTCGAAATTGGATAATTAATAAGGATAAACAAATAAAATTGAAATTACCAGAAGTATTTTGGAATACTTGAGCTTTTATTTAATTGACTTAAATCTGGTTTTTGTACCGAAAAATTGAGTACTCGATGTTTTCGGGAAAAAATCTCGTACGTGCATCAGTCACAATGTCGCCGGCAGAAGGAAACAATCTTTCGCTCTCGACCGAAGTTGCTGGTATAGACGAAATATCGTTTTGCCATTCCCATGGAGAAAATTATTAGGGATGCCCTAAGATAAACTAGGGCCATTTCCAACTTCAATGTAGATACCTTAAAAGGGTTTTCATTATCACTCCCAATTAAGGCCCTTATAAGGTATTTCTAGGTTTCCATGGCGAAGGGTTTCATAGGGTAATCACTAAAGGGCCCAGTCAGGCGTAATCTCGGCGCCAAGTTAACAAATTAATAATAATATTGCCACCTAAGGGTCTCATAAGGCAATTCTAGGTTTCCATGGCGAAGTTCAATAAGGGCTTGATTAAGGTAATTACTTAAGGGCCCCAGTCAGGCCTTATCATGATATCAAGTAAATCGATTAATCATAATTTTGCAGAATAAGGATCTAATAAGGCCTTCATAAGTTAAAATATTGAAGGTCCAGTCAGACTTAACCATGACATAAAGTATACACAAGTCTTTCTTCGCGAGTGTCATTGGCGACTGTAGCCGAATGACGGATGCAGTGCTCCTGCGCGGAGTCACACTGCCAAAGTCATTTGTTTTCCGGGATAATTAAGGATGGTTTTAAAATTCTACGATTTTTCGGTTTCTTACATTCTTGGACATTCGGAATTTTCGAATACTCGAATAACCATTTTGAATACTCGAATAACCATTTCGAATACTCCAATAACCATTTCAAATACTCGAATAACCATTTCGAATACTCCAATAACCATTTCGAATACTCCAATAACCATTTCGAATACTCCAATAACCATTTCGAATACTCGAATAACCATTTCGAATATTCGAAAACTTCGAATAATCGAAAGGTTTTGTCGAATATTTAGAAATTTCGAATACTCGATTAAAAAATCAAGTCGAATAGTACTATTCGATTCGATTCAATTCGATCACTAATCGCACACCCCTAATATCTGCCTCTTAAAAAATCACTTGCACGATACACGTGGGATGACTTTTCCAATTTGTAGTTTTGCCTAGAAAACTATAGTCACCCATGTGGAATAAATTAGGGACTCACGTCGCGTAATACGTTGCGAATAATTCAGGTATTCGTTGTGCGCTGGGTGGATAAAAAAACGGAATAGACAGAAGGACGCAGCGGGTCGTCTGTCGTCGTGAATGCTAGCAGTGACCACATGGAAATGCAATATTCATAGGAAGTCGGGGCAAAAGTGCAGGGGTGTGGGCCCGGTTTACGAATTTTTCACGTTTTAGCGGCGTCCCGTACCTCCCTTTTCATTGCCAGTCGGAGGTTCGCACCGTGTGGTTGCTGCGGTGCGTACCAACCATTCGAATGCACCCCTTGCGTTGCTTTCTTTCGATTAGCATTTTGCAGTTTTCAACTGTCTGGGAAACCCGAACGGCTGGTCAACGTGATGAATCCTTCTCCGCCCTCCAGAAATAGTCCAGCAAAAAAAACGATTAATTGGACGCAGGAGGAGATGATGAAGTGGATGAGAATCTGTTATAGGGCGTAATGTATCTAACAATGGAATTTGATGGATACCGTAAGTGGGATCATCTTTCGTGAAAGAAAAACCGGGAACAATTCCACGCAGGAAAATCTTGAACCTCGGATTTTTTCTTGCAGGCCGAGGGTTTTCTTTATCTTCTGGCGAGACGTGTGAATAGTCATCAATAGCTTCACGGTGACCATCAGCTCAACGCCACAGGTATTGTGAGCTTTTCCTTTCTCAATCGTATATAAAACCTATACAGCATTACAGCTAGTACATATATCGTCACCATATGCGAAAAAAAACAACCAATTATCTGTGGGAAAGTCAACGAATGGCCATAAGTGAAATCTGACCTAAAAATTTGTATCACAACCTGTAATTTCCGGACTCACAAGGAAAAGGAAAAAATTATTAATATTGTTGCATCTTGGAAAATCAGTCGAAAAACAAACACAATCATGATAACATATTAAAGTTTGATTAATTTTGAGATCAGTGAACTTAGAATTTATATGTGATAGCTTTGGAGACATTCTTGTATGGAAGCTAGATATCCTATAGCTATAACATCCGTATATGAATCATGCGTTTCGGTATCTGGCAGCGACAGAATAAAGGAAGGATTTTTTATATGCTGAATCCTCTTGCCCTTTCACATGTAACTTCGATGTCCTTTACTTTTTCATTCCTATCATCTTGCTCACTCCCATTCGGTCATTCAGACAGGGCACCCTTCCCGCGATTTCTTTTACGGCTTATAGCTTCTCCGCTCTTCCCGCATTTTTCTCTCTTCTCCCTTTGACGATGCCGTTCTCTTTCACGCGAACCACATATCCGTGTATCGCAGAACTCCCCTAGTAGCCGCACCCACACAGCCCTTTTCGACTTCTGACTCGTATCTCTACGCTCTTTCTCCGAAAAACATATGATGCCCGCTTACCAAACCTTGACTTCTGTGACCCCACCCTTCAGAAAAATGTCTGCAATAAAAAAGGGTGCATATTCGGATCTTGCACGTTGCTTTCTTATTTTCAACCTTTCACAAAACCATCTCTTTCAGAATAGTATTTTGTGATATTAGTGCAAAAAAGCAAACTGTTGAACAGAGGTTGGAAAGTGGGTCACACGAGCCGTAAGCGCAAAAAACGCACTCGTGCGAGAAGTGCGTACGAGAGGAAACACTAGTGCGATAAGTGCCCGCGAAAAGTAAGCATTAGTGCGAGAAGTACATGCGAGAAGAAAACACTAGGACGAGGAAGTGCGTGCGAAAAAAAGCACTAGTGCAAAAAGTGCGTGCGAGAAATACGCACTAGTGCAAAACGTGCGTGCGAGAAGTAAGTACTCATGCGAAGAGTCCAAGCGACAAGTAAGTACCAGTGCGAAAAGTGCGTGTGACAAGTTAGTACTAGTGCGAAAACTAAACTCCGGTTGATTTGCGCATGGGCAACATTTTTATCGTATCCTTGGTTATAAGCCGTCACTTGCGCCACCATTAACGTTTCAGATGGTTTCGGATATACTGTGATAGAATCTAAAAGGAAAAAAACCGGCCATGAAAATAAAGCTGCCTTCATGAAGAAGTAAAAATGACTGCGCCATTTACACTGGCCTGATTTTTCCTACAGAAATGAATAGGTATTCCAAATTCCCACCCCGATGGCTTTAATTCCAATTTCTCAAACTTTCGATAAACCTCCATTCCTTCAAAGCAGCCGGTTCTCCTTTCGCAATCTTTTACCTCTCGGAATGTCACGAATTTCTGGTATTACGACTTCCGGATAACGAGACCTCCTCGAAGTTTTACTAAGAGCGGTACTACCTGTATTCTTGTATAACTTCGGGACGACAGAAAGAAAGTTAGAAGATTCCGGGTTTCGACGTCTTTCGTTTAGTGGAACAAATTTCACGATTCTCTGTCTCTTTTTTAAAAATCTCTATCTCTCTTCCCGATAGAATGCGTTTGTCCGGTTCGTCTTCCGAAATAAACTTCCACGGACAGTCGTGGATGGTAAGTACGAAGTAGTAGCTGGAGTTGGCATTAGTAGTGAAGAATTTATACGATTTCTACGGTTCTATACATCA
The DNA here is from genome assembly GCA_949699805.1 of Tromatobia lineatoria. Classification (NCBI taxonomy): domain Eukaryota; kingdom Metazoa; phylum Arthropoda; class Insecta; order Hymenoptera; family Ichneumonidae; genus Tromatobia; species Tromatobia lineatoria. Next base: position 4,218,374 of record OX453036.1, on the reverse strand, counting down.
GTCCACATAAAAGGCTATAAAAGTTGCTCGATTAATTATTAAGCCGGATGCCAAGTTTCCTGTGTCAGAATGTAAACGTTTGTGTTTTCAAGTAAATAGTATTGTTAGATAGTATATATACGTGCCATAAATATACTCTAGACCAAGCGAAATAAAGGGTGAACGTATACGTGTAGAAACAGTTGAGAATAATTGCTATTCAGGAAATTCAAACAGGAACAATCGACAACTTACGTGAATGATAGCAGTGATAAATCTCATACTAAAAGTGGAAGTTGCGTGCGTCAGTGAGGAAAATAGAGGCGGAAGTAGAAAAGAGTTGACGTACGTTCTAGATTGACTTAACAATTTTACAGTATGAACCACCTTTACTTTTCTCACACGCAGCAAAAAATATGTGATGTTGGACAGCGCAAACCGATTTCTCGCGATGAATATAACGTTCTCTTATAACAAATGTCATGTCATACTGTGAGAAACGTTTCAGCATGTGCTTATGCAAAAGTGTACGTCGAGAAGCAACTATAGGCTCCACACGGTTATCGTTTGACGTATGTGGGATGCTGAATTTTTTATTATTACCGTGAGTCCGACGTGCTGCAACCAACGAGCGTTTTTGTCAGAACGCGAGCATAGCTCTCGGTGAACCTCTATGATACTCAGAGCATTTATACTATATCGAAGTTGTAGAGCAGATGGCAAAAGGGAAAGAAGAAAAGTACGGGGACTTTTTTAAGCGAGCACTAGAACAGAGGATTTTTGTTTTCTTTTAATTAATATAAATACGTGGCAGATACAAGAGTCGATGATAAATGAGAAAAAGTTTGACAGTGACATTAATACAATTTAGATAATTATGACATAGATAAAATAGATAAAAATTTGGATAACACCTTTTCAATCAGTGCCGTGTAATCAAGACGGTTCTTCATCTCCCGAATTAATCAAAGTAGCTCAAGTACCACATAAAATATAATATAATACCTTTAATCGCTCAGGACAGCCAATCACTGTATCGTTGGGCAACTCCAGTACCAACACAAAGTCTTTAATTAAGATGTATGAAATTATATAGCTATAAAATTCAGAGTGTTTATGTTATGTCAAAGTTATAATACAGATCATAAGCATAAAGACAAATGTACAAGAATTTCTTCGAGCGAGCATTATACGAGGTTTTTGTATTTGCTTTTAATTAATATAAATCAGCGGTAGCTGCAAAAGACGAGGATAAATGAAAAAAAAAGGTTCATTATGACATTGATTAAATGTAGATGATTAAATTGACTGCACACAAACTCCTTGATAGCACCTTTTCAATCACTACTATTTAGCAAAACCGGTAATTGATTGCCCAAATTAATCGAACAAGTAGCTCAAGCACCACATAAAATATACCATGATATTCCAACCTCAAGCCAATCACTGTAACGTGGGTTAACTCCAGTACCAACAGAAAGCCTATAATCCAGATACCTGGAATTCTATAGCCATAGCATTGAGTCGCAGTTCCAAAGCCGTTGTTTCACCGCATAAGTTGGAAACGTCGTAGAAGCAAGCATACATAACAGTACAGCGCCGGTAGAAGGCTTTCCAGTAATGGTTCACCGGTGTGAATACATCATTGATGGATTACAAAAGCTATAGCCACCTCACATTCTTCATCTCTCGTTCCTTCCATTCTCTCGGCTTTTCCTCCCCGCCAACTCCTCGTCAACTACTATATATCCTCTATATCTCTCTTTATCTCATCCCCTGGCTTTCTCTAGCCGCACTATACACGACACTGGTGGCGGGTTCGTGCTATTTCTATTTCCACGTCTCGTGAATTAATTATCACGGAGCTTCCGGTCGATACCCCGTCGCCAGTCAGCGATACCCATCAATTATTCAGACCTTCCCCCCTCCCCCTCCCTCCCCCGCCCCCCATCCGAACGTCTGGCAATTCTCTTTGGCACTCGACGTAATTCCCGGTTTACTCTCGGTCCCTCGACGGATGAATCCGGCGAAAGTGAGAGACCTTGCCGAGATGAAAACGTGCGAGAGTGAAACGAAACAATGGAACGAGACGAAGGTACGGAGGATATAAAGCCTCGAGAAAAGTGTTCAGTAGTAGAAAGCGTCAAGAAACGAAACGTTTAAGCATTAAGGATAGCGAAAAAGAGCTTTGATATCTTCAATTTTTCACACAATTCTCTATAGCTACTTTCTCGTCGCACCTTTGATTCGACATCAAGTCGAATAAAATTAGATTATTTTCTACTCGTGACAAGGAACTCGAATGGAGGTAGATATAACTCTAATATAATTACGTCTTTCGTATACAAGTGACGTCTTCTCAATCTACTTGACACGAACTCTACCCGATAATCCGCACAGCAGCCGCGTTCTCCAAGATTGACGTTTTCCGGAAACTCCATCGTAAGTCGTGTTCCTCGAGAGTAATTGGACGTTCACGAGGATCGATGGTTCGGATGGCTCCTTCCATTTAGTTTTTTTTTTCAAATCCTTATTGTGTTGGACCTACTGGAGATACTGGAAATCCAAAGACTAAAGGAAAATAAATTAATTGATGCTTCAGTTTATACTTTGGAAGTGATATTTAATTTATTAAGAGTCGGATCCGAAATACACCTTAAGATTTTTATCAGTTATATAATTACTTTTTTTTTGCTGATTTCATGAATCGAGTTGTTCGACCTATTAACTATCGGTTGAAAATTTGGCCTTCAAATCTTAATTTTTGTGATTTTTTTTTAATGATCCGATTCACAATGCTAAAATGAAGAGAAAACCTGAGTTTGAGATTTTTTTGCTCATTATCCCCAAACAAATTCGTCTACTTTAGTTTTCCACTGAAAATTTTAACTTTTAATGTTCATGTCGTAGTAAATTCGATCAGGGAATTCGTCGCAAATTCTATCACAATCCAAAGTACTATTTTACGTCGGAAATTCTTCGAATTTACCGAAAAAGATATTTATGTTCACACTTGACGACATTTTTAAGTTCAAAAAGTTTAAGAGTGATTTGCAAAGCTGTTTTCGATAATTACCTCAATTTTCAACGAGTGCTATCCAAAATCCCTGACAATAACAAAACAAAAAAATCATAATAATATGAGCAAAATATAAGTGTACACCATGGTCGATATAGTAAATTCGTTAGTAGATGTTTCGAGTTATTTGATGACAAGGAACATTCTCTGAATTTCTTAATCGCTCGAAGTTCGGAAAATGATGAATTTTACGTTGATAATTTTCCGGTTTCGTGCTGTTAGAAATTTTTTTGTGGAGAGCACAAGTTAAAAATTAGGTATCCTTGGACAAATTTTATGACCTTCGAAAAACAAAAAGAAATTCCGAAAATAATGTGGGCTAAGCATGGAAACGCTCTTGAAATTTTCTCAAAACTTTTTAACCTCGAAAATGCCGTTGAATGTCAATATACATATTATTTTTAAAAATTCCGAAATTTTCTAAAAAAAATTGTACTTTGGATTATTCTGATCAGATTCAGTGAGATGTTAGAACTAAAATTGAGAATTTTCAGTTGAAAACTAAAGTAGGCGATTCCTTTTGAGAATGATGGATGAAAAAATTTTAAACCAGGACTTTTTATTTATTTCAGTCCAATAAATCAAATCATAAAGAAAAAGAGCACCAAAATTGCGGGTCACATTTTCGTCTAATATTTGGTGGAGTACCTCATATATTCAATTTACATCATAAAGAATAATTTCCTAATTTATTTTTTAAAATTTTTGGTTGAGCATATGTGTGTAACGATTTCTCAAAAATGTTAGGAAAATGTAATACAAATTTGTCGTACTATTTAGGACGTTTACAGGATAATATCGATAGAATAGACGAAACGGTCGTCAAGAAATCGGCGTTGAAGTATCACATATGTGTGTGTGCAGGCAGAAAATGCGCACACACGTGCGGCTCTATACGCGTGAGACCGACCAATTAAGACTTTACTGCTTGAGCGCGGGCAAGAAGAGGCGACATAAAGCTGCGGTACGGCGTACCCTCATTTCGTTTCTCTTGGCCGATCGTTAAGCGCTTCTTCTTCCCGGGTGCTTGCCGATTCTTTGTGGCCAGAACGCGGCGGCAAAGTCGTTTCTCTTGAGTCGGAGCTTATCCGCGTTGCCTTACAACCTCTGCGATGTACTCACGAAGATCGCCTTCCGGCCAAGCAACAAGGGCAGAATGTGAGAGAAAGAAAACATTTTTCTCAGAACTGAAAATACCGCAATGAATAGAGCAATAAAATATGTGATTAAGAAAAGCATTTACTTAAAGAAATAAAATGTTTTCACCTCACTTCCTCATCACGATCATCGACCTTACACAAATTTACCGCTATGAAGAATTATGTTCAACAATGTCGCCCAAATTAAAGCTACAAAATAAAGATTTCTTTTGTATGGGAACGGAAATACTCAATTTCTGGATTAATGCAGTTGCCGATTGAAGCTATATTTTCAGAATCAGTTTTTAAGCTCAGATGAAACGTTGAGTTGCTAAATAAATATAATGTTTTGGGTGACAAACATTATGCGATCGGATAACAGAGAAAACAAAATGGAAATAATAATTCTGAAGTTTCAAGTTTTATTTTTAGAAGTAATTTTCAAACCAACTACAAACGTTTAGCTCCTTAAGAAATATTGAACGTTTTGAGTGTCCAACTCACTCGAATCCAATTACACAGAAGAAAATTGAAGCTGAAGAGTAAGTCCACAAAGAGTACCGTTAAGAGTTCAAACCAGGATCAATATCTATTCCAAGTAGGTGTTTTGTAGGCAATTTTGTGCGTCATTCTGTGCTCATTTTTCTTAGCATCCTATTTTGCCGTGACTCGCGCAGATGCGTTGGCATATCTTCTTTTCCATCTTGTCCTCCTCACTCATCACCGTCACTCGCAGAACGTTATGTGCTTTCGGGATCTCGAGCTGTTTCTGAGCGATGGATCGTAACTCCGGATTCCGCTGGCCAATCGAATTTTACTACCAGTTGTAGGTATTAACCGCACGAGACCTTATGCTCTTATTCGTTTTCTCGTACCGTTTTTTTCCCTCTCCGCCAGTTTCATCTTAACAGCCCAATTATCCTGTCGAGAATAACGTGCCGATATAATCGAAACATAATCGTTTAGCCGGTACCCTGTGTTGCTTTCGGTATCTCGTGTATTTCTCTTATATAGTATATATACCGTATGAAACTCTCATTAGTCGTTTTATGTAGTACCGCACATAACAGAAAAAAAAACCGGACTATTCATTTGATGCTATGGGTACGTTTCGCCTCGTTAGTCTGTAGCCTTAAGGATTTTGCATAGTTTAATTGCGCCTGTGGTCCAGAAACAAATACGACGCAACCTTTCGCAGTACTGACAGCTTATCCTTAGGTTTGTGATCGATAATATGTAGTCGACGAGAAGGAAATAGTCTCTTGTTCTAGCTATTGACAGTCCATCTCATCCTCTTTCAGCTGGTTGCTGATGTTAGGGATTGCTGCTTCCGGCTCTTCATGGAAATGGTAAAGGGTGATGCTTCTCCTGTCGGCATTCTTAGCCGGTTGGGACAGCTTTTAGGGCGACCTGTAAGTGGCGCTTGCATAAGTAACGACTTTGCGTCGCAACGCAACAGAAGCGTTAGCAAGCGCACCTCTCTCTACTACCAGCTAGGTCTGATCCTTCAGGACGTATTTCTACCGATAGATTTACAAGTCCAGTCATTGGCCAAGCTGTGTTGGCGAGGAAATGTCATCTTTACCGTGTAAATGTGCAAACTACTTGTAGATGACATCTTCTGATGACAAAGTATATAATTTAGATATTCTAAACATGAAAACACCCAATCGATAGTATTAGGTGTAGAAGTTAATCAAGAAAACTTTGATAACCCGTGATTGGTCTCCTCTTAAAGGGCCAATCACTGTTTCGATCAGACCATCGGCTGCTGCCACTAATACCAACACTTTACATCGACAAACCGGGATTTCAGAGGGCGCAAGGCTCTTTGGTCCTCCATTCGCTGAGTCTTTTCGGCTCTCCAGTCCTATCCACGTTCTCCTACCATCGTTTTACTCTTCTTGTCACTCTCGCTCGGCGGACGACAGCTGTGACAGTGTTCACGGTAGCTCAAGCTAAGCCGATCGGCCAAATCCGAACAACGCTTCTACTACCTCTTGTTCACTTGAACGAGGATGCTTCGTTCGCGTTGTGTGTGTCCCCCGAATCGGCGGAGAGCTTCGTGCGTTAGTACTTCAGCCCGCAAAATTCGCTGGGTTCATACCGAAAGCGCTGGTTCGTTCAGAATAATCACGAGGTAACAATTTAACGATTTGTTTTTATGAGCACAGAAAGCTTGACGCTGAAAATAAGAGACCCGCGGCGTCATTCGTATAGATATTAGACAAAAGACTATTAAGTAGACGAGCATGAAATTTTTTTATAAAATGGAACTAAAAAATACGGCATCGCCTATTAAAGAATTTTGAACGCCATGAAATTAGGACCCCTTCACGTATTAACCCCGAATACAATCTCAACATTTATTTGACGATAGCCTGCAAAAAAAATTTCAGCCCGATATCTAAAAAATTGTTGAAATTAGAGGGAAATCATATTTTTATTCAAATAATCCACAATGCCGTAAAATTTAGAACTCTTAACGGAATTATGTGATATTCAATTCTTATCTGATGATAGTTAAGTTCCAATCCAAATTTCATCTCGAAATCTGAAAAAATGTCGAAGTTGGAGTGAAAACAATCTATTTTCAAAAAATTCAAAATGGCACGGAATTCACAACCATTAACGTATTAATGTCAGATTGAATATCAATTAAATTATTATCTAATTTATATTGAAAGTACAAATATTTGCGGATTTTCGACTAACTACCATTATTTTTTGGAAATGGAGATTTTCTCAGTCGCACTTTCTCTTAGCTCTATCTATACGTATGCACATGAGCTCCCTCAATCGAACTAACCGAATGGCATGGTAATTTTGGGATCCACTCTTCGTGTAGTACCCTTATTCACGATGCCCTTACTTCTAGTAATGACGAAGTCCTCTCGTTACTAACAATCCCAGCGTATACGGTATTTTGATAGCCGTAATAATGATTCAGTACTATCGGACGATTTACTACATGGACTACCGAATAGCGAATTCGTGTGGTTGTTACTCGGGTTCATCATAGATAAAATAGCGATCGATATCTCGGTAACACTTTTCGGCCTGTAGTTACTATTTTAGGTACAGTGAATGTTTAAAAGGTATATGTCTATATCTGTATGTATAGTAATATGGGTAATACAAATACGCGTAAAGCATAGTTTCCATTGGCCCTCGCTTTTAGTGAGCGTAGGATATATTCAGTCACACGATTCTCCGCGGTCCATCGTTCACCGACATGCAAGGGCCTTGCGCTAAATCATCGCGGCTCGTCATTAATCACAGAAAGTGAGAGACGCGCTTGCTCCCTTCCGTTCGTACCTCTGTACATATATACGTCGTTGGCCTGTATATTCCAGTTTACCGACGTGCGGCCGGCCACCGACGTTACAAATTGCGTTATTCGTGAAGTGCCGGATGGATAATCGGGTCGGTACATCGTTGGTATACTCGTGTTTTACCACGGAAAGGAGACTAGTTGTTACAAACTACTATAACAATAAAATTAGCTTTTTAATTTTACTAGAATGCAGCTGAAGTGGAGATGTTTTTGTCAAAAATGTAAGTTTTTCTTTTTACTTCGATAAAGTGTTAATTTTTATGTCAATCTTTATGAATCATGATGAATAAAAAAAATAGGAACAGGAACACTGTTAAAAATCTTTTGATAGAAATGATTGATTTCTTGGTGAATCAATAGCAAAATCGTGTTCAGCAGGTCACCATTTTTTCTTCTCTACGTTCTTACTCAAAATTATTAATTTTATAAAAATGACCAGAACTTTGAAAAATAATGCCGTAACGAGACCGGCTTACGATCTTTTTCTTTGCAATGAATCAAGCTTACAACGCCAAACGGCATCTCAGGATTCGTTCAGTTTAGATTATGTTTACGGTTGTTTCTAGGCATAAAAACTTATCATTTCAACACTGCAATGAAATTAGCCACTTTCATCCCGTAAAACTGCTAAGAAAAGTATCGCTTTTTAAGCACGAGTTATAAGAAATATTTACTCTTGGTACTTTTTAACAGTTCATATATTATTCAACGAATTTCGGAGCTTGCAGTTCGTTTTATCGAAAAGTCGAAATTTGTCGGAAGAAGACCCAAGAAACGTTTTATTTTTTTCTTAGTTTTTCCGTATTTGACCTATGATTAATCAAAATTCAAAGAAAACCGATCCATCAGCGAAAAATAGAAATAGATTCTCAGACGGCTGATAAGAAATGTGTGAGGCAGACCATTCTGTCAAATGGACTGACATATAACTCACAGTGGAATATTCATATCCATAACGGAAGTGAGATCAACGAGGGAGAAGTAAGAGGGATATGGAAGAATAAAGAAGCAGGCGAGATACGGAGAAGAACGGAATCACCGACGCAAAACGTAAAGAAGCGCTACGTCCGCATACATTAGTCCGGCGACCTCGGGGGTCAACGTTGCAATTTCGTGGCAGCGGTGGGAATCCGAACGTGCTCTCCCTTCCAACAGAAATGTACACGGGGCTCGCTCGATACCCATTTCGGCGAAACCGTGTGCCATGATTTTGTTTCTGTATGCGTCGCTTCAACCAACACGTATATTTATACGTGGAGGCACGTTAGGTATAAGTAAATGTACGGTCTTTTCATCGATCCGAGAATTCAGTGGACCAAGACAAGTGGAATTGAGCAAGTGGAAGCAAGTGGAATATCTCTGAAAACAAACTGTAAAAATAATTGTTTGAAATAATGTGGTCCTTGGAACTTCAATAATGCCATTCATCTTCGTCGTTAGCTGGTTAGTTGGCCAGATCAACCATCCACTTATCTAGTCCGATCAACATGTTACGTTCATATTTAACCAATTTTTTGATGATAGTAAGTGAAAGATTTTCTTCGTGTATCGTACTTTGAAAATATTTTTATGAAACATCCAATTTAAAAAATCGATGAATTTTGGATATTCAAAAGCATGGTATTTTTCTAAATCTGTTATCATATGAGTATCTGAAGGCAGTCCCTGACGTATCAATAATGGAAGTCGATGAACCTGCACTTGATTATGCTACCCAACTTTTCCATTAGCTAGTTGTTTGGCCGGAACAATCAATCAGTTTTATGATTCAATCAAAATGTCGGGTTCACATTGAACCTCTTTTTTCATAATCGTAACTCAAAAAATTTCTTCGTGTATAGTTCTTCGAAAATATTTCCACGATGAACCCAATTAACAAACCTATGAATTCTGGTTGCATGAAAGCAGCTCTTTGTTTTTGTATCCGTAATCCTACGACTATCCAAAGCCACCGTAAGGCCTAGTTGAAAAAAGAAACGACAAAAAATCTGAACCTTCTACGGAATGATTTCCGTCTGTTGTAGACGCCACACAACGCGCTTGTCCAAATTAGCCCAATTAAATTCGCGGAAGGCTCCGGGCATTCGGTGGCACCGTCGCCCAACATCTGCTTCGTTAAAGTGCCGGCTATCTGTGTACGCTTAATTAATTTCAGCCGAATACATTTTTTTCAATTTCACATATAGCGGAATACTTGTAGGCCTACGAGCTTAAATACTGTGTCTGTGCGCGGTTAAGCTGTCTCATGTTTTGCGGGGGCGCCTGCGAGCCCTGTTGAATTTATGACAGGACGCAGGATTTATCGCCCGCGGCTCGTGAATTGGCGCTTGTTTTTTTTTCCTGCCTTCTCACTCCCGCTGACAGTGGGACCAACCCAATTTTTTTTTCGGCGCCCATCAACGTGAACCATAAAAAAGAGCCGCACCGTGAAAGCGCCTATTACGTCATTTCAAGTTTTTTCCGTATTGAAATCGTGTTTAAATAAAAACAGAACGATAAAACGCAGCTATTCCTAATCGCAGAGGTTTCGATCAACGTCTCGAACCGGAAGAGAATCATATTTTCTCCGAACCGGAACGAGCTGTACGGCTTTTTGTCCGACGAATCTCTTGTGCACTTCTTTCTAGTATTTCGCGTCGTTCGTTCGTTGTCGTCGCGCGGTCTCGTCGTGTCGTCTCCGGTTTCGGATCCGCCAGACTTCGGCCCCGTGGGGCGCAGATCCGCGCCGTCGTCTCCGAATTCTACGTCCCCGACCCTCGATCGTTTTTCGGTGAATTTTCTTGCGAGAATTCCTCGTGCTGTCTCCGCCGCTTCGCGGTCTTCCCTTCGGCTCATTCCCTTCCTCGCTCGCGGTCTTTGGATCTCATCGCTTACTCCTCGACCACCCATGGCTTCCGTTCTTCTGCGCCGAAGATTGATAATGCACGTGAGCTTCCGCGCGAACCTGTATACCCTCGTCGTCGATTATCCACCGCGACTATATATATATAGCACTAGCGTTTCGTAGCAAAGCCCGTCCTAACGTTATAACCCTGTGGACGGTGAAAAACTTTACTCGCTCGCAAAAAAGGTAGCTAAAAGCTTTGCGGTTTTCAAGCAAGACACGGAGTGAGCAAGAATGAAATAGATTGCCAAGTTGCCACAACTGAAAAAGCTACGTTATACATTTGTGGTACGTCGATAACGAAAATAACCTGCTGCTACGTGACCATGTAATCGCATCCACTTTTTAACACATTTATGTTTTATAACTAGCGTTTCGTAAGCTCACAATTGTCCTACGCTCTTCCATCGTATTTCCAAAGGGACAGAATTTTTAGGTCTTGGTTCAAACCCTTTAATAGCTGCAGAAGAACACAACAACAGACAGAGCTCGTCTTCAAGATTTAATGGAGCCTACGTAAAAACAATAGAATTTTCTTTTTAGATAAATAGAGTTTATTTAGGTAAACAAGTTTGGTAACCGAAATATAGTGCCTTGCGGTATTTTCTATGCTCAATTTGTCGATTAATACCTGTAAATTACTTGCAGTTTGACTAAAACACCTTCAACCTACTAAAATCATGAATATATTGAGACTTAAGTGTACGTTCGGTTCAGAATCAACGAGAGAAGCTAAAGAGTATAACGACTGACGGAGAAGTAGTAAAGAAAAAGTACTACCGGAAGAGTACCAAAAGGGATAAAAAACGAGCGGAGGAAGTGAAGGTGGGCGGTAAAGCTGAAAGTAAAAGACGGAGAGGAAGAAGCGCCAAGGTCCACATTGTAAGAATCTCGAGACAGAACGGTGGACGGACTATAGTCACGAGGCAGGCCGGATTAAAAGTTGCTCGAACATCAGCGAACCGATCGTCGTCGTGGTGTTGGAGGAGTAGTCGGAGTTCCCAGCGGAACTGCGAGCTAATTAATTGCAGAAGCCAGGTCGGGGTTGGTAATGCTGGCAGCGGCGAGGAACCAGCTCGTGGCGGCGGCTCGTTGCTTTTCTCTGCTTCTGATACTGCTGCTGTGTGCTACGTCGGCGTTGCGGTCCTTCTTCCTTCACGCGCGGGTGTGCGCTTGCGAAACCTGAAGTTAGTCAATAGGACCAGAGGAAAGGCTCGGTTTCAGCTCGTCGGTGCTCACATTGTGCGGTATAGCAGACTCCCTCGAGTTTTTGCCTGGTCTTTCGACCAGACCTCACGTATATATGGCCATGCAATTTATATGTAGATGTATGAAAGTCTACGTACATGTTGGTATGTAAGGTTGGTATGGTAGACCGTTGAGACCGTTGACTCTCTCGCTTTCGCGTCCAGCTTTGGTCCATTATTCTGGCCTTCTTTAGTTCTTAGCTTTCCTTGCCGTTGTCGTCGTCGTCGTTGTCGTCCTACTACTGGTTCCCCAGTCGCCTTCGTTCCTTCGCGGCTGCTTACTCGTTGCCCGAGCTTCTCTGTCCCATCGCGAGACACGCTGCTTGGCTTCGTACAATGGTGGAGAGCGCGCATTGTCTTCGTGGTTTATCGCTTCCTTCGATTGCCAAGTACACGCCGGCGAGTCGACTATCCTGCTGCTGCTAGCCAAGGGAGCGAATTCGTAGGGAGCGAAGCACCCACCCCGAAGACTATGTCGAGGAGCCGGACCGATGTGCTTGTAGCGAGGCTGCCTCTCCCTCGTGCTCTTCATGATCGCACTCCTTTGTTTGCGTCCATGTCTTTCTGATTCCTCGGCTTCTCGTGCGCCCAGTAATGCGCAATTCTGTAATACGGAATACGCCGGGTTAGGATACTGCCACAGGCGGGAGCGGGTTACGATATGACGTTATTTTTCATAGATTTGTTTTCGGTTTTTTGTGAATAGTGTTATGGGTTAATTCCAATCATTATTGGTCTTGTTGAACATTGGATATTATTAAGGCTCGGACTATCGACATGGAAACGATAACTATTGTCGAATTCGTTGTCCGATTAATGGTTAAAAACAAAATTTTCCATTTACTCGCGTACGATATGTGAATTTATTAAGTCGAATTCAACAGATTAAGGTACCATTTTGACAAGGTAAAACTTCTTATATTGTTATAGTTCATAACAATTAGTAGTTGATTGATAATAAACCTATACTTGAACGCGGCACTCAAGCGCTTACAATTTATGACATGTTTGCTTGTTTGGTATTGATTGAAGACTAAGTAATAGGAAGCTTGAAAAAACGTCGAAGGTTTCAAAAGAATATTGAGTGGGGGTTTCGGGCATCGTAAAGTCGCTGACAAAGCGCTGCACGCGCGATCAGCAGAACTAAAGAAAATATAAAAGAAATTAGTTGAGCGTAAACAAGTGTACATTAAATATACATCCGGTGCGACGAATTAGCCAACGTCTGGAGGTTCTTTCTATAAGAAGTGATATAAGAATATTGTGGGGACATGCAATTTAGACATAGTATTACGAATTCGTATAAAAGAATTAGGTATAATAATATGAAAAAATATGGATTGATTATATTAGAAAAAATAGCCAAGACAGAGCCAGGTATAATTAAAATATCACAAAAGTCATGACATCTGGTGAAGAAATCATAACTACTGCAATCCAGTCGTCATAACCTATAACCTACGATTTTCTGGAAAATATGATCTCTGGTACGTTCAAAGATAATATTTATATTCTGAACAGATTTTCTCATAAACATATTGATTAATACAATGATATTGGCCTTATTTTAGAATTGCAACCTTTTGAAATTACTGGGTTATAGGCGTCATTGTTTTTGTTAATTCCTAATAAGCAGCTGTAATCTATAATTGAGAAGGGTTGAAGATATTATAATAGTTTGGTGATTTTTCTATGACAAAAATTGCGGTACAACGTAGTCCGTTTCATATTTTTTATCTGAAATTGGGTACAACAGAAAACCCTCTAAAATGTTTCCTCATTATGCATAACTTTTTACAAAGCTTCCTTTAGGAGGAAGCCAAAGTCGAATGACATACTTTCTCACAGAAGTAGCTTCGTAAAAAGTGAACAATCAATCGAAAGCAATATGCAAGTTTCTACTGTTGATAAATTAGTTTTCAACGGTTTTATTTTAGGTTCGTATTCCCAAAATCCTCAGGGACTTGTATTTGACTTCAGACTCGTTTTACGAAGATCTGAAGCAAGCAAAAAAAATGTTTATACGTTCTATGGCACGTTTGAGAATTTGCATGTATAGAAGACAGTACAGAGTGCTATGTTCGCTCCGCCATTCGTATTTTTGGGGCCGTAAACACGTCCGCCGTATAGCAGAACTCGGTTTTCCAGCGGGAAGAGCGTCAGAATGTCGGTCTCGCGTCCACGTCTGCTCCGTCTTCGTCGTAGGGAGAGCTCGCAATGTCGTCGGCGTATATTTCAGACAAACGTGTGTTCCCCAAAAGTCCGTCGGTCTCGCAGTCTCCATATGCTCCTCTCGCTTCCGCCCTCGCTCGGCTCTACATACAAGCTTTCCTTCGCGCTTTATCCCAGTCCGCAACGTGTCCTCCCGTCGCGTATAAATTCGTTATTCAACACGCCATTAAATGCGCTCACGTTGGTCCACGGCGGTTGCTTCGCGCTCATAAATCGCAATTACGAAGCGGCGCGAGTGAGAATTTGTCGCGCGGGCCATCTAAGCATCAGACGCGGTATGTGCGCCAGCAGCGACTCTCGCTCGCCGTACGGTAACGCGCGCGGCCGTACGAGGACATCTCTGGACCACCGCGCGAGACGAGAAAGGAAGCACGATCATGCGAGCATGTCCCGGAGACGTAAAGTTGCTTGCAAGAAAAATTAGTCGAAAAAGACGAGATCAGACGAGGCCAGAGTCATTTCAATGTATACGGCTTAAAATGTATGTTGAAGAATGTTGTAGTTAATTTTGTATTCAAGGTAAGAAGAGGAAATAGATGCCGGCTGAAAAGTACGCGAAATTATTCTCCTGCTCGTCGATTTTTTACACGCTATGGTAAGATAAACCTCAGCGTGAATAAATATATTTTTTGTAAAGAAAATTTTGCAAGGAATCAGCGGCAATTAAAAAACAATTATCTTCCAATAAAAAAATTGCCTAAAAGTAGAATCTTTATATTGCTTATGATATTCTGATGATTATACACCAACACCAACAGAACACAATGATTAGGTCATTCCATATTCCGTCTGCAGAAACTGAAATTAGAATATGATAACATTTCATATAAAAATGTGGAGGATACTTCTTTATTATTATTATTATTATTTTAATTTTAGGCTAGACATAAATGGAATGGATATGAAGAATGAGTACCACAAATAAGCTAGAAAGGTGAAGAACACATAACCAAGCAAGAAAAAAGAGTGGTTTGCTGAATCCTCTCTGGTTTGTGGCGTGGTCTTCTCGCTCACTGTCCGCCTTCGCCACTCGGTAGAGTGGGTGGAAATTACTGACTGCTCGTTTTGAAGCCTACGCGCTACATCTATACACCACTGCATAAATATCCCAAGCGAACTTATCATCGTACCCCTCAGAAAGTCCATCGATCGTCCAAATTACATTTACAAGCTACAGTATAACGCGAAAGATCAAGTAGAGGTAATTTTCTTCCTTTATTCACATGCCTATTTGGGATCACCACCGCGAAAAAACATTTGTTGAAAATAGAACCATTCATTACGCGTTGTTCGGCGAATTCATTTCGGCAGTCGGAACAGAGCTGTTTTTTTTTATGACATGTTTTATGGATTTCTAGTGAAATAGCGGGGCTATCACGAGGTTCTACATTTAGATCGTGGACAGGACGGATGAAGCATAGAAAGAAATTGTATCATTTTCAAATATTCATAAGTAGGACCTAAGAAAGCGATTGTTCATTATGCGTTGATGATAAATGCATTGAGGGAGTTTAGACAAAACTGTTGCCTTTTCATGACAAACACATTTTACCTTTTGAGTCAACGTTGGTTATTGCAAGGTTTTACATATAGATTGTGTTTATGACAGATAGAGGAAGCCGAGAAATTGTATCGTTTAAAAATATTCATAGAAACGACATGACGTGTGGGAGATTACGTGGTGGATGGAGTATTCATTTATCGACTAACGTACCTATGGTTTTACCTGTCTCGCAAAACTTGACCCGAGGGTACAGTAAATTGGCGCATACGCTGAAGAGAAAGAGAGAGGATAATGCGCCTGGAGGGCGCCTCCGAAGCGGAGAGCTCACCGCGAGGTAAATATCAGGTGGGCCAGAAAGGATAAACGTTTCAATTAGAAACGTATTAGGGCTCGACACGCAATTGCCACCCACGTGGATGGTACGGCTCTTCGGACAGTTCCACTTCCAGACACCAGACGGAAAGCAGTGAAAGATAAGCGCACTGCAAACGAGAGAATGCGACGAGATCGAAAGCAACGAGAAGAAGGAACATCGACACACCGCCAGTTGCTCCTCCTCGTGTATTTTCGAGCATTTGCCATAAATAAAATAAAAGGGGAAGCGCGCTTGGTGAACGAGCGGTGAAGAAAGATCCTTGGAAGAAGAAGGAGAGATACATGAAGAAGAAGAAGAAGAAGAGCCGCAACAACGACAGAGAACGAGCTCCACGTCCACGAGAGCAGACCAGCAGCAGAACCAGAAGTCGAGGGACCACCCAGGAGTCGGCTTCCCGAATCGATAAGGTCGTGCGCTGGCCCGCTGTACGGCCGAGAGAAACCCTCTCCGTACCGCACTCCGAGACAGCACTTGGTTCGCCGAATCCAAGCGTCTTCTTCGCGGCCACCACCTTTTCTCCTTCTTTGATTCGTCTTACTTCGGGGCTACCTTGGCTCATGCCTTTTTACCAGGCCTCTACCGCGATTCACCAGTCTCAGGGCCTCACCGCTGACTATGAAGCCCCGGGAGCTCCGGAATCACGAGAGGCACGACTCCACTCTTGTGTACCTCGAGTGGTGCAGTCTCTGTATTCTCTGTTGTCTCTCCTTGCGCATAGAGAGGACAAGGTTCGTGCGGATTCCGAACGTTGAGCCGCAGCTTCTATGCAACGTCGTGAGTCCGATGCAAGAACCCTGACAGCTGGGGGAACTGCCAACTTCTTCCGATTCTCAAACTGTTCATATCACTGAGAGTGTTGTCTGAGGAGTTGCATTTGGTTTGATGTATTCTGTTATTCACGTGATGAAGAAAAATATTTTCCAATTTGCATGTATGAATGTATATCTTAACCTTCATGTGCTTTCTATTGGGCAACTATTATGGCGTTAAATGATGAAAATTCGTGAATGTAAATCATGAGTAATATCACAAAAATATAGTGCTGATGACAGTGGAAATTTTCATGGTAAGCATGATATTCGTTCAGATATTTCGAGTTCGGAGCAGCAATCCTGACAAATTGAGGGAATTGCCAACTCCTTCCGGTTCTCGGACTATTCATCCGTATCACTGAGTATGTTATCCAAGGCATTTGGTTTGATGTATTCCGTTATTCTCGTGATGGAAATAAATGTCTTTTAATGTGCCAGTATGAAATATGTCATCCATCACATGCTTTCGATTGCACAACTATAGTGACTTTGATCGATGAAAATTCAGGAATATAAATTATAAATAATAATATAAATATAGCGCTAACGACAGTGGAATTCTCATAATCAACACATCAATAATTCGAATATTTCCAATCAACAAACATTTTTTTCGAGAAATCATGAGTACCAACATAAATATATACAGATATTAAGGTTTGCCAAAAATAAGCGATATTTTTTTTCTTTGCTCTCTGCCCAAAGTATCGTAGAATACGTCTTAGTGAAGATTCTGTCAAAAGCGGAGCTCATAATTTTAATTCTTAGAGGTCCATCATCGCGTTTGAAGTTTTCCCATTTAAATAACACAGGAACGTAATTTTTTTCTATTCTGTCTTCCTGCAACCAAATAAGAAATTTTTTTCTCGTGAAATCAATGATTACATAATATGAATCACTAAATTTCGAACAAAATTTTTTATTGAGACCAATTTCTATCTTCAGTATTTGATGTTTTACCGAGCCTTGAAATTTTTACATTTGTACATTTGTACATTTGTACATGTTGTACATTTTCCGTTTTTTTTTTTTACATTTTTTAGCTTAGCTATTGAACTTAGGACAAAAAAGTTGCAGACAAATTTTGTCTTCCGTCTGACGCAGTACAAAAAAGTCTTCGGCAAATTCTTCGTATCGTTAATATTTGCAAAGTTACAAACCAACAAAGTCGTGGTTTTTGCGTCTTGAATTATACGCAAGGACAAAAAAAAATTTCTCTAGTCTATTTTTCAAGTTCAGACATTAAAAACACGATCTAAATGGCTCAAATCTCTAGAGCAAAGCTAAAAGGTCCTGAAAAATCACATAGTATGGAAAAAAAATGTTTGAAAAATCATATTACTTTTTAAAAAAAAACCATATTTGTGTGATCAAATAATTTTTTCCGAAACTTCTTATTGGCACTCTCAAAAAGAGCAACCTTGAAGACGATGTCTTTAACTGTTTCGAATTATTTTGCACGTTAAGTAACCAAATTAAAAGAGCTCGAACTCAGGTGTAAAAGAAGGCTCTTGCGGCTATAATGACTTCAGTGACACAAGGGTGTTGAATATAATGATGAGACGGTTATTAAAATTTGTGTACAAAGTACAACTACTTGACGTACCCGAGAGATAAATATATATATCAATGTCCCTCACTTGAGAAATATACTTTCTATTTTCATGAGATGAACCCAGTTGGCGCTGTAAACGATAAAAAATTATATGAAAAAATTCCATTTTTGAAATGGATAAAACTTTTGAGTGCCGTGAACAACGTCTAAATATTTTTCGACCAGTGAAGTGCTTTCGCCAGGCTTATTTTGTCTTCACATAAAATAATAATACTCAGTTAATTCAGAAGTTCTAAACAAAAAAAATGACTTTTGAAAAAATATGGAAATATTGTATTCTTCAGATCGACATTTAAATATTTTTTGACAGGCGGCAGTCTGAATTCAAAAAAAAAAATCTTATAGCAATTTTTTCTACGGAATTACGAGGCTGCCAAAAAGGATCTGCATGAGAGGCTTGCAACGGCAAAAACAATTCCCGAAACTCAGAAGCAACATTGTTTGATACCTAAGCTGGAAAGTATGAAAAGAAAGTTGTTGATCCTTTATCGTCTGAATTTAAAGTGCGCAATCTTATCAAAAGGAACACTATTGTGAACAAATAAAATATTTGCGTAACGAAACAAACTGTGATCTGTAAGAATACAGAGAATACAGAATACAGAATCTCTTAGTAAAATCCACAGAGAATGCGATTTTTAAATTATGGCATTCGATATTCTACTTGAAAAAAATATTTTAAAAAAATTTGCATAATTCGGATAAATCTTTAAAAAATTCAAAACATCTAAAAAAAATCTTTAAAAAAATGGTTTTACATAAATTCTTTAGTATATTTTTCAATAATTTTTTTAATCAAAATAGCTTAAAAACTGTTAGAAGAAAAATCTTCCCCACTTTGGCTATAAGCTAGATAATTCTGTTACTAAACAAAGTATTTTCAGAATTTTTTCAGATTTTTAAATTAAGGCATTCGATATGTCACTTAAAAAATATATGTAGAAAAAAATTGCGATGAAAAAAAATAAACTTTTTTTTTCCGTAGTTGAGGGTCTAGAACTAAGCCTAGATAAAATTATGAGCTAAATCAGAGGGGTCGAGGTCAAAATCTGGTTGAAACAGGGTGGATTGCCCCATACATAAAGTCCATGCAACCACTTTTTGAGTATGCCCAACTCATTTTTACTCTGTGCGGTGTAATTTCATCTCGTATATTAATATTATTATACAATGTTTTTTTGTCGCCGTTACCCGGTATTCTTCCGTTTTGTTGAAAGAATGCTTTCTTACGACGTTGCCCTTGCGATGTAAAAGTGACACGGGCTTTGAGAACGCGCACCGTCTTCAGTGATACGGGGTAGTGATATCAGGGTTGTACGCTTCAGCGACCCCATTCTATTCAGCACGCGCGCTTCTCCTTCTGTATATGTTCCATGGTGTGTATATATGTATATTTTATGGTACTGTGTTGTACTCTTTGTGGAAGAAGCCCACAGCGGGAGGTGCCAGGCCGAACGACGTCGAAAATGGCCACTCTGAAAGGATCTCCATCCTTTCTTTCTCTTCCTCCCTGTTCTCGCCCTCTATACTCACGCTCGTACCATTTTCGCGGAAAGAGTTATGAATCTGCGAAGCCCCATGCACATAACACTGTGCTGACTATGTTACACACGAAATTTCCTTTGCTATATACCTATATACTACATAGACTACCCTCCTTTTCCCTCTCTTTCATTATTCTCGCCGTATAACTGCCTTCGACCCCTAACTGGGTCGTAGGTGGACGCATCTGTGGACCCCAATATCCTCGTGTCCCGTGCAGCACGCGCCTTCCTTACTATGACGTCCTCGTAAGGAATAGATGGTCGTGAGTTACTTACTCATTGTTTAATAGAGAGAGAAAATAAGGAAGTCAGATAATAGCATTATATAGAAAAGGCATGATAATAATTTTTACCGGAAGTAATTATCTGCTATCAATCTAGACAAACCAAGCAGAAGAGAGATCTTCAAATGCGTTCTTGTTTCATGTTTGAGCCGTATTTTTTAATCTACTCGAACAATTGTCCAAACACTTCTTGCTTTTTATGGGTTATATCACGCATATTCAAAATCCTCAAATTCCAGGTATAAAAACAAAAATTTCTACA
Organism: Tromatobia lineatoria; assembly: GCA_949699805.1. Taxonomy (NCBI): domain Eukaryota; kingdom Metazoa; phylum Arthropoda; class Insecta; order Hymenoptera; family Ichneumonidae; genus Tromatobia; species Tromatobia lineatoria. Next base: position 4,198,080 of record OX453036.1, on the reverse strand, counting down.
GATACAGAAAAACTGTGAGGGGTTCCATAAATGTACTGATAACATTCTGTAATTAGTATCATGCCGAATATTCTTTTCAGCACCTTGCATATGCTTAATTTTTTTCAGATTTCTATTTCATCGAGAATTGTACGAAATTTACTCCGTAACTGCCGTTGGCGGGACTTTACCGTTCGTGCATCCTCAAAAGTGCAATCTGTGTAAAAAAAACTGTAACAGCAGCTGAGCAAGCGATTGCCAGTTCGGAAAGTTTTACATTGCATCTCAATTCCCTGGATTTTGGGGTGGCCTTGCCTCATGACCCCAGACACTTGGATCGATCGTTGAAATTTTGGTATTCGCGTTGGACTCTGCTCCCAGTCGGTTAAATATTTGACGTAGCTGCGAAGTAGCGTGGGGGAGAGTAGCAGCAGGGAGGTGAGCGGGAAGTGTAATAATATGCGCTGAGCAAACGAGGGGCGCATCCTCTCCACGATCGAGTAATCTGTAGCGCCAATGTAATATCCGCAGTGTGATATGGATATACGAGTGCACCAGGGCCCGAACTCGACACGTCGCGGCGCCATGGGTGATTAAACCCGGGTTTGCATTCACACAAGCACCACACACTACTGAAGAACTATATAACGAGCGAATTCTTTTTATTCAACTGTGTAATTGCTCGGGGGTTGATCAGCCCAGATGATTTAATTTGGCCTGCGTGAATGCTTAATTATTCAGTAAATATCGAATCAAGTCGAAAATTCAGAGGGAATTCAGAGCTATGTCGAGTCACGAGATTTGCGCTACGCTTCAGCTTCTCGTGCAAAACTTACAAAGATACAAATTCTCCTTTCCTTAACTCATGCTTATTGCGAGATGTGCTCGCGCGCCAACAGTACCAGATATATTCACTGCAGAATAAATAGAGTGTAGTGTTTTACCAGAAATAAAGTACTTCTGTAGTATCTTCTTTTGCACGTATATACCACGTGTATAGCTGAATGTACAGCCACCACATATTCCAGTTGTGAGACCGCAGCCCGGACACTGCATTTTTGTTATATCTACTTACTAAAGTGACAAGACAATATGGAGAGGACGGAATAAATAGTAAACTTTTTTTTCGCACTCTGATGTTTTTATTGCGCAAATTTGTTGTTTATTCTTTTTTTTTACGATGGGATAAGTTCGTTTTACAAAATGGAAAACGAATAGATCTTGACTTCTGTATTTAAGAGGAACAAATGTATAAGTTTGGCTTTGAAGGAACTGTCTAAAAAAAGTCCGTAGTCGAAGAAGTTTCGTGGCTTGAAATTATTGTAGCTTAACTGTGTGACTTATAGTCCTGCAAAATCTTGTCAACATTGGGGAGTTAGCTAGCTTGGTTTTTTTTTAAGCTGAGAATACGTCTTAGGAAATGCCGCTACGCGACGCAATGGAGGAGGAAAAGAAGAAAAAGGGTAGAAAATGCAAAGAAAAACCTGGAAGTGCCGGAGGTCGTAGAGAAACAAGTCGGCAAAGAAAAACCTACGCGACTATCCACCGAGAGCACTTCCGAAAGCCCTTGAACAGTCAAGTCCAGGTGTATACACAAGCCGTTCGTACAAACATTTGCCATAATCCCACCCGCGTATTTATTTATCCGGTGTCTACAAGCGCAGACCGCCAACCTCCACTATCCTTACTTTCAGCAAGCCACAACTACCGGGGCATGTAGTCTAAGTTCGCAGGAAGCTAGAAGAGTGTCATTGAAAGTAGCAAAGACTTTCGGGGGTCTTTCACCGACTCCTAGGCAAATCAGCTTACGAGAATATTTAGTTTGCTTTTCTTGGAACTGTAAAAGCGCTGACCACCAAAGACTGCACCATTACCGGAAAAAAAACTAGAGCCTTCCGCTTTTTTGGGATCAAAGGACGAAGCCGATTTTACGCCAAGTCCGTAAAAAATCATTCATAATATTTTGATTTCTCACATCATCTATGCTATTTCTATTATGATGCCGAACAAGGCTGTTGTTTCAAGTTTTGGAAAAAAATGTACTTTTTATAGTTTTGAAAAGCAGTGGCGAAGCAATTCTAACTTGCGATCGATTTCCTTGTAACGAATGAAGCTTTAAAAAACGTTATAAAGAATTAGGATTCGTTGATTTTGAATTTGTCGAACGGCGTCCTGATTTTCTATTTTTCATCTTCATTATTCTACTACTTTTACATTCGAGCCGCTTCAACGTATTCCGAAGCTCATAAAGATGAAACTGGACGAAACGAGTGGTGAGGTAAAAAATGGCTTCAACACCTTTGTTCAACTTTGGAGAGGGCGAATCTCGTTACCAAAGACTCGGTTAAAGCTCCCTTGTAGGAGTTTCTTCTAGTGGTAGTTGGTCGATGTTCTCTCCTCGGTTCACTCGGCGGTCATAACTCAATTATTCCGGTAATTATCGTTTCTACGAAACTCTTTTACATCTCGCTCCGCGATACGCAGCAAGAGAGTACGCAGTAATAGGGAAAGTCGTTCTCCTTTTTCCCCATTCTCTCCTATTCGTTTTCATCTTTTTCCCGTTTCCTGCTGCTTCTCTCTGTTGGCCAACTCTGCCAAGCGCTCGAAAGCTCTTCAGTCGTGAGGCACGAGCCCGCGGGCAGCCGCAGCAACTCGAGGTGTTGAGATTGGCTACGCCGTCCTGCTCAGTTTTTTTTGTTTCATTTTCACATCTCCTGTATTTTTTTCCTTCCCCATTCCTCGTTTTGTTTTCCAACCGTATACCAACTTCACAATAACGTGCTATTCGCCGGAGGATTATCAGTGGGCACATAGAATCCCGTTTCGGTGTCGTGCCTTGGGGCTGATAAAACAGGAGCAAAAACCGACAGTATATTAAACATCAACAACACTGTTCCGAGTGTTAGCACATCTTGTGGTGGAGATTGGCTCCACCAACCACCATGTGTACCTTCCTTTCAGCTTTTTGCTTTTTTTTTATTGAAGTCTAATCGAGGCAAAAGGCTATTTGGTTCTCCACGTCATTCCACAGTCGTTTTGGGCCCTGCGACGTTGAACGAACATCAACATCAACAGCAAAACAATCCACAATCCGGCTTGGGTACTGCATTTGAGGATGGCTTATGATGGCATCGGGCGTGTCTCATTTAGGAACTACCGAGCGGTATGTAGCATCACCCCGTTGCCAGCGATCCGGAATAGCGGTCGGATCGGCAGCAGGAAAGGCAACGAAGAGGCTGGTTGGTTGGTCTGTTCCCTTGGCGACTAGGCGAGTATTTGATCACAAGCGCTCGTTCGTTTGCCAGGCGCGGAGACTCTAATGAAGACCACTATACCACGGGACACCATTGTTGGGTGCCGAACGTTCCTCCCAACCCCTGTCGCAAAACCGTATCTCCATTATTTTTCGCCGTTATTAAAAATCCGCCGTACACCGTTCAGACAAAGAATTCGACAGGCATTGTCCCTTCGTCTCCAGGTTTTTGTTCCACGTTAAATGTCAATGATTCGGGCGCGCTTCTACCAGCGGCAGCTCTGGAGTACGCGAGTGAATCCAACCGAGTATGTAAAAGGAGCTAGAGAAAGAAATAAAACAGAGTTTCATCGTTCGTTTTTCGCCCCATCATCTCATCCATGCCCGTCCTCTGCCGGTTCTTCAACGTTTTCTACCACGGCGACCGATTCCGTCACCCTTTTTCTACTCTCTTTCCTAGCGTCGCTCTCCACTCCATATCCTCATCACCGTTGTCATACGCGACTTCTGCTCTAGTCCCGTTCTCCGGGATGCTCTTCATGTCCTCTGACGCTCTTGGCCGTGTCACCGCCGCTGTTGACTTCGTTTCCCTTCTGTCTACGCCTGCCATATACTTCTTATTCGAAGGTTTTCATTTCTATCGATTCGCTGTGGTTTACCAGGGAGGATTTGATGTCTTCCTTTCAATCATGGTGATAGTTCCTTGCTTTTTTTTTCCAAGATCCACCATTTATATCTTGTCTTTTGGTATTCTCGATAGCGCAGTGAATAACTATCCTCCCTGCAATGTTCCTTCCGCTCTTTGCACTTTTTACTATTTTTACTGACTTTCGATAACGACTTCTAAGGTAGTTGTCGTGCTACCGTTCAGCATCAATTTTTCACTGCATGTCTTCATCACCATCGTCATACGCAACATCCGCACTAGTCGGTTTCTGCACGATGCTCTTTCTGTGCTCTGACACTCTGAGCCGCGTGTCTGCCGCTGTTGACTTCGTTTCCTTTCTGTCCACGACCATCATGTACTCCTTATTCGAAGGTTTTTATTTCCATCGATTCGTTTTCTCTTGCCAATAGGAATGTTATCCCTTTCGCTGGTTCGTAGTTTTGTTTATTTTTTTCCTTTCCTGATCCACCGTTTATACCGTGTCTTCCGGTCTACTCGACACGACGGTAAAGTGAGACTGTCAACACCCACCATGAACTTCTTATTCGACGGATTTCATTTCCATCGATTCGTTTTCTTTCGACAACAGGAATGTTATCTCTTCCTTTTACTTGTGGCTATATTTATTTACTTTCTCTCCCCTGATCCACTATTTATACTGTGTCTTCTGGTATACACGATACGGCGGTGAACAACTATCCACCCGGCACCGTTCCATTTCCTCTTTGCACTTCCTATTCCCACTGACTTTCCCCAACGACTTCCAACATTGCTGTCACGCTACTGTTCAGCATCAATTTTTCCATCTAGTCGCTGTGGTATGTGAATCTCGACCCTTCAGCCTGCGGATGAGCGAGGGTTATGACGAACCACCCCCATCACTGGCATGTACTCCGTCGTCGCGGTAACTATCATCACCCTGTATACGCTTGCTTGTATCCGGGAATTACAGCGTTCGCTCAACCCCATCTGGCCGGCGTTTTTACTCATATCTCTTATTTATCCTACTGTCCCCTACTGCGACGTTACATTCCATCAGTCATACTGCGTCACTGAGAAGGTACATGCATTTCTCATCCCCACAGTCTGACTGTGACATGCGGCATAATAGGTAGTACATACAATGAGCCTATTAGCTGTGTCTCAAGCCATCATTGTCATAAGTCCCGATTGAATCTCATTGCTATTCATACTCTACAAAAGAACAATGCAAATGAAACCACTTAACCAGCGTTGCAATCTTCCTAATAAAAATAAGGCTTGGAAGATCGCATGTTAAAGCATCGAACAACTTGATTGAAATGATTATCCTGATTTTCCAGATAATCCAATTACCTTTTCATACTAACAAACGATGTTACAACAAATAACAAGATGTTGGTCATTAATTTCAACGTCTTGCCAACGCACGATTTCACACTAGGATTTCAGCGTAATCCTAATTAGAAACACGTTCTGTTGAATGCACAGCGAAAATGAGCGTGGTTATCGGGCTACACAGCATTGCTGGCTACTTTTTAGTACGATATCGCGCGTTATCACTGTTACATGGCTTGTAATCAAGGCTCTGAGAGTTCTACCTCTGCCCATTGCGAGTCAAGCGATGCGAGGAATCGAGAGAGAGGAAGTGAACCAGGGACAGAGAAACTCGACGCTTGAAGCGCAACACCGACTAATACTCGTGCCCTACGGGCCATACGTAGAGCGTGCTGGCTACGCGAAGTGCGGGTGGTGGAGGTAGTGGCGTGGTTTGGCTGCAACGCCGGGAATACCGTTCTCTACGGCCGCGGTAATGGTTATAGCACCATCGCGTGCAATCCCATTAGCACCGATGCAATTTACTCGATCTATCACACCCTATTAAGCGGTGCGAGAGCGCGCGCGAACTCCGTATTCCTGCGCCTTCCCCTCACCCACCCTCACTTCGTCCGGTTTCGACTCGATCGCTTAACGCTCGTTTTAATCGAGTTTGTCCACCGGACCATCGGAACTTTCGGATATATAACCCCCAGCGACCACCCTCAGCCACTGCTGCTTTCTTTTTACAGACTCTCTACTAGAAAATTAGAGCTAACTTCTCTACACATGATTCACTTCCGATTTTCACAAATTCCGTTACCTAATCACCATATCCGAAGAGTTTGAACTACGTCTCTGTTAGATTTAGATTTTACTTTAATGAAAGAAAAAATATGCCAGTTGGCCCAATTGAGTCTGCTCCATAAAGTTTTTACTCTATTGAAACATTCTTGCTGACGTGAATCATTGATGAAGAAACCCAAGATTTTTTTGGCGAAGTTAACATTATTTTTATGTGCTTAGAGTTGAAGCTTTTTTTGTCTTATGAAAATCAAAGTATGGTAAATTTCTTGCCGAATAATTTTGATCAATTTTTGTGCTGCTTTCTGGTTACAGACTATTTATTAGGAAATCAGAGGCAACCCTCTTACATATGATTTTATTCTGATCTTTATAAATTTCTATACCTAATCACTGTATCCAAAGGGCTTCAACTGAGTTAGCCCTGTTGTATCTGGATTTTACTTTACAATAAGTAAAAATATGTTAGTTACTTAAATTAAGCCTGTACCGAAAAATCTTTACTCTATTACAATATATTTTTACTATGCTAAATGATTGATGAAGGAATCTAACATTTTTTTTTACCAAATTCTATATGATATTAATTTTTTTGTTGACTTTTCCGTTTTCCTAGTTGGATAGAATACAAATATAGTGCAATTCTTGCTGAAATGGATTTGGAATAGTACAGACAAAAAAATAACGAATTGCTAAAGAAGATAGTAGACGAATAAATAGAAGCTTACTATATACAATGGTACATTTTAGTAGCAGGTGTGAAATCCAATTGATCCGATTGCATTCTCACGTGAAGTGCGTAGTAATACATGCGTTAATTTGAGGGATTTATGAGGATTAGCATTTAGGATATTCTCGATAATTCAGCGATTTATACGTGCACATCGCTGTGATAAACGGATATATCCGCATATACCAATGGTACACAGAATTGGCGATTTCATGAAAGTGTAATGAGCCGTGCAATTTCATCATCGGAAATCGATACATCCAAATCTATATATCGCGAAGATTCACCTCTGGTATAATACCACATTACTGTGTAGCCTACTGCAACTTGGTGAGAACGAAGAAAACGATAAAGAGCGAAAAAATGTAATGAAAAAAAGCTTCTTAGCGGAGCTTGGGCGCACCGGGTGCGTTGGATAAGTAGCTGAGGGATTCAACAGATAAGGGTGCATAGCTCGGGTGCTATGGGCTTACCATTGGTCTAAGACGGAGGAAATAAAATCGAAGACGGTGAAGAGAAAAGCTCCGAACTGAACTGCTATTGACGATAGAAACGTCAGCTGCGACTCTTCCTTAAAAAAGTATATATGTATACATACACACATAGGGCAATCCACGTCAAATCAGCAACCCCGTTAAATTTCAATCATTTTTCAGTATAATGTTGTATCCGGCCCCAAAGGGCCTTGCAATTTTTTACAAATTTCGTAACCATCAGTGACGTTTGAGAAAAATTTGAAACCGATTTCGAAAACGGCATTTACGCAAGTCTGATGTAAATGTTCACTCATTACTTGATTTGAAGTATGATTTTCAAGTCTCATTTGATAAAGGAATCTCAACGTTTACTATATTATTCCGCATGTTTTTAGTTCTTTCATGTTCTTTTTTTTCAAGCCCATGTCGTACGATTTTTTTCTTTATTTCATTAGGCGGTTAAAAAGTTCTTAAAAAATGTTGAGACTCTTTAGAATTGAGGACAGGATTATACAAAAAAAAAAAAAATGAAAAATCGGAGGAGGTGAGGCTCGCGGATGCTGGTTTGACGTAAAATGCTCCGTATATAGGAGATTTTAGCAAGTTCTTGTCATGGTATAGTTGGGTATAGACAAGTGTGTCGGGGCCACAGAGGATCCTCAGCTGTGCTTGGGTGTCGATCCCTAGAACTTGAAGTACGAGAAGATTTTAGAGGGGAAGGGAGATTTCTGTCCATCCCACTTTATCGTTACAGTTCCCGTTCGTCGCGCCAGCTGTCACGCACCCTCGTTCCACCTAAGACGTGTGATACTGCACCACCCGCGTTTCGTTATTCCCATAAAACTGTGTCTCTTTTCCTCACCCTTAACTCCTTATCCACTCAATTTTGCACCTTCGACCCTTCTTTCAAATGTGACGACGTTGGAGGATCTCAGAAGGATATGCCTTAGTACTATGCGAATAAGATTCTTCGACAGAGATTTCGATGGGAAAAGTGGCGCGCAGGAGAATATGATGGACGAGCCGAGAGTTTTGGGCCTAACATACTTTCTCTGTAATATCCAGCTTATGGTGACGATAAAAAGCGTTTTGTTTTATCACTGTCATGAAAATCTTTTCGCAACTTTAACCAATCCTCAGGCTTTGACATTTGACATATTTTAAGACAAATAACCGAACCAGGCGTTCGAGTGGCTTCCGAAGGAGTTCATTATTCTTAAGATGTATATCATACTATCGAGGATATGTATACTATTCCTTTCAATATTGATGACTAGCCTGTAAATGAGAATTTTTTTACTTTATCCAAGCTGATATTGTTAAATAAAAATAGGATGCTAACATAATTTTTTTAAGTCGTGCATGTAAGATTGGTTTCTGCATTACCGTATTGAAAAGAGAAGTTAACGGAAGCGACTACTTTAGAAGACCGAAAATTGGATGGTTTTTTTAAATTAAAAAAACGGGAATTTCCCATACTCTGATAATAATTTATTCATGTTTCCGTACTCCATCTCCATATCTCCAATAATTGTTCATAACATCCTGATAAAAAAAAAAATTCAAAATTTAATGTTCGAACGTACTTGGAAAAAAGATAATCATCGACATTTTTTTTTTCGAGCACGTTTGAGCATTCAATTTTTGATTTTTTTGGAATTGGGATCAAGCTGAAGATCGGCTCAACATCGTTTTGCTCGGGCCATTGCAAAAATCGACGTTTGGTCCTTGCTACACAATATCCTTTTAGTCTGACTTGGTTGAGAATTTTTGACAAAATCACCTAATTCAGTGATCGATCCGTTGATAGCCTCTAAATTATTGTCCAGATTGAGTAAGATTAATTTTCGGTACCGATACTTTATTTTGTCGTTAGACGAAAATTGCGAGGGTTGAAGTAAATAAGTAGGTATGCTCGAAGAATCTGAAAAGAGTCCCTCGTTTTGGGCACCAGATTGCTGGTTAGTATTTCCTCGAAGTCCACTGACTTGCGTATGGAACAAGAGAGAAAAGGAAAGGGCACCCGAGCGCCGAGTGCAGAGGGTGGCCAGGTTAGAGACACTACAGAAACCGCAAGAAGAAACGACGTCCGCATACAAATGCTCTTCGTTGCGAGATAAAATTGTATATATTGCACCGGCGCATGTATAGCGAAACGGAGACTATTTGGTCACACCGCAAAACTATATTGTACAACCCAGTGTAGAACTGATTCGAACTTGGCTGCCCGACGATTTCAGCTTAAAGATTCTTATCGCTGTTAACAAATAATGCATCAAGGAGAACATGCAGTTTCACAAGTTATAAATATTCTTGATTTAAAAATACATAAATTATAATTGAACAGATCACTCCATGGGCAAAATGGAATGAGGAAATATTTCTTTATGACACTAAAATAAATAACAATTTCATCATATCACTGCAAAACAGTCAACAAAGTCAGCAAGATTTGTAGAAACGCAATTAAAAATGAATCACTGATATGACTAGTACACATGCAGAAAAATTACCTTAAATTAATTGAAAGATTTTAAAAAAAGTATCATCAATGCATTTTTATCAAATGAGTTTTTTTGTTTGGTAAATAAGTCCCCTTACAGCACGGACATACGTTAGATTTATGAAAGGCATTATCACTTTTGCTTCAGAGATAGATTACACGAGCAGACTAAGTAACACTTCTTGTATTTCCACAAGTTATGAATATTATTAATTGATTCATGAACTACATAAGCATACAAGTTACTCCATTTACAAGATAGAATGCGAAAATATTTTATAACTTCATATTGTATAACTTCAAAATAGTCAACAAAAATGATGAAATCCGTAGAAATTCAATAAAAAGTTTAACACTTATTTGACTGATTTAACGTAGCAGGATGATTACGTTAAGGAAGCCGAGTTATCTAATAACAGTCATAAGAAAAAAAAAAACATTCTGTAGACGATACGCTCGTTCTGAAAAATCTTTCATTTAAACCTTATTGAGTATATACGAACCATTATTAATTTTTAATTTTGTAACGACATACACTGCATCAAAATGGGGTGAGGAAAAAAGTAATATACTCAACTTGTCGTAGCTTTCGGACCAAGCCGGTAAACAAATTTTATTCTTCATTGTTTTATTTTATCTGCCGAAGAGTCAATTCACAAATGAGTGCAGGAGTATTTGTTGTTAGCTTTTTTGACAAAGCTGTGGTTTTGGATGTGTAAATCAATCTTCCTTTTTTAAAAACTCACTAAATAATCGGTTACAGTAAATCCAATTCCCACGGCATCCAGGATTGCTACACTCACTCTAGAATGCACTCTTCGTCAAATCAAATAATACATCTAACACTAAAATTTGTTCACAGATTTGGTCTGGAAGCTGCGACGTGCTAAAAATTTACTTTTTATCTCACACAATTTTTGGTGCACTGTAAGTCTCTGAAAAATTGCAAAATTATAGTGCTTGATGTGTACTCAATGAGTTTTCAATGTAAGGATTAAAAAAAACACGGTATCGTTTACAGAAGATTCTTCCTCATCACTTTTTCAAGGTGAATCTTAGCCCTTGGTTAAGATTTTTTTTTAAACTGAGTATCATCAATACATTTTTTTGTCACATGACTTTTTCCAGCTGACTGGGTTCCCTGAAAGCACGAAAATACATTAGACCCATGAAAAGCGTAATCACCTTTCAGAAATAGATAACACGAGCAGGCTAAGTAGCCCTTAGCCAACGAGTCTGTGGTTGCAGCGAGAGCACGCGACTGTCGTAAAGGGCACCGCCTCCGGAGCTCGGCCGCCTGTAATCATCTCGTTACAGACGCATTGTACAGCAGGCTGAGAGGCCACGCTGTTCCGATCCCAACAGAGAGTATTGCAGGCTATCCTATGACATACACATACAATACTTCCCTTGCATATATATATATATATATATATACACGTATATAATACATGTATATTTCCTACCTATGCGAGCAACACTGGAGAACACTCGTGGTCCTCCGCGATCCCAAGCCGCTCGTCACCCGTTCCGCCAACTATTCCGTATCCGTCCGATGATTACACGGAACATGGCGAGAACGCGAGATCCAAGCATTGCTATGCATATATGTATGTATATAGCGCATGGAGTCCTAATCAGCCGTAGCATTGTGAACACGCGAAATTACAGGAGACGAAACTCCATCACACTGCGTTCGCTTTACGTATTAGTAGATCCACCGTTGGTACGAAACGTAGATAGTAGTACAAGCGTATAATATAGCTTAGTTGTAGTACCTACGTATCGTTGAACACTTTGAAAGGGTGCGTGTCTCGTCCGGACCCTCCACAAGCGTTTACACTGATCCTGTACGACGCACACCATCCAATAGGCAGCACATAGTTGTTAACGAATCATCGTAATCAATTCTCTTTTACTGGGTTTTACGTTATCGGCATGAAGAGAATTGTGACTAAATTAGTAGGTCTAATCAAGCCACATAGTCGAAATTGTCAGTGGGTCGATCATTGTAATTAACCAATGGTTATTAGGGAATTATACATCAAGGACCCAGCCACTAGACCGTACCCAGTGGGTCTCCAATTTTCGTTTCGTTAATAAGAAATATTGGCATTTGTGGAACAGCTACTCGTTACGTTTGCAGATTAGAGATGGAAAATTAATACGGTCGGCACGTGTGTATTAATTTTTAACAATCATCTAATAGTCGCGCGGCATTATTTGAAAGTCGCTTTCATAGCTTCGAAGAGAACGCCCCAGGCATCATCAATATTCATAAAGATTGCAATTTACAATATTTAGTTAAGCCTATTTATTTGAAAATGTGAATATCAGCATTTTGTCGATAACTCAAAAATGTTCAACTGAAACCACATACACTAGTTTTTTAAAATTGGTTTTATACGAATGTTCTTGAATATTTTGGAATCATCATGAGGAAATTTATTACTTTCGCAATCTAGAACATTAAAACGCTTTAAAAAATGTTGTACAAGTCAAATTAGATTTTTTGAAACTTTGCATACCTGAAATCTGGAAGTTTCACATTTTTTGGCATAACTTTTTGAAATTGGTAATATAATATACTGTGCGTATGTGAATAATCTTTCATGAATAAATAATATCGTTATTAGTGAAATATAAGAGTCTCGTTACGTTTGTGGTATGATGAATAGTGTAACGAGTGGACTTGCGTGACACATCTGATCGCAGTGTAGTGGCCGGATTAATTTTCATCTACCATCTAACTTCAGGGTATGGTATGATATACCAGTCGCCTTTGTGGCTTCAAGAGATAGCCTAGGGCACTGTGGTCCTCTAATCTATTCATCGTGTAAGTGTGCCGAAGCGGAAAGAATTCTATTCCCTGATGCATATTTCAGCCCTCCAACTTCGATTCGCTGTCCACGTAATATATGTACAGGGCATTTCAGGCAAAATAGGTATTGAATGGCTTTTTATTTACTATATGTCTAAGGTTGGTTTCTCTTTATAAGTATGCTAGTTGGCTTAAGGGGGACGCGTCGTTTAAAAAAATGTTTTTTGAATTATAATTCTTACCTTTCCTCTTACCAAAGTAAAAGTTTTGAATCATGCACTTAAGAATATACCCGAACGGCTTTTTTGTAACTCAACCAACTGGTTGGATCAATTGAATTGGTAACCAGCTTCATGGATTTTACGCTCTGTGCATGGTCCGGAGAAGACTGCTATTACATATACTACAAAACATACTGTATAACATACTATAAAAATAATCTGTACCAATACAAATGGAACATTTTTTTTTGCTTCAAATATCATGTCGTTCTTTCAGTCTTAAGAGAACCGAGTGACCTACATCAAGTCATAAAAAAATTCTGTGAATGGTACATTTGTTTTTAAAAATCCTGTATTAAAATCCTATTTAATACATAACAAGCGTTATAATTTTGCAATTTCGTAAAGACATACAGTGCACCAGAGTGGTGCAAGGTGAAAAGGATCATTTTTCATTTCTAACTTTCAAATCAAACGTGAACAAAGTGTGGTATTTGATGTCTTATTTTATCTGTCGAAGAGTGCATTCTTGATTGAATATAGAAATTCTTATTTCAAGTCTTCATGACAAAGCTATGATCGTAAATCCCTAAATAAATGTTTCCCTAATAAGAAATCACTAAATAATTGCTTACAGTAAATCTAATTTTCATCGCACCTCGAACCGCTTTATTGAATCTAGAATGCACTCTTCGACAGATGAAATAAGTCATCGAACACTCAAACTGGTCCACCATTTTGGTCTAAAACCTACGACAAGTAAAAAATTTCACTGTTGACCTCACAACTTTCTTGTGCACTGCTGTGCAAAATTATAATGTTTGCTATGTACTTGATGAATTATAAACGCTACATTTTGGACGAAAAGTACATTATTTATTTCTAAAAAATTCTTATTACTTTTTTTTTGTTGTGAATTGGTCCCCTTAATAAGAACGTCCTATACAGTTTGCCGCAAGCGAGAGGAGAGGTAGCAATGCCAGAAGTAGGAAGGGTTTAAAAGGGTGGCTGTAAAGCTGCCCGAAGTGTTGGCCAGCGTGAGTTCCAATCGTTCGGACGTTGCAGGGCCTCCCTCTGAGACTTATGTTGTACAGTGTGCAATCAGACAGAGTTAAACCGAGGGAAGATACACGAGGGAGAGAGTGAGAGTGGCTAGCAATCGTAAGCCTTACAATTAAGGGCGGCAAGTGGGTGCATCTGTCTGGGCAAACCTGGGCTTAGTTCCAAATTCAACTGCAAACATAGAAGATACCTATATACACACATCGCGTTACTCCACTGCGCCAGAGGTTGCCGCGGCGTTTCGCCGCTCTTCTTCCATCTTTCCAACCCCTCCATGTTCGAGTATCTATGGCGGATATGGCGATGGTTGGAGAAAGCGTATAATAGTTCCGGGGGGCAACGCCGACATCGAGGCACCCTCATCGGCGCCAGGGAGCGTTCGCACTTATACTTATCCCGCGCTGCCGCATTCGTAGCTGAGAGAATGGGTTACTGCTGCAAACGCCTGCAGCACTTTCATCGAACAAAACCCTGACGCTACGTCATCAAGAAACTGTAAAGCGGATTGATGGCTTCGATGTGTGCCCATAAAGATTCATGGCGAAACTATCGGGGTAACAAACGGTTTATGCGAACGATCGGTACTGAATCGCGTCATTCCCTCTGAATAAGTGAACTGAATCCTTATCTCCTGGTACTGAAAGCTGCATTAATTGATTTTAAATGTTCAGTCATGACGAGTTGTGAGCCGTGGTCGTTGAAAATTAATTTGGCTTCTGCTATAGAAGTAGACGACTCTTTCCACTTTGGAAAGGGATATTTGCGAGTGGTTACAGAGGAATTCAGATTCTTGTTGATTTCCCTTAATTAACAATGTATCCGCAAATTGATATTAGGTCGTGACCTCTTATCATGGGAGAGTTTTTATTATTACCGGAAAATATTCCCTGACGTCGGAAACTCCAGTCGACTCCTCTAGCATCTCGATGAAATTTAATGCGACGAAGTTAGAAGTAAGATCGAAACCTCGGCGGCAATGTTGTGTTTTCGTATCGACAACGTCGTATTATTTCACTCGACCCGACAAGCGCTAGACAAAGAAAAACTGTGACCGTAAGTGCCATGCCATAATCATTGGAGACAAAGTCAGTCTCACGCGACGTCACACGTACCGATATATATCGACGCCCAACGACCGGAGAAATGGAGCAGTGTAACCAATTGTCCGTTGGGCGTGTTGGTGCGTGCCTGGTCGTTCGTCGAGGTGTAAATTATTGTCAAATATTTCGTCACATATGAGGTTATCGTGCTGCATAACTGTCAAATGATAAAGAAAGCTGTAGGGGTGCAGGACGGAAATTGTCAAACGAACGACCTCGTATATTGTGTTAATGTTAGTAAAATTTATTGTGCTCGTATACCGCCTGTTTACTCTTCTGCCTTTCATTTGACTTGCAAATTTATTCCTTTCGGGTCCCTAATCAAACCTCTTTGCGACGTCTCTCAATAAGATAATTGTCGAGATAGCATCTAAAATTATACAACTTTATTTTGTCGAAATTAATTATTAAAAATTAATAGTTAATTTCGTCGAAATTAACTGTAAAATTAATGAAATAAAAAACTCTCGACTAAAAAGTAAGCTTAATTAATAAACAAGCGTGGTAAATAAAAAATGGTAAAATAATTAAGTAACATATCATATCATAGTTGAGAGATTTTAACATCTGATGACGAAAGAATCTCCCGACTATAATATGATATGTTATTTTATTATTTCACCATTTTTTATTTACCGCATTTTTTTATTAATTTAGCTTATTTTTTTAGTTAGTCGGGAGTTTTTTAATTTTTGTAGAATTATTTTTATACCAGTGTACGTGAAGTAGCCACTTCACGCACACTTCGCTACGCTCGCGTCCTTGGAATAAGCACTTCTGGCACTAGTGGGATAAAATTGTATACGATACTCGTGCGAGAAACTTTTTCTAATCTCGTGTGATCACAACACTCGCATTCGGCTCGTGCTGCAAACTCACAATCGTCGCGAAAAAGTTTCATCGCACTAGTATCGTAATGTACTATTATTTCATCCTTTGAAAAGTAAACACTTTGCCATATGCGCTATGGAGTGAGTTACACTACAGCACGATAATGGCGGCCATCTTGTCACATTTCAATTTATTCAAATAGGCTCTTTGCACTATTTGCAAAACATAATTATCTAAGTGAATGAACAACTTATCACTTTAATTGATGGAGAAGGACGTTGAGCGCTAGTGATATAAGCGACGTACAAAACTTGGTCAAGTAATTATTTACCGTTTTCGAGAACATTGGCTACAAAGAAATCGCTATAATCAGCTGATCGCCGTGAAACGCTTAACTCCCGTATTTTTTGCCCAGAGGGGCAGTCGAGAGTTTAAAACAGAGTTTTGTTAATATGTACATGCTGCCTGAATAATCGACAAACTGTACGACGAGATTCTTGGCAACGTTTCGAATAACAATGTTTTCTTGTTGATATTTATATTATTTACACTGCGTAGACGGGAACCATCGCTAAATTAGAAGAAGAAGAATTTAATTGATTGAATTCGAAATGTTCAATGCTGATCATTTGTAATCCATGATGATACTTTGTGCATTTACATGAAATATTACATGGTCACATATCTGTGAGTAGTTACAGACTAGATGACATTTGTGATACCTTCCGTCAATTAACAACATAGTCGCAAATTGTTCCTTAACTTTACTATATCTGATACACATGCTGAAGATCTGACGTCTTAACGTACCGATGCTTCTTCGATGCAGGAAGTTAGATGTAGATGCTCCTGTGTATTGGCACACTGTAAGACGAGATCCTTAGCAACGTTTCGAATAACGGGAGCGGAACGTGCTCCGAAGATACATTGTCACGACATATCCATAATGTTGGGAATTTCACTAACACGTGGCTTAGTATTTGGTATACGTACTACATTGTAAACCCAAGATGTTTATCTGTAGCAACATCTTCATGTCCGGCAACTATATTCTGAAACAAAGCGACATTCCAACTTCGATTTTGTGTTTGTTCCAGAGCAAACACGAAATCGATACTATACGAAACGATATCCAGCGAGTCGTCTACCTGGTTTCTCAATCGAGAAATTCAACCCACGCTTCACAAATACTTTAAGCAGAAGTGCTGCTCCTGTCGTTGGCTCGCTCAAGACAATTAAATTTCGGAATGCTGTCGAAGGGGTCTAGCTCGTTAACGCAACTCGTCTTTTTTCTCGGTATTAACGACTCGATTCTGGATTGAAACGCAACTTCAACAGCCGCTGTTCACCGTTGAAGTGATTTCTCAGCAAAGAATGAGATTGTTCGGCCGTGATCCGAGAAAAATAGTGAAAGAACGCCTTTCAAGAGTCTTTCCAGATTGGAATAGAGGAAAGCAGTGCGATGAACTTGAGCTAAATGAGAGTGCAATTACACGAAGTACAGGTGAGATCATCTTTATTCTCTGGAAGGTACTCGAGAGTTGGTATTAGATGAACAGTGGGTTGGCTTGGAAAATTTATCTGATCTCCTAGATGTCGCCTCGGACTGGTTGTATCTTGGGTATTTTCATCTATAGCTTCGTCGTTATATAGAACTTCGAACTTTCACATTCAGAAGCTCCGAGATTTGATCTTCATTAAGAAGAAAGATGAATTTGGATGACACTAGACATAGTAAGTATCCCAACCAGAAGCAGCTGGCTTCTATTTGAGAAACTTAATGTTTAGCCCTAAATCCATCTTGACAAAATTTTATGTCAATATTTATGAGAGAATACTGCATATAAATGGATTGGATCAAATGCAATTAAGACTGCATTTGAGATAGTAGAGTTGTACAATGCTAGAGTTTCAATATGGTACATATCTCCAAAGGCTTGTATTCTGATAGAGTGGTAATATGAGGAAGTTACATGCAGCTTTTGACTCGGTAGGGTTATGGGTTGTTTTTAAGTCCTGGAAATTTGTATATCACCAAAGATATAATATCTGCTGCAGGTTTTCTAGTAGAGTTGTAATTTAGCAGAGTTACATCTGATAGAGATGAAAAAGTACCATTATTACAACATGAAATATTTCTAGCTGTCAGAATATTTCATTCTCGCAGTTCAGCATCAATGTTAACGCGCATTCCTCATATTATTACCTTGTCATTTGACCTTTTATATTCTTGCTTACTCCAGATAAATTTCGCTCTCTTTTACGGCCGCTTCATCTTCGCTTTTTCGTTTCTTTTTTAATCGTTGACGACTCTTACTCTGGTCGTCCCGCCCTCGCTTGTTCTCGCTGCAACCTCCCCACCAGCATCACCTCTCAGTCTCTCCGCCAGCGAGTTTAATTAGGCTCGCTTCGAGATATCGCAAGATCAGCAGCTCGTTAGCATGTTTTAATTGGCGGCTGTCAGTGAGATTCTTGCCTACGATAAGCTCGAGAGAGTACCGCGCTACCACAGGCGCAGTCTCCGCTGCACAGACCGCAGCCCGATGTGCATAGTGCAGTGCACATCTCAGAATATATACATATATATACACAAAGCACTAAGAAAACTGTTGCTGCTGCACGATGCGCTCAGGAGCCCGTTTGGTGACAAGCCTCTACCTTTTTCTGCGCCCTCGTAAGCGTGGACCTTAGAACCGCGGCCGCGGGACAAGACTTTCATCGAGCAAAGAATAAAGGAGAAAGAGCGGGTGCAAAGCTGGTAAACAGGATCGGTTTAAGAGAGAAGGAATGCTGCACGACGATCCTGGAAGGTACTCACCGTCGCCGCCCTCTCTGTTTGTACAACGTGTACTTTACCAATAGCTAGGCTATTACCCTCCTCGCTCATTACCAATTCAGTTAGCGTGTCCTCTCCCTCCTGCTGGTCAGCATACCGCATCGAGCTCGACTGTCGTAATCTCGTGTATAGAAACGATTTGGAGGCACAAGGCAATTGGACAAAACCTGGAGAAGCAAAATGTAAAGTAGCTACGTTAAAAATCAACGGTGTTCAACGGCCTGGTGTGGACTTTTCGATGGTGTTATCTATCAAAGTATCAATATTGACAGTTTTTACTCTGTGAAACTTACACAAACGATTTCGATAACTTTATTCTGGAATTGTCTTCATCTATCAACACTGACATTCGGATATTTCATTCATTTTACAAACTACAGGTAACTACGTGTTACCTTAACACGGGCTCGAGTCGAAAGAACACGCCTTAATATCAATAACTTGTACGTCGTAAGATATTTGTTGACCGTGAATCTGGAAGATTGCCGGTTTGCGGTGACCGTTTCAGTTCTATTTCATTGTTCGTGAGCGGATCCAGTGGATTATTCATAAATAGTTTGAAAACAAAATAAGATCGTGTGTATACATATCACACGTTATCAATGTCATTATCAAGATATTAAAATGTTGAGGTTAAGTGTATTGTAAGAAAAAATAATTTTACAAAGTGGACGATATTGCCCTATACTGTACTTAGGTATGTTGTCATATTGATAAAAATGAGTTCTAGCACTATTGTTGGCGTTAATTTAATTCGAACGAGATTTTTAAACAAAATGTGCAAATTTTCAGCGCTGGAGTAAAGTTACAAAACTTCACACCAATTCTAGTGTTGGAAAACTGACACCATTAAGGTGTTATTAATAGTGTTATATCAGTGTCATTATGGGTTACTACTATTTGTTTTATACTTGTTGTTAGCATTGCTGTTAGTGTGAACTTATATAAAAACTGTGCTAGTGTCAATTTTAGCACTGAATTTTTACCAATGTATTAAAAAAATTATATGGTCGAAATCATAAATACCAGAAAAATTTTAAAGCCAGATTTTTTCATATCTTGGAATCAGTCTGTGATTCAGAGGTTATGATTACGTCCATGTATTCATATTTATTTAACGTAATGGAGACAAGTAAATTTAAAAGAGAATCCAAAAACGAGAAAATGGGTGGGAAGAAATCTGTGACTCCATTTCATCTTAGTACAGTTGATCCATTTACATTAGGACAATTATAAAAGTGCTGCGAATCTCGGATATCGTTTTTTCTTGTCGCTGTAGCACATATATAACACAAAGAAAAAAGTAGAAAATGCGTCAAGTGAACAGCAGGTTGGAGGAGAGAAGAATTTATGTTGATCCATAGTGACGGGCGTCCGGAAAGGTTCCTCATCCGCGCGGCTCAGACCTTCAGACGATTATTCTTCGTCACATTGTCTGTGTGTGTTTTTTTTTTCTGCGGCTCTACTCTTTCGTTGGACGTATACGTGGCGTGCGTCCAGCAAGAAAGCTTCTGCCTCGCACGGGGCGGCATTGCTGCCGCAAAAAACGATATAGCCTGCTTTCTCTGCTTCGCCCTCTTTTCTCCAATCGTGGTCTCATACCCAGAGCAGCTACTACTGCACCCCGGGGAAGTTTATCAACGTCTCTCTCGTGTCTTCGAGATGTTCCGACCATCCGTGAGTATCTCTTCGCAGCGAGATGTGTTCATATGTTTACAGCGTTTTTTTTTGGATTTTTTTTATACTGTGGGCTATCTCGTATCTCTTCTTCTTCTCTTCTCACGACCAGCGCGCCATCGATCGATGAAACCTGTCAGCGAACAAAAAAAAGCATGGGAAAAGATTCGGGACAGAAGCCACAAGAAAGAACTATATTGACAGGAGAACGTGTGAGATTTATCGACTTGACCATGAATTAGAACTACATCGGTGGACAACGTTGTAAATGTCTTTGATTATATTGATTTATTCTTCGAAAGACTGATGACCCGGACGCTGCTGCTACTCCTGGACACTTTGAGATCCTCTTCGGATCTAATTACTCTTTAACGCCCGAGAAACTGGCTTAACCCAAGTACCCGCAAATTTAGTACTCATGGTGTGTGCATCTGTGCAACGAATGTGGAGAATCGCTCTATCTCCGAAAATTGGCCACCTGGTACAACACGTGTGCGCCCATACTGCGAACTAGGGTCGCCCATTACGTCACCGAAACTTAAACTTCATATGTATAGCCAACGTGGTATTAATCTCGTCCTTTGCGACTGATCCTCATAAAATCCTCAAATGAAATAACACAGTCCAGTGTAATTTCAAAATGTCATGAATATTGCCTAAGCGGATTGAACAATTCAATCACGCCCAATTCACGTCCTATACAATCTTCACTGCAGGTGAGGAAATCAATTATATTCACACCACCGCAACATGTAACAACAAAATGCGTTGTAACATCACACTGCAAAGACCACCGGTTTCATCACCAATGATAGTGGTATTTTTCTACATAAATAGTTGGACATGCTATTAATTGTGATCTTCGCTACTGATCCTCATGAAATCCTCGAATAAAATGACACGGTAAATTCAGAGTAAATTCGAAATGTCGTGAAAACGCTTCATCAGATAAACAATTTCAATCATGTTCAATTCACGTCCTATGCAATCTTCCCTCCGGGCGACCAAATCAATAATATTTGGACCACTACAACATGTGACAGCACTGGGTTGTAAAATCAAACTGCAAAAAACAGCGATTTCACTACCACTAATAATGGTATTCTTTTTCCGTGCTGCTACGCAGAAAAAACATAAAGGCATTTGGAACTGGAAATCGGATTCGTCCATACCCGACAGCGGTACCCACGCAGAGCTCACACGTGCCAGGTTTTCGTAGTAGTTGCAGTAGGCGCGCGGAATCGCGGTTTCGAAAGCTCGTAATCTGATCACGCGCGAGGAGTAACGCGCCCGCAAATACCTCTCGTCACGTACAGCGGCTTAAGTCCGGATACACACACATACACGGACGGAGGCAACGATACCTAGTGCACGCGGATGGTGAACGAGGATGGATAGATGGGCAGGTCCTGAAGGAAGACACCAGCGAAGGTCGTACCGGATCTGAACTAAAACGCCAGAGATTTCTACATCTCTCTCCGATTCGCCATAGTGTGAATGTCCAAATGGTGGACTTGCTGTAATAGCCCGCTGTCCGTTACCATCACGAGGAGGAGTTCAGAATCTCTCATACTCCGGAATTCCGCTCTTCGGGTATGCTTCCGAATATGTATAAGTTATCCATTACGGGAACGCGTGAGGATATAGAGGAAAAGCCCGATAGTACCCGCTTACTCCTAATCCACGGTTAGAGCCGATGTCTACCAAAATTGGAGCGACACACCAGCCACCGTAAGCCAGCTAGGCCTGCAACGTCTCTATGTTACTATACGTACGAGGTGCAATAGTATTACTTATGACATAACTGTCGTAGTATGCAAGCGAAGGTCGCAAGTAGCTTCGCAACTTTACTTCGTCGTTTGGTTAGTCCGGTGGATTTGGTTTGTACATATATTGGATAACCTTTGTAAAGAACACGCAGAACTAGACTGCAGTTAACAGATATAGTTTAGACGAGGTGTGCGGTATGCTGTACTGATTCCATGATGGTGAGGAAACCGCAGACACCCTGGCTTGGTTAACCACCAGTTCTGGATTACAACCGCTAATCCAGGGCAACTCCACGATGAGATCTCATGTCCTTTCAGTGAAATTAATTCTATCTTTTGGACGTTTTCGTACAAATCACTCTTTTACGCGATATTCGGACTGTCACTGTTGAATATCCGATATTTATAAACAAAATTTTGTTCCTCGTCTAATATAATGGAGTTTCGTCAACTTGTCGATAAAAATGGTAATGCCTTTTAACATTGTTCCCCAGCGGATATCTAATTCTTTGACCGAAACGGCTCATCATCATCATGTCAGATCAGGTTCGCTTCCATAGCTTTATCGCGTATACGTCACCAATATTTCAATGTGAGCTTCAGTTTCGCTGGATAAACTAAATAACACACTTGATTCCATGCACATTCGATAGCGGGGCCGAAACTGATCGCTCTCGTTGTAAATGCGGCTTTGCGGTAAGCCTAAGAATGAGTTAATACACTTTTCATGCTATCCAACTCTAATAGGAATATATCGCTTGGACTCGACACGCGCATCGGTATAAATGCTCACTGCGTCCTGACCGCAGTGTAGATTTTCGCCGAAGCGGATTAACTCGCTCGTTCATAGCAAATCCTTGATTCTTGATATACAAAAATGTATGCATATGCTTACAGCTCATGGTTAATTCGTTATTTCTCGCGTAGCTTAAAGACGTTACAGTTCCCCGCTGCACAACTCTTCCGCTCCTCTTTCCTTTCTGACTACAGCGGCGTCATATCCGATTCCTCGCATCTGTGGCGGAACACCACAAAGACTCCGCAGGCCGAATTAAGATCGAAATTTGAGCGCAAGCGGAGATGCGGTGCCTGGGAGATCTTCTTGCCTGGATCATCCCTTCCGAGCGTCTCAATCCCTTTTCCTTCTCACTCGAACAATATTTCTTCACTCTTCAGCATGAATATACAGAGAACACCAGTTCCGCAGATTGAAGCTGCCCAGGCCGATGCATGTCTTGGCCTCGAATCCTGCAGTGATTACCATCAAGCCAGTCAGTTTCAACGAAATCAGTAGGTCGCACAGTATGTGCAGTGCAGTAAGCACATACTATAGTAAAACCATAATACATACTCTCGTCTGAGAGCGTTTCTCTCTACTCTCGTGACGGTATCGCGAGCATTATATCTCCGGCAGATGCAAGCACCCATGGACCCCACTTCGTATGCAAATCGGACTCCGCCCTGAATAAAATATTAACCAGCACGAGAGAGTCTCGTGGGTAGAGCGGCGACCGCAAGAGGGAGGAAGGAAGGAAAAGGGAAGGGAGCGCCTGAGAGACGAGAGCAACTTTGCTTCTTCTTTCTCTAGCACATCGTTTTCTATCCGCGTTATTGCAAATTCGTTGCTTCTCTCTTTGTCTCTTGGTGTTGGTGTCTCATTTTTTTCTCAACCAACCTCGCTACCCCTGATGACGGCCCTTCTCTCGTTTCCTTCTTGTTCTCCACTGAGTTTTCCTTCTTTTTTTGTGTTCTCTTCGTCTTCTGGCCTCCCTACAGTCGCCGCACGCCTCGTTCACGTTTTTCATTACCTTTTGCGTATACGTAAACGCAAATGCATCTTCCTCGCCGTCCCCGCTCTTACCAACCGGTAGTAAAGTCCGCCCAGGGCGCAGGACGTCGCGGAGGATTGGCCCTGCGGCTTTCCGTCTCACTTAGAAGTTTCAAACGAAGACAGAGCCTACGCTTCTATCTTTTCTCGTTGTCTTACAAGACCTCGACTTAACATGCCTTTTCGTTTCCTTTCTTTCGCTCTCTTCGTCGCTCCGGGTTCCACGCTGTCTCTTCTCGGCCGCTTAGTCGTTTCACTTGGCCTTTAAATCGAAGCCTCGTTATCTTCTCGGTGAACGGTTACTCGTTACCCCGGCTTTAATTATAACCGGGCTCGACCGTGATGTGGATATTCGTGTTCATGCCACGAGATGCAAAAGAGCCAGTGATAGATATTCTAGAATAGAATGGGAGCAGGCAGGGAATTGAGCCACCATGAGAGCTAAGAGATGCTTTGGAAAAATAGAGCTTGAAATAAAAATAATTGCCGGAGAAAAAAAATCACAGGTTTTTGTGTTGGTATATCTGGGGCAGGGAAATAGAAACGATCATTAGGAATGAAGGAAATATGGTAGTGAGGCTCAAAATTCTTAGCGGAGACTTAAATAATGTTGCCAAATTCTGCAACAAGCTCTGAGATGACAAATTAAGGGGTCTACCTCAATTAGACGCGCAAAAAAGGCTATTTCCACGAATTTTTTTGACCGGTATAAGTTCCAAATATGGATATTGAAAGTATAAAGCCTGAAAAATATACTATTAAAATACAGAAAAAAAAATTTATATTCATTTTACTCAGTTTTCCTACAGAAAAATAGGGGAGAAGACAGGTCCAAAAAAAAGATGGGTATGCGCGGTTGATAAAATCTCTGGAATGGATGATCCGAAAAAAAATGGTTTTAGATTTAGTAGGTAAACGGCAATAGCGCATATCATAAGATTTCTTATTTTGAAAAAATGACAAAATAGCGGCCATTTTTCCAAAAACTACGAAAAAGCGAGTTTTTATTCATCGTTTTTTGCAAACAAAAAAAATAGTTACACTCGATATTTCAAAATTCCTATTATATGTGCTATAGCTATAGTCATAAAGAACATGTGGTAAAATTTTGGTAAGGTCCGGTTGAATAGTTTCGGAGATTTTATCAACAAGCCGTTCAAAAACGTCAATTTTAGAAAAACGCGCTTTAAGTTTGCGGTGCGTATACAAGCGCGCTCAGGTAGCTAAGTAAACGTCGCTCAAAAGTACACTTAGACTGCTCGGATCTTTATACAATTTAAATGATACTTTTAGTATGTATATTTTCGAAAAATGCAATAAAAAAAGTAGATTTTTTGTAAATTCTAATTAGGGTAGACCCCTTAATGAATTTACTTCGCGTATCTATTCATAATGTTGATTAACGAATCCGAAAATTAATACATGAATTTACAAATACGATTGTTAGATGAGACAAACGATAACGTTAAACATTACTTCAGGTGGAACACATGACCATTATACGTGTGCTATTCGTCCTAACTTTCGAAAAATGGTCGGAGGAAACTATAGAATGTTTTTGACGGAAGCAAATCAATCATTTTTGCAGAAGCCTTCGAGGATTTAAAAAAATGCTTTTCTAACTAACGACTTTTCTTTGTGTAACGCTTTAAGTAGTCGAAAGTAAATTTGGTGTATTTGATTCTGCTCTGATCCCCGAGTCGAAATCTTAACCCTCGGCTAGAACTCCGGGATTCCCAAATTCCTTGACGAGGCAAAGCCTGACGCCGGTTTCACTCTACGTTCAGCCGACAGAGACCCTGCTTGGAGGTTCAGTTGTTATTTGCCACTCTCCGAAGAGTCTTACTCACTCCCTATAAAGCCACCGACGGCCTACTCGCCTTATCCATAGACCCTTCTACGACCTACTCACCCTAAAGGAGGTATACAACCCCCGTTGGGCCTATGCAACATATTGAAATCCAGCTAACCCACCAAACACAGATCGTAAATGTTATATAACTTTTAGGTCTCAAAAAAACATAACGTAGATATATAACAACGACGTCTCTAAGATATCCTGTTCTAGTAACAAAAACATTCAAGTGTGATACAAAATTCTGTTGGAACAGAATATAATAGTTATGAAACCATTCTGTAACAAGGTTTAGGTAAAATTCGTTACCAGGAATTGATAGAAATGTGATATAACGCTGGTACACAGATATTATCTATTTTTGTTATGTTTTATTTACATATTATTTATATCTAAAATAAGCTTAGATTTTACGAAACCCGACAATAGAGAAAGCACAAGCGCGAGTCGAATCGCGCATGCGCGTGTGTGCAATTGTACCGGCAGAAAAGGTGCATCGTGACGCGAGACGCCTGAAAGTGGCAAAGTGCAAGGCCGGTTAATAAAAGTGGCAAAGTGCATCAAGGCCGGTTAATAGAAAGAACATCAGGTACGTAGTTATTTATTACAAGTATTTTTATAGTTATAAAGTGATATTAACTGCGTGCATGATTTTATGCAGTTTTGAGTACTTGCGACAAAATTTAGTTGAAAGAAACGCCGGGCTTTTCGTAGGTTAGGGTCGCTGCTCTTGCTGTTTTTCTTTTTACTTTTTCTTTGTGTTTCACAGTATTCCGGCATTTTAAATATGCCAAAAGACATAGGAACTTTATCTCAAAGGAGGCAAGACCAGCTTATTAACCTGCAAATTGCCCGGTTTCAATTGCCATTGCTTCGTCACCAATTTTAAAAAGAAAAAAATCTTGTGCATAACTAAACATTTTGTTTTATATTATTGCAGAAAACTTGAAGAAAGCCAGAAACGCAGCAAATGATATCGATCATTTAACTACGGATGATGAGAAATTGGGAAAAGGACGCAGGAAAATTGTACCTGCGAAAAGATTTTCCGATTCGAGTAGTTCTTTTTCTAAGTTTTATTACATTAAAGTTTATGTACGTTTATACTATTATGTAATTCTCATAAATAAATGAAGTTAAAAATATTATTGTGTATTGAATTTAAAAAGTGCAATTTTACACGGAGAGAAGAATATAGGGATAACCTCTCGACTAGCATAGCAATCGATTAATATTCCGGAGTCTGGCGATTTGCGCCGTAATTTGCTGGGCCTTTCCTCTATTTTTGAGGTTATAACATCATAAGTATATCATCAGTCGCCAGAATCCGGAATATTAATCGATTGCTATGCTGAGTCGAGAGTTTATCCCTATATTCTTCTCTCCGTGTACGGTTTTATTACAGTATTATGTGTTATGTAGATGTTACGTACACAATATGAAATCTGAAGCTAGGATTTTATACCCTAAATGACGGAATCATTCTGTAACAATAATCAAAATTGTTACATAAATATTATATTATGTTACATAAATGAGACGTCAATTTTTATGTATCCTGGGACCTAATGGAGCGAGAAATAATTTAGCACTGGTACGTCACGAGTGATCTTATCTTTACGTAACGTGTTATTTTGTGTTATATAAATAATACATAAATGTTATGAATCTGTGTTTGGTGGGAACCCTACTTAAGCTACAAACATAGAACATGAGGTGTTTTGATGAAAGCTTACAGAGTTCAACACTCTATTGTCGTAAGTAATGTAATATAAGTTATGATAAATCCAGAAGACAGAGGTACACATACGTATCTATAGAATAGGATGAAAAAGCTGTGACGGGATAATGATTTTGTCAAATCTTTCCTGGACGTCAACGCTCAATTTGACTTCTCGAGCGTTCGTAGGAACCTTATATATATATTTCAATTTATACCATCGCTAATTTCGACGATCATTTGTTGATACATCGACAAATTATGGTCGAATATTGCCGCCTCATGTGAGAAACCACTGCGTGTTAGGCTACCCGACCCACGAGGCTGAGAGAGAAGACACGAGAGCTGACGAGCGCAAGCGCGTTATATCGATTGTTCGATCGACCAGCGTTGTCGATTTATGCACGCCGGCCGGTTAACGATTATATCAAAATACCGAAGCAGAAATACACTGAGAAACAAAATTAGTTGGAAAAACCAATAAATGGGTTCTGACAGCGATTTGAAGGAGTTTATATAGCGTCAACTACTCAGTGGGTTATGACAATTACTCGTTGGATATAGATACTGTCGAAACCTACCGTTGGTCATGCGAACCGCTGGTTGGTTGCGATTGGCTTACAGAAATCAACTCGTTGGTCCTACATACTGTTCATCCATAATCACTAGCGAATACATCAGTTCACAGATCGAGTTAGTTGCTGCAACTAATTTGTTGTACAGTATATGCTGGAGATTTTTCTCCCAACAACTTCTTTTTTCCGTGTAGTCACGCAGACGAAAAAAAAAGACGTGCGCGCAAAGCAAACACTTTGTTCTAAATATAGTAGAAACAATAGATATAATACGGAATTCGCTCTCGAAACATTTTTTTTTTTTTTTTTTCATTCTCAACCCAGTGTATTCATTGGAATTCCGATATGAGATTGATTATCTACGTACATGTAGATGCAAACTGATTCTAAGGCGGTCAATGGCATAATTATTTTTCTGTCGCATCTACGGCACTTATGCAAATACCACAAATAGCCGGCACGCTATGGTCTCTTCCAATTATCAAAATAAGAGATTACTCGTCATAAGTAGATCATAGTCATGGTTTATTGTTTTGTAAAATTCATTTCCTCGAGTTCACGACTCCCTATTCAAATCAGGGTTGCAAGTGTTCTTATGTATTAAGAACTAATGCTCCTACGCGAATAACTTCTTGAATTTAGTAATTGAACTAACAGAAATTATATAAAAACATTTTGAAAAATTTAGCCGTCATTTGTCTGCATTCTCTACCTTGAAGCACCAATATTAGGAAGTTTCTAAGACAACACGAAACAATTTTTTTACTTCGTTAGTTTTTCACATCACCTTAAAATGTTGTACGTCTTAAGTAGATCAAAAGAAATCTCAAGTTAGTTAAGTAGAATAAAGGGGTTTGTCTTCTTATATTTGTTTTTTGTATTTATAAAATAAATAATTAAACTTCTATTGATATGTAGGCGGACGAAGGGTGTTATAGTGTATGTGAGAGAAGCTTTCGCAGAGACAACGGAGTGTACAAAAGATTCCGTGGTAGGCTCGGCCGAGGAACTGAGAAGTTTTTGCGGTAGGCTCAACGGAGGGTCTGGGCGGTCTAGTGGTCGGCTCAACGGAGGGCCTAGAAGATTCCATGGTAGGCTTAATGGAGGGTCGGAGAGGTTCTATGAATGTTTTTTACCGTCTGCATCACCCTCCGTGACACTCCTTTAAATCGAGATGTCTACATTCTGCCATTTTCGGAGAGTGGTAGGTAGTGATGCCACGAGACGAGACGAGAATCTGTCATTTCTCGTTTCGTCTCGAGTTGGCGAGAAAAGTATCTCGTCTCGTCTCAGAGAAACGCCAAAAAATCAATCTCGTCTTGTCTCGCCAATTTCCCGAAATTTCTCGAAACATGATGTCGTCTCGTCTCGCCAATTTCTCGAAATTTCTCGAAACAAGATGTCGTCTCGTCTCGCCAATTACTCGAATTTTCTCGAGACGAGATTCCGTCTCGTCGCGGCAATTTATCACATTTTCTCGAAGTGAGGCTTCTTCTCGTCTCGACACATTTCGAATATGCGAAAATGGCCCGCGATTTTTTATCGATTTCGGCAACGAGCGATCACGCTGAACAATTATTTTCGAAAGTGGGACTAATACTCCGCAAACACCGAAGTCAGTTATCGAGAGAATTCGCGAGCAGCTTGCTGTGTCTCAATGGATGCTTGACTTGCAGGATGGTTTCTTGAATTCAAGATAATATGAATCTGGGTGGATAATTTAATAATTTAATAACCCCTTTCTGAACGAAATAAACTGTTTTGACTTCAGGGAATCGAAAATATGTCCGTCTACGTACTTATAAGCCTTCTTCCAAACAATCGAGACTTCTCAATTTCTCGCCCGAGAGTCTCGAGATGTCAAGACGAAAATATGTTTATTCAAGACGAAAAATGTCTCGTCTCCGTGGCATCACTGCTAGTAGGGTGAAATTCATATGTTCATTTATGCGCACAACCCTCCCTGCACCCTTCAGACTGCCTTCTTTTACCTTCCAGACTATGCTCGCAGATTTCAGTTATTTGAGGTCACAAGGAGAGTTAAAATTTCAACACGGTGTGATGTTGGTTACGTTTCTTGGAGAAAACCACATCGTGAGATGTCGACGTCTCTTGGTCGAGTTTCTGTGCGAGTATACCTTGGGCGAAAATACTATCCAGACGAGGGAGGATATCGTTTGCATCAACCGCCGCACGAAACCACGTTGCGTGAAATTTAATTGCCATTTTAACATCCCTCCGTAGTATCACCTTCTCATCCCAACAAGCTGTGGCTCATGGCAGTTGTGAAAATAGGTACGTGTCTCCCGTTCCTCGAACTTGGTTTGTCGCTCCGTGATTATATACACGATGCGAGTACATCCAGTCCAGACGACTGTGGTTGCGGAGCTACAAACATATAGAAAGCAAATTCAACAATGAGAGATAGTACGAGTCACCGATGCCACACGCGATCCAACCAAAAGTTTCACCTTTGTTATTCCCTTGCCTGGACCGCAGCATACGCTCTCTACCTCTTTCGCCGTATCACAGAGACCACCGACGAATGAAACAGAGCGTTCTCGGGACACGTAGCCATGCGCGAAATTACGTAGTTTACGCGAGTCTCATTCGCGAAGCGTCACACCGATTCGCGACGTACTTCACTCGGCCTCGTAACGTCGCCGAGCACGAAAATAGGCAACGAACGAGAAAGCTTCGGGGATTCGAGGAAAACTCAAGAGAAGTGTTCTCTGCACGCTACCTTCACGCACAGCAGTCAAATTGAGAGCCAAGTATCACTCGAATTCATTTTCCTTAACTTATATCCAAGGTAATCAACTTGGAACAGTGATTTACATATGAAATTCATACCAAGATCCTTCAAGGCAATTCAAAAAATGTTGGAGTTAAATTTGTTATGACGATCCTTCAGCACATATCAGGCTACACACATTAGGTTTTCTGTAGTCCTCTGCATACTTAAATAAAGTGAATAATATAAACTGTTTTGTTCATATTATTATCAATACAATACATATGTGGGTATGAAATAAATTCCTTCAATGCATTAATGACAATACAATATATTGAAAGAGACATGCAAGGGTCAGTTGAACTGCCGACTGTTTATAGTACGCCATTAAATTATAGAATTTAGGCACTGAGCCTACCCCTTTTTTCTGCCTATATCACGTCATTGGGTGTCAAACAGCTGTATTTGTATTTCGTTACTGCTGCGTTATGCCAGAACAATGACATTGTTTCGTGTGTACGATTAATGAGGAGTGTTGAGTTTTAGGTGATGATATATAACCAACAAGCCATAATAAGTGCGAGAGGGATTCACTTGCGGAAACCTTACCACTATGAAAAATTTATTAATTGGAATAACTATATGATCTCGTTAAATTTTCTCCATTTGGTTAAACTATATCGTTTTAATTCATCCACTGAAATATTCGGTTCTTTTTACCAAGTATGTTACTTTTCCAATTTAACTTTTTCATATGTAGTAGACCCACATCTCAGCGATATTTTTTAATTTTTATGCTCACCCTATAAAAAAGATGTTTTCGGTGAAAAAGCTATTCTCACAAAAAATGGCACTTGCAAGGAATTATTTAGGAGTCGCTCAAGCACTTAAAATTTTTTTACAACGATTATCTTTTTTTCAATTGTTGTAACCTCTCACCCCTAATATAATTTTGTCATCTTATTTTTTATTTATGGTTGAAATTTGGAAAGAAAAATTGTCATCAAGAGGTCGCTCAGTGACCAAAAATTAATTAATTTTTTTAAAAATCATTATTAGTTTTTTTCCGCTCTCACCTCTGATTTTCTCTCTCATTATCCAACGCTTAGTGCATAGTTGAATGTTATGAAAATATTGACGCTCAGCAGTCATTCAACGAAGTAAGTCGTCTTTCCATGACACTGAAACTGCATCTGCATATTCAATATTTGTGGTACTAATAATTTTGAAAAATTCTTTAATTATAAGTTAAGCGTTGCAGGATAATGAGATAAAATTTGGCAAGAGAGATGAGAAAAAATAATAAGAACAAAAATTTAATTTATTTCAGAATGTTTTTCGTCGTTGAGCGACCTTTTGATGACTTTTTTTTCAAAATTTCAACCATATACTTCAAATAAGATAACAAGATAATATGAGGAGTGAGAGACTATAAAAATCGAAGAAAAAAAATCATTTTGACTATTTCAAAAATTTTGGAGTGACTTCTAAATAATTTTCCGCTAGCTCAATTTTTTGCAAGAATCGCTTTCTCATAGAAATTATCTTTTTTATTGGATGAGACTTATTGGATAAAACATTTTAAAATATCGCGAAAATTTGGACCACCCTAATATATAGTTCTTCCAATTACTATTTTCTTATCAGTTTACCAACTTCGTACTGAAAAATTTCGTTCAACATTACAGTGTAAAATTTTTTTCATCATACTTGCGCGGAAAGTTCGACTTCCCGCCCTACGAGCTTCACGTAATTCGAACTTTCTGCAGCAGATATGGTGAAAAATACTTTCCCTCCACTAGGGAGGAAAAGTAGAATATCCCCAACCGCGTGTTTACTACCCTCGCCTTCGGTTCGGGTGGTAATTTTATACGCGGTTGAAAAGAGTCTACTTTGCCTCCCTAATGGCGTAATATACTATATTCGCGAGTATGATTATTTTCTCCCTAGGGTTTAAACGTACTATTTTTGTGATCTACTTTGTATATAACAAGTATCGAACAAAAAATCTCAATACATCTGCATTGTCCCTTCACGTGAATATAATATTTTTAAAAGTTTGATCTGTTTTGCTCTTCGTGCATGAATTTTTAGATAACAGAATTTCTATAAAATAAATGACAAACTTCCGGTCATGCGGGTAAGGAATTGCTATCTCATGTTGCATTCTCATCACGATTTACCTCGTTTTAAAAAATGAATTCCTGCCTTATTTCTCGCCTGAAGAAAATTCCATGTCGAAGAGTCTTGAGTCCGCGGGAGCTCGGTGAAGCGTGAAAATGGTAAAATTGGCGACGGTAGATTATCGTGCTGATGTCGGCGCAGGGCTAATCGCTCCGCGGGAGCAAATCGGCGGGCGCCACGGCGATTCCAGCACGGAGCCTTTGCTCACCGCCGCCGGCGACGACGTCGCGGTTTCGCAGTCCCGGTCGCGTGCGTCGAGACCATACGATATAGTCTCTCGACACCATCGCTCGACCGAGACCAGCGTCACCGTTCCAGCCCTCCCCACTTTCTCAGCCCCATTACAACGACGATTAAAACGTACTACTCACTGACGGCTGAAACAAGATCGAATGCGATATTTTCCGGTTTCGTATCAGCATCTCAAACCGATGCTATAATTTTTACAAAATTGTTCATACTTGTTTTACTAGCGTCAGCTGCTAACAAGAAAATTCAAAACTTGAAGAATCGCAATCTTTACGATTTTTGCTTCTATATGGAGAAAGCTCTGCTTTCATGGGATTTTTTAATTAAGGGTTTCATGTTAACATATTGTGAATGCTCTGAATTGTAAAAAAAGTTGTCTAGAAAATTATCCCGATGTATGAGTGTGTATGTGATATAGAGCTTTAAATTCATAATTGATTTTTGGCGAAGTAACTTAAAAATATTGAGGTGAACATTGTTAGCAAATAAATTCGAAATCTTCAGCTTAAAATTGTGAGCAAAGTAAGCTCGAAATCTCGAAAGCCAAACACAGTGAAAAAACATTATGTAAGATTGTACTTTGCATTCTTTGTAGTTCAATAAGGATAAATATTTTTTCAGCCAAATATTATGATGCAAATTTGAAAAATAATTTTTCATTCATTTCAAAAGTCGCATGGTTTCTCAAACTGATATCCATTGTTAATTATAGTATGTGTACAGGTGTCTAAATATAGCGATGCTGGCAAGAAGTATACACTATTTCGAGTTTGCATAGACAATTTATGTGTGTCGATCCCAGCGGCAAGCAATTCGGTGCATCTTTATTTTTTAAACTTTTTACAGAGTTTCCTCTACGAGAAATTTATGGACCTACTTCCTCATAGTAGTAGTCTTATAAGAAAGCAATCTGCAAGGTTCTACTTTGCATTATTTTTATTTCAATGATGCTAAATATTGCTAGAAAAATATATTGATATAAATGAAAAAATAGATTTCTAATTTATTTCACTTCAAATATTGTCCGCAAAATATGATAATATAAATTTAAATATCGATTTATAATTTATTTCAATGATGCTATAGTCCCTTAAGCAGATATGTACTGTCAATTATGGTATGTGTACAGGTAGCGGAACAGTATTACCGTTACAGCGGTGCCGGCAAGTAATATACACTATTTCGAGTTTGCATAGACAATTTATTTTTATCGATCCAGGCGGCGAACGATTTGGTGCATCGTCGGCTTTTCCTGGTTCCGTATGAGTCCTACCGTTGCATACATTCACTGGAACGTTCACACACAGCCCAACGACTATCTATGTAACCTATAGTTGAGGACCGAATACGTGGATGCTAGAAAACCTATGAAATGGCGTAATTCGGACGGGCCAGCGGTCCATCGCAGTTTAGTTGGAAAGGCAATTTAAACAAATTGGTGTGCCACTGGCCGAGAGTGCGAGCGCGGAAGGGAGAAAAGGTCGTTTAGAGTGAAACAGTGAAATAGCCCAACGATGGAACGGGTATAAGTGGAATGAGTAGCGCTGCTGTGGGAGTTGCAATGGAAAACGCGGAAGCATCGCCCTCCCCAGCCGCCGTCGGGGAATGGAGCGTGTGCGTCGTGTTGCACCCTGTTCGATTAATCGAAATCGAAACGAGTCAGCGCCGAGCTACGAACGTTTATCGTTCGGGGTAATAATTTGATTTTCGGGTTATTCGTGGCTGCGAACGATTCCGGACAATCGTCCAATGCAACGTCCAGATATATACCTATATATTACCCCAAACTATATTCGGCGATAACTCGGATATAATCGAAATGAATGCGGGATCTAGTGGATAGTGAGACAGCTCGCCAGTTACACTCCATGAATTTTTATATTAGCTGGAAACCGTGCTGTACGAATAAAGCGATGCTCTAGATACAGAGAAGAATAACGCATAATGGCACGTGAATAGCACATTGGAATATCTCAAAGCTATGAGCGTTTAAGGGCTTACAAATCTACAAATATTAAATGAAAGTTAGGGTAATAACATTTCGTAAGTTACAGATTCCTCTATTTTTTTTCCTGTACCACATATATTAGGATTAAATTATTAAAAGCTCAGCTCCGATTCATATAAGCGTGGATTCATACACAGATTAAGCATATCGCTTCCATTCTGCTCGAATTTATTCGCGTGGTAAAAACGTCGTAAACTTTTTCGTTATCTTCTGATAGGAAAACAAAAAACGTGTGCGCTCGAGAATGCAATGGAACGATGAATTATTAAATTTCGCAAGCCCATTTTTCGGTTACGATTTTTATTCCCTCGCGAGAAAACCTTCGTAAAAAATGCTGTTGGCCATCGGTCTCCGGAAAAATTTGTCGATATATTACTGTGGAAATTCTCCGGTGTAAAAGTCCGGTAATTCCTGGGAAACACACCGAGAGCGTGAGGACCCCAGGACTGCGAGGATTCATCCTCTTTCACATACGTACGTATGTATGTACATGTATAGACTCCACCTATACATGTGCGGAAAGGGTCGCGCTTGCGAGAACGTATTTTCACCAAAAGGATTAACGATCGAACCTTTTTTCCTGTTAGAGCACGGCAAGCGTGTCTGTATGGAACCTAGCTACTGCTGCTGGAATGGCACGTTTTCCACCCAGCGAACGGGGGTCTGTACTTTCGCGGGGTGACAACGTAGTTTGCCATGTTTTATGGTCAGTTCCGTGCGCCGCGGTATCTGATTGCATCATAAATCGAAAACGGAACGAGGCGCACGGGCTTTCGCGCTCGTGCCGTTTCCACATCTCTGCTTGCAGTTCGGCAGCGCCTCCGTAAGAGGGCGCAGCTGAATTGCAGGAAATAGTTGAAAGTGGAAAAAGCGTCTTTCGGAAGGATTCTAAATAGCGAAAATCAAAAACGTTTTGAGGAAAACGAGTCGGTCAAAAACGTATGATTTTTCATTCTCCACCTTCCCCCATTAGCGAAGAAAAAAATAAAAAATAATTCCCTCCCTTCAGAATGGCTTTGAAGAATTTTCTAGTAAATTAACCAACTAACTCGATCAACTAGTTGCTTCGAAATTAGGTTCACGAGTTTTTTGGTCTGCGCATAATCCATTTTCTTCCTAACTGCGAAAAATCTATGATAAACGTCAATTCAATAGTGTGAAGAAGAACGGTAATTTTTTTTTACAATCGTCGTCTTTTTATAATGTGATCAGTGCAATAAGTAGTGAGTGTTGATGTGCTTAACCATTAGGTTACGCATAATTGTAAGGTAAACACGTCGTTAAATAATAATTCGTAAGAAATTAATCGTAAATAAATTATTTTCGAGTTGTATCAAAGAACTTGAGGATACCGAAAAAATTAAAATCGTGTATACAATTTTTCAATGTTGTTCTTAAAATGAATCCACTGAGGACTGGAGTTTTTGGTAGTCCAATTTTTTTTTTCCTTTCACTAGAAGCGTATTATGTTTGACAATTCAAATTGTCGCTACAACGAGGAACTCGAGTAACGAGTAATTACAAAAGCCCCGTTAATTCTCATTCGCTTCTATTGCCAGTTGTAGAAACTTTATAATTAGATTATATCATTACCGTTATTCTCATGTACTTATCATCCAGCGTTGCAGCAAGGACATTTTTTTTAAACCTATGCTGAAGTGTGGTACCCGTAGTTTTTTTTATTTATTTTTGGTCCCGGCCAGTAAAGTTCATAGTCGTGTATAGAAGCAGCCAATACCACTGGGAGTAACTAGGCACCCAGAGTTTTTGCAGGGACATTGCAGTGTCGTTCTCTCGAGGGAAAGTTTTACTGCGAGTACTATGGTGCGACCGGGTGAAATTATACGTGGGAAAAAATAGAGGGTTGGGGAGTTTTAGTTACAGGTTTTCGTTTCGAAAGTTTAAGTCTCAACCCCCTAAGTCTTCACGATTACTCGCTACTCCAGTTCGTCGTGGCCTTTTATCCTCTGCTCCCCTTCTACCACCTTTACTTTACTCTCGTTTCGAACGACCGCGAAAGCTAGAAAAAGGAGGAATAGTTTGCCTAAATGGATTTAAAAAAGTGCTACTTACGGAGGCAAAGAACTATCAGGAATCTTGCGCATCAGAAAAATAGAAACTCATTTATCTGTTCCTGATGCGTTTAGCTCTCAAATATAAATCGAGCCCTTTATTACTACTACCAATAAAGGTATAAGATATACAGTATAAAATTCATGACTTGAGCGTAACAAATGAAATCCTGTAAATCCCTCTTCATATTTTTTAACTAAACTTGCTCATGCAAAAAAAAAACAGAATTCAGAAATAAAGCGCTAATTTAGTACCGACATGTGAAAAACATTTGGATAATTCACATACTGTGTGGTAATTTATACATAAACATGTGTGATATAGTTTTACTAAGCCGTCGTAGGAAATTCAATCTAATATACGATAAAAAACGAAAATAAAACGATTTTCCGTGAAATTAAAGTAAACTAATATTAAAAGTACGACTTTATTAGCGTATTCGGTAGAATGGTAAATCAATCATACGTTATACTTGTATGGCAAATTTTCTATACCCCGTCCTGCAAACGAGCTTCCTACACAACGCGATAATTCCACCTGATTTTTTTAAACAATATACCCATAAAATCGTAAAGTATGCATTAAAAAATGCACCACTTGAATGCATAACAAAAAAAATGTTAGTCAGAGCCCATTGCGTATGTTTTAAAATTAAACATGGTGACAGAAAAAGAACCGAACCAACTATAGCAGGCAAAAAAAAACAGAAGGATTAATTGCTGTAACACTGAAACAATTTAACAAGCTGAAGCGGCACGTAGATTGAGCCGTGGGCGATGCTGCTTCATTGTGGAACGAGTTTCACGTTCGATAATTCCACGCCGCGAGCGTAACGAGTAGTTTACACGAGCAAAGAACAATTAATGCGTACGCGACGGTGTGCGACGAGGCACCGGGCCAATGTAACCGAGAGCACGATTTGCCGGACGCGGGGGGGGGGGGGGGGGGAGTTGCCGAGGGGCAGGGCTTCGCCCGGACAGTACGTACCTGCATGCAGCGCGCGACACATGGCCCATTACGAATTAATGTAGCATTTCACGGTGAATTAATTACACGCAGCGAACTCTCGAGTGCTCTCCAGCATCAGTGAGGAAGAGTGGGAAAGAGCTTATGGGAGCGAGTCGGAGCCGCGTGCTGGTGCACAAACCCGGCTGAGTCACCGCCACCGCATCGAGAGGTACTCGAGTACCAAATCGTTTTAATGGAACAACTGTTACCCCTCCACAAAGCTAAAAGAGAGCTTGAGAACTGGAGACGCGAGCTGCTAGTAGTTCCATGGGATTAAAGGCAGAGCTTATTAAAACAGGAATATAAAAAAATTCTATGTAAAACACGCATTTCGATGCATAATCGATTTTTCAAATATTTGGCGTTAAGATTTCTTCGACTTGCTTCATTTTTTGGCAATAAACAAAGGAGGAAAGATAATTTCTGGAAAAATAATGGGTAGAAATGATATGGTAGAGTTAGTGAAATTGAAGATCGCTTTCGATTTTGCGATATTTTGAGAAAAAATTTCTCCACATTCGAAAATGTATTTATTTCTTATTTATTCCGGATGCCACTACGCAAATAGTTTCTAAGGGGAAAATTTAATCATTTTTTATCGTATACTCAGGTGCCTTCTGAATGAAACCTCTTTATGGAGTCTATACTAGGACCATAACTTTAACCCTGGTGTCGTCTAAATGTTTTTGTCTAAATATTTATCCAGTGCGTCATTTGAGAATAGCGAACAATAAGTAAGTTTTCCCGAGAAGAATTATTATCAAATAACGTTGAAATTTTTCTGATTTTGTTCATTTTTGACAATCGTCAAACTTCCGTTTAAGCATTCGTCAGAAATGGGACGAAAACATTTCAGGAGATATGTTGTATAGAAATTATATGGTAAAATAAGTAAAATGGAAAGTCATAACGATTTTGATTTAGAGATATTTTGATACAAGAATCCTGCACATTCGAGAATGTGTTTATTTTTTAAAAAATTTAATTGTAATTAAGCGAATAGTTTTCAAAGAAAATGAATTTCTTTTCTCTTGAGGTTTACTCAGGTACCTCGTTAATGAAGCCTCCGAATAAAGTCTATCGTCGGATTACAACTTTAATCAGGGCTTCGTACAAGTGTTGCAGATACATTCATTGCACCGTCTCAGAATAGCGAACAATAAGTAAGTTTGCGCGAGAAGAACCATTGTGATATAACGTCTCATTAAGTAGAAGCGGAAACAATTATGATATCGCTCTTTGACTCAAATATACTTGGGACAATCAGTGCTTCTCTCCAAGAACTAATTAACGTCGGGATAATCGCGAGTGTGATGCTTCTGGAAAGCTTGACGGGAATGCGAGCTTGAGAGCACATGCCACGTGCTTTCTCCGCGAATCCAATTTTCCGAGCCGACGAAAGCACCTAAAAGCACTAGCGGTAGACTCGCGCCCAGGAACAGTAACTGCTCTTGTCTACTTCCGGAAATTCGGTGTCCCGTAATACGCCACCCTCAGGCAATTGCCAGTGCTTGCGTCGGCGTAAATCCGGTCCTGTCGCCGCACTAAGAACCTCGCGGGCAAACCGTCATCCACCCTTATCACCATTCCCCTTAAATCTCGGGACAAGGGACATGCTATATATTGCTGGGCGACTTAGAGAACATTCCACGTCTTCCCTGACAGCGCGGAGGGATGCGATCTATCAGAATGCGAGAAAGGTTATCGATTGCTGTTAAAAACCGATTTTCATCACAGTTGAAAACCTAAATAATGGGCTATCAATCGCGGTACAGAATCTGTTATCAATTCATATACATAATGGGCTACCAATGTTTGTAAAACATTAGTGGCTCGACTTGAGACGAGAATTCTGACTGTCTTGCTCGTTTTCGCTTGCGCATGTCTTTTTTTCATCTCATCTCGATCGTTTCATGTGAAGTCAATCCGTTGTCTTGAGTGACATAGTCTTGGACTGACAAGCGAGAACGAGCGAGAATCTCGAAATTTAGTGGTTAATCTGTACCTCAAGAAGTGGGTACATACCAAACGGGGCGACTGTAGTTTATGGCGAATAAAATATGGCCATGGCGATTGAGAATCGTTCAAGATTAGTTTTTTTTCTGCTATAATTTTGTTTCTGCTTTAATGTATGTATTTCCTAAGAAAAATACCCTTCCATCCATTATTGAGTTGACTATTTCCATCGCGAAACTCTGCACAAAGTTGATATTGTCGCCTTCAAAATCTCGTTAATGTAGGATAACACAGGACAATTGACCCGAATTTGAGAATTTCTGTTAAATCGCGACATAGTACTCAGGGTAGTATCGTTCATGTCGTATTCGGGAAATATAAATAGTACGGGAAACGAACGAGAATCTTGTGTCCCGTCATTTCCATGCAACAAGATCGAGAAAAGACTTAATCTCGTTGTCAAATTCAAGAACGAGAATGAATGTCGCAATTTTTTCGATGTGGACATTTTCTTGTTGAGTTGACGATAGCATTCGTGAAGTGACTTTCGAGATCTCTTTTGTCTCGTCTAGTATCGCACATCCGCATCACTAGACTGAAAAATCAGCTACCGATTACTGTAACGACCCGGTTATTAATTCCCATTAAAAACCGGTTATCGAATTCTGAATAATCAGCTATTGATTGCTATAGAAATCACAGATCCGACTTCTGACCGGAAAACGCAAACCAAATCATATTTGTCATCAAGATATTCAATTCTGGTCATTACTATCGTTTTCAAGTCGTATATTTTACCAAAATTCAACACAATGTATCACCTGCGATTTTCTGTAAAAATATTTCATCCCTGTGGTTAATATAAATCACAAAAAATTTATTTTTCATCAACTCAAAAAAAAAAATCAAGAATTCTTACGCGGCCCTGTTCAGCGAACGAAACAGATCAAAGTCCCATTTCGCATGTATTGACCCTGGTTTAGTCACATTCGCTTAGGAGCTCAGCTGACGTTCCATTTCTTATTTGACTGCTAAAGAGGCTCCGAAAAAATACTCGGACTAATTGACAAGTTTTACTGTAATATGATTCTGTATTTTACGAATCTGCTAAAAAATAGAGAGGTTTATTTGTATATTTGGCAACTGCAATACAATTGGCTACTTTCATTGAAAATTATCAGATCACTTAAGCTATTAAATGTATTGAGCAAGTGTATTCCACCATAGGAATTTATGCATAGAATGCAGTGAAAATTATACTAGCAAGGAACTTAGTTTCTATATAACAAACTGTTTCCGCAAGTTGCATTGTTCAGGTTTTACGAAAGTAGCACAAAAGGTGATGAAACTGAGAGCGAGCGATAGGAAGCTTTCGGTTCCGGTGGTGCAAGTGTGAGTTATGGAGGACACAAGGGAAGACGAGAGACGTGAGAGGAGAGATCGAGAAACGACTTTGGGACGACATCGACGTCTCCTCTCGCGAGAGACGCAAAGGACGTCATTGACGCTATGAGCTCTGTGAAATTTTCCCGCGAGCAGAGGACAGATTTCACGGTCTGCCTGAGACGTTCGAAAGTTCGAAGTGAGTCTCCGGAGAAGTAGTGATAGCACGACACGGCGATGTGGTGCACTGAAGATGAGGAGAGGGGCTGCAAGAAGAAGAGATGGCAGCAAAGTTTCCCCTAATAACTATTCCGCCAGGACGCGGCCATCCAGGCGTGAAGGCGAGATACGGATTAAAGACAGAGGTTGGACGCTCTTCCGGCCTTATATAACTGCGACTCCCTTCAAGTTCCTTCTAACAACCTTTCCGTCCTTCCTCTCGATGCCGGAGCTTTTCTTTCTCACATATAATCCCCCAAGGATGTTTTTCGTCTCACGAAATCAGTTCTGACAGCCTGGAAACGGAACCATTTATAGGATAACCTCTCGTTCGTCATGATATTTCAAGGATTGTGTGCATTTGTTTGAGAAGGGTCTGTTTTTATTACTCTGATTATAATCCATATCTGCTTAGCGTAGGTTGATCCTATTTTTGGGATTCTAAAACTAATTACTAAGACTAACGGTTTGCTATCGGTAATTAATTATTTTCCTTCATGTGAATGGTGATCCGAATTAAAAAGCCCATACACACCAAGGCCGAATGAATTTAGATCTCTCCTCTACAGTTCAAATAGGGGCAATATTTAAATAAAGATATTGGATGAAGGTTTTGGCTATTGGCGACCAAATAAAAAAAGAAGATAGCTGTTCTTCTGTTAAAACGTTTCGACCTTATTGTAGGTCCTCTTCAGTTATTATTCGTCATCTTACTTTGATCTACAATTTTTTTTTTACAATGTTATTTTTAATATGTGATACAGATCGTGATTATATATTACACATATTACACATATTAAAAATAACATTGTAAAAAAAAAATTGTAGATCAAAGTAAGATGACGAATAATAACTGAAGAGGACCTACAATAAGGTCGAAACGTTTTAACAGAAGAACAGCTATCTTCTTTTTTTATTTGGTCGCCAATAGCCAAAACCTTCATCCAATATTATTAACTGCGGCCACAACCTTTATATCTCATTTTAAATAAAGATATATTAAGAATACTTTTCTATTTGGATAACTGTCAATGGTTCTCAACTAAAACAAATGACACGATATTTTATCATGAATCCATTCAAGTTACTCTTTGTTATTCACTGGAAATATAATACTCATACAATTACTCAGTGTAAAAAATATTTGGAAAATTCATATACTTCATAGTAATGTATACTAAGCCTATATAATAAATATTTATTAGACCCGTGTAGGAAATTAAATTAACGTGAGTTTATATTCAAAATACGGCTTTGATAGCGAATTAAGTAGAATTGTACGTCAATTGTATGTAATACTCGTTGTGGCAACATTTCCATACCGGTTTTTGGAAGAGTACTCCCTGCATATGTGTAGTAATTTTGCTCCGAATATATTCGATAGTGAACGAGAGTGGTGCAGAATCAGGTATATTTAGTATTTTAGTTAGTCAGGCGAATTTAGCAGACTGTACATTATTAATACGTCTTTCGCAACGACGTCACCAGACTGTGCATGACTAATCCGATGTTCTTAACGAATTCGAATTCATTTGAACGAAAGTGTACTAAGTTTTCTATACCCGTTTCCGTGAAGGAGCTTCTTACACTCTTTAGTAGGTATGTGCACGAGCACGAAAGCTCGAGCGCTCGCGGTGCAGCTCGAAATAAACAGCGCTCCAGCAGACTCGAGTGCAGTGCCGAGCATATTGAAAACTCGAGCGTACCGAGTCTGGCGGCAACTCGAGCGTATCGAGTCTATTGAAA
The DNA here is from genome assembly GCA_949699805.1 of Tromatobia lineatoria. Taxonomy (NCBI): domain Eukaryota; kingdom Metazoa; phylum Arthropoda; class Insecta; order Hymenoptera; family Ichneumonidae; genus Tromatobia; species Tromatobia lineatoria. The sequence goes on along the minus strand of OX453036.1, from coordinate 4,154,517 downwards.
ACTCGAGCGGCTCGAGTCAACCAAAAACTCGAGCGGCTCGAGCTCCTCGGAAACTCAAGCGGCTCGAGTCTATCGAAGACTCGATACATTGCTCGGGCCGGTTCAATCGAAGACAGCGGAGACCGAGCCTGCTCGAGCAAGCTCGTGCACACCCCTACTCTTGATTAATTTCACCCAAACTTTTTTTAGCAGTCTAGTCATTCAGACCAAAATGTATTTTGAATACATTTTTATTCTGATGTTGACGATCCTTGTTACAGTTATCCTATAAAATTTTTCACGCTCTGTAGTAATTTCACCCAATCTTTCTTCAACAGTCTAGTTATTCAGACCAAAATTTATTTTGAATACATTTTTATTCTGATGTTGACAATCCTTGTTACAGTTATGATATCAAATATGCGTAGGCCATCATACCAATGGAGTCAGTAATGTCCTTTCCCAAATTAATTAGCAGGGCGTCGGGACTTTCGCGTGGACTCGATTCGATAGACAAGTTTAGTAGCTTTGATAAGCCGACCAAACCCAATAAAGAGAGGCTACTCGGTGAAACGTGAGCTGTGGGAAGAGACAATACATTTTCTCAAATATTGTCATAATTATAGATACTGTTACACTTGCCTCACGGTGCTTATTTTCTAAAATGCATATTGTAACAGGCAAACATAATGTATAGGTAACGAACCCAATTTTACGATGGTCTTCACGATATCGGCTGATGTGGTTCCCAGTTTCTATACAAAACATTGCGAAAAAGTCGAGGGACTAAGATATGCGCATTATTGCTATTTCAAAGTGAGCGCATATTTCTATACACAGTGTAACAACTCAGATGCGTTTTTGAGATAAAACGTCAGCATACCGGAGTATTTCTCAGTTGCTACCTTAAATATAAGGAAAATTCTCATATTATTCTATCCGTGTAAAGTTACCCTGTCGCATACGCGCGGGACATTATTTCAATAGAGTCAGTAATGTCCTTTTCAGCAGGGTGTCGGGATTTTCAGGTGGATTCGATTCGATAGACAGGTTTAGTAGCTCTGATAAACCGGCCAGCACCAATAAAGAGAGTAACTCGGTGAAACGTGAGCCACTGTCTCTGGAAGCCGAAACGAGCATGGAGTTGTTAGTTCATCTCGCGTTCTCCCTTCACCAGGAGAATCCCTCGATGTAGCGGACCGCGCCGAACTTGTTAATTGTAGATATAAACACGGTGGTTTCCGGGCTGGCGCCGGTTGGCTTTGGAGTATATATTCCTCTCGCACTCTCTCGTCTCATCCTCATCGACGTCGCTCGCCCGTTTCCGTTTTATAACGCCAATAGCGTTTTACAGCCCCTGCCACCCCTTCGCTACCACCGAACCTGAATTTCGTTGCTCCGCAGGGCATTGTCGTCGTGGGGTGTCGTCGATTCACTGATTCGATTCGATATACGAGCGCCCGGTAGCCAGACTGAATTTCGCAGTCTCGTCGCCTGTCCATTGGCTTCAGTCTACAGGTTTATACCAATGATCCGACAAAACCTCCCGCCATCACTGGTACAACACCCCACGCGTTTTTATAATTCAAACGCGCTATGCAACTCACCCTGGGTCGAATTTACCCTCGGATTCTCTTGTCGAAATAACTTTCCTCGTTAACCACATGCTTTTTACACGGTGGTGCTTATTATTATTATTATCATTATTATCATCATTGTTAGCACTGGCAAAAATCACTCGACGGTATAGCGTGAACAAATAGCACGATACTCGATTGTCACTTTGGCGACAATTGCGGATTCGCGTACACAATTTGGATTTTTTACTGGAAGATTAAAAATTGTTATTGCACGCATTGCGCGTTATGGTATGGTATTAATGAATTTTGTCATTGGATGGCGAGAGCTTTAAAACAATCATACATTTTATTCCCAATACCTTTATCCCCTAACGAATACCTTTCGGTTATCAAATTTCTGTTAAATGTAATACATCTCTCACTGTTGCTAATTACTATGCTCGGAATTTGAATCAAACTTTAGAGCGTACTGAATATTGATTATTTCTTTGTACTTTTAATTTAAAATATTGAGCTGAATTTTTCTACTGGAAGTCGGATTTGTAAATTCTCAAATCAGATATGAAAAAAAATTACGATTTTTTTGCAGTCACAAATGGCGAAAAGTCATTGTTTTCGAAGCCGCATAAAAAATGTTTCAAAAGAGTATTTCTTTTGTCGCTTCTGTTTTGACACGAAAAATATTTGTAAATTCTGCAAGCGTTTAATATGTTTTTGTTAGTTTTGAATTTTGACATGAAGGTAAAAAAATATGTGATACATTTTGTGAAATTTACAAAGGGTCTGTCAGTGACGAAAACTTTCGCACAATTATTTGTTTACTACCTAACTTACTTTTTTTCAACATTCAATGGATAACGACTCAGAATCGGCATCTCGTTCTCGTTAAACCGTTTTAGAAACGGATTTCTGCAGGAACTCTGTTTGGGGGAGGTAATTCGGTGGTCATGACCACAGGCAAGGTAAGGGGTGACCTAGTTGAAACGGAGCAGTATAGGTGCATCCGGTATATGCTAGCGCTGTATACAACCGATAGTGTAGGGCATAGTCGCATTTGGTGCTGACGCGAACACGTCGATCAAGATACCCGTGCGGTAATTCGAATTTCAAACAGTCTGGCGAATTTCCATTGTCCCGCTGCTGCAACGGTGCGACGTATATAATTGCATCGAGAATATATAGTCGCGAGTTTGGGTCCCGCTTTTCATTTAACACGGTAACTACAGTATAAATAGTACGGCAGAGAAGATAATGGGTATACGAGTCAACACTCACGACGTATTACACTGATCAAAATTTCAAAATTGGACTATAGATAAAAAATTCCTAATCATTTTGTATTCAATTTTTTTATATGAATGATATTCTTCATCAAATTAGCATTTGTTACAGGTTTTGGAAGTTGGCAAAAACGTAATCTACCTTGAGATAAATATATAATGGGATACATTGAATTTTTAAATAAACCACGTTTCCGGAAAAATTCAAATAAATCCTCTTATTTGAATATTCCCGATTAATTATTATTGATCAATAAATTAACTAACTAACTAAATGATTTCATACAATGATTAAATTATCCGACGCAACGAAATATACATATAGCTGTTTTAATGGTTCCGTTTTTTTTACTAAAAAATATCTATGGAATCTAATCGATTTGGAAGTTCTGACGCTCTGCTAATCTGGAAAAGGCCATTACTGACTCAGTTGGAATAATGGCCCACACATATTTGATAGAGTAAATCACTCTGAGAGAAATCTGGAATTTGAAAAAAATTCAGTTAGACCGAGGATAATTTAACTGTAAACTATAATTCCCAGAAGAAACTTCTATATTTTATGGTTATAGCAAATATAATTATAGTAGCAATCATCAGAATTAGAATCGTTCCAAAAACTATTCTAATAATTTCAAATCGGCCGTTTCGTCGCATATGCGATTTCAAAGTTTGTTTCCAATAACCTTGCAAGTATAGTTTATTGAACCATATTATCATTGCTTCAACCATAAAATATTGCAAGCCTTCCTGTATTCGTTTTATCATGTAGAATTGTTAAATAAACGATATGCTTTTCTCTTAGTACAGGAAAGTAGGGATTTAAATTCATTCGGTAGGAAAGTGTACGGAACATGGAGGAAAATAATTGCTCACTGACAACAAACGATTTTTTTTGCCAGCTTTACAATTTATTTGCAAGTACGCAGCAAACAGTTAATTTCAAGTTACTACCGTTTTTATGTGAAACTAATTTGTGATTGTATGGAACATTTCAACAGGCGGGAAAAAAAGTTTTCCACGTGAGTGTATCAAGTGAAATGAACTAACAAAGCCACGTTCATTGCAGATTCCAGAGACAGTGGCTCACGTTTCACCGAGTTACTCTCTTTATCGGTGCTGGCCGATTTATCAAAGCTACTAAACCTGGTCTATCGAATCGAATCCACCTGAAAATCCTGACGCCCTGCTGATCTCGAAAAGGCCATTACTAGCTCTGTTAGAATAATGGCCTGTGCATATTTGATAGGCTGACCGTAGAGCAGGGATCGAAATTTATTCGATGTGAGTGTATACGGGACTTTTCATATCAGATTACAAATAGTGTAGTGCATTTTGACACTGGGGATATGACCAAATTTCTCTTGAGAGTTGAACCAAACTTTTCAGGACGCCTCCGGAAAGCTGCAGTTTTCATAAGCGACAGCTTGTCGCAGAGGACAACAGAGAACTGAAAAGGACTCTTCTCAACAGAGGACTGAAATATGATTTGTGAGCCCTCTTTTAGCAATTATTATTTTTAAGCCTATATAATCTAATTCGAAATTCTATTTACACTCATTATTCATTATAAAAATATGTACTTCCATTGAAAATAAAAATAATAAAAATAATTCTAATCTCACCTCACTTTTAGAGTTCACGATTCATTTCTGTTTCCTTTTATATTTCATGAGAACGTGACTAGATACCAATATTAAGACGCCTATTTTCTATAATCAATCGAGAAACGATTGAATCATCTCTGTCGAATTGAAAAACAAGACTGTCGGCCGAGAAACGGAACATCATAATTGCCAACCGCAAACTCTGCGTCTTATAAGAATCTGAAACGAATAAGGATTTAACGCTTATTTCACGAAAAAAAAAAATTCGAGCTTTATCATACTTTTCAGGTGCATGAGTCAGCATAATCAGATAAGGTTTGTTGAAAGAGGAGGAAAAAGAAGGAAAAAAATTTACCAACCTTCACTTCTTCGTCTAGGTCTCTCTACCTCAACTTGGAGGTAACTCTTAGCAAACTCCAAGTATAACGACGTTTCACGTGGATGCGGCTTGTGGAGCTCCGTTCTATACACAAGCTTCCTATACTACATCGTAGTTGAAGCGAGATAACGCAGCGCGACTCGCTCGCACGCTGCAGTAGCAGCTTGTCTGCTAGATTCGACGAGAAACCACATTCGTGGATCTCTGGGTCAATATTTGACGTGAAACTCGGTGATGATGGTGAAAGTTGCGTCTTCTCGTTTCTGGGCATTGCAGAGGCTGAGCGAGAAACTAAATAGACAAAAAAAAAAAGAACGAGAATGAGAAAGCAAAAACTGCGACCAAGCGAAGAAATGAAAGGGAGAAAAAGAACCGAAGACGGAAGTATAAGACCAAGAGCTAAGAAGAGACGAAGAGGCAATCGAGGTAAAAAGCCGTGCTTTTGAAGCTTCACCGACAATTCAAGGCTACATTCAAGTCTCTCCTACTCTCCAACGAGCTAACCAGACTCAACCGTCTTATCCCATACTTTTCGGCTGAGCTCGCGAAAAAATGCCACCCCAAACTCTCGAAAAAATTGTAAGGGAATGAACGGGAGACAAGAAATACAGGCGAACGATGATAAAAAGAGATGAAGAAGAGAAAAATCTTGGTTGAGTGCATAGAGGAGTAGGAGGAGTGCTGTGCGTGCCTGCGTCAGCAGGTACGAGGCATTCCACCTAAAAAAAAACTCATTTTTTCTTACTTCATATAAATTCTTAGCAACACTGAGAGAAACAGATACTAAGATTTTTAATATCCGATATACTAAATATTATATACTATCGGGTCGTATTTGGATAGTACCGTGTATTGTGTGTATTGTAAGGGTTTATTATACGGAATGTACTTGGTACAATCAGATATTAACCATTACTATAATTGGACTAACTGTTGCACTCCAGAGAGTGATCCCTATACGAAGCATCCAATATACTATTCGATAGTATTTTTTTACTATCGGGTAGTATCTATTTCTCTCAGTGAATAGTTCAAAGTATCACAAATATCGATAATCTTTTTACAGCCCCAAAAATTTCGTTCGATGATGCAGATAATGCAAAACAATCCGTTTAAGTCAATCGGTTGAACGATTCATAAGTTACAGGTGATATAAATTTAACACATACGTAGATATTTTTCCTAAGACATTTTGCTTCATGACCATTCTGAGTGTACTGACATAAAAACCTCGAAGAAATTTTTTAATAAAAACAGAGCTTTCTCTATAGGGAAGCAAAATGGACTTTCTTGCAGCATCCAAAAATAGGAGGTCGATCTGACGGGAAATGTCCCAGATATCTCTATAACATATAGAGAAAAGAAAAAAGATGACTCTGGAAAATTCTGAACGTCCGTGGACGGAAGAACATAATTGCTCGTCGAGTCGTTCACGCGTAAACCTTTTTGATATGCTACAAGCTTCCCCACTGCGTCACTACCTTGCGTCAGGCCTCTTCGTCCAGGCTCTGATTGGGAATGTGATTTTGTGCAAAAAGCAGATTACGCGCATATGTATAGGTATATCGTTGCGGTTGTAATGGTACATGTAATTCACTGTGTATGAAGTAGTAGTATTTCACAGTGTTTGGTAAGACTCCCCTTGTGGATGAAGTGGCTCGTCTGGCGTCCAATAAGGTTCGGATCGTTCTGGCCGGTCACGAAAAGAGGACGTGGAGAAGGATATACAGCAGCTGAGCTGAGATGAAGATACCGCAGTCGAGATCCGTGGGGTGCAGAATCTCCAGGCCATCTGGGCGATAGCACTTTCGGTAATTATGTAGAACCAGAGGAACTTTTTCCTTCCGCCGTAATCTATATATGCCTACCGTCCATCGAAGAGAATTCCAAAGCCGCTTTTTCTTGGGGTTTCGTCGACCTCTGCTAATTAAATCTCTTTGCTTCATCACGAGTACCTTTTATATACTTTTGAAAATTTAACCATGTTTCTGTAGGTACGTTCCGACAATTCTCTGAATTGGAGGGACTGGATCATTTAAAAAATGTTAAATATTTACAGCCAACATTGCGATATCATTTTTTCAATATTTCGAAGTGAAAATAAAGCATTATTGAAAGTACAAACATTAGAAAAACGCATATTTTATAAAATCATAAAATTATTAATGTAACATTTTTTTCAATAACTGGAATTCTCTCTTAAAATTTAATAACGAAATTCTTAACAATCTACTTTTATACACCCTTGATAAAAATCTGACAACCGATAAGATTATGTTGTTGTTAAAGGACGAAAATATTAATCAGTTGTTCGCTGTGCATATGAATAAAAGAAATATACTTTTTGCTATAATTAAAACATAAATTTTTTTCACTATTCCGAAGTAAAACTGAAAAATTGTAAAGCGTACACACATCTACGGCATACATTTTTCAATAGTAACCAAATATCATTATAGTTTGATTATTGCCTCACTAACGAAAACTATTCCTTTGAATAAATATATCCGTCATTTTTATCGGCTTATTTTTGTACATTTCGATAAAAACTAAAATTTGATGAACATTTTTTTTTTATGTACAAGAATGTTAATTAGTGACTTACTATGCATTATAATCTCTCTCGAATGGCTGTAACACATCGCAGCCGGCTGTCCGTTGAGTAGACTATAAAAAACCTATTTTCCAAGGATAAGATATACGTTCCGATTATTTCGTGTGGGTTTCGAATGTCAATGATGGTATGCTAACGAAGAAATACGAAGTTATGGTGTCTCCAGTCGAATTTCCAGTAAGACATGTGAATTAGTGAGGTTAATGATGATTCCGATAAGAGTGTGGGAATTTGAATCCCAATGGACAGGACGTTCTCTAGACGCGACGTGTGGTTTGAGTTAGATTCACTTGGGCCGGACTTCCGCCAAGACGATCCGGACGCCAAGATCCACGAGGCGCCAGCGACGATAGCATCTCACCGTTTACAGCATTAACTTAGTAGCCTTAGCAGTATAGTGCATGCTGCACTCAACCACACACGTGTTTTCACTTTACGTGTTGTACGCGTACACAAGAAGGCGAGAGTTACAAAAGTATGGAAGAAAGAAGCACGGAGAGCGAGAGGTCTTCGAGGCCTTTCGCTTTGCACGCTTCAGGAATATCATTAAGAGCCGCGGGCCATGCTCTAACCTGCAGTGTCCGTCTTGGAAACGTTGCAACTTGCAGGGGGTCGTTATCGTGACCCTCTCATATTCCTCCTTTTTTTACAACATTCCTTACTGACTCGCTGTGTGACACGAGAACAATAAATATTTATGCATCGTCCATGCTAAAGATTTCCCATCGGACGACGAACAACACATGGGAATGAATGGTGAGCTTCATTACATCTTCGGATAGCTTTACAGAGACAGCAGAATAATTCGAACCGATTCAATATAGAATTTTGGAATTTCTTAAAAGACTTTAACAAGTTGGATTGAAAATTTAGTCCTGGTAAAAATCTGTAGCGGTACATGAAGAGTAGGATTGTTCAAAGGATGGTAAGGATTATATTTTTGCTCAATCAATTTATTGTTACTCTTTACGATGAACTAAAGTAGGATTATACTACAGGGGGGAGGGAATACGCTTTTTCTCATCACGCTAACGAAAAAGATTCTCATTTCGGGCTTGCAACAAGGACCAGGAAATGTTGAATTTTTTGCCAATGATGAGTACACATGTGTATTTTACACATCACTACTGGCAGCATAAATGAACTGTTTTTCTCCCTAGAAACTGGTGAAACTGGATTACGCTTGCGTACGAATCAGGGGTAAAAGAAGAGCGATTTTGTGCCAGCGTTACGAAAAGAGGTTATTTCAGTAAAACCGGGAAAAAATAATACAACATAAAGTCACAAAAGAATAACCACTAATTACTTTGCACACTTCTTTTATACACCGTGACTGGAAATGTTTGAATATATTTACCAACTCGTTGATGAATACATTCATTGACATGAATTTTGTCAATGCCTCGATGTATTAATTCAAAGGAACTCGAGTGAATGAAGCGTGGATAGCACAGAGTGAGAATTTCGAAGAAAGGCCAAGAACGCTTGCCGGAAATGAAAGATATCGCGGCAAGTTCCGTCGTACCGTTGAAAACGGAAGCTGAGGGGATATAATAATTCGCGTGAGACGCGGGTGTCGGAGAAGTGGAGAGGCCATTGGAAACGGTGATGGGACTCTCACGGGAGCGAGCCGTTGTCGAACGACAATGCCGTCACGGCACTTGGCAAGAAGTGAGATAGAGAGTCGGATTCAATAGTCCAAGTCCAATAGTACTGCAGAGAAAGGAGGAAGAGAGAGGTAACGACAGATAGGAACGTGAGAGGCCACAGAAAGCCCGACGTTAAGGAGCCGCGCGCGCGGACGGATCGTCGAGGTGACGGAGAGGGATTCCCCGCTCGTTGAATATGGAGAGGCCCGACGGCCTGTCGATCGCCCCCTAAACGACGTGCATTCATCCGTCCTCCCGTTGTCATGGAAATCGAAGGACGACTTGCTTGCGACATCCGCTATAGTCTGTACTCAGTGTATGCTATAAATACGTGCAGTATATATGGGACCGTCCATACCAATCCGACGGGGTCGTGACCCTCATTTTTATTGATTTTTTCAACTTTGATCAGCTACAGAAGAAAAAACTACTCTATAATTGTAGATTATTTGCTTTCTTCTAGACGAAGCTTTTCTTTTATAAAAGAACTTATTTTCTGAGAATTTCATGTTAAGATAAACTCACCACTCATTAAAAGGCTTGGTTAACGCAACTTGGTTTAAAATATTACCACGAAACATTGGTCGGAACAATTGAGTTATTGGTTAACGTGACCAAGGATTTGATGAAATAACAAAGTATTAAGACGTCTAACCAACAACTTGGTTGCACTCACTAGGTCTTTTTTGCAGTATTTTTAACCAAGTCCTTTGTAAGTCTAACCAGGCCTTTTTTTCAATGTATAGCGTTTTGAGTAGCACCTTGTTATCTGTGTAACAGAGTAGCTATCGAAATTCGATTACCCGACATATCTTAAAATGGTATTGTGAACCGACGGTGTAATTGCCTTGAATTAAGGCACGAAGGATAAGGGGTTCGATCCTTCCTATGAACGACCCCTCTTGCCCGAGGGATAAGAAGCGATTAGGAAGGCAAGTGGAAATTTCGGAAGAGCCGGAGACATGAATGAGAAGACAGAAAGCCGTAATAGCATGCAACGCGTAGTAGTCGTAGAAGAAAAGGAGGAGAATTGAGATCAACTGCGTTTTGTACTGATATTTGGATCGGGGATGGATTCCGGCATTGACCGGTTGGGTAGATACCAATCCGGATAGAAGATGGGTAGATTGGTAGATACTATAGAATGGTTTCGCCAGAACTTCTCCTCCTTCTGCTGCTGCTGCTGCTGCTGCGCAGGAGAATGCCACTTCCGCGTTTAGGACCAGAGGAGACAGGAAGATTTTCATGCTCCGTGGAGCGGGGGACTCTACTCGAGGGATTACCTTCAATTGATCCACCCTCACCTCGCCCGCTTCCTCTGGTTCCCCAACACGGCCACTCCTTTTATAGAAGCTTTTCTTCCAGCTTTCAACATAGAACCAATGCCTTCTTTTCTTGCCTTTCATCTATCTGACAACGGCGATGACAACAACTCAATATATGCCGCCACATCTTTGTGACTCGTTCCTGATCGGCTATACAGCAGCGCACTTTCTTTAGAAATCACTTTATAACTAGCCGTATTACCGTGAAACGGTCAGAATTAGCATGTTGTAATAATAGGTGTCAAGTCTAAATTGGATTCCACGATCCGATCATTCTAAGCCTCCACACGGAAAAGAGCTTGCTTCGAACAACCAACCGCTTTCACTTGTTACATCCGCCCGTCGATTGATTGAAATAACCGAGTTGGTGGTCAAGGGAGCCAAGTTCATTGTAATATAACCAAGTTATTGGTTAGTGGAACCAAATTCATTATAATATAATCAAGTTATTGGTTAGTGGTACCAAATTCATTGTAATATAACCATGTTATCGATTATGGCAACCGAGTTCTTTGTAATACAACTAATAAACCAAAAATATTTCGCAATCTGCTACCACAAAGTTTTGGAATATGCCTCCACAATTTCACACTAAGTGGCTTGATTTCTCCGAATGTCTTATTCATCACCTAAGGTCTCCTGTGTAGAAGAGTTCATGCTCTATCTAAAAAACAGACGGAAGGAGATTAAGATCGCGGAAGTGAAAAAAAACGATCCTTTATCTTTCATTTATTTCGACAGACAAATAATCTATAAAGCGTCTGTACATACTTGTAGATGTTCCCGGTTGCAAGACATTGTTCCTGGTACGCGAACCAATAGAAGAAAACACGACGTTGAATCGGTATACCATAGTAGCGGGTCCTGAAAGGCGTACCGGAGACGCCGAAGGAAGTAAGGAGACCAGACGGAGGAGTAGCAGCAAGAGACGAAGGCATGGTAACGAGCATCCGAGACACGGGGGTAAGAGATGCCACCCCATAACGAGAACGTTGTAACGAAGCGTACCACCGACAAGGGCGAAAAAGAGAGACGACTATATAGGCTCCCATACTCTCTAGCTATTTCGTTCTATCGTATCACCTAAAAGGCGCGAGAGACTGAGATGCAACGAATGAGACTGTTAGGGATCTGCTGCGGGAATCGCGAGGGGAAAGTTACCCGCCTGCTCTCGATCACGCCTGATTTCCCTCACCGAACTTTGCTCTTCCGCGAATCGCTTCACTGAGCTGCTAATCTCGAGAAACGTCCTCTCATGCCTTTAGGTAGTATTGCTGTATGCACATACAACAGTTTTTCAAAAAGGAAAACTTGTTCTTTCCTACAGTACATAAGTAAAAAGTCCAGATGTTGTGTTCACAGCAAGTCAAACAAATGTACTTACTTCCGTCTACAAAGTTAAAGACTGCAACACAAACTTCGGATTCCGTAAGACTCTGCACATGTGTAATTTACGCTAGTAAAACACTGCGTATGTGAAATTTTATACAAGTAACTAACCTCCTGTTGTACACAAATTTTCTCGCGTGTTATATAGAATCCGACCATGAGGTTGATAGTGTATACACCGGTTTATCCAAGACTTTTGATACTGCTGATCAGGGCGTACTCTTGTCGAAGCTACACTGAGAGAAAAATCTAGTAATTCTGAAAATAATGTAGTTGGACTGATGATAATCTAACTGTAAATTATAGTTCCCAGGAGACACGTCTATGTTTTATAGTTATACCAAATATAAGAAAATAGTTGGATAAGCCATTAATATAATTCCCAGAAAAGCCGTCTATATTTTATGATTATAGCAAATATAATTATAGTCACAATCATCAAAATGATAATAGTTTCGAATATGTCATTTTGTTGCATATACGATTTTAATATTTGTTTCCAATAATCGCTTTAACCATAGAACATTGCAAGCCTTCCTATATGCGTTTTACCATGTGAAATCGTTAAATAAACGACATATTTTTCTCTCAGTATAGCGGCTCTTGGAATTTAGGGACTCCTTTATTATTTGCACTCAGATATGAACATGCTCACACTTGCATCGCGCAGAAACATGGCTGAACCTATATTGTTATATAAAATAATTCATGGATTAGTCGTATGTCCAAATCTGTTATCGTCGGTGACCATTTCTGCTGAAATGCAGAATCTTTGTAATCATTCCGTATTTTTTTAAACATGGTCACCGTAAAATGTATAGTTTTAATGAACCCCGCTCTAGGATATTCTGTAATGGCAACACGGCAATCGCCTTTGTTGATTTTTTCTACCGATCTTTCTTACTTTTCAGGACCGCTGTGCATAATTTCATCCTATTAAGAGATCCTGTTGAGCATAATTTGTTGTCATTATTTATTATTCAATATTTATAGTATTGTAATTTGATCACACTCATTTTTCATTATTTATTAGTATTTAGTTTGTATAAATTGATTATTATTCTTGTTTTTATATATTTCATGTCGCTACTCCCCTGCCACCAATATTATACAGTTTTCAAGGGCTTGTCCCGTTTATTGAAAAAAAAAAATTACACGTGTGAGAGTCTACGAAGGGAAAAATTTACACATGTAAAATTCTGCACATGTACAACTCAACACGCGTTAAATTCCATACGAGTCAAGCTCCACACACGTTAAATTCCACACACGTTAAATTCCACACACGTGAAATGCTACACAGGTTAAACTCTACACAAGTGAAAACCAACACAAATAATACTCTACGCATGTGAAACTCTCTACAAAAAAAACCCAACACATGTGAAATTCTACACAATTTGAACTCTGCACACGTGAAATTTCACACATGTTGAACTCTACGCAAGTGAAAACCAACATAAATAATACAAATAATACACACGTGAAATTCCGCGCAAGTTAAACTCTACAAACGTGAAATTCCACACGAGGTAAACTCTATACACGTGAATTTTCACATAAGTAAAATTATACACAAATAAAACTCTACATGGCTACACTTTACAATCGATCCTACTTATCTACAGGATAGCTTGACAACATCTCCGCTGGGTCAAGCGTAAAATTACCAACAATATTGAAATGCTTTGTGATTGGGTTCAATACTTCAATCGGTTCGCCCGACAGTATCATCAACGCGAGGCTATCTTAATAGCCGAAAGGGGTTGCAGTGAAAAGCGAAGGTCGAGACTTATGCAGCGCAATCCCCGACCCACCCTTGGCTTCCCGCGTCAATTAGAAGAAGAGACTCTCACGCCTGGCGCAAGGACCCTCAGGGGATTCGTTGACAAAGTGACAATTACGGGCTGGGGTCCTGCTTGCTACCGCTCAAAGTTGCAGAACTCTCCGCGCTTACCGTCAGAATCATGCCTGAGCGTTCGAGCTAGTCGTGCGGCACGCTCGCACGCACGCACGCTCGCGAGGGTTAGCCCAAAGTCACGTGCGGTCTCGTGTTACATTTTCATTCGGCTAATTGCCTTTTCATCGAGTCCCTGTTGCAACACATACACATTCTGTAGGATGATGTACACAAGATCTTGTGCTACGGCAATACATCGGTTCCTAGCTTTGGAATCGTTATGTGCGTTTTTTTTTAAGAGGGTGCGACAGAGGGCGTGACAACATTCGTAGTAATGATCTGCCTGGAGGATATAGACCGAGAAAAATAAACCCCCGACCACGTCATAGGATTCTAATCGTCGCTGGAACCCACTGAGATAATGGCCAAGTTTCTTCGTATAATGGCTCGAGTCTTGTACGAAACCTTGGAAAATGCAGAAAGGAACAAAAAATTCACGTATAATGTAACAAGCCATTGTGTGCTCGCCGCTTTATCATCAACGCTTGCTTTGTGGTAACAGAAAGAAACGAAAAAAAAACTACGCAGCGAAACGGTGGGACATAAAGAAAGCATAAAGTAAGATTCTAATTGCCACAGTGGGAGAGAGTAGACGACAGAATGACAAATGAAAGGGTAGGGGTTGGACTGTAGGGAGAAAACGAGAAAGAAAAACTTGAGAGGCCTTTGTGAAAAATCTTTTGCTTGTTTTCCAGACAAGGTCTTCCTTGGTGAAATTGTAAAGTTTTTGCCGTGGACTACACTGTTGAAGGCATGGTTTGCATTTCGTCGGGGCATTGGTGTTGACACAACGCAGAAATTACACAAATAACAAAATCTAAAATAATTGTGGGTGCGAACTTTACTTAAACGAAATTTTAAAACTTGATGTACAGATACTAAGCACTTGTATCAAGATAACAAAATTAACACAAATTTTGCTATTACAAAACGGATCTAAATAAGCCGTTGATAGTAGTAGTACATCAGTATCATTAATTATCGTCCAATATTATTTGATTCACGAGACTCGTTATTACTACAATTGAGGTGAACATACATAAACATTGTATTGTATCGACTTTAATACCGTATTATAAACTTGACATAGATCGCTTTGGACTGCACTAACTTATTCTTCAAAGTATATGGATTTGAGTGGGTTATAAAGATCTAAAAAAAAATTCTATGTTGTACAGATTGAGAAGGTCGTAGCACAGCCTATGGATACTATAAGTAGACTGTAATAGCGTCCACAGAGCCTTACAGGGGCTTTAAACGAGGAAAGGTAAACGAAAGCTCAAGGTAACCTAGTCACCTAAGAAACGTCATAAGCAGAAACATTGTAAAAATGATAACCTTCTTTTAAAAAATCTTACATTCAAACCTCCTCAAGAATATCAAAGGCAGCATCTTCCTGCAATTTTGTAAACACACACAGTGTACCAGAATGACGTGAGGCGAAAAGTGACACTTTTCATTTGTCGCACCTTTCAGACGAAACCGCGGATCAAGTTTCAATATTCGATTTGTTATTTAACCATCGAAGACTGCATTCCGGAATAAATATAGAGGTTTTTATTTCAGGTTTTATATGATAAAGCTATAATTGTAAATGTGTAAGTGAATATTTGTTTCTCTTAAAAAGCTTCTCTTTCTCTAAAAAAAAGTCACTAAACAATTGGTTACGGTAAATCTAATTTTCATAGTATTAAAAATCGCTTTATTTAGTCCAGAATGCATTTGTCGAAAGATAGAATCAAGTATCAAACATTAAAATTTTATCACGAGCTTGGTCTAAAAGTTACAAGTAGAACATTTTTCTTTTTACCTCCCTTTCTTCTGGTGCCCTGTGTGTCTACTAAATTGCAGAATTATAACATTCGTTATGTAGTTGATGAGACTTTAATTCAAGATTAAAAAAAAAAGTGTATGATTTACAGAATTTTTTCTTTATGCCCTTTTTTACGTGACTGGGTGTCCTCAACGAAATAAAAAATCCGTTGAAACAAGAACAGTTTTGTAATATCAACGCAACGAGTTTATTAATACTGACATTTCGGCATGGTGTCAAAAGTTGCACTGGATTAAGCTTTGTTCAATATACATGATGACGAAAACGCGCGAATGCAACGGGATTTTAAATATTCGTCTCCTTTAATCCAAGTATGGACTCGATTATATTCTCATTTCGTCGATGGTCCCGTCGAGGTCGTCTGGATGGTGGCCAAGACAATTTCAAGAGGGGCAACGCATTTTCACTGAAGAATATCTATAGGCATCTTGCACCAGTATATTATACGTAGCTACAGTCATCGTCCGAGTGCTCGCCTATCCGCCAAATGGATAATAAATGCAATCTTAATCCCCAGCTGAGTAAGCCGTTCGCCCAAGTCCTCTTGATGCACTCTGTAGCCTTTAATTGAAGTCCGAGACGCCCGAAGCGAAAAGAGGCACGATGGCGAATAGAAATCGAGCTGATCCGATATTCCGCCGCATTGGCTTCCGCTTTTCCTCAACTTTAATATATAAAACGGAAACTGCGCGAAGTAGACCGCATCCCGACGAAGCAGCCACGGTAAATACAAAGCGAGACAGAAAATGCCAAGTGAAAGTCAAGCCGTCGAATCGAACCCTCGTGAAATCGGAAATAATTTTATATTTCCATTTTCCCGTTGGAGCGGGGACGGAGGATGGGGAGTCAAAAGGATTTATAAAATAATTATTCAACGATGTCGAGAGGCTGAGGACGAAAATTGCTGAGGAGAGGAGCTGAAAGTCGTTTCATGAGACGCAAAGCAGTGTGACGATTTTTTTATTTTTATTTTTTTATTTTTCTCGCTTTCCAAGCTCAGCCTGGAGGGGGGGAAAAAAAGAAGCGACTCGACCACAGTCGCGACGAGTTTCTATAGAGGTATCGAATAGCAGTTACCCGGCCTCACCACCTTTCGTTTTATACTTCATCGTCTCACTCTTCTCTCGATGCTTTCTTCCGGCATCGGGATGGCGCAGTATAATTACCAAGGTAAATAATGTTTTCCAACGGCCAATCGCGTTACTCCCGTCGAGATAAATTCGAAGCCGGCTACGTGCTTCGAGTGCAAAAGGTACCAAGAACCGACTAGTCTCGCTCGTTCTCTCTGCGTATCCTATCGCGAAGGCCGGCTGCTAGCCCGCTGCCCAAGAGAGGCGTGCTCCGCACCGAGTAAAAGGGACTTGCTGGAAAAATAAAAACACGTATCTGTACACGGGACGGCAATTAAAAGGAAAATTAAAAGCAGCAACACTGCCCATATTTTTTCATACTATTTTTCAATGTATAAAATTAACGCGCAGATGATTAATTATTGAGGGAGGGAAAGACTATGGAAATGTCTCGACTTTTAACTTTTGTTGAATTATTGCTGATTAAATTCCCCGGTTTTCTATTTAATTTCACGTGGAATCTGGCGACCGCTTAGAAAATATTTAATGTTGGAAATATTAATTACACTGAGACGCATAGACGAATAAAATAATATTCTGTACTTTTAACAAAATATGTTAGCCCACACATTTCCGCAGAAACTCTTTGTTAATTATATAAAAAATATTCACTATTTTTTTTTCATGTGACACTGGAAATCGACTATAATTTTTCTATAAAATAACCGAGCTTAATTCTGCAGACATATTGGTCAAAATCTATTTCTTAGAAGTACAGAAAATTACAATTCGGTTTTCAACTTGTACATTCGGTTGAGACCTTGTTGTAACTTACCGAATGCTAACATAAACTTGTACTATTTAGTTGTGGTTAAAGTATAAGATGTTTATCGTATTTAGATATTTCGATGGAGAGGATTCTATCTTGAGGTTTTCTTCTCTTGTTATTCAAGCCAAGTGGAAGGGTGAAATGTACCAGTGACGATATAGCTGAGCACCTCATTGACTGATGAGGGCAGACGAGAGAAAGTAGCGAAGACCCTCACGATATTCCGTGCGAGTCCTGTTTTGCGTGCAACCACGAGTAACTCGAGAAGTTCGAGGCGCGTCGACGAAGACGAAGAGATCGGAGGGTTCTGAGGAGCTCGCAGTAAGGTGACGAACCAACAGCCCGGAAGTCCTACGAGTTACCGCAGCTAGTCGTGCTCCCCAAAAGGTTCCCTAACCTCGTCCCACCAGTTTAGTTACTCTCACTCCCACTTGAGTACTCTTGCGGTCAGATCGATAAGCTAACACTGGTCGAAAATGACTGAAACTTTGATATAATTGGATTTCGGTTATCCTGGTCTGGTGAATAGTTGAAAACGTTAGCAAACTCACTAATTGCAGAATTAACGCATTATAAACAACGATATTATTAAATATATAAAATATTTTGAAACGCTAGTGAACTATTAATGGCTCGAAATTTAACACTAAACTGGATTAGTTCCTGAAACTTTTCACCAAATTACTAATACATTCTCTTGCCTGTTCCGGAAGCTCCGTGGCGCCTTCCTGTTTATCATCACAAACTGCTCGGGCAACCCCTTATTAACTCTTAACAGAGCATATTCTCGCGCTTGAACAACGCACCGTGTCCCCGTCTCCGGTCCAGCGCTACGATTCTGCCCCAGGGATGTTTCATCAAACTCGTGGTTCAACTTTGCTTGTTTATCAAAACTTCTCACGAACTGCGGATTTCGTACGTCAATGATGGATCGGAAGACCTATTTCGTTTTACAAGTACGACCATAAATATTGAGAAATTGAAAGGTATTCGTATACTCTGAGTTTTTTTTTTCTAGTTTCATTGAATCGCTGAGGTAAGAAAAAATTATATTCGTGACAGTTATTATTTTCAAGGGGTAACGCCACTCTAAAATTTTGGAAAAACCCATGCATCAAGTCTCCGGTCCACACTGAGAAAAAAATTCAGTTGACTTAACGAAACGCGTTTCATTGGTTGGAGATTTTGTCAAGTCAATAAACGTTTGTTTTAATTCAATGAATTCGAGTTAAATCAATAAAATAAATAAATAATAAAAACAATATTGACTCTCAGACCCGGGTCAATTATCGCGCTTAGTTGAAACAACAAATCAGAATTTACTTCCCTTGAATAACCGTTGGTTAATTCGAATAAATGCTCATTTAAAAGTCCGTTAAATGAAACGGACGGCTTAGTCCGTTTATATGGTTTGACTAAATGTTTTGTTAAGCTAAATCTGAAAATATGTTTGGATATGCTTGTGATTTCATTGAATCATGTTTTATTTCTGATGAAATATCTGATGGAGTTGAACTAAATGATTTCGCACATAAATAAGTATATTGATTTGCATGAAAGAAATTCTATGTTAAAGTAACCTGAATCGTTAATGGTAAAATCCCATGTATTCACAAAATATTTAGTTCTTCAAAACCCTCTGTATTTTGGAACAAACATAAATCGAATTATATTAACCATTACGTCCTGTTTTTCCCTTGATATAAGTAATAATTATTAAGTCTTCATTCCTGATAATATTCATTCTCTATTTCGCCAATGTAAATCTGTTGAGCAATTCCGAGCTTCTGTTCATTGTAATCTTACATTATTTTCGATGATAGCTCGTGTCGTGCGTTGTCAGCATCTTGAGGCCGTTGAACGGTCCCCGACAACTCCTCTTGGATTCCGATTCACTATTTTATCATTTTTTTAAACACTCTTATTCATCAGTTTTCAACCAACCACCAATCAAGAAACATGGAATAAAGACATTATCGGAGGCTCAAAAGCCTAACTTTTAGGTATAAACCCAATGGATGGTATTAAGTAATTATCGTAAACGACGATAAATAAGAAATTTTTTCCTATTGAATTGGTCAATTTGAAGTGTTACTTGTAATTCTTTAAATAAAGAATATACGCGTGATACAATTCGAAATTTGAGTTTCAACTTTTAGGGTAGTTCTGTTGAGAGGCCGTGGTAAAGATAGTAGCTTGTAGGCCCAGCAGTGCGCGGAGTGTGGAGCAACCATGGTCTTGCCATAGTAAACGAACTCGTGTGACATGTACGCGTTTCGCTTTTAACGTTTGTATTTTTATTAAACGTCCCGAAACCCATGTTTTTTAAGCTCAACGGAATCGTTATTTACTGACGATTGTAATGCACTATTTATAATTTTTGTATCCTTTATCTAAGTATGATGTACTTGAGTTAAAGATAAATTCAACTACTTTTCCATTGCGCGCTATACTAATAACGTAGATTTTTAGAATTCGATTTATTTTTCTAGTGGTCCGTAAGGCGCACTAATTTTTCAGCAACGTAAAGTTCAACATTTAAACTGTGACATACTGCAGAATCAAGTCTTTAAGTTTGGAATTCCTTAGCGACAGAACTACCTTAATCGAACTAGAACTCCCAACAAATATTTCCCTTTTCAGCGTTTTGTTAGCGCGGAACGTAACGTTATCCAAGTATTTTGTTGTATATGAAGAGGCCACTGGGATATTCGAAATCAGAGAGTAGGGGAAAGGGGGCAACAGTGAGCCACTTTTTACTCAAATTCGTCTGCATTGTTATCAAAAGCACAATATTACAGGATAAACGTTTCATTAATTCTATTCAACTTTTGGCCACACACTGAGCTTGCAATAATAAGTTTTTAATTATCAAGGATGTATCAAAACTTAGTTTAAGAATGTATCTCCAAATAGTTCATTGTGCCCCATCAGGGTAATGTGGGCCATACAAGAGGGAATAATGAGCCAATACCCCGAAAACATAGAAGGGTAAAGCGGATGGGTAAAATCCTCAATTTTCTTAAATTTATAAAGTATCCAATTATTAGTTGACATGCCACTTAATCTATATGTATATATTATAAAACTGCCAACAGTATACTGTTTTCGAACTGTCCACTATTTAGACTACAGGCCTCTTTTCATCACTGATTCTTCCACCATCTCTCTTCCAGTTGTCATCTTACTGCGTTGTTCCATATTTATTCTTACTGTGGTCCAACTTCGCTTATTTATGAAAACTTCTCACGAACTGAGGACTTCGTACATCAACGATAGATCCAAACCTATATCACAAATATCACGATAAATATTGAGGAATTCAAAGGTATACATATTCTTTGTTTTTTCTTCCTAATTTTATTAAATCGTTAGAAGCAGGTAAGGAAAAATCATATTCGTCACAACTATTATTTCCAAGTGGTAAGGATTACTTGAACACCGTTGCATGGATCAGTTTCTAATTTTAACTGTAACTTCAAAATTATATTATCTACAGAAGTACCTAGCTGTTTTTTTTTAATTTCGTGTAAACTTTTTATGCTATGAATTATTTATTGCTTTTTTTCGCGAAGAATCGTTTTTTTAAGTGCACTATTTCTACAATATTTTATTGAAAAAAAACCCAACGTATTTTTATAGCTAATTATAATTAATTTCAAATTTGTTTAGTAAAGGTGTTGCAAGAAAATACGAATGTCAAAGATGGCCTCTGTGGCCGCTATTTCGTATTAAAATGATGATAAAAAATTGATTTTGTATACTCCAACGTGTGTTAAATAAGTCCTCTGGTAAAAATCCTTCTCCTTTTTTAAACTCCCATAATAAATCGTCAAAGTTGAGTCTTTTTTCTGCTGCTAGAGTGGTGTTACCCCTTAAGTCCATGCAAGTATTTTATCGCTAAATATTTAATGCCCGTGGTGATTATAAAAAAATGAGTTGTGCGAATGCAAAATGAACAGCTGTCCCTTTATAGTTAAGAATACCATAATTCTCTTTCAATGCGCACGCAGGTGTATAAGATTATTTTTCATTTTCTTCGACTTCACGATACCATATGTTTCATAATTGTTGAAGAAGTCGTCGACGGATCTTAGCAGAGTATATATTATAATTCTTAAGATCCCAGTGGCACACGAAACTACAGAGTGGAGTATCTTCCACCGAATGTCGAATAATATATAAGTTTCCGGGTAGGTGACCCGTGAAGCTCGGAGTAGAGGTGCACACACCGGCTGCAGCAACAGCTCGGTCGACAAGTCGAGAGGCCTTCTCTCGCTCTCCTGTTTTACGTCACGTTCCTCTCTCGTTCTCGCTCTGACTCAATGCGCAAGCTCACTTCCGTTCAAACCGTGGCCTTATGGAAATCGCTGCGTACAGAGGACCAACACCATAGTTTCTCGCTTCTCCGTCACATCATCGGCATTACCGATCACCCTTTCGACGTTTGTAGCTCACGCGAATCGGATGTCCACATGATGTGGTCCCTTTCCACTGGCGAGACTTTGCAGCCCCTGCAGTTGTAGCTTTCCGGTTCTCTCCCTCTGGTCTCTGTAGTCGATTCTCGACAGATCAAAGCTCAGCACGGTGAAATGAACGTGCCAATCGAGTCCGACCAAGCGGCTGATCACAGCGTTAAACTATCGGTTCTAACTACTTCGTGTTTTACCGCAATGATCGTGCAGACGAAGCAGCAGCGGCAGGCCTTACTTAAGGGTAGTAACTACTTTAAGGGATCGAAAACTTGGAGATTTTTGATACTTTTTCAGATCTAACAAAAAAACTACGAAAGTTTTTCAAACTCTGACAATAATTTATCGATGCTTCTGTACATACCTGGTAATTTTTTCAACTTATTACACACTTCAACAAAGGTTTTATTTTCCGTGACCCTTGGCGTATCTACATTCTTGTTTTCGATTTAAGGGAATTGTGCAGCGCTCAATCCACATCAGAAATTGCCCAAAAAAGCGCGGACTGATTTATTTCTTGTACATTGATTTTTATCAATTATTGCTCACCCTAAGTATTTCTTTGATTCGGATTAATTATTTACCGGATTAGACTGTTGAAAATATTTTGGAAATTAATATATATATTGGAAATTCTTTTGCAAACATGGTATATTAAATTTTATTCGATATACAAATTAAATTATCGTTATATCAAAATGAAGATTGAATTATTATATCCAATTTTATTTTATATGCCGATTAGAGTGGTCGTCAATTTCGATGTTGAGTGATTTTATCCGGGACGCCCCTTTATTTTCTTCGAAATGAATTTTTTTAAAATCTGGTTACAATTTGAGAGCTCATCTCAACGCAAAAACGTGCGTGTAAGCACAAACATTTTCCCTTTTAAATAACATGGGAGTTTTGGCACAATTACTTTGAATTTTTTTCCGAGACTCACCAAAGCGAGATAAATCCAAATACTGCACAAATTGTACGTGAAGCAGTTGTACTCTGTACACAAATTTTAATAACGATATCATCATTATATTCAACACACTTAAGCCACTAAAGTCATTAAAGTCGGCAAGAGCTTTTTCTTACAACTGACTTCGAGCTCTTTTCATTCGGTTACTTAGGGTCCAAAATAATTCGAAACAGCTCAACATTGTGTCTTGAGGGTTGCTTTTTTTGATAGTGCCAATAAGAAATTTTTGGAAAAATTTGTTGATCACATAAGAAGGTTTTTTTTAACAATATAATTTCTTAAACATTTTTTTTCCACGCTAATTGAATTTTCAGGACCTTTCAGCCTTGCTATAGAGGTTATAACCATTGAGATCCTGTTGTTAATGTCTGACCGTAAAAATCAGACTAAAGAAAAATATTTTTTTACTTGTGTATAATTCAAGACGGCGCCCAGAGTTCAGTATTTCCTTAGTCAAAGCTTATGAATTTTTTATTCGAGCACCGTACAATTTTAGAAATAATCTCCATGAATAAAAAGTGCTTAGAATTAGCCACTTAATATGAGTGGATTTTTTCATAATTCTTTGAAACATTTTTTAATTTTTTTTTATAAGGCAAATTTTTGGAAAATTTTCAAATTTTTCTAAAAATTCTGAAAAAATTCAGGATTATTCCTTAAATAATTTCCAAGGCTCTTTATTCCCTACACACTTGATTTGGAGTTCAATGTATTTAAGTTACACATTCCTAAACGTAATTTGTAGTTTAGGCGCCATCTTGAATTATTCGCAAGGACAACAAAATTTTCTTTAGTTCATTTTTCAAGTTCAGACATTTAAGACACAATCTAAATAGTTTTAACCTCTAAAGCAAAGCTAATAGTTCCTGAAAAGTCACTTAGCGTGAAAAAAAATGTTTAAGAAATCATATTACTTTTAAAAAATCCTTTTTTTTTGTGATCAAAATTTTTTTTCGAAATTTCTTATTAGCACTATTAAAAAGAGTAACCCTTAAGACATAATGCTAAGCTCTTTCGTATTATTTTGCATGTTTAGTAACCGAATGAAAAGAGCTCGAAGTCAGTTCTGAAAGAAGGCTCTTCCCGGTTTTAATGACTTTAGTGGCCTAAGGATGTTGAATATAATGATGAGATGATTATTTAAATTTATGTACAAAGTAAAACTAATTGATGTATAATCAATTTATGCAAAAATGCAAACGTGCAGTATTTTGATTTTTCCCGCTCTTCTGACGCTCGGAAAAAGAACTCAAAGTAAATGTGCCAAAACTCCCATGTCATTCAAAGGGGAAAATGTTTGTGCTTACAGGCACGTTTTCGCGTTGAGATAGAGCTCTAAAATTTCAACCAGATTAAACAAAATTCATTTTTAAGAAAATAAAGGGGCGTCTCGGACAAAATCGCTGAACATCGAAATTAACAACCACCTTAATGCCAATATGTTCTACAATGTCAATAATTACATTATAATCACAAATTTCATGAAGCGTTTGGTAGAACGTATATTTATTAATATTTGTATATCAAATTTGATATACCTGTATGCGTAAAAAATTTCCGATGCGTAATATTAATTTTCATACAAAATTTCTAACATTGTAGTTTCTCTATAAAAAAATGTACCAATAATTTTTTTAAACTATTGTGTTTTTTTCCGGTTATTCCTTAAGTACGCTAATTAGCCTTTACTATCCCCTTCTTTTTATTCCCCATTTCGTTCCTCGAGACCCCTCAAGAGTAATGGCCACAGCAACATTTCTCAGGCTCTCAAGTTTCTTTCAACAGGCTCAGAGAAACTCCGAAAAACCTGGCCAATACAGGCGGCTTTATTTTACTGATCTTCTACTGTATTGGAATACATTAGAAACTCAGAAAAACTGCCTCTCGCCCATCAATTTACGCACCAACCAGTGCGCGCCTAAGCGGTCACCCATCCAAGTTATGACCGGAAACAATGCTGCTTAACTCTGGGGATCGCTGAAGTCACACACCGACCGCACGTCCACTGTTGTCGGTTTCAGATTTTTGTACTTGATTGAACTGACTGTATCATTGATACTTTCTTAAGCGTGAAGACTCGTGAAATAGCCCTCGAGGTTCTCGGAAATAAGCCAACGTGAAATTTACGAATATTATTCAATCGAAGTGGAATATAGTTTAACGTAACGCTGCCGAGAAAGAAATCCCGCGTGGGGAAAAACGTCAGCCGTGAAAGTTTATGTAAGGGTTGTGAAAAAGTTTTACCATAAATTTCCCAGATGGTAGAACTTGCTCCGCGCGATTCGTAAGAGTTTTGAACATCGATCATATCGCACTGGGTTTTCCACCTCCGCAAGCTGTATATTTTCGTACATTGAGGGTTATTGATAGTACAGCCCAGGGAAATTTCACGGTATCGGAATTTCCTTACTATGAATTACAGAAAATCATTTGCAATAACAAAATGAAGAATCACGTCCTTTTCTAATAAGCTGCTGAAAAATTCAAAAGAAATTAAAAAATTACCATACAGAATTCTACAAGGAAAAATAAATTTGTACATGACGAATGTTAAAAGAAACGAATTGTGAATCCCTGATTCCATATACAACTATTGGCCATTTAAATGAAATATCATTAATGAAAAATAGATCAGAATCGGTAGCTACTTATCGTTTCAATTATATAGTACGATTGGAAAGCGAATTAAGCTCGGCTTCCGGTTATTCGCGTAGCAATGGAAGTTTAAGAACTTGGGCCAATAGCATCCGTCGAGATAGGATCAGAGAATCGAATGTCGATATAAAAGAGTGAGTTCTATATCCACCGCATTATTCTCTGTGAAAAGAAACTAGATGGGGTCAGAAGATCGCAACTGTACGCGAGTCTCGATATCAGAGGTAACTCGTCAGTCCCGAGAGTCGATCTATATTCCGTAGAAGGGTAAAAAAACGGCATATCGATTCTATAGCAGCTCTCGATTCTCAATAAGATTCTTAGGTAAATCCTTAGCCGATGATGAAGAGCGAACACTGAGATCGACGCGACGAGTCCGTTGCACAGCGAAAAGCTAATCCTAATTGAGTCGCTTTATAAGAAAGATAGATACTCTCCCCCTTTCATTTTGCATTCGCCATTTTCAACTATCCGTTTCTCACATTTTGTGTTCGTTATTCCTTTCATTTCCCGCTTCGTTTCACCTCTTATCTATCGTTCTACACTTTACCAATTTTCTTATACACCTCATCCCATATCTATTCAAAGCAGAAGAGCAGCATCTACTACGGGTTTCCTGGAAAAGGAGATTTTCCACTAGAACGCGTACCAGCTATTCTTTTTAAATTCAGCTAAAATCAAGGTTGTATATCAAGCAGACTATTATTTCAATCGTGGGATTTCTAGTGGCTTTTATTTGTGTTCATTACTTGATCGTGTATTTATGCTGCATCCGGGGCAAAAAACGGGAGTTTCAAGTTTAACGATAATCAGGTGTTCGATACTGTTTTCGATGTCACCACTTTTCTGCAAAACCATAAAAAATGGCTTAATCAATTTAGGCACATCGATTTCGACAATGAATAATTAAACGATCAAACGAACTTACCTTGTGAAGTTCGATCGTAATTATATCTAGAGTCTCGTTCGAGATGATTACATCGTAGTACCGTCTACTTTCACATGTAAGTGTCACGAAGCTTCAGAGCATAACAAAAAACGACCGCCTAGATACTGCGATCGTTCCTTTAGCAACGTCATATTGTTTAAAGTAACTCCGTTAGGGATGAAATAATAAAACTAGTAAACTTTTCAGGGATGGGCAATCATACAAAGATCTTGATCGTTTTCGGGTGGGATGTAATCATCTCGAACGAGACTCTAGATATAATTACGATCGAACTTCACAAGGTAAGTTCGTTTGATCGTTTAATTATATTACGAGTCTCGTTCTTCGAGATTACATCGTAGATGTTCAGAGACAATAGTACCCACAAAAGGAGAATTCCAAAGTTTTATTATTTTCTTGAGGATTCACAGGCAACACAACCTCAATACGAATTAATCAATATAATAATCTTGAAACTAACGAACGAATATTATTCGAATACTTTCGCCGCAAAGTTCTTATTACAGAACTTGATCGGGCGGTTATAATATTTTGCAAATACAAGTGATTCCCTGGACCAACCCGCGGTATTTTTTATCACGTTTATATCGACACCTTTAGCTAATGCCGCCGACGTAGACGCGTGCCTTGTGCTATGCGCGGTAAATTCGGGTCCAATGCCACTCCTTGCAAGCACTGACCGAATCCAGCGACTTATTGTTTGAGTACTGACCGCTTTATGTGGTTTCTTTGATGAAATTAACACGGTATTACAGTTACCTCTAATTGTTTCTGTTATCTCCAAATACTTTTCCAAGGTACTCGCGATGCAGAGGCTTGGTTTTTCTCGAAAGAAAGGTAATAGTAAAAGGGGCTGAAAAGCTCCTGGGCGCGATGTTTTGATAATATCGGAGATCTTTATCTGATACCCTTCTATCGAGCGAGAGATATTCTCAATTTTCATTAACGAAAACGTCTGCACTCTGTGGGCAGTTCCCAAGGCTAACAGAGTGACTAGTCTCTCTGCCAACTGTTGAATCTTTAATGATTCCAGTGGAAAGAGATCCGAAATATAACTAAGTACTTGGTTAACGTCCCATGTTATATCATATTTAGGCTTAATCGGTCTCAGCCGAAAAATGCCTTTAAAAAATCTACTAATCATCAAATTGTTCGTAATATCATTCACCGAAATTAACGAAATTGCCGCTCGGGTCGAGTTTAACGTGCCGTAAGAGGCTCCCAAGTCGAACCTTTTCTGTAAAAATTCAAGAATGCGATCCGCACCTGCCGCGTATACGTCCGCGCCTGTTTCGCGACAGAATTCAACCCATAGCTTAATCGGTCCTGCGTACTGTTTCCAAGTGCTTTCCGCGAGAGACGCCAGCATCACTTCGATCACTGAATTCGAGAACTTCTTCTTGCGGTACGCCTCGCGGACAATCTCCCGGCAATCAATCCCAATGACCTCCGAAGAGGATGTTGGATGGATCTGCATGGAGATAGTAGTAACGAATTAGCTGGACTAAACACAATCGGTTCTTCAACTAACAATTCCATAAACATAGGAAACCACGGTTGTGACGGCCAGTTCGGAACGACCGCAATTCCACAAGCGCGATCGGCTATAACTTTCCTAAGGAATTTCAGCACTAGCGCGAAGGGGGGAAATGCATAAAAATAATATAAACCCCAATCGATAGTAAAGGCGTCGATAGCGCACGCATCTGGGTCTCTATGCCAAGAGCAGAAAGCCTTGCATTTCGTATTAATTCTTGACGCGAATAGGTCAACGTTTGGATTACCAAATTTTGACACAATATTCTCATATGCGGCGTTTGAGAGTTCCCACTCTGTATCGATGTTTTTAACTCTTGATTCCTTATCAGCTTCTACGTTTTCCTTAGAGGCTATGTATGAAGCAAAGACCCAAATATTTCTGCGTTCGCACCATTGCCAAATATCCTTCGCAATCGCGTGAAGTCCGGCGTATTGTACACCCCCCATACGGTTAATATACGCGATAGCCGTCGTATTATCAACGCGTAATAAGACTTCACAATTACGCAGTTCATCTGCAAAGCATTTGATAGCCATGAAAACAGCAATAAGCTCTAACTTGTTGATATGTAGCCGACTTTCCGATTCGCTCCAAAAACCGCGCGCGC
Source organism: Tromatobia lineatoria (assembly GCA_949699805.1). NCBI lineage: Eukaryota > Metazoa > Arthropoda > Insecta > Hymenoptera > Ichneumonidae > Tromatobia > Tromatobia lineatoria. The sequence continues at coordinate 4,125,829 of OX453036.1, read as the reverse complement.
TTTCATCGTTGCAATGCGCGCCCCAGCCCGATTTAGATGCGTCCGAATAAATTTCTCTAGCAAATCGAAAACTTTTTATCGAACTTATCGACTTCGAGATATTTGCCCGCCACCATTCAAAATCCTCGTGCAAGGCGTTGGAAAGGACGAGTCGGGAATCGTAATCACCCCCGCTAATTAGTAACGCGAAATACTTTTCACGCTCAAATTTTTTGGTGTATAACCATCCGTATTCTATCGCTCGGCAACAGTCGACTAACTTTCCAATAAATTGTGCGAATTCCCGGATTGTACAATCGTTCCGATTGCTAAAGTCCTCGAGCAGGGCTGTTATTTTTTCTCTTTTTAATTCCGGCAGCTCTAATGACATTTTACGAGCATTAATAACAAAACCTAGAAAAGTGCATGTCCGACTCGGCTTTAAGCAGCTTTTCTTGAAATTTATCAGGAATCCCAAAGACTGAAGTTTTTTCACCGTGTTTTTCGCGTTTCTCTGACACGCAGCAGCATCCGAACCGATGCATAAAATGTCGTCTAAATAAATGGTTGACCGGAAACCTTTTCCCCTCAAGTAATTAATAACCGGTTTGAGGATCTTGGTGAAAATATATGGCGCCGTACATAGCCCGAACGGGAGGCATTCGAATTCATATAACACGCCTTCAAATTTGAATCTTAAAAATTTTTTACTCTCGTCGTGCATTGGCACCAAAAAATATGCGTCTTGCAAATCTATGTTACACATATAGTCGCCCCGGGATATTAACTTAGTTGCAGTTCTAATGTCCTCTAACTTAAAATGCTGCGTTGATATAAAGCTATTAAGCTTTTTAAGATTCAAAACAAACCGCCATGAGCCGTTTGATTTCGGTACTAAGAAATATGGCGAAAGAAACTGTCCCGAGCATGGCGAGCAGGGCCGCACTGCACCCAAATCTAATAGCTTAGCGATTGCGAATTTCATGTTCTCAAATTCGGCCGGTGAACATAGTTTCGGGGCTAATGGAATGCACGACTGATTCACAGTCTCGACAAACTTGATTTTGTATCCCTTAACGCAATCTAAGACGAACCGGTCTGTCGTTATTCTTTTCCATTGTAGAAGAAAATTTTTTAGGCGACCAGCTGAGATAACTACCTCTAGTCTTTTCCCTTGTGCGAGCTCGGACGGTAACTGCGACTCCGTGAGCGATGTCCCGCTCGATGTTGATATGACTGATTCTGTTTCGTTTGAAACTTGACGAATTTCTTGTATCCTTTTTGTGTGGTGCCCGCCTGCACCCCCTTTCGATTCGAGTTGGTCGACGGGCCCTTCCAGTTTCCCGAATTGGAATTACGAAATGATGGCTTCGCTACGGGCTGCTGAGATTTCAGTTCTAGACCCACCTTCTCGATAGACTTTGCTACTTTAATTTTTTCCGTCAGATTGTCCCCGAATAAAAACTCGCCTGGCTTGGTCTCGTCCAGTATTCCCTTAATTTTCTTGTCAAGTGTTGAAGTGATAAACGATTTCCTGGTGGTCGTATCAAGATGATTCGCATATGCGAGCAATCTACCCGCGTCGGCGAGACACTCCAACAAGCGATATTCATCGACGCCCTCATCGTTATGAGACAAAAGTAAAGATATGCCTGTACCTAGGGCGGCCATCGCAGACCCGCGAATGTTCTGTGCATTCCTCAGATACTTGTCTCTTTTCACAGCTGACTCGAACAAGGACGAAGCGACTTCCGCATTGAGCATGGGCGCTTCCAAGCGCAAATTGCCAGTACGAGCATATTTTACCAATATCTCGTCCTGTTCCTCTTTTTTGAGACCGTTGGCCATCCATTTTTCCCAGTTTGCTACCAAACTTGGATTTAACTGTAACGCTGGTGCATCCGACGTTGTATCGATGCCTAAGATACGCAGTGTTTCCTCGTCGAACGTTTGTGCAGGCTCCTCCGTTGACTGATTCGGAGTTTGAAGATCCGCTACTTGTGTCAGCTCACTCACTGCCGAGAAAATATTCTCGGCATTCTTTTCAGTCTCCAGTGACGAGTCTGTAACACATTAGCTTGTGACATTTAATGCCACCGATTTTCATAATAACATATGATTCTGGACGATCTCTTGAATCGTGGTATTGATGTATCATGACTCAAGGAAGTACTCTGGGAGACAACCTTCGTACGGACAAAGCCGCCGAGTCTATGGCCACGATAAAGCAAATATAGCGACCACCAAAAAATTCTTCACGTGAACTATATTCACGAGACTCAAGGTAGGACTCTGGGAGCCTACCTTCGAACGGGCAAGCCGCCGAGTTTGAGGCCAACTATTACTGAAAAATATCACGAGATTGCTGATTATGTACCTTGCAGGGACGTTAATTCCATTTGCTCAAGCTCTTTCGCTTTCTCGACCACGGATGTGGCGCAGCTGGCCTCGTGTCTTTCGACTTCCGAATCTGAAGAGGAATTGACAGCATCCAACAATTTTTTCAATTTCTTCAAGAACTTCTCTTTCTTTTCGCTTTTGTTCTTCTTTTTCTTCTGTGATTTTCCCATTATTTTCGGCGTTTCTGAAAATAATCCTAATTATGCTCTAAAAAACCGTGCGACACTCTCACGCACGAAAAACGTTATGACGTTGCTAAGGGAACGATCGCAGTATCTAGGCGGTCGTTTTTTGTTATGCTCTGAAGCTTCGTGACACTTACATGTGAAAGTAGACGGTACTACGATGTAATCTCGAAGAACGAGACTCGTAATATAATGTGGTTATTCGATATTTCTTTACGATGAGTAATTAAATCGCTGAGATAAAAGTGATTAGTAGTCCAATATTAGTATCGCATAATATTTTTCCACTATTTTTCTTTTACTCAATTTCTTTATGAATCGAGATACTTTTTCTAGCCAGGCTTTTTTTAATTTTGTAAAATTATTCTAACCTCACTGCTGCCGAAGATATAGAAACTTAAGATTAAATGTACGATCTTTTTGTTCAACAAAACCAACCTGAACAATTTACGAGAAGTTACTGTGAACGGCGAAGAGCGTTAGAAGGGTAAAAAGAAAAAGGATGTAATATAGAGATTTGCACACTGCTTCCTCATTAATTTATATCTATCGTGAAGCCGCCTCTATGAGAAAGCTAATTTATTTTATTTTTGGCTTCCTCTTTTTAAACAATAAAAAATATTGACAAAGCAATTTGCTTAGTTAATACTTTCCGGTCTTATTTTTAAAATATTTGATACCTGAACCGCTTCACCAATCATCAACAAATTTGATACATAGTAGGGTTGTATGTTATTTTCTCTGTGTAGAAAATTTACGTTGATTTGTTGAAATTTTACCTGAATAGAGCTAAACGAAATTTCGTCGGAAATTTCAAAATCTCTTAAAAACCGAACCGCTTTATCATTTTGGCCCAAATTCAATACTTAAAGTTAAATAATGTTTTCGAATTCAAATACAAAGTTCCAGCTTGATTGCTAAACATTTGTTTGAGCATTTACGTATAGGTAGAGCATTTACGTACTTTCAAAAATTTTTACAAGTCTTATAGAAATGAAATTTATCAAATTTATAGCAATTGCAGATTAGCCAATACTGAACATGTTTCTCAAATTTAAAGTAGTTATATTAGGTATTATTGTATGTGACGATTAGCGGTCAAGTTTAATTTTGATGGAATTTTTGCAAAGCACATCTTGGGTCTGAGACCAAAGCCTTAATCAAATTTCACTAATAAGAATCTTTACAAGTATCGATTGTAGCTGCTTAATGAACCTATTTAACAAATTGAACAAAAACATCAATCAGTCAAAATCGACGAATATTTATCTCGAACAAATTGTGAAAAAATTTATGCCACAACCCGGGATCGAACAGGGTCGGTTAAAGTAGTTATGTCGGAGAGTTAAATCTTTTTCCACGACACTTACGGAAGCAAAATTAATATTTCAATCGAGACTAAACATACTTAAATCAAAGGTAGATAAAAGATGCAGAGTCCCGTGAATTCGGAATTTCTGTGCGAATGTTTAATAATATGTATAAAATAATGAGGTCAAGAGACACATGTTAAAGTAAACGCATATTAAAGTAAATCTACCTCTATGAGGAAGCCAAAATAAATAATAAATGTGTTCCTCATAGAGATAGATTTGTTAACAATTGAAATTTTTTAATTTCCTCCTTACAACTGCTTTCAAATTTTATATGAGGAAGCAATGTGCATCGTTTTATTTACTTTTTGACCTGACTCTTTGATATTATCATTGTCACAGTCAAATGCAATATATAATACACTTTTCATGTCATGTAGATGCTGACGTCTATACTTCTGGCGTACTGACATAGCTACTTTAAGCATGTACGAGCGCCCGAGAAGGAGTTAGATGAGCCGCTGAATATTTTACAGGCTGCGCTCAAAATACTATTTTTATGACTATTCAATTTCATGGTCTTTCAACGAATATTTCAGTGAGAAATCAATAAATGAAATATATTTTGCACGGAATTCACGATGCCTAAATGGGGCAAATATCTGGGCAATTATTTGCGTCGTTAATTAATATATTTTGAAATTAGATGCAGCTGTGAGAAAAAGCTAAACGCGTAAAATAAATATCGTAAGCTGCAAAAAATACTCTAATAACACCGGGTTGACGACGAAGAGGTAAGTAATTAATGCGTTTAAGTTGAAAGAATCCCTTGGAACTCAATAATATGGCGACATCATAGAATCATTAGCATCATTGGGCTTTCTAAGCACTTCTATGTCAGAATCGTTAACACAGAGGTCAGAAGAGTTATGCCGAGTGGTTGAGCATCCACGGAAACGCTGGTGTGCCAGCGGCAAATAAAATTTCCAGATTGCGAAGTCAAGTTAGCGACGGAAACGCGAATGTATTCAGAAAAATACTTAATTCACCTTATTAATGTCTATATTAAGACAATAGTCTTAATATAGAACTTTGGTAAGTATGAGTATTTTCAGAACGTTGGTTAATTTAATTTTTTACGAGACTATTCATTGACTAGCACGCGGTGCACGTACATCCTTAAGCTCACACACGCGCACACGCACACGCACATTTTCTGTGCACTTTCCACACAGCATCTCTAAATAACTTTTCTCGACGTTTCAGTCCATTCTGAGTATTGTGTCATGAAAATCTCGGAAGAAAGATGTTCTTTAAAAAGAATGCTTCCTCTATGAGGAAGAAAAACTGACAGAATTGACGGAGAATGCCTCATATATCGAATGCTAAGTGAAATTTATTCTAGGCGTGAGAAAAAGAGAATTCTCCATTGAGAAAATTCAACGACGAAGCGTCGAGACGACAGAGAGGCTGGAGCCAGAACTCCGCAATGGATTCCAAATAGATTTCGCACTGCAGCGACGTCCCGCTTTTTAACAATCCTGGAATGACTTCGTTCTCTCCTTGCTTTGATCTATTGTCTCGAGGCGGATGGAAGACGCAGAGACGGTCGACTCTCTGGAGACATTCTGCAATGCGACCACCCCAGGGAGAAGAAGGAGAGTGGAAGGGCGAGAAAGAACGCGAAACGCGACAAAAAAGACCAATTCTAATTTGACGAATGAGAAAGTTTTCGCCGTAGAAGGCGATGCGGCAAAGGACGATGCCAAGGACCTGTGTTCTGGGCTTAGGAAACAGCGGGAAGGCGACTCCTCTTTTATATCTATATACTTCCACAGTACATCCCCTTTCGGCTTCGCGCCATCTTCGACGATATTGCGTGCGGCAAGTTGAGAGGAGAGACTTTAGCAAGCCCATATAAATGTCTGTACGTTCAAAGTCGCGTGCCGTATGACAAAGGAAAGCCGAGGCAGATAAGAAAGGTCTGTTGAAAGAGGACCGAGAGTGACCGGAGGGAGAAGGGAGATAAGAAGAGTGAACAGACGGTAGTGGTGAAAGTATTTCCTTTAATCCATACGAAAGGGAAACTGGAGTTCCATAGAGTACTAAAGTATTTCATCAAATTTTTTCATTCAAGAAGAAAAAAATTGAGTATACTTGGAAAAAGGAGAAATGGGGGTCCTCAAAATTTTCTATTATTTTTCTACTGAATGTACCGATTGTAGGATATTTTATAATTCCCCAATTATCGAACATACACGGAATAAACGTATGGTTACTTGGAACGTTTATCTTAATAAGTTCCTTCCTTTTCGATTGCTTCATTCATTTTTTTTTATTTCACACGGAAGATATACGTAGGAAGTCTTATTTTGAGTTCTTTATTTTAGGCTTATGTAATATTTTTAAATATACATTTTTTTATGCTTATGGAGCCTTAAATGAAGATACCGTTAGAAAAATCATCATTATATCGTATTATCCCCACCTGCTGATATTCTAGAATTCACAGTAATGCTATGTAAAAGCACTCGCAAGTAAAGCCTCTTTACTAAGTTTTCCGAGTATCAGAGAGACACTCACCACCTTGAAAATATTATATACAGTCCACTTGCATCGTCTTGTTTGCTTATTGTATCACAGGAATTATTTACACCTTCCTTCGCTGTTCGCGAATCCGCTTAGAGCTTAAATGCTATTAGAAAGTAGTATTAGCGGTAAAGACTGGCAATAAGTATCGTCGTAGACAGCCTAGAATATTATATCCTCAATCTTATAATATTACATTTATAGAATACATCATTTTCGAGTACGAAAAAACTACCGTGTTTTCATATCGACAAATTTGACACAAATTTCTGCTTATCTATTTGGAGACCTTCTGCCGTCCCGACATAGTTATCTCTCTATCCTTCTTTTTCCATTTTCTCTGACACATAAAAGCAGATAAAAGTATAAATAGCATAAAAAGAAAGAGCTTGAGTCGAATAGAGTATTCGAAATAAAAAAATCAATCAAAAAATTCTTACCGTTCTCAATGACATTGATTCTTCGAACATTCTTCTCTCTAGTCGCAAGATCAAACTTTTTTTCGAGTATCCATTACCGAAGTGTCTGCGAAATTTTGAATTCACAAAATTGTTTGCATCTATTGCAAATACGTAAGAGGAAATGTTCCCGCGCCCGATAAATTTAATTCTCTTTTCTTCTTCTTCCATTTGCTCTGACAGATAGAAACAGATAGAAGTGAAAAGGGTATAAAAAGAAGGAGGTTGAGTCGAGTGAAATAGTCGAGGCGTCGCGGCGCGGACGTCGAGACGCGTGATTGGGTAATCTCGCGTCAATCTTTCTGTCTCACTCAGCTCGATGCTGGTGCTCCGAGTTGGCTCTATCCAGCTGGCCGACGCTCGGTGTACAACGCCTTTCCATCGTAGATGCTCGTACCGATCCCACGTCGATCGAGCCAACTCGCGTGCTGCCTCGAGTATCGATACTCGACCGTCCGTAAAATTGATTTCTCCTTCCCGGTACAATTCCCTCATCGTACACAGCTATCCACCTACCTACTCACCCTCTTCTCACCCTTTTCTCATCCTCTACTCACCCTCTTCTCAACCTACTACTCTTCTGGTGCCTAGTAGCCACGTACATCGACAAGCCCGGTCGGAGGTCACCGGGCCCTGAACGACCTCATCCTCTGTCGTCCCCACGGCCTCGACCCGCAAAATCTCGTGGGAATGTGCGCGTGTTTCCCGAGTTCCGCTTCTTCCGCTTCACGTACCACCTTTTCTTCCTTCCGGCTCTCTACTCACACCCTTCCATTCTCCTCCTCTTCACCTTGCCTTTTATTCCCGTTTTTCTTAGCTATTTTCTCCTACACCATCGCAACGTGACCTTCCCATCCTCCTTACTCCCAGTTGTTTGCGTTTTCTATCTCCACGACTCCGAACTACAAGCCCTCTGGCTCAAGTGTATGATAGTACCAATATGACGCACTGTGAGCTAAGGTTGTGGTTATAAACAAACAATAAGGAAGTTGCAGGACAGAGAAATTAGAAAAGAGATTCATTGAAACCAAAAACCACTGTTTTTGGTCTTTCCATGAAAAGTTTTTATCTCGGTGAAATAAATATATGAAGTACATTTCAACACTAGAAAGAAATTACTTTTTGTAGCGGGTAAGTGTGGGTTTGTGGTATAAATCGATGGCGTGTTCAAAAAGATTTTTCTCTCAGATGTTGAGCGAAACTCTTCAGTATGACGTCCGAAGACTGCAGTTTTTTCGACGGAGATCGGAAAAATTATTTGTTTCTAAGTTTTTTTCAAAGTCATTTTGCAGTTGCAAAAAACAGAATCGGTCACTGCAGGAAAATGTACGTATGGTCAGTCAAAAATTCAGAATTCTTAATAAATTGGTAAATAACTTTGGAATTCCAAGTCAATTCACAAATAATTTTCGAATTCCAATTAGATTTACGGTTAACTTCCGAATTCCAAATAAATTGTCTGATATCTTCCGAATTCCAATTAAATTCTCAGATAACTTGCGAATTTCGAATAAATTTCTAGATAACTTCCGAATTCCAAATAAATTTCCTTATAACGTTCGATGTGAAATAAATTTTTAAATACCTTGCGGATTTCGAATAAAGTTCCGAATAAATTCCGAAGTAACAAAATCTTTCAGAATACAATAAAATACATATAAATTCTTAATCAACTGAAATTAGGACATTTTCCTTCGTAATTATAAAGTCTTACACTCTTTCTGTGCGATCAAATTGTTCTCGATTTCTATTTCTAGGTTCTTGAGAGTTTCCAAGTACAACGAGCACGTCTGGTGGTTGCTCGGCTCTTAAGCAGCAGGTGAAGCTGTACTGCCTGATGACGTGATAGACACAGCCTCGTATCATTTGTTCCTCCCACCACCAACCGTTGATGCTCGTATTTTGATGGAGATCCAATAACGAGAGCTAGAAACAGAGGTTGAGGTGAACATTAATGGATTACGAAATCATTCCTATTACAATATTGCTCGTTACAGCATCTCGTTAACGAGGATAAACCGGCAACAGAGCACAACGATGCAAATTTCATGACCGCAACATCGAATCTCGCTTGGGTGACGTACCATGCTCAAAATTGTCCCACATAACGAACCCGCAGCGGCTGTTGCAGGTATTAAAGTTCCGGAGACGAAAAATGTACAAGCTAGTCCGGCTGCTACACATGGAATCCCGAAGCAAAATTCAGCTAGATACCCCCAGTCGGTAGTCATGTCCACCTGTATAATAAACATACATGTTATTTAATGTCAAATTACTATTTCGAAACGAAATCGAATTTCAGGACTCCGAAAAAAAATTGTATTTAGCTCATACTTCAGAATATATTGAATAATTAAGATTTGTATGCACATCCTGAAGTTAGTGAATTAAGCTACTAAAATCTGTTGTAGCGATTCTGGATGCAATGGGAAATGGATCCACTGTAACCAATTTGTTTAGTCAGTTTTTTATACAGAACAATTTATCAACTTATTTGAAATCATAACTTTGTCATAAGAGCGCGAAACGGAAATTTCTACATTCAGACCAGAACGCACTCTTCGACAGATAAAATAAGACATCGAATACTAAAATTTGTTTATCAGTTTGGTATGAAAATTGCGCCAAGTAAAAAAATGTTACCTTTTTCTTAACACCATTCTCGTGCACTGGATGTTTTTACAAAATTGCAGAGTTATGATGCTTGATATGTACTTAATGAAGTTTGAATGTGAGATTCTTAAAAAGAAGCGTATCATGTACAGCTTTATTTATTTATTTACTTTTCTTTTTCTAATGGGAACAAAGTATCTAAAAAGAGTCATAAGAGAAAAATTATATTTCAAATGATATTCTCCTTTTAGAAAATCTTGTTTTTAAACTTCATTGGGTACGGAGCCGCATTAAAATTCTGCAATTTTTTGCACAAGAAAGGTTGAGGTTAAAAGTAAAAATTTTCACGTGTTGTAACTTTCGGATCAAAGCAGTCAACGAATTTTTGTGTTTGTTGTCTCATTTTATCTGTCTCGAATCAATCTCTCACCCCTTGCTTAGTGATTTTCTAATAGACCGAGATCTATTACATTTAAAATCATAGCTTTACCATAAATGCCTGAAATAAAAATTCCAATATTCCATTCGAATCAATCTCTCACCCCTTGCTTAGTGATTTTCTAATAGACCGAGATCTATTACATTTAAAATCATAGCTTTGCCATAAAGACCTGAAATAAAAATTCCAATATTCCATTCAGAATGCTCTCTTTGACAGATAAAATAAGACATGGAACACTAAAATTTGTTCACCGGTTTGGTCTGAAAGTTGCAAGCGAAATACTTTAGTATTCCGCTTGTAACTTTCGCTATTTAGTGTTCCAAAACTAAAGTTTTTACCCGACGCTATTCTGGTGCTTTGTATGTCTTTACAAAATTAAAATATTATAATGCATGCTATGTATTTAATGAGGTTTTAATTTAAGATTTTTTGAAAAAATTGTATTATTCACAGATTTTATTTTGTTATGACTTTTTTCAGCTGACTGAGTTTCCTTTACTACTATAATGACTATCAGATGTGATGTCTGAATCAGTCGTTGGACTTCCTGACATACTCACAAGACCACAGCATTTCGTCGTAGTGCCGAGAAACACGCGCACGCGCACGCACACGCACACGCACACGCACACGCACACGCACACGCACACGCGCACGCACACCCGCACACGCGCACGCACACGCACACGCACACGCCCGCACGCACGCGCACATTTTCTGTGCACCTTCCAGACAGTATCTCCAAATAACTTTTCTCGACGTTTCAGTCCATTCTGAGTATTGTGTCATGAAAATCTCGGAAGAAAGATGTTCTTTAAAAAGAATGCGTCCTCTATGAGGAAGGAAAACTGACAGAATTGATGGAGAATGCCTCATGTATCGAATGCTAAGTGAAATTTATTCCAGGCGTGAGAAAAATGACTATAATGACTATCAGATGTGATGTCTGAATCAGTCGTTGGACTTCCTGACATACTCACAAGACCACAGCAGGTCGTCATAGTGCCGAGAAACTTGATGAAGGCGATTGTAGCGAAGCAGAAGGTCATCAGTCCACGAGGATCCCAGAGCTCGGATGTCGAGGCGTTGAGTATCGACACCAGGGAAAGGACGAGTGCCATGTGCTGCGGGATACACAGGAGTCGAATTTTTTACAGTCTCGCGCTCTCGAGGTCATGAAGGGGATTGTCTTTACGAGCCACTTCGAAATCCTTTAAGGTCTCTCATATGCGTGTGTATGTATAACGCTGAAGCTTTACCCACCGCTACGACCATGAGGAGCACCTGTGGCAAAAGCATCTGTGGGCCTCTAAACACGAGGCAATGGACGCTCGAACAGAATCCGTAGATCATCCTTTGCACCAATATTAAAATACAAAATTGAATTAATAGTCCAGAAAAAATTGGTGTAATACATGGTGACCGCTTATTTCCATGGAAAAAATACCCTGACTGTCCTTGATTAATATATCTGAATTTTGAAAACAAATGACGGAAATGAAGCTTCCTGAATAGAGGAAATAAATTCGGATTTTATAAGACTTTAAGTTTTTTGTAGAATGTATGTATGTTTTCTAACTTCTGGAATTTTTTAAGATGACGGTCGATATTGAATCTGAGCGAAATCCATAAAGCGGCTTTGGTTTTATAGAATTTTGAATTTTTGAAATCGTTTGCTTTTATTCTCAATGAAGTTAATTTTGACCAAACCTGCTGAAATTTTTTACATGGTAAAATTAAGATACTATTGTGGTGCATATCGAATTTGGTGAAGTCCTGTAAGGTGGTTCAGATTTTATAAGACTTGTTTATTTTTAAATCACTATATGCTATTTAGCTACTGTAATTGTTGAGCTATCGAGCTGATACTTGGTATTCAACTAAGAGAAAGGCGTGCGACCCTTGAAATTAAATTCAGGCTGAATTGGTAAAGCGGTTCGGTGTTTATAAGTTTATTAAATTTCCGAAACGTTTTAGTTTTGCTTTAATTCAGGTAAAATTTCAACGTGTTGACTGAAATTTTCTACACAAGAAAAATAAACTCAGCCGTGATACATACCAAATTTTTTTTCTCAGGGCTTCCTCTATGAAGAAACTGCGAATTAAATGTGAATAAGCTTTTTCATAGAGGCGGCTTTGCTAAAGATACAAATTAATGACAAAGCAATGTGCAAAGTTCTACTTTGCATCCTTTTTTTTTTTCAGAAACATATATTTTTTCTAAGAAATCTTATAAATTATTCATCAGAGAATCTCTCAGTTTCTTTCTGATTTTCCCGGATCGCGACCACCATGTAATATAAACGAATAGATCAACTCACATTAGAGGCAAGAGAGGTAACAATTCCAGGTGCAGACGATTATTTACAGCTGGTCTATAAAATACGTCAGATATTAAAGCTGCTGCGTTTCATAGTCTAGGCTAATCAATTCACAGGCTGCGTTCAGTCAAAACATTTTCTTGTTCATGAAATGCTATATTTTTCAAACGGTTGAGAATGTAAAAAAAATAGACTACATTTACCAAGCGAATGTATGTAATGTAATGTAAAAATTAATAAAAAAAATTGCGCAGTATTCTTTTCTAAAATACTGAATTCTAAAAAAAATTAAACCTTACAATTATTCAGTTCGGAAAAATTAGAATTTCTAAAAACGTTATTTAATATAATGAAACGTATCTTAACCTACACAAACTCGATAGATGCAATACCGGCACAAAATAAACGTGCGATAACTTCAATAACTGCTACACCGATATATGCGACTCTGCGATTAGTTCCGTCCTCGAAAATTCCACTGTAAGGATGCTCAAAGCAACACATTTTCGTTGTAATTTCTTTATGTTCGTACTTAAACTCCCTAATGCAGTGAAGATTGAGTGAAAAGTCTGTTTTATCGATTCTCGATTATTCTCGAAAATGATACACTTTAAAGCAGTAAAGTGCGACGGCAAATAATAAAACAGACTTTGGAGTGATGACTTTCTACTTCCATATTTGCGAAATTGCCGGAGGGAGTCTGCAGTCACGTGCGGAATAAAACGCAACGCGTGTTGGTTATGGAAAAAAACGTTCACCGGGAGTAAAACGTACAGGCTATAAAAAATTGGTCAATAAATCGACCACATTAGCGATGAAATCCATCCGGCTATTTTCATACCGCAAAGGGGAAATTTCTCTCAACGCTATAAATAATATCTATAAATATTGGCATATTTCTGTCCAACCACAATCAAAACTTTTGATGCAATTGAGCGAATTTCATTATTGACTATCAAAAACAGGCATATTTTCTGTTTCAGACTTGGAAATATACAAATTCAATTTTCGTGCAGCACGGTCTTGATTTGCTGGAATTTACGACATCAACACCAATAATAAATATATAGTCAAATCATTTACTTTGCTTTGGAAATATTACCACCCTCTTTAAATTGTTGCATTTTAAACATGACTCGTTATAACTCATTTTGAAATTAAAGACAAAGTTTTTATGCATAATCCGATAATTTAATTTGATATACGATTTGATATAAAATTGATATCATTTTTGGGGTTAAATTAAAGTAAAGCATACATACATTTGAATACTTTTACAGCAGAATAGAAGAAGTTTCTTGAAATTACTATGCCATGTATCAATTCAACATTAAACGTATACATAAAATTCAATATAGGGTAGATGTACCATTTGTAGCCATCTTAGTACCGTATATGGCGATCAACGTGATCCATTAGTGGTCATACCTATTGCATGTAAATGACAGTGCTGGCCACAAATTGTGTAAACGGCTTTGAACATAATTTATTAAGCAATAAGGCATTTTAAGCATTGAATATTCAATGTCAAGTTTGCTTTGGTTATTGTAGAATAAACGCATAGCAATTTCTATAGATTAAAGTAATAATAAATTGATCTATACATTTTATGTGTTGCCACTAATGGTGCAGTGGTCACAAATGGTACGTCTATCCTACCATTTTATGCGCAGAAACTCATAGAAAACTGAACTTGTACATTTATAAATGTATGGTGAACTTTTTTTTACAGTATATGGAATAATTATTATATCACTATTTTCAATTCGCCCAATTTGTTTATTAATGGAACTACTCATTCCAATCTGCAGTTTCTCCATTTTTGTAATGCTTTTTCGTGTCAGAACTTCCCTTTGCACACATCCTACTAGGAGTTCCATAGTAGACGTACAAATAAATGATTCCCATATGATATTCGATAACACGGCAAAAATTTCGTTAGAAGTAAAAAAAACTATAACCGATCCATAACTGATCTGAAAGTTGAGCATTCAGCTCCAGCTATAGGCCATATAATCGTGAGAAAATAATAGTATAGTGCAGAGACGAACGAGGCAGAAGTTTCAGAGACTAATTCGATCGGGAGAATAACTGCTATTACAACAGTTGCCTATCCGTAAGTATAATACATCAGTACTAGCGAAGACAGCACGCGATGTCACACGGGTGAGGTCGACGTCGAGGGCGAGAGCAACTTTTTCGTTTTCCTGGAGACTCGTCGACCGGACTTGGGCTGGAAACTCGCGCCGTCCATTTATATGATTAAATTCTATCTGATACGCAACTCGGACGCGTTCGCCAAAAGTTTTCAGACTCGATGCCTGCAACCATGTAACCCATACTACGTGTGGAAAACCGCCCTTATCGCTCTGCTCCGAGAACCCTCGTTGCTCCTCAATAGTTTACCTCTCATTCTCTCTCCCATCGCGTGCAGGAAAACCCTTTCTTTCTCAGCCCCTCAATTTTCCTCAGTCTGCCCACGTATCGCGATTTTATGCACGAGCGAATGGGCTGCTTTTCCTCTCATGATATCAATAGCCGCGGCGTGTACAAAACTCGCGAAACGTATATACTATACGCGCCAGAGATATTCGACCTACGATAGCCACGTGTGTTACCTCTCGTGTGCCAGAATTTACAAAGTTTTCGTTGTCCGTCTGTTTCGTCACAGCACGCTCCACGCATATTGAATCAGCGACTAATACGAGTATCAGAAAGTCCACGACACGCGGCGAGAATTTTATCGGAAAAATTATATCGTGAAGACGCACATGAAATTGTGGTTTTTTTTTTTTTTTGAGTGGAAGCATTATTTAATATTTATTTTAGAACTGTGATTTTGTGATTTTTGTTTCCTCTTAGAGAAGGATTTGTTTTGGTGAAATTATTTTTTTCGCTCTTTTCGTATTAGGCACTTAGAAGGGTCCTAAACGTCCTGAAAAGGGATTTATAAAAAATGTTTGTTATAATTAATTCGCACAAATAAAAGAATTTAAATACCTGGTTGAATTGAATCCAACTTTGTATTTTCCAGAAAATATCTGTACTCGGTCTAGTTGCAGCAAATTTCAGCTACAGAGCTGAATAATTATTAACAAATGAAACTATGTTGAAGTACGATCGGTATTGAATTTGAAATGAATTGACAAATAAGTTCGGTTTTTATGAGCTTATGAATTTTCAATTTGCTCAAACCCACGTTGAATATAACAAAATGAACTGAATCTTTTCTACAGGCAAAAATAATACTCAGTGTTATTATATATTGAATTTGATAACTATGTATCCAAAACAAACATGTTTGCCTTCAATTTACACTTTTCACGGAGCTTCTTTTATAAGGAAGCGAAAATAGATTAAGAAACTTTTCATTACAGATGATTTTGTGAATAGTAGAAATTACGAGGTAATCAATGTGCAAAATTCTGCTTTGCGTTGACATAAATAAAACGATTCAATGTGTGACTTAGTTGCGGTCCCAGACGATCCACCGACTGCAACGAGCAATCACAGCACGAATAAAGAGGCAATAATGTAAATATTCAATCTTTGATATTTTCGAGATATCTCGTGACTCACCAACTTTTTAGGGAGAGATAAAGAAAAATTGTACAATTTAAATAGAATCAAAGTAAGTAACCATTTATCATATGTCAGAACAAAAATAACGCTAACAACGCCATTTTCTGTACAAAAGTTAACAAAAAAATTTCTTCGTAAAGTTAAATACACTGCTCAAAATATTTTCTATAAATTTCTATTACCGGTAGAGGAAGCTGTTTTACATAAACTGGTATATTAAATTCGATATGCAATTAAAATATGAAATTATAGTATATTCTACAAAATCGTACAAATATAAGGCAATTTTATATCAAAATTTATAATTATACTACACTTGTCCAGTTTGATAAATCAGATGATTAGTCAAATTTCAGATAATGTAAATTCGCAAACATTTCCATCACACTTCACGATTATTGAAAATTTTCGCCGAAATTTCTAATACTTGATGAAATATGCTTACAGCGACTATCGATTACTCTTATCGCAAACAGAAAATGGAGATCATTCATTGTCATTGTGATACGTCTGCGGCAGAGACAGGAGGATGCCTCGATTTTCCCTCTCGCGTTATTAACCGCCTGAATACGCGGATAATAGTAGGTACTCGTCTCGCGGTGCTGCTGGACGCGTGATTATACGAGTATAACGACGAGAGGGTGGTGCTGCGACTGCTGGGTAGGCCGCTGCATGGAAAACGACTTCCTGAAACGGAAGGCAGCACGTAATTCACTGACGAGAGCCACTTCGTCGTTGGTTGGCTCCCCAACGTTTCTCTGGTGTTGGTACCTATATATATTATATATATATATATGTAAATATGTATATATATCCATGACGTGGTACCTCAAGTGAGAGTCCAAAAAGGAAGTAACGAATATAGCAAAGTGTGAGTGTGTACGAAAACCTTCGGTGTGCTTATCTGCTTCAGAAAGAGACTAAAGTAGACAAAGAGTCGTGCGGTGCGATGACTTATAGTATGAAAGATCGGAAGAGACACTGGAGAGTAGTAGAAAGTTATCGAACCGTATATCATGGGCATCGGTGAGAGAAAGAGCTGTGGGGAACACCCCAAACCACTAACCTCCCTCTCTATGCTTTAGCATATCGTTACTTCGGCACACTCGAGTACGCCTGCGTTTAACGACCGACAACCGGCAGCAGAAGCACCACGCTGACTCTCTCGTTTCATCTTGCCATCTTTCTCAGACTGTTATCGGTTTCGCGCGGTTTTCTCTCTCATACTTTCGTCAGGACCGACAAAAACCGTGATCGTATAGAGAACTTGAGAGCGAGCGAACGAAAAGAGTGCTTTCGACGTCTCAATTGACTTCGTAACGTAACGGCTGATTTATGAGCGAATGCGCCCGATCCTCTACTCATCCGCGGGTTGCGACTTCGTGTGCAGCATTCTCGGGATAAACTGGCACCTTATATCCTCCGGGAAGCTCGCTTTCTGACAGCAGTGGTATATAGCGTTCAGAAGTTGGACATCAGCCTCAAGTGATGTTCTTCACGTTGAATGCACTTTTGAAATTAAATGGCGTTGACGTTGCGACGTGAATACTGTTAATAACAAAAAATGTATGGTAATGAAAGATGCTTTTTTCTTATCAACATAAATTTGTTAAGGGAAAGAGTCTGCTCGCCGCTATTCTGGCTCAAAGAAGAAAATTGTTTGTGTGTTACATACGAGTGAAAATAAAATTGAAAAAACTCTAAAATTCAGTAGTATTTGGGTCAGAGAATCCGGTGCACACGACTCTTACTTCAATGAATAAAAATTTGTATTTATTGCAACACATACATCACCTCACAGACAAAAACGATATGAACAAACACACTAGTTGAATAATAAAGATGCTGAAGACCACAGAGACAAGGTCGAAACATTTTAAAATAGAATTATTAATTCTCTAACGTGGCCGTCAATAGCCGACAACCCCATCAACTCATTGAATTAGGACAAATTTGTCATATTAAATAATTGCAATAAGCCTTTGGAAAAAATTATCGAGATGACCAAACAGAACAAATAAGATTTAAAAAACACCATATACTATTTCATAATAACTCTACTTTCTCTTCGCAATCGATTTGGTAGTGTCACTTTGATTTACGAGGGAAAGCGTTGTCGACATTTATGATGACTTCGAATGCGCAACAGTGTCTCAAGATATTCTTTAGAAAGCTCGTATTCCACGATACAGAGTTTCGAACTCTTCGTCTTCGGTTGGTTCTTCAAACGTTAGCAACTTGCTTTGCAGTTAGTCGTACTATTAAAGGAGCTCGTGTACGAAAACTTGGATACTAGCGTGTACAAGTTAATTGCGTAGCCATAACTAGAAGCAGCACACCCGCATGCTAATTTCCCTCGGCGAAGTTGCGTACAGTTGATCGTGTACAATTTACAGTCTAGCACCCATTTGCCGGAAAATTTATCAGGCCGAATCGTCGAAGATGTATTCCGCTCGAGATAAAATCCATCTATCGTGATTACGACTTGTATGCTTGTGTCTCCGTCACGTCTTCACCCACAAATCACGGCTACATATGTATAGCAACAACGTTTTCGGTACCAATCTCAAGGAGCAAATTCGAGTGAGCGAGATACTGCGATACCAGGAGAGAGCTTAGTTCAATATTGACCCGAGCAAACGTGTGGCGAATATTATTATAGCATCTACATAATTTCTGTATTCAGTCGGTGTTCTATGAAACGCGTCTGTAATTACTCCGGTTGCCTGGTGGCTTCGTCGTTGTAGGGGTTGAAACGTCGGTAACCAAGAGAGAACCGGAATGGAGAAGCAACGATGAATCCAAGAGCGATGAAGAGATACAAATAGAGCTCGTGTTCGAGAGACAGAAGAGTGAATGCGTAGGGTCTGTTTCATCGTTGAAGTGGGAGGGACGTAACGAGAGGTCCCACCGCATATGTGTAGCTTATGTAAATGATGTATTCGAGGTAATTAGACCGAATCATACGACGAGGTTCTGACCCCTGATGGAAATTGTATTCTGAAGTATTGTCGCAGCATCTTCCTTGTCTTGCGGTCACACTCGATGGGTAACCGGTCATTTGACCCGAGACATTTGGTTCCGTGACTTCTTGTCCGAGACTTTTTATCCCACGGACAATTGATCCAATGAATAATTGATCGTATGGAAAGTTGATCCCATGTTTGATATTCCGTTGATAAGTAAGGGTATTCAACGAAACAATTGACATGGATTTGTGGCAGAGAGAGTTAATCCCGTTTACGTAGCGTCTAATTGGAAGACCCTGATTCTGCGATTTCTGGCAATGGAATATTGTTCACCATTATATTTCGTATATTTCTAACATCAAAAAATCGATTCAAAAGAACAGTAGAGCGGCACGCGTCAAATTTTAATATCCTACGGACTGGCTTAAACACTACTTGTCGAAACACGAGCGAGAGGATCCAATTTCCAAGGCCGGGTTAAAGTTCCGAATGGTAAATGCACGATGGTCTGAAATTCTGAAAATCAATATTTTACCTACATTTTTTACGAAATTCGCTAGAAGTCATTTCGTCAGTGTGATGTTAAATTTTGGAATTTTCGACCTGCGTGTATTTACCATTCGGAACTTTAACCCGGCCCCCAATTTACAACCCGTTGGTAATTTCCTTCAGGTTGTTTAGGTTAATTGTCCATGAGATATTTTTGTAGGATTAAATGTTCAGGGTTCAAAAGACCTGCAATCCGTTCAATACTGCGGAATTACGCAACGCTGATAATGCCACCGAAATTACGGGTAGTTTTTCGTGTCGTTCAGTCTGAAACTGTATTTTTTAAATACCGATTTCATTTAAACCATGCACTTTTTGAGACATTTTTTATATGATACTCTGTCAATGTATTTTGGCTTACTGAACACGAATTTGATGTTTGTTCTATTGACGAAAAAAAATGTCATGGCAATAGTGCAGAAAGTGTTACTATACCGATTTTAAAATGAATTGATCCGGATTTATCAATATTTTCATTAACAAATTTCAGTTGTAATCGGTAGAAAAATTCCGAGGCTGTGAAATCTTGATAACATATTAAAGACTGAAATTGACACCATTCTTGTTGTTCCCAGATGCAATTTTAAAAAAAGACAAACAAAAATACGAGATTTCTGTCTGGTTACCAGCAGCGAAATATCCTCACGTATCAGACCGCACGCAGCCATGTCCAGTTATTCAGAATAAGCAAAACCATGCGCGCCCTCTCTTCGGCATGACCGCAAAACTCGGGAAAACAAAATTCCGCTCACGCACCCCAACGTCAGCCGTTTCGAAAGTGTATTTTTTTAAATCCATATACCTCACTGGGTGTAGTTCGTGTATCTCTCTGGAGGTTCCGGAAAAAGGGAGGATTTAATTTGAATTTGAAAGAAATTCGTATGAATTAAACATGTGTACATATATACATTTTTTACGCCATCTTGTCCTTTCTTACGATTTGATGCTCTACGAGTACGAATCAACGGATCACATATGAATAGCAGAGCCTCTGCAGGACATAAGAGTTTCCATTTTTTTATACATGAACATTCATAAACCTATGACCCATGATCCGATTTGTGGAAGACGCACTTTTGTGGCTTTCCGTCTATGCGTTCTAACGAGAGATGGTCAAGGGAGCGAACGAAGGGAAAGAGAAAAAAAGAATTCAGTGAAGAGGGTCGGTTGTACGCTGAAAAAAATCCATAACATAATGAACCCTAACAGCTTCTACACTGCTACGCACTAAAGAGAAAAATATACGACGGTGGATTCACTGAATAGCAAACATCATCATAATCATCAACAATATCAATATGAAGGAAAATTTTCAAGTTTTCAAACTAAATTCAAACTCGCGCAATAATTTAGCAACCGAATTAGGGTAGAAAACAATTAATATATTGCTCGAGCAATTTCGTCGCCTAAAATCGACGTGATTCAATCACACCGAGAGAAAAAGTTTCCTTGATTCAAAGGAATTTCGTTGAAATCCCAACCTTAGAAACATTTCTTTCAAATCGAGGAAATAATATCCTTGATCTAATATTATGTTTTCTTTGAAGGATGAGAAATTTAATGAAATGCAGTAATATTGAATTAACGATTTTTTGCCTTAAAACAAAGAACTCTGTTTCATTGTTTTCAAAGAACCTAACCCATAAAATCACGTGTCACGAAACGGCAGACGTTAGGTTAAAAAATCATCCTCCATGCCAGAAAGGTTGTCTTGCATGGAGAGTGAGTTTTTATGAATTATTTTTCCACTTCGAATATTTCCGCATACTCGCTGAGATCGGCTCTTGCGAGAAATAGTGAAACGCGCCGATCCAACATGCTGGCTTTTCGTGACTACCAGAACCGAGGCGGCGTGACACACGCGCTTGCGCCAACCTGTGGCGAACCTGATGCCGTCCAGGAAATCGTTTCTTCCAATCAAACACACCGTTCTCTTGAATCAATGAAAACGTTTCTTCGATCACGCTCCTCAAGCAAATGTTTCTTTAAAAGCAATGAAATGTTCTCTTTCAAAATGAAAGTTTTCATTAAAAACAAGTAACATTGAAATAAATAAAAAAAATTCAATTCATTTATTTCTTGGAATCAAGGAAAGTTTTTCTCTCGGTGCATGTAACTCAGTTAGAACGCTCAATTATTTTTCTCCATGAATGATCATCATTATTTGAACATTGTTTCGCTTTTGTCTAAGTCCAAGTCTCCTAAAAAATGAAGTTTCGCTTTTCTCTACTAACTATAAATGATAATAACAAATCCTGAAATTATATAAATGATAATGACAAATCCTGAAATTATATAAATGATAATAACAAATCCTGAAATTATATAAATGATAATGACAAATCCTGAGCTAAAATTTGGAGCGATGCATCAAGCGTGAATACGGCGTTGCTAAGGCCCTATTATGGGCCTGCCAAGGCCTGATTTGCGCCTCATCAAGCGCCAAATATTTCTACCCGTGGACCATCAAACTAAAAAAAAATCGACTATCTAATCCGTACGCACTTATGTTATAACAACTTCAACATGTTTCTGTAAAATAGAACAAAACTAAAAAACCCAATCCAATACTCAAAAAGCTGGGCTGAAAGACTAATATCGATGGCCCGTTGATAGTACTATTAAAAATTATTGATAAAGAATCTAAATATATGTGAATTGATGTCACCGTATATTGCCAATAAATATTTATTTACTACCACTACTACTACTACTAAAATAAACTAATAAGGCTAAAACAAAACTGTGTAAAATACAGTATTAAAGGCAGATATGAAGCAAAAAAAAATAATAAGGTATGCCAGAGATTCGCGAGGTGCAGACAGGCTTTGCCATCACCGCCGATCAGCCCCTACAGTCGTACTCCTCCCCATATCCTGCACGTAGGAAAGTGCACTGATTGTGAATCGACCTGCTGATTGCCCGAGTGGCAACGGCGCGTTCAAACATCAAGCTACCACAAAGGCGGTAATGCCAATAGCCAGGCACAATGTATAACCACGGCATTGCGTTGGCGAATATTTCTCTTCTGTGCTCAGCTCAACTCCCAGTTGCGCCGGCGCCCTTTCCTAAAACGATTATCCACTCGGCGCTGGTGGAAGCGGTCCTTCCAGGGGCATACATCGCGTGCGACACGCCGAACACCCTGTGGCCACCCTGGCTAGATTCTACCGCTGCTCATACCGATGCTGCTGCTGTCGGGGGTAGTTTGCCGGCTGAAGAGAAAGGGCCAAGGGGGATGAGGTGGTCGCACTGGCATCTAACGACGTATTGTGCAGGGCCCGCGAGGCCCTCCACCGCTTCACTTCCAGCTCTCTCCACGAAAATCCCTGCAGGGATATTCCTCTCTCAACTTGTACTCAACTTGTACTCACTTTTTCTTCTTTCATCCGGCCCTCTTAACATCTCTCAGTCTGCGGCTCACAGCCAGCGACGCGACACGACAATCCTCCGATGAGTGTCCAGTTGAGATTGGAGGACGGCTTTGAGATCAAGGTGAAATCAAGAGCGAAGGGTTTCCGGAAGGATTTCAACCATCGTCGTCTGTAATATGAACAACTATCGGAATGTCGCCAGATATTGATTGAATCTTCTATGGAATTATGAATTTTTCAAAGATAATTCGATTTTGCACTTGTAAATATTGTCGAAAACGTTTAAACTTCGACGGTTAAAAATGGAGGGTTTATATATTGAGCAATTATGAACGTAATTACAAAGATTGAGTATGTGTCATCGAACGAATTGCTGAAAAATTTGACATTGAATTTAGTGCAATATGTACGAGCTTTTATGGGAGAGGATCCGAATTTTGACTTTAAGTAAAAAATTTAAGTACGTAGAGTGAACTTGCGAGCAATAAAAAATGAGTTTTAGAAGCGTCAAAACTTCAACATCCCACTCTTACATTGAAAAAAATGTGTTACTAAGTTTTTAAATGAATTACTGCAGCTTTAATAAAATCGAATCACGAACGCTATGACGTTTTATCGACTGCAATAATAAACATTCGCGAAAATCAAAATCGAATAAGCGTACATATCGAGACTGTTTTTACTAATGAGTAAACGCAGTAGTACTGAATATCTCCTTAAAAATTTTTGTTCTCAATCTGAATAATTTATTCCAAAAGCTTGTCGATCTTTATAAATTTACAGTATATTAATAACTAATAGTCAGTTTCTCAAGCAGAAACTAGAGGATTGTCATGTTCCAAAACTAACTTTTTTCCTCTGAACGCGATTGAAGTAACTGCAATTGCAATTCAAGGCCAAACTACGACTTCATTCCTAGTAACAGCTTATCAGGGATAAAAGGCTTCAAGTTGCGATAGAATTGAGTCACTGATTTTTAGGGAAGGACATTTAGGTACAAAGGGATGCAATTTCAAAAAATCCCTTGCGCATTGTTTTTCAAGTTTGAAGCTCCTGGGAGACGCTGAGTCGAAGAAGAATAGCCGCGAATATTGTAAAAGGAAAGGATAAAGCTTTTTTTTGTCCAATCCTTCCTCTCTCGTTTCTTTCTGGTCTGTGTATCGCGACTTCTTTATCCGCTTGAGCATTGCCGTGGTGGAATCGCGTCAGACACGAAATCCCCCCTTTGGTTGAGTCGAGCTCGTCGTTCCTTCCTATCCATCCCCTTGAGACTGCAAGACGCGCAACGACGGATTATTCTATATCCCCAGGATTCAAGTACGTCGTACTCGGGAATTCGCTGTGAGATCGACGATTTTCCGTCACCACGATGAAAACGGTGGTGACGAGATCCTTGAGAGCCTCCGGTTCTCAACGGCAACACCGTATACTACGATGCAGTAATTGAATACGTACAATATACTAAAATTAACAATGAATGCGACACATAATTCAGGAGGTTTCAATCTACATAGGATAATAATGAATCATTAAATAAATTGTTCCTTGAACGGAAATATTTATATTTCAACATTGAATCTAAAATATATTTTTGTACATAACACTAGCAAATTCAAACTACTTTATTTCACTTGACCGATATTTATTTTAAAAAATTTGAATTACCAATTTCCAATGTTTGAGATATTTATTAGTTTATTTTTTATAAACAAATTTAGCAACGCCGGCTAACAATGCAAAAACGAAATAGAAATAGATATATGTCATCCGGCACAAAACATTAAATTATTAATGATGCTTGTAGTTGAGCATCGAAATAATGTTAACCACATTTTTGGTCATTTCAAGAGCGGGTCTCAGAATGATTATTGTCTGGTAATGTTCGTGTGGTATTCAGAATTTGCTTGCTTATGAATAATTACCGTTGGGCGGAATCCCGAACAGCATCAGAGTTCGCAAAACAAGGAGAGAGGGCGAAAGGTCTCCAGGGTGCACACGATCTGGATACAACTTTCCTTCGCTACTGCGAATGTTTGCTCCGCGACCCGCCCACCAACTCGGGCATCTAATTCTCTCTCAATAACTAATGGCTAATGCGCATTATACTTACTTCGTGGTGCAAGGATTTTACGATCTCATAAACCCCATTGGATATAACTGTATATCACTTATTCAATAGTTAAATAGTAAAGGCTGAGAGTAGTATACGATGTCGCGTGGAACCTCTTAGCGGGTTGTTGAATAAATAAAGGCAATGGCGCGTTTCCGGAAAGCTTCGACGAAATGCTTTAGGCAGGCCGCGACACGGGTGGAGGTGAAAATAGCGAATGACCAAAATAGCGAACGACTATAAAATAGCGAATCCAAAAATAAGGAACGTCTATATAATTATGGAATTCGCTTTTTCAGCCATTCACCATTTTTATCATTCGCTATTTTGATTGCATTTTAATAAGATGGAGGTAAAAATAGCGAATGGTAAAAATAGCGAATAGCTGAAATAGCAAATTCTATAATCATGACCATTCTAGATGCAGACGTTCCTAATTTCGAAATTCGCTATTTTAACCATTCACTATTTTGGTCATACGCTATTTTGACCCCCGGCCCGCGACACAGAAAAAGATGTCGTGAAACGAGACCCGATGGAGGCAAAACGAGGCTTGAATTCCATTTGCTTTTGCGCTTCTTTCGAATCTCGAATCTGTCACAAATACAAAGAATACAAGAAGATGTCGCTACTTGTGAATTTTCCGTCTCGTTAGTTACTGGTGTAAGACTTCTATTGTGATGTTCCTGGGATATAGCTATGCATTGATAGAGATTTGTAGATCGTCCTTTCTAATTCGAGTTTTAAGATATACAGTTTATAGGCGCTATTTATAAAGACCTTTCACGTTGCTCACACTCTGCTCTCACATTGCTCTGATTACTCACCTTGGTCTGATCTTGCTTTCTTTATACTGATATCTCCTTACCTTGCTCTCACCTCCCTGAAAAAAGTGCAGCAGGCAACTAGACGTTAAAACATCTATTCGTATTCAAATCTGAGCTTTAATTTTTTTTGTACAGCAATACTTTCTTTTCTTACATACTTCATATGTGAAACATCTCCCACCTCGAGTCTTACAGTAGATAATTGAACGCTGTTCTCATTTTGAGCTTCTGTTCCGGTAGTAATTTTGAGGGCCCTCTTAATGAACACAAAATATTTATATTGTCGTTTATTACGAGAGCAAAGAAAAAGTAGTTATGTAAACACAGTATGGGAAAGGTTTTGCTGTCAAATAATAAACAGCTGTGTATGGCACATCATTTCGAAGATAACGCGTGTCAGAAACTCGGACAATAAACGCTATGTGATGTTAAGCTAGCGTTCATGAACCCGCTATGTTCAGTTTGCACATAAGGTCGCCCAGGTCACTGTACACACACCTGGCATAGACGTGGCCAGTTGCATTATGTAATTCCGAGCGTTTATCCCCTCGCGACTTCGACCGGTTATAGGGAGACGCGAAGCTATGCAAGCTGTATAGTTTCATGGCAATGCTTTCAGTCACGTTGCACATATCCAATGTGTCCTCTCCCATCGATTGCATACACCCGCCCATCTTACAACTCCGCAAAGAGTTCAGTTCCTATATATATATATATGTGCAGCAGTTGCTTTTCCTCTATCTACGCCTCACCCTGCTTATCTCGCTTTAACTCCGTCGTGCATTCCCCTGCGCGCTTACAAGCCACTCAGCTCTTCAATATTTCAGCGACCTAGCGCAGCTGTTGTGTTCGCAAACTCGAGAAACGCGCGAAACACAACCGTGACTGGTTTTGTCCCTGCACGCCGCTTCCGCTCGGTTGAGCTCGGCACGATCTTTTACCTCTGTATTCGTGTCTGTAAAGATACTAAGAAAATTACGAAAAATTGAATACGCCCGACGAAAAAAAATGTTATTAGTAATAGATTTGGGTAAATAAAAAAGGGCAAAAGAATAGTCATTTGCATATTATAGAATGGCTCGACACGATGTATTATCGGTTCATGTCGGTAAGGATACAAACAAAATTACGAAATTTAAAAAAATTCCGAGTGAAACAATTTTGATTGATAATCAAATTCGGTAAACAAAAAATAGCAAAATGATAATTATTCGCATATTGCAGTCCAGCTGGGCACGATCTCTCACTTCTGTGTTCATGCCTGTAAGGATACCAAGCCTTTCAAAAAAATTAAAATACTCCTGACTAAAAAATAATATTTTAATGATAATCAAATTGGGTAAACAAAAAAGAGAAATAGTAATCATTCGCATATTATAGTTGCGCTCCGCACGATCTTTGTGTTGACTTCTGTGTTCATGTCTGTAAGGATACTAAGAAAATTAGAAAAATTTAGAAAAATCACGACTGAAAAAATATTTTTTGCGATACCTGCGAGAAAAGTGGTACGCAGCAACGGGGTTGACGGACGAAGCTCTTGGTGGGGTCCATGGGCAAACCCCTTACTCGGGGGGTTTGGGGCTAAAGCCCCCCAATATAAAAAAAAAATTTAAGAGATTTAATCTTCATTTCACTTTTTATAATTATTCAACAAAAATATTTTATTTTATAATTAATCAACAAAAATATTTTATTTTATAATTAATCAACAAAAATATTTTATTTTATAATTAATCAACAAAAATATTTTATTTTATAATTAATCAATAAAAATAGTTTTCTCGGATATCAATAACGATTCGTTATCACTGGTCAGCATGAAAAAATACAATCCCCGAGCCCGTGTCACCTGAAAGGCCGTGCGTAAAGTAAAGTAGCCGTGCGTAAAGTAAAAGCCGCGCGTAAAGTGATGAACTTTACGCATGAACTTTACCTTATGCACGGCGTTCGGAAATCGAGCACTTTACGCCCACGACCCCCCCCCCCCCCCCCCCCCCCAAGTCCACTTTTCGAACATATACAAAAAATTGTATGTGCAACTCGTGCAGGTATGTTATTTTCCACTTGTGCGTAAATAACATACTTTATACCACAATATTCGCTTCGCTCGCGTGCGTGGAATAGGCACTTCTCGCACTAGTGGCATAAAATTGTATACCATACTCGTACGAGAAACTTTTTCTGATCTCGTGTGATTACAACACTCGCCTTCGGCTCGTGCTGCAAACTCACACCCGTCGCGAAAAAGTTTCATCGCACTAGTGTCGTAATGTACTATTACGCACTTGTTGCACAATATACTATTAATTCATTAACAAACTGGCTAATCGAAGAATAATAAAATAATGTGCATAAGCACATTATATTCGGGAGATCAATTCCGTGATGGTGTAGAAATTTACTGACTATAATATGCGAATGAATCCTTCTTCCTTGAGTCCTTATTGTAAATTGTCCAGATGTATGGTAATTTCAACAGAACCAAATTTGTACTTTCAGAAGATCAATGATACTATCAAATAACCGGATACATATTTAAAATAGAAAGATTGAAAAATTATGGTGCCCCGATAAAAAAAAAAAAGTTCGGTCTTCATCGAGTCAAGAATTCTCTGATTTTCCAATTTTCTTACAACTATCCAGTCATTATATAGTTTTATCGCTTTTCTGAAACTTCACTTTCCTCTCTGAGGCTCATTTCACTTTTTTTTTTTTTCAAACAATAAATCCGTTTTTAAGGGGACCAAGTGATCTAAATAATAACATTTTGTTTTAAATTTGAATCTTATATTATGTGAACCACATACGCACCAAATTTGCGACCAAAATTCCAAAAAATTAAGAAATTACAGACATTTGAATGATTTTGTAAACGTCGGTAAGCGTAAAACGTGTTCTGGGGATATTTCACGTTCTAGCTACGTGTATGAAAACACAACAATCGTGTGATTTGCGCCACCGGGTTACAATAAAAATGTGCTGTGTGCAGTCAATTATTACCGACCGAACACAAATCGATGCACTTCTGATTTTCGCCGCTGGCGCATGCATCGAAATTATTGTGTATACTGGAGACGCAGCGGTGTTTATTTTATGGTGTGAATACCGGTCTACTAAGCATCGGAAAATGATTTGTCAATTTTCATATAAAAATTGCATTGTAAGTATAACAACGCATGTGAACAACATCGTTTATGTTTTTTTAAACACTTTTTCGCTTTTAGTACGGAAAAAGTTTTTTGAAGTAAAATAAAGTCCTGGGAAATGACCGGTATTATTGATAACGAAGCGTCAAAAAAACTTCCAGGTGTATTCCGTTGAGGTGTCGATTTATTTATTATTTTTCAACCAAGAAATTAATTAACTATGATCTGAATTGCATATATACTAAAAAACAAAAAGATAGGAAATGGTTCTAATAACTTTTTTTGACAGACACTCGAAGTAAGAAAAAATACTAGAAAATATGTGGCATGAAAGATAGGCTAATAAATTTTTTTGTCTTGTAGCAATCTTTAAAGTCCACTTTCCGATACCTACATTTCTCGGCAGTTAACGTAAACTTCAAATCAAACCGAATGGCAGATAATGCATTTTGGTAGATTATTTTGTTCTCGAGAGAAGACATTCCGAATTGAATATAGGATTTTGGGCCGAAGTAAAAATTGAACTAATCACAGGTCAATATGTGGTAAGCTTTTGGAAAATGAAAACTTTTTTACATGTGAAAATTGATAACTTTATCTTACAGCATCGGAAAAGAAATCCTATATTTAATCCGGAGTGCCATCTCTTAGCAACAGAATGATCCATCAAAATCCATTTCCTGCGATTCGGTTTGATCTGAAGTTTACGACCAATGCAAAAAGTTGCGTTTTTTCCCATAACCTTATGGTGCACCATATGACTGCACAAAATTGCACAATTATAGTGCTTGATGTATACTGTAAGTGATTGAAATTAATTTTGTTTGTGAACAGTATAGGTATTTCTTAATTAATCTATTATATTGACATTTTTCAGCTAATTTGTTCCCCTTAATTGATACTATCAGATTTGAAAAAACTTAAACTTCGCAACACCTTGTATTAGCTGTAAAAACCCGACTGCGCCAAATACCCGCGTTAATTATTTTTCAATCAACTTGCTTTTTGAACTGAATCTGTATGCTAGTGCAAGTGAGACATATCAAGGCACACAAACGAAAGCTGAGGGACACATGGCGCAGTAAAGTAATAATCGACCGAGGGAAACAAAAAGAAAGTCTTTGTACCGTGAAATAGACTGACACAACGTTGTTGCAGTACTTAAAGCGAAGGTTTGCTGATGGCCAACGGGTTCGGACCTCATTAACGCGACAAATTAATAATCTTGACTAAGCGAGATCGTGCCAGTGGCAAAAGGAGCACAGCGATGGGTTCGAGGGTCAGGAAAAGAGCCACCGGAACATATACAGAGAGT
Organism: Tromatobia lineatoria; assembly: GCA_949699805.1. Taxonomy (NCBI): domain Eukaryota; kingdom Metazoa; phylum Arthropoda; class Insecta; order Hymenoptera; family Ichneumonidae; genus Tromatobia; species Tromatobia lineatoria. The sequence goes on along the minus strand of OX453036.1, from coordinate 4,095,657 downwards.
GACTTTTGCGTCGAGTGCACACTCGAGCGAACGCTATAAGGGCGGAAGCCGTGGAAGGAGCGAGCGAAAGAGGGGCAAGGGGGGAAAGGCGAAGAGGCGACGGGCGTGCTCGTGTCACTCCCTTTCACATCGTCGGTCCGACACAACGGAATTGCGTGTCAGAGGTAGCGAAGCCGTTCGTCGCTTTATTTTCTTCTCGCGCGACGACCAACTACGACAACGAGGAACCTCTTCTTGCTCTTTCGCCCGCTTACACACGTTCGTTTTCATTCGTTACGTACTGTCTCTCGCTTTTTCTTTCAGCTAGTTTCCAGAGCACGTCCATCCCTTTCTCTTTCTACAACCTAACACTGTTGCTTTTGGTATATTACGACGGCGCCTGATTAAGCTGAAAGCTACTTCGCGCTTTGTACGAGTGCTTGTAAACATCCGTACATGCTTATCCGCGTCAACTTATCGCACGAAACTTTCGGGTTAAGGAAGTTCGGTCGGCATTTCTGAAATTTCAAAAACTGCGCAGTTGTGATATACATTGTGAAATATTCTTATATTCGTCAATTTATTGTTAATTTATTAATATTATGTTTTGTTAATTTCTGGGTATTATGAGATTTATTTGAATTACTCTATTCTAACACAACCCTATTTTTACTCTGTAAATTCTTATTTATTTTCACGATGTCCGCACAAGGAATTGTTTTTTCTAATGCGATTTCAGAGCCGAGAAAAATTTAATTACAAGAAATAATTTCCCGAGCTTGTTGAGAAGTTCAGATATTTTAGAATAAAATTTTATTTAGCTCAAATGAAGTCTATTTCGGTTAAATAAAATTCTATTGGGTCAGCCATTAAAAAAAAAATCGCACTCTATAATAGATTCAAATAAACTTATCAGACCCATTTCTCTGGGTCTGGATGTGTAATTGTGATAAAATATGAAACTCATGACACAATGAAAATGAAAGTAACTAATTTATGAGACTTATAATTTATACATTTTCATTTCTTTTCGTACTGAAGATGCAAAACTGTTAGTCAAATAAAAATCGAATCGAAAATGTATTCTTTGATGTGATATGATGAAATGTAGCACTTTGATATTTTAAGGCAAATTGTCAAAGAGCATATTAGCTTTGCACAATCAAATTACTTTGTCACTTTTTATACATGTTTTTGAAAGGTTGTATAAAAGACTATCAATTTTTATGCTTATTTTACTGGAGCGTGTTATAAGCGAACCTCCTTAAGTGTCGTAATGGAAACGTCGTTCCGTAGTCGGACGGGAACACAAACGACCTGTCTCACACTCCCGGTACTTGACTCGTGTTTTTATCCTTTTTTACACAACTCCTCGTTATGCCAGTCTCAGCTCATTCAATCCCTGACTTGCATTTTCTTTGCTTATCCTTTCTCGGGTACCTACTATTTTCGCACTATGCAAACAGAGATTATCTACTGTGTGTTGAGGATTGGGATGGCGCGAGTAATGCTGATCCTATTGAAAGCCGAGTACAGTGGAGGTCTTGGGATCAGTACATTGCAGAGCGAATGGATTACAGAGAGTTTTGTAGCAGCCATCTTCCTTTACTACCCTTTTTCTCTCTGGTAAATGTATTCTTCTCGGTGTCGGATGAAATAAGTTCGGAATAACAGGAGGCTAATTCTTTAATTTAAATAGAAATAAGGCGAAGAACGTGGATCTACGTAATGCCCGTTATTTTGCATCTTATGTTTAATAATGAAGATCATTGTCTGTAACATTACAAAGAAACTCGAGTAAAAATATAGAGCGTTACATCGAGCGTAAATCTGGTAGAAGAGAATTGTGGGTAACACCGAACACCCCGATTACTCACTATGTATTGATAATATCTAATTACAATGTTGTGCGTCGATTAATGTACACGGAGTGTGACTGAATCGTATTCCTTTTTATCATTAAATGATTATAAAAACATTTAAAAAGAAATCTGACATGTTTTGGCGATTCACGATCTAAAATTTACCTCAAAGGAAATAAGGATTTCTTCTTATGTATATTTGCTAATATTTTACTTGAGATGTTCTTATGTATTCTTTATTATTTTTACTTTTATATCGTTTTTGAAAAATTGTTCTTGTCGAAATATTACCGACTGTAGACAAAAGTTACGTTGTGAAGCCGTTTTGGGGTAATAGCGAACAGCATTTGTTGGTAATCGCGAACGCGTGGCACGATTGACGTCTAACGCCGTTTTTGACGTTTAACTCGTGGTATCGATGAAATAATGTTATTTTATTAGCTAATATGTGTGATCGACGGAATTAAATTATTCTGATATATGCAGTAGCAGTTTATTGGCGAATACCGTTCGTTAATTGTGGAATTTTAAGGTTACGTATGTACAATTTATTTACTAAATACATAATGAAAATGTTCGAGCAAAAAAGTGATCCGTATGTTGCAAGTTTGGGAAAGACAAAACGTGAAAACTGTGATATCAATTAATGTGATAGATGATCGAGCGACAACAAAGAGTTCCTATATTTACGTATATTTTGTTAAAGTGATACTTCTATTTTAGTAAAATAAATAAAAATTACGCGTGTTTTAATTATAAATGTGTTAAGTATTCGATCAAAATAAAAGTTCATGATTGTTCTCCTAGTTTTCGTCTATTGCAGTGCCTAAAAACTTATTATGTAGATCTCCGAAAGCATCGTTCGGGATTACTCACACCCTGTTCGCTATTAGCCGACGGTAAGGGTAATGCCGTACATTGGCACATTTTTTACAGCCGCGGGAAAAGTGTATTTTTCGATATTATATCGGAAAATGTTGTCGCTGTGTCGAAGAAGACATGCCAAGCTGTGATTTTGAGCCTTAAAATATTAAAATAGTTGCTTTTTTGTGTGTTTAATTTCGATTCTTTCTTAGATGTTCGCCATTCCTCCGTTCTACCCTATTGCCAAGCTCCTAGCAGGGGTTTTTGATAAGTCAATCAGGGCCTGTTTTGTACACGATACAATTTGTACAAATAATTATTCAGGGAACTGCTGGCTCAACGAGCTAATATAGTGATAGCTCCGTATTATGTGCTAATCTACAAAAACATTTCGTTGGACTACACTGAGACAAAAGGTCTCATTAAAATTTTCGTAAAATTTTATATTATTCTATTTTATGACTTGAAATGTATCTTACAGAATAACTCTTAAATTATTTTAGAGCCTTGAGATCATAAGAAAAAAATATATAAATAAATAGAAATATAGTCGTAATTATTTATCAGACTTCAATGTGACAATAATAATTGCTTCCAAAAACCGACACTGATGGTTACGTTGTAGGTCTGCGTTTCTGGGGATCCCCCGAGTTAAGCAGCATTGTTTGCGACCGTAACTTGGATAGGTGACCGCTTAGCCGTGCACCAGCTGGCTCATCAACCAGTGAGCGGGAGGTCAGTTTTTCTGAGGCCTCGGTGTACAGTCTTAGGTTAACTACTTTCGTGTGTACACTGGAAAAGCAGGAGAATATTCGACCGTCTGTACCGGTTTACAGGTTTTCCGCAGTTTCGCATGGCGAATGCGGTACGGTGTAGCTATGGCGGCTGCGAACGCTTTGGAAGCTAAGTTAGCTTAGTAAAGTGCGGGTGGCGAATGATACGAATAAGGCTGCGAAGAGCGGGCAAAGAAATAACAGGACGGTACCAACAATTTGTTTACGTGGCGATATGTCACAAAATAGAATCCGTACTAGAAGCACGTTTGCTCCATGTGCTGGTCGAGACAGAAAAGAGCTCGAATTTTCGGATTAGCGTCTCGCTCGGCCTCGAGCTTGTACAATATGTACTATCCACATTGAGCAATTATACTAAAAGACCTAATTATGCGATATCATCATATGACACCAACGCTCTGTAATTACCGACCGCAGTTATGAGCTGAAATGTAAAAAAGAAAAGATGAGGATTTCTTACACTCACGATCAAATAGTGCATTTGAATTTTAAGAAGAACATTACACGGTCTGTATAGAAACACTTACTTAGTGTGCGTATAATTGAAAAACAGTTCCATTGTTTTATTATAACAGTTCATTGTTTTAAAGCAAAGTTTTCATTGATTCGACAAAACAGTCTCTTTGAATTCTTGAAAAGATATATTTAATGGGCAGTACGTACTGGGAATTTCAACGACGAATGTGAAACACCTATAGGGCGGTCTTAGATGCGAGATCTAACCTCACTTTTTTATTTTACGATTCTACCGAACAAACGGCTTCGAGTTTCGAGCAGCCTGTACTTTAGTCTACTTCTGCCGTAGTTGAAGACGTTTTCTCCACGTTTGAGCTTCATCTGCTGAGTAGCTGAGCTTAGGAAAAAATAGGGCTTTTAAGGTAGTCCTCCTGCACGGTCTGACGCCGTATAAGTTCGAGGGAGAATTAAACAAAATTTACGAACAGTTCTCGATGAGATATAAATCTGAAAAAAATCGAGCGTATAGAAAATGCCGAAACGGTTATTTTGGCATAATAATAATTGAAAAATGTTATTGACAAAGTACTTAAATAAATAATAGTGCAACAAATTACCCGGAAACCTAACTTTTTTTTGTTATCCAAAACATTTGTTTATTTTTCTAAATACGTATGTATTTTTTTCTGATTTTCAATTTTACACTTGGAAGAAACGGCCATTTTCAAACATCAGATGAAATTCTAAAAATATCCACACGTATTCAGAAAAAAAAACAAATCGTGTTCATAACAAAAGAAAGTTAGGTTGCCGGGTAATTTATTGCACAATTATTTATTGAAGCAATTTGTTAATAAAATTTTTCAATTATTATTATGTCAAATTAATCTCTTCAGCATCTTTCATATAGTTGATTTCTTTTAGATTTTTATTTCGATTTTATTTCGATATAACGATTGGAATTGATGCTCAAATATCTTGCATATCCTGAATTCAAAATTTGTGATTTGAAAAAGACAGTGACGTTTCTAATTCCAGAATTTACAGATCTGCCGTCTAGATGGAAACTCCATCTAGAATTTTTGTCTGGTCAAGATATCTAATTTTGGTCTTCATTATCATTCTGAACTTGCATATTCCATCACGGAAACATTAGTTTTGATCCTTTTCAGTATGATTTCCTAAAAACTGACTTTCAATCTTTCAGATTCTACTCAGGGAGAAATTTCTGGGTTATGACATCATAAAACGGTGATAACAAAAACCGTTACAAGAGGCTGAACAATTTTTTGTTCGGCTGACAAATCAGTTTTGCTATGCTGACAAATCTATTGCTTGGCTGACAAATCAGTTTGGCTGGATTGATCAAACTTTTTGTTAATCCAACAACACGATTTTTGTTGTCACTGTTTTAAGTTGTCACAACACAGACATTTTTCTGCGTACAAAATTCACATATCAGATTTTTAGACGAAAAATCCACCTCGGATTTTTCCGGTTTCAAATTGCGCGTAGGGTAACGATAAAAATGAGCAGAGACGAATCTTCGTAAAGTGTCAACTATTCCGGGGTTCTCCATGACTAAGCGCTATCTTTTGCTCATGTATTTTACGTTTGTCTCCACCGTTCCCGGATCTATCGTCACCACTCTATCTTATCTTTTCCTCTCTGTCTGTGAACAGTTCGCACATGAAAGTGCGACTTTTCACGAGTTCTGCACGACGTGTGAGCCTTGAAAGGCGTTGTAATACGTACTCGACGACTGCACACACAATTTCCTCGAGAGTGGCTTTCGCGTGGCTCGTTCTTTCACTTGTGCTCACTCGTTCGTTCGTTCGTTCGTTCACACTTTTCCCTGGGGCGGCATAAAAACGCACGACAAATTGCCACGTGTGTTTACGCTAAATCGTTTAAGTGAACACTTGGCGCTACGTACGCCATATGCGGGTTGGTTACACGTAACATTCGGCAGCGTTTGCCTGGAACCCGCCAAAGTACCGAAAGTTCGTAAAGTCGCAAGATCGGGATCACAAATTTTGTGACCGGTGGGATATGTGATTGGCATCAGAAGTCAACATCTGGCTACCGATGTACACAAACATTTTTCGGTATTCTTAATCCTCATAAAAGCATAATTTTTGTTAAACAAATAATCAGTGAATTTCGGGGGCTCACAATCCTCTTTTAAAAAAGACATGTCACATGGAAAGTCGAACACTGAAAGAAAAGCATATCGTTGATTTAACGATGTCACATGATAAAACGAATATTGGAAGGCTTGCAATGTTGTATGGTTGAAGCGATGATAATATAATTGAAAAAACGATACTTGCAAGGTTATCGGAAACAAACGTTGAAATCGTATATGCAACGTTTTTGACGCATATACGATAAAAAATTGATATGCCTGAAGAACCATCAAAACAAGATCTAATAAACTTTTAACCATTAGCAATGTATAAAATGTCGACCGGACAATTTTTTAGAAAATTCCAATAAATTCCAATAAAAATTTTTTCCAATAAATTCATATTGACTTTTTTATACTAACATTAGTACTTCACTTAATAAAAGTTAAAAAAACAAAAACCAAGACTTTGTTTGTCTGTAACTTTATGAATATTAACGATACGAAAAACTCGCGAATAACTTTTTTGTAGTGGGTCTAGGGGTGTGTGGGTTCTCGAAAGTTATGGGTTCTCGATGCTCGGGTCGGATCCGAGTTTTCTCGATCGGATTCGAGTCGGGTTCGAGTAACCCGAAAATGTCGAAAAAACCCGAAGATCTCGAGTAAGCCCGAAAATCTCGAGAAAACCCGAGAAAGTTTTTTTTGCGGACATGGTATATTAAATTTTAATTAATATACGAAACGTTGTAAAATTACAGTTATTATATTGAAAACTCATCATGTATGAGTATTTATTATACCGTATATTAATTTTACGACATTTTTTTTTGTATACTAATTGTTATTTACATATTGAATCTAGTATATGCATATTCGCGAGATAATCCAATACTTTATATTCGTTTTCAAACATATTTCACAGTGTAAGTCACTTGAGTTTCCAATATAATAATTGTAATTTTACAATGCTTGCGTATATTAATAAAAATTTGATAGACCGTATCCGCAAAAAAACTTTCTCGGGTTGACTCGAGATTGTCGGGTTTTCTCCAGATTTCCGGGTTTTTTCAGGTTTTCGCAAAATTTTCAGGTTTTCTCGAGATTTTCGGATTTTCTCAAAAGGGTATTCTCGATTTTCTCGGGTTTTCTTGAAATTTACGGGTTTTCTAAAAATTCACGGGTTTTCTCGAAATTTACGGGTTTTCTCGAAATTTACGGGTTTTCTTGAAATTTACGGTTTTCTCGAAATTTACGGGTTTCCTAAAAATTTACGGGTTTCCCCGAAATTTACGAGTTTTCTCGAAATTTACGGGTTTCCTCGAAATTTACGGGTTTTCTCGAAATTCATGGATTTTTTCGAAATTTACGGGTTTTCTGGACATTTTCGGTTTACTCGAACCCGACTTGACTCCAATAGAGAAAACTCGAACCCGACCCGAACCCGAGTTTTCGAGAACCCGCACACCCCTAAGTGCGTCGGATGGACATCAAAATTTTTCTTATTTTTTTGTCCTAACGTCAATAGTTTAGCTAAGTAATGTAAAAAAAATTGAAAATTTCCAACATGAAACATTTTAAGGCTCTGCAAAATATCAAATATTGAAGATGAAAATTCGTCTTTATAAGATTTTTTGTTTGAAATTTAATGATTCATAAGATATAGTCATTTATTTTATGAAAAAAAATCCTTCTTAGGTTGCAGGGAGAAAGAATGGAAAAAAATCACTTTCCTATGTTATTTAAATGGGAATACTCCGAACGCGATGATGGACCTCTAAGAACTAAAATTATGAGCTCCTCATTCGACAGGATATGTACTAAGACGTATTCTACGATATTTTAGGCGGAGAGCAAAGAAAAAAAAATATCGCTTTTTTGGCACACCCTAATAATTATATTTGCTATAACCAAAAAATATAGATGTTACTCCTGGGAATTATATTAATGGTTCATCCAACTATTTTCTTATATTTGGTATAACCATAAAATATACACGTTCCACCTGGGAACTATAGTTTATAGTTAGATTATCGTATTTCTAACTATATTTGTTTTTAAATAGACAGATTTTTCTCGCGTGTAATATCGAAAACTGTAGCCAGGTTCCAACTATTCTGATTGGTCGTCGAAAACTTCAACGTAAAGTCAACTTCAGACTGTGATAATCACCGCAGAATCACACTTACCGCGCGCGTTTTGAATCGCTGTACTTTTTGCATTAATGGAGTAGAATTCATGTTTCTTTTCGTACAAAAAAGAGATAGCACATCGGAAGTTGATTATATCGAAATACCGAAGCAGAAATCGAGTAACCTCATGTAGGAGTGTACAATTGGCCCAGTACTAGGCATGTGTTGATAACCAGTCTCTCAGTGATGGCGAGTTAACAGTGACCAGCACTGGCTCATTACTGGCTAACTACCGGATGATAACTTGGGCCCAGTTACGGTAGTTGTGTACGGCCGGGTACTGGGGGCTAATGATGCCCAGGAATGGCAACAAACACGGCCAGTATCGGGCAAGTAACGGCGGGAACGATAACTTTTCGTCTTTCGTTTCGAAAATTATGAATGGTTTTTTATAGAAAAAAAAAATAGAAACGATACTCGGCCCACTTTGGTTTTAGGCTCAAAAATTTTATTATTCCATGCAGAGTTTTTAAGAATTTTTTCAGATTTTTTTATTTAAGCTAAAATATGTTCGCTTTGAAAGATTGCAAAAAAAATTGGAATAAAAAAAATCTGAAAAAATTTTCCAGTACTTTTTGGAGTTGGTCTAATCATATAAAAAAGGTTCAACCAAATCTGAGAGGTCGAGGGTCCGACTCAGGTCGAAACGGTATGTAATGACCCATATATATAAAGGGTTGTTAACTTTGGAGTATGTTGCCGTTATTTGGGCTAGGGGTAATAATGCGCCGGGCTAGATTGATTTCACTCGAGTCACCAGAATTTTTTGTGATTATTCGGTGCTTATCTTTCGTGTCTTTGAAGTGTACTGTGGTGCTATACCGACATAAGTTTGGGTTGATGGAGCAATTTTTAGTTGGTCGAAATGTGAAATTTCTGCAGCTCATTTTTCATGGGGTGTGGTCTATTGTGGGGATATTATTTACGTCTTGAATGTAGCCGAGGTTATGGAGGTAAGTAAAGCATTTCGGAGGGATGAAGTCTTTATGCCTTGTTTTTCCAAAGAGGAGGGGTTGGGGGAGCCAGGGACCGTTGATGAGGTTATTGGATGAAACTTTTGCAGAGTTGTGTATGCGGTTTCTAATAAGTTTAAAAGTAAGGGCGTCAATACGGTGGATATTAGACTTGTCTTAAATTTTTTGACTGTTTATGTCGTGACGGTAATTGGATTTGGCAGATCTCCACATGCTTAGACATGCTCTCAGACATTTGCGTTTAAAAATGCGTAGCTTTTCCATCTAATCGGCTTTTAGGTTGAACCAAATTAGGGCACCTTAGGTAATTATAGCCCTCATGAGGGCTGAGTATACCAGCGGACTCTGAGTTTGGAATTGAGGTCCTTCGAATAGAAAAGACGATGGAGAGATTTGAATGCATTTTGCGCTTTATTTTTCATTTTATTCTTTAATTATTCTTTATTTATTTAATCGGGTAGTTATAAGGGTGGTCCTTAGAACGGCATTTCGTATTTCAATCCTGCCGCCCTCCAGATCCGTTCGGAATAAATAAAAAACCATTCTAAATTTTTTTCAGATTTTTTCTTCCTCGCTTAACCTTCTCCACGGGCATCGATAATATTTGACGTTCAAAAAATCTGAAATTTACACAAATTACGCTGTGAACATACTACTATATAAGGGAAAACACCACAAGCCCCCTACCCTGAAATTTTATATATATTATATAGATTTACGCTTCTGAAAAAAACGAAAGTTGAAGTGTTTAATGGGTTTATCGGTTTTAAGCAATCAATATTTTACCACGCAACTATTTGTTAGTTTAAAAGTTTTAAATTTACACAAATAACATGTTGGAGAATTAAGAAATACAATATGTTATTTTAATTTTCAGTAGTAATATCCCGAGACCTTCAAAATTATCGGAATATTTCCCGATTCTTTCGTTTGCTGAGCAACGAGAGGGAGAAGTAGATGTTCATAGTGGGTGTTGAGAGGTGCTTCTTATGCTTTCAAAAACTTAACAGATGTTAGGTTTTTATCCGGGCGTATTTTCGGACTGAGTCCTCCCTAAGAAAGATTACAATCTTTGGTTTCATTTCATTTATCCAAAACTCTTAATAAATTGAAAAATGAATAGACAACCGAAAAAAAGCAGCTTAAATTAACTATGCTACCGGCGAGGTAAGTGCGTAATTTTCACCGAGGGTCAAATTTGATGCTCAAGGTTGTTACTACTTTTTTTCAACGAAGGACTATTACGCATGAGCAATATGGTTGTCATTACTCCCGCCGGGCAGAAGTAAATCGTTTTCCACCCTAGGGAGTAATCAACCTAGATTTTGTAGGTCTACGAGTCGAAGGTAAAAAATTAGGGTTTTCGCACTCGCGTCAGGCGCACGAAATGAGATTATTTTGGCAAAGTGGAAGAAGAACGTAATTTCATTCATTCTCACCCATTTTGTGTAGCGAATATGGACCATTTTTCGATGCCGAAGATAACGCGTCATATCCACCATCATTTAACCGTGGAATTTAACGGCTGGAAATTTCATGTCACTTCTGAACGCCCATAGGAGGAACCAACAGTTTGTATCCCATTTCACTGATCGCTCTACAGTAGCATAACATCATCGACTTTCTGTATATAGACTGTAGATGTGCGTTAGGGGTGTGATCGACCGTCGGAAATTCTATATATTCCCGCGAGGATCCACTTCGAGCCAACCAGTCGAACCTTTCGTGCCTGAAACTGTAACCTAACACTGCTTACGAAAACGCGTGCTTCGCGGATAGCGTGTAACCCCTCGAATATAATATGCCAAGGATACGACATAGAGAACAGAAACTGCGGTGAAAACAACCCCCCAAAGTTTACAATGTTCTGGCTTCCTTCTCAATTGCAAGCCCGCGTTAAGATTAAATAAATTGTCACGATTTTTACTTATTAATTAAGGGGACCAAGTCAGCTAGAAAATGTCAATATAAAACATTAATTAAAAAATAGCCAGACTGTTTACAAACAAAATTAATTCCAACCACTTACAGTATACATCAAGCATTATTATTGTGCAATTTTGTGCGGTGATACGGTGCGCCATAAGATTATGGAAAAAAGTGTAACTTCTTTCATTTGTCGTAAACTTCAGATCAAACCGATTGGCAGAAAATAGGTTTTGATTGATCATTTTGTTGCTAAGAGTAAGCATTCCGGATTGGATACAGAATTTTTTTTCTAACGCTGTAAAATAAAGTTATCAGTATTAATAATATTAATCATACCACGTAATTTTGTAATAAAACTGCTACTTGTATTCTTCATTATCTATAATAATCAAACATAAGTTCAACCCGATCGTTTACTTCTTTAACGCTATTATTGTCAATGCTGCGCACTATTTTGTATCAATAAAAGAAACACGAGACTTAAATTTGTGTTTTATTTTCCGTCCTGAGATTCCCTGAAGCAATTGAAGTGACTATACAATTTGGTGGCATGTACAAGATCAATAGGTTAGTTTTACACATCTTTTTTTAATCAAGTAAAAAAAGGTTGTAACTCGGATTTTCAGAGGAAGAATATGCGTCTTGAAAAGGATGGCATATGTAAAAAATCTATGATGGACAAAAAAATGCATGTATTATTTGCCCATGAACTCTGCTTTTCACTAAAAAAAAAGCTCGAAAAAAAAACCAAATGGATATGTGCACAATATTTTGTGCACGATATTTTGTGCACGATGTTTGGGGCGTTTTTTATAAGATAATTGCGTGCACAAAAATAATCCTGCTTTTTACTTTTGTGAACGTTTTCAACGAATATGTGTAAAACTATAATTTATTTGTAATGTGTAAGGACAACATGTGTACATCTTTTTCAAAAGAATTATTTCATTTTAACAATATTTGCGATAAATGGATTTTTTTTCCAATGTGTACAAAAACTTCGTACACAAATAATGATATGTGCATGACGTTTTTTTAAAGAATATTAATTTAGAAATCAATGTGTACATTTGAAATCATTATGTGCACGTTTTATTCGATTTTTTCAAATGTGCACAATCCTCAACGTGTACAATTCTTATGTACATACCTGTACTTAATACCCTGTCGTTTTAATATGGACAAAAAATTTCATTTTTCAAAAACTTACCACATATTGACTTGCGATTGATTCAATTTTCACTGCAGCCCAAAATCCTATATTTAATCCGGAATGCCTTTTTTCAGGAACAAAATGATCCATCAAAACTCATTTTCTGCCATTCGGTTTAATCTGAAGTTTACGATAAATGAAAAGAAATTTAGGTGCGTCGGGAAATGGACTTCAAATTTTGGAATAGAATAAAATTTCTTATTGACATAATCGATGCCACATATTCTCTAATATTTTTTCTTACTTTGAATGTCTGTCAAGAAAAGTTACCATTTTTCAAGTGAACTATTTTTCATTATCTTTGTGAATATATGGAATTTGGATTATAGTTAATTGATACCTTAGTTTAAAATAATTGAATTAATTAACACGTCAACGGAATATACGTAAAAGTTCTTCTGACGCTTCGCTGAGAGGTTATTCATAATACCGGTCATCTCTCAGCACTTCATTTCACTTCCGAAAACTTTGTCTGCACTATAAGCGAAAAAGTGTTTTAAAAAAGTGAACGTTGGCGTTTACATGCGTTGTCATACTTATAATGCAGTATGTAGATGAAAATTAGCCAATCATTTTGCAACACTCAGTAGACCAGTATTTACAATTTAAAATAAACACCACTGCATCTCCGGTATACACATAATAACTGCGATGCACGCGCCAGCGGCGAAAATCAGAAGTGCATCGATTTGCACACAGCACATTGTTCTCGTAACCCGGTGGCGCAAGTCACACGATTGTTGTGTTTTCATATACGTAGCTAGAACTTGAACATTTACAAAATCATTCTAATGCCTGTAATTTCCGTATTTTTTTCAAATTTCGGTTTAAAATTTGGTGACTATGTAGTCCACATAATATAGAATCCAAATAAAAAATAAATAAAAAGATTTTTTATCATCTTTTATGTGACTTGTTCCTCTGAGGACTCTAACTTTAAACATGGGACCTTTTATTTTGATAATAAAAAGACCAGGTATCAAATACATTTTCTGAAAAAAATTCCTATCATTTAAATGAACAAAGCCTCTTGACAAAAAACATTATTCCTTGGGTAACTGAAGTGAAAATCTGCAGCAACTGGGAAATAGTATTTTAGGATACAACTGCGGTAATATCTATCTGATGAGTGTGAGTTTGTGTCTATTAAATCACACGAATTACGCTCTACTTCACATGATTAAAAAATAGTGATTCAGCGAATGGCAAGCGTGCGCAAAACGTCCATTATTGTACTATGAAATGAGAATTCAAGCGTCTAGAAAATTGTTTGATAAAACAATTACGCTTAAGAAAGTATTTGGTGCTTAACCAGTTTTACTATTAATACAGATGAAATGTTTTTATATGCAATGCGGAAAGATTCAATTTTTAAATTTCAAAATAATTTTATATATTCATTTTTGCACTCATAACTACCCCAGTCAACTTTCCTAAACTCAGTGCTGTGAGTTGCATGAATAAAAAATACGGCGATGCATCCCCAAAGCCCGTGTCACTCAGGGAACCTAAAAAAACTGTCAAGTTGAACGAACCCCAGTCATCATCTCACGTTCCCAGCTCCAGCTATACGAAAAAGCTCTCTGTCGTCGCGAAGAGTGTGTGACACTCTGATATGTTGCCCGGACTAGTCATTCAAGAGGCAAGAGTGTTTTCAGTCAGTGAATTGCCCTCCCGAAAAAATAGTAGTCAACGAGACAAACGTCAGACTGAGACAATAGAGCAGTCAGGAAGAGAAGCAAAAGTGAACTTGAAGGGTTGCGCTTAGGATTTGGAAGGAAAGAGATGAGTGACGGCGGAGGGAGATTGGTGAATAACGGAGACTGTACTCTTCCTCTTTCTGCTATTGTCGGACTAGGAATATGAGAAATATATACATGTGAAGAAGCCAGCAAGTATCCACAGTGCTCAAAGTTACAGCTATAGCTCGCTCCCGGGAATGTCATCTTTCAGGGCTCGTTGTTCTTCTATCCGTCTGTCGATTCAACAGACCAAAACACGAAGAAAGACCAAAAGCAGCCTCAATGAAAATGATAAGGCAACTGAAGCTTCATAGCTTCAACATTATTAGTATTTATTCGTACAACTACAATTATCACAGAAACTAAAATTGATGTTATCCCAAGACTTTTTTAACATTTTATTGAAATTTTGGAAAAAAATTTCAAAAATCTAACATTGTTTGAAATTTCGAAAAACATTGTGCAAAAATGTAACATTGTTTGAAATGTCGAAAAACATTTTTTTTAATGTCGAAAAACGTTATCAAAAATCCAATATTTTTTGAAATGATGGAAAATGTTGTTTCAAATCAAGTTTTTTCAATGTTAACTGAGTCATTGGTTGATCAATGAAGTTTTTGGCTATGTTAACTAAGTTATTGGTTAACCAATCAAGTTTTTGGTTATGTTAACTAAGTTATCGGTTGATCAATTAAGTTTTTGGTTATGTTAACTAAGTCATTGGTTGATCAATGAAGTTTTTCGTTATGTTAACTAAGTTATTTGTTGACCGACCAACTAATTTCGAAGACTTCATCATCTCTTATCAGCTCATTGTTCAAAATCTCGAAGAATGACATTCAGCTGTAATAACCTTGATTATGGAGTGATCCATAAGCAAAAGTGAACTTGAACAGGTACGCTTTGAATTTAGTATAAAACAGATCAGTGACGGCGAAAGAACATTTGTGAATAACGGACTCTACCAACGAACTCTTTCAGACATTGTCAGAGTAGAAATATAACAGGTATGCATATACATGTAAAGAAGCCAGCCAGTAACTACAATGCTCAAAGTTATAACTATAGCACGTTCCACGGAATGTCATCTTTCAGGGCTCGTTGTTCTTCTATCCGTCTATGTCCCTCTATCCGTCTGTCGATTCAACAAACCAAGACACGCAGAAAGAGCAAATGCGCAGCCTCCGTAGAACGTATATAGCAACTGTAGCTTCATAGTACACATCACTATGTGTATAACGTCTTATTCCAATGCTAGCTAGCCTCAGTCTACTTCAACACTACTACCACTGCTAGCAGTAGTGGCACTACTGTCATCGCTGGGGGTTGCAAAGGGATGAAGAAACGGGTGGCTATCGAGGCGACTAACCGAGACACACACATATATATAAAGCGAGGTGCGCGCACGCCGGCAAGTTCAGTCGTCCACCGCGTGCCGAGCCGCGAACATCTCCCGCATAGAGACTTTCTGATACTCTGTTATCGTCTCTGCCGAAATACCTCTATTTTTCTTCCCCTCATTATCTTCTTTTCCTTCGTCAGATAATTATCTATTATTTCCACGGTCAATTACTCAATACCTTTTTTCTATCAATCATCTCCCAATCCCGAAATCCACAAAATGACATAAGAAAAAAAATTAACGATATTTGGGACGTATTAAAAAAAAAACGTGGATAATACGCGTAAGCAGGATTTCTACTGCATGCTGAAGAGAAGACCGAAATGCTGTGGACTTAATCGAACTCTCGAATTCTTTGACTTTCAACGCATGTTTTTTTTTTTTCATTTTTAGTCATGACGATTGAAGATTAATATGATTTTAGAGTGACTAGAGTGGAGGACTCTCTTTGTATGTGGTTTTCGCTACTTTTTGGGCAGCGATTTTTTTTTTGTTTTTTGATATTTTTGTACGCGGCCGGTGGTGAATTTTTTTATGGCCATGGCCATGCTTAGAGGAATCGCTGCTTATACGCGGCGAGGCCAGGATCTTACCGGTGGCCGAAGTGAACCGGTGTGAGAGATCTACAGTGACAATTATGCGAGCTAACGATGAAGCTGAAAATCTGCGCTATCCTCTTTCTCACTTTTCTACGAATTTACGAAGGCCTTGAAAGTAAGAGTTCATTATGGACAGTGTTGATGTTTGAAATGTTAGTTGACATTGTAGAATTTATTTATTGGATTAAATAGGAATCCGTGGGTATTGAACTCTCTTAATTCGAATCGCGACTGTGAGGATGCCTTTTTGTATTTTAAGATGAATTCTATTTTGCAATAGAAAAATAAAATGGAAAAAAATTACTGCACGAAGTTACAATTGCTGTGAAGTATGAATCGATTCTGGAGCATATAATAAATGTTAAAATAACTTGAGATAATTTATGTAAATTTAAAAAATGCTTCAACTTTCTAAATTAAATCTGCCTCTCTGAGAAAGCAACTATTATAAAATACAAGGTATAGTACAGATTCTTGGTGGCCCAGAAACGTGGGATCCGTTTAATTTGTAAATTAAGAGCCTAACATAAATGAGATGTTTCTTTCATGGTGTTAGACGATATGAAAATCAAGACTTTCTTTTGATTAAATTCAAATTATATTTCATGAAACCAAGTTATAAAATTCCAATCTTGAGCACAAAGCATTATTATGCTATCAGTTTTCATTTGAAAGTAGTAATACCTTAATTCGAATGTAAATAATGATGAACCTTCATAGTAAAGAACCCTAATATCCTTATGTTTGTTAGAACCTCCATTTCAATATCTTATTGCAAAATTTTGTCCACCCCGAAAAACGCTTAGATCATAATGTCTTAATGTCGTATCGCATGTATATGTTAATTATGAAATAAATATTACAACGTGTACGTTACGATTTTGATATTTTCTCTCGATTGATTGCGAGTGTTATACACATAAACGAAGGAAAAATAGTTCTTTCGATAGTCTACAACGGAAACACATTAAGAATTTGAAGACCCCCAGCAGAGATACGAGATACAAATCGTTATGATTTAATTTTTTTTCGATTTTCTCGAGGCAGAAATGCATAAATAAAAATGGAAAATAGTTGACAATTTTTATATGCAAAGCCCATAATTTTCTTACTTTTGTTCGGTTCTTTTGCTTGAAATTTTTTCCGCCCAGATAAACGCTTAAATTATTATGTCTTAATATCGTATCGCATTTATATTTATGAAATGAATATTGCGATTTGGTGTAGGTCACGGTTGTGTTATTTCTTCTCGATAAGTTTCGAGCAGTCTACACATAAAGCGAGGAAGGATCGATCCTTACAAGCACATATCATTACTATATGATTTTTTGTCAATTAGACGGCAGAAATGCATAAATTAGGATGGGAGCAAATTGCAGAAACTTTATAATTAACGACCTTAATTTTAAACGCGAATTATTATCATTCCATTTTTTGTAATTTACAGACAGAAATGCATGAATAAAATCGGAAACTAATTACCAATCTTTATAATAAGAAACCTCAATTTCCTTATTTTTTTGTTGAACCCTCCTTTCGAAATCTAATTTCGACATTTTTCCCGCCCAGAAAAATGCTTGGTTCAATGTGTCTCAATGTCCTATCGCGTGTATATGGTAATTATAGAATAAATATTGCAGTTTGGTTTACGTCGCAATTATGTTATTTTCTTCGATTCATTCCGAGCGATCTGCATATAAAGCAAGACAGAATTGATCCTTCAATTATATTGATGGCTTATCCAACTATTGTCCTATATTTGGTACAATCATAAAACATATAGATGTTTCTCCTGGAAACTATAGTTTATAGTTAAATTATCGTCGGTCTAACTATATTTTTTTTTTCAATTACCAGATTTTTCTCTGAGTGTAGTACTTAAAGTCCGTAGTGCAAGTACAGCTGTGCTTCAAGTACCAGGTGGAATAGAAGTACTTCAAGTACGGTTCGTTTAAAAACGTGTTCTCAAAGTACTTTATACTTTTAGTACTTTTCAAAAGCATGTGCTTAAAGTACTTTATACGTTGAGTACTTTTCAAAATCGTTTACTCTAAGTACTTTATACGTTGAGTACTTTTCAAAACCGTTTACTCTAAGTACTTTGTACTTTTAGTACTTTACCCAGCTCTGATGGTAATTATGGAATAAATATTGCAATTTGGTGTACGTCGCGATTATGTTAGTTCCTCTCGATTAGTTTCGAGTGGTCTACACATAAAGTGAGGAAGGATCGATCCTTCGATAGTCTACAACATACACATTGAGGCTTTTAAGACTCCCAGCAGAGATACGTAACCGTCGATGGAATACGTGCGCTCTCAGATGGGGCAATAAAGTAACCGGGGTGACATCCACCCGAGCGATAGACTGTACGTGCGGAGGGAAAAGAAGAAGAAGAAGAACTTGGTCCGGCGAAGCGCGGCAAGCTGCATTCTCTCTCTCTCTCTCTCGCTAAGTGAGAGAGCTCGCTGACTGATACACGACGTAAACTCCCGTACGCGTCGTTAAGCTGACTATACGATTCCCATCGTATATACTACACGGAGTGTGCATGCATATATATATATCGAGAGATGTTCGACGTCTAAATATAAAGCTGTCATTTGCCCCCTGTCGGCAGCGCCCACGCACTTTGTAATACCTTTGCCTTTCGAGTACCGCTCGTAGATTTTTTCACGCTGTGAAGCTTCAGAGAAAATTAATATTTATGCGAATCACTGACAGGACGATTTATTCTTACAATTCAATTGTAAACTTCAAAAGGACTAATTTCATCTTGTAATATTTTTCTTGCCCATAATAATATTTCGAACGTTTTCATCTTTCGATTAATTTTTACTAATGCATTGCTTGGTACGTTATCATAGAAACAGAGTTATTATGATTATACAAGTTATTCTGAAATTGCTGCAACATTTTTTGAAAAGGTGATAACCTTGAAATACTGGTTGAAAGTTTGGAGAACATTAATATTAATTGGCAAGAAAAGTACTGCAAGGAAAAAAAAGACTTCGTTACGGTAACGAAAAAAATAATTGGAACCAAACAAGTGACTTTATGCTCTGAAAGACAGACGATTACTTGGTTAGATCAACTATTTTCAGGTGGTTGGCTGTGATCGTTGCTTGAACTCAATAATTAATTGGGGTAACTACTATTTTGGCCCAAACTATCTTACTTAGTTGGATCACGAATAAGATTCCTTGTGTGAATAAGTCAGAATGGTAAATATGACTAATACCAGGTCGTGACCACCGACCAACCGGATGGATGTGGCAACAAATTTTTACTCAACTAATAAATATTTAGTTGACCTGACGAAGCCGTTTTTTCCTTGTGACAGGACAATTTATTCGGCCAATTTGATTGTAGACTTCGAAATGACTAATTTTGTCTGGTAATATTCGTCTTCTGCATGATAATATTTTGAACCCTTTGAGATTTTTAACGAATTTCTACGAATACGTTTTTTGTTACGTTACCGGAGAAAGAAATCTATAAGATATTCCAAGACTTTTGCAAGATTGTTTAAAAAATCAACAACCTGAAATACCTGTAGAAGGTTCAGATAACATTAATATTCATTTTAGTACTGGACAGTACGATTTATTCGTACAATTCGTATCGATAATGCGTACATTCTCAGTAATGCATTTTTTTGTTACGTTACCGGAAAAACAATACTATAAATTATTCTGAAACTTCTTACACTTTTTTACCTCCAGAAAACATTGATATTTATCCATAGATAGTCCGATTTATTTGTAC
Source organism: Tromatobia lineatoria (assembly GCA_949699805.1). Classification (NCBI taxonomy): domain Eukaryota; kingdom Metazoa; phylum Arthropoda; class Insecta; order Hymenoptera; family Ichneumonidae; genus Tromatobia; species Tromatobia lineatoria. The sequence continues at coordinate 4,075,758 of OX453036.1, read as the reverse complement.
AATTCAATCGTAGATGTCAAGGTGACTAATTTTCTCATGAAAATATTCTTAACACTTTAATTTTCATTGAATTTCCGATAATAACTTATTATTTGCATTATCGGGGAAACAAAACAATAAGTTATTTCAAGACTTTTTGAATATTTTGTGTTGAGCTTCCAAATACTTCTATTAAAACTTATGACGAGTAACTTGCTAGGAAGTAGGTGAATTATTTGCATTGATAAAAAAAAATTAAATGAATCGAGCATAAACTTATACTACTCAGATTAAACTTATAGCTCGAATCACTTATGGAAAAGGAAATTGAGCTGATCCCACGGACTAAGTTTTCCTGGTTAATTATTCATCCGTTACGGTAACAAACAATGGTTGCAATCATAAATGTAATCGATTGGTTGCCACCACTAGTTGTGATCGTCAACAAGTCAACAATAAGATTGGTCGTTTTTACTATCATGCTTAAATCAATCGTGAATAGATAAGTCTTTCGATTCATAAATTACAAAGTTATTGCGTCAGAAACTTAATAAATTATCGCAATCAATTCCGTAAAGTACGTTTTTTCGTATTAGATTTTATTTAAATTACTGAATAATTAATTTTAGCTGTAATATTTATTTAACAAAATAAAGAATACGTCATTTTTTGGGGACTATTTTATGTAGGTGTAAATTATTCTTCATGTTCCAGTGTCTGGTTCGCGAGAAGACGAGGACGACGAAGAGGCCGAGGAGGATGAAGAGGATGAAGACTCAATTTATCATGCGGAAGAATACGACTATGAAGATTATGGTAGTGCAACTATCGCCAGTGATGTTGATCTTATTTCTGGAGGTTCATTGCCGATGTTTCTTGTCGAACCTGAAGACTCGTTCGTCGTCAAAGGTCGACCAGCAACTCTCCACTGCCGAGCTGCACACGCTTTGCAGGTACACAATAATGGAATCAACATTTGAGTCACTTTTTTTTTCTAATTGCATTTGAAAAAGGATGCGAAGTAGAGACTTGTACATTTCTTCGTCAGTACATTTCGATTTTCACAAAGCTTCTTCTATGAGGAAGTATGCTAATCAATTTTAGCTTTCTCATAGAGAAATCGTTTGTAAAAAGTGAAAAATAATGAGGAAGCAATGTACAAGGTTCAATTTTGCATCCTTGTTCTAAATAAATAAATAAATGAGCGCATACTTCAGCTTCATTAAAATATAATAATGAAAAACGATACGGATACACCCTCAAATACCCTATCTGCTCTGTTATTTTTTCGTATAAGCCATTTTTCTTGAAATTTATGACCATGATGGAGCAAAACATACATTATATCCATTACATTAGAAAAGACTAACATTTGAAAAAGTTCATGAGAAGAAACTGTAGATAAAATATTTGATTAGAAAAAAAAATACAATTGAATTATTCGGAAATAGAAAAGAGAATACTTAAAAAAATAACAAATGGTTAAAATGTAATGTTCAGGTGTATTTTCGATGTAATGGAGTGCGCACTGAGGGTCTGCACCAAGATTTCGTCGATCCGAGGACTGGAACGAGAATTGTTGACATCGAACTCAACGTGACAAGAAATCAGGTCGAAGAATACTTTGGGAAAAAAAGATTCAACTGCGAATGTGTGGCCTGGTCCGGTTCGGGAGAGATTCGGGGTCAGCCTGCTACCGTTGAAGTTGCGTGTGAGTACAAACCATTCAAATCACATAATCACATCCAATATGTTCGTATAACATGTAGATTTAAAATTGAACTGAACAATTGTTTTAAAAATTATATGTTAAGTCTCATTCTCAAGATATAATTTAAAGACCAGTGAACATTTTTTTTCCGGTTCAAATAAATGTACTTTTTAAATATTTTTGCGTATATGAATATTATCAAAATTTCCATGATAAATATATATATTCTCCCTTTTTTTTCTATGTTGGATCCAGTTTTCCAATTTTTCTCGGACAAATCTGTAAATTTACTTTGATAAATAATATGATAATTATCCAATGAATTTTTTTGTTTTCTATTTTGCTTATGCAACAACTGGCGACATTTTTGTCGCCAGAAAACATAATTTTTTTTTTGCTGCTTACATAAAAATAACATAAAATTTTTGTTTTATTTTTCCTTAGTTATCGAGAATTAAAAAAATATATCAATGGAGTGTGAGTACCAGGAGATTTTTAGTACGATTATACATGCAGTACCGAAACTTCGTGCGATGAAAAGGTTTCGCGATGTGCCATCAGTTTAATTAACCTGCTGGCATCGAACCGGAATGGTACCAATAAACCATTGAATCGTAAATCCGAAAATCTTGAAAAATCGTGGTCGAATGACGTCATAGCCCCAGGCACCGCGATTGCGCGTGTACACGCGGTGGTTGCGATTTTCCATCGGGGTACGTACCAAGCGGGGATTTAGCGTGAGGGGGAGGCGCGCGTTGAAACAAACACAGCAGCGATTGAGCGGGCGGCGTGCAGCAGCCCGCAACTGCACGCGAAAATCGCGCGGGCCGCGAGACAAACAGGATGCAGAATTAAATCGGTATTTGGAGCGCAAACAGGAAGCGCACACGCGCGACTTCAAAATTGAATACGTGATATCGAATGGGCGAGCAAGTGAGATTCCACCAAACGATATATATACAACTGCACTAAACATTCTTTTTACAATATCGGAGTGAAGCTAGAGGCTTTTATCCGGCTGTACATCTACCGGTATCATCTACGTTCCCTACTCATTCGTGTTTACATTTTTTTTTACTATCGGATTTATAAATTCCACAGCCGTTCAAGCACGAAAAAAAAATTAATAGGCAAAGTGTATTACTTCCCGGATATTCAAAACAAATATTATGCGACACGAAACAACACTGTTCAACAATGTTTTGTGCAATTTGATTTGTTCTTTTTTTCTTTGTAGAATTGATATTTGTCAATGGATATCATTTTTTCCTGAGTGGTTGAAATACCCAGTACTTAAAAATTGATTGACAAGTTGCATGTAACACGCAAAAGATTCCGGATTTTTGAATGCGCACTTGCGAGAAAAATTTACATAATCGAAAATTACAGAACGGAAATAAAATTTGTTGAAAAAGGGTATATATTTACCAGAATTTTGTAAATTACAGGAGTAAGAATTGGTGAAAATAATAAAAGTGAAAATTGTTGATAATTATAGGAATACAAATTCGTGGAAATTACAAGCGATAAAATTCACTAAAACTACAATAAAAAATACATCTTTTTCATTTAAAAATAACTAAATAAAAAACGTCGACAGTGGTTCCTAAAGATTCTGTATCAATTCATGTGAGCTTTATTAATTTGTGTTGTTATTTCGGTGTAATTTATAGAACCGATGTAGTAAAAAAAATGTATACTTCGGTTTTTTTTTAAATTTATATCTGAAATGCTAGATTTTTTTTACGCTGTGTCACAATATTTCAAAAACTGAGGCAAAGGGTTGAAATACATTTCATACGTCCTACATTCTGCACTGAAACACGAGGAGAAAAGTGCGAGGTGAAAAAGGGTTGTACAACCGTTTCGTTCGCGATAATTCTTTTCGAGCCACTTTCGTGCACTGGGTTGCCGTTCCGGTGCATCGGGAGATACGACGAACGACAGTAAACCCTGGAGAGCCAGCAAACGGCCACATTGTCGACTCGTACGTGGAAAGTGCCGAGGTCGGAGCCAGAATACGATAATAGAGAGACTCGGGCCCATATAGCTCGTTCTTTTTCGCACGAGGGAAAAAGAACGGAGCTACTGGTGCAGTACTTCGGGCCAATTGGTTGCGGAAGAAGTAAAACCCACAGGAGATACATAGACAGCGGCAGAATACCCGAGAGAAAGAACAGTTCACCTTCGAAGGAAAAATAGAAGTGTTGATCAAAACCGTTTTTTGTTTGTGTTTTTTTTTTTAGCAAAATCTATCATAAACTAATACACCAAGAATTCACCGAAACCTTTCTCTTCAGTTTGACCGAATAATCAATAAATTTTATGTCAGTTCGGAGATTATAAGCAGAAAAACTTTTTTTATTTAATAATTTTTTATATTTTCCAATGAATTTTTTTAAAGTTTTTTGATAAAGAATGATTCGTTTTCTTACTTAAAGTGATCAAAAACATCGAGAATAGTAGTTCAGAAAATTGTCCGGATGTGTGATGAAGGGCCTAAAATTAATTCTACTATAAATTGTGAACTACTCGACGAAAACAGATCAAATTTTTATATCATGTGGAGTACTGGTCACGCATTACTTAGTATTCATTTTATGGAAATCGCTCGACGCATTCAGTTTGGATGAAATTCTTCAGGTTTCAAAAAATGTTCGTTAACGCTCTAATTCTAAAAAATGTTTAGCTATCGTTCTGAAAATCTGTATCCAAATGGCCCGAAGTTTTGTGACTAATGGTATGGAACTTTTACGAAATCGGTGGAACAATTTGGTTTTTATGGAGTTTTCAAATTTTCAAATATCTACGTGATTGCATAAGCTTGCAATATCAATGGTATTGAATTTTTACAAAGTCGGCAGAACAATTTGGTTTCTATGGAGTTTTCGAGTTTTCAAATATCTACGTGATTGCATAAAAAATTCTACTTAGAAAACAAAATTTTTCCACACAAACAAAAATAATCATACGTGATGCTATATATATAATTTAGTAGATCGCGATAGAATAATTCGAATTTTACATGAATTAAAATTTTTGTATTGTATCTTGACGACTCCAAATTCGCAATAATTCCTTTTTTTGCAGTTATAATAAAAATCGGTGCAAATTAGAATTCTGTACATTGTTTCCCTATTATTTTTCGTTTTTTACAAGACTTCTTCTTATTTATAAGTGTTTAAATTTTTTTTTAAATCAATAAGGGAAAGGAAGTTACGAAGCCATAAGTTAAACCACGCAAAGTAAGCAATTCGATTATGCAATTTGAATAGTATTTACAGCAGCTCCCTCGTCTTGTCTTACTAATGTTATTCGTAAAGATCGATAGAAAAATTCGGATTCTACATAAATTACATTTTCTGTTTATTTTATCATAACGCTTCAAATTTGAGCCATAATTTATTATTTTTTACTTATTTAAAAATAGAATGCAAAGTAATTGCTCCCTCAGTATTTTTCCCTTTTTACGAGGCTTTCTGTTTCAATTAGCTGGAACTGATTAACATGAGATATAAAACTTTTAGCCGCAATATATACACGTATATAACTTATTTATCGGATGTATATATCAAATACACTTTACTACCATGGGGAATATTCTTTATAGGATTTGTAAAAAGCGAAAACTAATGACGACACAATGTACAAAGTTCTAATTTTCATTACACCGAGAGAGATTCCATTAAGTCGAAAGAAATGGAGGGGTTGATTTCGTTTTCATTGAAAACAACGAAATATTCCTTCGATTTCAATAACATAGTACGCTTAAGTTTCGAAGACAATACTTCATTGCCTGTAAATAAACATTTACTAAGTGAACATATAGTCCCAGTAAACACGTTTTTGAACGGCAATGTAACCTAGAAGTTACATGTGATTGTAACAATGTTACCCTTGCGATATGTCGAGGATATGTAACGTAGGAGTAACTCGTGATGTTCCATTTGTTATATGCAGGTAATGTTATCGTTATGTAACATATTTTCGTTGCCGTTGCATAACAAAAGCTATGGAGCTGCAACGCAACGTGCAAGTAACAATGGGGACGTCACTTTCGTGACAGGAACGCAATGTTGCGGTGATGTAACATGGCAACATAACAAGTATGTTGCGAAAAGTATGTAACATACATATTACAGTGGTTATAGAACACCGTCAACATTCACGTTATGCAACCGTTTAATACCGTAGTTCCGTTACAGTTATGTAACGAAAGTGTGTAACTGTAATGCAACATCTTTGTAACGATTGTAATGTAACTGTGAGGATAGTCCAGTCATGTTACAGTTACGTAATGTGATAACATTGCTAGAACGTTGCAAAAATATGTAACATCTACGTTATGTAGTTTCGTTACAGTCATGTAACAAAAATGTGTTATTGTTACGTAACATGTGTATCACGATGTGATGTCCGCTAGATGGCATACGACTTAAATGTTTCTCGCAAGCGATTCGTGTCACTAACGTATATAAGTCAGCGTAGCTGTGCAGCTTCATATACACACCGGAGTGATACTCTTCGGAGATTTCAATCGCTTCGCATCATTTGTCAATAGCTTGTTCTACTTTTAATAGTAGCAGCTAATATTTTTGACTCCCAAGGGTAGCAATTTATCAATCCTTGAAGCTCTTTTGTGGACTTACAGTCCACAAAAGAAAAGCCAATGTATTGTCAATATGACTACATTTTGGCAATATAACGAAACAGTAATAGCTGTGTAATTCAAATTGCACAACACAACATAACTAAATTGCAACGCAAACGTAACACATGTTACATAACACATAGTAACATTGCTGAGTGGGAAATAGTAAATTACATGTAAGTCACATGTAAGTTACAAACAATTTTTTTGATTATGTTGCTGTTACCTTGCAGTAATATCCTGCAACACACTACTAACATTGCAAGACCGTAACGGTTATGTAACACACGTTATATAACATTTGAATGTTACTTGTTACATATCTGTTACACTACGAAATATACGAGCAACGTAACTCAATTGTAACAGTTACGTAACACATGTTATATAACATGGTAACATTGCTGAGTGGGAAATTGTAAATTACGTGTAACTTACATGTAAGTTACACGTGAGATTACTTGTTACATTGAGTTACATAGCCGTTACGTTGCTGTTACAATACCGTGTTTACTGGGGTAAAGAAACAGTATCATGATTTCAAAGCAAACACGGGGCTGTCTTTCGTGCACCTAACCTCACTTTTTTGTTGTCCGGTTCTCCCGAACACACGGCTTTCAATTTCAAGGAGCCCGTACTTTTTAACCCATTTTTACCGTACTTCGCCACATTCTCTTTAAATTTGAGCTTTATCTGCCGACTGGTTTAGAGAAAATTAGATCTGAAAACACTGAGCTGTGGTGGAGGAAGTGCCGCTGCCTCTTTAGTGAAAGCAATGAAAACAACAGAGACGATCTCTTTGATTCAATGTCACTACTTTTAAACACAAGTTTTAATACTACTACAGTATTGAAACTCCAGTATATCTTTTCATTGGCGAAGATTACCGAGAATCAATGAAATTTTTTCAATCCGTATAGTTTTGAATTTTTTTTTCAAAATGAGGGAAAAAAAGTTGCGTAAAATTAATTCAACAGAAGAATTCATTACGTCTACACCGAGAGAAAAGATTTCATTGATTCAAGGCAATCTTAGCCAATGAAAAGAAGTACTTGAGTTTCAACACTACACGGAGAGAAGAGTCTGCTAACAGCTTCGAGGGTCATGTCCTTGGTTCCTATAATTATAGTAGGACGGTGACACATGGACTTAATTAAATTTGTTCTCATGTCCATAGGAGCATTTAAAATATGAATTGCGAGCTTTCGGATATTTTTGGAACGACTATTATACGTATAGTGAATTCTGAAAAATTTGTTAGGACAGTAACTAAACGTACAGCTGTAGAATATTTATATGAGCTATTCTAATAAAGCCATGTGTCACCTCTTTAACATATTTCTGCCAGTGGCACTTATATTTGTGGATCTATATTTCCTCCGTATATATTTTTATTGAATGATCTCAAACTCAATAAAAAGTAGTGACACTTAATCAAACGATTAAGTGTCACTACTCTTCTCTTCATTGATTTCACTAAAGAAGCTGCACTTTCCCCACCACAGCTCAGAATTTTGAGACCTATTATTTCCGAAACTACTCGACAGATAAAGCTCAGATTTAGAAATAATGTGCGTGACATTCAGGAACAATTACTGCAGAAATGGGCTAATGTACCAGCTCCTTGAAATTTGACGCCGTCTTTTCGGGAGAACCGAAAAACAAAAAAGTGAGGTTAGGTGCGAGAGAGACCAACACTGTAAAAAAAATCTACTTGAAAATTAAAGTACCGGTACCGGAAGTTTTTATTCGCAAACCGTCTCTTAAATTTCAAGCACCAATGTGTTGAAAATTCTAATTTAGGACACTTGAAAATAATTTGAATTTTATTGAAATAGCAGTGACTTTGTCTTTGAAATTTAATGTACCACGTCAAATATTTCTGATTATGGTACATAAAATTAATGTACGTCATAGATCTTTTATTGCAAAGCGGCACCTTAAAATTCAATCACATATATGTTGGAAATTTAACATGCGTTTAAAAACAATCAAAAGAAAATAGAACTATTACTCAGGCATTATTTTTTCAGACATTTTACATCATTAGAAATTGTCGAGTATTGATTTTTGCTAAAGAAATTTTTCGTCTACCCCGGGGTTTGAACCTATGACCTACCTATCTAAGTACCTAACAACACACGAACGCTACCAACTACGCCATCAACGACTTAGTAGTTTTGGATATTAAAATGGCATAAGAGTTATACATATATTATTCTCTTAACCGTACTTATCATTGACATGTTAAAATGTTCAATTGATTGCAATCAGAGCGTGAAGTGTGTACGGAAGTATTTTCAAGTAAACATAATGCATCATGCACTCTACTCATAATCGTTAACGAACATTGTATACGTGTTTCAAGATTTGTAAATTCACAATAAATATTGCTTAAAGTTACAGTTAGGTACATTAATTTCGGAAACGAAATGGAAATTTACAGCACTCAGTACTTGAATCACAGTTTCAAGTACAAAGTATTTAAATTTCATAAGCATAAGTACATTAAATTTCAAGTCTTTTTTTACAGTGTGGGCGTTTGAAATCTAAGCTACAAGATATTCGTGAAGTTAGGTGATTTTTCTACAAAAATCGACTACAGTGCAAGAATTTTCAAAAACTTGTCATATATAATTATACAGTTACTGATCAAGTTTTGTATATTTACAATGAATTTCTCTTAAATTCCAATGCAGGTACATTAATTTCACGATAAATTTGTAAATTTACAGCACTTGGTACATTAATCACAGTTTCATGCACAAAATTTATAAATTTCATATACATAAGTACATTAAATTTACAATCTTTTTTTACAGTGAACCTATAAGTGTTTAACGTTGGGCGATGAAATTCCAAGCACTTGCTGTCATCAAGTATATCTTTTCAATGAATCTAGGAGACCGTTTCTTTGAATCAATGAAAACTTGGCTTTAAAACAATGAAGAGGTTTCTTTATTATAGGCATACTAAGCAAATGTTTCTTTACAGGCAACGAAATGTTTTTCTTAAAATTAAAGTGCACTATTTCATTGAAATCAATGAAAACAAAATCAACTCACACATTCTGTAGTCGTCAGTGAAATCTTTTCTCTCGATGTATACCGATTCTCACATTTCACAAAACCAACGATAGGTTAAGCCGTGCAAAGTAAACAATTCGATTATGGAATTTCAATAGTATCTATAGTAGCTCTCTCGTCTCGTCTTACTAATGCTATTTGCCCATTTCCCGGAGAACGGTGGAGGCCTCGAATTTCCGTACGTCAACCGTTCGGTAACATTGGAAAGTCGAAGCGAAGAGAGAAACGCAAGCGAAAGGGCGGAAGCAGCTTCCGGATGTCGTTCGCCCGCAGAATTCGCGACGGGCAACTTCGAAAGCGCTAAAATCCTATTTGACTTTTTGCCAACTGTTAGATACCGGATACAGTGAAGTTTTGTCGTAACTGGATGCGCCTCGGGAAGCACCTGAAATTACAAAACGAGTATTTCTATACTGTGCACACAAGAATTATTATATGCACGTAAAATGCTAACGCAGCACGAACTCGACCGTGCAATTATAATAGAAACGACCGGAAAACTTCAAACGGCAAGAGATCTTTACATTTATGCATAGTATCATACCATAAACTGACGACTCCAATCTCTTTGACGGTTTATCCTGATGTATAAGGCATTCCAGCTCAGTTTGTAGACCTTTTGATTATGAAATATCCACACTCTCTAAATTTCGGTACTTTTCAGTCATTACTCAAACCTTCATACTTTTGCCGCACATTTTTATTTTCAAATAAATTAAGTTAAGTCGGAAAAAAACTTTTTATTAACACAATTAATCAGGACCAGATACTTTTTTTAAAGTTGCAGATTCGGAACATCACAAATATTCAAAGAGGAAACCTTTCGTTGAAACTACTTTTAAATAATCGAAAAAAGAAACAGATATTTCATTGTGGGTCCAAGCGAGAATATTAGCAAAGTATGAATCAAATGAAAAAAGTGATCGTTGGCAAAATACATAACAATATTTCATGTGTACATTTTAACGGCACTTTTTTTATATATATGATGTCAAGATAATTTAAACGTATTCGTACATCCTTTTATACGATTGATTAAGCGAATATTTCATTTATTGAAAAATTCCAGATTTCGGACATCGCGAGAATGCAATGATTGAATTTTTCGGTAAAAGCGTTTTCGAAAAATGATCAAAAATAGGGATTTCATTCTGAGTCCAACTAAAAATATTTGCCAATAAAAAAATCAAATAAAAAATAGTGATAGTCCACAAAATGGGTTGGACTGCTCCGTATGTAACTCAAATATCCGGAGGTCGCATTGACGAATGACTCTGGTCTATAGCAGAGTCAGGATAACGGTGATCGTGAAGCTGCAGAAATGCAATGTGTCATTGCGTAGAATCCAGATATATGCCTTTGCACAGAGTGCAGTATTTTTGTATAAAAAGATGAAATATGAGAGAGTCGATAGTGCATTGCTCGTCATGCACGGCAGTAGCTCTTTCCAGGCTGGCTCTTCCCTCTCATCGTGCGAGCGCGATATTAAAAGCATCCTATTGGCCTTCTGCGGACAAATAATAGCGCGTCGGGTCATTGGCAACCGCAAGCTCGTGTAGTTGGGTAAAAAAAAAATAAAAAAAATATTCAGCTGCTGACGTGCATCGAGCTTTTCCTGTTTAATTTTTATTCCAGCTCGCTCTTTTCTGTTGCATCGCTATTGCTCGACCTTTCGACTCTGCAGGAGAGCAGAGAGCCTCGTGAAAGCCCTTCGCATTTACATTTTGCGCGCACCCTCATATCCCTGAGTGCTACGAACTATGCCTCGCTCGCTATGGGCCACCCACAATATTCTGCGTGCACCGCGTGCACCATCCTCTTTTTCCTCCCTTCTCCCCCTCGTCAATGTACCGGCGCCGCTCACCTTATTCCCCGTAACGTACACCGGATGTTAGCCACAAGCTCCGACCTTTCCGCCATTCATTTCCGGGATTGATATTAAAAATATAAATACAATCGCTGATGGTCATGTCGGGTCATTGCCAATACCAAAATATTGCACAAATTGCGTGCTCGACTGCAATCTCTATAATCTTTAATTTTTTAATTTGAATTTATCCTCCTGACGATATTTTTCTCATCAAAAACATAATTCCAATTAAAATTCGATGAACTCCGATGACGTTTTGTTGAGCCTAGTTAAAAAAAAAAAGTACATTGTCAAATTTGGTGAAGTGTTTCACAAATCCCAGACATTTAAATTTGTTATCGCTTTGAATACTGCATTTTTAATAGTGTACCATTTATTGATCTATTTCAGATTAAATAAATCACAAATATGCATAAATAAAAATGTTGGTAATCTGATATTTCTGAGAGCTACGAACTATTCCTCGCTCGCTATGGGCCACCCACAATATTCTGCGAGCACCGCGTGCATCATCCCCTTTTTTCCTCCCTTCTCCCCCTCGTCAATGTACCGGCGCCGCTCACCTTATTCCCCGTAACGTACACCGGATGTTAGCCCCAAGCTCCGACCTTTCCACCATTTATTTCCGGGATTGATATTAAAAATATAAATAAAATGGCTAATGGTCATGTCGGGTCATTGCCAATACCAAAATATTGCACAAATTCCGTGCTCGACTGCAATCTTTATAATTTTTAATTTTTAAAGTTAAATTTATCCTCCTGACGATATTTTTCTCATGAAAAACGTAATTCCAATTAAAATTCGATGAACTCCGATGACGTTTTGTTGAGCCTAGTTAAAAAAAAAGTACATTGTCAAATTTGGTGAAGTGTTTCACAAATCCCAGACATTTAAATTTGTTATCGCTTTGAATACTGCATTTTTAATAGTGTACCATTTATTGATCTATTTCAGATTAAATAAATCACAAATATGCATAAATAAAAATGTTGGTAATCTGATATTTCTGAGAGCTACGAACTATTCCTCGCTCGCTATGGGCCACCCACAATATTCTGCGAGCACCGCGTGCATCATCCCCTTTTTTCCTCCCTTCTCCCCCTCGTCAATGTACCGGCGCCGCTCACCTTATTCCCCGTAACGTACACCGGATGTTAGCCCCAAGCTCCGACCTTTCCACCATTTATTTCCGGGATTGATATTAAAAATATAAATAAAATGGCTAATGGTCATGTCGGGTCATTGCCAATACCAAAATATTGCACAAATTGCGTGCTCGACTGCGGTTTCTATAATCTTCAATTTTGAAATTAAACTTTATCCTCCTGACGATATTTTTCTCATCAAAAACATAATCGCAATTGAAACTCAATGAACTCCGATGACGTTTTGATCAGCCTAGTTAAAAAAAAAGAACATTTTAAAATTCGGTGAGGTGTTTCGCTTTGTCCCAGACAATTTGTTATCGCTTTGAATACTTCATTATTAATAGTGTACCATTTATTGAGAAATTTCAGATTTGATAAATCACCAATATGCATAGATGAAAATGTTGGTAATCTGATATTTCTGAGAGCTACGAACTATATTCCTCGCTCGCTTTGGGCCACCCACAATATTCGGCGTGCAGCGCGTGCACCACCCCCTTTTCCCTTCCCTTCCTCCGCCTAGTCAATGTACGGGTGCCGCTTACGTTGTTCTCGGTAACGTACACCGAATGTTAGCCACAAGCTCGCACCTTTCTGCCATTCATTTTCGGATTTGATATTAAAAATATAAATAAAATTGCTGATGATCATGTCGGGCCTCTGCCAATAGCAAAATATTGCACAAATTGCGTGCTCGACTGCGATCTCTCAAATCTTCAATCAAAAAAATTGAAATTTATCCTCCTGAAGATATTTTTCTCATCAAAATAATTCAAAAACACAATTGCAATTAAAATAGAATGATCTCCGATGAAGTTTTGTAGAACCTATTTTTGGAAGAATTATACATTGTCAAATTTGTTCCACTTCACTCCACATATTTTTATTTCGTGTTCCCCTATAGACAACGTTTTCATATCAATATTAAGTCTTCATTCTTACTTTCTCATCACATACAGAGTATATAAAAGAGAAAGTATTGCAATCCAAAAAAAATACGACTCTAAGATTTTAATGGAAAGACATGTTTTGAGTGTCCTACATGCTAAAAAACACATTAACTCACTTCTGTCCGTCCGTCTGTCTATCTGTCTGTCTGGCGTCTGTAAGTGTCTGCGGTGTCCACTTTCTGCGTCTAAATCCTAGTTTTGGTATTGAAACCCAATCCAAAATCTCCACTATTTATGGTACTTTAACTGAACTGTGAAAAAATAAGAATAAAATATGTTATTCATTTTTGGTCTGCAGGCTGATATAAAATTTATTCTGCTTTGGTCTCATACATACAGATAGACATACCAATAAATAAGCAGTAAACAACAAGGGATTTAATATAGTGAAGACTTTATTATTTTTAGTTACTCACATGATATTTCTGAAACCATCCTTAATCAGAAATTTCTATTGTGAAATATGGATTGCCTTACAGGTCTACTTAAAAAAGACTGCTATCAATGATCTTGAGTAGTTTTCAGTGAGAATACACTATAAATATTCACATAAAATATTATATATAGTGCATAGACAGAAAATATTTAAGGTTAAGTTAACATTCATGGTGTTAGACTATAAACACTGATACATCCATAGTTTTTATCACTCGCATATCATTTCATATGAATTCTAAATCCTGCGGCGGCTTCATATACACCATAATCTGAGAAACCTTTGGTATATGAATAACTGAAATATAAACGGACTTGTCAAACAATCGAAGCGCTGACAATAACACCACCAAACAAAAAAATGAGAGATGTGGTGTGAAGGCGCGATCATAGCGCGCACGTCCACGAGAGGGCGGGTCGGAGCTTGAATTTGAATTAAAAAATGCGTTCTTAACAAATTATAGCGTGGAATGTAGATTACATTTGATGAGCGACGTTCTTAAAGTTCTATTTATGTACTTAGTCACTATGCCCCAATAAATTCGCATTAAAAACTTCACGTCAGTAAAAACAATAAAAATACAAATAAAAATAAAAATTGGAAAACAATAAAAATAAAAATAAAAATTGAAAAACAATTAAATTAAAAGTTCAAAAACATTTTGAAGTAGAAAAACAAGCTATTGTCTCAAATTCATACAATTACAAAGAAAAAAAAACAAGCGAACATTACAAACTAACTTCACAACCTAATTTCATAAACTATCGTCACGAAAGTAACATGACGCCAGCAGCAATCGAGATGAGAAAGTCACGTGTTGCGTCACGCCTCTAGAAATTTCTTATTAGTGTACCGTTGGAAGATTTTATATTTGAAACGTTGCAAAGATGAAAATGTCGGTAATCTCATATTTCCGAGTGCTACGAAGTATTCCTCCGCTCACCTTCTTCCCGGTAACACACCGGATGTTACCTACAAGCACTTTGTGCCATACATTTCCGAGTTAGATATTTGAAAAAAAGTATCCAATGATCATGTAAGGTTGTTGCCAATTACAAAATTTAGCACAAGCTGCAAACTAAACTGCGATCGCCAAAACGCTGATCTCTAATCGTTCAAACTTCTGCTATTTTTTCAATTTTTTTTCAAACTCAAGTTCTTACTGCGCATTATTTTAAAAAAAGAAGTAACGTCAAGACACGAAAAAAAACTCAAATGTACATGGTGTACGATTAAACAAGCAAAAAAAACTCCCTCTACCAACAACGAGGATTTTTTTCATTCTACGAGATATACAAACGACTCGCTGAAGCAGACTAAAATATTTATTCAGATCACAATTAACGTGCAAAGTAAAACACGCCGACATTATTTGAAAAGTGCATTTTTAGAATATAATTAAACCGAAGTATCGAAAACACAACGTTATTAAAATAATTTTGGGTGCATGAACTTCTGTGGAAAAATTTAAATTTTACTCCTGAAGATTTTTTTTATTCGAAATGTCGAAATTTATCAAAAACACAATTGCAATCAAAATACAATGAACACTTATGGCATTTGTCACTTCACTTTGCCCCAGACATTTTTTCTTTTCCGTTCCTTTATAGAGACACCGTTTCGATATCGATTTCAACACTGCATTTATAATAGTGTATCATTCATTGAAAAATTTCAGATTTGAAACATCAAAAAGATGAAAATGTTAGTAATCTCATATTCCTGAGTGCTACGAAATATTCCTCGCTCGCTATGAGCCACCCACAATATTCGGCGTGCACCGCGTGCACCACCCCCTTTTCTCTCTCCCCTCCCCTTCCTCAATGTACCGGCGCCGCTCGCCTTATTCTCCGTAACGTACACCGGATGTTAGCCACAAGCTCGGTCCTTTCCGCCGTTCATTTCCTGGTTGGATATTAAAAAAAAAAAAAAATAGCTGATGGTCATGTCGGGTCGTTGCCAATAGCAAAATGTTACACAAGTTGCGTGCTCAACCGCGATCTCCAAGAGATTGAACTCGAATGGTTGGCTGCCACGTGAACGTTGTAATACCGGATAATATTACGATATTATGGTTGCCACGGGGAATCTTTATTTCTAGTCATTAGACTGCGTTTAACCGTGCCGTTGTATGTGAAATTCTTTACCTGATCCTTTCGCAAGCCTACTATTATTAAGGATGTATCACGTGAGCGCTGATAACAATTTTTCTATTAAAATTCGAGTACCTTGTGATGAGGTAAAAATCAAGACATTGAAGGTACTAAGAACATTGAGTTTAGGTAATAATTATAATACTATTAATAATAATACCAAAACTTTTTTTCCATACATGACGGCATATGTATTTTTCTGAAGTGAATATGAATGTTTCAAAACATTCATATTTAGTGAGTTGAGTTCTCCAAAAATTTGTTGACTTTTTAGTTGAACTAATTTATGTTTAACTTTTAACATTTATTATATTCCAATTCGATTGTATTAGAATCCACGATAATTTGAATCAATAACAAGTGATTAAGCATTGTGACTTGAAAATTTATGTGACGAAAAAATTAATAAATGGTTAATCGGCCTGACAGACTTGAAGAAACACTTCCTGTCGCCTCCTTACTCGTTGTCGGTCGAGGCAGGCCGAACGGCGGAATTGCGATGTGTGCCGCCATTAGGAGTACCTCGACCGAAGATCTCATGGCTGAAAAACGGTTCGCCAATCGAATCAATCGCCACGACGATTTCTTCGAAATCACCGAGTCTCATCGTCGAGTCCGTACGAAACGAGATATCGTCGTCGTCCATCGATCTTCTTCAGTCAGCTGAGGAGGGCAATCTCGTCCTCGGTGAAGCGGAGCTTCGTCATCAGGCCAACTACACGTGCGTTGCTGAGAACTTGGCCGCTCGAAGACCCAGTGAACCTGCTGTCCTTACGGTTTACGGTATAAGCAATAATCAACTGAAGCACGATAAACGAAACGAATTGAAGAGGCAATGAATTAGAACATGCCAACAGAATTTTTTTTTTTATGTGAAGACATCTTTAGCGAACGTATTTCCGACAAAATATCCCTTAAATCGTCACGGGCATTCGGAAAAAAATTGAACTGTTGACTAAATGTCCATTTAGGGAAAAAAGCAGTGGTCATTCAGGTAAAAAAAAAAGAATTCGGACAAAATATTCTTTTGAAATAAAAAAAGCGTTACAGCTTCTGCTGTGAAAAAACAAAGTGGAAAATGACAGATTTGCCTTTCACTTAAGTGTATTACTTTAGCTACCACAACCTAATCCTCACATTTCTTCGAATTAAAAAAAATCAAAAAAATAGAATCCCGATACTGAACTACTAAAAATGTGTTCACATAATATTTCCGTATGTCCATGCAGATGGATCCACGATATTTTTTTTTAACTATATCAAGATCCACTTTTTGTGTAGTAAACGGGACGTCCACGCAGATGGACCCACGATATTTTTTTTAACTGTATCAAGATCCACTTTCTGTGTAGTAAACGGTGGCTGGTCTTCCTGGTCCGGATGGTCTGAATGCAGTGTCAGATGTGGTCGTGGTCTCCAAAGACGCACGAGGACTTGCACCAATCCTTCGCCCATCAACGGAGGTCAATTATGTCCAGGTCCAGGGACGCAGCGAATGGAATGTAGCCCTTCGTGCCCAGGTACACGGATTTTTTCCTCTAGCTTTACAGAGTCCCAATTCAGTGTGTCTGTTCTTCCGATTTTTACAAAAGGGGTTCATGATGAAACATTAAAAAATCTTAAAATTATGTCGTTTTCCTAGGCTGAGGGTTTCAAAACATGTAAAGGATTTTACAATGCTTTTCATACTAAATAATTTCCAAAGCACAAAAAAAAAATTCGCTCACTTTAAAAATTCTGAGATGTAAAACATGTAGAAGCTTGATTAATTACAAAGGAATCAAACATAAGCCTCCCTCGCTACTATTTTTTTTACATTCTCATGATTTTCTTAAGACTCAATATGTGGCCACAAAAAATGTTTAAATAGTTTTTTGTTGTAAGAAATTATACCGATGTCCTTAATTTCGTTGAGCACAGGTTTTCTAACCATTCTCCCAAGCATAAACAATGCCTGTCAGACGACAGCAAAAAAGCTTTATTTTTTTATAACGCTTGATCAATAATATACAAATTAATTAATATTTATAATTAGTGGAAAATTTTCGATGAAATCAGACCAGATTGTAGTGAGGAAGTAACAAGTTGTACGAGTGACAATATATGACTCTATATATAACTCTACGAGTTACAAGAGCTTTAATGTCGTACTTATGACAACTTCAGAATATATAAATATTCCAGGCTTAACGCTGTACAGCCACTCATGTACATTTTATTGAATTCTCTATCTTGTCGCGAACACGCTTACACAATAATTACAGCGGTCGATGGCAGATGGTCGACGTGGTCAGCTTGGTCAGCTTGTGGTCCCGATTGTTCGAGGGTGAGAAGGAGATCCTGCAACGATCCACCGCCAAGCGACGGGGGACGAATTTGTTCCGGCCAGGACGTCGTCGTCGAGGAGTGCTTTAACGAACGCTGCGCCGGTGAGTCACGAAAAAGCCCAGTCACAAAGAACTATATCGTCTATGATTCAATCAAGAGATTGCTGCGTCATTATTTAGTTATTTTTATTCCCATCTACGAATAACGTTTCTTTAAACCCATTAAAACCAGAATGTAAAGTAAAATTTTTCACATGGTTTTCGTTTTTTTTTGTTTGCTATTTACAAAAATACCTTTATGAGGAAGTATGTTAATTGTTGATGATATCTGCAATTTTGGACGAGGAAATATATCGTTTATTATCAAATTGATACAGGGAAAAATATCAGACATCATGTCACCGAGATAAACATATACATTTTTGCGATAACAAAAGAAAATTTATACATGCAAAAACTCATCGATCGAGTATCTGAACGTACACTAACATCGTTTCTTCTCAACAATTGTGTTAGCTTTCTCATATAGAAAACTTCGTTAAAAGGGCAAAAGAAAGAGACAGCAATGTGCAGGGTTCTCTTTGCATCCTTGTTAAAAAAATAATAACTAAGAAATAGACTTCAAAAGTACTTGTAGTAGTCGAAAGATAATGCACAAAACATCAGGTTCCTGTGAAATACGAACCCGAAAATAGGTATCTTTACTTAATTTGATATGTAGCATCACTGACCATTATTTTGTTTGCGAGGACAATGTGAGTTCACTGGATTAAATGTTGCAAAAGTTTGTGGGATAACGCCAATGTTGACAATAAATTTTATTGCTTTACTGAATTTTCCCAAATTTAATACGAGTGGTCGCATTCCTCTCTGTTCTATTTTCAAACGAAGTGTTAGCCCGATAGGTAAAAATTTGTTGGAGTTAGAAGACTTACAAACATTTTCCAAAATCTGTAAAATCTCATACAAACGGAACGCATCGGGGAATTTCTACATAATTAATGCTAAGATTGACCAGTATTCTATATGACATAAAAATTTGAACTGTCCCGGTCAAGTAGTTCACAAGTTATAATAGAATGAATTTTAGGCCCCACATACACATTTCCCGAACCACTTTTTCCGCTGCTTCCGTCTATTTCGAATTTCCTAACATGAAACTCTGGAATAAGATTTTTTTATGGAAACAAAGCTTTCTCGCTGAGAAAACGAAAAAATAACAATTGTATTTTTTCTTTCGTTCGTAATCAGCGTTGGGTCAAGATGGTCCTCGAATTTTCAAAGAAGGTAATAAATATATTCGTATTTCTAATGATTTTTGAATTTTCAATTTCTGATGAACATTTGGAACGACCTACTTTTTTGACAGCCACTCCTGCTATTGACCAAAGAAATTTACTGGCTCTTTGGGTGTCACTCAGTCTTGCCCTTCTCGTTCTCGGAATCGCGACTCTCTTCGTCGTCCGCTTGATGCGACGAAAGGAGAGATTAAACGCGCTTTACGGAGTGGCCAGGCTGGACTTTCGTCACGCTAACAATCTTGCCAAGTCCGTTGTGACAAGAGGCGATCGCACCGTACTCACAGGACAAAATCGTCACGGACACATTATCAATGAGACTGAACCCACGAGGATGCCGAGGTGAGTCCATATTTTATAAGATCAAACGCAAATAATTCACAAAAAATGCAGCGAGTACATCTGCCTGCACCCTCTTATATTTATTTCAATTTTTTGTTTACCTGATGGGAAAAATCCTTTTGCAAAATATGAATTTTAGCAATTAATTACAACCATTCGAATAAGATATTGCTTGATTCAAATTCGAAACGTAATATTATGTGAAAACATCTGAGGAATTCTGTACTCTGCTTTATAAACGTATTATTCGACCCCTTCGAAGGACACTTTGTTCAAAATCACTCATCAAATGTTGGTTGAGAACATCTTGTCCCAATACAATTTTTGTCCCCAATGATCGTAACTTTTCGAGGACATTTTGTCGGCACTCATTATTTTCGAATGATCGTAATCCTTTGTAGAGCATTTTTTTCAGAGAACCCTCCCTCAAGATGTTTTCACATAAAATAATTTCGCATGGATAAAATAAAGTAAAATCGTTGAAAACCGGTCAGATCGTTCTCGGAGCATCATTACGACGTCCCCCAATTGTCCCTCCCATCAACAACTGGCCCCTCGCCAAGTTCTTCAGCGGGCAGTCGATCAACCCGTTCCATTTGCAAATCGTCATTGCGAGGTCGAACTTCCGAAGGAGACGAAGGCCGTTCTCCCCAGAAGATGGTTTTGCAATCACCGGCTTCTTCATACCGTCAACAAGGTCGCCAAGTTTTTCTGCCTTCAGTTGGTACCAACTGGAGCAATGAAGTCTCTATGAATGACATAAACAATCAAGAGAACGAATCTCCGGAACATGTGAAATTGGTTGCCGACGAGGAGGACCAAGATCGACTACGACAGAGCGACAAAAAATCATTGAAGAAGAACAGTATTTACGAAGATGAACCTTCCGAACAAGTGATGAGTGAACGTGCCGGTGGTTCAGTGGTCAAAGCTTTGGTCGATGAACAAGGTGCTCTTCTCGTTGTACCGGAAACTGGCGTGTCTATGTCAGTTCCTGAAGGTGCAGCTCCTCGGGGTCGAAGACAAAACCTTTATTTAGCAGTGCTCGGCGAGGAGTGTCTTAAACCTAATCTGCCGTCGACGATGACATTGTTGTCGGGTGTAGTAGCTTGCGGACCTTCCAAACTTGAACTGATTAAACCGATGATCTTGCAATTCGAACATTGCGCCGAATTGCGGACGGGAAATTGGGAATTGAGCGTTTGGCACGCTGATCTTGATCTTGAAGCAAGATCCAACGGATTCTCGTCGATTTCACCGGCTTCAACTTTGTCCTCGACGTCTTCTATATCATCGGGATCGAAATGGAGAAAAGTCTTGACTCTTGGCGGTGAACCCACGAATCTTCCCGGACAACCGTTTGCCCAACTGGATCATGCTGGAGTTTTTCTCGTCACTGAAATTCCTGGGGCATATGCCATCGCTGGTGAAAGTTCCGTCGTCGCACCAGGTCTCGCCGTTAAAAGGGTCGGCATCGCGGTTTATGAATCCAGGGAACGGGATTTGGTCAGGTGTCATGTTATGGAAGATACCAGGGCAACTTGCAAAGTCGTCGATGAGCAGGTGAGATTTTTTCCTGTATTTTTTTGTGGTATGAAGCCTTTTAATGGTCTTCATTGAAGAATTGCGTATACATAAGAGACATGTCATCTCAAGTCGACCTGGATCTGATCTTCGACCTCCTCAATTTGGCGCGTAATGTTTCATATGATTGGTTAGACACCCAAGTGCACTAGATTTTTGAATTTTTTAATCCATGCAATTTTTTATTTTAGATACTTTTTTAAAGTAACATATCGAACGCCGTAATTTGAAATTCTAATGAAATTCTGAAATTCTTTTTCTTGGTCGAATATCACAGTTTTTTAACTTAGGGCCAATGTAGGGAAGATTGTTCTTCATATAGTTATTAAGCTTTTTTGTTTTAAGGAATTATTAGAGAAACGAATAGAAATATCAATCTCCTATGGACAAGTCGACTTATCAAACATTCGGTACTGCAATGTGGCTTGTATATGGTGCTGGAATAAAGTCTTATTTCGGAAAAATTTTAAAATCACTTTGGAATCTGAAAAAAAAATTCTAAGAAATCCGGATTTACGTAAAAAAACGTTTGACCAGTCGTCGGTTATAGATTTAGTAATTTTTTCCCTTTTTCAATCATTTTTTTTATCATAGAAGCCTAAAAACTATAAGAAGAAAAATCTTGCTGACTTTGAATGTAAGCTAGAAAATATTTATATTAAATAGAAGTTGTTTCAGGCTTTTGTCGGATTCTTAATTTATGGCATTCAATGTGTCACTTTAAAAAAATACGAAGAAAAATTTGCTTAGAAAAAATAAAATACAAAACATACTGCAAAATTTTCAAGCCTGAACTTGAAATAGGTCAGCCTTCACCTCGATTTTTTAAAAAGTTTTTCGAAATGGTCAAATGTTCAATTGCATCTGTTTTTCTCAAAAATCGAGTAAAATATCGACAAAACCCTACAAAAGTTCGACTACATTATACATTATTTTTCCCATCCAAATTTCGACCAGCAGTCGAACGGTTTTATCAAACATAAACCGTGATTTTCGTCTCACACGGAGAGAGAAATCTGGTAATTCTGAAAGTAATATAGTTGGACTGACGATAATCTAACTACAAACTACAGTTCCCAGGAGACACGTCTATGTTTTATGGTTATACCAAATATAAGAAAATAGTTAGATGAACCATCAATATAATTCTCAGGAAAGCCGTCTATATATGATGATTATAGCGAATATAATTATAGTAGCAATCATCAAAATGATAATAGTTTTAAAAACTATTTTAAAGTGATAATAATTTTGAAAATAATATAGTTGGACTGACGATAATCTAACTGTAAACTGTAATCCCAGGAGGAACGTCTTTATGTTATGGTTATATCAATTATCATTATAGTGGCAATCATCAAAATGATAATAGTTTTAAAAACTATTCTAATAGTTTCAAATATGCCGTTTTGTTGCATATACGACTTCCACGTTTGGTTCCAATAATCTTGCAAGTATCGTTTATTGAACCATATTATCATCGCTTCGACGACAAAACATTGCAAGCCTTCCTATATTCGTTTCACCATGTGAAATCGTCAAATAAACAATATGCTTTACTCTCAGTGCATGGTGCAATTCCATTGGTCGCAACTTGGATGGGAAAAATAATCCCCCGAATCCCACGCGAGCTTCGAAATTAATCTGATATTTCCCTCAAGGTTCCCTGCACACAAATGAGCTCGTCCAGTTTTCCAGAAAACTTGTCTCGTTCATTTGTTCGCAACGAACCTATCGGAAAATATCCGATAATTTCGAAGCTCTCGCGGTATTACAAATGATTATTTTTCGAGCCTGGATTTTAACCGATCACAGAGCGGAATTCTTAGTAATCGAGTGCATTTGTTAAAAATTTCATCGGAAATTCCACCCAGATATTACACAGTAGCTCTTCACTTATTTTTAACCAATGCAAGATTCTTATAGAAGTCCTGTTTCTTAGAATATTGCTTTGTGCTCAGTCGAAATCCAGACTCGAAAAAAAATCCGACTAATACCCTTTGATCTCCAAAATTGATCGTAATATTTTCCTCTGATTTTTCTGCTTAGCAATGATTGGGATAAGTTTCGCACAAAAATTCCTCGCGCTACGTGCTCGGAATTTTAGTATGCGAAACTTCTTCCTCTCGCTGCTCAGCAACGAAACAATCGGGAAACATTTCGACAATTTTGGAGGTCGCGGGATAACAATATTGCTTCTAAAAATCGAAATTTTAATTAAACCCTATGGAAGTTCGAGTAAATTGTACTGAGAATCTTTTCACTACGCCGAAAATCAAGAAACAGTCGAAATGTTCAAATGGATAATCGCATCTATCTCTTTTATTCGCTATATCAGGAACGTCGACTCAGTGGGAATTTGATCGAGCGAGGTACTTTGAGTTACCGTGCAAGCGGCGCGCCTCTCTGCATCGATCTCGAGGATCGCGAAAGTGGTTTCACGGATCGCCAAGAAGTACCCTACAGATTAGTATGGTCGTCCTCGAGGACAAGTCCATGCAGGAGCTTCAAGATTGAGAGGATTGTAAGCGATCTCAGATTAGGCTTCGAGCTTCGAGCATCTCAACGCGGTTTCGAGGAAAATGGACTTGTGCTGAGAATCGATCTTGACCTAACCACCAAACACCGCAGTTCGCCAGTCGGAAAACGTGCCGAAAAAATTGAGACAAGCATGATTGTGAGTCGTGGAAAAAATGGAAACAGAACGAGTGACGCTGTTGTGCCCAGAACCTTCAGGTAATCAATTGATTCATGTTCCATTCTTGAAATATGAGGCATTCTCCACCAGTTCAGCCCCTTTTATTCTCAATTATATTTTGATCATTAATTCTACAGTATAATTTTGCACTTAATTCTATTAAATGTATTTAATAAGCTGCATGAATCGAAAATGTTTAGAGACAGGAGAAAGTTTTTTGAAGATTCCTCATATAAATTGATAGTGATGGAACATATAAATTCGATGCCAACAGATTTTCGAAGACTTTGAGAAAACAGCTTTGCCAGTGTCTAGATCCTCCGAGCATTCGAGGTAACGATTGGAGAATGCTAGCGCAACGTCTTCAAGTGGATCGGTAAGAAAAACCGATACTATCACGGTACCATACTTTTTCAATAATAACATCTAGCAATTATAATACAATACACAAACTTCTAATTAGCAGACAAAAAAAGATTAATAAAAACAAAGAACACAATAAATAGATTAAGGAAGTAAGGGAAGACCGTGCTCCTCCATTTTTTTACTATCCGTTCCAATATTTTAATTGAATTGAGTATGTTTCACTGCAACGTTGGAACATAATACGGAAATCTTGTTATCAAGAAATCGTATTGCCGAAAAAAACTGGACGGTAAATCCTCTTACAGTAAGGAAGTTATGTCGCTTCGTGTTCATTTCGCATGACAAAAATCCTGAAATGTTATTAGCAAATTAATGGAATAAATAATTAGTTAAAAAATTTCTAGGAAACCATAAGTTTCTTTTTTATGAATTGAGTGCTCGATAAGAATATCAAATGATTCGCTTTCTTTTTCGAAATACGAGTGAATTTTTTCAGTTTTTTAAATTCACGTTGAATTCATTTTTATACATAATAAATATGTGAAAAAAAACTCACATAATTCAAAGCAAATTGAAAAAACTTAAAAAAAATTATAAGCTCTTAGAAAAATAAGTGAATCGTTACGTAAAAAAATAATTGGTTTGCCGTGGAATTCGTTATTCAATTTCTTTTTGTTTTCTATTAATTTGTCAAAAACATTTTGGAATTATGATTATGCAGAATGATTCCTTTCAGTGCCCCAAATATGCATGATTTTTGAAGTTTTTTATACCATTAAAAAGTATTTGCATTTTTAAATTATTTTTCTCGAAATTATGCGAAATGAACACTGAGCGACGAAATTACCTTAATGATGATTTATAACTCTGTACGATACCCAAAAATAATTCTTTTTTATGACGACAAATGATTGCAATTGTTTTTTCTGGCTACGTAAAATAACACGTGTTTTTATTTTTATTTGTGCGATCAAGATACGTGGACTACTTCGCGACGAAAGCCAGCCCAACCGAGCACATCCTCGATCTATGGGAGGCGAGGCATCGCGAGGCCACAGCTCTGGCTGACCTCTTGAACCACTTGAGACTGATGGGCCGTGTGGACGCGGCAACGGTCCTTGAGACTCGTCTAGGACCTTGGATATGATCAACGAAGTAGCAACAGCACGAACAACGACCAGAGGATAGAGATAACCTTAACGAAACACGGTTAACTTCATCACCGAGGCCAATCAAAAATTTAAATTAAATTAAGTTTAAATAATAAAAATGGTATCAAAGAAAATGTCCCTAGGATCGAGATTGTCTTCATGTACTTGTAAATACAACGCGAAAATCAGTGTCGAATTATCATCAATTAGAATGTTTGAATAAGATGCGTGTATCCAATAATTTTTGTAGATTATTATATATATAAATATATATATACATCTATATTTAAGTCCGACACACGAGCCAAATGAATTTTGTATGTCTCGGCGTCCTTGTAAATAAACCTCATTTACACAGAAACCCTCAATCTTTTCGTTCCATTTTATGGTTATTTGCTTGAAGTCGAATTTTCGGATAAGATTGTTTATCCAACAAAAAAATTCTTTTCTACTTCCCAATTTTTTTGATAGATTTTGCACATACCACTGTACGTTATAAAAAATTGAGAACGTCTTCGAAGCAGCGAAAAAAATAATATGAAAATAATAGTGCATGATGGCAGCGAATTTAATTACTTCAGAACTTTCATATCTTTCTATGTGGTCGCATTTCGCATTTTCTCATGGGAGCAACTCAAGTCAGATTCGATGCGTATCTGAGTTGAAACGTCTCGTAATCACCGTATCGATAAGATCGGTATCAATGACCATATGGATTAGATCACGAACCGATCACGCTTTATGTCCGAAACCTTTATTTTATCAACTCACTTGCTTATTTCGTGTGAAAAAAATCGGCCATAATTTCCACATATTAAAAAATTACCAGCGCCGTGGCTCAGTACGTAGTGTGCTAGCCTGGTGACTGGGAGGCTTGGGTTCGATTCGCGCTTTGGGCAAAATGTTTTTCGGTAGCAGCAGCGCGCAACGTGTAAGACGCGCCACGCTGTTTGCTGTAAACATTGGAGCTCGGCGCGGATTTGACCTAGCCGGCTACACTCGACGTAGGTTTTCTGTGGTTTTCCTACGTCTTATATACGAATGCGAGTGTTTCTATCTCAATCTTAAGTCGGTCACAGCCGCATCGCACATAACTACGAGTACCACCATCTCGCATCAATCTTCGTACAGTTCTGGTAAAAATCTCGCGCGTGATGGCTGGTACTTGTAGGTGCAACGAAGCTAAAAATGGGATACGACCCCTATATAAAGAACAAAAACAAAAATTGACTGTGATTTTACATTCAATTATAATATTCTGATTATTTCTTACAACTCTATAAAAAGTGAAAAATGAATAATTGGTTAAAACTTATCCATTTTCAAGTATTCAGGGTTACGACTTCACTCGACTGACGTTGAATCGAAATTAATGTAGTTAGCGAACGACGCAATTTCAATTCGCTATTAAGCATTCAATTCATACTATCCACTCCCAAGTTATCGGAATACCACAATTCCATTGCTATCATTCCTTCAACCAATTCAAACACGTTTGTTTCTACGATCTACAACCGCCGTTCTAATCGAGAGATCCTTCGTGCGATGTCTTTGTCCATTCTTGCGTGCGCTTCTCTTCGACGTTCTAGAGCCGGAGAAACGTTCAAAGACTCAGATCCAAAGCATTGCATACGTGTCCTATATATATATATATATATATATACAGGATCTCTGTTCTCTAGCGTGTCTGTCGGATATTATATTCTTAATTAGACAAAAATGTCGGAAATTTTTTTTTGTTCAATAATCCCTTTCGTGCAAAAAAATCGCCCATAATATCCGAATATGAAACCAATGTATAAATAAAACAATTTTATATTTCAATACAATATTGCGATTCTTTTCTACCTTCTTAAAAAATTAAATATGAATTTTACATGACAACTTGGCACTTACGAAAATTCCCGAATGCGACTTAAACGGATTACATGGACATGACAAGATCAACAGAAAAACAGTTCTGCTTCTTCATAATTAATTCACTAACAATCGAAACTTCTCAATACCATTGCTATTATCCCTCCAACCCGCCGAAATACGCTTGTTTTCACGATCTACAACCGCAGTTCTAATCGAGAGATCCTCAGTGCGACGTCTCTGTTTATTCTTGCGTGCTATCCTCTCAGACGTTCCAGAACCGGAGAAACGTTCGAGCACTCAAGCCCAAGATATAGATGCATTGCATTCGGTGTCCTACATATAGATATATACAGGATCTCTGTTCTCTAGCGCGTCTGTCGAATCTCGAGCTCTCAAGCAATTCAGCAAGGGGTTCCGTACGTCGGATCGTGCTGGATGGACCAAGGATACGGGGAATACCTGAAACAATGGGCATTATGTCCTAAGGTGTACGCTATAGGTACACGTTAGTTGCATACTCTATACATATATGGTTTGCTGCTGCTGCTGCTGGTGATGCTTCAGCATGCAGGGTTGGTGCTCAAGGAGAACACGAAAGCGGGGGAGGATGTGCTGCTGCTGTTGCAGAGGTAGAGACGAAGGGGGAGGTGGTATAGGTATGCGAATGCTGGTGGCCAGGGCCAGAGACCCTTGTATAGGTATGCGGGAGGCTCTCAGTTTCTCTCAGTTGCTGCTGCAACTCTCTCCTCCTTTCTCTCGAGTGTGGAACGGTCAGAGAATCCGTCGGCATCTAGAAGGAGGAAGTGAGATATACAGAGAGTCCGAGAGAACGGTATTTAATCGCAGACTCCCGGGACTGGTAATTCCGCTTGGACAATGCCTGTTGACCCAACTTTGCGAGGGATGCACGACAATCGCACGGTCACCCTTTAATGCTAATACCGTAAATACCCCCGCCATCCCGCACGTATTTCCAAGTCGTACGAAAAATTTTCGTCGTAATTGAACTTTTTTTTGGGTGACTGAAACCCGGATCGAAATTTCGTATTTTTTTTTAAAGCGAGAATACAGATGAATGAATTTAAGAAGGTCGTCTGATCTGAAAGAAAGGTATAACATGGCCCCACTTAGTTTTTGAGTTCTATCTCCTTTATATTGATAGTTCTGTTTATTTTAGAACAAAAAGCTTGAGTTGGAATACATGGAGGTCAATTCCTAAAACCTAGAAACCCAAGTAGGAATCGCCGATGCTGGAAATATGGCCAAGCACTGGCCCAACGCTGGGCGGTGACGCTTTGCTTGTACCTCAGGCCGACCCTAGCCGATGTGTTACGCCAGCGTTGGACGAAGGCTTGAAACAAGCATCAGGCCAAGGTATTTTGCCAATGCTGAGCCAGCGCTGCACGAGTCCTGGTGTAATGACATCAGCCGTTGTCTGTACAATTTAGGTTATATTTATCGCTATAAACATATCCTAAAGTAATGTGGAGTCGTGACAACGTGATAATGTGAACAATGCGTCGAAGTACTCTGCGAGTACAAGAACATCGATGAGAGCGAGGAAGAGTCGGCACAGGAACCGGTGATAAAGAAAACGGCGAGGGACGGTGATGTCCCTCGCCTCGCTGTACAATAAACTTACGGTACATAAAAATTGTTGTGATCATTAAAAATTAGCGCCACTTTACCCTGAGAACAGTAAAGCTGCGTTATATTCATTATCTCATTGAATTAATTGTTTATTTAGGTTTATTTCTCGAGCGAAATCGATAAAGACAAATAGAAGTAATTGTGAGAAAGCAGAACAGACTCTTCGGGCACTCACCCGCATATGCCACGGGATATAGTTCCTCGGCCAGCCGAGAGATGGCTACGGCGTCACAACGCTTCTCGCATGTACCGAGCCGCTTGGCGGGCTGTATAAATTCGAGCCACAAGCCCTAAGGAAGTCTTGTGCTGTATCTCGCTGGATTTGGAATTCTACACCTTATTGGCATGGGCACCTCGCTGCTATTCTAAAGCCGAACTTTAAGTTGTGCGTCCCTGATTAGAGCATTTTTGATAATTACTGACCTTCCTCGGTAGCTAATTCATTTGCCGTCCTCACGGTGAACAAACATTCCAGGCTGTTGGTGGAACCTTCTCGCAACTCTCTTCGCCTTTATTCAAACTCCACATCTCAATCCGTTCTTCATATATAACAAAATTTTTTTAAAAAATACACCCGATGTAAATGTGGGCCGGGGCCTCTCTACGTATTCGGGTAATAGTCATGGATTCCTGTACTGGCCTCACACATTCCGTCCTATACAGGCCCAAGAGTTTAAAGCGTGACCGACCAATAAACGCTGTATTTCCAAGATGGGCCCCATAATTAGGAAAATCAAGGAAAATTATCCGGCCCAATATGCAGCCCTGAGTAAATTTCTGCGCGGATTACAAAATTGAGTCAACTTCTATTTTAATGCATCATTCTCAATTTCATCGAAGCAATACAATCGTTACTGGACTGCAATGATATATTAGAATATGTGCGCCTGGCACGCTTAATGACCAGAGAGCAGCACCGAGATCTCGCAAGCTTTCGGGCGTTTTCGGCAATTATCGAAAGTGTCCGAATATCGAGCGAGATCCACGGCGCTCGGCATGAAGAGTTACTTCTCTTGGAGCCGTGGCCGGGGCGAGATTCACCTCATTGGGATCCCGCAGCGTGCACCTCATCTCTATAATCCCGTGGATGCACGAAGATTGATTGATTCATATAAGATAGCGATTCCATCATTTCGGTTACACCGATTCTATACACTCTTGTCAGATTTTTACTTCATAATTTTAAAACATATAATTGAGACCGATTATTAGCTGAGAAACAAAAACATTTTAAATGATTTATCTTCGTTATACATACCATTACCGATATTGTGACAAACATATAAGTCGTGGGCTAAAATTGACAAGATTATGTTAACAATAAATATTTCAAATGTGAACTGTTTAACCCTAATTATTTTGATAATCATCTATTTACGACACTGCCTAACATTCCGTGGGATTATTCAATTTGAGATCGGAAATTCATGTATGTAAATATTAATTGACGATCGCTCTTGAAATTCGTTATCAACACTTATTGAAATTCTCAATAGAAATGTATACGAATATAGAGTTATTACAGGACCAACGCTTTCTAGTTAGAATAACTTCTCACGCGTATGTCAGCTCCATTACCAATTTTTTCTCAACGTGGACAAACTTATGTGAAGAACTCTTTGGGGTGCAGATGAAACTTACGTGGATGCTTATTTCTATACGGCGTCTGCTTAATTTTTATGGGGCTTTATTGGAGTTATGTGATTTTGGAACAATTGACGTTATTGAATAAACTTTTCCAAATTTGTTACGCATCAAAAAATTCTGTGATGCTACATATGTAATTCAACGTGAATCGGCAGAACACGTCTTTTACAGAAGTTAGATTCTTTTTTTTTTTACAAAAATTTCGCCAACATTTGGTTTTATTTTCTTTCGTTTACAGCAAGGATACACAATAAGACCTCCCGCAATGCCGTATTGGTCATAGAATCCTTTCTTAAAAAAGTTATGACACATCGAAAGTCAAAGTATCGAAAACTGAAGCAAGTGCTTACACATTCTGATTGGTCGTCGGTGACTTCAATGTAAAGCCAACTTCATACTAATACGATCTTGAATAACTGTGTTTATCGCATTTGTGGAATAGAATAATTTTTTCTTTCGGTAAAATAAAATACGCTGCACATCAAATATCGATTACATCGAAACACTGAAGCAGAAATAGAATCACGTATAGTCACGAATTGCATAAGCTCGGAAATATCATGTTTAGCCACAAGAAAAGACAAATGAAAATTAAAGAAGTGTTAGCGAAGCGAGCGCGTTGTTGTTGAGTATTTTGCAAATACCAATAATAATAATGCCATTTTAAAGACCGTTTTTACACTACATTATTGTCGAAATGCGTTTTTTTTTTACGAAATTTGTTTCTAATAATTTTTAGAGGGAGTGGCGCTGCGTGTGTCTGTACTTTCGAGCAGCAACAGTCGTCCAACCGTGTTTGCCGAATTGATGATTTGTAAGTATTCAGAGCTATAAATATTATATCCAAAGCTTCGTGATGAAACACGGAACGGATTAGGCTAGTCAGAATTTGTTTTACAAAAAATTATTTTATGAAAATAATGGTTACGCAAATTAGGTTAGGTTGCCATTTCGGCCACTTGTTGCACGAATTCCATCTGCAGTCGTGTTCATTTCCAATCAAGCTTGTTGTGATAATAAAATGTTTTGTTCGATAAATTGTAGAACAAAGCTCAATTGTTGAATACGCTCCAAGCGACAAAGTTGGTTGTGTGAACTTATACTATTGAGTATCACAACCAACCACTTAAGCATCACAACCAACCGATTGAAGATCACAAGCATCGTATTGAACATCTCAAGAAACGTATAGTTGATTCTCACAACAAATTTTGTCCGTTGGAGCGTATTTTACCACGGCGATAGGTTAGGATAACCACTTTTTTACCCCGTGTACCTGGTCATAAATCTTGATGAAAAAAATGTTCAGTGTAACCGAAACAATAGACAAAACTCGATTCTAGTTAAGTAGATTGTTTATGTATTGTCATGTTTTAATTTATAATTAAGCAGATTGTCTATGGAAGAAAAAGATAAATAAGGTTACACAAAGTAATTATTAAATATGAACACAGTTCTTACAGCACTTATAACGAAGTTTTTGTACCGAAGCATTGACATATAATTTTTTCAAGTAAGTCTACTTTGTTTTTTTTCTTATTAAATTGATTGAAATTAAGATAATAAATGGAAGTTATTGCTTTAATTACACGTTCATTTTCCCCCGTTTCGCCTGTGACATCTGTTTACGATATGAACTCCCGCTCAAAATAATAGTTGTAAGATTTACCGCAGCGCCTCGAACTGCTAAGAGCGTCACGCGGCGAAGGAAGCCAGATGCTATTCAAGATGGCGACAATGTAAGATTGAAAATAAAACCTTTCCAAGTTTGATAAATTTAATCGAATTTATTACTACTTTCACAAACAACATCGTAAAATACAAGGAATTCCCGAGATTAGTACTCCCGATGTGACCGAAACTGCGAGGTTAAGGTTGGAAAGTGACCGAAGACTCGTCAGCCGCGCGTCCATAGTAAACCGATAATTTACATATTATAACCTAATAATTAAAGGTAAGGAATTATTTCACTATGTTTAGAAGAATTCTTTGCATAAACAAAATTTTTTTTTTTCGAAATTTCGATAAAACCCATTCAGAAGCCGCGGAAAACATGGTCCTGGGTTCTAAAGATGACCGAAACTGGGCTGTTTACTTTAATTGTCATAAACCGCGATACATTTTCGACCGTGTACTTCGTTATATCAGGATTAGTCAAATGCGTTTGTCGAGTAGTTAACGTTCTGCTGAAAGCAGATGCGTCGTGAGGTGGTGTGGCAATTTTTTTTTACCCGTTTACATACTATAGACTGCAGTTGTCGGACTGCAGTAGAGCTGTACAAGCTCCATGTACATGCCCAGTGCACAATGTACAAGACTATGTGGCTCAACGAAGGCCCACGAGGTGAGCATAAATCGCTCTCTCGTCCAGCGCCGTATTAATTTCCCGACTAATCGCGATTGGAATCTACAGGCAATTACGAGAAGGATCGACCAATCGGGTTGCGCCTACACCGCTTTACTCGCGACATGGGCTTCCGTTAACGCGCTATGCTCGACGAGCTTCGCACACGCGATCTCACCTCGCACACACATTAATACTCACACACACACACACACACACAAAATCAACTCTATGCTCTATCGTATTAAGCGTTTCTATACCCTACGCCGCATATATACGTAACTATTGCACATGTTCACGCAGACGCTGTAACGAAGTTCTCTCGACGTTGAAACCACGACCCACGCACCCTTCCGAATACCGTCGTGTATATCGGGGCGGTTATAGATCGACAAGAATGTGCGCAGAGTAGCGCGACGACTGCCATGTCGAACCTGAGAAGTTCGCGACTTGTAACGGCTTGTAACGCGAAACGTCTGCCTCCATATTTCAATCTTCCCACATCGTCACTCATCTGCTGCTGCTGCTGCTGCTGCAAAGAAAATTCTCCATCAATTTCAACATTTCGATTAACTACGTGATTTTATCTAAATTACGACTTCAACCTACAACGATGTGGGTAGATGAAATTTGTGCTGAAATGGATGTGGATTCGTGATTTCTTACTTATAATATATGGGTTATTGTACCAATTATTGGAAAGAGTTATACCTTCCCTCTCCGACTTAGCTGTAATTTTTTAAACGTTAAGTATACCCTCAGTGAAGGTCGCTTACATTTTTTCAGGCTTTTTGACGGGTACCCAACAGGTATTCTGAAGGTTTAGAATTATTCCGATTTTAGGAACATCATTTTAACACAGAATTAATGGTTTCCGAAAAATGGAAGATCATGACGTATTCCTACGTAAACAAAACGTCTCAGCTTTCCAAAAAAATACTGACGTTTGATTTCCAATTTATTCAAGCAGTAGAAATAAAAAAAATTAATCAAATAATTTCTATTCTCATTTTTGAAAAAACTGAACATTTTTTACATGATATATGGAAACATCAAAGTAGTATATTTGCTTTGAATTAATGCGAACTTTTCTTATTGCTTATTGTCACCGTAAAATAATACCTTGGCAACATATAATTGCCATACAGTTTATTTACTTAATAATCCTTATGATCAACATAGGCGACATCTGGTGTCATTCGACTACTTAAGGGGTCTGGTTATCCTCGCCGCCAAAAAATAGGTATATTTTCAAAAAAATCATCAAACGAAAGATTTTTATTCTTTAACACAAAGTAAGAAACAGCTGTAAGAATACCTCAAATGAACTTCACATCAGAATATTCCAAAATGGCAGTGCTGCAGAAATTTCAGCAGAGGCCCTCCACTCAGCGAAAAATATCATGATTTAATAATAAATATAGTTAGTCCGACGATAATCTAACTATATATATAGTTGCCAGGAAGAACGACTATATTTTATGGTTATAGCAAATATAAGAATATAGTTAAATCAACCATTAATACAATTACAAGGAGGAACATCTATATTTCATGGTTATAATAAATACAATTATAGTAGTGATTATCAAAATGAGAATAGTTTTTAAAAATATGATAGTTTCAAATATACCGTTTTGTTGCATGTACGATTTTACTGTTTGTTTTCAATAAACTTGCAAGTTTCGTTTATGGAACCATATTATTATCACGTCAACTATAAAACATTGCAAGCCTTCTGTAACGAATCTCGCAATGTGTGGGACTCGAGGCGGCCGTTCGTATGTAATTAGTTGCTAAGGTGATCAGTATGGTACCGCCGTCTCCAAATTGATTAGAATTATAGAAAAGGAGGGGGAGCAATATTAGCGCTCTCACTCGGCACGAATTTTTAGTCGTCTTGCGAACTCAATATGAGGATTGGCAAAATATCAATTGTATCAATTTATAGATATATATAAATGTAGAGCAATACCAGATATATATAAATGTAGCCAGATACCACAATTAACGGCTACCGAATAAGCTGGTCTACGCGGCTGGTGATACGGAAGTAAAAGACCTTTGAAAAGAACAACGCCCAAACGGAATTCCCAGACTACCGATTTTGGAGAGAAAATGTTCCTGGTTTAGGGCTGGAGATGCCACAAGTTGCCAAGGGTTGTCCAGTGACGTCAACGGCTCCGTATCACACCTATGCCAATGAACCGATGGCGGCGTAACGAGCAAGAAAAGACTTTTGGCGAGATAAGTGCCCCTATTCTATCAGTGCCCCTATTTTTAACGGAATAATTGTATCACCTTTTAAGAATGGTATGTGATATGAAATGATATTCAATCTTATGAAATTTCTGTGATATGAAATGATATATGATCATGAAATGATTGGGCAATGGTGTTCGGTATGCTATATATTATGTATGATTATGAAATGATATGTGGTATGCAATTGTTATGAAATGATACGATCGATGTGTCCAATGAAATAATCTATTCAAATGATTATAATTATGAGTTATCAATGTAATGAAACGATTAATGAATGAATAAGTTGATTGTTTAATGAAATATCTAGTGAAATAAATGTATAAGATGATTATTTAATGAATTTGTGAATGAAAGGAAATAACGTGGTTGTTTTATACGAGAAGTCATTGCCGTAATTGTCCCAGTGGTATGATTGTGTGAAGGAATACTTGCTTCTGAACCACTTAACAATCTTCCCTAAAGAAAAATTAATACACTTCATATATGCTTTTTATCATGTGGAATCGTATAATCACCGATATGCTTTTCTCTCAGTGTCCGCACGATATGCACATATTTTGTAGTAGGTGTAGCACCGTTGCATCTGAAAAAATAAACAAAAATACAAGCTTATTCGTGGAACGTGTCATCACAATGTAGTGTACTTATATTTCTTTTCTACTATTAGGGAAGTAATGATGAGCCGAAGAAAAAAAAGTGTATTTTTCACCGAAACTTCACGAGAAAAAACGTAAAAAGAAAAGCCAATCAATTAATCGCTAAAATCCTACGTTACTTTTTAGATAATGTATTTTCTAAAAGTAACGTAGGATTCTCGAATATTGTGTATAAATTGAACAGTAATCGGCCCAATAGCTCACGAGAATTACATAACACCATTCCAAAAAATGTAATCTCGAGATAATCGCAAAAGAAGATAAATGTGCGGTTATTCGGCTAACGGTGCCGTTTTTATGAATTTCACCTTCAATCAGCGATTCCTGGTATAACATGACCGCTTTGGCATCTGCACTGTAAAAGAAGATTGTAATTTAATGTACTTATGTATATGAAATTTACAAATTTTGTGCATGAAACTGTGATTCGTGTACCGAGTGCTATAGATTTACAAATCTATCGTGCAATTAATGTACCTGCATTGGAATTTAAAAGAAATTCATTGTAAATATACAAAACTTGATCAGTAACTGTATAATTATATGACAAGTTTTTGAATACCTTGTAACGTAGATTTCAAACACCCACACTGTAAAAAAAGACATGAAATTTAATGTACTTATGCTTATGAAATTGAAATGCTTTGTACTTGAAACTGTGATTCAAGTACTGAGTGCTGTAAATTTCCATTTCGTTTCCAAAATTAATGTACCTAACTGTAAATTTAAGCATTATTTATTGTGAATTTACGAATCTTGAAACACGTATACAATGTTTTGTATTCGTGTTCTGCTACTGTAAAAAAAAGTTGATAATACGCTGTTAAAAATGTCGATAACAGTAAAAAATGAATATCTGTTGATAGGCACAGGTTTTATGAATTTAAAATGTAACATTGATGTAGATATCTAAATCAATTTAAAAAAATGGTAACACCAGGACTCGAACCGGCAACTTAACGATTATGAGTAGAGTGCATGATGCATTATGTTCACTTGAAAATACATCCGTACACACTTAACGTTCTGATTGCAATTAATTGAACATTTTAATATGTCAATGATAAGTACGGTTAAGAGAATAATATATGCATAACTCTTATGCCATTTTAATATCCAAAACTACTAAGTCGTTGATAGCGTAGCTGGTAGCGTTGGTGCGTTGTAAGGCACTTAGATAGGTAGGTCTTAGGTTCAAACCCCGGGGTAGACGAAAAAATTTCTTTAGCAAAAACCAATAATACCCGACAATTTCTAATGATGTAAAATGTCTGAAAAATAATGCCTGAGTAATAGTTCTATTTTCTTTTTATTGTTTTTAAGCCCATTTTTAATTTCCAACATATATGTAATTGAATTTTAAGGTACCGTTTTGCAATAAAATATCTATGACGTACATTAATTTTATGTATAATAATCAGAAATATTTGACGTGATACATTAAATTTCAAATACAAAGTCACTGCTATTTCAATAAAATTCAATATATTTTCATGTGTCCTAAATTAGAATTTTCAACACATTGGTGCTTGAAATTTAGGAGACGGTTTGCGAATAAAAACTTCCGGTACCGGTACTTTAATTTTCAAGTAGATTTTTTTTAAAGTGTGATTTAGCATCTTTGGCCGCGTTTTATGAAGATCTACGTGCTTGGCGTGCTTCTTCCATGCTTTTTTCTGCTTGTGAGACGTATACACTGATCGAACCGTACGGTCGACCGCTCGCAGCAGCTTGACCGAACAGAAAATACCTGTAACTTCGACAATTTTGCGATTTTCAAAACACACTACGCCTCTTATTGTTCGTAATATTTCAAGCTTCATTATAAGCAATTGAAATAAAAGTAAAAAATAAAAATTCAGACGCCTCTTGAAACTTGCGAAAACAAGATATTCAACACGTTAGAAAAAAATCACTTTGCCTGGACGAAATACTCAATAACGAAACAAACAAAATTAATAATTATGGACGGAAAAGAAGATATTGACCGAATAGGCTTTAATCAGTAGAACTGCTTGGGCCAGTAAGCTAATTGCTTAAGGAAAAAATAAAGTTAGTTAAAGCGATAATTGGTTTAGTTTGGTTAATATATCAATCAGGTGGCGAGTAACGAATAAGGTGACAGAAACAAATGGCTTGTCAG
The DNA here is from genome assembly GCA_949699805.1 of Tromatobia lineatoria. Taxonomy (NCBI): domain Eukaryota; kingdom Metazoa; phylum Arthropoda; class Insecta; order Hymenoptera; family Ichneumonidae; genus Tromatobia; species Tromatobia lineatoria. Next base: position 4,037,437 of record OX453036.1, on the reverse strand, counting down.
ACGAAACGAAAAAATTGCTTAACCTAGCCAACTTAGTCACTTGTAGCGAATTTAAGCATACGAGCTGGTTAGAGTAACCAATTATTTCTCTTCGTATGGCTGAGAGCTTGCGGAGCCAGAGAATTTCTTTTTTCTCATCTGTCCAAACCCGTAACCATGCAATAAAAGTAAAGAGATACGGAATACATAACACGTGGGAATACGCATAGTTTTTAAACAATTCCAGAGTGTGGAATCTCCAAACAAAAGTAACAGTGGTCAGCCACCGTAAATTTCCAACGCAAATGCTGTCTGCCCACGTGCATGCGTAGATACCAGTGAAGAAGGGTGAAGAGGGTTGAACGGTGCTGCCCGGGTGGACGTGAAACACTTTTTACGCAAAGAGAACCCTTCTAGCAATTGTAAGGGAAAAAAAGGGATGAAAAAATACTAACTACGCAGCAGCTGCAAGTTATTCAGTTAGGGCATATATTTCACAAGAGTTGAATGAAGTAATAATGTTCTCAGTCAAGATTTCCATTTTAACATAAATCTAATTAATTAAATATTACTCTAGGCACAAAAAAATTAACACAAAGTTATATTTGGAGCCTGTCAAAAGTATAAAACCAATTCCCCACCAAATAAAAAAATAGGTCAATGATTAAAATTTGCAAATATACCATTAAGGTGGCCAATTAGGATTTCGGATGATGTCATTAAAATTACCTTAATCTTAATTCCTTGCGCCTAAAATATTATATAAGTTATTTTACAATGCAAGAAACCTACACAAGAATTAAGAGAACGAGCAAGGAATATTTAAAAAGGTAGAAAAAAGTTTTCTGAAAATTATGGTAGCCAAGCCACCCAAGCTTCATAAATGTGGCTAATAAAAATAATTACATGACTTCAGATCAGTACGGATCACATTAACGATTTAAGATTAACGTATATTCCTTTCAGTCAAGAAGTGAATAACTCGGTCAAATTACCTCGACGCAACTACACAAGACATGACCATATAACGGCGATACTAGATCAGCTTACAGTGTCCCTGAAATTCACCGACTGCGTTAGCCTCCACGCTACTTCCGATGGCGTCTGTCTCGACAAGACTGCCCTCAATGATCTAGCTCTCCGATGTCCATGAAAGCGCCACGACGAGGGTGACAAAGAATACAACCTCAAACTCAAAGCATGTTGAAAATATTATTTGATTTATTCAATGATTATTCCTATCATAACAAAAAAAAATGCCAAAAATGTACAATTAAGTAGCGAATGAGAATTCTGAAGAGTTATATTGAAGTTTTAGATAACCTATTATATATTGGATATTATGATGTAGAAAACCCATGCAAAATTTGACATTGGTTGATAAAACGATTCTTCCCATCCTTTGAAAAAAACATCCGTAAAATGTACCTTTTAAGTAACAAATCAAGATTGCGGAGAATTATTTTAAAAAATTTATGGACCTATCGCATCGGACGTATATTCAGATATAAGAAATTTACAATGTGTTATTCTTGTAAGGAACCTATGCGAAAATTAACAAGTCAAGCGAGAAATATCTAGAGGCGTAAAAAAGATTTCTGAAAGTTAAGGTAGAACTTCGTGTACATTTTGAAAGTCAAACGATTTTGGATGCGTAAGAAGCATTCTAACAATTTAAAATTAACCCCTATTACTTTCACTTAACCTATAAACGAATGGCATTCAAAGATCTTGTCCTCCGATTTGCATAAAAGCGAAGCGCCGGAAACGATAGAAAATACGAAGTCAAATTCAAAACATGATCGAAACGTCGTTTGATTTATAAAACCAATGCATAAAACCAACACTGCTGGTTGCGCGGCCTTGGTAGTCCCCAGAGTTAAACAGCATTGTTTGTGGCCATAACTTGGATGAGTAACCGTTTAGCCGTGCACCGGTTGGCACATCGACCAGTGAGCGAGAGTGTATATACTCAACGGAGGGGTTAGGGTTTCGGCATGAAAAAAAAACACTTTTTTGCGATTTTTTTTCTCAAATATGGATGGAGCAATTTTGTTCAAACCCTTCGTACATTATTGAGCATACTTATGACAATGTTGTGCAATTTTTTCATGCACAAATATTGAAGCATAAGCCGGTTACGGAGCTTGTGCCAGAACGTCTTGGGAAAAAAACAATTTGCGTTGTTCACTATAACTCGGCCGGAATTTATCTAAAGATGAAAAACCCTGAAAATTTAGTCAAATTATAATCAAATCTTCCCCCCAACGTTCTCTGATATATATTTTTTTTTTTCATTTAAAATTTTGTGGCGGCTATCTAACGTGTGAAGTGTTATTTTCCACGAAAAACTCCGCCATTTTGTGGGTAGGAAACACCCTTCATGTAAAAAAAAAATTTAACTAAACGTTTGGGGGAGGTATTTTATATGAAGAAAATGTGTACAAAGTTTGAAATGAATCGGTCAAGTAGTTTTTAAATGGCACAGAACACGGACTTTGAAAAAGTAGTTTTGAGAAAAACGCGTCTAAAGTTTATGAACTAAAAAAGTGAAGAAACATTGTTTTATTTTTTCAACTTATACGGAATCATCGATTCCAGCTCCATACAGCAGACTTCCTGCGGTATTGTCGATGTCTTCAGCCTCTTTTCTCTTAAGTCTTTGTTTTATTCTGGTTTCTTTGCTCTGCTGCTCAGCTTGAATCTCGGCCACGTCAATGCGATTGCTGTCCGCGAATGTTGCATAATCATGAGCGCTTGAGCCGACGCTGACGTTCATGTCAGACAGAAAAGTTAGAAAAGCACCAGCACCTTCATTGAAAGTGCATGCAGCTACATAAGATGCAAATTCCACAATTTGACTGTTGCCAGATAATTTTTTCGGTGCAATGCTCCAAATCAGCTGGTTCAAAATTTCGTTGGCATTTTGAGTGAAGCCTCCATCCAAGACACTGTAACAAATTTTCTTCTTCTCATTTTTTGTTACTTCACCAGAAGTTGGAGTAAAACAAATTCTCCTTCACTTCTGTTGTTGTTCTTGTTCTTATTCTTCTACTGACGTACCAAGGCACTTTCTCGCGATTCGCTGCCAACCAATATTTTAGGAACTGTTTTTATCTGACGAATATATGACTAGGAGATATTCGCACAAGCGAAGAGTTGAAGCACTTGTAATAAATTAATTGTCTATTTATTTATTTATATTAACATAACTTGAACATATCGCGACGTGGACAACAAATAATAAATTTAACGCGTCAACGGCATGATGTTCGAGCCGCGACCGACTAGGGGTGACTCTCTAGTGCTTGTACTAAGAACAAGTGAGTACTTGCCTCTAACGGATATTCCCAAAATCAGAGTGGGAGACGCCGAGCAAATCGTTCTATTTGAACGGCCGAAAGGACGGTTCGTTACAACACCTTTCTAGAAGTTCATCTTTACTCAAATCTTCATAAATCGGTTTGATCGCTCGTATGACATCTTGTGGACGTGAAGTGTGCAATGAATAAACTGTATACCTGTTCGACCGCTGCACTGTTATCCTGACCGCCCGCATCTCTTGAAAGTTATAGCGTAACAGGCCAGGAGATTAATAAGATAATAACTCCAAGAATATTGCTTAGATCAGCTTAAAATTTTAAGGGCATATTCTTTAATTGTTAAACAATAAGATGAGACAAAAAATGTCGATTTTTCGAAAGTGAAAACCCTAACCCCGCCCTTTCCCGTGCCCATGGCAAATACGGTTCAGTGTAAGTATGTCAGCTGCGGCCACATTGGAAGTTAGGTTAGCGATTAAATCCATACCATGGAAATGAAGAAAAAAATAATGTATTGAATGTATAGAAATCTATTACGCTGTTAATTTTTGCATGGGTTTATGTAACATAGGTTGCATAAAAACCTATATTTCAAGATGTAGAAAACCCATGTTTTCATACAGAGTAAGCAAGAAGTATTTGGAGGGATGGAACAACGTTTACTAAAAACAAAGGTAGCTAAACCAGCAGAACTCTATATACATAACTCATAAAAATAGTACCATGACTTAAGACCCATAACAACTACTCTAACAATTTAACATTAACCCCTATCCTTTTCACTCAAGCTATAAATGATTCGTTCGGATTACCTCGACACAAGGACACAAAACCCAAGAATGTAACGGCGATACAAGACCAGCCTACGCTGTCTCTGAAATTCACCGGCTGCGTTGGTCTCCACGCTACTTCCGGTAGCGTCCGTCTCGCCGAAACTGCGCTCAGCGATCTCGTCCTCCGATTTGCATAGAAGCACCGCGACGGAGAGGATAGAGAGACAGGAGGATGGAGCAGAGCGGAGACCATAGAACAGAGCGAGCTTAATCCGCGTAGTGCGCGAGAGTGGTAGTCGCGCGCAGTGCCCGAGAGCGGATGAATTATGCTAAGGGCATTTGCATAACGTTGGTGCTCGAGCTGCCCTTTACTACCCCTTTACTCCTCGCTCCCTTCAGCTGCTCTACTTCGTTGTCGTTCCCATTCGCCTCTTCATCCTCCTCTTCAGCTCCCTTCGGTGGGTTACTTCCTCGATAAATGACGATTCGGGGAAAATTGGCCAGCCCAGAGGAAGCTACACCGTCGCGTGTTCTCCCGCGTACACCGAATTATCCCGCCGCGCGCCGCCTGGCTTAATTAACCGTAGTTTACTGCGCCTCGCGTACCGTCGCTTACAGAGTATTTGCGCTGCTTCTACTGCTGGTGATTGTCGGGACTTGAACGTGAAATGCTTCTCCGTGGATCGAAAGTCTCTCCTCGTACGACCGCTTAAAACCTGCGGCGGCGAACAGTCTCAATGTCGAGCTTGCGATCCTCCCGTACGTTCAAGCGCAGCAAGAGCCTCTTCTTTGCTCTCGGCAAAGCAAACCGCAACGATACATAAGGGGCGATTCACCCCGTTTCGACCACTATTTGACCTCAACCTCTCCGATTTGGCTCGTAAATTTTTGTAAGCTTAGTTGGACCCTGAAATACACCATATTTTTTTTAAGACATTTTTTGATTATATTTTTAAAGTGACATATCGAACGTCATAATTTAGAAATCTAAATAATACTCTGTTCAATATGAAAATTTTTTAATTTATAGCCAAAATGGGCGAGATATTTCTTCTGATAGATTGTAAGCTTTTTTAAATAAATAAATTATTGGGTATATGAAATCGACCGATTTTAAACGAAAAAAAAAAACAAGTGGGTTATAGATATTTTTCATTATTTACGTAAGGACAGCGAGCAAGGTATAGAAAAAGCTGCCAAGGTTTATTAGACCCAAAAAATGTTTCTCTGTCGATACCAACACGCTGAAAGTTATGATTAAATTGGATTATGAACATTGTGCTGATGGTTTTTCTGCTTCCACGGAATTTCATTGTTATATATTGCGATGGTTCTCGGGCAAATAAAAGGTATTGAACGCGCGCTTTTATTGAGCTATGGCGATTTCAAACCAAACCTATTTACATCGAGTTATTGCAATTTACGTGTATTTTTTCAATTTTTTTTTCCTTGGAAAGCTATTTTTTTCAAATTTACAGTAAACATTGTATGAACTGCAATCTTCAAGTACAAGAATTGGCCAAGAGTTTTTCTCATACAATGAAAAATGATATTTTTTCCGAATTCAAATTGGAAGCACCACAAGGTTGAAGCCGTACGATTTTTTGTATTGAATCAGAAATGTTGCTTCGACCCTCTTGGGGTGCACAAAAATAGGAATAACAACTAACTTTATAGCATTATTAAGCTAGGAAAATTAACTTTATAACGTTATTGAGTTAGTTTTTAGAACTCTCTTGTGCACAACAAGAGGATCGCAGCAACATTTCTGATGCACAACGAAAATCCGTACGGCTTCATTTTTGGGGTGCTGGTAAAATATTTCGGCTACCAATCTAATTGTCGCTAATTGCAGTTTGTCTGCTTCATCTAATTCGATGATTCTCTTTGGTTCATCATCGAAACATTCCGTTACGTTTAATTTTCCGCATGTACACTGAAGTAGCTTTATTTCTAGAACAGATAAGGAGGAACGGTCAGGATTGGCATAAGAATAAGAACACAGGATTCATAAGGGAAGTGAGCGTTGGATAAGAAAATACTGTCGTACGTCAGAAAGATCTAGGTAGACCTCGTGAGGTTAGGTTGAATCTGCCAGTTGAAAAATGCAATGAATTATTGTGTTTGCAACAGCTGAAGGTCGTCAATTATTTTTAACAGCGAACAAAGATCTAGATGTTCACGAATCGTTTTCTACACTAAAACTCCGTAGTAATTTTCTGAAAAATCGTTATGTTTTAGGAGCGTATAATGTGATGTATAACCTTTGAAGCAGGATAAAATTTAGACTCGGTTAAAGAATGAAGAGTATTTCTTAAAGACTGCTTTTTTATGCTCCAGAATATCCAAAACACGTAATTATATAAAAATCGAAAAACAATACTTTCTCACCATTTATCGCCCGCGATGAGATGTATGTGAAATTAACTTCTGCAAATTCAGATGACTTTCTTGTGGAGAATTCGATATTCAGATGCTCATACATTCGTCAGTTGTGTTTGGGGCAATAGCTCTATCAATTAGAGATATGTGGTTGATTTATAATCTTTAAATATTCCGGATATATATAGCAAAATTATTGTTATATGAAGCAGCGAGAAGCAAAGTACGTACATATGATATCGTAGTGCTGGGTTCACGCATAGTAGTGCTCACTAACAGCCGGAAGTAATACGTATTGGCGTGTTGTACTCTTTTTCTATACTTTGCACGCTACTTCTACTTCAGGCGATTGATCAAATGTTTATTTATATAACTTTTTGGAAAATTATATTGAAATTTGAATAATTATACTTTCATCAAAAAATCTTAAGAACCATGAGAAGCAAAATCTTGCCTACTTTATGGCTATAAGCTAAAAAATGTTTATATTCGACAGAGTATTTTACAGAATATTTGCAGATTTTTAAATAATGGCATTCGATATGTTCTGTCAAAAAAAAAAATTTTTAATTTGTATAGTTCGAAAAAATCTTAAAAGCTTCTAAGAATCTTAAAAACATCCTCAAAAATCCGGTTTTACATAAATGAACATTCGATTAATCGTCTGAAGTAGTTCAATTTTTTGGTGTTTTTAAAGGATTTTTTAAACTAAAAAAAGCTTAGAAACTCTTTTTTTTTAATCTCGCCTACTTTGGCTATGAGCTAGAAAATGTTGATATTGAACAGAGTATTTTTCAGAACTCTTTCAGATTTTTAAATGATGACGTTCAATATGTCACTTTGAAAATATATTTTCAAAATATTGCCATAGAAAATAAAATAAAAATATGGTTCATTTCAGGGTCCAACTAAGCCTATGAAAAAATACAAGCGAAATCGGAGTGGTTCAAGTCAAATCCTGGTCGAAAAGGGGTGGGTCACCTTATAAGTATCGTTAACCAGTAAATACAGAGTAGCAGCTATAAAAGAAGGAAATTTATGTAAGAGAAAAAGCAGTATATAAATACTGATAAATGTGTATGTGTATATGGAAAGGGTTAAGGGGATCGTTATGTAAGGAAATCTGGTTGACAGGCTCGCTGTCAAGATCGTTCCCACGATCTTGTAACTCGTAAGGAAATTCCAGACCTCCGGATGAAACGAAAAGGAGTTTTAACTGAAGGAGTTTTAATCTGAAAAAATTAATACGCATTCAAATAAATTAACATATCATTTTCATTAGAAAGAAAGTTAGGTTGACTGATTGTTTGTTGAACGATTGTTTTTTTTTTCAGAAATTTGCTGATAACATTTTGGAGTTATTACTACGAAAAATTTATCTTTTCGGCACGTTTAATATCGATTTTTATCTTATCGGGAAGTAATCGAAATTTTCTTTGAAACACGATTGGCGGGACTGTACGTATAATACTTAATTTGTCAAGGGTGTCGAAATCTCCCAACATTAAATTAATATGTGAATGATTATTATTTCACTATTTTTTTTTACACAGTTTATATATACGGTATTTGATACCAACTCAACTTAAGTCTGGTCCCCGCCTTCTGGACCGTCAGCTCCGATTTTCATGTTATTGTTCCATCTCTTAAAAGCAACCACAATTCTTACTAGATTTTTAAAAAGAATTTACATGCTTCCGATTATTTATAACTAATATATTGAGGTCCGTAATTTAAAAATCTTATAAAATTCTCATAAATCCTCTGTCAGACATCGATATTTTTGAGCTTCGACCCAAAGTGTCCCGGACCTCGCATCAATTTTTTTACGTATTCCTTTCAAAACCAAACTTGAACAAAGTTAGATATGTAACAATCCCTTCAATGCAGAGTATTGCTTGACCATTTCTATAGAAGTCAAGAACTTAGACAATTATTTCAGATTTTCTCATAGCGATTTGTTTAAATTTATTTACTTATTGATACATTTATTTATTGATTTAAGTTGAAAAAAATCGCTATGAAGAAATCTGAAATACTTGTCCGAATTTCCGACATGTAGAGAAATATTCAAGCAATAGCCTGCAGTAAAGGAGTTGTTACGTAACTAACCTATTTCAAATTTCGTTAAAAAAAAAATTCGTAGAAAAATAGAAGCAAGGTCCGAGGCACTTTCCGTCGAACCTTAAAAATATTAATGTCTGGCATAGGACTTATGAGAATTGTGTCAGAATTTTCATTTACGACCCCTTAATATGTTAGTTATAAATAATCATAAGTATATAAATTATTCTGAAAAAAAAAACTAACAAAAATTATGTTTGCTTCTTAGAACACCAACATAAAAAATCGGACTAAAATCCCAGAGGGCGAGAGTCAGACCCACTATTTGTTGGCACGGAATGCCCCCTATTAATTTAACCACTTTTTTCAGCAAGAAATTTTTTAATTTTTGTAATTTTATTGAAAAACTGCATCGATCAGCTAATCGCCGCTGAACGCATAACTCCCGCTTTTTGCCCGACGGGCGAACAGGAGTAATAATTATTGATGGTACTGCACTGTTTTTCAAAATCTCACATAGGATATAATCTCATGAAAAAAAAACTTAGAATCGATTGAACGAGCTAGTGGATGGACAAGGTCCAATGAATGGATACTGTCCATAAGAGCACGTGCATAAAAAGCGTCCATCCACTGGGTTTTTTCGTCTGCTCAACTGTCTATTCACTGGTCGGCTTACCCTACCTATCTTTCCAAATTCACTATCAAATTAAAAAGTTGTCGTCTTCAGGAATTTTTGTTTTGTGGATCTATTTCAAAATTTTCCATATAATCTTGATAAAAAGTGAATATTTTTTTATTTAACATTTTAAAATGACTTTTTGAATAGCAAGTTTATTTCAAACATTGATTTTATTAACATACCTGCGACAATAATTATGGGGGCAGCAACATTTTTTACACAACTAAATAGTTTCGTTAGATGTACAACTGTATCATGGAATATTATACGCCGTGAGTTGCATGTAGTATATGCACAAAGCGATGTGTAACAACGTCGAGCAATAATTCAGAAACCCACGCCCTTCCAACGAGAGCGTTTACGATATCGCACCGCCACGTTAAACATATGTACTTCCGTTTCGCGAATAATGCAGTCATACAAATATATGCTTCACTGTACAGGCGATATATGTATAGATATGCATCATGTGCTCCTTCAAGATTCAACTGAAAGTATTTCACTGTCCAGCTTTCAGAGTGGACTCGGATTTCTGAACTTCCCACTGGTCAGATTCAACAAGGCAATGCAGTATACTTTACTTGTAAGGCGATATGGTTAAGTTAAGAGATAATGTATTGTGTTGCAGGACAACCCAATTGTAGGGAAACATACGGTTGTTTTCGGTTACCTGTGATTACCATGCTATTCAGCTGACATAAATGCATATTAAATGACCATTTGCAAGGACATTATCTAATATCTAATACAAGCTATTGCGAAGCTGACTGAACCAATTTTCAGTCTTGAGATAGTATTTTTGTTATGTAATATGTGCGTAAGATTCATTATTACGCACTGTTTTGGGTGCGTTATATGAAAATTTACACACAGTACGAGTAAAATAAAAAAATCTTAAAAATCGTCATAGTTAAGAGGGAAATATTTTCTATGACCTTTCTATGAAACATTTCTATATGGGGCATTCCACCCCATTCCGATCAGTATTCGAACTCGACCTTTTCGATTTGGCTCGTAATTTTTTTTAGGCTTAGTTGGACCCTCAAATGTACCAAATATATATATATATATTTTTTTTTTAATGAAAATTTGTTATGCTTTTACATTGACATATCGAATGCCATAATTAAAAAATCTGAAAATATTCTAAACAAAAATTTGTTTAATAAATAGTATATTACACTACAAGGCAGAAAGTTTGAAATTCTCACACTGCGCGTCATATCGCGCGGTTCAGGGCTTTAAAGCTGTATGTGGTGTATACTATTTTTCTTTATAGCCGGTCGAAAGTACGAAAACAAAAAATTGCATGTATTAATGCCTACCCTGACATTTGTGGCACGAGCGAAGCGAATACGCGCAGGGGAGGGAGGGGGGAGAGGGGCAGGCATCAAATAAGGAATAAAAGCACCTATAATTATAGTCGCAGATTCAATCAGCAATAAGAAGAAAATCTGGCAGCAAATTTGTAGGTTGGTCGACCTGAATCGACAAAGTTTTTCAAAATCTGGGACAACAGCGAAAGGTGGTTCTTTCAGCGACAAAAATGGAAAATGAGATTGACATCGAAATCATCCCACCAAATCGCTCGAAGACTGAAGTTGACGACAAGGAAAATTCTGCTGCGTTGCTGAACCAAATGCCAGACAAGAAAGTCTCCATAGCTCTCAACAACTGCAACGTAACATTTCACTTTGGAAAAGATTGATCCAGTAGTCAAGTCACAATATGTACTTTGAATACATATGACGTTGTTTTTTCAGTTTCCGTTTGAGTTTCAAATGTGATATTTAAAAAAAAGTATAAGAAATTTTTGCGAAGCACATTTCGGGTTTGGGACAGTGATCGCTAGATTCAAAGTCAAAGTAAACTAGATGAAATAGGAGGTCTTCAGGAGCACCAACCTATTTACTTAATACATGATTTTCGATCACGATTTATGTTTCGATTTATATTCATGCCTTACTAATCGTTTGCTAATAATTATTAAGATAATAGATAACACTGATTGATATATATTCTTTTTGTATTGTTTTGTCTTATACAATTTTGTGAAGTTGTATGTACTATTAATAGACTGAATATTTATCATTTTCTTCTAATTTATGAAAGTATTCTCGCAAACGAAGGCCGTACTGACGGTACAGATCAAAATATGAATTGATATCGGAGATTATATTTAAAAAATATTTTTTGTGCAGTGAGGAGCTCCTCCCCCCACTGAGCACTGCTATATTTTGCTTAGTGATTTTTTAACAGAAAAATATTTATTTACCTGTTTGAAATCATTGTTTTGGCATAAAGACGTGAATAAAAAATTCCTACATTCAGAATTCACTCCAGAATGATTTCCAGCTGTTCGACAGATAAATAAGCCATCGAACACTAAAATTTGATCACCGGTTTGATTTGAAAGTTCCGACAAGTGAACATTTTTACTGTTCACCTCACACGACATTAGTGCACTGGATATATTTATTAAAATGCATAATGATAATGTTTTTGATGTTGTTAATGAGCTTTGAATGTAAGATTTATTTGAAAAAGCCTGTCATTCTGAACATTGCGCTTCTTATGACTTTTTTTAGGAGGCTGGATTCCCGTAATGAGAAATATTTTATGTGCATCAGAAATTACAATCGTGACAACAAACGTGATTGTAAATAATTTGGTACGTTACAATTAAAATGCTTGATATTTAGGTAAAATTGGGATGATTCCAATCGATTGAGCAATGATGTGGGTTATATTTTTCAATGTATAAGAAAAATTACCATGCATTTGAATAAGAAAAAATCGACTATAAAATATTACCAAAATTTACATTTTAGATCATGATAAAATAGTGAGCACGAATGCACTTATTGGTATGCTCCACTGTGGACCATAAACTGCCATCCATGATCTTGAATTACTTCATGTATACTCTCTTAAAAATTACGGTTTCATTCAAGTAATTTGTATTCACAAATTGAAAAATAAAAAAACATCGTCCCGAATTCTGGAGCATACCATAAAAGGAAATTCCAGTATCCAGCAAACTGGTCTGTAATAGCAGTTAAATTATTACTGTTACTCTGGGCACCAAAAAATAAATTTTCATTGCTTTCAATAATGCAAATCACGAATTGTGATTTACATAAATTTTTTTAAACCCTGGGATAATTTTTTATCGACGAGGAAAAATTTACTTTTATTTTTATTTTTTACATTATCTATATTGTCTTAATTAATTACAGCAATTGTGAGCTATAAATGTAGTTAATGATAAGTAGTTATGAGGAATTATATGTAGTGATCCATATGTTCATCTTTATTTTTTAATTCCATTTCTCATCCTCTTTTCGCTACCGGCGCCTTAATCCTAAATCCTATAGGCTCCTTTCTCCATCCGCAAACTCTTTCTTGAGCAGGCGATCACGCGAGCGCCAAATTGAATAGCAGCCGATTCCGATCTACCATACAAGGCACCGAAGTCATTAGCGATAATCGGCGTCCCGTCTCGGCTCTCAGTTCTCGTCGTTTTATAAAGTGTATACTTTCGATCGGGACAAGAGGGAAAAAAGTTGCGGAAGAAAGCAAGCGAGACAGATAAAGAGTTGTGAAGTGCATCGTGTTGAATACATAGAAGTATACATATATATATATGGGGCAATCCATGCCAAAGTCCCCTGACCGTCATGGGTCGGAATAATCCCTGTTATTTTTTCTACCTATTCACCCGAGTAAATGGAGTGCTCACATTTTTTTCGGATTTCTAATGAACATTTTTGGGGCTTCGTGGCTAAAAATCGAAGACGAAAAGATTCGTGACGAATGCCCATATTTTTTTTTATGTCAACAATATCGAAAAATATTGGACAAAATATCTTCTTCGTTTTGAAATGTACTTCCATATAAAAATATTCCAAAAAAGATCTAACAATTTCAAGTCATGGTGTGAATATCGAATTTTTTAAAGGAAGGGACATTTTTATTTTTTTTTTAATATTCTCAAGCTTGCTACAGGAAAAAAAATATATTTTCAGCCAAATTAGGAAGTGGCACATATAACGCAACGAAAAAAGATCATTGAAAATCATTTCATAATTCACGAATCCATAACGATCTTTATCGTGCTCTCTAATTGATCTCAAGATATTATTTTTCACGTGTAGTATCTGCGAAAAAATAAAAATCGTTAAACATTTCGGAAAATCGATTCTTATGTTAATTTGGAGTGGTTAGATGTTTTTTGCATTATTTTTATATTGAAACTAAAGAACCACATTGAAACTAAAAAAAATAATTTGTCATATTTTTTAAATCGTAAAAAGTATGAGCATTCGAAAATAATTTTTGTATTATCTTTGCTCTAAGAATTTTTTTCAAATCGTGAATTCTAATGGAGAAATCAATAAATAAATAAGTCCGATTTACGATGGTCGAGATCGGGAACTGGTCGAATCGGTACGGATTATCCCATATATATACACAGGAGCATATAGAGAGCAAAGTGCATGAGAATCTGAAGGTTCGTGCTTCAAGAACAGTATAAGAGAGAAATTGGAGAAAGAGAGCAAGCTAGTGCTGTGAAGAGTGAGTGCCGCCGAAGCGAGGCAAAAGTGGAAGAGGAAGAGGAGGCCGCGTCAGTCGCAAAGCGGCGATAAATCCCAGACACCCGATAGTTCGGGGCAAATGACGTACGATCGACGGAGGCCATAACTTAGGCGGGAATCAAAAGGCGATTACTTGTACCTATAGCGCTCATTGGTGCTTTCGTACCTCTATGTACGATATGCGTGTGTATACGTTCATGTACATAAGACATTCTGTGTCAGCTTAGCCAATTCTCTTTTCAATCATATTTTTTAGAGACATTCAGACAATTTTGATTTTTTTCTTAATTTCATTTAACTTACATTCACAGGGAAAAGTACCTATAGAAAAATTAGGAAAACTGGTAAAGGGTATTTAAAAGGGAAAATTTTTTTTTTTATAGTTCAACCACTTCTCGTTTTATTAACATTTTTCATCCTAATTCGTAGACTTCTTATTTTGCTTCTAAATTTATATAACGTACAGGGATATCTATAAAATTTGTAGGAAAATTTGTTAGACTGGACAAACAATACTTCAAGGTAAAAAACATTTCTCAAAATTCAATCAGTTCATTTTTTTTACTATTTTATTTACCAAGCAGCAGACTATTTATTTTATTGCTAATTTTATATAATCTAAAACGGTGTATATAGAATCAGTTAAAAAAGTTGGTAGACTGGGCAAGGGATATTTAAAGTAAAAATATATTTTCCAAAATACCGCCACATTTATCATTATTACCCAGTAAGCACAAAGATCGGTTTCGTTGCTGCTCTATTACAATTTCCCACTCAGCTATGTAAGTGTTACATAACATTGTTGTTAAATAGCAGTTACATTGCTAAGTGGGAAATTTTAATAGGGCAGCAACGAAGCCGATTTTTGTGTTTATTGGGTATATTATTATTTTAACTACGACAACAATTTTTCTAATGTCTAATGTAATTGAAAATAAGAAATTGAAAGTATTTGGAGGGGGATAAGAATATTTTCAAAAGTAATAATGGTTCGATTGATGCAGAATGTCTTATATATACATCGTTCATGAATTTTTAGGCCACACGTCTTTCTATCGAAGCTCACAACCATCCCTCATTGCCTCTCTTACGTTGCCCTCGCTACTCACGCGCGTTCAATCCCTTCTACCTTACGACCCTTCGCGAACGACCTACGACCCGAAATGCACCAGCCATGGCACGAGCACTTGGTTCAGACGCAAATGTATTTGTACCTTCCATACTCTTCCGTCTACCGACACCCTCTCTTCTCAACTGGCGCAATGTATCGCATTAACAAATTGCCCCCATGCACCTCACTCTCACCTTAGCCGTAAATCTGAGAGTCGCGGTGTAAGCATGAGCACGCGCGCCCTCTTGAAATTCGTTCTCCATCTACTTCATAGTCGTATTATATCGTGTACTACTCACGTGATTCTGCACACCGTCGTTTCTTCTTACAAATCTGTCTGCATCTTTCCGTCGTGATTGCCACTATCCGACCCTGAAGAAGACATGGCATATCAGAATCCAAAATATTGAAAATTGAAGCGACCTTTCTAGGATTTCGATTGGTCGTCGATGTCTTTGACATAAAACCACTTCGGACTCCTATAATTTCTGCAGAATCGCGTGTGGCCTGCGAATGGCGAATTAATAACACTCATGAAATAGAATATTTTTTTCTTTGGAAATCGGATTTTTTTTTCTTTCTTCAATCTTTCTTCGTAAAAAAAAAGACGTGGCACATTGAAAGTTGATTATGTTGATTAATTGAAGGAGAAATAGAATTATATAAAGTGACGAATCGTATCAACATGCAAATATCATGTTCAGCCACGAGAAGAGACAAATGAAAAGGAAAGAGTATGAGCGGCGTGAGTATGTTGTTGCTAGTTTTCATAAAATAAAAATTGTATTTATGTATCCCATTGTTATTTTTTGATAAAAAAATTAATTTTTTCTATGTCGGTGGACGCTTATTATGCTTTTTTATGCGATGCTTAAGAAATAAATGCAACGATTAATATTAGATTACCCAAAGGCGACTGTAATTCCAAGTTCAAGAGTTTAAGTATATTAGAAAAAAAAATTCAATTAGTATTTTTTTTTATTTTACAGTTTCAGAATATTGTAAAAAATTTATTTTCGATTATTCATTGATTGGTCGTTTATACCCTGGGATATGATCATACAATAGCACTTTCATATGAACTTCAAAAAAATATCTATTTCATTCGAGACATTAGATAATTGTTTTTTATTTCATGGAGGAAGCTAAACTTGTATCAAAATATATACATTTTTTCATTGATTTCCATGGCAATCTACCAAAAATGGTGTCAAACGTTGAAGGATATGGCTTGAAAAAAGTCCCTATGTAATTAAAGATATCGAATTATTGACGAAGTATCGAGATGCAAAAAAAATTTGAACCGGAAACGATTGATCTACTAAATATCGATATTAGTTTGATATTGAAATTCTACCGTAACTTAAATATTTTCATTTAACTATTCTTTTATCAATACAACGAATTTCAATATTATTGAAATTTAATATTGAAATTCTAAATAAATTCGAATGAAATATAAATTAATTTGTGATTTCACAAAACTATGGTTCAAAACGATCGATACACCGGAATGTATCAAGGACCCTGTGAGGTCGTGTGGGAAGAAAGCCCATAGAGGCGAAGGGCCAAGGGCGCTGAGCACGATGAGCACGGTTGTCGCGATAGCGCGGCTCTTGTCGCATATTGAGTCTTGCATACATGCCTGACTCGTTGGGTACAAACGCGACGCGTGTGTATCCGTACCGGAATCGAGAATATAAAGGCGAGATCGACAGACTTGTGCGATGTGCGCGATCTCGTCGGGAGATAAGTCTCGAACAGAACCACCGCGCGAACGAACACTCTCGAACATCCCTCTCGCCCATCTCTCTTCAGGCGTCGCGTCGTACAACCAGAGACTTTTCTACTTCACTGTGACAGGCACAACGAATAGGTAACTGCAGACATCTCGCCAAACAGAAATGGGCCTCGGTAAACCCGCACATAAATTAAAGTTATATATGTGCTATGAACACATACATACGGGCATTTTTCCTAAACCACTTTTCTCAACGTTTTTGATAATCCTCAGTATACTGAGATGACAATATTTGAATACAATTTTTTCATGAAAACAAAGCTTCCTCTATGAGGAAGCAAGAAATGATTGCGAAGAGTAGAATGAAAATAACAATAACAACTAAAATGGGGGTGGTAATGTTTTGTGAACGTGAGTAGGATAAGGAGTCCAGAAAAATAATTACATGTAGTAAAATAATTGAACTAGTAAATGAAAGAATACGTGGTGGAGTTTTATTGAGTTTGTTCGATTGTCTCCGTTGTTTCTTGTTGGTAGGTCGTATATGTGTTTGTACTCTTATTATTACTATTTTTATCATATTACTATTGAGTTAAAGAGTTACTTTCGAGTTAAAAAAAATGTACAGGAGAACACTTCTAGTAAAAAAAAAAACTTGATCCAATAAATCTCTTATACTGCCATTATTTTTATTTTTGTTCAGGGGGCGCATGGCAAAAGTCAATCATTGTGACTAGTTTGGTGTCCGTGAAATTGGCCGTCATTACCGTCAGTCTTATGATGTTGAGTGCCTGTTAGCTCATAGAGTCTAATGTTGAAGAGGTTGAATGGACGACTATGCGGGTGTCGCAGCTTGGTAATTTTGCGTAGTGTCGTTGTTTCAGCTGTCTGTAGTATTTTAGCGGTGCTTGGGTGGTGTCAAGGTTTTTTTACATTTTCATGAGGAATTCTTGTTTATAGGAAAACAAAATGCAATCAAAGTTTATTTTTTTTAGTATATTATGATTGACATCTGAAGAATACAAAACAAAATTTTGACTTGATTTCACAACGTTTCGTTATTATTGTTATTATTATTATTATTATTAAGCAAAGTAGCTTAAGACCATCTGAAATGAAAAAGTCGAATTAATCTATAGAATGATGGTTCTCGTTGCAACTGGGGTTATTAAATTTCATTAAAAAATAACGAAATGGCAGATTCGAAAGAATAAAAGTGTTTTTTTTAGGCACAAATCGGGCTGTAAAATGAGAAGTTAGGGTTGGATGAAAAAGATCCTAGTTCCAATGAGAACAATAATTCTATAGATTGATAATCAATTCGAGAATTTAATTTCTTTCCTATCTCATAGATCTTGAAGAAACTGGTTTTTCCAGTCAGGCAGTTTATAATTTCCGTACAATTATTTTTACTTAATTGCTTTAAAAATTATTTCAATGAAAAAATCTTTTATCTTGGCAAGGCAATAATTTATTGGACCATAATATATCTAATAATCACTGGATTCACTCTTGGATTCGATGTACAACATTTAGTAAAACGGTTTGTTGTGGTTTCGGAGAAAAATTGCGACATAGAAAATTGCATCGACCAGCTGTTGACCGCTAAACGTATAACTCTCGATTTCTGCCCGGTGGGCAGCCGGGAGTATAATTCGCATCGCGCGGTCACGAGACGGCGAGATCGATAGGGGTCAAACTAGAGAATGCCCAAAATAACGAATGGCTTAAATAGCCAATCTCAAAACAATGAACGTTTGGATCTACAATGGCCATCACTATGAAATTCGCTATTTTAGTCATTCACTATTTTGACTTCCATCTTATTGAGAAGGTTGAAGCGTTCCACACTCCGGAGCAGAAATTGGGGTCAGGCTGCCGGATACCTGATCAGGCCCTGTCTGGGTCTGGCCAAGACATGCTCGATCTGGCGAGTCTGATGTGGCCCTGGCAGCGGTCTGATAAGGTAAAGGGAAGCCTGAATCGAATCTGGTAAGGCCACCCTGATGCTAACCCGATCACGCCCTTATCAGTTGAAAACATCACTCCCCGAAGAGGGCTGGCCCAGTTTCACTGTTTCAGGGCCCTATATGGTTGGCCCGAAGGAAACCTGAACTACTATGATATTGGGCATTATAAATAAGGAAGGCGAATCCTCTGGCAAAATGATCACTACAATGTTCTGGTCATCAGCATTTTATATAATGTTTACACGAATGCTCATGTATAATTAAAGACTTGATAATTATATAGGGATGCGGCTACGGTTCGGCCATCTTCCAGATGTCAGGAAGTAAAAAAAAAACAATCAATTGGTTTTAATTGTCGTGGTGACGTTTCGGTTCAATGTGTGGACCCTTTTCAAACCATTTAATTTACATCTGTGGGACCAATGGTACTATCGTTCAATCGGTGCAACCGAGAGGTACTTTTCGTTGCACTCATTGAACGAGAGTGGTTTAACTTCACAGGTGAAGTAAAGGGACAGTAGTGACGAAAACTTAGTGCTATGAAATCGACATGTCCCAACGAAAAAATGCCGGTTTTCATGCACTAGTGTCTAAAATGTCACCACTCTCGTTCAATGAGTGCAAGGAAAAGTACCTCCTAATTGCACTGATCGAATGATAGTACCATTGGTCCCACAGATGTAAATTGAATCGTTTGAAGAGGGTCCACACATTGGACCGAAATGTCACCACGACAATTAAAAACAATTGGTTGTTTTTTTTTTACTTCCTGACATCTGGAAGATGGCCGAACCGTAGCCGCATCCCTACATAATTATTATAAGCAACGGCCGCTTACCGTCATTACTATAATTAAAGACTCTAGTATGACGATTAAGGTCAGCTAAGGGGTCATCTATCCAAATGTAAACTGCCAGAATAAAACAGTCACATAACCAAGTGCCTTATAAGAACCTGACGCCAGCCCGACGGCAAATTCTGTTTAGGCTCGTCAAATAAAGAGTTCTAAGTTTATTATTTAATTTAGACAAACTTTTACTCGTCTATTTATCATAATTTATGGTGATTCTTATAGCTGCATATATCTTTTACTTGATAAAAAATGAATTGCACTGAATTTCCACAAGTATTAACGGCTTCATGAAAAAATTTGAAAAAGCACGTATTCGTTCAGCTTTTTCAAAGAATAATCCGTATTTATTGCTTGATTTTGATGTATTACGATTCATTCTCTGTGATGAGAGATGCTTTGCACGTTTACGATCTAGATATTTGACAGTGTTCCTCATTTGAAAATAATAGCTTTTTGATTACGAAGAAATTTTATTGATGGGTAAACAAATGACTGAAATTTTTTAATCTAGAATACTATCAAATATTTAGATAGTAAATTCATAAAGTATCTTCAAAGGAAGAGAATAGGCAGTGATACGTAACAATCAAGAAAAAAATACGGATTATTCTTTGAAAACTGAGTGACTATGTACCGTTTTGAAATACGGCATAAACCAATCGATATTTTTGTAAATCCATTGAAACTAGTCTTTTTCTATGTCAAGGATATCGATTTTAATACAAAGCATGATTACCTATAGTCAATTGTATATATACACGATTCACAAAAATTAGCACTCATTTAACTAGTCCAAAGCGCTCCAATCTCCTTAAAATTCAATCAAAGTAGGGAACGAGTGAAAAAAGCCAATTTCATGATGATGGTCATTCCGGATTCAAATGTTAATTATTCTGGAATTCGCTATTTTAGCAATTTGCTATTTTTATCACTAGGTATTTTAACCTTCATCCCGTTGGATCTTAAACAAACAAAGTCTCATCGTGTCATCTCAATCTCACTGAGAATCTTTTTTGCGTGTACCGTATCGCTGACACACTGTGGACACAGTGTCCTTTGTGTGTGATCGCGCCAAGAAACAAGGTTGGGTCCTCGTTTATTCACATTCGAAGAAAACACTAGGGGAATCAGAGACATTGCGTTCCTAACCTCATCTACATGGTCGCGGAGGCGTTTCGCATGTCGAAATCCGATCTGAATATATATTTACCCGCTATACGTAGTTTATTATACATCAGAACCCGAGGTTCGATACAAGTTGATTTCTTTACCGATACCAATCCGACCGAATGTTTTATGGCTTCATTATGAGAGCCCGTATAGGCAAAGCAGTCCATACTCGAAAGAGCGAGTATTAAGGCAGCATTACGATAATGGTTTTTAGGTCTCCAAACACGGGTGGGATGTCTGAATGTCGTTGCGATGTAAAGATATGTATGCGCAGTTACGATTCGATGTAGAAACGCGATATGTGAATATATAGATAGAGATACACGAATGCTCGAGTTCTTTCCAACGAATGTCGCGCAATTGGTGAAAGAACTCGACTTTCAAGCTGAATGAAAATTAACGGAGACTGCTTAATTAAAATGACAGAAATGCTTAAAGCAGTTGCTATAAACTCTTGTATTATATTGGTGCTGGAGTTCGTTAATGAAAGCTAATGCACCAAATTATGGAGATCTTAAAGTGGTAATAAGCTTTTGGTGTGTTCATTGAATGCGCAGATTTAATTTTATGCTAGAATTTCTCATGTTGCATTGGCTCCTGTGGGAATTTTAAAAATATTGCTTTTAAGCGACGACATTCGAGGATGTGGATAAGCCTTCGTTAATTACAAACTTTCACTGCGTTGGACTAGACTTTAAACAAACTTTGATGCATAATAAATTTTAGTTGTATTTGATTAGACTTTGACCAATTTTAGAAAATTGAAAATATGCAGCATTGAACTAGACTTCTTTTATATCTTAACACATTTCTACTGCATTTCTCGAGATTTCCGATAATATTCAATATACGACGTACTAACGCCGTATTTTTAAATGGATTTTCCGTAAATTCTTAGATTCTTTAGAGATTCACATGGACCAATTTTTTATTCACGCGAAATAAAACTGGACAAAATTTTATTTTCAAATCACGAATTTAACTTTCATTACGACAATGTGATATTTGAATTTTATTTTTTATTTTAGTATTCAATGTCCAATTTTCTCAAACTCAGTTCTGAGCAATACCCACAGTTTCCAAAATATCTCCTCCTCCATTTCCCGTGAAAACTAAGCGAAAATTGAAGTACACCAGTATACCGCACGTTTTTACTATGTACCAAACGATATTACTAAAACTAACCCCGGAAAAACCCTGAGAAGAGGTCTTCTCTCGTAAAGCGAAAAGCTGCGGTTATTTACAACGCTATTTCATGGAATTTATACTGCGATCCTTACTCGTGGCTTCTCACCGCAGGAGCAACATCCTCACTCGCTGCATGTTCTCGTATATGTAAACTTATCATAAGCTACAGTAGCTCAACCATACAGCATACAGCATAGAAGACAACGAGCCAGTGGCAATTTGGTCGCTAGTTCCACATGTGCAGCGACGTGGCGCGGCTGTCGCTGCGACATAACCTGAATGTGAGCTTGGGCGTTCTTCGTGGTCCTAGTTATATTCTTCTTATTCGTCTTCTTTTTCCATTTTGATCGACCCCTTAGCAGCTCACTAGGGATAACCCGACCTGGTGAATTGGTGAATACCGTGTCGGCCAACGTTCTATATGGTTGGTTGTTCAAAGCTGGTTAAGTCACTTTTACTCAACATAGAATTCTCTTCTTCAACATAAATATTTTATATGTATGCGGAAAAAAATGGAGTGTTTCCGCTGAGCGCCAATGGTGCCATCTTCCAGACATCGTTTGAAACGAACAGATTAATCAATCATTTTTACTAATTAATTTTTTTAAGCTCAAGTCTAAAGTAGAAAACGAAGACTCAGGAGGACTTATAGATTTAGGTGGGTTCCGAACCACTACACCGAAAGAAATAGATACTACCCGATAGTAGAAATTTACTATCAGATAGTATATTGGATGCTTCGTATAGGGATCACTCTTTGAAGTGCAACAGTTAGTATAATTATAGTAATGGTTAATATCTGATTGTACCAAGTACATTCCGTATAATAAACCCTTACAATACACACAATACACGGTACTATCCAAATACTACCCGATAGTATATAATATTTAGTATATCCGATATTAAAAATGTTAGTATCTATTTCTCTCGGTGTAGGGATCACAGGGTAAAGCAAGTAGGAAATTCCATTGGTGCTGGCTAGAAATCGGACCCAGACCCACTGCTTGTGAGCCAAGCCTCGATTCGCCAGATAATTGGTCGCTTTCCCGGTCAAATTAATGAAGAAAAAACGAGTTTGTATACTGCTGAATCGCAGTCTTTGAGGCGTAAGCTCAGACTTAAAAATGAAAGGTCGATTCAACAGAGCAAAAGCAAGAGAAAAAGAATAGGTAATAATACATCACATATGTCAGTACACGTTTAAATTCTATATTCTTTCTTTATCTCAAGAAAACTCTATTCTATTTACCATCAGATAGACAAGTGGATCCTTAGATCTCGATCTTGTGGAATCAAAATTGTCACGTTGCTTTCTCGAACGTCTGAATCTAGAATGGTCATGATTATAAAATTTGCAATTACAGCCGTTCACTATTTTGGTCATTAACTATTTGGACCCTCACCTAAAATTTAGTGCCAACTATGAGTGTATAATAATCCATGTGTGGACCATTTTGGGGCCAAATATCTTGAAAAATGAGAAAATTCGAACATGATATGTGATTCAAATATAAATTTAAAGTGTCATAATTTATTAACCACTTCACGGATTCGCGCCAATTTTGAACTTTGCCTTTTTTTACCAAACTCTACTTGTGTACCAAATTTCAGACCGATACCGATCTAAGAAATCGCGGACGCTATGGTGCTCACAGGAATCCAAACATACATACACACATGCACACATACAGACATTTCATACAAATAACTCCCCTCGACGTCTTAGAGCATTCTGAATATCCTGAGATGAAAATCTGGCAAAATCAAGTTTCGACGAAAACAAAGCTACCCTTCCCTCGTAGAACCAAAAAATGTGGATGTACATAGAAGTGCAGATTCTATGCTTCGCTTGCAACTTCGTAGCAACTGAAGTTCGCACCAATAAAGACGAACATACTGCAGTACTATAGTACTGCAATTTCTTCGCAGCTTCAGGAAGAGCACCTCATAGGAATCCCATAGAATTTGCGACCAGTCTCGTTTTTTAAAATATGATTCCTAGAAATGCTTATATACTACTAAATTGGTGATGCTGACAGTTCGAGCAGCCATATTGGTTCGGCAGGTTCACAAAATTACGATATTCTTTATGTTTTGAGTGTTTTCACCCGAAATTTGAGTGGACGCAAATGGGCTTATGTTGATATCATAATATTCTGTGCAATATGAAGCCTATTCGCAGCATATCAACAACGCAGTTTGTAAACTACGATACCAAACCGACTTCAATCGGTTAAAATCTACATTAATATCCCCTCAAAAAATGAACTATTGGAAGGCATAGATTTATTCCTTCCAATGAGTAGTTATTTTTATCCAATATTACTCGAATTTTATACAAAAATTAATAATGCGATGGGTAATGACTCTCCTAACTCAGAATAGAATTTAGCTAATTTAGTAACGATGATAGTTTGAATTAATCTTGCCAATTATATGAACCTGACATCCTTAAGACTGACAATTAAATACACTTTCACTCAGAAAAAAGTTGATGCTCGTCGAATGTTCGCACATATACGGGCACATCTAATTCTTAATAAGAGTAACGTATTCAGATTTATTTTTATTATCGTATTTTACTAGGTTGGCAGAATAACAATTCGAAAAATCCGACATTTATTTTCTACGCAGCAATATGAGTCCATTTTCCTGAATGATGCGAAGAATATAAATGGCTCTCCGACATAAATTCCACTCTATTTTATCCGTAATGAATCTACTTTTATGCGCATCTAATTTACTTGACTTAATAAGCTTGTGTTGATGTTTCTGAACCATATAACTGCGGATGTCATGTTCACCATCAAAATGGAGTGACAGACGTTCATAGAATAACCGCTTTATTTTCAGCCATGTTCGGTTATTACAATCAGGTAATTTATGTTCATTACACCTTAACAGAGAAGTCGACAATTTTTTTCTTATTTTTCTAAAGTTCTATATCAATGCTGCACCCGTACGAAATAACGCAAAAATTAGAGTTACACGCGGAAATGTTGATAATTTCCGCATTTAAATCAGAATGACCCAGTCAATTGGTGCATTGTAAAATTAATTCCTCAAAAAAGTTTGAGACCCGTTGAATGTATTGCTTAATTTACTCTCCAATTCCACAGTCGAGTTACATGAAAGCCGAAGTCGAGAGTTTCTAAGATACGCCCAAATTCTATTTTTTGCTGGAAAATCTAGCCCAATTATTTAAAACAATTTCTTCTTTTAAATTGTAAGCATTATTTCGTGAAATTTATAGCGTGATCCTTACTCTCGGCTTTCCGCCGCAGCTGCGACATCCTCGCTCGCTGTACGTACCAACATGTATACTTATCGTAAGCTACAGTACCTCAACCATAGCATAGATACGTACGCTGTACGCGCCAGTGGCAATTTCGTCGCTAGTTGTACGTGTGCAAGGATGAGGCCCTGCTGTCGGTGCGTCTCGCGGCCTAAACGTGAGCTTGTGTGCCGGCGAAGAGCAGCCCGCGCAATGTAAATGCAAATACGTATGCGCATTTAAAGTCTCTCGCTCTGTCGCACAATGCTTTATCTCTCTCGGTCGCTCGCGAGTGAACCGTAAACGCGAACGAAACGCGCGGCGGTGGCTCTACTCTGTGTCCCGTGACCGTTAATCCGTGCCGCAACTAACCGCGCTTACGCGGTATGTGCGCGGGGCTCGTCGGCGTAGGTAGTAGAACAGTAGGACTATGGTAGGCGGTTGGTGGTAATGGGAAGAGGAACCTAGCTGCTCCTGGTGTTTTGTTGTGCTATTCTAGCTGGTGCGTAACGAGAGAATCGCTAGGACAGGGTGTAGCCTATACCGCCTATACCGCCTCGCGGTCTCCGCAACCTATATACATGTATTAGTACGTACTTCCGGTAGTCCGAGCCAATGCAACGGACCTTCGGGTTCTGCTTCGTACTATACAACTGACCTGCGAATTAACGCTGCCCACTCGCTAATTCCCCGCTCGAGAACAAGCCATGTGTAATTCGCTGCACTGGCATTATTCCTAATTCACTTACGGAATTGTATTAGAGAATAATGCGGGTTATGTATTGCTTATATACGGGCAAGGGTAAAATATGGGCATTGGAAATAAAATCGAGCTTGAGTTAATTTTCTTTCGAACTAAGGAATATACATTTCGGGCTCGAAAAATATTACGTAAGAGGCTGTTGCCCGCATTTAAATGTCAAAACGTTTTCCGCGACACGATATGAAAATGGTAGTCGTACTGATAAGCGGACTTTTAAAGGAAGATTAGAAAGTTTTGGCAAACGATAAATGGTTCTGTAATGTAGAGAGCTTTAGTTTTTGTTTATTGCACTATTTTTGTTTTATAAAATATTTCTTTGACGGGATAAAATTTTCAATTCGTTGAATTCTCGATTTCTTACAATTTTTTATTTCACGATGTTCATGGCCATTATTGCAGATAAGAGAAAAATTGTTTGTTTGCTAAATATACAATGTTTTTTTGTTGTGTTTTTCTAAATTAATTAGAAAGTTTCCGTAAAACATAGGCTTTTGTCGAAAGAAAGAAAAAAAAGGTTTACTCATGAAAACTGGTACTGTGAATTTGTAAATTTTTTTCGAATCGTTTTTCTGGATATTTCTCTTTTATAAAGTAGCTATAATTTTTTTTGTGGCTTTATAAGCGACGAGACCCAAAACTTTAATGGTATTTTTCCCTCATACTGGAAGCGATAGGTTCCCTCCCTCTGACCAATCAAATAGAAATGTCCATGCCATCCGGAAAACTTACTAACGTCGGCGTTTTGCAGACACCAACATCCACAGGAAGCTCCTAGATCGTTCGGTTGCGTTCACCGTCCCTCCATGCGATATCCCGCTGCGTCCGCCCTTAGGTAATGCGGGAGTTCTGCACGGGACTGTATGGCACATAGCTCAGCACGAAGAGGGTCTGGCGACGACAGAATAAAGAAAGGCGCTTACACGCACTTACGTCACATCCTTCCATTCGCTCGTTGCTCCGGTCCAGGAAGTTGCACACGTTGCTTCTAGCCGTTGGTGCGTTATATATTCATGATATATATACACTTCATTCTTACGATGTTAAATTTTGCATTTTTATACCGTAATGAAATGAATCTATAAAGAAGAGCCTAAATGCAAAGTTGCAGAAATTCTCAATGAACCAAATTACTTGAGCATGTTTTTGTCATTCTTCCGTCACTTGTTTTATCACTCCTATGTTTAAATATCCCAAGGACAGTAAAATTTCTGACACTTTTGCAAGGAAAAATGATTGCCTGTAAAAAAAAGGAGAAATTAGTCTTAAAATATTCTAAGGGTAATGAAAGGTTAAAAAAGTTATCGAGGCTAAACTGATGAAAAATATCATGCCCAAAAAATTAGGAAAAAAGGGACAAAATATTTTGAGTACGGAATTAAGTTTAACAGAAATTATAGTGCCTGAACTGATAGAGAATATTGCCTATAAAAAAATTGGCAGTCATTACAAAATGTTTCCGGACTAATGGAATTTTCATAAAATTTATATTGGCTGAACAGACAAAGAATATTTCACAAAATATTCCCAGGATTAAAGAAAGTTTTAAGAAAATTATACAGACTGGACTGATGGATGATACTTCCAATAGAAATTAGCAATCGTCACAAAATATGTTCGAACAAATAAAAGTTTCAAGAGAATTATGGTGGCTGAACTGATAAAAAATATTTGACAAAATATCTTGAGAATTAACGAAAGTTCACTAAAATTATGCTGACTGAACTGACAGTGAATATTGCCAATAAAAATAGGCAGAGTAGTCACAAATTATTTTGAGGGCTAAAGAAAGTTTAAAAAAATATGATAATGATTGAAACCATGGAGAATGTCTCTCACGTATAGAGAAACAGGAAAGCCGCGGGCAGTACAAGACTAAGGGATGCATAGAAGCAAGAAAGCGAGACAGAAGAGCACGCGCGTTCACCAAGCGTTATCGGTACGCTCCGCGTTTAGATAAGGCACGTCGGACGTGGCTCGCCCGCCGGCATAAATTGTTTGGAGGGCACTCGCCTTGCCGAGAGTGCCTCCTACCCGCAATGGAAGGACAACGGAAGGAACGCCGAGAGGACTATGAGGACGGCGAGACTGCTGCTTGGTGGCTACTCGCAGACGAAGGTGCGAGGGCTGCTCCTGTCAGACGGCTTCTGCTGGGGTGAGTCATTCTTCATGCGGTCTCGCACTCTCGCTTCGTCCGGTGAACCCACGATTACACATAGATCTTGTCCGCAAATGTACCACAATACGCATATCCAAGTACCGCGCATTTGGCTTCTGAATTTACCAAGCATTTGCAATGCTAAGCAAGTATTTAATGTTCCTTTTAATTTTTTCGAAATATGTATCGGGGCAATATATCTAACTCAGGAAATAAATAAAATTCATACATGGTGGCTGTTTTTTATTTCGAGAAAAAAATCTCCTTTTTTCCGACTAACCGAAGTGTGTTATAGGCTGCAACCGAATATCATGAACGTTTACTGTAGTATCAACTATTAGTGGACAGTTTCTTTTTTTATTCGTAAAAAAAGAAGAAAAACTGACCACTAATACTCGATACTAAAATTAACGTTTCCCTGGCTAGTTTATCGATTTTCCCTGATTTAAGTTAGTATTGTATACACATTTTATTAATTCACTTTCCAACAAATTTTCAAAACAGGTATTAATTCATTTTTCCTCTAATTCTATATTTTCTTTCATATGTATGTTGCATATTTTTTTTACCTCTTCTCATATATATTTCGATCCTTCGATCAATTACAGAGACCACGCTTTGTCAAAAATATTTATTCTAGTCTCGGAAACCATCAACCGTCGTTGAAATTATCAAACTTTTAAATTGAAGATTATTAGAAAGCAATTTTTGTGATAACATTGGCGACAACAATAGTTTCGACAGTCTTTTCTGTAGACGCTTATGATAGTTGGAAAAGTATCAAACATAATATCGCTTGCGGCAAAAAAAAATTGAATCTCGCGATCCCATTTAATAACGGCTTCTCTTTTGTTCCAAAGTGATTATTTTCATTCAGTTTTTTTCAAATCTCTCACTTTTTCCCCTGGCCAACTTTAGAATGTGCAAATTTTTTCTAATTCCTTGACCAATTTTCATTTTTCCTGACATTTTCCTGATTTTCTTGACCACGGCCACCATGTAATACTTTTCTCTGAATAAAAATAACCTTAACTGCGCTGAAAAACCTCATTTTGTTACCTATTTTTTTCATTATCAGCAGCAACGTGCTCACCTCACACTCTTTTCCTTCAATTTGTCTCTTTTCTAATGGTTAAATATGATAATTGCATGTTCATACGATTCGTGAAGTTACGTAACTCTATGTCCGCTTCAGACAGGAATCGTTGTCGGTCGAAAAATAATTCGCAGTTTCACAACTACGAAAAAACAACAATTAAAAAAGCGCGCCACACGTGATCCTACACTGAGTATAACAATCTGAAGTTGGCTTTATGTCAAAGCTATCGGCGACCAATGAAAATGCTAGAAAGGTGGCTTCAGTTTCGATATGTCGACTTTTTATGTGCCATGTCTTTTTTTAGAGAGGATATTGAGATGAATTTTAATAGAATCTGCCGCTGGGCAGCGATACCGATAAGATGTGTAGACTAAAAAAATTGAAATCCAGTGTTATGCAAAAGATATTTGGCTTATCCGCAATACAATATTTCTATTAATTCTGTAAAATAGAAAGCGTATCTTAATTTGGGTATTCATTGTTCAAGGTAGTATCTCAAACGCTGACGAATAAATACCATAAACATACATTTTTTAAATACATGATCTTCGAATAAAAATCAAATGTAACTCATTTGCTTTACTTAATTCGTGCAAAATTTTGTGAATTCATTCTCGCAGGTCCGTTGGCTGAGAAAACCCTTGCGAAAAACGGAAAATCTATAGTACGGATACGGAGAGTAAAGAAAGCGGCAGAGAAAAGGGTTTGCAAGACGTTGTCCTCTCTGATCATCTGCTCCACGCGCTGTAATTAATAGCCCCTCGGTCGGCAGACTGCCGTGGGTCAGCGACGACAAGGCGCTGCTATAAATGAATAGTGTGCGGCTACCTCGTGGCGAACAGTAGTTGCCGAGTACACGTTCGCTTCTTCCTTGTGCGAGCCGACAACGGAGTGCAGATATAGGTAAGTACAAGCCCCGCGTTCGTTTATATAATATAGCTCAGAGCACGGCTATGGTGTTCATATGGACCACCGGAAAATGTGTGAGTCAGTGGTTACCGTCCTTCTCCTGTAATGTGCCTACATATGGACCGTTTCATGCCAACTCGACCAGAGACTGACCCTCGACTTTTCGAATTTCATCCCATATTTTTCATGTTATAAGAGGCAACCACTATTTTCTCACATTTTTTCGAAGCAATTTCTTTAAGGATGTATGATACGTACAGTCCCGCCAAAAGTGAGTTTCAGAGACAATTTCGATCACTTCCCGATGGGATAAGAATCGAAAAAAAAATAATGCATATAAAACGTGCTGAAAAGATTGATTTTGCATAATAATAATCCTAAAATGTTATTAAAAAATTGGTGAAAAAAAAAAACAATTCTTCAACAAACAATCAGTCAACCTAATTTTTTTCTAATAAAAATGATATGTTAATTTATTTGAATGCATACGAATTTGTTTAGATTTTTTTCTTTATGTTGATTTTTTTTTTCAAAAATTTGCGCGAAATAACGAATTTTGGATATGTGTTTGGCATAAAACCATCTACTACGCTCAAGATTTTTTTGCGAAACGCATATCCAAAATTTGTTTTTTGGTTCTGACTCATCTAAGAAGAAGGTATTAGCAAAAAAGTTCTATAAATGAGAGCCTTGTTTAAAAAAAATTCACATCTGAATCTCATCAAGTACGTACCAAGCATTATAATTCTACAATTCTGCAAAGACATACAGTGCAGCGAAATGGTGTGGGAAAAAAGTACAATTTTAAAAATCTCGTATCTTTCAGATCAAACTGCTGAACAAATTTTCGTGTTCGATGTCTTATTTATCTGTCGCGTGCGTTCTAGGATGGCTGTAAGCAATTCCATGCTAACTTCGTGCGAGAAGTGCACACTTCTCACATGCTGCGCTTCTCGTGCGAGAAGTGGTACTTTTCCCCGGCCTCTCCGGGACGCAGTCCCCGTCCCGTCCGCCTCGCGCGGCTTCGTGCTCCCTCTACACCAGCAGTGCGCATAAAGCCTGTTTGGTCTCGAGTATCAAACACTATTTTTCTTTACGAATGCAATGCTAAATCCAAGTGAACGTAGAGTTAAGGCCGATAACAGGTTAAGGAGGGAGAGGGGGGGGGGGATAATAATAAAACAACTTTTAATGCTCTTTCCCTCTGGAAATAGAAATTTTCATTTTCGTTCGCGTTGAAAGCCGTTCAGGAACACTCCGGGCGAAATAAACACAGAAAGAGATATGCCTGTGTACGAGATTTGAGATATTCACGGTCCGTTAATGAATGCGGTTCTGATTTTTATTCTTGCTACATGCATTTAACGACAACGATAGTTCGATTAACTTTACTGAAACTGAACTCGCAAACGTACAAACCTTCGCGACGCTAGATGGCGCCAGTGATGAACCCAGTACGCAAAGGATTTTACGCACCGGTGAGAGGATTTCGCACACCGGTGAGAGAATTTTGCATACTTGTGGGAGCATTTTGCGCATCGTCGTTGCCCAGCGTGGAAACCAGCCATTTTGCAAACAGGAAACGGTGCGCAAACGAGGATTTTGCATGCATCAGTAAACAGAAAGTTTCTTCGTACTTGTGTTGTAATACGTTTCATTTTTGTTTTGTTTTTATTTAGCTTAAACGGGTCAAAACCCCATTGCGGAAAGCCAGGACATACCCTGGCGACCATACATTATACTTAGAGACTAAGAGACATACGGAGACATACGGTCGATGAACAAAAAGAGGAAAAACAGGGCTACTCCTGTCATAGGAGGAGGGATAACTCCAGGATATTAGCCCTCGAAAAAAACCTGTTACCCAGTCTCACGAGCCGCGGAACCCAACTAAAATAGGCCTAGTTAGAATGGTAAAAAGGGACCTCAAAGATTTCTTTCCTCATGTGTGGCGCGTGTGTTGACGGAGGCGAATCGGGGATCGGAAAGCTGGGGCATCGAGTTTACCATGTACCAAACCATGAAGAAACACCAGGTCCGCTAGTGTCCGTCGATTCTCAAGAGTGCTCAAACCCAGAGCGGCCATAATGGGTCCGTAGTCGTAGTCCTGATGCGCCATAGGCATTCTCAAACGATGGGCCGCAAACCGAATGAAACGATGTGGTACCTCCTCTAGAAAGTCGCAATAGGCTCTCGTGTACGGGGACCCGATAAGAGAGGCATACTCGAGTTGAGAACGCACAAGATCATTATACAGGACTAAAAGCGCACGAGGGTCAAATTTGACTGCGCCTCGCTTGACATACTCTAACGTTTTCAACGCATTAGAAATAATAGCCGTAAAGTGACTAGCGAAAAAAAGCGAGCGATCGAATATGACACCGAGATCACGCATCTCAACTATATTTTCCAACCGATCACCATTTAGCGTATACACCGAGCGAATTGGGTGAGCAATTCGTGCGAACGGCAAGACTTTACATTTTTTCACATTAACGTCCATTTTATCAAGGAGACATAGCCTTACGTTTCTAACGCATTTGAGATAATAGCCGTAAAGTGACCAGCGAAAAAAAGCGAGCGATAGAATATGACACCGAGATCACGCATCTCATCTATATTTTCCAGTCGAACACCGTTTAGCGTATACACTGAGCGAATTGGGTGAGCAATTCGTGCGAACGGCAAGACTTTACATTTCTTTACATTAACGTCCATTTTATTAAGGTGACACTAGCCAGCAATTGCGTCAAGGTCGAGCTGGAGCTGGTCGAGCATCACGCGGCGATTTAATAAATTTAGATACTTTCATGTCATCCGCAAAAACGAGAGCGTTAGAGTAACGAACCACACCCACAATTTCATTTATAAAAACATTGAAAAGTAACGGCCCTAGGTGTGAACCCTGTGGAACACCAGATATTGGATAATAGGGTCTCGAGTACACTTCAACAACCCGAACGACTGGGCTACGCCCTTCCAGATAGGTGGAGATCCAGTTTAAAAGGTTACCTTTAATACCAAGAGCCTTAAGCTTAAGCAACAAGATTCGATGGTTCACACGATCGAAGGTCTTGGCAAATATATTATTATTTAAGGCCTTTTTGACAAAGCTATGATTTTGATGCATAAATAAGTCTTTCTTTATTAGAAACTTAGTAAGTAATTGGCAACAATGAATCCAATTTCTTCTGCATCTAGGATTGCTACACTTTTTCTAGAACTGTCTCTTTGACAGATGAAATACGACATCGAACAATAAAATTCGTTAAAGGTTTCAATCGGGAAGTTGCAATAGGTTAAAATTTTTAATTTTCTTCCTCAGAGCATTTTAGTGCCCTCTATGTCTTTACAAAATGGCAGAATCAAAATTCTCGATACGTACGTGATAAGGTTTCAGTGTGCTATTTTTTTAAATAACGGTATTATTCACAGAATTTGTTTTTTTCGTGACTATTTTGGGTCCTTTTATTTAAAAAAAATCGCTTCGGAAGAAGCTATCCTGAACGCCTAACATACACAGAAATGTGCAAGCAATATCCTGCAGTAAAAGGATGTAGCAAAGGGCGTTAACCTTTTTCAATTTTCATTTAAAAAAAATTACTTACAAAATGGAAGCAAAGTCACACTTTGAAGTCAAGCTTAAGAATATTGATATGTGATACAGGATTTATGAGAATTTTGTCAGATTTTAAAATTCCGACTTTCATTATGTTTGTTATAAATGATCGTGAGTATATAAATTGGTTAAAAAAAATGTAATGAATGAAAATTGCGGTTGCTTATTAGAGATTAAGCACGGATAAGAAAAATCGGAGATGAAATACGATGGTTAGACCAAGGTTGAGTTGGTGTGGAATGCACCATATACTATAGGTCCTCGTACTCTCCAAGACTCAGCCGTGGCGAAGAGTGCCCGAGTAGGTAGCATTCGGTTGTATATATATACATGTACGTTGGTACCATAGTTCGGCATTGTATTATATAACTGAGAGACCAGAGGGCGGCGATGCATCGTTCCTTGCCGTGGCCAGCCAGCCACGATTTATCGTGACGTTGTCGGAGCATTTAATTGTTCAGCACAGCAACGGAGAGGCCGAAGAAAGCTCGCAGGCGGCGCACCATTGACCGCCGTCCTGGTTTACTCCCTTGTACTTCTACTATAAGCATTCTGTACACACTGTTGTGTATTTTTCAGATTTTGATTAGGCAACATTTCAGGAAGTCACTTTTTGCACGACAATTTGAATTCGAGATCTTGAGAACCGAAGTAATTTTTTATGAAACTGTTTCTTTGGAAAAACCAACACGCAACCGACCGAATATTCAAACGGGTTAATAACACATGTGTCTAATTTGTCACGCAAGCCAAAGAATTGGTTAACCTAGTCAATTCAATTGGTTGCTGCGTATTTAGCCATGCCAGTCGGTTGCGGCATATCATTTTATTGCTTAGAGCGTATTTAATCTATTACCTCACTGTTGATCCAATAATCAATTTTTACTTTCTCATCACATACAGAGTATGTAAAAGACGAAGTATTGCAATACAAAAAAAAATTCGACTTCAAGATATTAATGGAAATACATGTTTTGAGTGTCCCAGATGTTAAAAACACATTAACTCATTTCTGTCCGTCCGTCCATCCGTCCGTCCGTCCGTCTGTCTGTCTGTCTGTCTGTCTGTCTGGCGTCTGTAGGTGCCGTCCAAAAACACAATAACTTTTGAAAAAATCTGTGGACCGCAATGAAATGTGGTGTCCACTTTCTGCATCTAAATCCTAGATTTGGTATTGAAACCCAATCCAAAATCTCCACTATTTCTGGTACTTTACCTGAAATATGAAAAAATAAAATATGTTATTCATTTTTTATGCTTTTGATTCAATAAGCAGTGAACAACAAGTGATTTAATATAGTGAATGCTTTGTTGTCTTTTTAGCTACTCACATACTCAAATGTTATATATAGAAAAGTGCATAGACAGAAAGGATTTAAGGTTAAGTTAACACTCATGATGTTAGACTATAAACACTGATACATCCATAGTTTTTATCACTCGCATAGCATTTCATATGAATTCTAAATCCTGCGGTGGCCTCATATACGCCATAATACGCGAAACCTTTAGTATATGAATAACAAATATAAACCGACTTGTCAAACTATCGCAGGGCTTACAATAACACCAACAAACAAAAAAAAAGAGAGATGTGGCGTGAAGGCGCGATCATAACGCGCACGTTCTCGAGAGAGCGGGTCGTAGCTTGAATTTGAATTAAAAAAAATAAAAATAAAACAAATAAAAATAAAAATTGGAAAACAATTAAAATAAAAACAAATTTTATAAAAAAGTTCAGTAATCTTTTTAAGTAAAAAAACAATCTATTGTCTCAAATTTATACAATTACAATAACAAACAAACGAATATTACAAACTAACTTCACAACCTAACTTCACAAACTAACTTCAGAACCTAATTTCACAAACTATCTTCACGACAGTAACATGACGCCAGCAGCAATCGAGATGAGAAAGTCGCGTGTTGCGTCACGCCAGTAGCAATTTTTTCAATCCGTATTTCCTAGGATTTGCTGTGCTTTGAAAAATACACATTACTGAAAAAATTTGTCTGGACATAAGTTTTATGTTTTTGAACGTAATTTTTTATTATACTTTCCTCGAGGCTGCCCAATATAATATCATGTATTTTTAGGCAAAATAATGAAGTAATATTTTTTTCCGTTGATTTAGACACTTTTTTGCTAGAAAATTCACAGTATTTTCGTTACATACTTCAAAGGCTACAAAAAAATTGGCGTAATGACATTCTTATTTTTTCACCAGTTGCCGACCGAAAAAAAAGTAACAGAATTTAAAAACGATTGAAGGCAAATTCGTTTCGACTTACTACTCTTGAGTGTGCCGTTTTCACGCATTTTCATGTATTATTCAATATTGCGTGGAAAAGCGTCCTTAAACTGGTAGAAAAATCAAAATCCCAATATGCCAATTTTTTTGTATTCTCTGAATATAGTAACGAAAGTCCAGTGAATTTTCCAGCAGAAATAAAAAAGTGTCCGAATGAATGAAAAAACAATTCTTTGTCGATGACTATTTGGCATTGACAAAAACAATCATTTTCAATGCGAAATGTTAACTTTTTTTTCAACCCTTCGCCATTTCATCAGATTCTAATATTTTTCCAAATCCTAAATTATGGTACGAAGAATATACTAGTTCAACACTATTCTTGTTTTTTTTTGTCTTAAGCACTCCAGCGGCTGTTATGTACTCAATTTATCAATGAGCAAATCGCTCAAGTAAAAAAACATTCAATGTGACAATATATTATCAGAAAAGTAAAGATCGCATTGATATGATGCGAAGTCTGCAAAGATAACTGTGTTACCCTAAGGACGCAGTACTCGATTTTGTTTTCCCGTTTATTCGTGACATATCTTTGACCGTGAATGCACATTGGTTGTCCTTTATAACAAGTATTAAATAATGTTCACCCAATCCTTGTCCTAATTATTCAATAGTTGATTGCGTAGCTCGAACATATATTTTTTCAAAATTCACGCACCTAATTGTAAAGCGTTTATTTTGTGTCCATCTCTCTGTCTATCGACTGACCAATGACAGTCATGTCAAATCCGCTAGAGTTGGTACGTTCTGCAGAAAGTGCAGTGATGGCTAAAGAAAGCGTAGAAGGACAACGATGCGAATTCACCGGGACTGACGAATAACGGATTTCCGGAAACCATGGTCAGCCTGAGCTCTTCGTTAGTCGATGTAATTTCAAAGTTGCTGACTGAACGCGCCGAATATGAATAGACCTGATGGAGGTTCCTTCGGTATTATATACGGGAACGAACGCTTTCCTAATAATAACGCGCTGACTGGGTTGAGGGACCAGCAGCAGCACAAGCATCCTGTATACAACCTCGCAGACTGGCCCGTCCCGAGCCGTCGGATCCTTCAAACTCGTTGCGGCGTGTCCGCAAACTTGCCCAGCTTTATGTGTCTCTCTCTCGTAGAGCCAAAGCCTGTGGGCGCGGGCTCGACGCTCGTGGATTAAATAGAGCTTACCTCGGTAACCCGACAGTCAACGATAACTTGGCTTTATAACCCGCCGCTTCAACTGTACGCTTTGGCTGTGCTGCTGCTACCGCTGTACACAGTAAACGTACATAAATACACAATCTCTATGTATTGGTATGTACCTGACGATCCGCTGCTTTCAATCTCCACTAATCCCTGACGGATTTCGATAACATGTCGTCGGATAATATCTATAATCGATTATTCACGCCGCGTTCCGTCGTCGCTTTTGGCGTAATTGCTTAATCATTATCGGAAGATGACAATCTGTAAATACAAATTCAATTCCGCAAATTTATGAGTTGTAAATTCTATCCTTAAGTGCCATGTGAAATCTACATCAAGTAGCAATTGTTATTATTATTTATACACTGTGAGAATTCATTGAAATTTTACGCCTTCTGACCAAAGATGTTTTGTCCACCGATTTTACTAGTTTTACAAAAAAGATTTTGAAAAGGAAAAGAATTTGTTAAACTAGTAATTAAATACATCGCGGGCTGCCAAAGACAATGTTTTTAAGTTCACTCCAGTTGTTCTCACAATCCGATTTAACGTTGAAGCAATAAAATATTTTTTTGCCTGTATTAAAGTTATTGTTTCAATATCATATGAAATTGTAGGAATTGGAAGTGAAATTGAATTGAGAGCGCTTGTTTTTGGCAGCCCGCAAACCAAGATTTTATCCAAACAGTGATATTTTTTTTCCGTGTGCGAATCATTCTTCGATTATTACAACACCGTTTAAATATTCGAAATCAGCAAGTACTCGGTAGCACCGTTAGTCGTGGTAGCGTTGTTACGAAGTTCGGCGGATCATAAGTTCGAATGTCGATATCGACAGGAAAAAATTTTCTATAAATTTTACTAGTAGTGTATTAATAAATAATCCTCAAGACGAAAAATATTCATTTTGCTTCCTCACAGTAGAAGCTTTTTTTTCGTGGCATACTTTTTTTGTGTGCGTGCATGTGCGTGTGCGTGTGCGTGTGCGTGCGCGTGTGCGTGCGCGTGTGCGTGTGCGTGCGCGTGTGCGTGCGCGTGTGCGTGCGCGTGTGCGTGCGCGTGTGCATGGGTGTGTGCGTGCGCGTGTGCATGCGCGTGTGCGTGTGCGTGCGCGTGTGCATGTGCGTGCGCGTGTGCATGTGCGTGTGCGTGTGCATGTGTGTCCGCGTGTGCACGTATGCGCTCAAGTTTTTGTTAGTACGATAACTGTTGCAATTTTTAAGATATTGGACTCAAGCTTAGTACACAAGTAAAGTGTGGGTGAACAAAAAATGAGTTGGAATTTAATGCGAATCCGTCGGGAAGCTAAGAAATAATACTATTTTGGATTTTTCGAAAAATTAGTTTTAGCGTTCTAGCTTTTTCAGTTTTCAAGATATCTGGCTTAAATTTAGTAAGCAAGTAAAGTATGGGTGAATTAAACATCAGTTCGAATCTAGCGAGAATCTGTTAACTGTCTTGCTTTCTCATTATTGTTGGATTTTTACAAAGCTGCTCTATAAGGAAGTCGAAATAGATAAACATACTTCTTCATAGAGGTGATTTAAACAACTTAATATCATATTGCAACCACTGTATATTTTTTTCTGCGCACAAACAACAAAACATTTTGTTGGGCGTACATTATATTCATGTGAACGTATAGACCCGTGCGATTTTGTTGAAGCGAGAGATATTCCGTTGATTCAACTGAATGTTTTCTTGTCAGTGTAAAAGTAAAAAATTCTGTGGACTTTTAAAGTAAGAACAAGAAAATTGGAATTCGAATTTTACTGTGGTACGTTAAGGTACTAGTAAAACTTATCAAATGCAATGTAATTATTTTTCAGTTATCAGCATGATTGGAAAGAATTTTGGAAAATCCAAAAACTTTACGCACGTAAATTTCTGTAGACAAAGTAAGCGGAAGTGCATAGCCGAAAGTGTTCCTCTGTTCAGGTGCGCAAAATAGCGTGTTGCGCTGCCTTAAAAGCTTGTGGAGTTAGTCGCAATTAGCGTTAGCGAACTTGCCGAGGCTTTTAAGCGGATGAAGGCTTTTTCGAGGCCGATGTAACGCGCTACGAATTCGTGACGGTGAGCCCTTAGAATCGCAGCGTTCAGCCAGCAAATCGCATACCAGCCCTAAACTAGTTGGCGAACATTTTACCAACATCGTGCAGACAACTCCGAGCTTTCCTTGCAACAGATTCCAACAATAAAAGCGTTTCTATACCCCAAAGTGAATAAATAAAACCGTAGCCATAAGTCTATCATTTCGTTGATGTGAACTATTCCGACCGCATATACGAGTCGTAGTAATAATAAGCAGAAGCATCAGAATTCGCGGAAACAATTTACATCGCGTTTTCAAGCTATATCGGGTAATTAGGCCCTACACGCGCAGTAAAGTGCTTCCTCCATGTCCCTTCACGGCATCGTACAGTAAAACTTCGCATAGCTTATATAACGTTATTATCTAACATATATAACATATTTTGTCAGTCGATTGTTAAAACTTTAAAATATTTTAATAAAATGATTTATACTTAACCAAACACATCTACGTGATCGATTTCAATGAATAGTCTTTTAGAAACACAATGATTTCATTATATCAATCAGGATATTTCATAGATGTGATTTTTTTTCTCCCTGTGTTAAGAATAGTGGTACTTGCATTGTTTATAAGTCCACAAATCTCCTCATAAGGTGAGCTAAGTGCGGTTCAACTGTACATTTTTGTCTACAACGTCAGAACAGAATTTTTTTCTTGTTACCTGCTATGTTATTTCAGTTTGACTCGCTGAACCGGAACTTAGCATTAATATAATCGAAAAAAATTTGAACAAAATTCCATTGGAAAAATATCCTAAAAGTCCTTTGAATGCTAATTGTTGATTATTAACATCTTCATAAAAATGATTTCATATTCCTAATAAGCTAAAAAATGTCAATATCCGAAATATAATAGAAATTTGGGACATCACAATATTTATGTAGCTAGTAGATGAAGTCAATATTGGTCAGCCATGCGCTCTTATCCATAAATCCGTAGTAAGATCAACGTTAATATGAAGGGAATTTCAACTACGTTACCTACTTTGATACGAATATTTTTTAATCGACGGTAACGACCAGTATTTCCTAAATCAGGATTAAGTTCACCCAATGATGCAACCATCAGTACTGAAACTGCATAATTCTTTTCCATTTCCAAACATCCCTCAAGCACATTTTTATACTCGATACCATTTGTACAAATTGCCACATCAGTGGATCGAAATGAACGGTCGATTATCGCAGCAGTACAAACGTGAAAACATTTTTATTTCACATACCGCATCCATAAATTCAATTTATTTGTGCACTAAGCATGTAATGCATTCCACAAAATGATTACCAATGAATTTCTCCCCGAATTTTATTTCAATATTCCATGCATCAAGTTTTTTTTACATTCGAAGCGAATGAAAGCCAACGATAATCCAATTATTGTTTGCTACTGCGGCTTCCAAAAATGTTGCAACTTTATTCACACCATGCTGTGCCCTGTATTATACTGATATCGCTGGCGAACATTTTACCAACATCGTACAAAAAACTACGAGCTATTTTGACACAGATGGCAACAATAACAGCGGAGCATTCTACACTCATAAGTCAATCAACGACATCGAGCAGTATTTCCAGAGTCAAGATTGAAATACTTAAACTGTATAACTAAATTCTATTCACAAACAACTCCCGAACACTTTTAAATAATCGGTACTATTTATTCAAAATTTCACATCAGTGTATCGGAGTTAACGTTCGATTATCATACACGGGAAAAAAAAATAGTTAGGTGAACCATCTCTAGGATATGTTGTACAGCAAATTAGATGCAGCAAGTAACTCGATCTGTGAACTGATGTATTAGCGAGTAGTCATGGATAAGTAGTACGTAAGACCAACGAGTTGGTTCATGTAACCAATCGCAGGGTTGTTGTTACTAACGACCTCTAGGTGGCGCAACCAATCAGTGGTTCGCACGACCAACAGTTCGTTTCGACAGCCATTGACTAGTTTCTATACCCAACGAGTAGCTGTCATAACCCACTGAGTAGTTGACGCTATATCAACTCCTTCAAGTGGTTGTCAGAACCCATTTATTGGTTTTTCCAACTACTTTTTTTTCTCAGTATAGCATTACAAGAGTGTACAAATTTTTATTTGAATTTAATTGCGCAATTTAAATTCAATTTATCTGCGCACTAAGCATGTGATACATTTCACAAAATTATTACCAATTAATTTCTGCCCAAAATTGATTTCAATATTTAATGCATCACGTTCTTCTTTACATTTGAATCGAACGAAAGCCTCGATAATTCCATTATTCCTCGCCGCTACGGTTTCCCAAGATTTAGCAACTCTATTCACACCATCCTATGGCCTGTATTGTCTCGATAGTATGGATATAAAAAAAAATCAACATGCCGGATGTCATCCCCGGATATAATGCTTCGTTACGCTTTGACGAAGTATTTGCATAGAATTCGCAACCTGAATAGTACAGCAATAATTCAGCTACGTGCATTTATTCGTTGTCGCACCGAACCACACGTATACCATCACCGTTTGCACGGTGATCTCCGACTTTCCTCTCCAGCCTCGCGACTTGTGCGTATATTCACGGCTATATGCTATTTGGCGCGACTGCGCCCCCCTCGCGGCTCCACAAAGAGGGATATTATTCCCTCGGGACGCTCTGTCCGCGAATTCCCCGGGACCGCGAGCCGCCAACGTAGGCGATATTTATCGCGGAGCCGAACTAAGCGAACCCAACCGCGTGCGCACCTACCAGCAGCCACACCACCGCGGCTAAAGTGAAAACAAAGGTTCGTGGATTTTCCACGGATATATATCCGCGAGCGGGGCTCACTCGTTGAATGCCCAGACGCATATAGCGCCCTCTGGTGAATTACACAGGGAGATATCACTGTGATTAAGGCATGAAAGGAATCGAAAATATTTTCGCTTCTCCGGTTTTCCTCTATCTACACTCCCATTCCTACGTGTTTACCACAGAAATTAATTCTATCGGACTGCCGTAAAATCTAGGATCTACGGTAATCCGGATTACGCTCCGTTAGGGGGAGGCACATGAGTTGTGTAATTTTAGTGATTTTTTCTCTTCCAAAACGATTCGATCGATCATGAGGAAATTTCTTTTATTGAAATATAGATACGTTCACGATTGCTTAGGATTTTTTCGAGCAATTTTTGCTGAAGGGTCAATTGATTAACTCGATTAACTAATCGCTTGTTATTTGGTTCACAAGTAACCACTTGTAACGAATCTCGCAATGTGTGGGATTCAAGGCGGCCGTTCGTATGTAATTAGTTGTTAAGGTGATCAGTATGGTACCACCGTCTCCAAATTGATTAGAATTATAGAAAAGGAGGGGGAGCAATATT
The DNA here is from genome assembly GCA_949699805.1 of Tromatobia lineatoria. Classification (NCBI taxonomy): domain Eukaryota; kingdom Metazoa; phylum Arthropoda; class Insecta; order Hymenoptera; family Ichneumonidae; genus Tromatobia; species Tromatobia lineatoria. The sequence goes on along the minus strand of OX453036.1, from coordinate 3,994,848 downwards.
AGCGCTCTCACTCGGCACGAATTTTTAGTCGTCTTGCGAACTCAATATGAGGATTGGCAAAATATCAACTGTATCAATTTATAGATATATATAAATGTAGAGCAATACCAGATATATATAAATGTAGCCAGATACCACAATTAACGGCTACCGAATAAGCTGGTCTACGCGGCTGGTGATACGGAGGTAAAAGACCTTTGAAAAGAACAACGCCCAAACGGAATTCCCAGACTACCGATTTTGGAGAGAAAATGTTCCTGGTTTAGGGCTGGAGATACCACAAGTTGCCAAGGGTTGTCCAGTGACGTCAACGGCTCCGTATCACACCTATGCCAATGAACCGATGGCGGCGTAACGAGCAAGAAAAGACTTTTGGCGAGATAAGTGCCCCTATTCTATCAGTGCCCCTATTTTTAACGGAATAATTGTATCACCTTTTAAGAATGGTATGTGATATGAAATGATATTCAATCTTATGAAATTTCTGTGATATGAAATGATATATGATCATGAAATGATTGGGCAATGGTGTTCGGTATGCTATATATTATGTATGATTATGAAATGATATGTGGTATGCAATTGTTATGAAATGATACGATCGATGTGTCCAATGAAATAATTTATTCAAATGATTATAATTATGAGTTATCAATGTAATGAAACGATTAATGAATTAATAAGTTGATTGTTTAATGAAATATCTAGTGAAATAAATGTATGAGATGATTATTTAATGAATTTGTGAATGAAAGGAAATAACGTGGTTGTTTTATACGAGAAGTCATTGCCGTAATTGTCCCAGTGGTATTATTGTGTGAAGGAATATTTGCTTCTGAACCACTTAACAATCTTCCCTAAAGAAAAATTAATACACACTCTGATTACCACTCTGAAGTGAATGCCAGTACGTTAAGAGGCAGTAATACACCGCCTGAAATTTCTTCGTCCAGTGTTTAACCACTACACCGAAAGAAATAGATACTACCCGATAGTAAAAATTTACTATCGGATAGTATATTGGATGCTTCGTATAAGGATCACTCTCTGGACTGCAACGGTTAGTATAATTATAGTAATGGTTAATATCTGATTGTACCAAGTACATTCCGTATAATAAACCCTTACAATACACACAATACACGGTACTATCCAAATACTACCCGATACTATATAATATTTAGTATATCGGATATTAAAAGTCTCTCTCGGGTATAACTCTGTTCCTGTCGTGCTGTTTCTTTTAATTCTTAAAAATAAACGGCTAACCCGAACGAAGAGCCAGAAGCTTAACCCAATTCTACGCTACTCCCGCGTATTGCCTCAAAGTACGGACCCTATCTGTAGTACTGTTCGGGAGAAAACAGCTTCCGATATTTCTCCGGGGTGAAGGGGGTGTACACTGACGGATAAGCATATTGTTTAGTTAACGATTTCACATGGTTGAACGAATATAGGAAGGTTTGCGATATTTTATGGTTGAAGCGATGATAATATGGTTCAATAAACGATACTTGCAAGGTTATTGGAAACAAACGTTGAAATCGTATAGGCAAAAAACGGCATATTTGAAATTATTAGAATAGTTTTTTAAAGTATTATCATTTTGGTGATTGCTACTATAATAATAGTTGATATAACCATAAAATAAAGACGTTCCTCCTGGGAATTACAGTTTACAGTCAGATTATCGTCAGTCCAACTATATTATTTTCAAAATCAATTCTATCGGACTACCGTAAAATCTAGGATCTACGGTAATCCGGATTACGCTCCGTTAAGAGGAGGCACATGAGTTGTGTAATTTTAGCGATTTTTTCTCTTCCAAAACGATTCACGATTGCTTAGGATTTTTTTGAGCAATTTTTGCCGAAGGATCAATTGATTAACTCGATTAACTAATCGCTTGTTATTTGATTCACAAGTAACCACTCTGATTACCACTCTGACGTGAATGCCAGTACGTTAAGAGGCAGTAATACATCGCCTGAAATTTCTTCGTCCAATGTTTAACGCTTAGCCGTATATATAGGTCTGTCTCTCTCGGATATAACTCTGTCTCTGTCGCGCTATGTTTCTTTTAATTCTTACAAATAATCGGCTGACCCGAACGAAGAGCCAAAAGCTTAGCCCAATTCTACGCTACTCCCGCGTATTGCCTCAAAGTACGGACCCTATCTGTAGTACTGTTCGGGAGAAAACAGCTTCCGAAATTTCTCCGGGGTGGAGGGGGGTGTACATATTGTTTAGGGGATAAGCATATTGTTTAGTTAACGATTTCACATGGTAGAACGAATATAGGAAGGTTTGCAATGTTTTATGGTTGAAGCGATGATAATATGGTTCAATAAACGATACTTGCAAGGTTATTGGAAACAAACGTTGAAATCGTATATGCAAGAAATTGCATATTTGAAATTATTAGAATAGTTTTTGAAACTATTATCATTTTGGTGATTGCTACTATAATAATAATTGATATAACCATAAATAAATCATATAAACGTTCCTCCTGGGAATTACAGTTTACAGTTAGATTATCATCAGTACAAATATATTATTTTCAAAATTACCAGATTTTTCTTTCAGTGTATCAATTAATATGACACATTGTGCCCTCTGGTGAGTTGAACAGGGTGTGATTAAGGCATGAGAGGAATCGAAAATATTTTTGACTCTCCGGTTTTCCTCTGTGTATACTCCCATTCTTACGTGTTTACCACAGAAATCAATTCTATCGACCGTAAAATCCCGGGTCTATGGTAATTCCGATTACGCTCCTTTAAGGGGAGGCACATGAGTATTCGGTAAAAAATAAACGGGAGCGTTGTGCGATTTTTTTCTTCCTAAACGGTTTGACAACCATGCGGGGATTTCGTTTACCACAAATAGATACGTTTACGGTTGTTTAGGATTTTTTTAAGCAATTTCCGATGAATGATTAACTGATTAACACGATAAACTGATCGCTTGTTACTTGTTCCATAAGTCTCGACTCTGATTAAGACTCTAAAATAAATGCCAGTATGTTAATTTGATACCTTGCGCCCTCTGGTGAATTACGAAGGGATATCAGGGTGATTAAGGCATGAAAGGAATCAAAAATATTTTCGTCGCTCCGGTTTCCCTGTCTACACTCCCATTTCTACGTGTTTACCACAGATATTAATTCTATCGAACTGCCGGAGAATCTAGGAACTATGGTAATTCGGATTACTCTCCGTTGAGGGGAAGTATACATGAGAATTCGAATTACGCTCCGTTAAGGACCCGTGTGGAAATCTGTTTGGGATAAACTGGTTTGAACCTAGCGTCTAGCTAGTTTCTCTTATTAAGGTTTTCTGTAAAGGGACTAGATATAATCTAGCTAGAATACACTTATAGATGGCACGGCTATCTAGATTCTATCTAGTTTTCATGGCGCCGGTTATTTGACGAGAAACTAGACATAATCTATCTAGCATACACGTATAAATGACACGGCTGTCTTGGATTTATCTAGCTTTCATGGCGCAAGTTATCTGACGAGAAACTAGACATAACCTGTTTACCATATACGTATATGGTCATCTAGAGTTGAACCAGTTTTGCTTGAATAAAATCAGAGTTGTCAATCCCCATTAATTCATGGGATATAGTTTGCAGTACAATTTGTTTTTTAATTGTGATATAATAATAATGTGTAGTGATTATAAAATAGAGTGTAAACGTTTGAATAGCTGAGAAAAATAATAATTTTCGCTTTAATATTGGAAGAAATAGTGAAAAAACATTAAAGAAAAATTGAATGCATTAAGAAAATAATGCATTAATTATTTCTTCTATTTTTCCACTATATCTTCCAATATTAAAACGTAAGTTAGTCTTTTTTTTAACCTATTCAGATGTCAAAAAGGACTTTAAGAATACCGTGAACAAATTTCCCTTTAAAATTAACAAAAATGAGGGCAAATTTTTATGCACATTTCCGAGGAGGCAGTACTCGCGGTCGTTCCTCACCTGTTACTCGGTCATGTAAAAACTGAAAAAAAAAAACATTTTTCTAGCGGCCAGGGTGGCCAGACCTCTTAATAAAAATTCATTTTAAATGCCGAATGGGAAAATTTATGTTTTATATCAAGTTCCTCGGTGTTCTTCATGGCGAGATTGCGCATTCACTCATAAATGTGAACGAAGCGAAAATGACTATTTTATTTTATTGACATTATTACCTATTTTTGTTTTGAATGTTTTTATTCATAAAGACTCCCTAATGGCAAGAATTCCTTTTCTTGAAAAAAAAAGCGATTGTTCGTAGTATATTTTCCCTGTTATGTGTCATTAATCGAAATAAACGTCATTAGTCACACTAAAAGAACGTATATTAATTCTGTTTTTATTAATCCTGAGATATTCCTTAGACAGTTTTATTCTATAGAGTTGGGCTATTTCCGTGCTGGCTAATCAGTAGCCAAGTTTACTAGATGTATTAGTAGATTCTTATCCAGGTTCTAGATAGTTTTCTTATATAAGAGCTGGACAGCGAGAAATTACATATAGCGATCGGATCTATCTAGTTTTCTCACCTAGATGATGTACAGCAAATATGAAAACTTGTCGTTTTCTAGCTATTGGCGAGTTTGAATTTCCACACGGGGAGAAGCACATGAGTATTCGTCCAAAAAACAGGCGGGACCGTTGTGCGATTTTTTTCGTTTAAAACGATTTTATCAATGACGTAGAGATTTTCATAATCCAAAGTAGATACATTCCCGATTGTTCAGGATTTTTTTAAGCAATTTTCAGTAAACCGGAAGCGTTGGAAGAAGTCTCGCTAAGTGACCTGACTTCTCGTTTCCATGGACTTTATCATGTTTTTGAAAAACACTGACTTATGGTGGTATCTGATTTCAGAATTCACGGATTAGAATTCCGTGGAAAATTTTTCCATTTCGATAATTTGTACCTTTATTTTTTTTATTTTGTTTTTCAAGATATCGAATTGCAGTCTTTATTGCCATTCTAAAGTCGTATATTCCAACACGGAAAATATCCGATTTGAAGCTTTTGCTACCTCATACAGAAATTTTCGTTACCATGAAAAAAAAAAATCGAGAGTAAACCGAAAACTTGACGAAAAACTTTGCTATCAAAAATTGCCTCGTAATTATCGTAACTCAATGAGTAAGTAATTTATAAGGATCTACTTTTCATTGAAATAGTAGAGTTAGAAAAATTACAACATATATATTTTTAAAATATATATATTGTCTATAACCAAAAAATTCAACAAATTGAGGCCTATTTTTCTAACTGCAGACAAACATGGAAAAGCTGCAAATTTGAACTTTGCAAACTGCTTTTCCACTATTTTTTAGTTTTCTTACAAAGTTACTCCTATGAAGTAGCATCCTAATCGATTTTGGGTTCCTCTTAGAGAAAGCTTTATAAGAAAAACCAAAAATAATGAGAAAGCAATTTGCAAGGTTAAGCTTTGCAGCTTTATTCTTTATAAAAGTCAATTTTCTGAAACATTTGAACCACATAACAGAATATGTCGAAACTGTTAAGGTTAATGCAAAAACATAATTTTTCCAAAACTTAAAATTCTGACAAATTTGAAACATACTGCATATTATGACGAAATTATGGACTAATCATCGCTAGACAGCACCGATCCCAAAAACAGTGGAGTCTGTGAAGTCAGTCAAGTGCCGATTTCATGTATGAAATTTGAGTTCGTTGTCTAATGTTTTTCCAAAGTTAGGGCAAAAACGTGGTTTTTTCGAAAATTTTAAAATTTCATAAAATCCGAACCACTTTTTCGATTCCGATTAAATTCAATACCAAGCAACATTAAGAGTATCTGCACTTATAGAGAATTATTTCGGGGAATATTATCAATTTTACGAAAGGGCGCACGTCTTTTTTTGAAAAATTTCAAAAAGCCGTAATATAAAAATTTCTGCAAACATTTCGTAAGAAGTTGCAATAATGGTTCTTAAGTTAGACGTAATTGAAATTACAAAGACCTGCACCCACACGCACACATACATACGGACACTTTCTCCAAACCACTGATCTCGATGTTGGACAATTCTGAGTGTTCTGACATAAAAACATTTTTTTCTTTATGAAAATAAAGATTCCTCTATGAGGAAGCAAAAAAAATCGATTTGTTTGTTTAATTGTACTCATTTACTTTCCCTCAAGGCAAGAGTGAGTGCAATTGTCGTAATTTTCGTTGTCGCATTATTCTGTGCTTGTGACAAATAATTGCACAGACATCACAAATGCCGTTCGGGCTTTTTGGGGAAAGCTCGGTACTCTGGAATGTTGTTCCTAGACGAGATAAATGAGTAAGAGTGAGAGTAGGGTGAGAGGGGGAGGAAGAGACAGGATGAGCCCGAAATGTCGCGGTTTTGCATGTCTCTCTACCGTCCGTCTCTTTTTCGCTGAGTTAAAAGCCGCCTTTGGGCTTTATGAAGCCGACCGAGGGATGCATAAATTAGCCACCACTCTCTAACATCAGGAACAAAGGATGCAACGAAGCACTAGAATTACGTGCTGGCTTACCTTACACCAGACCTTTCGGCCGCATCATATATTTCTCGACAACGAGGTAAATCCCCGTCTACAGGTGAGGTAATGTGGCTAAAACAAACAGTGAAATGTCTACTAACCAAATTCTCGCATAATCAGCTCAACGTTCACATTCTTAACATTAAAAATTCAACGTCGGTAATTCTTTTATTTATCAACAATCGTTACGACAATATTGAGTAAAAGATGGAAATGGTTGAATTATTTCCTTCGAAAAATCAATATCTCAATTGGAAATTTTTTTTGTTACCTTTTTGAAATGTTCATTTTTTTCGTTCTTGTATTTCCTAGCAATTTTATTTATTCGAGCTATTATTTTTGGGTAAGACTTTCCAAAGTTGTAAATTACACGTATTATTTTTGTTCATTGAAAAACTTTTTCCACCCCAGATTTGTTGTACAACTAAACACATTTTAGTACACTGAGAAAAAAAATTGTTAGAACCAACAAAACGTGCGCTTGCGGGCGGCGAAATAAATATTTGTTTGATCGAAAGTAATATTCAATTGATCGAAGCGGCTAGTGATACTATTAATAGATGTGTCGATCGACATTGCCAAATATTTCGTCCAATCGACAAAATATGCTTTTCGCTGCCGGCAAACGCACGTTTTGTTGATTTTAACGATTTTTTTTCTCAGTGTACCACTTGAAAATGCTCTCTACGGATTTTATATCAAATTCCTAAATACAATATAGGAAAAATAGTTTATTTCGTTTAATTTCAGAAGATAGATAGTGTTGATCGAATCGCAGGATCAAAACAACAGTTCATTCCGACGATCTTCTTCAGTAAGTTATTGAATTACTTTTAACAAATTATTTTTCCACTCCAGAACCTTGAACAGTGACACGGCAGTGATTTTTTATATTATCGACTCAAAGAAAAAGATTCTGTATATTTTCCAGCGAAATGAAAACGGTTATTTTTCGTTTAAAAAAATCTTTATATTTTGTTCTCGTAAAAACGTTATGTACGAAATTTTTTTGAAAATTTTTCAATTAAGGTGTCGATATGAAAATTCAATTCTTATGTTTTCTTTTACTATTACTTGAATTTTTCATGATGCAAAGTTGAAGAAATAAAATATTTCCTGTAATACTATATAGATTTAAAAACCTGATAAAAAAATTACGAGATAGAAAAAAATAAGATGGTCCTAAAATGTGTCCAATTACAGGACTAATCAGAGAAGTTTAAAAAAAAGGTTGCTGAATTGGTAGATAATGCCTCATACGCTATATTCTTCCTCAAGGACCCAACAAATTTGTCAAGATGTTTCGTCAATTATCAGTTACCATCTAACTATAGGCTTCATGCTATATAAGCTTACTATGAACACATCCCGACGTTAGTAGTCCTGCTCGTATTCGTAGAACCATCCGAAGTTTATTTGTCGATGAAGGGACATGTACAATGATAAATTTGTCTCAAATCGAGGGAGTATCACGTATTACGCTCGTTGCACCAAATGAAATCGTTCGCAATCGACTCGAACGCATAATATAATTATTTGAAAATTTTCATTGAAAAATCCAAGACAACTATAACTTTTATCTCGAAATATTTGTTTCTATGATTTGAACTTTTCAAGATATACTGACGATAAAGAAATTACATATTTAATAATAAAACATTTCTTCCAATGACTTGAATGATTCAAGATCTACTGACGTTAAAGAAACACAATATTTTCTGTAATATTAGATTGAAAAACCTGAAAAAATTACGAGAGCCTATATTAAAGTGGTCTTAAAATGTGGCTAATTACAGAACTATTCAGAGATGTCGAAAAAAAGGTTGCTGGATTGTTTTAGAATGCTTCATATGCTATATTCTATCTCAAGAAGCCAACAGATTTGTCAAGATGTTTCGAATTACCGTCCAACTGTAGGCTTCGTGCTATATAAGCTAGCTATGAACACATCCCGACGTTGGTAGTTCTGCTCGTATTAGTAAAACCGTCCGAAGTTTATTTGTAGATGAAGGAACATGTACGATGATGAATTTGTCTTAAATCGAGGGAGTATCACGTATTACACTCGTTGCACCAAATGAAATCGTTCGCGACCGATTCGAACGCATAATATAATAATTTGAAAATTTTCATTGAAAAATCCAAGAGAACTATAACTTTTATCTCGAAATATTTGTTTCTATGATTTGAACTTTTCAAGATATACTGACGATAAAGAAATTACATATTTAATAATAAAACATTTCTTCCAACGACCTGAATTATTCAAGATCTACTGACGTTAAAGAAATACAATATTTTCTGTAATATTAGATTGAAAAACCTGAAACAAATTACGAGAGCCTATATTAAAGTGGTCTTAAAATGTGGCTTATTACAGGACTAATCAGAGATGTTGAAAAAAAGATTGCTGGGTTGTTTGAGAATGCTTCATATGCTATATTCTATCTCAAGAAGCCAACAGATTTGTCAAGATGTTTCGAATTACCGTCCAACTGTAGGCTTCGTGCTATATAAGCTAGCTATGAACACATCCCGACGTTGGTAATTCTGCTCGTATTAGTAAAACCGTCCGAAGTTTATTTGTAGATGAAGGAACATGTACGATGATGAATTTGTCTCAAAGCGAGGGAGTAGCACGTATTACGCTCGTTGCACCAAATGAAATTGTTCGCGAACGACTCGAACGCATGAAGTCACCAAAACCTCGTGATGTGTCATATCCCTGCGTTAGCTGGGCGCAGTGTTAATCACCGGAAGTTCCCACATCTCCTTCGTATAACTCGATGCTCCTTGAGTCATAAATAAATTGTCAAAAATGCTCTGCTAAATAATTACTCCATCTCACAAGGAGAAATGGCATGTGCACACATACATTTATATTGTATGTGATGGGCGCAGTTGTATGTCTGTAACTAAAGCTACGCGAGTCGTAAATCCCTGCAGAGAAAACGACTTTGGCGCACGAGAGGGAATTGTAATTGACGCGAGCCTTAAAAGAAAAAAAGTGGAGAAGAAAACGAGCAAAGAGCACCGTACTCAACGGGTATAGGAGGCAGCACACGTCTAGAAACAAACTGTCAGAACTTTTCTTTCCGGTTTTCTTCCGGACGCTGCAGTGGCACTTAAAGGAAGAAATACGAAGGAAAAGTTGGAAATCATCTTCTAGTATAATTCCATAAGCACAATAAGTGATTGACACTCTCAGAAAAAGGCAATATCTATTTATTCGCTAGCCGACACACTCATACATCTTCCATTTGTTTGTGATTACTTACTGCCAAAAAACTGTTGGAGATAAAAAATTTAAGTTATTTTTAACAAAAAATAACTTAATTTTTTTAAAGTTTATTTATTTATTTATCGGACATTAGAAGTTTTGGCTGTCGGCTTGAACAATTCTCTGTGAGGAAACGAAAATCGATTTTCAAAAGTCATCTGGTAACTTGGTAGTCTATTATATTTTATGATAACTCATCAACAAATTTGAGACGACAGTATCACTTTAATTGAAACTGACACTTCTACCTCAAGTCTCAGCGTTCCCACCAAATGTTCTGAGCAGTCCTGATTATTCGACTTAGAAAGAATTCTTATCTAGCCGCGAACGATGCAAAATTGAAAAAATTTATTGCGTGATGCGCAAAAAATTTATTTTATTTTGATGGTTTCATAATATTCGTCGTCGTTTGATTTTTTAATATTTTTATAGATGCATATCGGTAGAATATGTTACGCATACACATAAAATATTGGTACCCGACGTTGACATTCGAATAACTCAAATACGACATAAAATGTGTTCGGGACATTAAGGGCTTATATCCGCGCGAAAAAAAGTATTAAAAGAGTTTTAAAAAAGTATTGAAAAGGATTTAAAAAAAAAATATTAAGAGTCTCGCCTATTGGACTTTTTAATACTCAGTTTAATACTTTTTTTCGCCACTTGAGCATTAAAAAAAGTATTAAATGCCATTAAGTATCAAAAAAACGTATTTAATCGTATTGTTGAAAAAGAATTCAATACTCAGCTTATACTTTTGGTCAGAGATTCGAGTATTAAAAAAAGTATCAAATGAGTATCAAAACTAATATTAAATCGTATTTTTTAATGACGATTTTAATACTCAATTCAATATGTTTTTCTGTGATTTGACTATTAAATAGATTATCAACAGGTATTGAAAACAGTATTAAAACGTATTTTTTCCGAAAATTTTAATAGTTTTTTTTATATTCAATACCATTTAATATTGTTTTTAATACTCAAGTCTCGAAAAAAGTATTAAGCTGAGTATAAAAAAGTCCAATACGCGACTCTTAATACTTTTTTAAAATACTTTTTAAATACTTTTTAAATACTCTTATAATACTTTTTTGCGCGGATATACACTTGTGATGAGCGGAAAAATCGAAATTTTTTTATTACATATTCTGTAAGTACAATATCTAAAGAATGTTCTTACAAAATTTCATGAATATCGAAGCATTAGATTTGAAACAATAGATATTTCAACCGACCGCACAGTGCGCGCGATCGTTTAGCATGCAGCTCTTTAAAGGCGATTATCGTAATCAACTTTTTTTGAAAAATACCTTTGTGGTGGGCACGATTACTGAAAAACTATTAATCCGATCCAAACCGACTTATACTACTTCATTATTACAATATGTAACAGCCAGGGCCTGGAAAAAGAATTTCAAATTTTGTTTTAAAAAAAATGTTAAAAAAAAACCAAAAATGTAGCACCTCAAAAAATGATTTTTTCGTTTAAACTGTTGCCATTTTTTTTAAATGAAAATTCTAACCAATTATTCGTCCAGGCCCAAGTCAATGTAATGTACTCATGTAATCATTTCGGATTCTAACTTTCGGATGAACCGGTCTCAAGTTATCGTGCCCACCGCAATTGCACTGAGAAAAATGAGTATTTGTGATTACCAATAATTGCTTAAAGCAACCATAGTACGGTAACGCTTACGAACATATTGGTAGCTCCAACTAATTATTGGTAGCTCCAACCAATTATTGGTAATCACAACTACTCATTTTTCTTAGTGTGATGCTCAAAAAAAAGGTGCTACTGAAATACAGTTGGAGCTACGCCATTTAGAGAAATTTTTTGATGAAAAAAAATTGTATAAATACATGAACATGTGTACTAATGATTGTCGTGCACAGTTTTTCAATAAACATTTCATTTATTGTCGAAAGTACATCAAGAAAATTACGTCTTTTTTGCCCGCTGCAAGTGTATATAAGGCCTTAACGCGTCCAAAAAAAATATCCATAGAATATACAGCATACTTTTCTCACATAATGGACCTACAATAAATATACAAAGAATATCAGATCCTACATGAAAAATAGTGAAAGTTTACATTTGTTTCAAATTCTGTATATGCAATAACAATCACAGAAAAGGTAGAACATGAACTGAAATAGAAACGCCCGTACCAGACTGGAAAATCCCACGGGAGGAACACTGGAAAGGCAAACAATTAACTTTCCTTCAGCACATATACACCACTTCGGGATCCCAGCAAGAAAACTGAAATGGGAAAAACTAATTTATCTTCGTTCCAGGTAAATCGTGTTTCGACGCTATCGGCACCGATGCTCTTGAGCCAGATCTGACTTCCGGCACACCTGGGACGCAAACAACTTATATTCCCATGCGACAAGTCGGCACACCATTCGTCGGGAAAAAAGGGCGACTCCAATATCTGTTACGTACCCAACTCTACTACTTTTTGCATCCGTCAACGACCTTTCTAGTCTTTTTATTCTTCACACTCCACTTCCCAACGGGACTCGAGCTTTTCATGTTTGACTTCTAATTAAAATTATATGCTAAAAAATATTTGGAATATTCATATACTGTGCAGTAATTCAATGTACTGTATTTGGGTGAGGATCAAAAGAGCCAATGGCAAAAATAGCGAATTTGAAAATATGGAACATCTAAATCTAGAATGACTGCCATTATGGAATTCGCTATTTTAGCCATTCGCTGTTTTGAATATTCGATTTTTGTACTCTCAGCTTAATAAAACGCAATCAAAATAGCGAATCGTCCAAATAGCGAACGGTTAAAATAGCGAATTTCATAATGATAGCTATTTTGAATTCAGATGTTCATTTGTTTTGGATCTACTATTTCGACCATTCACCATTTTGGTAATTTACTATTTTTATCTCCGCCCATATTAAGATTAACTGATAATAAAAGCACGATTTTGTTGACTAATTTGGGAAAATGTACATCAATTTTATTATACTATGCATCAACTAATATAACTTCTGTAACGAATTTGGCAGAATAGCGCATAAATTTTACGTTATACACGTGTGGTACTTTTTCTATGGCTTTTTCTGTTTCAAGGACTTCCTGCACAAGTAGAGTAATTTTACTTAAAATATTTTCAACGGTGGTCGAGGATGTTAGAAAATTAAAGTTAACTCATATTAAAAACACGAGACGTATGACGTATTGAATATGCGGTACATAAATCGATACGCCTTCTGTAACGAATTCGGCAGAATTGTACGTAAAGTTAACGTTATACACGTGTAATAATTTTCTACAGCCGTTTCTATAAAAGAGCTTTCTGCACCGTGCAGTAATTTTATCTTGAATATTTTTGACAATAAACGCAATTGATTTTCAATTCTTGGAAAAAATCTGGATCATTTAAAAAAAATTATTTTCACTGAAAAATAATAAATAAACAGTAATACGCAAGATTTTACCTCCTTTTTTTATAAGGCAAAGAATTTAATAAACGAATATTTTCGTAACGTTCAGAATGTCGTAAAATTGGTAGTATTTAATTCAGCTAAAATCGTACAGATTTTATGGAATTTTAAATAAAATAATAAATTGACATCGTCGCGGTAATTAGTTTGGGAATGATTGACTATTCTCAAATTTGAGAGAGCGAATCCAAGTTTTGTATTTCATTCAGCCAATATTTATGTATATATGAGTAATTCCACCAAATGTTGGACGAAAATCTGGCCTTCAAAATTTTGGTGATCTTTTTTTTCCCATGATTAAATTGACTATACTGAAATAAAAGAAAAGTCCAAGTTCGAGATCATGCCCAAAAAAATCATCTACTTCAGTTTTCTATGAAAAATTTGAACTTCAAATACTAATCTTTTACCAAATTTGATCGGAAAAATCTGGAGTACTATTTTTGGTCGGAAATTTTCCGAAAAAAATATGTAAGTTCACATTCGACGACATTTGTGCAGTCCAAAAGCTTGACAAATATTTATATTTAAACAGCCTTCTTCGATGCTGACCCACTTTTCGCTCTGACATTTTTTTAAGTTCACAAAATTTTCTTTTATGCTCGAAAAAACTCACTTTTTGACAGCACAAGAATGTGAAATTTATAATTTTTCGAACTTCAAATAATAAAAAATACTCAGAAAATGTTTTTTGTATAAAATATCTGAAAACCTTTACTAACAAATCAACCATACTTAGCACACTTATACTTTCTTTATGTCATTACGAATTTTTCGTTTTTCGAATATCAGGGTCTATTTTAGCGAGCACAAGTGAAAAATTGAATGTTCTTTGATAAATTTTCTGAACTTATTGTTAAATCGTTTTTTTTTTCTTTATACTTTTCGGCCCTGAAATTCAAAAATTTCCGACGAAAAATAGTCCCTTGGATTTTCTTGGTCAAATTCGTTACGACGTTAACAATAAGAGTTAGAATTTTCCGTTGAAAACTAAAGTAGACAATTTTTTTTGGGAATTATGAGAAAAAAAATCTCAAGGCTTCTTCTTTATTTCACTACAGTGAATCGGATCATGGGGGAAAAAAGAGGACCATAAATTTAACGACTAAGTTTTCATCCGATATTTGGTGTCCCAAGAACTTTTTTATTTTAAATCTCTCGGCTGTTGATTGAAAAGTTGACATGCGTGCAGAAATACTTTTCTCTGGAAGAGAGGCTCTATAGCTAATTTTTCCGAGGTCGCTCACGCCAAATTTGTATTTTAATTTCTATTAAAACATAAAGAATGTATTAAATTTACAAAATAGTGTTCATTCTTGAAAAATTTATTCAATAAACCTTACCATCGGTCATAGTAGGTTGCTACTAAAAATTTAAAAATGTACGAGCGGTACAGTCCGCCTAAACGTGAGATTCAGAGCGAATTTTGAACACTTCTCCATGCGTTACAAATTCCAGAAAATTCAAGCATATGGAAGGTTCTGAAAAAATTAATTTGGTATAATAAAAATTCCAAGATGTGGTTAACAAATTGATGAATAAAAATATTGTTCAATAATTCATACGTCAACCTAACTTTTTTTCAAATTAAAATGATTCTCGCATCAGCGACCTCTAAAAAATTAGCTACAGAGTTCCCCTTCCACCAAAACGTATTTCTGCATATCCCGTGAAGAAAATTATTAGGGATGCCCTAAGATAAACTAGGGCCCTTTCAGGCTTTAATGTGGACGCCCTAAAAGGGTTTTCCATATCACTCTCAAGTGAGGCCCTGATGAGGTATTTCTAAGTTTCCATGGCAAAGGATTTGGAAGGGTCATCACTGAAGGGCCCAGTCAAGCTTAAACATGGCACCAAGTAAACAAATCAATAATAATTTTGCCGGGTAAGGTTCTCATAAGGCAATTCTAAGTTCCCATAGCGAAGTTTAATAAAGGCTCGATAGGGTTATCACTCAAAGGCCCGGTCAGACTTAAACATGGTACCAAGAAAACAAATCAATAATAATTTTACCAGATAAGGTTCTCATAAGGCAATCCTAGGTTTCCATAGCGAAGTTTAATAAGGGCTCGATAGGGTAATCACTCAAGGGCCCAGTCAGGCTTAATCATGGCACCAAGTAAACAAATCAATAACAATTTTGCCATATAAGGGTCTCATAAGGCAATTTTGGGTTTCCATGTCGAAGCTTATTAAGGGCTTGATAGGGTAATTACTTAAGGGCCCAGTCAGGCTTCATCATGATACCACGTAAACTAATTAGTCATAATTTTGCCAAATAAGGATCTCATAAGGCCATGGTGAAGTTTAATAAGGCCTTGATAAGTTAATTAATGAAAGGCCCAGTCAGACTTAACCATGGCATAAAGTAAACAAATCAATAATAAATTGGACAGATGTCTTATATGGCAATTCGAGGTTTCCATGGCAAAATTAGTGATCACCTATCGAACTAATGACCGCCAAAGTCAGCCAGGTGGTCACCCAATCTAATACTGGCCCTCAGGACAGTCAAACAGTCACGCACCTAGATACACACGAACTAATTCGCGCAAACAATAAAACGACTCTATTCGATATAACCAATTTGTGTAAAAACAATTACTGAATGTGGTTTTTTTACACAGCAGACAGTCATGTAAATCTATCAAGTTCTGTCTATATTACATTAATTTCATTTCATATTTCATATTACAGTCATCCAAATAGACAACAAAATTGCATATTCATATAATTCGAATGGCCGAGGGAGCTAAGGCGCAACTTAACCATCCGAAGGGTTCTAGGTTCGAATCCCGTCAATGTAAAAAAAAAGTAATACGTTTTTTCAGTGATTTATATGTACTATCGTGTAGAGAAAGACAAAATATCTCATTAAAAGTGCAACATTACTCAACTAAATAATAAAAAATATATATTTTTAAATTAAATTCATTTATTATTTTAGTAAGAAGTTAATAGGGCAGCCATTAAAGGCCCCTAATATGAAGCCTTTGAAGGCCCCGGAAAAAAAAGCGTGACCGTCCTTTAGGTAACCCTATAAGGCTTCCACATAAGGCCCCTAATATAATTAGGGAAAATTAATCAAAGCCTTGGCAAAACCCTGATAAGATTTCTTCACGGGATATTTCAACTTTTCCATCAACAGCCGAGAATTTTTTTTTGTTTTGGGACACCCTAATATACATCCAAAATTAATTCTTAGTAAACTGTCTCAATCTTGTGATTTCTTCGATTCTTGCACAGAATGCCAATCTTATCAGTCAGTATAAATAGAGCGCGGATTAGATAGGTCGTCAATATCCTGTGCAGATTCCGCTTGAGGCGATTAACAAGTAAATTAGCTACACGAAGGATTCTAGTACGACTGTGACGAAAATACCGGAAACATTAACAGCCAATTACTCAATTAATTAGAAGCAAAGACAGGACTAAACTGGATGATCGAGCGGCGGTCCCACTCACCGATGAAATACTCAGATAATTAACGAAGTCATCCGAACGAAGGTTAGTTTGGAGTTGGTAAACGAATTTGCCCGGTCTACGTGACTATCGGTATCCTTCTCATTCATTTAAGTTGCAAACTCTCAGGCTCTCTCTTCTCTCTTCATCTTTTCATTCCTCACACTCTGTTTCTCTTTGACTATATAGAGTTTCTCTCCTTTTCTCTCGAGACATTCTTCGAAGACGCGCCACAGATATTTGACTCGTTTTATTAGAGACGTCGAGCGGTCGTCAGTGCTTCGCCAGATCCGGAGCAACCCGCTCGTCGGTTCGTCACTGACTTATACACTGTAGGTATATATATATACATACATTAAAGCTACAACAGTAGTGCATACTACTAATACGAGTGGCGTACCGCAGAGGATATAGCCGACAACTCATCCTCTTCGTCGTCGGCCTCGGCTGCGCCAGAGATATTTTAATTGTCGCTCTCAAAGCAAGCCCGTGCCGAGAGGACGCCACACCAGTTGTATATAGTGCATTACCACCTTTAGGCTCTCCCGGGGCTTGTCTAATGCAAAAATTCTTCGTCGTCCAAGTGAGATATTAAAATCATCGTGCTAGCAGGCCGCTAATAGTCTACCCGGGTGTTCGTTAATGCCTAAAGATGTAGAGTTTTGTCGTGTTCCTTATTCGCTCCTGTTCACCTCTCATTTCGCATTCAGTAATATATTACACGCGGAGAGAAAATTTATTTAAGTGAGCCAACCGAATTTTGTTGGCTTCAAGTACATTTGATTGAGCTTCTTTGGTGTATCAACTTTGAGGTTACCTATCTCAACCTGATAGGTAGCGAAAGTTCCGAAGGTTTCGAGCTAAGCCTACTGAATTCTATTTATCAATGGTAGGTCATTTATAGATATTTTCTTATAAGTATATATCTGGGCTAATTTTTTCGAAAATTCTTTATCATTCAAGTAAGGTATTAAAATCATCTTGCTGGCAAACCGCTAATGGTCCATCCGGGTGTTCGTTAATACCTAAAGATGTAGAGTTTCGTCGTGTTCCTTATTTGCTTCTGTTCACCTCTCATTTCGTATTCAGTAATATATTACACGCGGAGAAAAAATTTATTGAAGTGAGCCAACCGAATTCTGTTGGCTTCAAGTACATTTGATTGAGCTTCTTTGGTGTATCAACTTTGAGGTTACCTATCTCAACCTGATAGGTAGCGAAAGTTCCGAAGGTTTCGAGCTAAGCCTATTGAATTCTATTTATTAATGGTATCTCATTTATAGATATTTTCTTATAAGTATATATCTGGGCTAATTTTTTCGAAAATTCTTTATCATTCAAGTGAGGTATTAAAATCATCTTGCTGGCAGGCCGCTAATGGTCCATCCAAGTGCTAGTTAATGCCTAAAGATGTAGAGTTTCGTCGTGTTTCTTATTCGCTCCTGTTCACCTCTCATTTCGCATTCAGTAATATATTACACGCGGAGAGAAAATTTATTGAAGTTAACCAACCGAATTCTGTTGGCTTCAAGTACACTTGATTGAACTTCTTTGGTGGATCAATTTTGAGGTTACCTATCTCAACCTGATAGGTAGCGAAAGTTCCGAAGGTTTCGAGCTAAGCCTATTGAATTCTATTTATTAATGGTATCTCATTTATAGATATTTTCTTATAAGTATATATCTGGGCAAATTTTTTCGAAAATTCTTTATCATTCGAGTAAGGTATTAAAATCATCTTGCTGGCAAGCCGCTAATGGTCCATCCGGATGTTCATTGATGTCTAAAAATGTAGGATTTCCTCGTGTTCCTTATTCGCTTCTGTTTACCTCTCGTTTCGTATTCAGTGATATATTTCACGTGGAGAAAAAATTGATTGGAGAACCAACTGAATTCTGTTGGCTTAAAGAACAGTCGATTAAACTTTCTTGCTGGAGTTAGCTCAATCTTAGATGCTGAAAGTAACGAAGATCTTGAGCTAAGCCGGATAATTTTTCTTTTAATCCTCTCTCATGTGTAGGTATTTAAAAAAATGATATCCTCGGATGAATTTCTGTAAAAATCCATCGTTATTCAAGTGAAATATTGAAATCATGTTGCTGGCACGCGGATAATAGTCCACCCAGGTGTCCGATTATGCCTAAAAATGTAAGGCTTCGTCACATTCGTTAGGCGTTTCTCTTTACTTCGCGTTTTATATTTAGTAATATATTGAACACGGGAAGAAAAGTTATTAAATTAAGCCAACTCAATTCTGTCGGCTTAGAGTACATTTTATTGAGTTTTCTTGGTGTAGTTGGTTCCAGAAGAATTTTATTGAGACGATGCAATGCAGTTAGCTCAATCGTAGATAGTGAAAGTTGCGAATTCTCTCAACCAAAATTATGTAATCCGAAATTACATGACTTTGAACTTTTTTTCAAAACTCCCCCATTTTATTGGTTTTCTATTTTATTTTTCCCACAAGTCTGCGTCATTGTACGTGCAATATCTTCTTGTTTGACGGCCTTGTTATATTTTTTTTATTTCAGGCAGTCGAAAGGCCTGAAAAATTATCATGTACACGAGGGTGTGCCAAAAATAAGCGATATTTTTTTCCCTCGTTTTCCGCCCAAAATATCGTAGGATCCATTTTAGTAATGATCCTGTCAAAAGCGGAGCTCGTAATTTTAATCCTTAGAGGTCCCTCATCGCGTTTGAAGTTTTCCCATTTAAATAACACAGGAAATTCTTTCTCCCTGTAAACAAAGAAGAATTTTTTTTCGATAAAATCAATGACTACATCTTATTAATCATTAAATTTCGAACAAAAAATCTCGTTGAGTCAAATTTCTATCTTCAATATTTGATTCATTACAGAGCCTTGAAATTTTTTATGCTGTAAATTTTCCGTTTTTTTGTTTACATTTTTTACGTAATCTATTGAAGTTAGGACAAAAAGTTAAAGGAAAATTTTGTCGTCCGTTTAACGCACTACGAAAAAGTTGCGAACGAGTTCTTCGTATCGTTGATATTTACAAAGTTACAGACCAAAAAAGTTATGGTATTTGTATTTTTAACTGTCATTAATTGAAATACTGATGTTACTACAAAAAAGTCAATCGAAATTTATTAAAACATTGAATTTTCTAAAAAATCCGGGTGAAATTTTTAGTATTGCTGGCGGATTTAAGTTACAGACTCATTGAATCTTATTTTGATGGTTTTATATGCATATCCGATGAAAAATTTCAAGACTCTGTAATAAATCAAATATTAAAGATAGAAATTCGACTCGATAAGATTTTTTGTTTGAAATTTAATGATTCATAATGGGCAGTCACTGATTTTATGAAAAAACAATTTCTTCTTAGGTTGTGCACGGAGAAAGAATGGAAAAAAAATCACTTTCCTGTGTTATTTAAATGGGAAAACTTGAAACGCGATGATGGAAATTTCTGTCTAAAAATTACAATTATGAGCTCCGCTTTTGATACAATCATTACTAAGACGTATTCCACGACACTTTGGGCGGAGAGCAAAGAAAAAAAAACATCGCCTTTTTCGTACATCTAATGTACACATAATTTACACCCAAATTAGGGCAGCAGCGCCCGCGATTTTTAATCTCGCAGTTCTGGAAAATTTGTTAAGTTTATGAAACATCCCAGTAAACACGTTTTTGAACGGCAATGTAACATGGAAGTTACATGTGATTGTAACAGTGTTACCCTTATGATATGTCGAGGATATATAACGTAGGAGTAACATTGTGATGTTGCATTAGTTACATACAGGTGATGTTACCGTTATGTGACATGTTTTCGTTGCAGTTGCATAACAAAAGTTATGAAACTGCAACGCAACGTGCGAGTAACAATAGGAACGTCACTTTCGTGACAGGAACGCACTGTTGTAGTGTTGTAACGTGGCAACATAACAAGTATATTGCAAACAATACGTAACATACATATTACAGTGGTTATATTACACCGTGAACATTCACGTTGTGCAACTGTTAAATACCGTAGTTCCGTTCCAGTTATGTAACGAAAGTGTGTAACTGTAATGTAACATGTATGTAACGACTGTAAGTCACTGCAGCGATAGTGCGGTCATGTTACAGTTACGTAAATGTGGTAACGTTACAAGAATGTTCCAAGAGTATGTACATTTGACGTTACATGCATATCACAGTGGTTATGTTACATCGAGAACATGCACGTAACGTAACGGTTATAAGCCGTAGTTGTGTTGCAGTTATGTAACTAAAATGTGTACCTGTAATGCAACATCTTTGAAACGATTGCAATGTAACTGTGGGGATAGTCCTGTCATATTGCAGTTACGTAATGTGATAACATTGCTAAAACGTTGCAAAAATATGTAACATCTACGTAATGTAGTTTCGTTACAGTCATGTAACAAAAATGTATTAATGTTACGTAACATGTGTATCACGATGTGATGTCCGCTAGATGGCCTGCGACTCAAACGTTTCTCGCAAGCGATTCGTGTCACTAACGTATATAAGTCAGCGTAACGGTGCAGCTTCATATGCACGCTTTTTCTACTTTTAATAGTAGCAGCTACTATTTTTGACTCCCAAGGGTAGCAATTTAGCAACCCTTGAAGCTCTTTTGTGGACTGTAAGTCCACAAAAGTAAAGCTAATGTATTGTCAATATGACTATACTTTAGCAATATAACGAAACAGTAACAGCTGTGTGATTCAAGTTGCACAACACAACATAACTAAATTGCAACGTTTACGTAACACACGTTACATAACACGGTAACATTACTGAGCGGGAAATTATAAATTACACGTAAGTCACATGTAAGTTACAAACAATTTTTTTGATTATGTTGCTGTTACCTTGCAGTAATATCCTGCAACACACTACTAACATTGCAAGACCGTAACGGTTATGTAACACACGTTATATAACATTTGAATGTTACTTGTTACATATCTGTTACACTACGAAATATACGGGCAACGTAACTCAATTGTAACAGTTACGTAACACATGTTATATAACATGGTAACATTGCTGAGTGGGAAATTGTAAATTACGTGTAACTTACATGTAAGTTACACGTAATTTACAATCGCCTCTAACTTGCCAAACCTATACGGTTCCTGAGAGTCAGTAATACTGAAGCTGAACTAAAACTCTGTAACGTCTGATTCAATTGGATATCCCCACGAAGCCATTGTGAAAAAGAGAGGGACGAACAGAATGGAGCTCCCAACTGTCGCGAGAGCCCGACGAGAGTTAAGTAGAAACATTGCACTGAATCCGTGAAGAAGACGAATCGTTCTGGGATTTCCGGAATGGAGACTGACAGATCTCATTTCATACCGCATTCCAAAGTCCTCCGCAAAATATAGCGAATTTCTCGTGCAAGATTTTCTGGAACCATTAACCATAAAAGCTTCCAGGAATTCGGCCAAGTTATCAAATTAAATCAAATTAACTTGAACTTTACCCCTTTAATTATCACATCTACGAGATACAGTCCTAAATTCACTAACTACGAGCATCTTCAGAAAAACTTTTCCACTAACGATAATTATCACGTAGACACCGAGAAAAAATATATATAATCATATTATTGCCGATTTGTACTTATGATTATTTTAATAATCGTAACTGCTGCTCATGTCGTTATCTCATTTTATTTGGAATGGCCACCAAATTTTTTATTCAGCATATTTAAATTCTTTTGAAATGCCATTCGTCTTGAGATTTAAAGAAAACAACTGCCAAAGCTGAATTTGATCCTTGGGTTTTTGTACCTGAATATTGTAACCTAAAGCAGTTGCAATATTTTTTTTCATTTTTACATTACCGGAAATTTGATCTATCAGCTGATTTATAAAATCTATTACAAGATCCACATGAAAAAATGTGTCACATATATAACATTTTGGCATTTTAGCGGCATATAGTGTGAAGATATATATATATATAAGACCGGATACCTCTTTATAATATAAAAATATCTCGCCGCCGCCGTGTAAAAAAAATTTCTGAAATTTCTTCTTAAATCTTGCGAAAGTGTGTACTTGGATCTTCAAATACACCTCCTGCATGTGACGCTGCCGGCAGAATTTTATAAAACATTGTTCTATCGATATGTACCTGAAAAAAATAGATGGCGATTGAGCGACCTCTAACAATGATTTGTCCACGATCTACTTTTACACAAAGTATTGTGAGGTATAAAACTAACATGTAAGCCGTAGCAACATGAAGAATCTAAAGAAATGTAAAAAAAAAACTGAGAAAAACTGATTTATTTCATGGATTAACGCTCAAAGCATCGAAGCATAATTTGTCCTTACATACGACTCACTTGCAACTTAGTATTTAGGGGTGTTTGAGGTCGCCAGTTATTAATCCGAACTCAAACTTCAGAAATTCAAAATAACGGATCCAATATGGCTGAACAAAATGCTAAAATCTAAACTTTAACTTAGGATTCATAATTAGTGACCTCAATAACCCCTGAGTACCTAATTACAAGTGAATCTTATACAAGGAATATTGAACTTGAAGGTCTTAGAGATCGCTGATAACATTGTGAGGTTTAAAACTAACATTTCAACCTTGGGGAGATTGACAAAAAAATGTTGAACTTTTGAAAAGAGCGAAAAAAACTCTTTTCAAGGAGTAACGCTTAAAGCTTTGATAAAGAAATGAGATAACATTAACTGTGTGGTTGAAGCTTAATAAATATGATGAAAGAGCACGTAAATTCATGTACGTAAACATTCCAAAATATTATGTACTTGATTTACAGAAAAAAATGGGAAAAGCGTCGCATATTCTCTAAAGCAAGTCGAGTTGTCAGTGTCAGTCCAAAAGATTTCGAACGTTTCCATTCAAAATTAATATCACACCGTACATAACTTAGTCAATTTTGCTCTGGTCGACTTGAAATTTCAACACAATATTGTTAAGACATTTTGCATTTATTTTTGAAAAATGTTAATACGAAGAAAAAAAACTCATACAAAATATTTTGAACAATGTAGAACAAAGTGTGTCTCGATGTCCTGTCGGTATAGTAGATAAATGTAATAGCGTATCGAGAACGTACCGCGTGTCATCTTGACACTCGTTTTACGCAAGGTTTTTGCGTAGGCTATTGCTTTCATTGTTCCGCCTACTTGGCGAAATCGGATCTCTCGAAACAGCGATGAAAACGAGTGTTTCTTGGCAGCGTTACTGCTGCAGCACGAAACGATAATTTGTCACGCGCGCGGCGCTGCAAAGCAGACTTCGCGCAGGCAGCGCTGTGTTTCGGGAAGCATTTGTCGCCTGCGATAAAGCCGCACGACATCTCGAGACGTCGCGAGGACTTTAATATCGGCCAACGACGCCCACTAATTCGTATGCGCCTCGCGATCTGTATTTCTCCCTATACACCCTATATATCGCTTACCGTTCTTCTCTTCAGCGTCTCCCTGTATTGCTGCCCCTTTTCCACTTATTTTCTTCTTTATTTTTTTCCGTATTCAGAGCAGGGAAGGAAGCCTGAAGAGAGCAGCTCGTCGGAAGAATCTCACGCGAACATCACCGCCAGACAACGAGTTTTCACCCTCGAAATCGACGATTCACCGTCAAATCAGTCGCCCAAATCGGCGCGAACCTTTTTACACTAGACGCAGCAGAATCTCTCATCCCGAGACGTTTCCTCTATATCGCGTCTAGCGACTCTTTTATTGGAATCTGAAATCCCAAAATATGCCCTTGATACGTGGAGAAAATTCCAATTACTCGAAAGAAATATATCTATTTTCTTTGTTCGAACCGTAAAAAAAAATAGTTTCTTGGCATTCCAAATTACACACGAAATGTTCGTAACGATATAAGAATATCGAATTTTCATCGACTAATTGACAGAAGGTTATGGACAAAATGGCCTCGATACGTGGAGAAAATTTCAATGTAATGAGCAGGTCACTGTTTTTCTTATATTTGCATTTTTTTACACTCATAAAAAACATTTCTATTTTCTTTCTTTGAAATATATATATTTTTTCTTCGAACCAAAAAAATAAAGATTTCATCGTTTCTCGGTATTTCACATTGCAGACGAAATGTTCTTACCGATGGAAAAATATCGAATTCTTATTGACTAATTAGACAGAAGGTGCTGGAAAAAATGGCAGTGCCCTTAAAATTTAGTATTTCTTTTTCTAATTATTTTCGACGGTATTAGAGATTTCGTATCATGAAGCGTAATAAATTTGTTTCTTACTCTGCACAGATCTGGTGGTCACTAAAGAGGCCCATAATTTTTACGCATCTTTTGGGCCTGTCTTTGGCGATCGTGTCATAGCGGGAGACAAAAGTCGTGGGAGGCAGAAACACACGCCAGTTTGAGGGAGATACTCGAAAGGGACGACCGAGGGGAGGCAGAATGCAATAAAAAAAAGGAATATAAAACACAAAAGCATAGTACTGGTATAGATATACAGACAATGCGCAAGAGCACACATTTAACGTTAGCACGAGTTGGACTCAACGAGTGACTCCGTCAATAAATTCACAGCGTGCGACCGCGAACGAGAGATGAGACACACATGGATCGTATATACGATACGCTGTCCAATGATACTGCACTAAAATGCTCTCCAAACGACTCCTCTTGTACAACATTGGTAAAAATAATTGGCGATAAATTGTTGCAACTTATGACAACCGCCTTAGAATTCACGATAGCAGTCATATAATAGATGCGTATATACTGCCCAGTTATGTATTAGGAAAGGTTTATAATTCACGAAACCATTTCTGAAAAGAAAAATGCAACAATATCAATTGAGGATTCATACAAATAGCGCTGCAATTTATCAACGAGCAGTTTTTCTAATTTGACATACACCGAGAGAAAAGATTTCATTGACACTGAAGATATGGTTACGTTGATTTCGTTTTCCTTGATTTCAATGGAATATTATTTTGTTTTCAATGAAAGAGTGGACTTAAATTTCAAAGAAAACATTCCATTCTCTATAAAGAAACATTTATTTCGATTTCATCGTCCAATATTAGACACCTATCGGGCTGTCTCTCTCGCACCTAACCTCACTTTTTTTGTTTCGCGGTCCTTCCGCTCAAGCAACTTCGAGTTTTCAGGAGTCCACACATTTAGCCATTACTGCCGTACTTGAGAATGTCTTTTCTAAATTTGAGTTTTATCTGTCGAGTAGTTTAGGAATGAATAGGTTTCAAAATGTTGAGCTGTGGTGAAGGAAGTGCCGCTGTCTCTTTAGTGAAATCAATTAAAAGGACGAAGACGATTTCTCTCATTAAATATCGCTACCTCATTACATTGGGCTTAAGATCATGACATGATAGAATTGCACAAAAGTAATTTTTTCCATTGGCGAACATTGCCGTGTATCAATGAAATGTTCTCTCTCGGTATAGAGGAGAACGTTATTTTTGTTTTTTATTTGCGTTTCTATCAAATTTGTAATTTCTCACCATTTCTTTTTTTTTTAATTGAAATGTGTAAAAAATGTTAACCTCTAGATCAAAAGGTGGAATCTTTTGTTGTTAACGTCTAATTAATAACCGAAAGACCATGCAAATCGCCAAATTAAAAATGGGTAATATAGAGATTTTGTTATAAACTGATTGTTCAATTTTTTTACTGCAATTTTTTATCGCAATAAAGAATACTACACAGATCCACCCAAATGTTGAAGTTAACAAGTATTTCTACTACAATAGCGTAGATGAAAGAGATTTGAGCTTATAAATACTTACAACAGTTTTAAGAAATGGGTTACCCAGAAAATAATAAGTTTCTATTGACATTTATTCACGTACCGTTCCATTATGGTTTTTGTCATGTGTAGTAAAATTTTAGCGACAGAGACATTGTACCGTTAAATACCCCTGCTAATCTTACGTGTACCAGCAACAACGTGCTCGCTTCCGTCGCACTCTTTTTTTTCCGCTTGTCTTTTCTTGCTAAACATGATATTTGCATGTTTATATGATTCGTGGATGTACGTGACTCTATTCCTGCTTCAGTGTTTCGATGCAATCGACTTTCGATGTACCATATCTTATCTTACAAGGAATAATGAAAGTAAGAAAGAAAATTTGTTTTCGGAAGAAAAATAGATTCTATTTCACAACATTCAAAAAAAGAGCCACACGTGATCCTCCAGTGATTATAATAGTCTGAAGTTGGTCTTATGTCAGAGCCATTAACGACAGTCAGAATGCTAGAAAGGTGGCTTCAGTTTTTTGATATTTCGACTTTCGATGTACCATCTCTGTTCTTACGAAGAACAATCAAAGTAAAAATAAGGAAATCTGGTTTCGAGAAAAATAGATTCTATTCCACATCTGCGAAAAAACAACAATTCAAAAAGCGCGCCACACGTGATTCTGCAGCGATTATAACAGTCTGAAGTTGACTTTATGTCAAAGCCATCAACGTTGAATCAGAATGCTAGGAAAGTGGCTTAAGTTTTCGATATTTCGACTTTCGATGTGTCATGGTTTTTTCAAGAGAGGATAGCGTTTTAGTGCCCCATTGAGAACTCGTATACCAGTTAAAATGTTCTGGTAAAAGTGAGATTGTAACGTATGATGTGGTTATAAAGAAATTCTATCAAATGCAGAAAAACGATTGTGCTGCACACAAAAAAAATCGTTACAATAATATATTTTAAGGTAATTCTGTCGCGAAGGAATTCCAAACTCAAAAACTTAATGCTGCAGTATCTTTCAGTTTTAATATTGAATTTTACAGTCCAGAAAAATCAGTGCGCCTCAAGGATGACAAAGAGAGAAAAAGAAATTGAATTCTGAAAATCAACGTTTTTAGTATTAAATTCAAAGTTATAGCAACTATAAGAAAATAGTTGGGTCAACCATTAATGTGTTCCCGGGAAGAATGTCTATATTTCAATATTATAGCAAATATAATTATAGAAGAAATTATCGAAGTGAGAATAGTTTCAAATATGCCGTTTTGTTGCACATTCGATTTCAATGTTTGTTTTCAATAAACTTGCAACTATCATTTATTGAACCATATTATCATCACTTTAACTATGAAACATTGCAAGCCTTCCTAAATGCTTGTTATCATGTGAAATCGTTGAATCAACGATATGCTTTTCTCCCGGTGCAAGTTGGCTTATTGGCAGGACAGTGAGCTACTATCCCCATCACGACCTCCTGACAGAACTACCTTAATCGTTTTCCAATACGACGTTCACTAAAAATATCCGAATGTTAAGTCTAACATATTAAATTTTCTACTAAAAGTGCATAGAATAAGAGATTTAAGCTTAGGGGACACTGTAAAAAAAATCGACTTGAAAATTAAAGTACCGGTACCGGAAGTTTTTATTCGCAAACCGTCTCTTAAATTTCAAGCACCAATGTGTCGAAAATTCTAATGTAGGACACATGAAAATAATTTGAATTTTATTGAAATAGTAGTGACTTTGTATTTGAAATTTAATGTACCGCGTCAAATATTTCTGATTATGGTACATAAAATTAATGTACGTCATAGATCTTTTATTGCAAAACGGTACCTTAAAATTCAATCACATATATGTTGGAAATTTAAAATGGGTTTAAAAACAAAAGAAAATAGAACTAATACTCAGGCATTATTTTTTCAGACATCTTACATCATTAGAAATTGTCGGGTATTGGTTTTTGCTAAAGAAATTTTTCGTCCACCCCGAGCTTTGAACCTACTACCTACCTATCTAAGTACCTAACTACGCACGCACGCTACCAACTACGCTATCAACGACTTAGTAGTTTAAGATATTAAAATGGCATAAGAGTTATACATATATTATTCTCTTAACCGTACTTATCACTGACATATTCATTTTTTACTGTTACCGACATTTTTAACAGCGTATTATCAACTTTTTTTTACAGTAGCAGAACACGAATACAAAACATTGTATACGTGTTTCAAGATTTGTAAATTCGCAATAAATATTGCTTAAATTTACAGTTAGGTAAATTAATTTCGGAAACGAAATGGAAATTTACAGCACTCAGTACTTGAATCACAGTTTCAAGTACAAAGTATTTAAATTTCATAAGCATAAGTACATTAAATTTCAAGTCTTTTTTTACAGTGTGGGTGTTTGAAATCTAAGTTACAAGATATTCGTAAAGTTAGGTGATTTTTCTACAAAAATCGACTGCAGTGCAGGGATTTTCAAAAACTTGTCATATAATTATACAGTTACTGATCAAGTTTTGTATATTTACAATGAATTCCTCTTAAATTCCAATGCAGGTACATTAATTTCACGATAGATTTGTAAATTTACAGCACTCGGTACATGAATCACAGTTTCATGCACAAAATTTGTAAATTTCATATACATAAGTACATTAAATTTACAATCTTTTTTTACAGTGGAGACCGGGGCAAAATGGTATAGCGGAGCATAATGGGACCGGGGCAAAACGGGTTCGGGGCAAAATGGAATAGTGAAAATCAACACTGCTGGAAAATACGTCATTGGGGCAAAACGGGACTGGAGCAAAATGGAATAGTGAAAATCAACACTGCTGGAAAATACGTCATTGGGGCAAAACGGGACTGGAGCAAAATGGGCCAAAGAAAATCAGGCTCCTCAAAAAGAGGCGGTTGGGGCGAAACGGGATCGGGGCAAAATGGCACAGGAAAAATCGTCGTGAAAACAGGTTTTATTGAATGTTACACGATATTTGGGTCACACACTTATTACGATACTATAATTTGACGGTGGCAATTTTTAATTTTTATTGCTTTTTGCGTCCCATTTTCGATCTGTATAAGAATGACGATGAGAAAAATATACCAGTCGTAATAGTATAATGAATAAGATTCACTTACATTGTTCGTGAACGTCTTACACCATTACAAATCTGAAGCCACCGCTACACAACATTCAAACAAAAATAACATCGACTAGGGTTCAACAACAATAAAATGTACCTCATAATTTTGTTGCGAAATAATGATAGATTAATAAATACGTAATCGTTCAGATAATGAATAAAAACAAAATAATCTGACCACAAAATAAAAAACATAAGACATTGATTTCGGAATATCGAAATCATGAATTGAGAATAGGAGTTTGGAATGAAAAACTAAAAACTGAAAATCCAATGTGGCGGATGAAAAAAAGTTCTATTATTGTGGAAATAGTTATTTTTTCACGAAACTACGACCGATGCATTCAATAAAATAATGGATATGTTAATTGAGCTTAACAATCCAGGTGATACGATAAGTTGGTTGATATTTATCGCTTAACTAAATTGCATTAATTAGCATATTTTTGAAGACGTATTTTGATATCGACTCATTTTATATCGTTGAGATTCGATTACGCGTAGTAATTCATTAATATTAAAGACTGCAGCGGTTTTCATTTGTTAATTGAATTGTTTAAATATTTATTCTTCACTGTACGATCGGCATTTTCTGAAATTTCTTGGAAATTGTTAATCGAGCGTAACAATTCGATTCAAACAATTTAATTGTTAATAAAATTGTTTAAATAATAATTTTTTACCATTCGGTTAGAATCTTCGCAAGTTTGGTGTAGTCTATTAATACATTAATGACTATTAATGCAATCTAAAACTTCAATTGATTTTTTGATACTAATTGTTTGACCAAATATAATGATTGGACCTGCGGTTAAGGTAATCTTTCAAGGTCGACTCGTTCAATTTCGTTAAAATTTGATTAATCGTAGTAATTTAACAGTAAAGAAGACGACAATTTTCATTTGTTAACTCAATCGCTTAAACAATTTTTATTATTTTTGACTTTACAACAACAGTTCGTGCTCGGCTCATCAGGATTCGTTGAATACAATAAATTTAAGTACTTCAACATTCAAAGAAATACTAATTTTTCATTTTTTATTAAAGCTTGTTAAACAATTACTTTTGATTCTGCGGTCAGAACTGTACCAAACTTGACATAAATTGTTATTTTAGCCTTCTTATTCGATTGGTACAATTTCATTGTCGTTATTAATTATTCAAATAATCAAGTAATTTTTATAATCTGACGCGTGCAATTTTTTTGTTTTTTTCGTTGTTTTTACCTTTCTTTGCTTTTGTTTTAAATTATTCTCTGCCAACTGCACGTTACTGATACTGATTTTCAAGCCGTTGATGAAAATCTAACTCTTGTCAATTTTTACGTAAATTGTTTTATGAAACTAGGACCGCCGCTCCCCATGAAATCGACGGATATGTGTCAACAAATATATCGGTCAGTCCGTATTATATGCGTATATGTGGATTGAAACGAACCACAAGCACCATTTAGATTAGATTATGTTTCAACAGCTCTTTCATAGACCCGAACAATGAATTTTTCTGTCATCCCATTTTGCCCCAAATTCAGCGGGCTGCGACACTTCATTTTTGTGTGTCCCATTTCGCCCCGATTCCATTTTGACCAAATTTGATATTCCACTCCTCTCTGACCCATTTTGCCCCAAGTCAAGCACCCAAGAAACTTCAGTTATTGCTATCCCATTATGCCCCAGTGCCGTTTTGCCCCGCTATACCATTTTGCCCCGGTCTCCTCTATAAACACTTACAACAATAAAAAAATGGCTAAAATAGAACATATTCTACTTTAAATCATATTTCGTCACCAGCATTATATGCTTGTTGTTATTACTTGTTATGTGTGGTAAAATTTCAGCGACAGAGACATTGTACCGTTGAATACCCCTGCTAATTTTACGAGTATAACGTTGCGGTGCCCTAACGATTACTCGTATACTAGTTAAAGTGTTCTGGTAAAAGTGAAATTGTAATGTGTAGTGGGGCACCGTGTGGTGTCTAGTACAGATTGTCCGGCTCACTGGATTCCGCGAGAAAAAAAAAAGACAACACACAATCGTACCTACGTATATACACAGATGCGCTTGCATTCACACACGTAGCGGGCTTTTAAAAAATGTAAATTAATAAAAGCCAAAACGGTAGAGCGAGTGAAACCCGCGCTTCGGTTACACACGCGGTGTATACGCACTCGCCCCACGGGGTTGGGTAATTTATGCCCGTGGGCGTAGGGTTGCTTTGCCCCATAAAGCAAGATAAATACACGCTCCACAGTGCTTTCCCCGCTTCGGATTCTCCCACCTTTTTTTAAAGCAGCGTACACAACGTCACTCGGTTACTCTGCGCTTGACCCCTTGGGACTAACTTCTAATTAAAAGGGACAACGTTGTTTTATCAATATCATCTCTCCTTTCACCCCTTTGTGACCCCACTCCTATCTACGCGTCATAATTTACGCATTGCTGGGAGATCTGTATCTGTACGAGGATGTACATATTAATTTTGCACTCTTATCTGCTCTCAAAATCAGCAAATGAATTTTTGTGATTTTTTCTGTGCTGGAAATGCTCGCATGAAAAATGAAACAATGTTGAAGAGGTATTTGAATATTGTATTCTCGGGGTTACAATTTATTTTAAAGCACTGCAGACTTCTACGGAAATGCGTTCAATACTGAATAAACGGAAACGACTTTTATTTTATATCGATAACAAAAAATGATAGTGCAAAAGTTTTCGTATGTAACAGAATTATTGTGTTGAATTTGTACATTTGCCGAATTTACAAATTTGATTTATGCGGGACAATCTGTAGTAGCAGGGGAAATTTTGTGTAACTTACACATTTCTAAGTACTAAGATGAAGATGATTCTCTATGCGTGCGGTATCACGAAAGTGTGCGAAAAAGTATCTCCGGCGCACTAGCGGGAAAAAAGTATTTGAAAAAGTGGAAAGCATGGCATTGCGTATGCGAAGTGTTTTTTTTTTAATCTAACGGAAAATGGTGCTTTATTTTTGTACATGTGTTACGAAAATAGCTTTGTAGAATTCATAAATTAGAAACAAATTCAAAATGAATGAAAATATGTAATTGAATGACAACATGATATTATTCACAGATTATTCTCAAGCTTTTTATGTCAAATTCATCCAAAATTTCTGCTAGAAGTACGAGAAATTAATTAACTCGAAAAATTACTCAAATCATGATTATGTTAGGTAATAATTTGTTTAAATAATGCTTGAGGCAATTTTCTGTCTTCCGCCGATATGTATTCATCTCTCTTACTTTCCTTCTTTCTTTTTTTCTCATTGTTTCCCTCTCTGAGATTAAGGGGATCGGAAAAGTTTATAAAATTTTCTAAATTCTCATGTGTTAAATTAGCAAAGACAAAAAAATATTCTAGAACTTATAACTACAAAAAAATAAAAATTAAGCTCACATTCATTTTGTAGTCTCAACTTCAAACTCACTTAAAGGGACCAAGTCACCTAAAAAATATTAAAAAGTAATTTTTTATTTATTTTTCATTTGGATTTTATATTATGTGGACCCCAGATTTTATACCGAAATTCCAAAAAATACAAAAATTACAGGCACTTGGAAGATTTTGTAAATGTGGTATAGCGTGTTCTGGCGATATTTCACGTTCTAGCTACATAAACTAAAATACAACAATCGTGAGAATTGCGCCAACGGGATACAATAAAAATATGATCTGTGCGCTCGATTATTACCGACCGAACACAAATCGATGCACTTCTGATTTTCGCCGCTGGTACATTCATCGAAATTATCGTGTGTATGCGGAAACTCAGCGGTATTTATTTTATATTGTCAATACCGGCCTACTAATTGTTGCAAAATTATTTGCCAATTTTTGTATACACACTGCATTACAAGTACGACAACGCATGTGAACAAGAACGTTCACTTTTTTTCAAACACTTTTTCGTTTATAGCGCGGTAAAAGTTTTTGGAAGTGAAATAAAATGCTGAGACATGACCGGTATTATGAATAACCTCTCAGTAAAACGTCAGAACAACTCTCAAATATATTCCGTTGAACTGTCGATTTATTCAACTTTTTTTTTACCAAGAAAATAATGAACTAGATTCCAATATATCCAAATTGCATGTATTGAAAAAAAAAGTGAAAAACATTCGAACTAAGAATAAATATTAGAAAAGATATGGCATGGAAGATATGTTAATGAGAAATTTTATTGTCTTGCAATCTTTAAAGTCCATTTCGAAACACCTACATTTCTCTTCGGTTGTCGTAAACTTCAGACCAAACCGAATGGAAGAAAATGATTTTCGATGGATCATTTCGTTTCTGAGAGAAGGCATTTCGGATTGAATATAGGATTTTTTTCTGCAGTGAAAATCGAATTAATCACAGGTCAATACGTGGTAAGTTCCTGAAAAATAAAAATCCTTTTACATATTGAAATTTATAACTTAATTTTACATCTTCAAAAAAATCATATATTCAATCCGGAATGACTTTTCTTAGCAACAAGATGATCCATCAAAACCTATTGTCTGCTATTTAGTTTGATCTGAAGTTTACGACAAATGAAAAAAGTTACAATTTTTAACATAATTTTATGGTCCACACCATATCACTGCACACAATTGCACAATTATAGTGCTTGAGATATACTGTAAGTGGTTAAAATTTATTTTATTCGTTAACACTATGGGTATTTTTAAATCGATATTTTATATTGACATTTTTTAGCTGACTTAGTCCCGTTAAGATTACTGTTGCAAGTATGGAAAATCAATTTGCTAAAACATTACTTACGCAATGGTGCTGTTTGCTCATAATTTGTTTGAACGACGCTTTAAGCCTCATCTGGCTTTGGCCGATATGTGTGTTTGTTTCTCTTTTTCTCCCGCTTTCTTTTTTTTTTTTACTCATTCCTTCCCTTTCTCCGTAGTTCCATCTCGCATGAACGGTGGTGCTCCGGTAAAGTGCGCCCGTATATCTCCCGTCGTCCAGGTGTCTTCCGGAGAATATGAGAGATATGTTTACTGTGGTGGTGTCAGCGCCCGGTTCCGTTTCTGATGCTTTTCTCGTCCTCTCGCGCCCCGGCCTCTTTCGACGACTCGCTTTTTCTTCTCCGCCCTCGTTTTTCCCTGTCCTGGCCCTCGCATTCGCTTCTTTTCCCCGTATGTGCTATCAACGCGCATTCCCGGCCATAAGTACGTAATGCGAAAGATTTGCGGACCTTGTGCTGTACGTGGGTGCTACAAAAGATTCCAGAGATTCTCCTGAGTGGAAGTTTTGTCAGGCTATCTCATATTTCATTAAAGTAGTTTTGGGTATATGAGTCTTAGTTTTTCCTCATCTGACCCACGGCGCGATTCTGATAATTGACGCTGAGAAAAAAATTCAGTTGATTTCCCTAAATGCGTTTTGTTGGTTGGTGATTTTGTCAACCCATGTGCGAATTCTGGTATACCGCCAGAGTTACGAATACGGTCCAGTACTGAAACGGACTCGGCGGCCAAGCGTTGTTGGTGCGTACCGTCACAGTATTAATTGAATACTGGCCTTATACTGCGCCGGTTCTGTCAGCCAGGACTTCCAAGATAAAACAAACAGTACTCAGGTGAGAGTCGCCTATGTACTGGCCGCGGACCAGGCCGAACCTAGTTTTACTGTAGGCCAGCTAACTTTTCCCGTGTTTGCTTGACATTCGACTGCGTACTGGGATTATACTGCCCCAACGTTAATGTTTATACAGGCTGTATAATATTGCCGACGCGTGGTTTACAGTCGTGGAAGTACTGGCCATACATTGGGCCGACCCTTGTCGTGCTGGCGGCGTGCAGATTTTGCCAATATCTAACCGACATACGACTGAGTACTAGGCCCATACTGTCCCATATGCTTTTTTCATCCCGGCTGCATAAAATTGTCAACGCATGGCCAACAGTCGTGAAAGTATTGGCCGTGTAAAAGGCCGAACATTGCTTTACTATCGGCCAGCTAACTTTGCCAGTGCTTGCCTGACGATCGGCTATGTACTCGGACTATCCTGCCCCAATATTAATGATTATATAGGCTGCATAGTCTTGCCGACGCGTGACTCACAGTCGTCTAAGTACTGGCCGTATTCTGGGCCCGACGTTGCCCGGCTGGAGGCGTGCAGATTTTGTCAGTATCCAACCGACATATGACGAAGTACTGGGCTCATACTGCCCCATACATTGTTTTTATGCAGACTGCATAATATTTTCAACCCATGGCCAACAGTCGTGAAAGTACTGGCCGTGTCACAGGCCGAACATTGCTTTACTATCGGCCAGCTAACTTTGCCAGTGCTTGCCTGACGTTTGGCTGCATACTGGGAGTATACTGCCCTAATATTATCGATTATACAGGCTGCATAATGTTGCCGACACGTGATTCACAGTCGTCTAAGTACTGGCCGTATTCTGGGCCCGACGTTGCCCGGCTGGAGGCGTGCAGATTTTGTCAGTATCCAACCGACATATGACGAAGTACTGGGCTCATACTGCCCCATACATTTTTTTAATGCAGACTGCATAATACTTTCAACCCATGGCCAAAAGTCGTGAAAGTACTGGCCGTGTAACAGGCCGAACATTGCTTTACTATCGGCCAGCTAACTTTGCCAGTGCTTGCCTGACGTTTGGCTGCATACTGGGAGTATACTGCCCTAATATAATCGATTATACAGGCTGCATAATGTTGCCGACACGTGACTCACAGTCGTCTAAGTACTGGCCGTAGTCTAGGCCGAACGTTGCCCGGCTGGCGACGTGCAGATTTTGCCAGTATCCAACCGACATACGACGAAGTACTGGGCTCATACTGCCCCGCACGTTTTTTTAATGCAGATCGCATAGTATTTTCGATCTATGGCAAACAGTCGTGGAAGTGCTACGCGCGAACTCGGTCGAAGTTTGTCTTATTGTCGGTTAGCTAGCTTTGACAGTATGAGCCTAACATTCGGCTGCGTATTGGGTTTGTACTGCCCCGACATTTATGCTTTAAACATATTATAAAATATTGCCGACGCGTAGTTGAAAACCATCTCAGTACTGGCTATGGACTATGACCAACGTTGTCATACCAGCAGCGGGCAAATGTTGCCCGTATCCATCTGGCATGAGAAAGAATGGATTTTCTTTAAAAATACTTTTTTCTATCGGTGAATTCATCTTTTTAAAGGATTTTATGCCACGGCGTACGTAAAATCGCACATCACGCACTCCTGCAATACATTTTCGTACAACACTGGTGCGAGAAACTTTTTCTCAATTCGTATGATTTTAACACTCGCCTTCGGCTCGTGCGGCAAACTCACAGTCGTGAGAAAAAGTTTCTTCGCCCTCGTATCGTAATATACTATTATAGCATGGAATGCAGGGATATTTTAATGTTGACGCGCCTATATTTAATATAGGCACGGTATACGATAACTTTTTCTCTAATTACAACATAAATATAGCTGACGTAGGAAAATAAAATACAATAACATACATTTTTGTAAACGAATTTTATTTATTC
Source organism: Tromatobia lineatoria (assembly GCA_949699805.1). Classification (NCBI taxonomy): domain Eukaryota; kingdom Metazoa; phylum Arthropoda; class Insecta; order Hymenoptera; family Ichneumonidae; genus Tromatobia; species Tromatobia lineatoria. The sequence goes on along the minus strand of OX453036.1, from coordinate 3,957,644 downwards.
ACAATAAAATAATCCGTAAACAATGCATGTGTGACGAAGGATGCCCCTTTAAGGGAATGCTGAAATAGATTTTTTTACCGACAGGTCGGTAAGAGAGAGAGAGAGAGAGAGAGAGAGAGAGAGAGAGAGAGAGAGAGAGAGAGAGAGAGAGAGAGAGAGAGAGAGAGAGAGAGAGAGAGAGAGAGAGAGAGAGAGAGAGAGAGAGAGAGAGAGAGAGAGAGAGAGAGAGAGAGAGAGAGAGAGAGAGAGAGAGAGAGAGAGAGAGAGAGAGAAAGAGAGAAAGAGCTAGAGAGAAAAATAATACGCATAGCCGCTCGTCGCTCATTTCTTTCTCAAATAACGTTTGGCATAACATATTCTGCCACATTCTGCGACAAATATTAGAATTACGAACGTACTTAATTTTCAGACGTTAAACAAGGTACCTTTATATATGTATTTATATTTCAATTTATTTCTGGTTCGGTTTCCAATAGGACGGCGTGACTCTTATATTGTTGTACCGCAGCGAGCGCGCGCGAAGCGCCTTTGTTTCGACACGTCGTAACATGCTCAATGGCGAGACGCGCGCGCGAAGCGACCGTCAGAGAGAGAAAGAGCGAGAGAGAGAGAAAGAGCTAGAGAGAAAAATAATACGCACAGCCGCTCGTCGCTCATTTCTTTCGGAAATAACGTTTGGCATAAGACATTCCGCCTAATTCTGAAATAAATGTTACAATTGTGAACGTACTTAATGTTGTGCCGTAGCGAGCGCACGCAAAACGGCGGTGTCTCGACACGTCGTGATATGCTCGATGGGGAGACGCGCGCGCGAAGCAACCGTGCGAGAGAGAGAGAGAGAGAAATAATACACACCGCGGCCGTAAACGATCGTAAATCGTTCTGCAGCGCGGCTAACAAAAAATGCGGCGATTGTTTTTTTATGAGATTGATATTTCCGGTGGAAGGTGACAACAGTATATTCGTCTCAGAATAATGTGATTTACGTTTTCGACTTTAATCTGAGAGATGGAACGTGACAAAAAATGGTCGCGTAATACTTTGGAATATGGAAAATAAGTGCCAAGTTGCTGTCTCTCGTACTTATAGCAACCTGAGAGGCATATAATATGTGAGAGCATCACCTTACGTGCATGACTGTTACAAAGTATTTAATATATTTTGTGTATCTGGAAAGTTCTTATAGACTGCGTGCGCTACTCTACCCACACTCCTGCGGCGTGCACGGAGCTCGGCGCGACAGTCATTCGGACGGTAGACGTCGTAGCGAAAACTCCTCCGACAGCGTAGCACTGCGGTAATTTCCGAGTGAATTGTTTTGTGCTACGAACTATCTACGGAAGTGCTCGATCCAGACCAAAGGTAAGATACTCTAGTTGCGTCCATCGCTCTACGAAATAATCTTTCCACGAAAATAAGTCAGCCAAGACCAAGAAATAAACGAGTGACGAAAACATGTCTCCTTGCTTCTCTTAGTCTTTTTCGCGCGCAAACGAGGCAGAGAGTATATGCGTGTTATGGCGTGTTTCTCTCTCAGTCTTTGTCTCGCTTATTTTCGTAACGCGACAATGGTACGTTCAACGAACCTTAAAAAATGCCTCTCGTGATTTATTTTGATTTTTAAAAGTCCGACTTTAAAATTCTAGAGGCTAACCTTAAAAAATAGCAAAACCTTTTTTTTCGATTTTTTCTCGCGAAAAAAAAACCGGTATTTTTTCACGATCTTTTTAGCAGACGATTATTGTCAATAATTATAATAAATTCATAGATTAACCCATTTTATCATAAATCAATTCAATCTGCGGATTACATTCTGTCCGCATGAGATTTCACTGATGCACTGCTATTATCAGCAAAGTTCTGTAAATGCACTTCCCGCATGTCGCTTCATTAGTAAAAAAAAAAAAATAATATGGGAAAAAAATAAATGGGAGGACGAAAATCTAGCACGCGGTGAGTTTACCGAAAAGATTTAAAAAATTATGGAATGTTTTGGATTTTTTGTTGTTGTTATTTTCGTTTATTTTTGCATATTGAACACAAAAATGTTGTCCATAAAAGCCCATATTTTTTTATTTGTTTGTTCAAAATGAAAAATTTTACAGTTGAGTCACAGTAATTTCATTAATTACGTTTTTCATTTGTAATATTTTCAAATAAAAATCTTGGACGTTTTCAATACATGTAATCTCGATATAATGAAAGTTTCTTTTTAAATATGAAATTCTAATGTATTGTGTTGTTTCCAATATTGTATATCCACCGTCATCATCAATCAGGCTCCAGGCGTTGGTACAACTATGAAGATGTACAAGGAAACTTTGGGAGTAAAACTCCCTTTCACGGAAATTGACGCGTTTAAAGAATTTAATCGCCAGCTTAAAGAAAATGACGAAAAGGATGCTGCTCTCGTAAGCATTGAAATAAGTTTTGATTTTAATGATTTTTTTTGTATATACATTGTATATACATTGTTTGAAAATAGGTTAATATTAATGCAATTTTGGCCGCGATATGATACTGTTTTATCGTGATTTTTATAAGAAATATGAGACATTCTTTGTCAATTGAGCTACTTTTTTCCGACTTCATCGGGTATTTTTTGTAATCGAACAGATTTTACTACTTTTTGTGCGTACTACCTTTAATGGTTTCATATTTTTAGTTAACTATTTTATGAAATGTCGCTGTTTTCCATTAAATTCAAAGTATTTTGCAAACTATAGGATAGGAGAAAAAAATTTCGCAAAACATCTGTATTCACGTATTACCTTTTAATTCGACTTTTTAACGATGTAATGTACATAAATTCATTTAAAGGTAGACATTTTTTCCGCATAGAGGCCATTTTTATCCCGTTAAAAAATTCGCAAAATCTTTACGAGTTAGTTTCGATTTTATAATAATCTGCTAAAGTGGAATTGATTGATATCTGTATAGATAAGGAAATTATGTCGTACCATGCAAGACCATGTGAATTGCGAAACTAGCTATGATTTTGATCGAAGTATTGAAATCTTGAAAAATATATATAATACTTTAAGGGTGTACTGAGATTGAAAGATTAATCGGTTTCGCTCGACATTTTTTATAGTACCGAAACTAACTGTCGAAGATTTTGTACATATTTCAGCGAGACAAAAACGGCATCTCTGATGAAGAAAATTTATAATTTTTTACTTGAATTGTCGATATTATGACGAATTGATTTTTTTTAAATGATTTTGATAAAAAATGATCAATTGCATTACTTTGGTTTTCAGACGAGCCGGTATTTCCGAAAGTTATTGTTTTTAAAAATCTTAAAAAAGAAAATAATATACATTGGCAGCATTTGTTTTTTTTTTTACTAATTCAGAATCTGAGCAACGACAAAAAGTGGCTAAACTGACAGAATGCCTTACAAATTGGAGCTATTTTTTCAATAACTTTAATGATCTATTGTAGCCACATATTAAACAGTTACATTACTTACAGAGAGCAATATTCAGCTGCGGGAAGAGCGGGCGCAAATGGGAAAACGAAGCTTAGCCTCAGTGCGACTCATGTGTATGATTGCATGAAAGGTAAAATGGATTCTTTCATTGTACATACTTATTTATTGTTCGAATAATTAGGTCGTGGATGTTATATGATTACGAGTTGAGGTTAACAATTTCCCAAAATGTTTATGTAAAAAAAAAGTCCAAACTGACACGCTCCTTTCAAATCGAAGAAACTGTGTTATGAATAGAAAATAATGCCTAATTAATTATTAAATTACATGAAAAAAATTGAATACGGAAACGAAGTCACTTCTGTAAGGAGACATATACTGGGAGGGCGCCGTGAAACCGGACAGTTGCACTGTGTTCTCGATGGACATTAAACATTTATTTGTTTTTCTCCGGTGGGGCTCAAATAATACATTCAGCCAATATTTATGTTTCAAATTTGCAATCCACAGCAAAGGCGTGAACGCCGTTTATCTAATATTAAATATAATAATTATTTCAATCATTCCTTTTGTAGATGTTATTGTGGAGCTGCTCCCAGGGAAAACGGCCCTATCCGCAATTCTATCAGTAACTAGCCGTTACTTATCCGGCGTTGGAGACCGCGGGGGCGGAAAAAAAGCAAGAGTAGCGAAGACAATTATCCAAGAGCTTGAAGATTGAAAAGGAAGGAAAAAGCATTCAGAGAATAAAATATATTTTGTTAATGACTCTTTATGAAGTCCATACGCATTAAATTAGTTAAGTGGTTTATATTATAACTACGTAATTAGTACGTTATTACTTTATTATTACTATATACTGTTCATGATGGCTGTTGCGAAATAAATACCAAATTCGACCTCCAACGAGTATTCATCATTTTTATAATCGACAATATTTTGGTATTTAGATCAATACTCCCTCGCTTTCTCTTTCAGTACGTAAACGGTACTCGTTGACGGAATATAGCCGATACTGGCTCGATGTAATTCTGCCAGTGCCAACGGTACCGGTTCAGTTTAGTTTTTTCATTTAAAGAAAGCTGGCCCGCAACTAGTCACGAGTGCTTTGCCAATTCCTATTGCCAGTATCGTACTAGTACTGGGTGTCTATTCTTTAAAGACTCGGCATGGACGAATCTAAATCTGGCTACGTCTTGGCGCAGTACGCTTGCCAACGTTCTTGGTAATGACGCTCAGTCTTGGTGCTGTACGGGACAAATGCCGTGTTAATACCGGCATAACTATGGTATAATCACATTGGCTCAACGGAGCCAGTCCTGTTTCAAGTCTGTGGCAACGCTGAAATTATCACTCTGGTCCAACGCTTGTATGGCTGTATTGGAATGACGTTGACCGTTGGTATTGGTGAAGTATGTTTCGTGAGAGTCGGCCCAGAGTTCATTTACAGCGCAGTGGAGATACTATCCATTAACTCTGGACCAACCTTGGCAAAATGTACTTCAACAGGACCGACAGTCAGTACCATTCCGATACTGGCGGACAAGCGTTGGACCCGGGTGATCATTTCCGACTTGTCCCAGTATCAAGACGGAATTATTTCTGCATCTCCCCAGGACTGGTATCCGGTACCGGCAATCTTGGCAAGAGTACAGTGCCAATACAGAGCCTGTTTGAGATTCGTACATGGGAAGTCAACAAATGTTCGTTTCGATTTAAAGAATTATAGTTAAATCAACAAAATGAAGATTGTTGACTCTAAGTCCCAGGTTAATTATCGTGCTTAGTTTAAACAACAGATATAAATTTACTTTCCTTGAATAATGGTTGGTTAATTCGAATAAATGCTCATCTTGGTTTAATCAAACGAACCGTTCAGTCCGTTTATTTGATTTCACAAAATATTTTCTTAAGCTGAATCTGAGGAAACGTTTGGATATGTTCGTAGTTTAGTTGAATCATGTTATATTTCTGATGAAATATCTGATGCAAGAAGAGGAAGAATTCATTTTCTAAGTCGTTACATGTGAAGACATCTCAACTATGATCTGATAAATAAGTATTCTGCCTCTTTGTGAGCGATAAAAAGCCAAACAATTATTGGTTTAAGAAGCGAAAATATGTACTGCCCCTTATTAATAAACAAATAGTGTTCTAAAAAATGTCATGCGAGCTTTAATGTAGTGATGCTGTCAAGACTCGAGAATTCTCGATTTTTCGAGACAAGACAAGAAATTTCTTGTCTTGGGCCCAAGAATTCTTGTGTCGAATTGAAAATGTCTTGTCTCGACTCGTCGAGACGAGACACGACATGGATCTCGAGACTCGAGATTCTCGAAATTTCTCGAGATTTTTCAAGATTTCTTACAATTTTCCGAGATTGTAAAAAGGATGAAAAAAAAAATCCGAGGCGCCCTTTAGGGATGTTAAGATAGTATGCGCAATGACTGACGTCGCATAAGTCAGAGGGAAAATGCGACAGAATTATGAACTGTTTTCGATAAGATTAGTGATGCCGTCAAGAATCAAGAATTCAAGAAATTTCTTGACAAGACAAGAAAAATCTTGTCTTGACGATGAAAATTTGAAAGAAATTTTCATCTCGAAAATCACAAGAAATATCGCGGTTTCCCTAAAAACTCAAAATTTCTCTAAAAACTCAAGGTTTCTCGAAAAATTCGAAATTTCTCGAAAAATTCGAGGTTTCTCGAAAAATTCGAGACAAGACGATAAATATCGAGTCAAGAGTCTTGTCTCGATATTTTTTTCGATTTGACTAAACTTGCCAATCTCGATTGCTAGTCCTGCCCTCGCTGAAAAATCCGATATTTCATCTCTTTGCGACTCCGAGAAGTATAGCTGCACGACGAATACTCTTTAAAATAAAAATATCGTTGATACTCGTAAGGGATGAACTTTGAAGAAGACGTTTTTCGATTTTCTTTGCCGCCCAGAAAGACCGAAAGGAGATTCGAAGGTGGTCTGTATAGAGCGGGAGATGAGAGTGATCGTTCTTTCGTGAAATTGTCCAATGCTGACGAAGGCGTTTCCAGAAGCCGAAGCAGCAGTATCGGTGTAACGTTTCCTCGAAGAGAAACTGATGGGGATTCGCCTGCAGAGCATATACGGCCGACGTCGTTCGAATCAACATCGATTAATCTCGTTTTGGCTTCTCTTCTTCTTCTCCTTCTTCTTCTACCTACTCTACAACGTCCTCGTTTTCTTCCGTTTCTTTATCCTTTTCTTCCATAATCGTAATTATTATTACGATTATGGAAGATGACAAAAGTTTATGTCGGGTATTGGTGCAGTCGAAACTTTCTCTTTTGTTCAACTTTGTCATCTTTATTTCCCCTCGTCAACTTCCGCCCTTAGAACATGTTTAGTAGCTTCCGTCAAATTTACCTTCAAAATTATGAAACTCTATTTAGTAAAAAAAAAATATGAAGCGATGGTAATTCGAAGGTGAAGAGGTGAACTGGTGAATTGTATTTATATAATAAATATAAATACAATAGTGTTATTTTATTTACTTGAATCTCCAAATATGTACAATTGCAATATCACTTAAGCATAGCGACGAATACAGAATGATCGACGGGAATGTCTTCCTCATCTAAACGTTCAAAGTTGGGGGTTCCTTAATCCGTGGTCGTTACTCCAATCTCCATTGGCTATAGCCGAAGATTGATCGTTTTCTAAGAAAAGAAAAAACGAAGATAAAGAGGCCATTACAAGACAACCAGGAAATAAGTTGAGCACTTGATGGAAAGCCGAAAGTGATTACGACGGACTGCATTTTCCACCTGAAGAGAACAAACAAATTACATTACGTAGTCAAAATACGGAATACGGTGAATTGAAAAATATTTGCAGAGTTTGAAAAATTTCGCATATTTTGATATTCATTATTTTTTAATGAGATATCGAAGAAGACTCAGAGAATGAAGGAACTCGTTTGCACGACGCCAAATCCGAGAACGAACGATTTAACGGTGTCAGGTGAAGCAAAAAGCGAAAACGAACCAGAGGGAGACGAAGTGAGAGTAGAGAACTCGTGTTTTATCTGGCAGCTACGTAAATTGGCCGAGGCCTTTGAAGCGGGTGTTAATTATAACATCAACTGTAAATAACGCGGCGGGCCACCGCCCGACTATGAACCACAGCCACACGATGCTTCCTATATCGTCAACTCAGTGGCACCGACAGAATTTCTGTACAAACGCCATAAGGTAGATTCTCTATATAAGCACATTAACTAAATTTGGACACCTAAAACTGTGCTTATAGAATTGAGCATTACGATGTGATGCAAAATAATGATCACTCGTATCAACCCAACACTAAAGTGTTCTCTAATTTTACTTTCTTGTAGTGTGTGCACGTGTGCATGTGCGTGTGCGTATGCGTGTGCGTGTGCGTGCGCGTGTGCGTGCGCGTGTGCGTGTGCGTGCGCGTGTGCGTGTGCGTGGGCGTGTGCGTGCGCGTGCGCGTGTGCGTGTGCGTGAGCGTGTGCGTGCGCGTGTGCGTGTGCGTTGGCGTGTGCGTGTGCGTGTGCGTGTGCGAGCGCTCTCTAGCTTCCGTAAAATTAATTATATTTTCCTATAGAATTCTTCGTAAGTGCAAGTACTCTCAATGTTGTTTGGTATTGAATTTGACCGAAATCGAATAAATGGTTCGAATTGTATAGAGTTTCAAAATTTTTGAAAAAATCACATTAATGCGCTAACTTTGTCGCAACACGAGACAACGAACTCAAATTCTAAACATGAAGTATATGAAGGTAGATAGTCTAGCGATAATTAGTACATAGCTTCGTCATAATATGTAAGATGGCTTGAACTTATCAGAATTTGAGTGTTGGAAAAATTACGGTATTCCATTAACCTTAATAAAACATAAGATAGCGAAGTGAAACCTTAGATATGAAATCAGTACTATTTAGCAATAATAGGTACACGATTTTATAATAATTTCTTATGTACTTTAAGTTTTTCAGTAATTCAACTTCGACTAAAAATATAGCTGTAAAGTTGATCTTTGTAAATTGCTTCCTCATTATTTTTGGCTATTATTCAACAGAGCATGTTCTATGAAGAAGGAAAAATCGATTAACATACGCCCTGCGCTTATAAAGGTAGCGTTGTAAGAAAAACCAAAAATAATGAGGAAGAAATTTGCAAAATTTAACTTTCCAGCTTTTTCTGTTGCGTCGATTATAACCAGTCTAGTATAGTAACCAGTATAGTTGAAAAACAAAACGATAGTGAGACATCTACCCGTCCGATGTGAATAAAAAAATGACGTAACATGCTTCAAACATTCTAAATTACGTACAAAGAGTCGATCTATAAGAAACCACGTGGAAACGTGTTTTTGAAAAATCATAAACAATTCAACGTAACTGCAACTAAAATTCGAAGGTAATACTTTGTGAATATGATACTATTAATGAAAAATATTTAGGTCAACTCGCCCCGTGCGTAAGCTATATAGCGTGCCGTTCACTATACAGAGCTCATGGTGTCGAAATTTCGTACTTTCGGACATATTCTGAACGACGTTTCGCGTACATATAGAAATGACAAACTGAAAATGGTTACATATGGTGGAAACTAACCTTCAATCAAACGAAAAATTGAGTTAAGCGCATTCAGCTTCACCGCAACACGATGAATTTTTTACTGTTACTAGGGTTTTACCGTTACTAGCCGACACGGGCGCTTAAGGATGTAGGAGTGCGATGGGGTGCTCAACGCGCTCAAAAGTGAGAATTCAGAGAGAAAATTTGAACACTTCCCGATGGAAGAAAAAACTTTAAAAAATAAAGCATACAAAAGGTGCGGCAGAAATTAATTTCACATATTAATAATTGCAAAATGTTATTAACAAATGGATGAAAAAAAAATTGTTCAGCAAATTATCCGTCAACCTAACTTATTTTTTCGAATGAAAATGATTCATCAATTTTTCTAAATACGTACGAATTTTTTCAGAATTTATTCTAATCATCGAAATTTCGTTTTTTTTGGAATTCCTTTTTCTCAAAAAATGCATGTTAAGTCACGAATTTTTCATATGTGTTTCTCACAAAACCACCCATTATACCCAAGAAGTTTTTAGACGATTGATCAAATAGATTCGCGAATACACCTCATAAAAGAAAAAAAAATCGCAATTTTCAAACATTAGACAAAATTTTGAAAAAATTCATACGTATTTAGAAAATTAAACGAATCATTTTCATTTAAAAAAAAAGTTAGGTTGACGGATAATTTGTTGAACAATTTTTTTCCCCCTATTTGTTAATAACATTTTGTAATTATTGATATTGAAAATTTATCCTTTCCGCACCCTTTGTATGCTTGATTTTTTTCAAATTTTTATTCCATCGCAAAGTGTTCGAATTTCTGTCTGAATTCTCACTTTTCAGGAAGTTGAGCACCCCATCGTGCTCAAGTGCCCGAGTCTCTTTACGTCAGTTTTGACATCTGACATAAACAAACGAATTCAATGCATCAACTTAATCCTGATCTCAGTGTGTCTGACGACACTACCGACGGATCTGAGTACGAATAAATCGCTAACAATTAATTTCGCATTTATCATCCATGAACTTTTCAATATGGAAGAATTGCTGTTTTCATTGTCCTAACCTCACACAGATTTATTTCAAGCTGAAAATGGATGGCTTTTCATAACAATAATTTTTAAACTCATATCGCCATACAATCAGATAAATAAAGTGCATTCGCAAACGCTAAATTTCATCGCTCGTGGTGCTACTTGGTTTACCGCACGAAGCGGATAGGTTAAGAATGAAAAAAATGCCGATGAATCAGAGAATAATTTGTATGATACTTGCATAAAAGGATCGTTTAGAAAACAATGTTGTCATGATCAAATACATGAGTATAATATAGCTACACTTGATAGCAAACATAATCGAAGCTGTCTCCGAGGCTCATATATGAGGAACGTTTAAAACTCGACGGGAAATCGTGTGGAAAAGATTTCTGTGTCCCACGAGAATCGCGGAGTGGGTCTGAGTGTGCTACAGAGTGTATTGCTTGTGTGCAAGTACAGCCTTCCACCCCAAGACAAAAGACTTTTTATTCGAAAGAAGAGGGCCTAGCTGTCTACTCGACTACACTTGACCCCGCTGGGCAATACCTGCTACGAAAACAACAACAAAAACAATCTGCACCATGTCAAGTCCGCTTGAAAAACTACAACGGCATTCTTTGTGACTCGGAAAATGGAATCGAATAGGATTGATCTAACAATGGAACAATATAAACAAGGTGGTGAGTGAAGAAGAGGCATCGCAAAGCAAATATAAAAACAAAGCGCGTGAGCTGGAGTACCGAAAGAAATAAATAAATAGAGGAAGAGAGTATAAGAAAGTGAAACTGCGCAATGGGAATCGATAGAGAAAGAGAAGAAAGAAAACGCATGCGGAAAAAAGTGACGTGCAAAGAAGTTCAAAAGTCAAAAGACCAGCTTGAAAACGCAGTGGCTCAGCATGTGTAGCTATTACTCCCGCCGGGCAGAAATAGACCTTTTTGCGCTTCAGTGAGTAATGAAACCGAAATGTGCATGCATACGCGATATACGTGAAAATTCCAGCTAAAAAGGTAGAACCAATTTAATTGATCTGCCAAAGAAAATCGAGGGAGAGGGAGAGGGAGAAAACGCACGCGGACAAACGTGACGCGTGAAAAAAAAGGCGATCAATCAAAAAAGCAGCTAGAGAACTCTATGGCTCAGCATGTATAGTACGGATTCTATTACTCTCCCTAGTCAGAAACGGTCCTTTTCCTTCCCGAGGACGTAATGAAACTGAAGTACGCACATGAATACGAGTCAAAGGTGAAAATTACAACTCGAAAAATGTAATCAAATGAATTGATCTCCCGAGAGAGAAATATAAGCAAGCTGGTGAGTGAACAGGAGGATATCACATAGCAAAGAAAAAAAACAACACCCGTGAGGACAGGAAGAAATATATAAAAAGCGGAGAAGACTATAAAAAAGTGAGAGCGCGCAATAGTAAGCAACAGAGAAAGAAAGAGAGAGAGTAGAAAACGCAGGCGGAGAAACGCGTCGCGTGAAGGAATGCCGATCAGTCAGAAGAGCAGTTGGAGAACTCGCTGGCGCAGTGTCGCGTAACTCTGTGGTACCTCCGACGATCTCTTGACTCGTTCTATCGATCACTGTCTAGTCTCTAACCCTGTATCGATGACACTCGATCATCGAGACATCCTTTTCCCTCTGCTACCGACATCCATGGCGCCCTCTCTCGTCGAATACTATATACTTAGCCATTCAGTACACTTCCAGTGCAGCCCACATTTCCACAGGCTTTTACGTACTTATTCGCACACACCTTTTAAGTTTATTCCATGGTTATTAACGCTGAATCTTCCATCTTCATTAGGTCCGAAAATTAATCATTGTCTGAAAATAGCGATTTGAAGCAATAACTAGCACTCAGTATTAATACATTTCTTTGTGAAATCCCGTTCGAATAAATTTTGTGACAACAATTATGTTAAAATTTAGTTTTATTGGTATTAGAGCATGCTTCAGTATAATACATATTTCATGACAGTTCACCGTGCAATAGAATATAGTTTTCAATACGCTCGCAACCCACATTTAAACAGGCTTGTACGTACCTATCTGCAACACTTTGTAAGTTTATTTTATGATCGTTAATACAAAATCTTCCATCTTCATTAGGTCCCAAGATTGATCACTGTATGAAAATAGTGATTTAGGGCAATAACTAGCACTTGGTATGTATACATTTACTTTTAAAATCTCGGTTTAATCCATTTTGCGACATTAATTATGTAAGAATTTGCTTTTATCGATATTAGTACATACTTCAGTACAACACATATTCCGTGACAGTTCACCATGCGATTTTATCTATTTTCCAATACACTCATAACCCACATTTTCAAAGGCTTTTACGTACCTATCCGCATACACCTTTTGAGTTTGTTCCATGATCGTTAACGCAAAACCTTCCATCTTCATTAGGTCCCAATAGCAATTACCGTCTGAGAAGAGCTATTTAGAGCAATAACTAGCACTTGGTATTTATACATTACCTTTCGAAATCTCGTTCAAATTAATTTTGTGACAACAATTATGCTAGAACTTCCTTTTATTGATATTATAGCATACTTCATAACAATACGCATGTCATGATAACGCATGATCCACCGTACGATATTATCTATTTTTTAATACATTTAATCTGAACATTTTAGGTTCTTTATAGTCTCATTGAGAAAGTGTTATATGTACACTGATACGTATGAGAATATTTCCATACGCGCAATCAGATTTTGTCTTTAATCTATTCATGAATAATCCGTCGACGTATACGTATACAAACGGCACAACAAAACCAAGCCGTTTAACGCGAATCGACTATTATCCGGATTCACAGTCAACTAATGTCTGTGTCATTCTTGATAGATTTTTGTAGAATTTAACGATATCGTTCGTGTCAAATTTACGCCGTCATAAGTTTTTTATATATAATAAGAAAATTTTTAAAATTGGAGGGATGAAATCATTGAAATATTATCACCCGAGTCAAGTTTTATACCGTGGATTTTCGAAAGTGTATATTTTTAATATTTGCTACTTGGCGATTCCAGGAATATAATCTACGGTTCATAGAAAACAATATATCGAGTAATTTTTCGGTGATTTATACACTTTTTAAAATAAACACAGTGATTACCGGATCGATGCAAACACCGTGAAATACGAGATAGATGATTTGATAACCTTGAAAGAAAAGAAAAGACAATTCATAAAACTTTAAAAAATATTTCGACCCAAGGAAAAATATTTTCATATATTACCAAACCAAAAGTCTCTATTGACATGATGTAGAGCCCTCCAGCTGTTATCTTTTGAGGTTCTAGTGTGCGCAACATAGCGAATCGCAAAAGATGCTTATTTGACTTTGATAACGAATACCACTCAGAAGCGTAGCTACAAGTAACATTGAGTTACAGTTTTAATTATAGATATGATTTTTAAAAAGACGTGAAAAATTGCACTCACATGGCTTCCCGGAAATTAATAGTCTCATCGATTAATTTTTGGCACGGCCAACTGTTGAAAAGTAAATGATTGCACTGCGCAAGATTGAATTGGAGGAGTCTTATCATCTCCCCAACTTGGCCCATTTTGATCAATAACTATAAACGCAATTATAATTATAAGTGATATAAAATATCAATTGCATAAGAATTGCCATACCTGCACCATCGATATACTCATTAGGAGCATAGCGACCCCAATTACCAAGAGATATGACGTTGAATAAGCCGATTCAATGATTTTAACGACCCTTCAAATAATGCCCGTAAGATATTATAACGCCGATCAAAAGCTCACATATGGATCACACGTCTTATAGAAAAAAAATACAAACTCTAAAGCTTTGTGGTGCTGATCGAGGCAGAAAGCAATTTCCTGATAGTCTCTATAATCATCTTCTTTTGACATTTTATTAATGCTGATATCGGTATCGGATCGGTTGGACGTCAAGTTCTTCAGCCTATAACTGTTCGGATTATGATTATTATACAGTATAGACACAGCAAAAAATGTAATGAAATGTTGCACTCTTTGAGAGGGGATTCTTTTTCTTTCTGGTAAAGAAAATCGATTTTTCGCTGACCGGTGTTTCGTACTGTTCAAACGGTTAAGAATATTTGTGCCAAATCTTAAAAGAGTAGCCGCACATTTAGAGACCGTGCATTTTGCGGTTACTATTTTGCCCATTAAAGATAATGTGGTTTAAAAATGATTGTGACCAACTGGAAACTTATGATTTCTATTTTCTAAAACAAATGCATCTGTGATTTAGCATACTATACTTAATTATTTATACCCTAAAAACTGTGAAAAGGCCCAAATAAGATTCATTTAAATTTTGCCACATTGGAATCATAGCTACGTTCCAGAACATCTTGATTAAGGAGGTTCGTCAGTAAAATTTAAAATGCACAGAAAAATCTAAAATAATCACCGCGTTTTTAATAAGTCATAATAAACTCACATGAATTTTTTTGGAATTTTCGTCAACATCGTTTACACAAATAAATTTTTTTATGCATACATTTTAACATGGGCTCTTATGGCATATTTACGAATAGAAAAAAAATTGAAAAAATTGAAAAAATTGAAAAAAATGTTTACATTGAAAAAAAAGAATTAATTCCACCAAATACTTAAAAATTCAACGATGTAAAATTTTTTTTAAATTATTTTTTTTTTTTTGAAATTCGTAAATATGCTATAAGATCCCATGTCAAAATGCATGCATAAAAAAATTAATTTTGTGTAAACGATGTAGACGGAAATTGCAAAAAAATTCATGTGAGTTTGTTATGAATTATTCAAAACGCGGTAATTATTTCAGATTTTTCTGTGCATTTACAATTTTACTGACGAACCTCCTTAACTTTTATGTGAAGATTCTACTAATAATTAACGAGGAGTACTTTTATTCTTTATGCATCCTACATTTCAATTCAAGATGCATGAATTCGATTAGAGAAAAATGGATGTTCAAGACAGAATGTTGAAACGACATTTTTTTTAAAGTACTATCTTTGCAATCTGTTTATGAGGCTTTTCTAACATAAAATAACAAATTTTTTCCGGCTTCGGTGAAATAAGATCGTGCACGTAACGCGAGTGCGAAATCGCCTATTTTTTCTGACTCGTACCCATTTGCAAACTAGGTTCATTACTCCCAAGAGACTAAAAAGTCAGTAAAATTGAGAATGAAATGATAAGTTGCGTACTCTTAGGGGGAAATTAATATTTTTTTTTGTGTGAATAAATAAGCATTCAATCAGCCGACATGCAAAATTTCACATTGATCCATTGTATAGTTTTTTCACCAGAAAATTTTAAACAAGCGATAAATTTAGCAAACAAAAAGGAATCGCCCCTCAATGCAGCGAAAGTACTTTGTATAGTAAATCCAATTCATTACCCAATGACCGCGAATACTCCGCGAACGTGCATTACATAACAGACAAACATCGTATCTGCCGCGATGACAGTTGTAATTGTTATAATAGTACCCAAGTATGTATGTAAGCAAATCCATATATAATATTTCTCAGGATCTACATAGTATTGGGTGTGATACAGATAGATACCAGTTGACCGACTTTCATTTAGAGGAACTATTACATCGAGAAATCTCGGTACCAGTGGTACCAGAAGATATACAAATGTGCAACAGTATGTGAATTCTGCAGAAAGTAATTTTTTTATAATTATTGATTTGTACAATTATTAAAGACTGTGCTAATCAAATATCACTCGATTAAAATGTTGGTTGTGCGCATCAACTAGTTTGTGTTGCGAGACGCGATTACTTTCACCTGCATAAAGAAGGGAAATATTACTTCCTTCCTTTGTATATTTCAAAAAAATATCGCTCTCTTTTTCATTTCGCAAACTCGACCAATCTGTCTGCATAGTTTCCAGTAGTTTCTTCATCTGCGATAAAATAGTAATTATCTCACTTTTCATTTTTTTTCTGCGACACACTACAACTGCTTACCTTTTTTCGGTTAATGATAGCATTCAGAGATTTTATGGTGGCGGCCAGTTGAACTCCTATTGGAGTGAGACACTCTATCATAATATCTATTTTGCCCCATATTTCGAACATCTTTATGGCCTGCGATTAAAATATCGTTAAAAATAATAGTATGACACACGCGATAAAAACTTTCAGGTACTACCTGCGACAGCACTACTGTTAGAACACTGATTTGACATATACATTTTTGAAACAACTGCAATGACTTAGACTTTTGATAAGGCCACAGGCCGACTAACGACAGTAAAGTAATATTCACGCGGTATAGAGGACTCCGAAAAATGTCCATGACTGTCGAAAGGCGATAGATACAGTGATCGATATTGAAAACTTGTCTTTCCATTGTTGGATGTATAGTCTATTAAGTATTCCATATGATCTTATAAGTGATACTGCTATTTCGGGTCGACATTAAAGTATCAACATAATTGTGCCTATGTCAAGTTTAAAAGCATCAAGGGTTTAATTACATCAGCTCTTCAATTTCCATACAAACGTTTCTGAAGCGAGTTTGTATTATTCAGTTGTTGCGGCGACGGGGTCTCGCGCCTACAAGGAGAACACGCAAACCCGAGCCCTCGAGGTACGACAAAGAGAATATTGATACGTTTTCTTTAGTTCATTCGCTAAACGCATCGTCACGACATTGTCACTTTTTGGCCACTAGCAGTAGGTAATAATCACAAGACAATGCGTATGACAAAAGTGGTAGGAAACGACCGAAAAAAATTATTAACCTGAAATGACGTACGAAAATTAGGGTGCGCCGAATTAAAATTTTAACTTCTTATCACATACTTCGTGTGTGATATTGCAAAAAGAACGACTACTGTATTTCGATGGAAATACGTGTTTTGAGTGTTCTAGATTCCAAAAAACATGTTGATTCATTCCTATCTGTCTGTTCGCCTGCCCATCTGCCCGTCTGTCCGTCTGTCCGTCTGTCTGTCCGTCCGTCAAATTCAACTCAAAATTCCATTTGAATAACTTGTCATAATTATTAGTAAATTCACGATAAAAACTTCACGCAAGTAAAAAAAATGATGGGAAATCACGGGTTGCGAATACGCCAGTAGAAACAATTCTTCGGATCTCTTTTAAGCCTTTTTTTGAGCTGACCCTTCTCTAAGCTTCATGTTTTATCCTCAAGAAGATCCGCGATTATAGCGAGCGACGTAGGAAATTTTTCACAGATCGCACAACACGGTTTTCTGATTTTCATTCGATTGAAAATGATATGAAAATATGTTTATTTTACTCTAGAAATTATACCACGACTACAAATAAGAGTGTCAACGTCGCTGTTGGCTCCTTTTCATGCTGTTGTATACAGTTATTAATTTTTTTCCAAGGAAAATTTAAATAATAAAGTAATTCTCGATAGTGATTTAAATCTGCATGTCGAACCAGTTAGCTCAATATTGACTCGCAGAAATTACGAACTTCGGAATTGTAATTGCACTTCAAGTGTCCGTAAAAGCTACATGAGACTTATAAAAAAATTTATCCGCCACTCTTTATAAACAGAACCTTACTTAGGTGAAAAACTCAAGTGAATTAAAACTCGACAGACCCTGACGAAAATATTATGTTAATATTTATTGAATTCACTGAATTTCTGGAAATGACGTATTCGAGCGATCAATTATTTCACAACCGGTCGTCGTTTGTTATCTGCGATATTGGTGTACTTTATTCAATTACTTTTTCCATTTATTTTGTATCGATAGTTGCTGCAATCGCTTTTAATTGATTTTAATGAAATTACGCTTCCGTCCGGAGAACGTTTGTTGGTTGGTTAGTTCGTTCATTCGTTTATCGTATTTTCCTCTTCTTTCTCGTTTGCAGAAACCGCGCCGTCCGCTCTTATAGACTGTGATCCTCTTCTCTCATTTTGGCATTTCAGCATACTACACGGGAGTAAAAAAGGATGAAGAGATGAGAAAAATACGAGAGAAAATAGAAGAGAATGTCGAGGGGAATTTGGTAGAGCTGTCCTACGTGGACACCGTTAGTCTTCATTTGATTCTCGTGCTACAAATTAATTGATCCACTTTACCAGAACAGCTAGCGGCGATAGACAAATTGTAACGCAGCTGAATAAAGAAGGAAAGACGTATAAGCACGCAGAAGAAGATGCTATCAACACAGAACACAGAAGTTTCTCAAATTCAATGAAATTCGATGAGTCGCCGAAAAAATTAGTTGCCTCGCGACGCAACGAGAACAATAAACTTTAATTTAGATTTATGAAGGACCTATGTAGCTTAGTCATCACGCTACGTACGTCGAAAAAATATAAAGATAAAAACAACGGAGAAAGAGACGCAGGAAAATGATTAGAAGTGAAACATGACACAAAAAACCTGCCAATTTTCATTTTCATAGTTTTTCGATGAATTCCGGTGATGTGGAAAAATTATTTATATATTTGGAAGTCACTTCATAACGCTTTTATGATTTTCCGAATTCATGCTAGGATCGTTTTGTTTATGTGGAGCTATCTAGAGATACTCGGAGCGAATAAATAACAGATAAAAAAACAAGTGAAGTGCTAACTAATCAGAATATCTGCAAATCCAGCGATGAAGAGCGCCATTTCCAACGGAAAAATGAATCCACTTGTCTGACAGGATAACAAACCACGCGGCGCAATAAATATTCATTTACATTTTAAGAACACCTCTCTCTTCCCGTTTCAGTAAAACTAGTATCTACAATGCTTCGTAAATAATTACCGCGATTGTGTAGCTCGTATAGTAATAAAAGTCTCCGTGTCGAGTGGATCCCGGAAAGGAACGAAAGAAGACGAGAAAAAATAGACGAAAAAAAGAAAACGAGGAAACCAGACATTTAATATCTTTCTCAAACAATTGCGAGAAGGTACAGAAGCGAGTTGAGAGGGAAACGAATAAAGATTGCTCAAGGAGGAAAAATTCTTGGCGATTTCGTCGGACTATGCCTATACTCGGCGCACAATACGAACGAACTGAGATTTCATCCGCAGAACAATGCACAGAACCTTGAACATGTCAAAGAAGTCCGGTTTGCATTCACGTCTCTGCTTTCAAACTCCGACCACAATTTGTATTGGAGGTGCCGAATCAATATATGCATCAATTGAAAGAAAGGGAAGCTCCGGAGTCGATCGATCTTTTCATCTATTCGGTGACGACAAGCCCGAGAAGAAATTTAAAGCGTTTTATCAGGAGCAAATTTGGCGTTGCTTAGGCCCTATCAGCCTTGGCCAAGGCCTGGTCAGGGCCTAGTCAGGGCCTGACATGTACCTCATGTGACAATTTCTACTCAGGGATGACGGTCTCGGGCGAGCTGCAATAGAAAGTAACGGTTAGGCTGATTATAAAACGATTTTTAAGTTGCTTATCACAATTTGTAACACGCAAATTAATTTTTGCCTCTCAACACAGAAATTGTTATTGTAAAGAAAAAATTTTCCGTGATTGCTATGCCAGTACACTCAGCGCGATCCAAAACGTGCGGTAAAATTTTTTTTTAAATGTCTGCATATATGAATGTACATATGTTTGTACCTTGTTACCACGATAGCGATCGTAATTATTAGACGTATCTGAACGAAATTTAGAGCACAAGTACATTGTCATTGAAAAACACTTAGGATTGGATCTGACACGAGTTCCGTGAAAGTTCAAATTTTATAGTATTTTGAATGTTCTGATAAAACTTCGTTTCCGCTCTAATTTTCACAATTCTTTATATATAAAGGCCGGAATTTGGTTTACAAGTAGACTATCATCGGACAAGGCTTGTAATTGAATATATCGTCAATCCGGTTCATTTTTGTGCACCTTTTTCATTTCTTCAACAAATTTTGTTTTTACGCTATCAAACTATTGTGTTCTTCCAAAACTTAGCAAGTAAACATTTTCACTATTCATTATTTTTACTAAAGTGAATAACTACGCCAGATTTGTGAAGTAGACCAGCGACCAAATCAGCGGTATATCACATCCGTCCCTTCTTCGTTACTCTTGTCGAATCGGAAAAAAGACCGTACGGCACATTCCTTCGAAGCCATATACATGATATAATAGACGTCAGTGCGTGCACACTTTCTGTATCGAGAAAAGGGATATGCGAAAAGAAAAAGCGAAGAGCCGGATATGAGTGCAACAGAAACAGGACATCACCAGAACCCACCCATGGTGTTGACTCCCTCCTTGTCTCGCTCGCTCCTGGCGCGCACCCTGATTACGCCATAAATCGAATCTCGGCCGACCACCGAGCTCTCACGGAACCTCTCGGATTAAATGAAATTCCTATGCCATCTCGTATATCTTTCCGGTTCCCTGTGGCGGTTTCGGTGCTCACCGGTAGCCTTCGCCGTGGCTTGCCGATATACTGGCTACATACTATATATATATATATATATATACATATATACGACCGATTGCCATTGCAAAGGTATCGCACGTGGATCTCATTCGCTTTACTCGAGTGTATATAGTGCAGAGTTACGCGCGAAACTCGACTTGGAACACTCATCGTCCCACTAATATCGGCTGTCACGTTCAACCACTGAAACGATACCAGCATTGGCACACGATATAATGTACTTTTAACT
Source organism: Tromatobia lineatoria (assembly GCA_949699805.1). Lineage (NCBI taxonomy): Eukaryota > Metazoa > Arthropoda > Insecta > Hymenoptera > Ichneumonidae > Tromatobia > Tromatobia lineatoria. The sequence continues at coordinate 3,936,941 of OX453036.1, read as the reverse complement.
TTGATATACGTACCTGAATAATAAAACGACAGATTCGCGTTGCTGTCAAAGAAGTACCGAGCTGTAGCTCTCGTTTCGATTTCCGCTAGAGGATACGAGTTCGTGCATATGGATTCTAATATCCAGGTACACAAATGCCAACTCAAACGTTTTCCAATTTCTAGCGGAATTCTACTTTCCCGACACAACAATTTTACTCCGTCTGATCATCGATCTGAAAAGTAAGATTTTGGCATTCGTTCAAGGGATTCGAAGTTGCTGAATTAGATATCCAGGAATGAAGGCGTTCCTCTAGGGTAAGTTCTTGGCCCTTTGTTGTTCACGCTCTACATATCTGACTTTCCGCGTGTAACTACAACTTTTATGCGGATGACCTGCAAATTTTCTTGCGATCCGCTGTACCAGATTTAAGCAGCTGTGTGGCGAAAGTCAATACGGATATAGTGCTTATCAGAGTGTGGTCTTCACTCAATTAACTTTTTCTTGATGCTGATAAAACTCATGCAATAATACTTGACAGCAGGCCTTCCGTGCGTTCTCTAAATTTACCTGAAGTTCCGCAAATTATCGATGGCAGGGCCATAGTACGATATCAAAAATCCGTTGAGATTCTAAGGCAAACCAAAAGTGGCCAGCTCACGTTTGCATCCGTTAAAGTTCTGACGCAGCTTTCTTCCGCAGCATACTCGTGTAAAACTTGTTTCAGTACTCATACTGTCGGTGTTCGATTGCAGCTGTGTGATCTTCGGAATGCCAGACGAATATGACAATATCCTAAAGGTTGCTGTGAATAGGTGCGTGCGTTTGATATTTGACCTTAAGTGGTTCCAGCATATTACCCGATATTGGAAGAAGCTTTCGTGGTTGCGATTAGAGGCGAGAAGGCAGTATTCCTTATTGTGCATGACCTATGAAATTCTAAAGCTGGAAAGGCCAGCCTAGTTAAGATCGATGTTCGAGGTCAGTGCTCCTAGAGAGGGTATGACCCTGTGAAGAGATCTTGACTTATTAGTCCTTCCTCATTTTCGCACGGAGTCCAGAAGGCATGCTTTCAGTCTCTGCTGCGTATTTGTGGAATAGGTTACCTCCGCATAGCATAAGCTTGGGAAAGGTGGCTTTTCGTAAGCTAGTCACTGACCTGGTCACGACAGGTCGGAATTTTGCGTGCGATTTTTCATTATCTTTTTCTTGATTTATATAGCGTCATTTATCCGTGTTGGGTTTTCTGTGGATAATCACTCAACGGTAGATTTTTTTATTTTGCATTTTCCCCCGTTTGCAGGCATGATGCCTATTACAGGGTTGGTCCGAGTCAATAGCCAGTCCCTCCTGAGGGCCTGGTCCGGACCAGTAAACAGGCCCCCATGCGGCCGCATCCGACTTCCCTCTCTATATCACATTGGCCATAGCCTTCCTGCTGAGGGCATAGGTAAACACTACGGAAAAACCTACGCCGATATAGCCGATCTCGAGTTGGCCTCACGGCACCGGAGCAACGTCACGATTGTCGTCGAGAATGTAAGCGCAGACTACAGCTGTATACATGTAACCCTTACAGTGACCTGTGAGTGTCTCACGTATACATCTGGACCTTCATCGGGTCCATGTTCTTATTTTTCGACGAACATTTTTGACGGTGCCGAGTATCGAACCTCCGACCTACCGATGCTCTGCTTTAGAGGCCAGTACTCTAACCACTGTTATTGTTATTGATTATATAGAGTCAGTCATTTAGATTCATGTTATGTAAAATGTTTGGAACGTGTGTATTATGTGTCAAAGGACTGTTGTGATGAATCTATCTATCTCCCTATCCAAGTACACATGTCAACTCTGACGTTTTCCAATTTCCAGTAGAATACGTCTTTTCCGACACTCAGAACTCTCAAAGTCTGATCATCGGGCTGAAAGAAAAGATTTCGTTATTTGTCCGAGTGAACGGAAGTTGCTGAATTGGAGATCCAGCATATTTTCTAAGATAATGTGAACGGCTCAGTTTCGGTTACAGTTCCAGTTTCGGTCAGGGGTATCCCTTACATGGTCGGCTTCCCCCACTATTCGATACGCAGCCAATGAGTCACATTTGCAGTGACCCGAAGTGCAACAGTCAGTTCTCCTCGTTTATCCGTATAGGAAATCGAAGTTGCTGAATTAGATATCCAAGTACACACATCAACTCTAGCATTTCTCAATTGCTACTGAAATACTTGTTTTCCGACGGTAAGATTTTCTAAAACCTGATCATCGATCTGAGGGAAAAGGTTTCGGTATCTGTCCAAGTGAACCGAAGTTGCTGAATTGAAGACTCAGCAATTTCCTATCATATGTCCTGACTAAAGAGCTTCCTAAAATCGCAGACTTTACCCATTTCAAGGAATCTTAACTCGAAAAGTTCAGCAAGTGGAGGAAGAAAAAAGCTGAGAAGGCGAGAGAAATCGTGTCCGAAAGAATGGAACGATCAACGCCAGAGTCGAAACTTTGGGCTCAGCACATGTCTGGATGAAAGGAAGGTAATTCTAAGGTTGGTATGTCTGAGGTACTCTGCTACCAACATATCTGTATACCAACTTGAACGAAAACTTTATAACGAGTCTCGTTTTAGTTCGACCGCTGTCCTTCACCAGTTTTACCGCCCTTTTTCCTTATTCATGTCTTTCGTATTTTCAAAGTAAATTGGGAAAAAGGTTGGATGATTGGGTGCTTGGCATGCTTGCAGGTGACGGCTGACGAAAACCTGCTTGGTCATCTGGCATCGTCACTCGTTACTACTTTTCTAAGTCTTGGTAAGTTATGTACCCCAATTATCCAATAACAGTAATTGTAAAATGTCCAAACGCGAGTCTTGAACAGTAATTGTAAAATGTCCAAATATTCCGTAGCCTCCAAGTGCTTGCAAGTCAAGATGACTCGCAATGTAGTCTTGGAATCCAACGATTGTTCAATTCCTCGAGATTCCTGTTTTTATCCTTGGGCAGTATTTTTTTAAAGTATTTGCACAGCCAATATTATGAAGCGCTTACCATATTTCAACGGATGCACCGAACAATAAAAACCCTAAGGGAGTTCACTCCCAGTAAACACAGTTGTATTGCCGCAATGCAACGGCAATGTAACAAATATTACATGTAACATGGCTTGGACATTACATAAAAATTGCAATTTCCGACTTAGCAATATAACATCGATATATTACATTGTTACATAACCGGTACATTTATCAAGAGACGCGGTAGCGTCGCGACGCCAAGTATTATTTAATATTACAACAAAAGTTTTAAAATATGAGTTATATTACCCGTGAAATAACAACTGTAAAATTTCATGTTATATTATCGCAACGAACCACAAGTGTAACATTTTTACATTACAAGTAATTTCCATGTTATATTGCCGTAATGAAACGTGTTTACTGGGCTCCTGCATGGTGGTACGCTCCGCACAGTACATTGCATGGAGAGAGGCATTGTCACTTTTGTTACCACTGTTCTATAAGTTTTGCCAAGTCATGTTCTCTCAATATCATTGTGACATATCAAAATGGCTTTCGATGTATTTTCAGCATGATTAGAAAACCTTTTAGATCGCCATGCAATCATTATTTAATTCCTTAATATTCCCGTGTTAATCTAAAGCCCGAATTTCAGCAAGTATTTGTAGAGCCGATATTATGTGTAGCTTGATATATCGAAGCGGACGTCAAAAAAAAAAAATTAGCCTACCGAAGTTCACTCGTGCATCCCAATACGCCCTGCACAGTACATTTTATGAAGAGAGACTACTATTCAAAGTTTACTCTAATCATGCACCATCTTATAACGCTCGTTATAAAATACTAGGGTTAGCCGACACGGGCCCTTAAGCGCCCGAGTCTCTTTACGTCAGTTTTGACATCTGACATAAACAAACAAATTCAATGCATGAACTTGGTCCTGATCTCAGTGTGTCTGACGACACAACCGACGAATCAGAGTGTGTTTTGACCGCTAACAATGAATTTCGCATTTATCATCCATGACCATTTTAATATGGGACTAGGCTGATCACACGCGCTGCTTATGTCAAATTTGACACCAAACTGAACTTGTTTCTCGCGGACTTTCCGAGCAACCAATCACAGCTCGAATAAGCTGCTAACAATGCTTTCCGTTACCCATGAACTTCTTAAGGTAGTCGTCTCGCTACGTGCTAGTCAAATCAGTGTTAAATTTCGAAAAGTACTTCAACAAATTATTGTGGTTCACCTGACGGATTTAAAAATCAATTCGAGCCTCAGGGTATGTTCTTAATATGTAAATATATCCGCAGCTACAGTTTAAATAGAAAATACACTGATATATGCAAATGTTCGATGAGATATTTCTGTCATCTAGTGCTATATTAGAAAAAACCATAATATTAGTCCGATTATGAAGAGCAATAGCTCATTTTGTTTATTGAAAGATGCTCCAACGACTTAACGGAAAGATTTTTCAGTGTCATCATTTTTTTTTTAGTTACAACCATTTGTATGTCTAATGTTAGGTTAAGTTGAATAAATAGACGGTTGTAATTTTTGTATACATAATATAACTTAAAAATCTCTTCGTTAAATCATCAGAGCAACTTTCAATGAATAAGTTGAGCTATTGTTCGTCATAATGGGACCAATATTATGATTTTTTCTAATATATAACTGGATGACAGAAACATCTTATTGAACATTTGCATATATTATAGTGTATTTTATTTCGAAATCGTGGATGTCAATTTATTTATGTATTAAGAACACATGCTGATGCCTAATTAAGTTCAGAGAAACGTCAATTGAATCTCAAAAACTTGTAGAAACGCTTCTCAAAGTTTAGTACTGATTTGACTAGCACGTATCGAGGCGGCTACCTTAAAAGAGAGATCCTAAAGTTCTTTAACGTCCATCCAACTCAAAATGGTTTTCGATATATTTTTGACATAGCTAGAAAACCTATTGGGCCGACATACACCCATTGGTCAATTCCTTTAGCCCTGTGTTAATCTATGGCCAGCATTTCTGTCAAGTATTTGCGAAGCCAATATTATGTGTAAGCTTGCTATATTAAAGAGGGCGCACCGAAGAATAAAAAGCCTACCGATGTTCACTCCTGCATCCTGATACGCTCTGCACAGTACACTGCATGAAGAGAGTGCACATAGTGAGCCGATGTCACCGGTGCGATGATGCACACGAGGGATGATGACCCGAGCATTAGAGGGTGGGACACGTGCTTTCGTATAATCCCTACAAAAGTGAAAGGAAGATGGAGAATCTTCGCCCCTTTTCACAGTCGGAACCCTTTGTTTGAGCTTCGTCAAGCGCGATACATTTTCCGTTTGGCGCTGGGTGTTGCCACTACTGCTCTTCGCTCAACTAGGAGTACGGAAAAAGGACGATGATGACGACGACGACGACGGCGACGATGAGGGTGCGAGAAACGATTGTTTGACTCGCCCGAGTCACCGACTAGGGCCACTCATGTACACTCACATTCATATTATGTTGTGTGTGTATTTAAGAGCTGTAAGGGCACCAAAGTAGCGGCAAGCGAAAGTGCACACTGCACACAAAAACCGGGCGTTCGCACAACGCACGCGTGAGCACTCGGAAATATTATAGTTATAGTACGTAGCTACCCTCCTCGGAAAATGTCTGTGTTCACTCACTGTCCTGACTTACGATTCCGACGACAAAGAACGATTTCGCGGACGTGGATTCAACGCGAGCATCCACAACCCCTCGTACACTAAATGTGAACGATGTGACAACGCGCGAATACGTTCTTTCAACTTTCACAAAGCAAAAGGGCACTCGTTCGGCTGCGAAGGAACCATGAAAGAATTTTTCATCTCTGAAATATTACTATTCATACCTGGTTCAGTCTGGGCTAGGTGTGGTCCCCATTCGAGTAGGAGAATATTTTCAATGGTTTTTTAAAACGATATGATTAAAAATAAAGTTGGCGAGATTTTCAAACTTGTGCGTTATTGTAGCTTGAAAATTGCGACTACTAATGCGTCATAATATGAAAACTCAATAAGAATTAATCATAGCGATGGTGGGAGAGCTACACTTGGCTTCGCACTTAACAGTAACTGAAATCAAGAACAGAGGTTATCAGACGTTCACTAAGCACAATACGTTATGGTCTCTGTATTCATCTAAATCATGAACGTTACTTCTACTCGTCTTGTGCTATTTCCGTGAAAATCCACGGCTTGAAGAACTTGGCCAGGTATTTTCAACAAAGCTCAACTTCGTGGATTTTCACATTCTTTAACCACAGTTGAGCACTTTGGTTAATATATTGTTTGTATTTTGCAAAACGTGCTGAAAATAAATATTTTGTTATTATAAGTAATCCCTAAAAGTTGATGTATCTTATTTCTGAGCAGATTTATTGTGTGTGTTTACGAATGTGAGTTAGTTTTTGTATATAAAAATGGATTGTCAAATCTTCCATTTACGGCCTTATACACCTGGTAAAAGCATCGAATATAACCTTTATAATTTGAAGTGTAATCGCAAAATATATAAATTGATTGCGTATTTATAAAATTGTTAATATTATTTTGTTTAAAATAATGTCCTTTAATGTACTTGTTGATGTACCTGTTATAATTGCGCTATTTGTTATTTATCATATTTATTATTTCACTAATTATTCGGTGTCCATTACTGAAACGTGCGATTTAAAATTTGTATATTCACATTAAAGAAAATTTGTGTTATGAAAATTGATTTGTGAATGTTAATAACATCTTTCGCTTTCAAATAAATTCAAAATTAATAAATAGACAGTTTAAATCATTACAAAGTTATAAATATTTATTTGCTTACGAATGAATTTCCTAGGACAATATCAATTATTATTATTTCTTGCATTAATTTGTTAGAATTTTTCCTTGACATGAGCTTATATACCGTGGGTGGGTGTTATAATTAGTGAACAGTACTTCTTCATTGTCCACCGCCCCACGAATACTAAATGTGAACGATTTGACGACGCGCAAATACGTTGTTTAAATTTTCCCAAAGCAAAAAGGCACTCGTTCAGCTGCAAAGAGACTACAAACTAGTTTTTCCTAGTTTCTAATTTTTCTCCTCTTTTAGAATGTTACTATTCGTATCTTGTTTCGGTCCGGGCTGGCCGAAGAATGAACCTCATTCGAGTAGGAAAATATTTTCAATGGTTTTTCAAAAATTCTAATAGAAAATGAAGTAATCAATATTTATTCTCCCATCAAATGAAGTTTTTAGAACAATATAAATTATCATCATTACGATGTATAATATAAATTATCACTATTTCCTGTGTTAATTTACTAGATTTATCTTTTGTTCATGTGAACATATATACCGTCACTGGGCCCAAAATTATTGAATAGTACTTCTGTATTGTCTCATGGCTTTCAACGCTTTTTACACTGAACTTTCTCAACAATTGAGCATTAGAATAAATTAGAAAATGATATACGCCGAGTGGTAGATTCACCGGCGGGTATAGGAAATGAAAAAATTAACACCCCCCCCCCCCCCCCCCCCCCTCCTGCGACGCTTCTGCCGTGCGGAACGCGGCTCAGCTCCGCTAGATGGCGACAGACCCGTAAAGTTTCTCGCTAGCCATTCGCCATTCCGTGTATATAAGTACGGGCTATCGTGAGTCACCGGGCGCCCATGTATTAGCGTGGTTTTTTCATACTGTTGTTCATGAGGAGCTCATCAGTACGTCAGTAAAAATAAAGTCACCCGTATCAGCTAGATTTACTGGAGTTATTCAGGGGCCTCTATGAAGGAAAGGGTTGAGGGGCAACGTCAAAGCCTCAATGGGACATACGGAGAAATATTCCAATGAAAAAATAAATAAATAAAAAATATTTCAATTTTACTTCACAGAGGATATACAATCTAGCGCAGGTATACAAATTCCAAGTGCAACCGTACATTACTTTCTATGCACACCGCTTGGGATTTTACGAGACAGTTTGGAAAATCAAATGCCAGGCGGTTCATATTATTCAAATGCGATTGCTTATTTTCAATAGAGCAGTATTGTATTTGTCAATGACGAATATATCTGAAAATTGATATACGGTATATGCATCGAAACTTTATATACTGGTATATTAATTTTTTAATAAAAAATTTTTACAGTGTTTTTCTTGACGGTGTAAAGTAAAGTGTGCTCGAGAATAGATATCGATCAATAGATATCCACATAATCATCATAAAATTCGCATGTGTATTAAGACATGACAGCGACTTGAGGAGGTTGCTCGAGATCTTTCTGGCGGGGGGGTGCGCGGGAAGGCCGAGTGGTGCGCGGGTTACCGGGGACAATATGTGAGAGAGAGAGATCCGTGACGCGCGATCGCCAGCCTACATTGTTGTGTACCCTAGCAGAATAACCCACGGCCAGATTCACGCTGGTTTCCACGGTGAAAATTACGCGTGGCTTTCGACACCGAAAGTCACGGTCATATAACGACAGAAATCACGGACCTCTCATACCGCTTGAGCTTTTGGGCTTGGGGACCGTGAGTTTGCATAAAATAATGGTAGAAATCACGGCCCTAATCATGTCTCGACGGAATTTGCAGTGCCGTGGTAATTCGCAGAATCACGAATGACATCACGGCAGATTTCACGTTGCTGGTATTTATCTTGTCGTGGTTTTTCTTATAATCATGTTCGATATCACGGCACTAAAATCCGGCATGCCGTGGTAATTTGTAGAATCACGACTTAAATCACGGCAGAGTTTACGTTGCTGGTATTTATCTTGTCGTGATTTTCCTTATATGTAATTATAGTTAATTTCACGGCTGAACTCACGGCTCTGTAATTCATCGAGCCGTGATTTGAGCCGTGATTTTGTCTGTAACATTTCACAAAAATCACGGAGTCAGAGCTCAAAAGCCCATCGCTCCAGAAGCTTTAGAACAAGGGTCCATAATTTTCGTCGTGATACTACCGTTTTTTTTTTTCAGTGTAAAATATCACGCGTGATTTTCACCGTGATTCGGCCGTGGCCAGAACTGCTAGGGTACGATCTGAGTAGTTAGAACAAGGGTCCATAATTTTCGTCGGGATACTACCGTTTTTTGTTTTTTAGTGTAAAATATCACGCGTGATTTTCACCGTGATTCGGCCGTGGCCAGAACTGCTAGGGTACGATCTGAGTAGTTTTATTTGTACGTTTTCTCGATAACTAAGCCGACGATCCATTTCGGTCTTCGTAAAAGTTCTTCCCGAACATCCAAGGAATGATTTTCATCTATTAACATCAGTTTCTTAACATCGTTAGTATACCTTTCGAGCGTTAGATTGAAGCTGCGTATAACCCTCGCTATGTCGCCCATGTGTAAGAGTAAACTTCAATAATTAATAACTCGATAAGCATGCAGACGATCGTTTTAGGATTTGGTATGGAGGCGTAATTTTCACAAACGGATATTCTCTAAAAAATGAACTCATTGTTATCATTTGGCGATGACTGAACAACCTCCATTACCAAATTTTTTTGCGGAATCGTTGGTTTCAGAATTTTCCAACTCACGATAGAGCAGAACCTATGATTTATTTTTACTATTTAGTTAATACATTAGGACTTATTATGAGTTAAGATTGTAAAAAAATTATCACTGTTTGTTTCACATTGTGAATCTTTTTTCCATGTGAACGTATACACCGACGGTAGGCCTCAGAATTATTTCACCATGTCTCTTGATAGTCTCATGGCTGTCAACGCTTTTTACGCTAAATTTTCTCAGGACTTGAGCGAGGATGACTTTGGCTTCCAGCAGAGCGTACCTCTGTCCGATACAGTTTCGTGGACCTGCGCTAAATGGTAGGAATGCATAAGGACTCCTTCCTTTGGAATTTTCTGGCAGAAATCGATCAGGATCGAAACGCAAAGGATCTGGCCACACTGAAGCATCTCTGTGTAGTTGATGGATTTGAACTTCCAAATTTGCACCAGCGGGAACAATATGTTTACCTGTGGAGGCAAAAATGACGGCTGTGTAAAAGAGTTGCTGATATTTTCTCACTGTTGAAAATTCAAGTGAACTTAATATACAAATATAAACTTAACATGCAAAACGATATGAAGTTTACGAATCGAATATATGAATTCCACATTTTTGTAGTACATTTTGAAATAGTTTAAGAATTGTACGATACTGGTATTTGACAATTAAGATACGTAGATATTGTAATATTCATTTGAATGTACCAATATTCTATTTGTTAATAACGAGTTCATCTGAGAATTGATATATATATGGTACATGCGTCCAAGCTTTATGACCGCCACATTAATATTTTTTTAAATGTATAGTGCATAATGAAATCTTACGCTTCGTGATATTATGAACGATTTGGATTACCTATTTGCATATCCTCACTTAAGTGCCTGCTTATGCTAGGTACACTTTGATAGAGCCTGAGTGTTTCCTTGATAACTCTTTCCAGATATTTTAGATTCGGCAATTGATTTAACGTATCTCGGTCATTTAAGTCGCCAAGCACTTCATCCAGCTCCTCGTGGACCTTCCGCTGGACATCTAATTCGTTCCCGAGACAGAATATTGCCCAACCTACTAGAGCACCAGTCGTATCGTGACCCTGAAATTAAATTCTGCAATTTATGATCGAACACTCGTACACTGACAAGAATTTAGAGGATCCTGGTAACGATTTTGTGATGATTATATTGCATTAGTCAAGGTGACAGTTTTCGTAGTTACGTAAACTGTCTTGTAGTTACGTTAACAGTGAACAGCGTTAATGTAACTACGATAATAATCACCTTGACTAATAGAATATACTTATCACTGAATACTTACCAGAACATCTTGATTTTTCAGAGATTTTTCAAAATTTATAAGTTTTCGATAATTCCAGAGATGGTGAAGAAGTTTGATTTATAATTATATTGCAAATACTAAACAGCGATTCTTGTGAATTGGACGATAATCAAAATTTCAAGGATTCAGGTTATAAAAACGTCATAACACTACTGAAGCTTAGCCCAGAAATTGATCACCAATTACCAGTTAATGGTAGATTTGTCCCACAAACAAAAAGTTGGTTTCAACCTGGTCCTCTGTTGACTAATCTTACCGCAAACATAAACGTGTTAGCTTGATCCCGAAGCTCCTCGGTCGACATGGGATTCTCTTCGTTTTCGTTTGCTTCCAATAGCAAATCCAAGAAAGCCTTCCTCTTACGTTTACCTATAACATCATATTTTTATAATCACTAGCAACAACGTGCTCGCTTTGCTCGCACTCCTTTCTTTTCATTTGCTTTCTTTTACAGCTAAGCATGATATTAGCATGTTTATAAGAATCGTGACTCGATTTCTGCTTAAGTATTTCGATAATACGACTTTCGATGTGCCATGTCTTTTTTGATAGAGGAACCATGCATCGGACATAAAATTTTTTTCAAGAAACAGGAACTTACCAAACTCGTCTTCTACGTTCTCTTCTGTTTTATGTTCTCCCATAGCGGCTAACTTTCGTTCCTGCTGCTTCCTGGTGATCACCTGCAGATAAAATTAAATTACATTCTTGTACCCTAGTTCTTGAGTGTCGGATGGTTATTAGTTTGTTACTCACTCGAGTACAAAGCTCGTGAGATGTTTCAACGGCTTTCTTGAAAGCTTTGCCTGAAGGAAGACGGTAGTAGATGAAATCCAGTTTTAACCATGGTCGGAAAATTCGGTAGATGATTCCAGAAGAAATACTGTGTATGATGAAAATAATAATAACGGTCAGAATAAACGTTGACGATTCGAATTGTCACGTTGCTTTCTCCTTGGAAGTCCTTCTTTCCCGCACATTTCTTTTCACCACAGCGCAGATCGCCCACATGCGTTTCTCCATAACGCCGATACCACGCGTCAATATTCCTTCACATTCCTTATCTTCATGCGTTTCTTTCATGACATTTCATTCCTAGTATTCTTTGTATTCCTAGCGCATAATATCGGCGTTGTAAAGAAACGCATGTGGTGGATCTGTGGTGAAAAATAATGTGCGGGAAAGAAGGGCCGCCATTAACCATTGCACATAACTCAAATCATTTCAATAATTAGTCCATCCTTCAATATTTATGATTCACATCTTGGTTCATTGTATCATTTTTCCATTTATAGACAATAATAACGAATAGTTCATTCGTTGAAATAGTTTTACTATATAAATATGATTAAATATATTCATGTTTATATAGAACCAGAGGTATTTACGGCGTAATAATAGTACATTGTGCAACAAGGGCGAGGGCTGCAATCACAAGAGGCCCAACCGTCAACTTTCGACCCTTGTTGCGCACTATATTTCTTAGAACAAGTGCATGAATAGTGGTGTTTTAAATGCTAATGTGCGTGACGAACCGTGGAAAATGAGGTTACAAACTTTCGATCCTAGGGTTGAAAGTGAAACAGCAGGGTCGAAAGTAACGAAATTGCGAACTGCGCATGCGCCAACTTATCGTTACAAAATTGATATGAAACTAGCGACTTTCGGCCCGCAAAACTGCCATGAAAAGGACCACTGTTTATGCAGGTGTTACAAAGAATAATTAATGAGTTCGAGGTAATTAAATATGTTAAGTCCGATGAGTTGAGAGGAAATGATTTACATGATCGCTTTTTGTAGGTTCATCCTGTTTGGTCACAAGAGTTCAAGACGACCACGGGCGCAAGTATAATTAGATATCTGTACAGTTATTATTATATATAATTGATTATATACACTAACCAGAGTTTTATCGACGTATCATGGACGAACTGTTTAGTGAAAAGTGGAATCTAACCATCAACAAGTGTGCATTCGAAACGGGTATACCCGTGATACATAATTTCTTCGATACATCAATAAGCTTCGCTGTAAAAAAAGACTTGAAATTTAATGTATTTAGGCTCATGAAAGTAAAAAATGTTGTTCTCGAAACTGTGATGCAAGAGCAATAAGAATCGTCATAGATTCTATTGCAACGTGTGATTATTAGGGTGTGTCAAATTTTTTTTTTTTTTTAATTCTATTTTGCATCGTCTTAAGCTATAGTTTGCACCTTTAAACAACTCTTCTGAAGATTTTAGCGCGATAAAATTTTTTTTAGAGCTGGCTCAAACGATGTATCGATTTCCTATTTAATTAACCCGTACATGGATACGTCTCTCAATGAAGTCATGTCCCTAAATTACAGATACGATATATTACTGATCGCATATTTTTTTCGTTATTATCAGATCATTCGGAAGAGAAAAAGTGCTTACAAATTTTTCGTTTCTGTCGATAATTTTCTAGTTATGAATTTTGGAAGCTCAGAATATCGCCCTTTCTGTCCTGCAAGATCAGTTTCAATTGAAATTTCAATTTTGAGGTGGATTCTGCGGCCATAGTCTGTCGTGAAGTTTAATCATAAGTGAAATTTCATTCAATCGTTGAACGGATATTTCAAATTTATTGGTAATCACGGAAAAAACGATAAATTAAATCTAATATTCAACAGAAAAATAAAAAAATTCATCAGCATCGTTCAAAACGCTTGATAAACCTGTCAAATTTGACCGAAAATCGGCAAAAATTCATCAAACCATCAAAAAATTGAAAAAGAAAGAAAAAAATTATGAACCGTCCGAAAAAATTTTTTGGAAAAAAAATGTACCATGAAAATAGAGCTTCTTTTATGTGAAAGCAAAAACAACATGAAAAAAATTAGAGTTTTCGAAATGTCAATAACGCAGTGAATCAATTATTTATTGTCATAACTTACGTCTCGATCGCTTTTATGTAATCACTTTCGATTTCCTCCTGCGCATGAACATTGACTCCCATTGCGGTTTCTGAAAAAAAATAATTGAATGACTATCAATGAGATACACAGTTTTCGGACTTTCGCATTTAGTTCAGACTGCTCAAATATCTTACCGCATATTATATCTAGTGCACATTTCAGGGATAATGGAAAGATATCAAATGGCTTATCGCCATGTATCTTAATCGCTTTTTCAATGCATTTGTTAAGAATCGCCGCCTTATCGATCATCACTTCAGAAAACTCCTCCAATATACTGAAGTGGAATGTCGGAGTTATCAACTTTCGGCTCCGAAACCATGGAGCCCCTAAGCATTTTTGAATTTCACAATCAGTTATAGTGCATTACCATTATTGAAGGCACTATCATAATAAAAGAATTTTTTTTTATCTATTTTTGATTTTTGCCACATTCGTACAGCCTGAAATTTCAAGTTTAACCTGTCACTAAACTTTCACAAAATTTAAAAAGTGATCAAGTTATCACGATAACAATTTCCCTCAAAACCACATTTTTCAAAACAGTGAACACAAATCAATTTATGTTCACCGGTCTCTAAAAATCTATTTATTCGATTGAGTTTAAAATGTAACAGATCGTTAATTATGAAATATCTTATTGAGTGACCAAATGGTTAAGATTTATCAATTTTTTTGTTAACAACAAGCGATAAAGTTATTTTTTGTTTCATCAAAAATCGAACTTTCTTCACCTAGCTGTCATTTTCCCAATTTTCAAATTAGTAAAAAGTGCCCGTTCATTCAAAAGTTTTTTTTTAAAATAATATTTCGGTTTTTCGTAATCTCAAATTGCTAAATCTCTTCTGCTCATTAGCAGTAAGTACGTTGTGAAGTAATATTTTTCAATAAAAAGAAATCTGAAACTTCATAACACCTTGAAATAATTATGTGGAGAAATTTGTCGTTTACAACAAATACCCGCATAAAATAAGAGGGTTGGAAATCGACCTGCATTTTAAACTAAATCCTTATAAGCTGAAAAGAATAAAATAAGTTTCGCCGCCAAAAAAAGAAATAAGAAATAAGACCCAATTACGAAAGTGACGTACATGAAGAGCATCGCAGTGCTTCCTTCAATCTATAAATAATTTTCAACAGAATAAAAAAACATTGTAATTTCTTTACCGACCGCGATGTCTTATATCACCACATATATAGCAAAAATAGATGTAGAGATCTACGTACCGGTCGACGTTACAAGACCTTGGCCGAGCCACGGCATCATGTATTCATAACCGGTCCCTTTGTTAATTTGCGTGTTGCTGCGAAGTAATATCTAAACGATACATCACACCTGTAGTTACGAACTTGTGTGTCATGAGAAAAAAGTTTACAAAGCTCATGATTAACTCTGGTGACATGAAGGAAAATTTATTGGGGCTGAAAAACGGATATAACTAGAATAATATTCAATTTGCAAAATAAAAATTGAAACATGGCCGAACCAGCATTTAATTTTACGTGAAAGTTATTACAACTGATGTTGTAATTATCGTGTATAAATTTGTTTTTAAACATGTTTTTCACTTTTCTCATAACAAATTAAAAACCCTCATGATTTATAATCAAATTTAATAGAATAAAATAATATTGGTACAAATGGTGTTTTTCTCAAGGATTCTTTTGTGGCGTCTAAACACAGACAATAGTAGAACGATGTTCAATTTGCATAATAAGAATTGAAACAATGCCAAACCAGCATTCAATTGTACATGAAAGTAAAATTGATATTGTAATTATCATCGTGTAAAAACCCGCTGAATAATGATAAAGCAGCGTTAACTAATCAGGCAGCGTTTAAGCATCTCTTTTTTTCACTTCATTCATAACGAATTAAAAACCCTCATAATTCAAGATCAAATTTAATGGAGTGACATAACGTCGTTACAAGCTACATTATTCTCGAGAACTCTTAAGTGTATTACCTCGATATTCTCTGGTTTACGAATGTGTACAGAGGCATTAAAACCCAGCCATAATAGCATAGTTCCGTCATCATACTGATCAAACATTTCTTTGAACCATTCTAAGCGATCTGCAAAAGAGACGTTATACCTTTTTATCTTTTACAACTCGGCATTTATATCACACTGCTAGATTTACAACCGAGCCAACGTGTTTACTTGCCTTCTTTTTTTAAGCTCAGCAATTTGAAAACCGTACCATAGAATGGAATTCTATGATCCGGACCCGGTATCTTATTTACTTCCTGACAAAACCGGTAAAATCTGTATGTTCTTCCTACAAGATGATACAAAATCCAAGCAGCGATGGCCGTGAAAATTAACAAGATAAAATCCATCTTGACACTTTTGTTCCCAAATAAAAAGCTGCACGCGATTTTGCTATCACTTCACTTTTTGGTCTTGAACAGCGTAGTTCAATTTGCGTTTCCAGGTTTAAAACGACTTTTGCACTGTATGTGTCAGAAAATTATAGCCACCTGATATTTATACTTTTTTTTTTTTTAATGCCTATCACGAGTTGTTGTTCGTTCGACGGACAAAACAAACAAACTCAAGTGACACAGACCGATGATTTTCTTGGTAGATTTATCCAATCAATGAGTGTTTTCAGTAATTAACCGATAGCGCGAAGTAATTAAGCTGCGATTATCAACTAACACAGTGACGAAACAATCTACGATCGACAGCGAGAAGCGTTCCCGCTGCCAATGTTATTATCGAACTGACGAGAGATACGGCAACTGCAGCGGCATATATTCTATCTTCCAGTATTCCAAGCATGAGTCATATTCAATCAGTATGGAACTACCGGTTTATTCTCGTATCTCCGTATCGAACAAGATGTAGTATACTCGAGGATTTTCAAATGTATGCGTTAGATGTGAAGATGAGAAGATCTACAGGATATATGGGGCATTCTATACGGATTCAACAGTTGATTTTTTTTTTTTTTTAATCCTCACCAGAGTAAATAAAGCAGCCACAATTTGTTTTAATTCGTAATCTAATTGTAATGGATTTATTGCTGATAAAGAGGAAAAAAAAAATTTCCGGATGCTAATATTCATTCAGAATATGAGAATATCGAAAAATATTGCATACGAATAAATCCAATCCACGATTGTCAGGATCGGAGACTGATCTAATTGGTATGGAAAGTCCGAACCACCAAATCTAAATGTCAAATCGTCACTGCTAGAAATGATTTAATAAATTAGAAAATCGAAAAAAAAAACAATTTCCACAGATTAATTTATTCGAAATGGGCTTAATTGCTTTGTATAGAAAGAAATCGCAAACAATATGTAATTGAATTGCAAAATGCAAAAAATCGAAGTGCTGTGTAGTACGAGAGCAGTTGGAGCATTGTGGGTGATGTAGAGAGGCCTTTATGAGCATTGCAGCGTGGGTCTATTTATGATAACTAGGTGAAGTCAATTGCGACGCAACGTTGAAGAAGTGTTCACGATTTAATGGGTTTCTACAGTGAAGTCGCACTATTTCCTGATAAAAATGCACTTAAAAAATTTGTATGGTAAATTCGTAAGTTTTGTCTATGAAAATGTCAGATCACACCAATTAGCTGTTATCACACATTGAAAATCTATCACAATGCACCAATTAACTCTTATCACATATCGAAAATCGACCACAATTTTAGGCTTACGCCGTGGATGCATTTAAAAAATGGAATCACACATTGAAAGACACTCAGAAATCACGAGATACCGCAGTGATTGTATTTTTTGAGGGTAATCACACATTAAAAGACAATAAAAAATTATAAGTTGATGCGGTGAATGATTTTTTTCTTCGTAAATAGATAAGGAGACTTTGTCTGATGCTGAAGTATGTAATACACGCATCAGCATCAACGTGACTTGTGGATTCGAGCCAAACTGCCGAGTCACGTCAAACCCGTTTTCGCTGTGCTACCTTTCGTGAACTGGTTTCCTTGACATTTGCCAAAGGCTCCGGTAATAAAAAAAAATAAAAATACCATTTTACACGATAACTGCGTCATCATTTTTTATCGCTCTGTCAATTTTTTTGTAATAATAAGTACCTCGGTCTTAAGTTTTTAAAATATGCAACTAGTGCGTCCTGGGCATTCGACTTTCCTTATCAATTTATAATTATTCAGGCTGAAAGACTACGGTCGATGACCCGTTGACAGTATTTATACACTATATATGATAGTTATAGGATCTAAAAATATAAAAATCTCCGTATACTGTCAATGAATATCCATTCACTACTTATTATTATTCCAATTTCCATACACATAATTGTCTTGCGTTATCATTTTTAGTTAAAAACACAAACAAATAACAAAAGATGGACGCTGATGCGCTATCACTGCTTATCTGTATCCACTTAATCCTCATATTGCCATGTTTTAAAATTTCTGTTATTAATAACTCATTTCACCACTTTTTTCGTTATTGTAATAATTTCTCCATTCTAGTTTACTTCCGACTCTGAAACTATAACTATCAATTTTAGTCTTAAAACGTTTACTCGTTATTGAATGTTATGTATATTTATCTATTCTTGGTTAATTGAATATTAAATAGATTATTTGATTTATCAATTTATTAGAGAAGTTAAAGAGAAAATTTTTACAGATAACATGTATAGTAAGCTAATTAAAATAATTACAACAATTATAAGGTGCATTATTTCTAGTGTCTGGCCTCTCCAGCCATTTACAAATCCTTGCCAAACAAAAACGAATTTCACTAAATTGTAATATAGGTACAATTTGAATACATCACGTGTTATCGATAGCGGCTCAACACGAGTACATTGATTTTAATCACCTTTCATTTTTGGTCACTCATCAATCAATGCACTCAGGACTATAAAATTCACGCCTTGTCTGCGTTTAAAGACGTGACACGGCAAAAATGATCTTTGCCTTGTTACGTGATGCATATTCTGTTTACAATTGGCATTGCAATTAATCACCCGCCACTTAACTGTAATCGTAACAATCGAGACCATCATTGAGCATGTGTTCGTATAAGCCGATGATGAATTGGATGACGAAAAAATTGCCTTAACATCAACTTATGGTTCTTATATGCGGACATTATGGGTGATTTTTTTATTACCTAAAATAATTGAGGGCGTTGGATTTTTTAAAATTTTCGGCAATTCTATTTAGTTAGGTATGACCTCTAAGTTTGCCAAATCTTAGACGCGAAGACGAAGAAATGGCTAATTTCTGCTATATACCAGCATTTTTGTGACTGTTTTTCTATATATTGGAAAATTGATTACGTACTTGTAAATTAATTTTTATTTGTTCACAATTTTTCGAAGAATCCAGTGAAACGCGATATAAATGATGCGACAACAGTGTGATGTCTTGAACGCAACACGTAACGTAATTACGTTATGTTCGAATTCCCGCCAATTATGGCGCATGCGCTGCGATATCTTAGCGCACCTCGCATACGCACCGTGGTTATATGTAGTTTTGGAATGGGCTGCAACGACTACATTTAGCTTGAAGAGTGGCACAGGTCCCCTCGGGGAAAAGTCAATCAACGGCTTAAAACAATAAAGACTGCATTTATCTGTTATTGTTATCACTGACAGTGAGCAGTTGATATCGATACCCTCTTTGAGACTTCGAAACGGTTACGGATTTTATCGAAACACTTGCATATTAAAAAATTGAGGACAGTAAAATCGCTTACTGAGTTATCGATCGAAGATTCAGAACCGTGAAACGAAAAATAGAAGATTTGTTGTATTGGTCACGTACATCGAAAACAATGCCGGGACACGCGCGTGTTGACAAAAAAAAAATTTAGGAAGAAATCGTAAAAGGGAGAAGGTATTTCAGTCAAAGGATATATAAGACACAAAAAAAGTAACGCTCAAACGACAGTCAAAGTACTCAGTGCATCCGCTCGAAAGTTTGCTCTCGCTGATTACTCTTTGGCTGATAATTGTAGGGCACAAGCCGGTCGACGTTCCCGGAGAATGTACACGCAGTCGCAGTCGCAGTCGCTAATCTCTCGCAATTTCCACTGACGATTTCGATTTTGATTCATATTAATTTATCAGCTTAGGCTGTTTAGGTTCTTCGAATTTTTATTTTTCGTTCATATTGAGTCAGAGCGGTCAAAGGAATTATCCTTTGACCGTTTACTGTTTTTATTCGGATTAATGCTGTTTAAAACCGAAAAAAACCATCATCACCGGTGATCCGATGTGCATTATTTGTTATAAAGTGACAACTTGATGTGTTTGCAGCATATTTGTGATTGTTCTAACGACAGGTGAATTGTAAGTGATTTCGTTAATGAAACTGATCATCCCAGTGTTATTCCCAGGTTTAATTTATATATGCATCCATTTACTGATTTATCCGTTGGAAAAACAAACTTTTTGTTTAACCAATTACTATTTTCTACAATCTAACTTGAAAATAATATTATAATTTTCTTCACTAAAGGTACTAAGATGCCCCAAAGGTGAAAGCAGCGCAAAAAATTATTTTTGTATGATAAACCTTAGGTGCCACTCCCCGAAACTTGGATTTCAGTTATTCTGCGGGTAATTTAGACCGAACTGTGAGACAGAATGAACTAGTTGGCGTCTCATTTTGTTCTCCATGGAAAAATTCCCCGGCTAAGTGGAGTGAATGTCTATAAAAGGTAATAAGTAAGATAATGTTTTACCAAATAAATGTTGGCATATTTTTTGAATTTGTAATTATTTTTACTATCAGAGAAAGGAAAATAGCTTGGTCCGCTTAGTCGGTGTATCCTTTCATAAGGGAACCTGTCAAAGAGTTTGTTCTAAATCACGCGCAAAGTGGGAAACCTAAGATTTTTGCTTAAATCTATATCGAAAGGCATATCCAAGTCAGACCACAGTGAAAAATTTTTTCATTGACAACAATATAATTAGGTGGTCATTTTTATATTTAATAGAGTTGTTATTGAATTTCCAAAATCATTTTTTTAGCCGTGACTCCTTCACTTATTTTACTTTGCACAACGATCTCGAATAAATTTTACGACAACAAGAATGACAACTATTTCTTACCAAAAAAAATCCTCACGGGTAAAAAAATTGAGACAAGTACATTTACGTGAGTGGTATCCAATACCTCCAAAAACACAGAGTGTCAAAAACTTGAGCCATAAACTATGTATAGGTACAAAAAGTTGTGAAATAAACTAAAAATATATTCAGCATGTCAAGTACATGTTGTACAACATATATATATATACATTATATACGTGTATATAAATAGTAGTTTTAATATCAACTAAAAAGAATTTCTCGCATTTAAAGGAAAAAGAATCCGTAACAAAGAAAAAATCATAAATTGAGAACAAAAATGAACGAATAAATAAATTTCAACATCTCAAAAAAATATACGGAAGTACTTGGCGAGTTTGCTAAATATTCTATATGGTTCACCATTATTCAATGGTCATATCAGCACAGAAACTCGCCAAGTACTTCTGTATAATTTTTCGTATTACGGTTATTATACTTAAAATGAAAATACTGGAGTTCACATATTTACAGGTATCTGATGAAAATACAACACTTAACTTTGTTCTAACAGAACATAGATCGTTAAATCGTATGCGTACCAGTTTATTATGCTGTGCAGCTAAGCTGCGACTGTCTCAAGAAATTTAAAAAAAAAACTTACCTTTGACTGCAATATATGTTTTCAGAATAGTCGTAAGACTTCTGCAAATTTGAACTCAGAATAGGATTTTCAAGACTTACAGTTCTCTGCCAGTTCTAATAACTGTAAACCGAAAACTATAGAGACTTCGACCTGGACAGCAAAAACTACGGAGCGGTCAACCTGGATAGGGAAAATTATCGAGAGATCGACCCGGACATCCTATGAAGAATGATGAAAAAAACTATGGAAGAATCGATCTGTATACCAAACATTACGAAGGGGTCGACCTGGACGTCGAATATTATGAAGGAACCAACCTGGACATCGAAAACTATGGACGGATCGATTTTTACACTTAAAACTATGGAGAGATTGACCTGGACAACGAAAACTGCGGAGCCGTCGACCTGGACATCGGAAAATATAGACGAATTGACTTGGAGACCAAAGCTGTAGAGCAATCGTTCATTTATTGACATTAACAATGTATATACTATTGCTTCGCCGTGTATTTCATAAACTGGCTCATCACTGGATGACGTTTATGATTTTATTATAGTGATTAGTAGGTTGCAAAACATAGTGGTTGGCCGGTTGCGAAAGATCGGTGTGCGAAATCAAAGAGTCGACCACTGGAAACGTGTAATATTTCAGAGAAGTTTTGAAATATAAATTACCATATCACCTAAGCGACTTAACGTAGAAGGCTCGTTTTTGTCTTAAAACGAATTATTTTGGCCTGTAGTATCTGATTATACCTGAAAAGACTTGAAAACGCTATCATTTTATCAATATAACATATTAACCTAAAAAAAAAGTGGCCAAAACGAATTGGCTCGAGTAAATGATCTGCGGCAGTGTAAATGTACTTGTCTCGAGACGCTGCCACGTCTCTTGATATTGATATTAGAGCATATTCCAATACAATACACATTTTGCGTCGATCCACCGTTCGATATTATTTATTTCCCAATACACTTAATCTCAAAATTTTAGTTTCTCCATAGTCCAATAGAAAACGGGTAGTATGTCTAATCGATATGAATATTGTTTTGAAATATCGACACACACGACACACACGTGATCAGATCTCGTTTTCAATCTATTTTTTAATAATCCACTGTGTCCGCACAGAAATAATACATTAGAACCAAGGCGCTCAACGCAAGTCGGCAATCCTCCACATTTACGGTCACACCCCAGTCAACCCGGTATTGTAACAGCAACGCTATGTCACCTAATGTAACAAGTAACATTAATATGTTATGTAACGTGTGTTACATAACTGTTACGGTCTTACCATGTTGTTAGTGTATTGCAGGATGTTACTGCAAGGTAACAGCAATATAATCAAGAAAATTGTCTGGAACTTACATGTGACTTACGTGTAATTCATTATTTCCCGCTCAGTAATGTTACCATGTTATGTAATGTATGTTACGTAAGCGTTGCAATTCAGTTATTTTGTGTCGTGCAACTTGAATTACACAGCTGTTACTGTTTTGTTATATTGCCAAAATGTAGTCATATTGTGACAATACATTGGCATTGGTGGACTGAAAGTCCACAAAAGAGCTTCCAGGGTTGCTAAAGTGCTACCCTTGGAGTCAAAAATATTAGCTGCTATTATTAAAAGTAGAACAAGATATTGGCAAATGATACAAACTGGTTGAAATCTCCGAAGAGTATCACTCCGGTGTGTATATGACATTACGTAACACACATGTTACGTAACAATAACACATTTATGTTACATGACTCTAACGAAACTACGTTACGTAGATGTTACATATTTTTGCAACGTCCTAGTAATGTTATCACATCACGTAACTGTAACATGAGCGGAATATCCCCACAGTTACATTACAATCGTTACATACATGTTACATTACAGTTACACACTTTCGTTACATAACTGTAACGGAACTACGGTATTTAACAGTTGCATAACGTGAATGTTCACCGTGTAATATGTATGTTACATTCTGTTTGCAACATAGTTGTTATGTTGCCACGTTACATCACTACAACATTGCGTTCCTGTCACAAAAGTGACGTCCCTATTGTTACTTGCACGTTGCGTTGCAGTTTCATAGCTTTTGTTATGCGACGGTAACGAAAATATGTTACATAACGATAACATTACCTGCATATAACAATTGCAACATCACGAGATACTCCTACGTTACATATCCTCGACATATCGCAAGGGTAACATTGTTACAATCACATGTAACTTCTAGGTTACATTGGCGTTCAAAAACGTGTTTACTGGGAATGTACCAGTAATTGACACCAAGAAATGTTCGTTTGAAGTGGAATCAAGAAAAAATTCGAATGTCTCTCAAGATAAATAAAGTTTACGCGAAAATAAATTCAACGAAATCATTCGTGTCAATTTCATACCGTAAAAAGGTTCAATATTAACACTTTAATGCATAAGACCATGAAAAAAACCATACCAGCTGGGTTGTACACCGAGGATTTTTCACAATAGAGCTTCGGTCGGCTTTGTATCGCTCCTTCCTCGTTCGCAGCGAGCCCACGTCTACCCCTCGCTTCATCTCACCAGGGTTCCACGGTAAATCGGGTCAGTTATCACGATCAGATAACGCGAATAGTTTCGCAATTTAGTCGTCCAGCAAGTATATAGTGGAGTATGTACAGTCTAAAATTTATAGAGTAGATAGCGATATGCTATTCCTATACACGAATTCACAATGACTGCAAACTATTTAGCAAAATATCGTAAATATTTTAAAAGTTATAGTGGCCACATGTTCTTCGAAAAAAATTCAAAAAGCTAAAAAATAGAAATTACTACATAAATTTGATCAACAATTGGAAAAAAAAATCGGAATGGGCTGCTGTTAAAATTCGTTGCATGCGTGCGTGCGTGTGATGAAAGGCGAAAATTCATCAAACTACATGCCTAATAAATTATGGAAGAAAACGAAACAAAAAAACATCCATCAATAACATGTGTGGAACTTTGCACATTGCATCGTCAATAATTTTGATTTTTCGCAAAGCATCTTATATGAGGAAGCCAAAAATAAAAGTAATTAACTTCCTGGTAGACGCGGCCTTGCGAAAGATAAAGAATAATGAAGGAGCAATGTGTAAAGTTATACTTCGCATCCTTGTTTATTTCATTTTAGCTGCATAACTCAATGCTCAATTAATCCGCAAGTATACAAACACAATTCTTCAAATTATATCATGAATTTGTTTAAACCTATACCAATATCAAATCCATCGAATCAATCTGTTCATGCAGCACAGAATCAATATTGAATAATCATTTGGAGAATCGCAGCATGACGATGGTTCCAAGGCCCGAAGCGATTCGTATTTCACATTGTAGTACGTAACACCAAGCTGTTTACACATCAGTTATAATGTGATCTCGGGGGAATCATGAGGTATAGATAGTGGTTGAGTCGATTTGAGTGCTTCCACGTTTGTAGGAATTAGTGCGTAGGGTGGCGATATAATCGGTGCAACAACCACTTTCCGATTATGCCAGTGCGAATCCACGATTATGGAGATCGAATTAGGCTTTCGGTGGACTCGGATCGTCGAAACAGCAACACGACGATGTGCTAAAGCAGAAGGGAAGGTTGGGAGGATGGCTGAGTTAGGGATATGCTGTTGGTGTGCTTTGGTCGCCCTGTTCAGCGATCGGAGGGTGGCCGATGTGGCACTCTCGTTGCCAGAGGCAGCAGAAGCAGAGACTCTGCTGCTAGAACCACGCAATTCCCGTAAATTAAAGGACAATCGAGCCGAGATCAACGCCTCTCACTCTGACCTTTACTAAGCGTCTATCGGTTTCGCACTTTCTGTTTCTATGCCTTTCTCAGTCACATCCCTCGATGTCCATTGTTATGCTGGCGCTGCTGCATCCAGTGGCCCGTACGTTTACGCGCGCACCAAACGCCGGAACAATGCCGGATTGCCGGAACGCTGGACACCGAGATTCTCGGTCTCGTATATCATGTAACTGCCAAACGTTGCTCTCACCGGCCTTCTCTCTCTCTCTTTCTCTCTATCTCTCTCTCTCTCTCTCTTTCTCTCTCTCTCTCTCTCTCTCTCTGCATCCCCCTTGGACAATTGTATACGTGGCTTGTGTACTCGCGCTGAAAGTCCGATGATTACACCGACTCGCGATATGTACGACTGGAAATCACGGAGTCTAAACAGAACGTCAATTAAGCTCGACGTAAGCAATATGCTATTGGAAGATGATGCACAAAAATGTTTTTCATTCCACTCGCTGCGCTATGCGTGCATAAATTCCTGTTTTCGCACCATGTGAAATAATAGTACATTACGATACGAGTGCGATGAAGCTTTTTCTGTCGAGGCTGAGTTTTCACCATGAGCCGAAGGTGAGTGTTGCAATCTAACGAGTTAAGAACAAGTTTCTCGCACGAGTTTCGTATACAATTTTATTTCACGAGTGCGAGCAGAAGGCACTTCTCGCACGGAGTTGCATAACATTTCTTACAATACGCGTGCGATGAAGGTTTTCTTAAATCGTGTGATTGCAGCACTCACCTTCGCCTCGTGCTGTAAGCTCACACTCGTCAAGAATATTGTTATCTCACTAGTATCGTAAAGCACTATTTCGTGCCATGCATGCGTACAGCTCAATTTTTCAGGGGACGAGGTGCTGGTTCTCTTAACTCGAGTGTGAATTGTAAATTTACGCACTCACGGAAAAAAGTGCACGCGATCACGTGTTTTGCACAGGAGTGGCACGTGGTGAAAGTGGCAGTTCTTAGTTAGGTATGAAGAAAAGACCGCGCATGCGCAATGCTCTCTATGATTCCTTATATTATTTGCGCACTAGTGCGCGAAACCTACATGAAGAAAAAAAAACATGAACACACCAATCTCCATCAAGTAATACAGAAAACTGATAGCACAAAAAGTTTTTAAAAAATCGAATGATCTATGGACCACCGATTGACTCACCAAGCCTATGAGATCAGAAACAATATTTTCGATAACACACCTGAATTGGATACGAGAAAAGAAGAGTGTACCATAACTTGGCTCAGAATCGGTCACACAAACGTAACACACATCCATCGCATCACCAAAACCGATGCACCAAGATGCATCAGCTGTCATACACCACTGACTGTCGAACATCTGATGAATGAGTACCCGAAATACGAAGTACACCGTGACGATTTACAAATCCCGCAATCGCTTAAACTGTGTCTCAATAATGCCGAAACATGCGAGAAAATAATACAATTCTGTAAAACTGAAAACATGTTTAATTATTTGTAAGCTCTGTAAGTTTATATCTTATTATTTTCTTTTTTTTTCTTTTTTTGTATACGGTCGCTAATCACCCCCACTGTTGAAGCGACCTTAAATAAACGTTAAAAAAAACACGTCCAAAACGTATGTGACGTGCCTTTTCTTCTGCTGTTCTTGGAAGAAAAAAAAGGTTTAAAAGAAATAGTAAATTAACGATGGCCCAAAGCGAGAAAATTTTTGTCCACGGAACATGATTTTTGAGAATTTTCAAATTTTTCAAAATTACTTAACCTGTCGCAGTGCATAGTCAAAAAAGTTGCACAAAATAACGGAAAAGTAATTGTGGTGCTAAAAAAGAAGTTCAAGTTTCTTAAAAGGAAAATTATAATGCGGACACTGACGGAAATTATATAGAAAAGCGAAAACTAATCAAAACCGTTCCTCCAAAAGACAACTTTGTGAAAAGTGGAAATTGATAACTCGGAAGTATACAAGAACTCTTTGCAGTCATGTGCGACACATAAAGTATTCTGAACGATAGAATACGTTTCAAAATGCGAATAATTACTGTTAGGATGTGCAGTTGTTGGTCCCGTTATATATTGTTGGGGTATGAGCGCCGTTTCGTGTTTCCTACTATGTAATATACTATACCTCAACATCCAGAGCCAGAATAATAATGCATTACAATGGGAGTCAAGTTCGCGTTCGATGAGCTTTGTTGCGCTCCTGTCCGCCGCTAACCTGTCTTCCTGTCTCGCTGTGCTGAACTAAAACACTATACAATATTTTATAGGCAACGCATTAAATTTATATATCTATATATACATATCGGGAATTCCATGCCAACTGCACCTGGATCTGATCCTCGACCTCTCGGACTTCATCCCTTGTTTATTTTTTATACAAGCAACAACGTGCTCGCATTCCTTTTTTTTCATTTGGCTTTTCTTGTGGCTAAAAATGATATTTGCATGGTTATTCGATTCGTGATTCTATTTCTATAATAGGGTTCCGGTATAATCACCTTTCAATGTGCTATGTATTTTTTCTTGCGAGAAGAAAAATGTATTCTTTTCCGCAACTGGGATAAATACAGTCATTCGAATCACGCGCGACACGTGACTGCAGCGATCATAACGTCAAAGCTGGCTCCAATTTTCGCCATTCCGACTTTCGATATGCCATGTCTTTTTTAAGAGAGGATTTTTCTATCTCTAAACAACAACTACAATTTTTATTAGGTTTTTTTTTCTACCAATTTATACAGTTATAATTATCCGTAACGAGAATATTGGCGGCAATTTCTTTTTAATCCGACAAAACTCTCTTAATCCTATTTGAGATATCAATAAATATTTTGAGCTTAGGCCCGAAATGGACTGGACCTCTCATCTCTTTTCACGATTTTTTTTTTTCAAAACGAAAATTGAAAATGCCTAAGAATCCTTTCACTGCACGCTATCGCATAAACAATTCTATATATGTCAGGACATCGGAGAATATTTTTAGATGTTTAAAGCGATTGTTATTATATATATATATATATATATATCGTTATATGTAGAATATATATATTCTTATATGTTATATATATATATATATATATATATTCTTATACAGAATAATAAATATCAAAATTATGGTGGTTGTATAAAGATAGAACATTATCATGAAAAATCGGGGATGAAACCCAAGAAGTCGAGAGTCAGACCCAAGTTGAGTTGGTATGGAATGTCCCATATATATATATATATATGTATATTCGCAGGAAGACATTGTGTACAATTGCAACACCCAAAGCACCCGGCCACACTTGCACGCAATGTCTGCCTTCACAGAAACGTCGCAAAATCGAAGTGGTTGCTTTACTATGTACAGAAGCTGCTGGTGCACAGTATCGCTTTGCAAGGCTTCAAGAGCCATACGACTGTGCGCTGGGCTGACGTTGTGTGGTAACGTTGGCAATCCTGCTTCCCGAGGTGTTGCATCGAATCTCAGCAGAGGGCGCTACTGTTGCTTCTCTCAATTCCCCACACCGTCTCCTTGCAGTAACGGTTCCTACGGAGTGTCTCGGTTTACCCTGGGATTGCGAGGTTGGTTTACCTCGGGTTATCGTACGGTTGCTTTGATCGTGCTAGTTCTGTCTATCACTACTCACATATTTTACTGCCTGTGTTGCTATCTCAAAGAGCGTCTGACGTTGACGACGAAGACGAGTGGATATACTACGCAGTTAGCTCTGATCGTCGGCCACCTACGAGACATTGGCCATAGAATAAACCATGAAATTTAGGGTTCGGAAATCTACCACTTTTTAATGGTACTACCTTAACATTCTTAACCACCACTGTTTTACCACAAACACGACCAGGTGTTTCGTTTTTTTTGCAAAAAAAAAACGAAAAGCTGGTCGTAACGACCGTAAAAACGACTGCCCTGAAAAATGTTTTGCGGTCATTTTTTTTATTTACCATGGAAAACTGGGAAAACAACCCAATAACATTTACGGAGTAATTGCTTACGCGCTCGTTACGACCGATTTCCGGTTTACTTTTTCGCAAAAAACCACCCGGTTGTTTAAACGTGGTCTTTACGGTGAATTAGCTGGAAATGATGGTCGTCAAGATTGCTTGAGTAGCAACAATGTTCTCACTTCGCTAGTACTCATTCATTCGTCTAAAGTCAAAGTCGAGTGACGTAAAGTCACGACACGTATAAACGAGCAAGTATCATGCTGAAAAACCTACCTAATAACTCCTTATGGCTAAATATAATATGTTTAGTCATAAGTTTGTATAACCATGCATAAGAAGTTACGGTTAAACATGATATCTGCATACTTATACAAATATGTTTACACAAACTTATGATATGAAATCATTTGATATTTAGCCATAAGAAGTTATGTGGTAGGTTATTTATCTCCAAACAAGAATTTTAATGTTTCTTTTCCGCCAACAGCCGAAAGCCCACCTACATAAAACATAGCTCGGCCGCAACAATACGTCAAGCATAAAAAGTTATGTCTAAACATAATATTTGCATGTTCATACAATTCGTGACTTTACGTGGCTCTATTTTTGCTTAAGTGTTTTAATATAATCAACTTTTGATCTGCCAAATTTTTTTTACCAAGAAAAATGAAAGAAAGGATAGAAAAACTACTTTCAGGAAAGTATTCTCTTTCACAACTGTGAGAAAACAACAATTCAAAAAGCGCGCCACGCGAGATTCTGCAGCGATTATAACAGCCTGAAATTGGCTTTATGCCAAAGCCAATCGACGACCAATCAGAATGCTTGCGGGCCGGCTTCAGTCTTCGATATTTCGACTTCGATGTGCCATGTTTTATTTAAGAGAGGATTTTTTTTCAGTCTGTCAGACACTTGATATTTTGTCCTTAATTTCATTTAACGTACAATGCTATGTATTGGTTCTATAAAAAAATTGTCCAAGAGGCAAAAAATATTAGTAGCTGTGAAAAAATAATAGAGGGAATTCACTTAAAAGTCAAGAGCATTGATGCTGCATATCAAGGAGGCATCAGTGAATACCGATTTATGAGAATAAATTACAGAATTGATATAATGGTTTGAAACTTTCTCAGTAAGCTTAACAAATATGAAACGGTTTGACCGTCTACAAACGAAAATATTGCAAATTAAGATTCTCGTTTTGATCACATTCTCAAACATGACCGGCAATAATGTGACGTTTTTGGTGTTATTCATGTCATCTTTACTTGCTAGGGATATAGTTTTTCATAGAGAAATTTCCACCGTTAGACCCAGATGGTGATTCGTCATGCCCATACGGCCGATGACTGTATCATGTGCAATGCTATGTATTCCCACGGCGCAGTTCTAGCAGTGAAAATGAAGAGATAGGTGGAGTTGAGCGACGAACCCCTTCGAGAACCCGCTGTGAGCTGGCGGAGCGAGCGGGTAAACTTGGTCGCAAAGTTTTCGAGAAGTTGTTTCGGTACTCGGTACAGTAAACGGAAACGCGTACGTCTAACGATTCTCGAGGGACGTTACCGCGAGAGCGCGAAGTGACTTGAAAGCCACACAGCACGATGGTCCTCAAATGCAACACATAAGGCTATCGAACGATTCCGTATACACATGTATACATACACTAATACACACGTGTATTCTGGCAGTCAGTGGTGCTTAAACGCTGAGACTCTTCTGTCTGACACTCGGAGTTCAGATGTCAAGTTGCGAGGGGTGCGTTTAATAGTTTAAGGACATGGAAACTAATGAGAATTACGGAAAACCAACTTGAGAATATTCCGTCGAAGCTATTACCGCAATATGATATTATATTGGAAGCATCGAATAAATGAGAATGATTTGTATTATCGATTCGAATACCGGACTTTCTTATCAACCTGTTGAAAGTGTTGCAAAATGGATTTTTTGTCACTCGAACTCTTTTCCACCTGGCCACTATTTTCCAATTCATACATTTTTCGAAAAGTATCCATTCATTCGAATAATTGTCGCTTCTCTGAAATTAGGGTTTTGGTTTTCTCAGCCGACGATTTTTATTGTTATGAATTAACAATAAGTCCGTTAGGAATAGGCATCATTCTGGCCTTGTTGTTCAAATGCTTACGTAGAAAAAAATGCCGAAAATCGAAAAAATGTTTGACCATGCGTTGGATCGGTGCCTCAAAGTCGTTGAATTGGAAAAAAGCCTCACAGTAGAATTTGTAAATTACAAAGAACAGATATGTAATAAAAATAAAAAGTAATGAGGGAGCAATTTGCAAAATTCTACTTTGCAGCTTTTTTGAAATTAAAATTAAAATTCTGAAAAATCTGAAGCAGATAACAAATTATAACGAAACTGTGTACCTTTGATTGCTGAATAGTACTTATTTTATGTATCAAATTTGAGTTCGCTATCTTGTGTTTTGCTAAAGTGAATGCAATAACATCATTTATTCTAAAACTAAAAATTCTGAAAATTTCA
Organism: Tromatobia lineatoria; assembly: GCA_949699805.1. Taxonomy (NCBI): domain Eukaryota; kingdom Metazoa; phylum Arthropoda; class Insecta; order Hymenoptera; family Ichneumonidae; genus Tromatobia; species Tromatobia lineatoria. The sequence goes on along the minus strand of OX453036.1, from coordinate 3,905,179 downwards.
ACCACATTATAGATTCAGATTGTACTACGTACTTATTATTGCTAAATAGTACAGATTTCAGGTATAAAATTGAGTTCTCTGCCTCATATTTTGCCAAAGTTAGGGTAACAACGAATTGATGAAGCAATTTGAAGGGACAAAAAATAAATAGATTCCAAATGTTTGATTTTCCTATACAGGAAGATCGATAACAACGGAATCTCCGGCATCGTGCGACTCAGACCCGAGTTACGATTTGCCAAACTTCCATCAAAAATAAAAACATTTAAGGCGGTCATCGTCGAAGCATCATAACATCTATTCAATATAAGATATAAAGATTGTGGCCGCAGTTAATAATATTGTTATTAATATAAGGTTATTAATATAAGGTCGCAGTTATTAATATAAGGTCGAAACGTTTTAACAGAAGAGCAGCTATCTTCTTTTTTATTTGGTCGCCAATAGCCAAAACCTTCATCCAATATCTATTCAATATATACATACTCCGCCAAAGTCAAAGAAGAATAAAATTAGGGTAACAACGTCTGTTTTTTCGAAAACCTCGAAACTCAATAAAATCCGAATCGCTTTGCCGATTCCAGTAAAATTCAATACCAAACAATATTAATAGTACCTGCACGCATGAAGACTCATTAACAAAATATCGCTATTTTTACGAAAGCTAGAGCTCGCACGTCTTTTTTCAATTCAGAAAGCTATAAAACAAAAAAATTCTGCATACATGTCGAAAAAAATGCAACGGTCGAAGGCTGCTGTTTTGCTTGCGCGCCAATCTTCAACCAATTTTAGCTCAATCGGTTAAGCGATTATTAATGTTATAGGTGAATTTCGAAGCCCTTACACATATACGGACATCTTTTCCACTTCTCTCGACGTTTTAGATCATTCTAAGTAACTTGACATTGAAAACCCAAAAAGGAAGTTTTTCATGATAACAAAGCTCTACAAGGAAGCAAAAAAAATTCCTCAATGTAATAGTACGAAATACATTTTTTTTTATCGTAAGACTCTCCCTTGCGAATATTATTGTAATTCACCGAGTGAAAAGTTTACCTTTATGCATTAAAGCGAGACAAAGTTAGCAAAGGCCATATTGCCTGTAAATAATGATGAGGTTTACATTATTATGTTGATATATACGCTGTCTTAATGTGCTATTATAAGGTCCGTCAAACCCTCCACACAATTGAGTTCAGAGCCCTTCCTGGTGTTGCTGGTGGCGCAGGGAAGGGTACGGCACGAGTACTGCACACGGTATATAGTTTTATGGGCACCTCCATGCAGGGTGCGTCGAATAAATCAAGGATCAATAAATTAGCGTAGCCTCGTTGAAGTTGCGAATGAGGGTGCACCATGGTTGCGGGCGGTGTTGCTGCCGCCTGGCTAGTTTTATCTGTTAAACGGGATCACCGCGTTGCAGTGGCAACCGCGGGAGGGTAATACTTTAGTCCAAGTATTCTTCTACACTATTCAACACCCCCGACGCTCGTAGAAGGTTGTGGCAAGTTGTGCGGAACGGAAACGGAACGCCGATAAAACACTTGGCTATATATGCACTCTCGCCCGACGGCCAAAATATATAGGAAGAATTTTTTATCACTCTAACTACATTTCCTAACTTTTGGATACATGATTATCCAGATTTTTTATATCGAAGATCTGAAAGAGTTTTGTATTAAGTACCTTATGCAACTCCGTGCGAGAAGTGCTTACTGCTCGCACTAGTGAAATAAAATTGTATACGAAACTCGTGCGAGAAACTTTATCTCAACGGGTTTGACTGCAACACTCGCCTTCGGCTTGTGCTGAGTTGATGCTGTTGATGAGCCGGTTGGCTCATCAACCAGTGGACGGGAGGTCAGTTTTTCTGCGGCCTCCGTGTATATACTTGAGTAAATTACTTTTGTGTATACGCCGGGAAGTCAGAACAATGAACAGCCTTCTGTACCGATACGAGTTTTCCGCAGTTTCCCCATGCCCTCGGCAAATGCGGTACAAAGTGTAGCTAAATCGGCTCTGGATGCATTGGAAGTTAGGTGAGCTTAGCGAAGTGCAGGTTGGGAGTGATAGGAAGAGAAAGTTAGGGAGGCGGGGCGGGGGGAGCTAGGTAAAAACCCTCACGGGTGTACCTTGGAACTGGAACTGAAGAAATCTTCAATGCATGAGAAATAAATCCCGATGAAAATGCATACCAGCTTTTCAATTAAATCTTCAGAAATATTATTAAGACCAAATATTATCGTAGATAATACTTGGAAAGTCATGAAATAAATTTTAAACGTGTTCGGTAAAAATCCAACGTCATCAGATCAAATAATGATCTGGTATATTTGATTGAAAAGCTACCATCAGCAACTTTTATGGAAATCCATTATATTTCCACTTCAGTTTTCGACATTCGTTAGATAAAATACAGCACCACTTTTAAAAAATGGTGGATAAAATTTTCCAAATTTATATAAATTTTACTTATTCTGAAAAATGTCTGAGAGGCTTAAAAAAAAGATTGAATTTGAAGAAAATTGGTGATACTCGAAGCTACTGTGGTGTAATATAATTTATATACAATTTAGATACCCGGTCACGTTTCCAACGTGATCAACGCGTTCGCTAATCTACATTTTAAATGTCGGCGCCTTGAATGCCAGCTTGCGCCCACGCGTTTGCGATAACGGCCGCGGGACGCGAAGTGGACTACTTCGTCGCTGGTCTTGGCTGGTGTCCGGTGTAGGCACAAAAAAAGCGTAGGCATAGAAGGTAAGGGCAGAGACCGCCCAGTACGACCGGATGTAGAGTGAGTGTTTCCTCGCGCGCGCTCTTCAGGTACTTACAGCACACCCTTTCAGAGAGATAGAGTGTTTGGCATTTACGAACAAACTCAGCTTGAACATCGAGACGAACGTAATAGGCGCATGAGCTATTTCTTCGTGGCTTGGAACCGTATCTGCCCTGTAAAACCTCGAGTACCCCTTTCCAATACCGTTAGTCTGCACTTTACTTCCGCTTTTTTTACGACGGACGCAAACATTTAAGAGCTCGCCGTGACTCCAAACTCTAAGCCATGATAAACTCGCACTTCTATGTTTTTTGTCTTTTTTTTAAAGCACGTTTACCTAGATCTTTACTACCGTGATTGCCAATGTATCTGAACTGCTGGTAAACATTTTATTTCGATGCACTCAAGCTTACAAGAAGTTACGACTTATGAGACAACCATCTTTATGACTTTTCGGGTGGATGGTTAATTTTGAAAGTGCGAACCACCATTGAAGCTTTAAGTGTCAGGTTTTTGTATGTTTCTACCGGTTCACGTCCACTGGATATCTACATTTTATAATTTATATCAGCCCTTAGTAATTTGTGTGTATTTATAACCTACCAAATGGCAAATCATAACATCACAGGTTTTATATTATACAAAATAACGAAATGCATTACCATTTAAAAAAAACAGCAATTTTAGAGTCGATGACAATTTGTCTTATGACCATTCGACCTTATGACTACCCGAGCTTATGGCAACATCCTAACATATCCAATGAAATTGCTACAGAGGATGTCGTCATTTCTGTAACAGCAAGAAAATTCGGTATGGGTATATTTGCTCATCGTTTTGCTGTGATGGCAAGTGTCATACTGCAGCAACAGTTTTTTTCTCCGTGTTAAAAAGTCTCATAATATCTGATCAAATGTTTTTTTGGAAAATGTTTTGTGTAGCTTACTTAGGATCCACAGCTTTTAAGTTGGGACTTTTTTCCAGCCATCCTTTCAATTGATCTCTATGGCTGTCAAATTTTTTGTCTCTGTGTTCATAAGTTTTACAACATCTTATTGAATCTGCTTCAGAAAATGTCCATGTGGTCGTCGTTTACTTTGTAATCCTTAGGAGCTTTCACGTTGGGCCACTTTTCCAGCCATCCTTTCAATGAATCTCCATGGCAGTCGCATTTCTTTTCTATGTTGATAAGTCTTATAGTATCTAATCGAATCTGTTTCAGAAAATGTCTATGCTGTCGTGGCTCACTTAGAAACCGGAGCTTTTAAGGTGGGCCATTTTTCCAGCCGCCCTTTCAATTATTCTCTACGACAGTCGCATTTCTGGTCGATTCAGAGTCAAGTCCGACTAGACTGTATACAGAGCGAAGGTACTTCCGTCAGTATTATGTTCTCTCGTTGGCCGTGCGAACTGGTCCGGAAATGGGACCATCTCCAGCGTCCTTCAAACGGTCTGGTACCTCCACGAAAACCATATTCTCGCCGACCCATCCCTACTCTTCCACCGGCAACCATGGGCGGGCTCACGATCAGAGGGATACTGCGCATAAATCCCCATCTCCGGCAAGAGACGTTAAGAAATGGTCTACTTTATGGTCGCCACGAATTCAATGGAACAAGAGTTATGAGACTCGATTGCCGCTGAGCACCGCAGCGCTAGCCAGAGCATCCCTGCTTCGAGGGGTTGACGGAGGAATCTCTTGAAGCACAGGGGATGGAGAACGATACGAGCGTGAAGACAGAACGAAACGACGACGACGACTACGGCGACGACGTCGACAGTATTGAGGAGCTTGAGAGCTCGAGAAAACGAGGGTAGGTAGGATGAGTCAGAGAGTCGTTCGCTAAATGGCTGCAGGATCACTGTGAAACTTTGCTCCCTCCCTTTACTTCCCCATCCGCCCACCAGAACTTTACTGTTCTAGATTTTTGCTACGACCCTAAACGAAGCAGAAGTGCAAAAAGCACGCTCCATGAGACCGTTAATATGAAAGTTGCTCAGCGATGAACATGAGTTTTTTTCGGAAACGCTTGCCAAGCCCATTGAATGGTGCCAACTTACAAGCCGACAAAACTATAGACATGGTAAGACTGTGAAATTTAAGGTAGTCGTCTCGCTACGTGCTAGTCAAATCTATACGAAATTTGTAAAATAATTCCTACAAATTATTGTGGGTGAGATTGACGGTCTTACCAATTAATTTGAGCACCAGCGTGTGTTCTTAATATGTGAATACATCCACAGTCACGGTCTGAAAAGGAAAAACACTGATATATGCAAATGCTCGTTCAGACGTTTCTGTTGACCATTTATGCATGCAAAAAAAACCGTAAACTTAGCCCGATTATGAGGTGTAATAGTTCATGTCGTTTATTGATAGATGCTCTGACTATTTAATAACGAGATTTTCGAGTTGTATCCTTTGTTTAAAAGTTACAATCGTTTGAAGGACGAATATTGGGTTAAGCTGGATAAGCAAACGGTTGTAATTTTTGTACAAATAATACTACTGGAAAATGGCTTCGCTATATCGTTGAAGCATCTTTCAATCAACAAGCTGAACTATTGCTCGTCATGATCGAACTAATATTATGGTTTTTTCTAATATATAACTCGATGACAGAAACGTCTCATCGAACACCCGCGTATTTCAGTGTATTTTCTTTCCAAATCGTGGTTGTTGATTTACTTGTATTAAGAATACAAACTGATGCCTAATTAAGTTTATAGAACCGTAAAAAAAAACTTAAAAATTTGTAGAAAGGCTTCTGAAAGTTTAACCCTGATCTGACTAGAACATAGTCACCTTAAGGTGTTTGTATGTACACCCTCTAAGCGGGTGTGAGAGGGGCAAATATCAATTGGCTACGTTCTAAACAGATTAATGCGAGAGAGAGCGCAATGATCCAAAAATGCAACAGTCAGTGAGAGACGCACGCCAAAACAGATACTTACTCTGATGATATGTCAAATATGTAAGCGATCATTATCCACTCTTTTTGAGCATTGTTAAGCAATTGAAACCGATGGCATACATTATATGAACAACTTTGACATTGGAGATTTCCAAAGTACGGTAGACGATCAGATTCATATACAGCAGAAAATTCTGAACATTACAGAATAGAATAGAACAGAACAGAACAGAACAGAACAGAACAGAACAGAACAGAACAGAACAGAACAGAACAGAACAGAACAGAACAGAACAAAACAAAACAAAACAAAACAGAACAGAACAAAACAGAACAGAACAGAACAGAACAGAACAGAACAGAACAAAATAGAACATAATAGAATAGCATGGAATAGGAAAGAATAAAATAGAATAGAATAGAAGAGAACAGTTCATTAGAGTCGAGGGATGAGTCCTTAAGGGAGAGCGAGAAGTACTGAAGTCAGAACATGTGCATAGGCACTGCAAGCGAGTACAGAGTAGATAACATACAAATGCAATAAGCTTCTTTTACTATTGAATACAAAGAATTATCCGAGAGGATTACATAAAAATTATAATTATCCAAGACTTAGGAGTAATCGGATAGAGGGAGATGGTTAATCACTGCGCCACCATCGGTTATGGCAATAGCGTGAATTGATGAAATGAATACGCTTTTTAACGAAATTATTTACATAAAGAATATAAATTTTAATTGAGATATTTAGTATTACTTAAAAAAAACCGTCAACACAAGTTTCGATATGTATGGTAATTTGACTTTTATTATCGCGTGAAGTCATTGGTGCAAACGATAAAACAATATAACATAGTAGGACTCCGTTTAAGTAACAGCTATGCCCTAATAAACCTGGTAACATCTTTTTTTATGGTACAAATAGAATCTTGATGCTTATAGGCTCTCGCAACGGACTTTATATTGCTCGAGAATTTACCTCTATCGATTTCTCATCTAAAGTGAAAATCCGAAAAGTCTTTCCATAAGAGAAATATTCCTCTATATTTGGGGTCGTATTTCTTAGCAGTTCCATCGATAATAGACACTCATACTTTTTAATTACAGAATAGAATAGAAAAGAATATAAAAGCGATTTATTGAGTCCCGGGAAAGGAATCCCCTAAGGACCGAACAGCACATAGATATTACAAAAAAAAAGGTATAGGCAGAACTTAAGAACTAGGCAATGCAAAGTACAGACTGAACACAAAGAAAAAGAAAAAGAGTGATCACAAGCAGATAGCATGCGAGAATTAAATATAATAGTGTAAACAAAATCAGCAAAATTAACCTAAACAGATCGCAGACGCGCATGACTCAAACGGTCGCGTGCGCGCAACCGATTGTGAGAAGGTGTCGCAGGTGGCGCGCCCGGACCGTTTGTGACGTAGGAATTACATTCAGAATTGCTCACACTATAATCGCTATATTTTTGGAAAGTAGAAATTTAAATATATATTTTCGACAGGACATCGTAAAATGAACTCGTGTTCAATCATCTACGGATTGTACGATCATTATCCCAAAATCGTATAACAAATTTCGCTACAGAAATCGTTAAATGCACATAATCTTTACAATTTTCGGGTTTCGTCATCCTATTGTATAAGTTGAGAAGCACTGCAAGTCAAATTCCTCCGTAGGATTCGTCTCCCGCGTCAAGCGATCACTGTGTGTGCATTTCGGATTGTCGTGAACCGTTCGCACAAATAAGTGGACGGGGGTCTTCGTGTACACGCCCTGTATCTGTGTATCTTCGTATGTGAAGGAGAAGCGAAGGAAACGATGAGGGTCGGTCGTTAGTTTCAAGAGCGAAGCGTGGACACTAAAAAAAAAGTGGCTCAGAAAAGTCAAAGTCAAAAACCGTGCGAGTGAGTGAGATCCGGACGTAGAGGGTGACGACAAAGCTATAACGCAACTTCCGTTTGGTCGTCTCGACGAAGGGTCGTCCTCCGTAACTTTCCTCCGGGTTCCGTATACGAACAATGGAACTGCTGGCAAAACGCGACCGGGGATCGAGCTAGACACTGGTGAAAAAGTACTTTCGAAGAAGGAAGCTAGCGAGTCTCTTGCGAACGCCACATATACCCGAGCTTTTGTTTCGAATCCGACCGCAAGCCACTTCCGTGCCAGTGCAGTGCTGCACCCTCGATGTCGCTGGCCGAACGACTTCCTTCAACAGTTACTTCCGGCGAGGACCCGACTCTTCCTCTTTTTCCTATCACCTCATTTTCCTTCGGTGAATTCAGTTCCTGCATAGAAACCACTCGTCCCGCGTGAAAAACTTCAGTTGACCAAAAGACTTCATGCTACAAAACTTCCAATAGTGAACCCTTTAGCAGACTAATTTTTATGCGGCGGAAAAAATGTCGGATGAATCTACAGTTACTTCCGCCGAAGACTCGTCTATTTGCTTTTTTTCCTATCACCTCTTTTTCCTTCGGCGAATTCAGTTCTTGCATGGAAACCTCCTATCCCACGTGAAAAATTTCAGATGACCAAATTAATTCATGCTATAAAACTTCCAATGGGATTCCTTTGTCAGACTAATTTGCGGAAAAAATGTCAGAAAAACATACAGAATTAGCAATGGCGTGACGGAAAGAAAGTATGTTCGATCGGCCAACATAATGGGTTATCCCTTTTGCCTCAAGATCGAAAAGAAAATTTGGTTGCCTTGATAAAAGCAACGTTGTATGTTTACTTGTGGTAACATAAGCGCGAGTACTGATATTATTTTGCTTCAATTCTAGTGGCCCAAATGATTCTGCTGCAGGTAAGTTGCTAACAACTTATAGGAAAAAGAGTAATAAACAGAATTAGCAGTTTTTAGATTGCTTTAGGGTAAGCAAACGAGGCACTGATCTCGATAACTCTCGGATACGGCCACCAAAAGCAACTCTGGTACGGACGCAGAGACAGAGGCTGACAGCGGAACCCTGTTCCCGGCGCGGTGACTGTCCGTCGTTCGCTAGATCGTGCGTTGTGCGTGGCAGACAATGGGAGACGAGGCAGGACCGCGCCCCTTTCATGTACCGCTGATTGATACCCTCGATCTAGTCCAACGTACTGCTGGTGCTGCTTGCTGCTCCTGCTGGGGACATGGATCCTGTCCTCATGCCATCCTGTCCTTGCCCTCGCTCCGTTACGTTATCCTCCGCACGCAGGATTTCAGTTACATAATCAGGACCTGATGGAGCCACGGGAAATAGTGTCTCTGGTCCAGGTCGCAGTGATTTTGGGAAAACGTCAATCATAGCTTATAGTTGATAGGATGAATGTGCCGATTGTCACGTCCTAGTTATTTTTCCGACTTTCTCCTTACTCTTCGCCATTAGCTACATACTGATGATTAAGGGCAACGAGTCAGCAAGAATAGTTTATTCTTAGTATAAAAGGTCAAGTTCACCCTTTACGAAAGAAATAATTTGAAATCATTATCTCTCTCTTTAGGACAAAGTTGGAGGATTCTATTGTAAATGGAGCAAACAATTGGGAGAAATGGTTGCATCAAAAGTAGATTCATGAGTTTTACACTCTGCCCGTGACGCAGGGAAAACTGCTTCAAGGATTGTTTTTCGCTGGGTTTCATTCTCTTGGCAGTTACACTACACGGATTAAGCTAAGCATTTCTATCTTAGAGGTAATACTCTAAAAGAGCTATGTCGCAGAAGCCATTGGCGTTTTATATATTTATGTATAACGGTGCCTTAAGGACTTGTCCGCTAGTCATCTTAAGAATTAATATAGCGTCATTGTTATTGTGATTGATGACACGGTCCAGAGAAAGTACACTACGAACTATCACTTTTACTTAAAAATCAAATACCCGCTATTAGGGATTCTGTTTGAAACAAAAATAAGTAATAATATCGAGAATTACAACAAAATGGGATAATCATTCTACAATTTCAGCTTTGTTCATATTTATTAATGAATGCGCAATCTCGCCAGGAAGAACACCGAGGGACTTGATATAAAACAAAAATTCCCCGATTCGACATTTAGAATCAATTTGTATTAATGTTGTTGTATTTGTAATATTGGTGTTCCTCCGTATACCTGTTGAGTTTTTATGATTTACCCTTCCCTCCCTTTCTTCTATCATTCCTTCGCTAAGATTACCTAACTTCCACTGTGTCCGCAGCCGACTTACCATATTCGTGACGGGCACGGGAAAACTGTGGAAAACCCGTTTTAGCACAGACGGCCGTACTTTTTCCTGATTTCCCGATACATACACGAAGGTAACTAACTTAAGGTGATGTGTTACATTGACTAATTCACTTTACAGTTCTTGTTATTGACCGACCAGTAGCACATCATCTTGAGGAAATACACTAGAGTGGGTCAAAAAGAAATTTTTTTGTTAACTTGAAACATAAAAAAAACTATAGTTTGGATACTGATATTAAACCTCGTGGGAGGAGAGCTTCGTGCGATTTTTTTTTAGCTTTTTGTATTTCTCATTTGATTTACACGTTGAAAATCACCTCGTGTCTCGGGACCGATCTTATTATTTTTTACACGATGAATGGTCCTATGTATGGTAACACATGATAGCTGGCACGATTAACTTCAATTCCGTATATCATACAATATTTTATGTCGCATAGTTCCCAAGATCACAATTCTGCGTTAACGGATGTTTCTTAAATTTCAAAAAATTGTTATCTGAGAAAAACCGCAATCTTTCTTATTAGGACGACTGTAAAAATTTGTATATAATTTCTCAAGGACATGGAAAAACTGTCCTTCGTGCAATTAAGCCGTATTTGTGATTACTATTATTGTTACTATTTAACAATTACATGCTTCTTAAAATGGCAATAAATGTTGTTTTCTACCATTGATATCTAAGAATCCCAGTTTATACAATAACATTGAGTATGTTAAAAGACGACACCGGGTGGATTTTCGTAAGAGGTTGCATAAAAAATCTTCATATTCTTCCTTTCCAACAATTTGTTACAAGCAAAGTAGGAGAGTAAATTCTTCACGCTACCTCTTGGAAAAATCTAAACCATGCTGTCTTTGTACGAGGCTCGATATTATGGAATGAAGCGAGATTTTCGATCGTGTATAGTAGTGAAAAAAATTCCTAGTAATCCGATCTGAATACGAATTTTCACTGTATTCGTACCAAAGGAGATGACAGTTCGTCTTCTGCAACAGTTTTTTTCGGAAAAGAAAAAACAGACATCTGTTTACGCAGAATTGAATATCTCAGGGACTATGCGGCCTAAAATGGTTTACGATATGCGGAATCAAAGTTATTCGTGTACTAGATTTATATATATGAATTTATTCACTCTTGGACATTTTTAATTTTATTTGATTTTACGCCTTTTACATAAACACGCAAACAGAAATGCTACTCATGTAGATTTTATAATATTGTAAAATTTATTTAATATTGACCATTATTTGAGATCGTTAACATTGCGCAGAATTGAAAATTAATTATAAATCGAATTATCAATACAGCCATCAAAATACTAAAAAGAATAATGATTATCGGCACACGCAATATAATAACTTCGGGCATATTAATAGAAAATCGAATATTCAATTAACAATTCAACTCTTCCGTCTGAGAATAACACGCCGCATTACAATAATAATTATTTACAATAATGAGCTATGCAAGCAATTCGGATATAATTATCTTAGAAATAATGGAAATTTGTACTCAGCTTAGTTTTCCGCAATATAGAAGTAAACGTGGTCCAGAAATACCCAGGCCCAGGATTTATGATAAGGACACACGCCGTGATAATATCTACGGAGGCGCGATGCTCAAAAATGAATATCCATTCAATCAGACGATCAGGAAGAGAGTGTCACTAAACCTTTTCGTAAATGCGAGATCCTAAGATTCACGGGATATATCGGAGCACGTCGGCTCTTTTCGTCAGGAGATTCATGAGTAGATATCGATTGATTCCAATATCGATATTTACTAAAATCGTACAGGCGCGCGAAGAAGGTTTGAATTTTAAATTATAATTACTACATTCGTTAGGACTATTTAATGATACCATGCCCGTAGCACTGTTTATCGTGTACAAATATAATTATATTCTATAGTCCAAGCAGAAGACTTGATTTTCCGCGTGGTAATCAAATGGGAAATTCAAGAGGTCGTTGAGCCATCTCTAAAAAAAATCGTACAGAACTTTCCTTTAAAATTTACCTCTCGTTAACTGGTTGTTGAGCCAGCCAGTACACGGCTAAGCGGTCACCCATCCAAGTATCGACCGCAAACCATGCTGCTTAACATGATGTGTTACACGCTTTTGATTGGTATCGGCTCCGGCGTGACGTCATTCGCCGAAGCTAATACCAATCAATTATTCATACACGGCTAAAGCAACATAAATCAGTTACACGCTTTTGTCGTTCTCTCTCGCTTTACTGCGATAGCCAATACCGTTAGCTCTGTCGCACTTATGTCGACGCAGTGTAGCACACCACCTTAACTCGTGGTACTGCTGAAACCGCACACCGACCGCTTAACCACCAGTGTCGGTTTGTATTAATAATGTATTAATCCCTGTTAATAGCTGAAATGTTTCATAATTTTCCACTCCGATATCCACCCTAATTTCCACTGTGAAATAAATTCCACTCCGTTAATCCGGTCCCTTACTTGTGTCTAAACACGATCGGTTGAGGAGGGTTAGCGTCAAAAGAAGGTCCAAAAATAAATTCTGATTTTTTTTACGTTTTGGTATGGGCGTTCTAAGTTTGAACGCAAAGTTTAACGAGTTCGTGTTCACTGTTTCGGCTGAATGTTTTTTAAATTGTGCGCCATTTAACATTCCTTCTTATGATGAATCGTGAATTAACAATTTACTTAAACGTTTTCTGGAAGAGTCCATGTGGAAACATTGCAAGTGAATGTTTGAAAAAAGTAAAGAATATTTCAAGGATGCTTTCTGCGATGGTTTTAAAGATTTGGTGTTCACCCTTATTTAGAAATTAACAAAAATGGAAATGAAAAAGACGATTTTTCGTTGCGAACAGCGGCCATGATGGATGGCAGCGGCAACATTGCACACAGTATTGGCGGGCGATTCAAATGTTGCTGCGTTCATTCAAGGGATGCGGTAGTTCTGCGCCAAGTATAAAATCATATATTACGATACGAGTGCGATGAAACTTTTTCTGACGAGGGTAAGTTTGCAGCACGAGCCGAAGGTGAGTGTTGCTATCTAGTTGAGAAAAAGTTTCTCGTGCGAGTTTCGTATACAATTTTGTTTCACGAGTGCGAGAAGTAGGCACTTCTTGCACGGCGTTGCATAATAGTACATTATGCTACAAGGGAGAAAAGGGCAGAAGTTTTAGCGAGTGCTCGGTTTGCTGCCCAAGCTCGAGGTAAAAATCTCACGCTCCCACCCGCGTAGCATACGATACTTATTTTCCAACTGCACTAAAATCACGGTAACGTCATCTTATCCGTCATGTATATATGTATACCAATATGTATACATGTGTGTTTGTGAATTCTCGATCGAAGGTGAAGTTAGAACGCGGAATATCTATATTATACCGGCTATCACCGGAGTCACTCTGCTGGACGACGTACCGAAGGGCGCGAAAATTTGAAAAAACCAAATTATCGTGAATTTGGAGAATTTTCGTAATGTTAATGCTGTGCCTGTAGTTGTATACTGTACTTGGACCCCATCTTGTGTATGAGATCCAAGGGCGAGGCCCTGCCGAGGGGTTAGGAGTCGAAGCCCGCCCCCCCCCCCCCCTCTCCCGCGTTGAAATGAATATGACCATAGTACTGAACAAATTACACATAAGATTTTAATGTAGTCTAATTAGCAAGAAGTAGCATTGAGCACATATGAAACGTGCTGAAAAGATTGGTTTCGCATAATACTAATCCCAAAATGTTATTAACAAATTGGTGAAAAAAACAATGGTTCAACAAACAATCAGTCAACCTATCTTTTTTTCTAATGAAAATGATATGTTAATTTATTTGAATGCATACGAATTTTTTTAGATTTTTGTCTTTATTTTGATTTTGATGTTATTTATTTCAAAAAATGTGCGCGAAAGAACGATTTTTGGATATGTGTTCGGCATAAAACCATCTACTACACTCAAGATTTTTTTGCAAAACGCATATTCGAAATTTGTTATGTACTGTGCATTTTTCAAAATAAAAAAAATCAAAATCAAAATAAAGAAAAAAATGTTAAAAAATTCGTATGCATTCAAGTAAATTAACATATCATTTTCATTAGAATAAAGTTAGGATTGTTTGTTGAACAATTGTTTATTTTACCAATTTGTTAATAACATTTTGTGATTATTATTATGCGAAATCAATCTTTTTAGCACGTTTTATATGCATTATTTTTGTGCGATTTTTATCCCATCTAGGAGTGATCGAAATTGTCTCTAAAACTCACTTTTGGCGGGACTGTACGTATACATCCTTAACCACCAGCTGCTCACCCATCTACACTGGCGTCGCTCTGCGTCGTTGCGAGCGCTGCGGTAGTCACACTGCGAACTGCTTGCCGGGCAAAAAAGTGGGCATGATGCCCTAGGGAGTTTTGGTCCATATTTTTGCCCACCGCGCAAACGCACTGCTCGCGGTCAGTTATCAGCGACACACCTCCCGTTTTTTTTGGGTCGATAACATGTCATTTCAGCGCAGTCGAGAAAAAAAAATTCATATACGCATTCGCTTTGCATATCTCTCTATAGTATATAAAAGTTTCGCCGCCGCCGACGCGTCAAGAATCGAGGGACTTTCAAGGGAAAAATTCAGGGGGGTCTGTGAGACCCAAAGTTCGGATTATTTTAAATTCAACATCAGGCGCTGACCCGGATTATTGAGTCCCTCAATAGACCCCGAGCCCGAATTATTCTAAGGCCCTCAATGCGAGCGCACGCAGCGCGCGAGCCACAATAACATCCTAGTGTATACATACTATACAAGTCATTTAGAATATATAGATGATGAAATTGGTGTGCACATGTAGTCGTCGTTGCGCCGCAAAGCTCGGAGAAGTCCGTGAACAATAACGAATGCTTACAACAAAATGCGACGGCTCAACTCGGATGATGCACCGCGCACGGCACCAAACTGTTAAAAACGTAAATGTTAACGCGGCGCTGTTGCCACGTTTGGCATCGAATTTTGGATAATTGAAAATAGTAAAAAGTACTTGGATAATATTGGAAAAAACATACGGTAAATCCAAAATTTACTGAATGCCCGGAACGAGAAACAGTTTAGTTTGGATGATTGGAGATAGGTGGCGCAATTAGACCCGAGGTAGCAACCCTTCCGAGTTTCTCAGACGGAAATTCGAAAACGAGGTGAAGGAGCTAACACATATAAATATAATTCCAAATTTTTTTAATAAATTAAAAAACCTATTCAAACATGATATGGAATTATATAAACCGTAAAATTCTAGCTATCATAGGTGAAAGTTTTTACTTTACAGAAAAGTAAGGGAGAAAAATTAATAGATTCCAAATGTTTGATTTTCCTATACAGGAAGATCGATAACAACGGAATCTTCGGCATCGTTCGACTCAGACCCGAGTTACGATTTGCCAAACTCCCATCAAAATAAAAATATCAAAGGCTGGCATCGTCAAAGCATCATAACATCTATTCAATATTTACTTTACAGAGTTGGCCACACTTATAAACCCTTATGTATAAGCATAGGCTTTCCTTACCTGCTCCTCTCCTCCAGAATTGCGCTCGACCCTCCTTACAGTTAGGTGATTGATATAAATATAAACAAGCCTTCTCAACACACGTTCGCGGTTAGGTTAGGTTCGGCAACTGATCCTGCCTACCCCGCACCAAAGAATATGGACGTGCATAGAAGTGCAGATCCTATGCTTCGTCTGAAGCTGCGCAGAAACTGGAGTACGTATAAGAAACAACCAAAATACATGGTACTCCAGTTTCTGCACAGCTTCAGGAGGAGCATAGGATCTTCACTTCTATGTACATCCATATTCTTTGCCCGCACGTACGTAGGTGGCGCCAAACAATATTATTCAAACAAAACTGGCTGGACTCTAAATGACAAAAGCATCTATACGTATATTCGAGATAGATTATGTCTAGCTTCTCGTCAAACATCCTGCGACATGAAAACTAAATAGATCATAAATAGCCGAGTCATCGATAGGTGTATTTTACCCAGATTATACATCGTCCCTCTACAGAAAACCTTTTAAAAAAATAGCTAAACGCTCGGGTTAAAATAGTTTATCCCAGATTTTCAGACGAGTGAAGTGACTTACGAAATGGTCGAATAGCAATTATATAATGACGACCCATTGTACATGTTAATTCTTCGAGCATTAATAAATAAAAAATTATTTAACATTGTGTCTCGTGTTGAATGTTATTCAAAGCGTCTCTCTAATATCTACACATTTTGTAGTTGCATAGCTATGTTCACATACTAGAGGGATTCATTTCCCAACAGCGAGAATTCCGGGACGTTGCAACGCTCAAACTTGTGCCCGTTTCTATTGAATAATTCTATGCATCTCTTAGTACTAGAAGAATTACTGCCCTTGAGCATAAGACTCCGCAGAATTTCCCACGGGTAAGCGATGCCTAGACGCTTAACGTATGGTTTTATTTTTCTGGGATTCCTTCACCTCCGTACATGACTCTATGCATCACCGCTATTACGTCGCTGTTTTCCAGCTCCATACAACGGCTCATGCTTTTGCAGTATGTGTATTGTTCTCATAAAGAATTTTCATCTCTGATATTTCGCTTGGCAATAAAACCTGCAACTGACAAAGAATGACCCTTGTTGAGCATTCAATATGCCATTCACGATTCACTTCACTATTTATAAATAGCATTGTACAATATGCCGAATTTGTTGCAAAAAAAAGCAAATTCTAAATAAAAAAGAATAAAAATAAAATCATGATACTAGCACAGATACAGAAACAGCGCGCAACTTTTGACTATTAAGAGCTTTAGTAGCAAGTAAAAATATTCACGAAATATTAGTTTCACATTCTAGTCGTTTAACTAATAAGGACACAAACGACACAAACCTACAAGTATTACATAAAAACTGGTTACTGAAGGTCGTATAAAAATAGAATTCCTCTTTAAAAAAAGACATAGCACACTGAAAATCGATTAGATTGAAACGGTGAGGCAAAAATAGTAAATTCTTCTTGCGAACATCATGTTCAGCCATAAGAACGGCGGGCGAAGCGGGCATGTTGTTATTAGTAATAGCAGAGATGAGTAGGGAGATTGCCAGTGGAGCGATATTCTTGAGGCAACTTTTTTGCCGTCTTTGCAGCGCCACCACACTGGAGAGTTGCCGAACTAGACCCATCTTTTTGATTGGTCGAATATATACAGGGAGGACACGGTGAAACTAGACAGCGCAAATGCGCTTGCGCGTCAAACCGACGGTTCCCACTCTATGCGTGCAGACCGAGTAGTAAATAAACCTTGGTTTCTGGCGTCTGCCCTACCAGCTCAGGTAACGTCCCTTGCCCCTACCACTACCCTTACTGGCCCATTCCGATGGCGCGTGGGGACACAGTCGCCCCTCGGATGAGACGCACTGGCGGCCGTGGGCAGTAGCCAATCAGGCTTCCTAAATTCTCACGGAGCCGCATTGGACTGTCTAGTTTCACCGTGTCCTCCCTGTATAGATATACTCGACGTGGAAAAAAATTGTGCGCTTCCGACCCATCTTTCTGATTGGTCGAGTATATATAGATATACTCTCGATGGGAGAGGTTCGTGCGTTTCCGTAGCTTGCAACCGCGCTTGATCCTTTGCGCCCGTCCCAACGTTGCTGGGACCATGCATTTGAATTTCAGCTCATCGCACGGACTTCGGTATACAGTCTTCGAGCCTTGCTTGAACATATCTTAACCGTATCAATAAAGAATTCAAAATATTCAAGCAAGCTCGGCAGACGTACGCCAGTTCACTCACGCACCGAACGAATTTCTTCCCGTTGATTTTTTTTTTTTTCAGCGTTGATACGTAATTTAATGAATATATCTTCGCAGCAACGAATTTGTTGTTGCGAGGATATATATATTTTTTTTCCGCGTTCAAGAATTTTCGATAAGCATGTTTGGGTAACGTACGTTAATATTCGGAAGTGTACGGTGGTTGTGCGCATAGAGGATCAGTCTGGTAGCCTGAGGGTTCAGAGTTCAAATCACCGGTTTGTTTGTTTTTCTTACATTTTTTTTTTTTTTTTTTAAGACCCGTCCTTGCATTGCTCACATGGGGGTGCGAGCAATGCAAGGTCGGGTCTGAAAAATTTAAATGTTTATTAACCATCAAATTCATACGAAGAATCAAAATTACATGTCAGACACAATACAATGTATACGTTTCTCGGAAATCCATTAACAACGTATGGAGGCAAACTGTAAACAAGTGCGAGCACTCCGGTTCGTCTCGATCATTTGATTTTTTCAAGTGGAGAGTGAAGTCAGTTTTGCGTCTCGCAGTTTTTTCAATTTTTTTTTATTCGTAAATATGCCATAAGAGCCCATGTTAAAATGTATGCATAAAAAAATCCATTTTGTGTAAACGATGTAGACGAAAAATCCCAAAAAATTTATGTGAGTTTGTTATGTATTATTAAAAACGCGGTAATTATTTTAGATTTTTCTGGGCTTTTTCAATTATACTGACGAACCTTCTTAAAAAAAAAAAATTGTAAAAAAAAAGAAGTTTACCGCTGACTCGAACTCCGAACCTTCCGGCTATCAGACTGATTCTCTACGCGCACGACCACCGTACACTTCTGAAAGTCATTGTACGTTACCCAAACATGCTTATCGAAAATTCTTGAACGCGGAAAAAAAATATATATATTCTCGCAGCAACAAATTCGTTGCTGCGAAGATATATTCATTAAATTACGTATCAAGGCTGAAAAAAAAAAAATTAACGGGAAGAAATTCGTTCGGTGCGTGAGTGAACTGGCATACGTCTGCCAAACTTGCTTGAATATTTTAAATTCATTATTGATACGGTTAAGATATGTTTAAGCAAGGCTCGAAGACTGTATACCGAAGTCCGTGCGATGAGCTGAAATTCAAATGCATGGTCCCAGCAACGTTGGGACGGGCGCAAAGGATCAAGCGCGGTTGCAAGCTACGGAAACGCACGAACCTCTCCCATCGAGATTATATCTATATATACTCGACCAATCAGAAAGATGGGTCGGAAGCGCACAATTTTTTCCACGTCGAGTATATCTATATATATTCGACCAATCAAAAAGATGGGTCTAGTTCGGCAACTCTCCAGTGTGGCGGCGCTGCAAAAACGGAAAAAAAGTTGCCTCAAGAATATCGCTCCACTGGCAATCTCCCTACTCATCTCTGGTAATAGTATATTACATAAACAACCGCTCAAAAATGCCTGTAAGAACATATAATATCAATGAAAGAAATTTCAAAAGGAAAAAAGTGAAGCAACATTCTGGTCATATGTGAAAATTTTCACATCTTGTCGAAACTGATGATAAACTAATTGTTCTGCTTAACTTTTAATTGTCTGGTGGTTACCAAATATTTCCTGTGGAATATGCCAGTATTAAGCTAGTTTCATACTTTCGCAACATCACATTTGTCGTACCCGTCGTCAGCGACGAAATAGCAAGTGAGGAACGATCAAAGGAGACATTCCACGACACCAAGAATCTACGGTATTGCTTGGCTTGCGTTCGCTGCTGGAATGGCAACGTCAACAACGACGCCGAAATGCAAGTCGAGTGTGTTGATGCCGCGAGGAAATTAGTGGAACGAGAGAGACTCTTGCTCATGAAAGACGATATCCGCAACGACATGTCAAGTTGGCAAAGCGTCCCGGGGGAGCAATATTTCGTCGACACGAAACTATCATTTTCCGATATATTTAGTATCATGTTTTTTCGTCTTGATTACCCTATCTTAAAAAAGACATGGCACATCGAAAGGGCAAACATCGAAGACTGAAACCATCTTTCTAGCATTCTGATTGGTCGTCGATGGCTTTGAGATAAAGCTAATTTCAGACTATTGTAATCGTTGCAGGATTGCACGTAGTGCGCTTTTTAAAATGCTATTCTTTACGCAGAAAATCTGATTTGAAATCTGATTTTCTTTTCCTTCTTTTATTTTTCTTGGTGAAAATAAGACATAGCACATGAAAAGTCGATTAGATCGAAATATCGAAGCAAACATACAGTCACGTGAATTGACGAATGCTATAAACATGCAAACTTCATGTTTAGCCATGAAAAGAGACAAATGCAAGAAAAAGTGTGCAAGCGAAGCGAGCACGTTTGTTGCTAGTATATTCTGTGATTTACGAGAAAGATTTCCCCGGATGCAAATATGCGAAATTATTATTGACATGAATAAAAAAATTTATCTTAGCGCGAAAAAAAATTTTCACGTTGACCATATTTTTTAAACAGAATATTGACTGTCTACTCAATAAATGTTTTTTTTTTCGTAAGAATAAAACTAATATTATCATCTTCGAACTGACACTGGTAGCTGCGCGGTCTAGCGATCCCCCGAAAGAAGCAGCATTGTTTGCGGCCATAACTTGGATGGGTGACCGCTTAGGCGTGCACCGGCTTGGCTCATCAACCAGTGAGCGGGCGGTCAGTGTTTCTGAGGCCTCAGTGTATATACTTTACTTTCGCATCTACACCGGAAAGTCAGAAAAATATACGACCGTCTGTACCGGTGCGGGTTTTCGGCAATTTCACCATGCCCATGGCGACTGTGGTACAGTGTAGCTAAGTCGGTTGCAGACCCATTGGAAAGTTAGGTTAACCTAGGAAAGTATAAGTAGGGAGTGATAGGAGTAGGGATCGGAAGGGCAGTGAAAGGCGATTGAAGCCATACCATGAAAAAGATGAAATTTTTTTTTTTAAATCTACATAGAAGACGTATTACCATCTTCGATTACGAGAGATATCGACTTAATTTAGAATGGATACAACATTTTTAATCATTTATTCTATGCTGTTATAAATAGTAACAACAGGGAATAAATATTGCATAGATACATTTTAATCAAAGATTCGATATGAAATTGGATACTTTGAGACAAGCAAAAGAAACTTATGTTCATCTGACGTTCGGAGCGTTACATCATCTAAAATATGAACCTTGTACGGATAATAGATTTAGTTAGAGTTATGGGAACGGTGCGGTTGCACTGCCACGAGGATTTAATTAAATTTAGGTCACGAGTGCACCCTGTAATACAATATAATCTTTAATATAGTTTAATGCAATCCTATATTGCATAACTTTAATCGATAGCTAGTGATGTGACGTAGTTTTAGTGAGTAGATGCTTCTGTGGAACCTTAAATCAATATCAAGGTTCCTCAGAGGCGACAAGTATCGTCTTGGATATTTTTCGTTCGGTCTGGTCATTTTTACGATATTAAATTTCAAATAAATACAGATTCTTTACGCTGAGCTCTTTAGGTTTAATTCATTTTTCATACGGTACGGTAGTACATTCTTTTATTTTTTTCTTCTGTCGATTCTTTAGGTTAAAATCTTTAAGTTGTTTAGGTTCGTGTATTTTCTTCTTCAAAATACTTTCTGATCAAAACTTGCGAAATTCATTAAAGGAATGTGCTCACCGGTTTCTCTGGCTCAACAGGCACGAAAAATGTAGTGCCTAATAATAGGAAAATTAATAACTAAAACAAGAATAATGAAATACCAAAAATATAATTCAACGCTTAGATAACCTCAAACATAAACAAACAGCCACTAGATAAAACAAGATACACACGAGCTAGAGATACCGGAAAACAGATAGTTCATTATGAACGAACCAGAATAGGTTCATATATAAATTGAAAAGGACCCACACCAAGGTCGAAATAGCAACAAAATGGAATAAAATCTTTCAAATTGGCCGCCAATAGCCGGTCACCAACCTCAATATTCATTAAAGGTCCAGACCATAAAACATTCAACATTCATCATATGTCTCTTTCGAATATCGCATGAAATTCTTGAAGACCGTTGTTTGATCATTGACTTGAGTAAATAAAACGCCCCAAATTCTGAAGATGCACATTCGTAGATTGGAATCGGTCATAAGTACCGGTGTTTGATAGGATACACTTGTACAACACTATCGTTATATTATGTTTCAACCGTCCAGTTATCAGCGTTACATCTTAACGAGTATTTCCCATTGCTCGGGTTTCTGAGTGCAAACCAGACCGAAACATTTGTGTACCTAGTATATTTTGGTTAGCTAGTATATATTGACTACGAGAATACGTATATATTACGTAGGCATACATAGCGTGTGTAGAATACACAACGATGTCCTCCAGTCGGGGATTGGCTCGAATTTCTAGTTCAGCGAACCGGAAGCGATTTCGCGTTTCTCTTGTGCTATCGCTTTCCGCATAACGATCTGCGCTAGCGTGGAAATGACCTGGGACGCTTCGTAGCCTCATTTCCGGAACTTGGGTTGATCCATGAGGCTATGTATAATACATCTCCCTGATTGCAATACAAATGACAGCATCAAACTAATTTTCTTTGATACAGCCAAAATTTCCATGACGTATTATTTTTTCTTTTCCGAACGACTTACTTAAGGAATCAAATTTTGATAAGTGCTGTGGATAATTATTGCAAGTTCATAACTACTTAGTCAGGTGTACGATCAATGGTTATGAAACTAATTTTCTTGAATGTAGTCAAAATTTTTTTGCAATTTTATTTATTTTTCTTCTGCACAAATTATTTAAAAAAGTAAACATCTTTTTATTGGTGCGGCAAATACTATTGTGAGTTTACAACTATTTAATTGTGAACGATCAATATTTATCAAACTAATCTTTTATAATATTCTGCCAATTTTTCCCCCGCAAAAATTGTTCAAAAAATTGAACAACTTTTTATAGGTGCGACGAATACTTATAGTGAGTTCAAAATTACTTAGTCAATTGTACGATCAATGTTTATCAAAATAATCTTCCATGATATTTTATTAATTCTTTTTCTGCAGAAATTATTTAAAAAATTGAAAATCTTTCTATAGGTACGCAAATACTTATTGCAAGTTCATAACTATTTAGTCAATTGTACTACCAATGGTTATCAAACAAATCTTCTATGATATTTTATTAATTTGTTCCAAACAAATTATTGAAAATATTAAACATTTTCTCACAGATGCTGGAGATAATTGCTGCAATTTCAGAGCTATTTAGTCAATGCTACAATCAATGTTTATCAAATGATACAATGATGTACAAACCTACCGAGGTGTAACGTGGCTGGCCATGACAAACGCGGGGCTGCAACAGGATTCGGGTGCCTAACCGATCGAACTATCGTTAGGGTTTCCTCTATAGTGGCTGTATAGTTAGACACTATGCGACACTATCGGGCGAACGGAGACAACGGCTACGGACGTCGGATACCCTACAGACGCCCTCTCGATTAACGACCAAATTGGATCCACACGCGAACGCAGCCCCACATTGCGCCTCGGGTACAGATGCATCGCTGCGATCCCGACGCCATTAATTCCGTCGAGGCTCTCGCGATTACCTGGACCAGCCGAGGATTATCCGAGGTTCATCGGATATGGGTAGCCTTCGGATCTTGTGGCCGCAAGAGCCAACGAAGGTATGCATTGGATAGAGCTAATTTCGATCACGTTCTTAGACAATTTCACACGTTCTTATGTCGAAATAATTGTTTTTATCATAAGACATTTTTTCTTCAGTAAGAAAATCATCCAGCAGTTGAACGGATATAGTAAATTTGATTCAATATAAAACTAGCAATAACGTGCTCGCATTGTCGTTCCTGAAGATGGACGGACAACTCTTTGAACGACGTCATTTTGGCTCGTCCGATTATTTGGTCAAGCGACGTTATTTATCTACGTCCTAAAACTGTGTCACGACCTTTTGGGCTAATCACGATCGTTGTTTCAACGGTTTTGCAATATTTATTCGACATACCCATTTTTACGATGGGGTCAATTTTCCAAGTCGTTTTTTAGAAAAAAAATTTCCATCTTTTTGACGTAGTAAGTGTTTGTGAATTTTCCGATTATTTTGTCGAGGTGTCGGGTTGGCAACTTTTCTTCAATCTTCCAATTATTCTGACGAGGTGACCGTTTTGCAACTATTTCTCAATTCCCTTACTATTTACTTATATATTCCGTTGTTGGGACTGTTTTAGAACGGATATTATAGTTTCATTCATTCTTAGAGATGCCACAATTTCGGGTGAAGAGAAAAATACAATGATGGCAAATGAGTGAAGTGTTTCTCGCGAACGGATTGAAGCTAAGGTGTTCATAAAACTACGAAGACATTTTGGACGTGACTGCATTTTATGTGCAGAGAAGAAGAGCTACCATTCGGAGATGATGCTTCTTAGTGTTAGTCTATAGGCATTACTTCGGTGAAATAAGCACAGCCATCAGACTGTCTTGTTCTATTATCTCGATATTTTGGGACATTGAAGAATTAATAACAAGCTGCATAATTCATTTTAAAACAGTCCCTACGATGAAATAGAAGAAAAATTGAAAAATAGTAACCACGGCAGAAGAATAAGAAGATTGAATAAAAGTTACAGAACAGTCACATCAACGAAATAAAAGTACGATTCAGAAAAAGTTGCAAAACAGTCACTTAAGTGAAATAATAGATAAAATTTGAAAACAGTTATTACGACACGAAAATGGGAAACCCTAAGAAAAACGTTTCCGAACAGTCACCTCATCTTCAAAATGGTTATATTGTCGGTTTGTAAAAAAGGTCGTAACAGAGTTTTAGGACGTAGATTAATAACGTCGCTTGACCAAATAATCAGATAGCCCAAAATGACGTCGTTGAAACCGTCATCGAGAACGACGGGGTCGCTTGACTCGCATTCTTTTCCATTGTCTTTTCTTTTGTTTCTTCGTATGAGGTATGACTAAATATGATATTTGCATGTTAATACCATTCGTCATTTTAGGTGACTCTATTTCTGCTTCAGTTTTCCAATATAATCGACCTTTGATGTGACATATCTCTTTCCTACGAAGGAAAATGTGTTACATCCCCAATAAGATATATCCTGGCGAGATGCAACCCTCCGAGCACCGCTGCATATCCCAGAAAAAAGCCCTGTAGTCAGTGTTCGGTAAAAGTGAAAATAGATATAGTGTCATAGAAGGGGTAGACGGGGGGTAGTTGTAAAAGAGAGGTGTAAGGCCCTCTATTAGCTCGTAACCGACAAATACCCCACGCAATCAGCAGGGAAGTGGAAGACGGCAGATTGACAGCCAATGAAGCGTGAACTTTGCCCTCTTCAATCTCCCAAAAAATGTATTCACTAGATCTAAGACGGAGAAAACTAATTTGTAAAGGGGGACACGATAGTTTTTCCGACCAATTAGAAGGATCGAGAAACTGCCCTCTCCTAACTCTGCGTAAGACAAGAAGCTGCCTCTATTAGTATATAAGCACAGAATTTTTGTATTTTAATAAGTCACGAAATATAAAAGCACCGGGCAACATCTCCTAAGCTAAGGGAAATAGTTATTCTGTAAGAATGTAATAGTCAGTTTTTAAATTTTTGTACCAACGATCTACAGCTCTTAAGTAAAAGTGTTAAATGTAGTTCAACTAGTATGTTCTCTACGATAACCAGAATCTTCAGGAATTAATGCAGTACAGTTGCATTCATTCTAATCTTAACTCCAAAACCCAGAACATACTGCAGAACAGTTGCAAGCGTTCATTCCTTCAGAACCTTCGAACCCAGAGCGCAATGCAGAACAATTGCAAACGTTCATTCCTTCAGAACCTTCAAGCCCAGAGAGTCCTGCAGAACAGTTGCAAACGTTCATTCCTTCAAAACCTTCAAACTCCAAACGTTTGCAGAACAATTGCAAACGTTTCTTTCCAAAGACTGTCGTTTTCTCTCGCAGATAGACCCAGCTAAAAACAGTTAACGAATGCGGATTGTTGCAAGCGTTTTACTTTAATAACAGCTGACTGTGCGCGGGGAAGCGAAGACATAACATTTCTCATAATTCAAAACTTAGAATTAATTCTTAGTCTTGTTTATTTTATTCCGAAATCTAATTTTCATTCAACTAATGGGAAAGCGAAACGTCGCGGTGGTAGAAAATACCAACTTAGAAAGTTAATGGCACAACATTTAGGCATTCCCCATCCAATTAAAAAGGATCCATTTTAAGCTTATTTCACCAACGAATAATTAGAATCAAAGAACGTAATTCCTAAATCAAGTTCGTTCAATTTGATTAAAATCACATTTATTATCAACTTTCCCAAAAGCAAATACATACCCCAGAATGATCCTCGATTCAATTTTTATTTCAAGAAAGAAAATCCTTTAGAAAAGTAATCTTACATTCAAATCGCTCTAGCCCGGATTAATTACCTTCTGCTTAGGTCCAAAACAGGGCGATTGTTCTTGTTATTCGGACGTAACAAATGAAAGAAAGAAAAGAAAATCTATTTTCAGAAGAAAAATGTATTCTATTACACAACTGCGAAAAAAAACAGCAATTCAAAAAGCGCGCCACGTGTGATCTGGAGCGATTACAACAATCTGAAGTTGAATTTACGTCAAGGCCATCGAAGAGCAATCAGAATGCTAGAAAAGTGGCTTCTGTCTTCGTTATTTCGACTTTCGATGTGCCATACCTCTTGTAAGAGGGGACGATTCAGTGATTTTTCATCAGCATAATCAAGACATTATTTTTGGGAAATTTGTGTTGTATAAGGTTTCCGGTCTTAGATTTCCATATAGGAATACTCATTATCGTCCAAAACATCTAGAAAAATAGTTTAGACAATTTGGCTGGATATGAGAGTGTATTTGGAGTACTCGCTGATCTTCATTTAGTATTAATTGTAGAGAATCGCGCGACGCATTTTGTTTTTATGAGATGTTAATGATTTTGTAATATGATCGTCGAGGTATTAAATTTAGGCAAAATCTGTTCAGAAGTTCGAGTTTCATGCAGTTTTGAAGTTTGAAAAAAATTACTTTATTGTATCGAATTTTGCAAAATTCTAGCTACCTAATAAGTAAAAAAATTGCAAACAAAATAAAGTTTAAAGATGCTGCCTATTTAATTAAGTGAAGATCGTCAGAAATGTTAAGGAACTTACAGGCATTTACACTTTGTTCATTATTCCTTGACAACTAATACTTTACTAACATTAATTTATTTTCTATCCACTTAAAACGGAAGGGCAAGAACCCTACAGATTGCTTCCTTATTTTTTCTCGCTTTTTAAAAAACTCTATAAGTAAGTCAAAATTGATAAACATACTTTTTCAAGTTTTATTATTGTTTTTTGGTGTCACCAAATTCAATAGGTCCAAATTTCAATCCTTATAAAACCATTTTTGATCTCGTAAAATATCAGGAATTTATGTGGTATGTAATTTATGCGTGTCAGAATTGAAAAAGGTTCATTCAAGGATAAAAAAAGGTCCTGAGCATGCCCTCGTCTCAATTTGCATAATTTCCCGGGATGCACTCATAGTAGTGGATGGAATTCGCTCTCGCGGTCTCGCGTCCTTGAACCTTGCGGTCGTAGACTTGAATACAGCGTGATATACGCGTGACTTGTTTGCCCAGGGGTCAGGGGTGATGCTGTAGCCGCCCCCGGCGTCTTCGTGCTTAATCGACCCCGACGAACTCTTGCATCTCAAGGGCACTTTCGGCCTTGCGTAGCTGCGTCGGCAGATCGTCAAGATCCTCTTCGCCAGATCATCTTTAGTCAGATCGTACGAGCCTGGGCCTAATATCAAAAACGGCTTATGTAGAAATCGGCAAATCTTTTTCAGATCCTTGTTCCAATTAATAAACATGGTACTGAATTTCCTGATAGTAGCTTAAGCCGGTTCTAGAATTGAATTTGGGCAAAATCAGTGAAGGATTTCAAATTTCATGTAGTTTTTTCATTTCCAAAAAATTTACTTTGTTGCACAACGATTTTGCCAAATTATCTGTTGAGCACTAATTTCACTGCAAACGGGCTGATGTTCAGTGGTGCAACCGATATATTTGAGTGAAGATCGGTAGAAGAGTTTGGATTTTACTAGAACTCGATTTTTTGGTATTATTTCTTGGCGAATAAAGTTTGAATTGATGCCAAAAATGATTTATCCAAAAATTCAATTGATTTGAGCAAATCTTTTCTGTAAATGGCTTAAACTGGTTTTGGAATTGAATTGAAGCAAAATCGGTAAGGTGGTTTGTGTTTTATGCAGTTTTCAAATATTTCAAAAATGTTTATCTTTCCATTAAATTCTAAAACATTCTATCTGACCAGCATAGATTTCCCCTTCAATAAATGTATGTTCCGTGATGCTACCGATGTAATTTACTAGTAAAAAACTAATACCAAAATGAAATTTCTCAATTTGAAATCAATCGTGATATAAAATTGCAAAATCTTTTTTAGCTTTTTTCTTTTAAATTAATGAACCTGGTGTTGGATTTTCTTCTGGTGACTTAAAACGCGATGCGGCAGCGCCGAAAGGAGCGTAAAGTTTTACAGTCGGAATAGATGGTTTTTCAGCAGGATTGTAAGAGCCAGGTCCTGGTAAATTTTCTATAGATCTAATCTCAAAACGCTGGAAAAAACATACAAATATTAAACCGAATCTTACACAGACAATTTGATTATAACTGAAAAATAAAAGTTTACAAAAGGTGATTAAGTCAAAGTTACTAAATTTCAGTTTAAAGTCTAAGTAAAAGATATATCAGAAATAAAATATTAAAGTTAAAATAATTGTTCAGTATCGAAGGAATTTACGTTTCTGTAATGAATTGTAGATAAATTGAATGAAAAATATTTAAAGAGAGTACAAATTTAATCAGGACTTTGTAATCTGTAGTTACCTTCGCTGAGCGACCAAAAGCCGGAGGTTCAACGACATGTTCATCACAGTTGCAAGAGGTGTTTTTATCGAAAGGACCTTTTGGAAGAGTGTAGCTATTTGGCGCTGGTAGATTCTGTTTTTTTTATAGAAGATTAGCTTAATTTATCAATTATAACATTATATATTTAACAGCCGAATGATTTGTGAGAATGTTCATTTATCAGTTATCAACAAATGATTAAGGTTGTTTTTTTCGTCGGAAATCCAATTCATTTTATTCGGGTCACGATTTATCAAATTTTCGAAATTTATAAAAAGTTTTCGGTCATTCAAGTGTTTATTTAGTTATCTAAAAGGATAATTATGGTTTTTTTTTGTTTTTCAGATTCCTGTAACGGCTTTGAAGGTGTTCATCGTTAGACCAAGTCTCGTTCGAAGTTTTTTTGTATGTTAACAATAAATCCATTGTTGATTACGATTTTTAAATTATAAAGAAATTGAAACTTCCTAACACTTGGAATTAGCTATGCGTAAAAACTCAATCCATCTTTCTAATATCCTGCGCACAAAACAAGGGTTAAGAGTCGACCAGTATTTTCGGCCAATTCTGATGGAAATGCCTTAAGGATTATCCTAATATTGCCGGCTAAACAAATATATAGTGCAATCCAAACCGTTTTGACCAGGATTAGACCTCGACTTTTCCGACCTGGCTCGTAATTTTTTTAGATTGTAGAGTTGGACCCTCATCAAATGTACCAAGTTTTTTATTTTCTTCGTCAATTTCGTTTCAAATATATTTTCAAAGTGACTTATCGAGTGCCATAATTTAAAAAACTGAAAAAGTTCTAAAAAATTCTTTGTTTAATATTACCATTTTCTAACTTATAGCTAAAGTGGGCAAGATTTTTTTTTCATAGTTTTTGAGCTTTATTTAATTATGTATAATTGAATGAATTAATTTTCATAATTATAAAAAAAAGTATGAAAAAATAGAACAAAAATTAAACTACAACAGGCGATTGGTCAAATATTTATTTATGTAAATCCGGATTTTTCAGAATTTTTTCAGAAGGAAAATCTTGCCCACTTTGGCTATAAGCCAGAAAATTTCGATATTGCCATAGAAAAAAAAATCTGGTGCATCTGAGTGTCCAACTCAGTCTACAGAAAATTACGAGCCTAGTCGGAGAGGTCGAGGTCGAATCCTGGTGAAAATGGGGTGGATGCCCCATACACAATTCTTGGTGATTGATTTGAGGACAATTGGTAACAACGAAATTATCTAAGAATCTGTTTTAGAAGAGACGTGCGGTACCTCCGAAAGTTTTCTGCTCCAAAGCACGTCGAGATATCTCGATTGCTTCGATGTTGCCCTTTTCATCGATCGAAACGCTTCGTCTCTTATCTTAGCTGGATCAGTTGGCCTGTCGAGTTTGTATGTGCAAGGACCTGGAGTTTGTTCAATTTTCTTCTCATCTCTTCCAGCCATTAAGCTCCAGAAGTTACCCTTGTATTTCAGCGTGGTAAAATTAGGATCCTACGTGCAAAATACAATTTTTTACAAACCTGCACTACTCTTCGATTTTCTAAAATTCAATTTTTGGAATTCGTTACAGATCATACAAATTCATTTTACGTTCTTGATTATACTTGAAAATAATTTATCGCGACTGTACCATAAAATAATGATTCTGACATCCAAACTGCAATTTCGGCTCAGTAAAATAAACAAAATATAGTGTCCCAATTTTTTTATTGAATCCTCCAAAAAAATGTAGACATCGTGAACTCATGTATAGTTTTTTATAGTTTTACCCCTCGTGGATTTTTGAGAAATCCATTTTGTGAAATTGTTGCAGATCATAAACATTAATTTCCCATTGTTGAGTATAATTAAAAATTATTTCTCGCGGTAGGCTGATAAAATTATGATTCTGGCATTTAAATTTAAACTTTGTCTCAGTAAAATAATCGGAATATGGTATTAATTTTTACAGTGATTAATTGAAATTACAGTTTTTATTTCTGTAGCAAAATGTTTTGTTGAGATTTCAAAATGAAAATAGGTATTATGAATTCATATGTATAGCTTATTATCGTTTTACCCCTCTTGGTACATCGTAGAAATCAACAGACACGTGTTCGTGGCGCGGATTCCTCACGAGAATTCCGCGATTGATGTCGTAACCATTTTCATCTAGTTTCGAGGGAATTGAGGCAGCACTAGGCAAAATTGAGCGAGGTGGGTTACCTAACCACAACTACATTTCAGAAATAATATTTAATGTTCATTAATGCAGAATACAATTTTTTTAAATAACTTTATTTTTACAAAAATATGAATGGGTCATTCCACAAATTAGTGAAAAAACTTGCACCGTATGATCAAAAAATTGACATGAACAACGATTTTTTTTATAGTTTGTGGTCGAGCCGTTTCACAGTTACAACATTTTGAAATTTGCAAGCTATGCCATTCTTGACAAAACGTCATATTCTATAATCTATAACATAACTTTCAATTGAATTTAATTACAGGTCATTTTTTTAAAATCCAAAACGCAATAGTATATTTTTTGTGTGAAAAAAACGAACTTTTCAAAAAAAAATATTAAACAAAAATTTTTGAGCATTTAGTTGAAGAAAAAACTTAATTAAAACTTCAACTTCATTTTTCAACGTCTTGTCCGTATTGCAGAAAATCAATACTATTTCATTCAGCAAAACTGTGAATTTTTTACGGAAAATTATTATTTCATGTTACGTCCTGACTATTTTCCTAATATAATTAATATTCATTTAATCCCCATCCATTTTAGTATTCAGTCTCAACTTCTGCCAATATCAATTCGTCCCGCAACTTCGTGCTTTGTTCATTGCGCTTGTATATTTCGGCTGAACGCACGTGTCAACATCTTTGGGCCGTCGCGCAGTCCCCGAAAATCCCACTCACATTCCGATTCACTCTTTCATCGTTTTTGCTATTAATTTTAATATTCAGTCTTCAACCAATCTTTATTCAATAAACTCATTTATTGAAGGCTCAAAAGCCTAACGTTTAAATATAAACCTAATTTAAAGTATTTAGCAATTACCGTAAACGGCGATAAATAAGCAGTTTTGCCCTTTTTAATTAATTAATTAATAGTGTTAAATTAGTTATGAAAAAAAAAATATATATATATATACGCGTGTGATAATTCGAAATTTGAGTTTCAACTCTTAATCGAACAAGTACTCCCAAAAAATATATCCCTTTCCAACGTCATGTTACCTCGGGACGTAACATGCCACATTAGGGTGGTCCTTAAAAAGGGTGTTTTTGAAATTGCACCGTACCGCCACCTAGATCGATTCGAAATAAATGTTTAAAAATCCTTAATTTTTATAAGATTTTTTTTCTTACATTTAACCGTCCCCCACAAAGGTTAAAATTTCCTACATAAAATACATAGGGTTTTTGGGTCTTCGCTGTCAATCTTTTATTGCGGGACTATTGGTCGGTCGAAAAATCTGAAATTCATACAAATTATGCTTTGAACCAATGACTATATGGAAAAAAATCATCAACCCCCTACCCTTAATCTTTGCCATAGATTTCCACTCCTGAAAAATGAGAGTTGAAGTTTTTTATTTTGAATTCACGGGTTTATCGATTTTAAACCATCGGTATTTTATTATCGGACAATCTGTTGGGAAAAAATTTGAAATTCGCAGAAATAACTGTATAAATATACCATGTGGGAAAAAATCACCAGCCTCTGATCATTTTCGTTTTTTTATAATAATTAATTAAAACTATTATTATTTTATTAATCGGAAATCTCTTTTAAAAAGAATATGGTTGTGTTCCGAATTCCCGTCAACGGCATTAAACCGGGGTATTTCAATGTTTTGCATTTTTTAATGTAAAATAAATTTGGACATGACTTTTCTGTGGAAATAATTCACGTTAAAATAACACGCAATTCGATTGGTTCATTCTGTCAAATAAGGCTAGTGTTTAACTAAAATTCAAACTGTCGGTAGTTTTTTAGTTACAAGCGCCACCACTGGTGTCACTTATGACATAATACTTTCGCAAAAAGATTCTTTTGATTTTGTATAGTAATATTACCCGAATCTCATTCCGCAATGGAACCAAGACCGGATCTGCGTCAAAACATTTTTTCACTTGGTGATTGTGACACACCAATTTACGAAAATAAGTTGCCCTCAAAAAGGCAAGTGCTAAGAGTTTTCTTTTTCAATACACGCGTCGTAAAATTTAGTACGCGTTAAAGCGCAAAGTTGGTAATTAAATAACTAAAGGTGTTTTGGGACAAGGCTCGACTACCGATCCAGAAAGAGAGTCGTTATATCGACAAATTATTGTCTCTTCATCAAGAATGGTGAGGTTTACAGAAGCACAAGACGAGACCTTCGAATGTTCGAAAAGAAGAAGACTTTTCTGCTCGACTTCAAAACTTATTCGACATTGCTCACGGAAATATTTTTAAGGAAGTTGACGAAGTGAGACAAAACTTTTTATCCAACAGATTGTTCCATAATAAAATATTGATGGCTTAAAATCGATAAACCCGTTCATTCAAAATGAAAAATTTCAACTCTTATTATTCAGGAGCGGAAATCTATGACAAAGATTAAGAGTAGGGGGTTGGTGATTTTTTCTTGTCATTGGTTCAAAGCGTAATTTGTATGAATTTCAGATTTTTCGACCGACTGATAGTCCGGCAATAAAAGATTGACTGTAAAGACCGAAAAAACCTATGTATTTTAAATGGGAAACTTTAACCCCCGTGGGGGACGGTTAAATGTAGGAAAAAAATTCTGAAAAAAATTAAGGATTTAAAAAAAATGTATTTCAAACCGATCTAGGGGGCGACACGGTACAAGTTCAAAAACACCCCTTTTAAGGAAAAATGTCACATATTCCTTGAATTTTATTACACGATCCATATTTTGAACATTGAAAGTGAAAAATGGCAAATTTCGCGAATTTCAAACTGCTGTAACTCCGAAAAGATTCGGCAAAAAAATTGGTAAAAACCGAAGAAACTATTTTTCAAATAGGATTTTCAAGGAACTCATTCGTTTTCTTAACTTTAGACCACCCGATACAACTTATTCCAATATTTGGGGAAATGACCTGAATATTACGTTTTAGAATTTCCAGTATAAAGTTTATCATAAGTTTTTGAATTATACTTTTCCTGGTGGTCCTCGCCAGGTTCCAGGATGCACTCTGAGCTCCGGTTTAATGATGCTGAAGAGGTTGTCAGGTAAACTGTACGCCTCTGGACCCGGGCCTTCGTACTTTTTTGGCTTTAGCCGGATATCCGTAAAATCGATGCTGACGCCACCCTAAAGTTTTTCCAAACTATCATTGTAATATAATTCGTCCGGAATTTTCCCCCGCTGAACGGGAAACAGTATACGAGTATACGTTCTGGCACGTGTCGCTTAGCTTCCACGGGATCGTATCTCCCAGGACCTGGAAAACTGCCCGCATCCTTCGAAAGTTGAAGAGTCTTCCGCTCTGCACCACTCAAGAATGGGTACGCCAATTCTGCAATTACGAATTCCAAAAGAATTCATATGAAAACTTTTATTTAAAAACGGTATCGACGATAAAAAATAAAAGTTATAAATATTTAAAATGAGAAAAGATCAGTTTTTAAAGATTGGATACAATTTTTTTTTTTTTTCTGTGGTAAGACCCATAATCGGCAAAGTACGCATTGAAAATGAAACTAAAAAGTGATGAGTATAGTTAGGCGGCCGTGTGTTAGTAAGAATAGTGCATTCGTAGCGGCTACGAATCGACTCACCTCGAGAGAGTTTAAAAACTTTTCTAACTTTCTTATTTATACACAATTTATATAGAACTCGCCTGATGTCGACCAAAATTTGCCGTTATTCTCAGATTCAACACACCTTCGGTGATGACCTTGGATTATTGTGTGTAACTGAAATGTACCAGTTACCCGCAATATCCACAAATAATTTTGAAGAGGAAAGCACATCAGTAAACACAGGCACGTTGGATAGATCAGTGTTTAAAATTTAGTCTGTTAATAGACAGTAATTACAACTTGAAACATTTTTTGTTCTTTTTAATACTTGACGTCGTGACGCTACCGCGTCTCTTGATTTGTGAAATAGATTCCACTTATATATATATATATATATATCCAAGAGATATTGAATTGCAAAATGCATTCGCGAATTTTTTTTTATAACGATATAAATTGTTTTCGGGCATACTCGTAATTCTACCATCTTTAGAGAAATTGAGATCCATTGATATTCAAGAAAGTTATCCTGATTTAAAGAATTGAAAATCAAAGTGGGACATGAATAAAAAGAAAAAATGTTGAAAAAAAGTAAATATTGCGATCACATTATCGCATGGCGCTAAAAAATCATATTTTAAATCATAAAATCAGTGTGTATTTTTTCGGATTTTTAAAAACGGCGTTTTTGAAATTGGTTTTTTCGAGGATTAAAAAATGTTACTGGTGGTAAAAAAAAATCTGAAAAAAATTCCAAGGCCTTTATGGGTCGGTAATAACATCATATCAAAGAATAAACAAAATCTATGAAGGTGAAGGTCATGGCCTGCTGATTTCATGTTGAATGCCCAATATATATATATCGCTTTATCGTACCCTTAATTGTCACTTATACCGATCAATGTCATTTAACTGCACTCAAAATCGAACACAGATAAGAATAATAAAATTGTTTTGAAGAGGGTCCGCAACCTGGACCGTCACGTAAACACAACCATATACCTCACAGTTGTTTCTCTACATTCCTAACACTCGAGGTGGGCCAATTCGTAGCCGCTACTACTCGACTATTCTCAATAATACTAAGAGGCCTGCAAAGTAAAAACTTGCAAATAGCTTCCTCATTATTCTATGCTTCTTACGGAACGACCTCTGTATGAGGAAGTATGGTGATACTTTTACTTCCTCTTTTTGCTTTTTCGGCGCTTCTTGCTTCCTCATAGAAGACGCTTTGTAAAAAGCAAAAAAAAAAGTAGTGAGACAACAATTCGCAAAGTTCTACTTTGCATGATAAGAACTATTCACCTCGGGAGCTAAAAATTGCGGCTGCTAGAGAACGTACAGGCAGTTTTCGAAAAACTCAAAAACTACATTTTTTTCGCCAATTCACACATAAGAAGCAGCGTTGCGTACTGCCAGTGTGCCCAATTTTCAGGTGGATTGTTGAAGCCATTCTACTTCTAATTCTAATTCTAGTGCATTAATATACATTATTGATAAGGTTACCCAAATAGCCATTAAGGTTCACGGTGAGAACACACAGTTAGTGGCACAATGCCGTTCGTTGCTTTCAAATGTGTCGACATAGTGACGGCACGGTGTGCCGAAGCTGCATCAGTGCTCCCACGGTTCCAGCAGAGATGAGTAGGGAGATTGCCAGTGGAGTGATATTCTTGAGGCAACTTTTTTGCCGTCTTTGCAGCGCCGCCACACTGGAGAGTTGCCGAACTAGACCCATCTTTTTGATTGGTCGAATATATATAGATATACTCGACGTGGAAAAAATTGTGCGCTTCCGACCGATCTTTCTGATTGGTCGAGTATATATAGATATACTCTCGATGGGAGAGGTTCGTGCGTTTCCGTAGCTTGCAACCGCGCTTGATCCTTTGCGGCCGTCGCAACGTTGCTGGGACCATGCATTTGAATTTCAGCTCATCGCACGGACTTCGGTATACAGTCTTCGAGCCTTGCTTGAACATATCTTAACCGTATCAATAAAGAATTCAAAATATTCAAGCAAGCTCGGCAGACGTACGCCAGTTCACTCACGCACCGAACGAATTTCTTCCCGTTAATTTTTTTTTTTCAGCGTTGATACGTAATTTAATGAAATTAAAAAAAAAAATTTTCCGCGTTCAAGAATTTTCGATAAGCATCTTTGGGTAACGTACGTTAATATTCAGAAGTGTACGGTGGTTGTGCGCATAGAGAATCAGTCTGGTAGCCTGAAGGTTCAGAGTTCAAATCACGGGTTTATTTCTTTTTTTTACAATTTTTTTTTTTTTTTTAAGACGTGGGGGTGTGAGCAATGCAAGGTCGGGTCTGAAAAATTTAAATGTTTATTAACCATCAAATTCATATGAAGAATCAAAATTACATGTCAGACACAATACAATGTATACGTTTCTCGGAAATCCATTAACAACGTATGGAGGCAAACTGTAAACAAGTGCGAGCACTCCGGTTCGTCTCGATCATTTGATTTTTTCAAGTGGAGAGTGAAGTCAGTTTTGCGTCTCGCAGTTTTTTCAATTTTTTTTTATTCGTAGATATGCCATAAGAGCCCATGTTAAAATGTATGCATAAAAAAATCCATTTTGTGTAAACAACGTAGACGAAAAATCCCAAAAAATGTATGTGAGTTTGTTATGTATTATTAAAAACGCGGTAATTATTTTAGATTTTTCGGGGCTTTTTCAATTATACTGACGAACCTTCTTAAAAAAAAAAATTGTAAAAAAAAAGAAGTTTACCGCTGACTCGAACTCCGAACCTTCCGGCTATCAGACTGATTCTCTACGCGCACGACCACCGTACACTTCTGAAAGTCATTGTACGTTACCCAAACATGCTTATCGAAAATTCTTGAACGCGGAAAAAAAATATATATATCCTCGCAGCAACAAATTCGTTGCTGCGAAGATATATTCATTAAATTACGTATCAAGGCTGAAAAAAAAAATTAACGGGAAGAAATTCGTTCGGTGCGTGAGTGAACTGGCATACGTCTGCCAAACTTGCTTGAATATTTTAAATTCTTTATTGATACGATTAAGATATGTTTAAGCAAGGCTCGAAGACTGTATACCGAAGTCCGTGCGATGAGCTGAAATTCAAATGCATGGTCCCAGCAACGTTGCGACGGGCGCAAAGGATCAAGCGCGGTTGCAAGCTACGGAAACGCACGAACCTCTCCCATCGAGAGTATATCTATATATACTCGACCAATCAGAAAGATGGGTCGGAAGCGCACAATTTTTTCCACGTCGAGTATATCTATATATATTCGACCAATCAAAAAGATGGGTCTAGTTCGGCAACTCTCCAGTGTGGCGGCGCTGCAAAAACGGAAAAAAAGTTGCCTCAAGAATATCGCTCCACTGGCAATCTCCCTACTCATCTCTGGTTCCAGTACGTCGTGCCATGCAAGACGTTATGATACCGTGCAGGCACAGTGCGTAATTGGCACGCCGTGCCGTCACAGTGCTGTCTCATTTTAAAGCAACTAACTGCACCGTGCAGATATGGCGTGCAGCACTGGACAACACGTTTTTCTATCTGGGTTACTTATTATATGTTATAATGTTATTGCGATGACAAATAATGTATTAATATCCATTATTGACAATGTTAATACTGATATACATTATTAGCAAAGTTAATATTGATATTCATTATTGGCAAAGTTAATACTGATACTATTTGGATAGTGGCATATAATGTGCATTATGTAGTGACTACTATATGCGTACAAACCCGTGCAATGAAAATTGTACGTCCAACCAATCAAATGGTGAATGTTGCAATGGCTCTCCCTATACGAAATATCAAATATATTATGATCTAGCACATTTCTATTACCGAGAAATATCTATTTTTCTCATTGCACACTCGCTCACACAGATCCATCTGGACATTTGTTTTTCTAAATCGCTTTACTTTACGATTTAGACCATTCTGCGTATTCTGAATTAAGCATCTGAAAATTTTTTTCTTTGCGTAAACGAAGTGTCCTCTATGAGGGAGCAATTCGAAAAAAAATTATTTTTAGACGATTGCATACAATTATTTTTTGTGAAACCGATGATTGGCAGAGTACGCATTGAAAATGATACTAAAAATAA
This sequence comes from Tromatobia lineatoria, assembly GCA_949699805.1. Classification (NCBI taxonomy): domain Eukaryota; kingdom Metazoa; phylum Arthropoda; class Insecta; order Hymenoptera; family Ichneumonidae; genus Tromatobia; species Tromatobia lineatoria. Next base: position 3,866,572 of record OX453036.1, on the reverse strand, counting down.
AAAAATAAAAATAAAGTTTTTAAAGATACAACATTCAAGTTTTCAATATTTTTTCATTTTTTGTTTTGGATACCAATTTAGCATTGAGCTAGATATTCACCAAGATTTCTTGGCGGTTTAGACGGTTCGTAAACGTCATAACTTCCGGGTCCTACGACTGCAGGTGTCGAAGTCGTCAATTTTCCAAAGCGTGCACTTTTATAGTACGCCATAATTTTTAGAAAAAATCTAAAAATACGAGAAGAATCAATAAACTCGTTATTAATGTAAAGAATTATTCACTAAAAACAGAATTAGAGGGTTAAGCGGTCGTAACGTAAAAGCGGCGAAACAAGAGAACACAAGAGGAAAATCGAAACACGGATAACCAGCTGAAGGTAACGACTTTAGTGTTAGCGAGCTACCTTTGCAATGATTGGCTAACCATCCTAACCCTAGAGCAACTGCAGGTAATCTGTGACCCCGTGAAAACTAATAATTTACCAACAATGATTCAATTATCGGCGTTTTCATCCGGAGAGGATCGTGAATTCGATAGCACAATAAAAATAAATTAAACAATTTTTTAACCACCCGAATGCTTACAAGAAATGTTCACTCATAAAACTCGTGACAGACAAAAAACTATGATAATAAAAGATAAATGAATAAAGAATGAAATAAATTTCGATATCATTTCAATTATCAAAACATTTAAATTAGATCGATTTATTTCTTACCATCAATACAGTTGAGAAACGTCTCATAAACATCGTAATCGTTTCTTAGATACGTATCTAGAGACACATTGACATCTGGACTATAATTATTATTAGAATAAAAATGTATATGCTATATGCAATATGGACATTTGCCAACGCGGCAAAACACGTTACCCGACTGTAGTGAAGGTAGGAAATATTTGGTTCTAATTTGAATGTTTTGATAAATAAAATAATATCGAAAATTATTCCATTTTTTGTAAAATTCTTTATAATTACAATATCTTTTTGTCTGTTGGAAGTCTTATGAGTTATTTCTTCTTATATTAAATTTTTTTAGCAATCGGGAGTTTATGAAATTATCAAATTTATTATCATTCCAGCTTTTTAAATTTCACTTGGTTCGCGCTGCAAATAAGTATTCAATTCCCGAAACTACTTTATACGCTCGAAATATATGTGCATGACATTTGATTTCCACAACTGTGCAGTAAGACTCACGGACAATACGGGAATAGAAATTATTTATTTCTAAGAAAGAAAAAAAGATATGAAGTTTTCTACCAAAAATAATTTTACATATTAGCGGTCTAAGACAATATTTCGAGACACGTTATTTGGTAATATCCGTACGATATATAAAATGAGTAATGAGATACCCGTTATAGAATTATTATTATTATCATTATCACTAAGGACTGAGAGTGTAGTGTGTACCGAGATACAAAATATTATGATGAGAAGTTGACCGCAGTCGATGGCACGATCCAGTTATGGCGCTATATTTCGATAAATACAAAGTACGATATCGTAAAATGTTTTTATCTCTACGAAAATATACCTGATTCTAATTATTTTTCGAATGATTATAAACCGTCGATCGTAGAAGCAATGCGCCAAATTTGATTAAGCAATTGTACGCTGTTTTCGAGAACAACGCTTAAAACTATCGTCTTTCATCGAGAGTAATACAAAACCCACGAATAACGTTCGTTGACCGACTTCTGATGTTGGATTTCAGAACGACTCGTGTCCACAACTCAAGATTTCGACCCCGAAATTCCCCGCACCCTCGTGGTCTTTGCAATCTGCAACTATATCGTAAGTTTTTGAATAAACTAGTCATCTCAACATTTCGTTAAAGGTATTTTGTTTCAACTATGAATCTGACTTCTAGATTTGACTGGAAAAAGGCTTAGTTGGGTCAACCATGGCGCTTGATTATATATGTGCCCACTAAGTTTTTGGTTAGACCAACCAAGTTATTGTTTGGCTAGCCAAATTATAGATAAGAACAACCGAGTTAACCCAGATAGACATTTTAACTTGTCGACAAAAATGCGCCATGTACTGCAGCATTAAGCTGCATTATTAACGCCATAGCGTCCTGATGCCGGTAATGTGCCAGCTAAATTCCGACACGCTGTGCACGCCAACGCGTGTTGGAACTTTGCAGACACATTACCGGCATCAGGACGCTGTGCCGTTAATAATGCAGCTTAATGCTGCAGTACATGGCGCATTTTTGTCGACACGGTAAAATTTCTATCTGGGAATTCTTGACCAATTAAATTATTGGTCACACCGACTAAATCAACTTGGTCAAACAATAATATGGTTGGATCTAACTGATAACTTGACTGATTAACAAATCAATTGTTTGGTCAACAAATAACTCAGCGCATATATAAACAAGCGCCTTGGTTGTTCCAACTAAGCCTTTTTTGCGTGTGTAACATGATACATTCTTGACGATTTTTTCTAACGGATAATTACACTAACCGTGTCAGCAGATCTTTTATAATATCTAATCGGAGAACAAAGATTGATCACGATTTCTTGACAAAGGCACTGGAACATTCTTGTTTCCCATTAAGTAAGCTTTGTTTTCATTCCTTTTGCTTTAATATTGGAACGCCCTGAATTACTTACAATTGTTCCAAGTATCGAAAGTGGCTCTAAAAAAATGTCCGTATGTTTGTATATTTAGTTGTATCTAATAAAAAACATTATTTTTTAGTGGCCACATTAAAGTAATGTTTTTTTTTAGATCATAATGTTGGCCCTTGTTAAGATAGCTTCTTTCGAATTTTTTTAGAAGTGGCTTAACAACCTTTTGTATTAACCATTTGATTAACACGTAAAAAATCGAATCTTACGCTCGGCCGAACATGATTATGTTTATACGCGATGGACAGTACTATGTGTGGTACCAATTGATAGCTTGGACGATTACCTTTAATTCTGTTTATCGTTCTAAATTTTTGGCCACAAAGTAAACGAAATATTCAATTTTGTGTAAACAGATGCATTTCATTTTTCTTAAGAACGATTATATAAGACAATCTGCCATTTTCCTTGGTAGTAGTACTGTCAAAATTTATATACAATCTGTGAAGGTCATATAATAACTATCCATCATACAATCTAACGATATTTCTGATTATTTTTTTAATTATTATTATTTGACAATATAATGCTTATAAAAATGTCTAATAAATACTACCACACATAGCACCGTCCATCGTGTACAAGGATAACGATATCCGGCCAAACGAATGATTCGATTATCTAAGCATTAATTAAATGCGCAATACGAAGGGTCATTAAGTCGGCTCTAAAAAAATTCGTACGAAGTTTTACTTCAATGGCCAATTTTAGTATCGAAACTAGTTTTTTGATGTGACAAATTCGAAAACAAAAAAAATTCAAACACATACATATATATGAGGCATATATATGAGGCATGCCACGGTACTTGAGCCACGTAAATTTTCGAATTTCTGCAATCACTCCGAAAAAGGGTCCAACCCTTTTCGAGCTTCCGTTTGAAGAAAATAACTGAATTTTTAATTTCTTTCGACGATATTTCTGCAAGGATTGATCGTAAAAAATAATTTTTAAAACCCGTCTTCTTCGTTTTTTTATTCTCTTTTCAAACAAAATGAAATTCATTCAGCGCGGGCGTTGACTTTTTTAAATTATTCAACGATTTCCTGTGCATGAACACAAGGAAACTCAGTCGATTTTTCTCCCTTTTATTTTTTTTATTTGTCAAGGTCAGAACGAATTTCCAGCCAAACGGACCTAGAGTAAACTCAATTCTTCTCAAAATAAATTTTTTTAAATAGAACAATTTTCTTCAATCGTATATTGAGTATTGAATATTTCACCGGGTCTTTTGCTTAGAAATTCGTTCTTGACTTGACTAATGCAAAATAAAATAAGAAGAATAAATACCGACCGGTATTCCGTTTTTAATGATACAAAATATAGTTAAAATTTGTTGTACTGGTAAACAATTAAAGCCATTTGATATTTCTCTTCTTTTTTTTTCGCGTTGAGATAGATTTTTTAGCGAAAGTACCCGGTGGAAAAGTAAATTGTTCTCATATACGATTTTAAAAAAAATTAGATCTTTAGACGTATTCAGTCTACCATCGGTTCGTTTGGCTGAAAAATCGTTCTCAACTTGACGAACAAAAAGGAAAATCGAACGGAAATATATCGACTGGGTTTCGTTGTGCCCATTCTCGAACAATCGTTGAATAGTTAAAAATGGAAATATCTCAAAGCCTGCAATAAATGTATGTTATTTTTTTCGAAAATAGAATTTTTTAAAATACAAAATACTATTTTTTTCGTATACTTTCAAAAATCAATTCTTTCACATGGTGGCCGCGGAATCAGGGAAAAGTCAGGGAATTTTAAAATTGGTCAGGGAAAAAGTGACTTGGCGCCGAGTCACTCATTTGACGCCAATTTACAGAATACTTTTTTTCGGATGAAAAAACTTTTATCTATTTATTTAAAAAAGAAATAAACCTCAATACTCATAATCACAATTTTTATATAATTTATCAATTGAACCAACGTGACGGTATCTGATGCAGATTTTTTTAACACAATTCTGCTCGATTACGCGTTTTGCTTAGTGCACAAAAAAAAGAAGCTTTTCTCACCAAACAAATCGAAGCTCTCAAACCAGAAGTAAAAAAAAATGTTATATCATTTTAACAGATATAATATAACATGAGTTATTATAATAACGTTTGATGTTATGTACAGCTACAAAATACGTAAAGAAAAAAAAAGTTTATCCTTGATTGGCACAATAAATAATTTATCAAAGACTTGTGCCTGTTTTGCATACATTTTCATTGGCATTATTAATTTTTTTAATAGAAATCGTCAGAACCTTGGTCGAAAATAGTTAGGGAAAAATCAGGGAATTACTTTCGGCGTAAAAAACGGCCACCATGTTTCAGAAATATCGCCGAAAGAAATAAAAATAGAAAATTCAGTTTGTGCTTTGAACGGAAGCTTGAAGGGGCTCGCAAATGTCTAAAATTAGTTTATTATGTTAGTACTACTTTAAACTTAATCATTCTCAGAGTGATTTCAGAAATTCAAAATTTTGGGCGGCTGAATGTCCACAGATCTTTTGTTGTTTAAATCTTTGTTAAAATCTGCAAAAGTGTGTAGCTTGATCTCATTATACACATTTTCATGAAGCAACCGCCGGCAAAATTTTGTTAAGATATTTTTGACTTGGTATTGAGCAACCGCCAAGGATAATTTTCTGAATCATTTTTCTTACATAGTTCATTGTAAGGCAAGTGCTTCGAGTCTCGGGTCATACAGAAAAACGTAATATTGAAAAAAAAAAAAAATAATCATCCAAAGAAAAAGTGATCTGAGACTCACCGACTGCTGGTTCGTTTATTATTAATTTATAAATGGTCTGCTTTATCATTTTCATATAGCTCATGAAATTTATTTAAAACAAGCATACAAAGTCGAACTTTGCACGATACTCTCTCACTACTCTCACTTTTGACTTTTTACAAAATTTTCGAGGCCGAAGTCGATGAACGTTCTAATGATTCCAAATGACAAAGACCTTTATCATGTAAAAAATAATGAGAAAGCAACGTGCAAGGTGCTACTTTACATTTTTTTTTGTCAATAATTCATAAGCTTCCTGACTCACAAACAAACTTTCATATTTCAGATACGCCGTCAAAAACGATTGCAGTGATTGCGTCTTTCCACAGGATTTACAAAATTGAAGCACAGCAAAAGATATTTAACTTAGACACCAGTAAGATGAGCAGTACGCCGAATATTAATCACGAAAGCTCAATTAACGCTGACAGTGTATACACCAGCTATAAGTGGATACTAAATGACTGGGTTGATCTTTACGATTATAAGTACGGTGGGAGCGTTGAGTCTCCCGAAATTCAGTTTATGCACGATAAAGAATGCAAATGCGTATTAATATTTAGGGCTCGGTCAAAGCTTGAGATCCCTCCAGTGAAGGCAAAAGTGGAGGTTAAATTTCTCACCAAATTTGCCTATCATGGTCTGCGAGCCAGGGTGAGTTTGGTCGACAAAAACATGAAGAAACTACTACAAACACCAAAGAAATGTACGCATTGCGTCCCGCCGTTCGTTGTGCTAACTTTCAACCAATCTTTGGGACCAGCGGCAAATCCCTATTTACAAGACGGTGCTCTAATACTGTTCTTCGAAATGAGAGTAATTAAGGCTATCAACATGTCTCCAGTCAGCACAAGCGTTTCAAATTCCAACTCCAACAACGAAATTCGTACAAAATTTGCATCGATGTTTGAGAAGAACAAATTTTGCGATGTCACCTTCATCGTTGAGGACCAAACGCTGTCTGCTCACAAACTTGTACTTGCCGCGAAAAGCGCTATTTTCGAAGCCAAGTTCGAAACTGATCTGCAGGAAAAGAAAGAAGATCCTGTTAAGATTGATGACGTTAGTGCAAAGATTTTCAACATCTTTCTGAAATATATGTACACGGATACAGTGAATGGTATGGAGGATGTTGTGACTAAACTTATCGTCGTAGCGGACAAATATCAAGTAATGGACCTGGTAAACCTTTGTGAAACTTATATGACGGTCAACCTGCAACTAAGAAACGTCATCCAGTATCTTGTCATCGCCCATCGAATGCATCTATCACCATTAGAAGAGAAAGCAATCGAGCTTATAAAACGCAATAAACAAGTACTTGTTGATTCGGCCGAGTATAAATTGTCCGATTATCCCGCTTTGATCGGCAAAATTAATGATCGATAATTAGTGTCAACACTATTTTATTTTAGTTTGAAATCTGTCTTAATATGATAAGTATAAAGTATGCTGAATAACGATTGAGTAAGTTCCAACAGTAATGATTGAATCTTTTTGCCGAAATACGAAATAAATGCAAACTGTCCTTCGTTGTAAAAAAATGTTATAAAAAATCCTATATGGAAGAAAAGAACGCAGCTTCATAGATGTAATTTTCAATAAACTTGGGTCTTGAATGATTATTGTAATCACTTTTCGAACTCTTCCTTCGGGGTTTACTCACCCCATCCCTTTGAGCTTCAGCCGTTGCTGGCAATTAAGTCTTTGTAAACTTTAAGGATTGACATTTTTTTTACCCAATACTTTTTTTAAATATTTTTCATCATTATATTTATTCCGTATGCCTTATTCAGGCTTTTACGAAGCTCCTCTCCCCTTTCCCCGTTTTTACATGAAGAGTGATGCCCGCAGCCACTCATCTTATTGCACTTCTGTATCGCATTTGTACGAGGCCTCAGGGAAACTGACCCGTAGGAAGCAACGTATACTCAAAAAATTATAAACAAGAAGAAAACGATAAGTTTCATGTCCACGAGAGTCAGTCGTCAATTACAAAAGACAATTTTGGATTTAAAAAAAAACTCTATCCTCGTAGCAACGAAATTAAAAAATTCAGTCTGCCACGAAACATTGTATCATTGACACGTCTTCCGGAGTCATCCGTGGAATACATAATTGACAACTAAAACACATCACAGTGCATCTTAATCGCTTTTTCAACACATCACAATACTTTTCATTCGTTGCTGTACCATAAAATAATGATTTTAACATGCAAATTTTGATTTTGCCTCTATGAGATAAACGAAATGTGGTGTTTTATTTACGAATTTACGAGAGGGTCGGGACTAAAACTAGAGTTATCATTTTTTTGTAGCAAATATTTTTATTGAAATTTAAAAAAAAGTAGACATGTGAACTCATGTAGTTTATCATCATGAAAATGCATTGTTCACCCTAAAATATAATTAATAATAATTTTTCGTGGCTGTACCATAAAATAAGGATTTCAACATCTAAATTTGAACTTTGCCTTAGTAGGAAAAACGAAATATGGTGTTCAATTTATGATTTTACGAGAGGGTGGGAGGATAAAATTAAGCTTATCATTGTTCTTCAGCATATAATTTAATTAAAATTTCAAAAAACGCAGACTCTGTGAACTCCTGTAGCTTATCATTATTTCACCCTTTGTGAATTGTCAAGAATTCAATTTTTTTATTTTGTTACAGAACATCAAAATTCATCTCGTATTCTTAAATAGGGTGGACGAGCTAATAGATGGATCATAAAAAATGACTTAAAGCAGCAGAACCATGAAATGATTATTCTGGCATCTGAAATTTAAACTTTGCCTAAGTGAAATAAACAAGATATGTAGTTTATTTTAACAGTGTTTAATTCAGTGTCTATTTCACAAGCGGATTGGGAATAAAATGAGAGTTTTTATTTCTGTAACACTATTTTAACTAAATTTTAAAAAAACCAGGCATCGTGAACTCATGTGTAGTTTATCATAATTTTACCCCTCTCGGTACATCGTAGAAATAAACAGAGACGTTTCCTTGCGCGGATTCTTGACAAGAATTCCTTGTTTGAAGTCGTAACCATTTTCGTCTAGTTTCGAGGGAACTCAGACATAGTCATAATTGAGCGAGGGAGGTTACCCAATCACAACTATATTTCAGAAAAAACTTTTAATGTTCATCAATGCAGAATACAATTTTTTCAAATAACTTCGTTTTTACAAAAATATGAATAGTCATTCTACAAAATAGTGAAAAACGTCGCACCGGATGGTTAAAAGTTATAATAACTAATAAGTTCTTGAAAAATTTCATATCGAATGGTGCTTTCTTGAATTTTCTCAAAGTTTTCGGTTGCCGTTCCAAAGTCACAGCATTTTGAAATTTGCAAGTTTTACCATTCTCGATAAAACTTTATATTTTATAATCCATAACATAAACTTTTGACTTAACTTCATTATAGGTAATTTTTGCCCAAAATCCAATAGTATTATTCTTACCTGAAAACGAAAAAAAAAATGTTGAATTGTTAAGGATATAATTAAAGAAAAAACTTAATTTAAACTTTTATCCCATTTTTTAAGGTCTTGGCGATATAGCGGAAAATCATGACTACTTTTTCCGCGAAACTGAGTATTTTCAATGGGAAAATTATTATTCCACATATTTTTTAAATTTCATCACGCAATATATATTTTTTAAATTTTGAGTAAAAAATGGCAAGATTCGCGAACTGCAAACTGCTATAGCTCTGAAAAGATTGGACGGAAAACTTTTTGAACCCGAAACTTTTTTCGAAATGAATTTTTTTAAGGAACTCATTCGTTGTTGTAACTTTAGACCACCCGACACAATATATTAGAATATTTGGTGGAATGACCCAAATATTACGTTATAGACCTGCCATCATAAAGTTTATTATATTTTTTAAATTATACTCTTTTTGGCAGTCCTCGCCGGGTTCCAGGATGCAATCTGAGCTTCAATTTAATGGTGCTAAAGAGGTTGTCAGGTAAACTGAGCGCCGCTGGACCCAGCGCTTCGTACTTTTTTGGCTGTAGCCGGATATCCATAAAATCAATGCTGACACCATCCTAAAGTTTTTCAAACTACCATTGTAATAATTCGTCCAGAATTTCTCCCCTCTGAACGGAAAACAGTATACGAGTATAAGTTCTGGCACGTGTCGCTTAGTTTTCTCGGGATCGTATCTTCCAGGACCTGGAAAACTGCCCATATCCTTCGAAAGTTAAAGAGTCTTTCTCTCTGCACCACTCAAAAATGGGTAGGAGAGGGTGGGCAACAGTGAGCCACGTTTTTCTTAAATTCGTCTGCAGTTTTATTAAAATGACAATATGAATGGAAAGGTGCTTAGTCGGTTTTATTCAACCTTTGGTCATACTGTGAGGTTGCGATAACACGTTTAAAACGATCGAGGATGTATGAAAAGTTAGTTTGAAAATATATCGGAAAATTGCTCATTGTGCCCCACCAGTAGGGTACCGTGGGCCATACAAGAGGGAACAATGAGCCAATACCCGAAAAACGCCGAGGAGATAAAGCGAACGGGCAAAATTCTTAATTTTTCTTTTATTTGTATATTATTCAATTATTAGTTGACATGCTACTTAATCTATATATATTACGAAGCTGTCAACTTCGAACTGTCCACTATTTAGACTAACCCTTCCTTTCATAACTGATTCTTTCATCATCTCTCTTCCAGTTGTCCTCGTACTGCTTTGTTTCATATTCATTCTTACTTAATCTTATCTTGAAAAAATAAATGATAAAATCCATCATACTTGAACTTGGATGTTGGAATTATCTATACCACATCTACAAGGTTGGCTCATTGTTCCCCACTAACAGTCGTAAGCATTAATTATTTTAAAAAATCATCCATCACTAATTAAAACTAATGTAAAATGGGAACACAGCGATACAGAAAGATGTCAAGAATCATGTAAGTCATAATGAACACATAATGAAAGAATGGTAAATTAATGATGTGGTAGTAAAATTGCTGTGTAAATTATAATTTACATCGTCATGCTATGTATATCATATACGGTGACGGCCCCGGCAGAATAACACACGGCCAGATTCACGCTGGTTGCCACGGTGAATATCACGCGTGACTTTCGAAAGTCACGGTCATAGCACGACAGAAATCACGGACCTCTCATACCGTTTGAGCTTTTGAGCTTGGGGACCATGATTTTGCATAAAATAATAGTAGAAATCACGGCCCTAATCATGGCTCGACGGAATTTACAGTGCCGTGGTAATTAACAGAATCACGGCTGATTTCACGTTGCTTGTCGTGATTTTTCTTATAATCATGGTCGATATCACGGCTGAGTTCACGGCACTAAAATCCGGCATGCCGTGGTCATTTGTAGAATCACGGCTGAAATCACGGCAGAGTTTACGTTGTTGGTATTTATCATATCGTGATTTTTCTTATATGTAATTATGGCCAATATCACGGCTGAACTCACGGCTCTTTAATTCATCGAGCCGTGATTTTGTTTGTAACATTTCACAAAAATCACGGACTCAAAGCTCAAAAGCTCCATCGCTCTAGAAGCTATAGAACAAGAGTCCGTAATTTTCGTCGTGATACGACCGTTTTTTTCAGTGTAAAATATCACGCGTGATTTTTACCGTGATTCGGCCGTGGCCAGAACTGCTAGGGGAAAATGTATGCGCATGACATGTGATTTCCACAACTGTATAGTAAGACTCGTGGACAATACGAGAACAAATATTAGTAATTTCTAAGAAAATAAATAACATCCGGAGATTCCTACCAAAAATAACTTACATAATGGTGGTCTTAATAGTATATTACGCCACTAGGCAGCGAAAGTAGGTAAACACGCGATTGGGGATAGTCTACTTTCACTCCCGAGTGGCGTATACTATTTTTCACCATATCTGCAGCGGAAAGTTCGAATTACGTAAAACCTCTAGGACAGGAATTAGAACTTTCCGCGCAGGTATGGTGAAAACTATATTTTGGAACAAGCTATTTAAGAATATCTGTAAGATATATGAATTGGGTAATACTACAGATATCTGGTGTACAATTATCTCCTCTCAAAAAGACATGGCACATCAAAAGTTAAAATATCGAAACACTGAAGCACAAATACAGTCACGTAAAATGACAAAGGATATAAACATGAAAATTTCATGTTTAAGCATAAAAAAAGACAAATGAGAGGAAAAGAGTACGAGCGAAGCGAGCATGTTATTGCTCCTTATTATTATCACGAACGACCGAGTGTAATATACCGGAATGCAAAATATTATGACGGAAAGTTAACCGCAGCCGATGGCTCCATCGAGTTATGGCGCCATACTTCGATACATTCAAAGCTCGATTTCGTAAAATATTCTAACTCTACAAAAATATACCCGATTCTAAATATTTGTTGAATGTAATATAAATTAGTTGACTGGATTCTATGACTGTCGGTCATAGAAGCGATCTGACAAATTTGGTTGAGCAATTGTATGCCGTTTTCGAGAACAAAGTTTAGCTCACGTCTTTTCCCCAGCGAGCAGTCGGTAGTGAAAAAAACCCACGACTAACGTTGATTGACTGGCTCCGATATTGAATTTACGAACGACTCATGTCCACAACACAAGATGTCGACCCCGAAATTCTCTGCATATTTGTGATCCGTGCTATCTTCAACTATATTGTGAGGTTTTTGAATTCACGAGTCATCTCAACAATTCGTTAAAGGTATTTTGTCTTAACTCAGAATCTTCTAGATTTCTAGATTTCACGGAAAAAGGCTTAGTTGGATCAACTACGGCGCTTGGTTATATATGTGCCCACTATGTTATTGGTTAGACGAACGGAGTTATTGTTTGACTAACCAAATTATAGAGTAGATTAAGCAAGTTAATGTTTGATCAATCAAATTATTGGTTACACCAACTAAATCAACTTGGTCACGCAATATAACATGGTTCATCTAACTAATAACTTGGTTGGATAACGAATCACTTGGTTCACCCAAAACTAACTCAGTTGGCGAGTATTTAAACAAGCGCCTTGGTTGTTACACCTAAGCCTTTTGTGCGTGTTTAACACGTTACATTCTTGACGATTTTTTCTAACGGATAATTACACCAATCGTCTCAACGCATCTTTTATAATATCAGCGAAAATAATCGGAAGACAACGGGTAAACACGATTCCTTGACAAAGCCACCGGAACATTTTTGTTATCCCATAGAGTCAGCTTTATTTTCATGATTTTTTCCTCGGAATTTTTACACCCTTGATTACTTAGAATTGTGCCAAGCATCGAGAGTGGTTTACAAAAAAATGCCGTATGTATGTATATGAGGTTCTGTATAAGAACACGTTTTTGTTTACTTGCCACATTAAAATACTGTAGTCTGGATCATAATGTTGACCCTTATTAAGATAGCTTCATGTGAATTTTTATTTAGGTGACCCAATGACATTTTGTATTTCCCATTTAAATAATACGCAGAAAATCAAATCTTTCGTTTGGACAGATATCTTTATTTTTATACACGATCGACAATGCTATAGCGTTTGGTAGCTTGAACGATTACCTTCAATGTTGCTTATCGTACTTACCTTTTGGCCAGGTTGTGTACAAAATATTTAATTGTGCGTGAACAGATGTTTTTTTTAGTAGTAGTAGTAAAAGAGTTTTATTGACAATGCGCTTACAAATATGTTTTCCTTGTTTTTTGTGGTACATGATTTTTCAATAATGTATCCGTGGTTTAAAACAGTATACGTATTGCCAATAGGCCATCTACCGGAGTTCTTCGGCCTGTTTTTTTTTTTTTTTTTTTAACGATTATATAAAACAAACACTCATTTTCCTTGGCAGTAATACGGTCAAAACTTGTCTAAAATCTGTCAAAGACATATACTAAATATACATCGTACAATTTAGCGTTATTTCTGATTATTATTTGGCAATAAAATGCTCATTGAAATGTCTAATAATTTTTTTTTCACTATACACGTCCGAAAATCCCGGTTTATACCATAATATTAAGTCTCGTAAGAAGAGAGCACCGCGAAAATTTTTGTAAAAGGTCACATAACGATGTTTCTTCTTTCATTAGCAATAATTCGTTATAAGTTGGGTGGAAATGTGAATTCATTACGCTACCTCTTAGAAAAATTCACGCGGTGTTCTCTTTTTACGAGACTTAATGTTACGGTATAAGCCCAGCATATCGATCGTGTATCGGCGGAAAAAATAAGACATTTCAATAATCATAATAAAAATAATAATCACAAGCAACGCTAAATTGAATGAAGGGTAGTTATTATATATCCGTGACAGATGCTATACATATTTTCACAATTAGAATTCGTACCAAGGAAAATGGTAGTTTATTTTATATAATCGTTTTTTCGAAAAGAGAATAAACATCTGTTTACGCAAAATTTAATATCTTAGAAGCTGTGCGGCCAAAAATTTCACAGAATTGAAGGTTCAAGCTATCAAATGCTGCCACACATAGCACCGTTCATCGTGTATAAAAATAATGATATCCGTCAAAACGAAAGATTCAATTTTGTACGTGTTAATCACATGGGAAACACAAAAGGTCTTTACGCCACCTCTAAAAACATCCGTACAAAGCTTTTTGTTAACGGCCAATATTAGGATCCAGATTGTAGTTTTTTGATATGACAAATAAGAAAAACAAAGTTTTTTTCATCATACCTGCGCGGGAAGTTCGACTTTCCGCCCCACGTGCTTTACGTAATTCGGACTTTCCGCTGCAGATAGTATACTATTTTAGACACACCTCAATGTATACAATGTATACAATGTATATAATGTATATAATGTATACAATGTATACATTGTATATAATGTATATAATGTATACAATGTATACAATGTATATAATGTATACAATGTATATAAGGCATTGCACGGTACTTCGCCACCCAAATTTTCGAATTTCTCCAATTACTCTAAAAATGAATAAGTTGGAAGTACTAATAGGATAAAAAAATCTCTCAGTTTCTAAGCCCTTTTGAGGTTCCGGCTGAAAAAAAAACTGGACTTTTCATTTTTATCTGTTTCGACGACATTTCTACTAGAATTGATGGAAAAGAATACGAAAAAGTACAAAATAATTTAAAAAAACAGCCTTCTGTGTTTTTTTTTAATTCTCTTTTCTAATAAAATGAAATAAATTCAGTGCGGACATTGAAATACTTTGTTATTTAAAATGTCTAACGATTTTTCGTGCATGAACACAACGAAACCCAGTCGATTCTTGTCCTCTTATTGCTTGTCAAGTTGAGAATTAATTTTAACCAAAACGAAGCAATGGTAGACTGAATTCGTTCTCGACTTGACAAACTTGAACACAAATAAACAAAATAAATACCGACCGGTCTTTGTTTTTTGGCAACACAAAATATAATTAAGATTTGTTGTACTGGTAAACAACAAACGCCAGTTGATATCTTTCATTCGTATATATATATATATATATTTCTTTGATTTGTCAAGTTGAAATGACTTTTCAGCCAAGGTAATTTGGTGAAAACGTCAATTTTCCTCAATATATATTTTTTTATTAATTTCGATTTTAAAAAAAATTATATCTTCAGAAGTATCCAATCTGTCATCGGTTCGATTGGCTAAAAATTCGTTCTCAACTTGACAAACGAAAAAAAATGTTCAAGGAAAAATATCGATTGAGTTTCATTGGATTCCTGCTCAAAAAATCATTTAATAATTTTTTTAAAACGTCTTTTAACGCCCCTAATAAATGAATGGCGTCATTTCGAACAGAGAATAAAAAAAACACAAAACACTGTTTTTTTTCATCAATTTCTACGATCAATCCTTACAGAAATGTCACTGGAAGAAATTTTTTAAAAATTCTGTTTTTTCTTTAAGCTAAAACTTCAAAAGGCTTGAAAATTTCTAAAATTCGTTTATCGTGTTAGTCCTTTGAATTTACTAATTTTCAAAGTGATTGCAGAAACACGAAAATTTGGGCGGCTAAAGTACCGCGGAATGCCTCATATTTACGTCAGGTGGTGTACACAAATATTTGGTCTTTTGAATCTTTCTTTAAATCTGCAAAAGTTTGTACCTTAATCTTAGTACAAACATTTTCACCAAGGAACCGCGGTCAAAATTTTTGTTGAGATATTTCTGGAATACATCTTAGAGAGCCAAATATTTATACGAGAGGTCACAAACTTGTCTCTGATATGAAATAAAACATTTCTGATGAGGCACTGATTAGGGCAAAACCTTAAATTAAATAAAAATATCACAAGCCGTCATTCGCCGAAGCACCTCATCCACGTCATTCATAAACGACTGAAGCGAAACAGAACATTCATTCTCAAAGGGAGAGTGACGGCTGCGCTAGATTCAACTAAGTAAGCTCCTAGTTTTCGGACTCTGCTCAGCCAATCTTGATCAGCGACACAGGATGTGTAGTGGTGTTTGTTTCCTTATCCTATTCACATTTTCTGCAGGTTCCCGATTCGGTGGCCCTTAATATTCTGAGGTGCTTTCTAAGATGATAATGTTCTGTGACTGGGCCACTATTTTTTATGATTTACAAAGTTTTCAAGGCTAAAATCAATAAACATACATCCTAATAATTCGGAACAACGAAGACCTTTTTGAAGCGAAAAATAATGAACAAGCAACGAGCAAGGTTCTACTTTACATCCTTTTTGTCAATCATTTTTAAGCTTCCTGACTCACAAACTTTCATTTTTCAGATACACCGTCAAAATCGATTGCTGGGATTTCATTTTTCCATAGGATTTACGAAATTTAGGCACAGCAAAACAGTGTTTAATTCAATAACCAGTAAGATGAGCGTCACACCGGATATTAATCACGAAAGCTCAATTAACACTGACAGTGTATACAGCAGCTTTAAGTGGCCACTACATGACTGGGTTTCTCTTTATGATTATAATTACAGTGGGGGCGTCACCTCTCCCAAAATTTCGATTATGCACGATT
This sequence comes from Tromatobia lineatoria, assembly GCA_949699805.1. NCBI lineage: Eukaryota > Metazoa > Arthropoda > Insecta > Hymenoptera > Ichneumonidae > Tromatobia > Tromatobia lineatoria. The sequence goes on along the minus strand of OX453036.1, from coordinate 3,850,135 downwards.
CAAAATGCCAATACATGTTAACATTTAGGGGTCGACCAGTGTTTGAGCGTCCTCCAGTGAAGGCAAGAGTGGAGGTAAAATTTCTAAACGAATTTCACTATTACGGTCTGTGGGCGTCTGCAAGTGTGGTCGATAAAAACATGAAGAAACTACTGAAAACACCACAGATATCTACAAATTGCGTTCCGCCGACTCTTGTGTTAACTTTTGACCATTATTTCGGACCATCGGCAAATCCGTATTTACAAGATGGAACTCTAATATTGTTCTTCGAAATGAAAGTGATTAAGGCTATCCACGTGTCTCCAGTCAAGACAAAGATTTTAAATTCCAAATCCAACAACGAAATGCGTGCGAAATTTTCATCGATGTTTGAGAAGAAAAAATTTTGCGATGTCACCTTCATCGTTGAGGACCAAACGCTGTCTGCTCACAAACTTGTACTTGCCGCGAAAAGCGCTTTTTTCGAAGCCAAGTTCGAAACTGATCTGCAGGAAAAAAAAGAAGATCCTGTGAAGATTGATGACGTTAGTGCAAAGATTTTCAACATGTTTCTGGAATATATCTACACGGAAACAGTGAATGGTATTGAGGATGTTGTGACTGAACTTGTCGTCGTAGCGGACAAGTATCAAGTGATGGACCTGGTTAACCTTTGTGAAACTTATATGACAGACAATCTGCAACTGAGAAACGTCATCCAGTATCTAGTCATCGCCCATCGAATGCATCTATCACTATTGGAAGAGAAAGCAATCACGTTTATAAAATGCAACAAACAATTCCTTGTTGATTCAGCCGAGTATAAATTGTTGTCCGATTATCCCGCTCTGCTCAGCAGAATCGATAATTTATAATTGGTGCTAATACTATTTTTTAAGTTTAAAATCCGCCTTGATATTATAAGTATAAAATATGCGAAGTGACGTTCGAGTCGCTCCAAGAGTGATGACTGAACGTTTTTGCTAAAATTTAAAAAATTTAAACTATCCTTCGGCTTAAAGAAATATTGTAAAAATTACGATACGAAATTTAAAAAAAAGAGCTTCATATATAGCTTCAAATAGACTTGGGTTGTAGATGATTATTCCAATCACTTTTTGAACTATTCTTTCTGGTTTTCATGTCTTCGAGAGCTTTAGCCGTTGCTGATAATTAAGCCTTTGTAAACTTTGAGGGTTGACATTTTTTTAACCTGATATTTTAATTTTGTTATATTTTTTTTTCCGATATTTATTCCGTATGCCTTATTCAGGCTTTTTACGTTAGCCTCTCCTCACTTTCCCCTTTTCTACATTAAAACTATATACTCAAAAAATTATAAACAAGAAGATAAGTTTCGTGTTCATGAGAGTCAGTTGTCAATCGCAAAGGACAATCTTTTGTCAAAAAAAAAACTCTAGCCTCGTTAGCAACGAAGAAAAAAAAAGCAGTCAACCTCGAAACATCTCAATCACTTTTCTAGCAAATCATGTCACTTTTTAATCGTTTCTCAATCAAAACAGCAAGCGATCGGTCTGACCAAACGATCCGCAGCCCAAGATCTGACTCTCGCTAATAAACGCAAATTTCAGTCTATACTCGCAAAGTCATGCGGTTTTTCGAACTCACTTCACTACATTTTCCTTGTGACAATGTTCATGTTTAATTGATTGTAAATAAATTGGGTTTTTTATGCCTTCATGGATTATTCCCAACCAAAAACCCTTGATTAATTTTTAGGCTTTCAGAGCATCGGAGCAAATTCCGCTATTGTTCGATAAGGGAGAAAAAAATAGCTAGCATTGTAAAATAAAAAAATCTTGCATATGAAGATTGATCTCTCGATTCAGTTACTTTTTTTTCGACTCTCCGATCTGCCTCATAATTGGATGTAGGGTGAAGGAGCTAGCGGATGGACGGAGTCCAGTGAATGGACCCCGTCCATTGTTGAATTGGATCCAAATTCCATAATTTAATTGCATTTAATTGGATTTAATAATCCAAAGTCCATAAAAGCACGTGCATAAAAAGCGTCCATACACGGGTTTTTTTCGTCTGCTTAACCGTCTATTCACTGGTCGGTTTACCCTATTGAAGTACCGCTGAAAGGCACTCTATGTGAAGTTTTTCAGATTTTTGGAAACAATATTTTAGAAAATGCATTTTTTTTTCAAGTGCAAATATCTCTGAAACTTGAAGTTACTAGAAAAAAACGTCTACACATAAATGGATTCGTTTTTTATTAGCTTTCGAGCAGAATGATTGAATTAATTGTAACATTTCGGAGAATATAATTTTTTACCGGAAAACGGAGGAATTTTTTGAACATTGGAAAACGCATATTTTTTTGGTCTGAAAAATTTACAGAATATTCCTGCATGACTGTTGATATCTCACAAAAATCGCTAGGTTGGCACCGATCGATGTTCTGGTATAAAAGAAATGTATTTGTGCCAAAGTTACTCAGCAGATGACGCGCAAACCAGCGTGTGGCTATTTTATGGCCGCAAACAATACTGCCGCCAAGGACACACACATTTTAAAAATGTTTGTTGAAGCGTATTGATAAAATTACCGATATGTTGGTTTAAAAATGGCTAAGACATAACACTGTAATATATTGTTTTCGAAAAGCTGAAAAAATTCTCTTAGAGTGCCTTTTAGTGCCTGTTGCAAAAATAAATGCAATAAAGTAAATTTTGTTAACAATTTAAAATTCCGCGACATCAAAATTATCAATTTTTTATAAGCAAATTGCACATCTATTATCACTGAATATGATTTCGTTTACATAATAAATTTGGACTTGATATCTTAAGATTTACAAAAGTTAATGCGATAAAGTTAGATTTTTGATAATCCTAAATTATATTAAACCGGAATTCTTGCCCGTTAGTAAAGAAATGATATATCTACCATGGCTGCATATTATTTCGTTATTGAATTCAAAATTGATATCGCAAATTTTTTCCACAGTTAATGCGAGATATCGTACATTTTTTTAATCTTTCAAAATTCCATAAAATTCAAATAGTTATATCGTTTGCTAGTAAATCATATATTTATTAAGGCTAAATATTATTCTGTTCATGTACCAAATTATAAGCTTGATATGTCACATAAGATTCTGGAATAGTTATTGACATAATGTCAAATTTTTTATAAATTTAAAATTCCATAAAATCTGAACCACTTGACCAATTAGCACCAGACTCAATACCAAACCATATTAAGTACAAATGCTTTTATAGAAAAAACTCTTTGGCATAACTGATGAATTTTCACAAACGTTACAGTGACCGCGCCTTTTTTTCAAAACTTTCAAAACGCTACGATATCTACATTTTTGTATCCATTCTGTGCGGAATATAACTCAGCCGACAATACCTTGCAGCAGCGATTAGGCACAGAAATGAATTCAGAACAGTCGTGGAGCTCAATGAACGTTCAATTGCTGAAAAAGACTTCCTGCTTCTCGACTGCAACCTGGTAAATTCGCTTCCGGTGGGCTCGGCCGATGTGCTGTCACTTGCCACCCACGCTTGGTGACTGGTACGCTGTTTCATATGTGCACATATGCTGTGTTGCTGTTCTGCAAGGCTGGTATGGTGCTAAGCTGCTATGCTGCACGTTGCGAGCTGCTAGGCTGCTATTCTGCTATGTGCACAAGCGACTGCGCGTCTCACTCCGACTTGCGCGATTGCCCCACTCGACCATGCGCGAGCGACTGACCGTCTCACTCTGGCTTGCTCTCCTTTTATGCCTTTTCCTCGCTGGCAAAGACAATACAGGAGGACTTACCTTAAGTGCAAATGCTTTTATAGAAAAAACTCTTTAGCATAACTGATGAATTGCCACAAAAGTTACAGTGACCGCGTCTTCTTTTCAAAACTTTTAAAATGCTACGATATCTCCATTTTTGTATCCATTCTGTGCGGAACTCAGCCGACAATACCTTGCAGCAGCGATTAGGCACAGAAATGAATTCAGAACAGTCGTGGAGCTCAATGAACGTTCAATTGCTGAAAAAGACTTCCTGCTTCTCGACTGCAACCTGGTAAATTCGCTTCCGGTGGGCTCGGCCGATGCGCTGTCACTTGCCGCCCACGCTTGGTGACTGCTACGCTGTTTTATATGTGCACATATGCTGTGTTGCTGTTCTGCAAGGCTGGTATGGTGCTAAGCTGCTATGCTGCACGTTGCGCGCTGCTAGGCTGCTATGTGCACAAGCGACTGTGCGTCTCACTCCGACTTACGCTCCTGCGCGATTGCCCCACTCGAACATGCGCGAGCGACTGACCGTCTCACTTTGGCTTGCGCTCCTTTTATGACTTTTCCTCGCTGGCGCACCAGCCTATGCCTCACGTGCTTCGCCAGACGTGACATAACAACCCCACATCTGGTGTAAGGCAAGTCAGTGTTCAAACTGAGTCGCAAGTTTATGACGTAGGCGCCCTTTTATTATGGTGGATCGGCAAGGCATTCAGTCAACAATTATAGCAATTAAAGCAGAGCTGCTCCTCGAGTCGTGTGCCAAATTTGAGCTCAATAGCTAAAGTGTTTCTTGAGGTATCAGCGTTTGAGTTTTCCAAGTCCGATACACACATAGACACGCGCATACATAAATACGGACGTTTTTTCTAGATCATTTTCCTCGACGTTTTGAATACCATTCTGTATCTTCTTCCTCTTCTTCTTTCCAATTCGAGCGGAACTGAGGTACCACTCCTGAGAGTGACCGTCCTGGCCACTAGGAACAGTCCGTGTCGGCTTCTTCTTCTTCTTCTTCTTTTTAACAGTTTGCTGGGGCCTACGCATAGGCGGAGGCAGTCCCAACTGGCCTCTGGGACACCGTGTCGGCCAATTTTCTCCGTGTCGGCCAATATTTAATCTAGGGGCTATGCGTGGATGGTAGATCCAGTTCTCTTGTAGCTATTCTTATTGGATACTTGTCCAGAGAGTCATCAGTGACCTCTATCGGATGGAGAGCGAAAGTCAAGTACTTTCGTCGTTCGACGATAAGGTAGGAATTTTATGCCTCTAGGATCGAGCTAGAAGCGGCAAGGTACCATTCTGTATTTCCTGACATAAAAAGTCTCGAAAGTTTTTTTTTTCATCAAAACGAAGCGTCGGCTATAAGAAAGCAAAAAGTGGCTGAATTCTGCTGCTCTTCCTCCTCCTCCTCCTCTTCTTCTTCTTCTTAGATTTGAGGGCAGGCTTCGATTGACGCACTAATACGACTTAACCATACGGCCATGAGCACAGTGGCTGAATTAACAGAGAATGCTTTATATAATATAGATTAAGGTGTGCCAAAAAATATCGATATTTTTTTTTTACTCTCCGCCCAAAATATCGTAGAATATGTTCTAATAAAGATCCTGTCAAAAGCGGAGCTCATAATTCCTATTCTAAAAGGTCCACCATCGTGTTCAAATTTTTTCCGATCAAATAACACAGAAAAGTAATTTTTTACATTCTTTATCCTGGCAACTTGAAAAGAATTTTTTTTTCATAAATCAATGACTTCATCTTATTAATCATCAAATTTTTAACAAAAAATCTTCTTGAGTCGAATTTCTATCTTCAACATTTGATTCTTTGCAGAGCCTTGAAATTTCGAATTTTGTAAATTTTCTGTTTTTTTCTTGCATTTTTTTTTAGCTAAGCTATTCAAGTTAGGACAAAAAGTTAATAGACAATTTTGTAGTCCGTCTGACGCACTACAAAAACGTTTGTGGCGCGTTTTTCGTATCGTTGATATTTACAAAATTACAAACCAATAAAATGATGGTTTTTGTATTTCTAACTTCTGTTAAGTGAACTACTAATGTTAGTACAAAAAAGTCGAAAGAAATTTGTTAGAACATTGAATGTTCTGAAAAATAGTCCGGGTAAAATTTTAAGTATTGCTAACGGTTATAAGTTACAGACTTATTAAAACTTATTTTGATGATTTTTTACGTATATCCGATAAAAAAAATTATAGTATAGACACTGAATTTCGTCACAACTCTATCGCTCGTGCAATTCTTTAGAAAATTCTCTGGTAAACGTTTTTGTAATCTTCGGTAACTATATAAGTATATATAAGTTATATAGCATTGTGATTTTTTTAAATTAATTCATCAAAGTATTGGTTGCTGTTGCATTGCGGTAAATAATTAGTCTTTATAGTATAAAGATCCTGTTATTGTTGCGGAGTAAAGAAATAAGTAAAGGATAATAGTATAAGCGTATAGATTGTGGGGCCGATTTCTTGGGATACTTTCGGGGATTAAGAGTTCAACACATTCAATATTGTGAAGTAAAGTTTCTCGAAAGCTTTATTATTATATTATTCCTCTCGTTCATTTCTTTCAGTAGAACATTTATTTAGCAGGCCTGCTCGATCGTTAAATCTAAATGTAATCTTCTCGGAGTAGTTAATTAACTCGATATCGTCAACTTATTGATAACTATACTTAGGAAGTCCTATTCTATTAACTCTATATTATAGTGGCGACGACCATTAAAGCACGAGGCTCCGACCTCTCTCTCTGACTACCTGTATCACTCTGTATCACACTCTCTAGAAGCATCGCGCACACACGGGAGCACGACGCGAACATTTTGGAGCTTATTATCGCACATGCGCGTAACAGCACTTCGGTGGTCGCAAGCTGACCAGTTTTCCGCGCGCTAATGCTTGAATAATTCAGTCGCTTACAATAGTTATTAACTTTTTGTCCTAACTTCAATAATTTAGCTAAAAAATGCAAAAAACGGAAAATTCAAAAAATAAAAAATTTCGAGAATCTATAAAAAATCAAATAATGAAGATAGAAATTCGACTCAACAAGATTTGTCGTTGGAAATTTAGTTATTCATAAAATGTAGTCATTGATTTTATGAAAAACAAAAATTCTTTGGTTTACCGAATAAAGAATGTAAAAAAATTACTTTTCAGTGTTATTTAAACGGAAAAACTTTGAATACGATGATGGACGTCTTAGAATAGGAATTATGATTACCTCTTTTGAAAAGATCTTTATTAGCACGTATTCTACGATATTTTGGGTGAAGAGCAAAATAGTATATTGTGCAACACGGGCCGAAAGTTTGCGATTGCGACGAGTGTGAGGTTTGCCGCCGAGCGAAGCGAGGGCTGCAATCACATGAGCCGCAATCGCTAAATTCGGCCCACGTTGCACACTATACTTTTTGTATCAAGTGCATGAATAGTGGTGCTTTGAATGGTAATTTTGAGGGACGAACAGCGAAGAGTGAGGTTACCAACTTTCATCCCTAGCTCACTTTCATCCCCATCTCTGGGGATGAAAGTGAAAAAAATGCGATCAGCGCCGCGCTAATCTTTTGTTTTAACACTGCCATGAAACTAGCCACTTTCGCCCCGCAAAACTGCCATGAAAAGCGCCGCTGCTCATGCACGTGTTACAAAAAAAAACTTTGAATGGTAGTTTTGAGGGACGAACAGCGAAGAGTGAGGTTACCAACTTTCATCCCTAGCTCACTTTCATCCCCTTCTCTGGGGATGAAAGTGAAAAAAATGCGATCAGCGCCGCGCTAATCTTTAGTTTTAACACTATCATGAAACTAGCCACTTTCGCCCCGCAAAACTGCCATGAAAAGCGCCGCTGTTCATGCACGTGTTACAAAAAAAAACTTTCGATATTTTTGACACACTCTAATAGAGATATATATATTTTTTAAATCAAGAAACTACCTTATTGACTGCTGATGCATGATAACTTACCATACGAACAGGTCTCAAAATACAAGATACCGCCACAACTGCCTCAACAGCTGCACTGTCGCATGGCGGTTGCATAAAATTCAAACGAACCGAACGATAACAGTTTGCGTAATCAGTCCCACAAACACAGTGTTTGTTTGTGCTGTACATTGCCAAATAATTCGTGTATCCTCGTAGTTGATTGATGAAATCGTGGACGGCTCGAGTGATGTTAAACAGCTGACGAGTCACTGTTATCAGCAAAATGTTGATCTACGACGTTTTGCACAAGGAAAAAGTGTATCACAGTGTTGTGAACGATCTTCGAGGTTTGGGGGTTAAGCACCGTCTAAAAAAGAGCGCGATTAAAACCGAAAAAACCGAGAGAAATCGTAGTACGAATCTACGAAAGGTCTTCAAAGTTTCCTTATCGTATCAGCCGCTCGACGTTGTAAATTTACCTTCTGGAGCTATTGTCCACGTTCCCGTGTTCGTCTGTCAGGCAACTTCCTATCTCGAAAAATGCATGAATCAAGAAGGACTTTTTCGAAAAGCAGGTTCTCACATTCGTCAGAAAGAACTTATAGCACGTTTAGACAACGGTGGTGTACTAGGAGAAAAAAATCACGCGATTGACGTCGCTAATTGTCTGAAAACTTTTTTTCGTGATTTGCCCGAACCTCTGATCCCATTCGCTTACCACGATTTGTTCGTTCGTTGTCTCGTACTTCGCAATCGAAGAGTCGAAGCGCTTTTGTTGGCTTGCATTCTCTTGCCTCCGCATCATCTAAACACACTAGCATTTTTTATGGGCTTCCTTAAAAGGGTTTCGCTCTACGAGAGTCAGAATAAAATGAGCGTAGACAATCTTGCCAAAGTTATAGGACCGAATGTTATGCCGTTGCAAGAGACTACAATGTCTGCAGTGCAATCGAGGCTCGAGGCTCATTTGGTTATCGTTAAGGTAGCGTTTTCCATATCGATGACTTGTTTGGTACAGAAAATTTATATTATGAATTCCATAACTAACTCATTTTTGCTTACTCAGATTCTGATAGAAAATGCTGATAAAATTGGCGTTCTACCGGAACACATTTCTGAAAGCATTTCTGCTGAAACCACTGGCAGTATCGAAACAGAATTGGATCATTCGGATGCATCATCTCGGGCCAGAGGAAAGAAAAAGAAACATCGAAGTGGCAGTCTCACTCGTAAGTTAATATTAACGCTAAAATTATGCAGAGTCGAGTCTTGCATATTGCTGTATCATTTTTTTTTTGCTATTTTATAAGATATTTCTGGAAGGAAGTAATTTAATTGATTTTGGCTTCCTCATAAAAGAAACTTTGTTAAAAGCAAAAAATAATGAGTTAGCAATGTGCACGGCTCTATTTTGTGTCCTTGTTTTGAATAAATAAATGAAAAACTCAATTTGGCAAAATTTGATTCAAATGGTAATATGAAGGAAATGAAATTTCTGTAAAACCATTTTGAATATTATGGCACAAAAAACTTTAAAAAAAAAATATTTTTATAAAAAAGCTTTGGCAATCATATACAAAGTAGGCATTTTCCGTTGAATTATAATTTGCTGATGTAGAGCGCAAGTAGATTAAAATGCAGAGTATCTTTGTCACAGGAATGTTCAATGGGCTTAAGAAAATGGTTGGAAAAAGTGGTTCACCTGGTGAAGGAAATCAAATAAATAACCAATTAGTGTTAGCTGAAACGGATCCGCTGCACACACCGTCGATAAAAACAGGGAAGAAGCGGAAAGTCGCTGAAACTTCCGCCCCGATGAGCGTAAAGAAAAAGTAAGTATACTTCCTCTATCAGCACGTGTTTTACTTGCATCGAGTTTTTTCACAGTTTTTACATTGCACGCACAGGCAAAAGAGCCTTAACCGAATTAACGATTAAAAAATGCTATCACAATGCACATGCTCGATAATCACTTTGCAGGCGAGATATATTGGATTCAATGCCCGAACGCACAAGTCATCGTCGTACTTTATTCACGTCTCCAGTTTCTAGCAACCCAAAGTACGTAGTTTAGTGCCCGTTTTGTGTGTGTGTGTGTGTGTGTGTGTTATTTTTCTTTTCTCTTTTATGGGGGTGCCGCATCTGCCTACAAATCGGTCCTGCAGATCCGGATTGTGCGAAATTTTTTTGTGCAAATTTATGCCGTGCGCAATTCCTTTCTGCACAACCCATTTTTGCATTAAAAAAACATTTCGCCCATGTTTGTGTAGTGCAATATCTATTTTGTACACGACTAAATTGTACACAATTCGTTTTGTTTACAACTAAGTTACGCACAATTTGTTTTGTGCGGAATTCAGTTGCGCCCAATTTGTTTTGTGCACAACTAAATTGCTCACAATTCGTTTTGTGCACAACTAAACTGCGCACAATTCGTTTTGTGCACAACTAAATTGCGCACAATACGTTTTGTGCACAACTAAATTGCGCACAATGCGTTTTGTGCACAACTAAATTGTACACAATTCGTTTTGTACACAACTAAATTACGCACAATTTGTTTTGTGCAAAATTCAGTTGCGCACGATTTGTTTTGCTCACAATTCAGTTGCGCACAATTCGTTTTGGGCACAACTAAGTTGCGCACAATTTGTTTTGGGCACAATAAAATTGCGTACGATTTCTTTGTGTTAAAAACCATAATATAAAAGATGCAATCCAAAAAAAGGTTTATAAGAAAATGGAAAAAGGTGCGCAAGTCTGTTGTCCACTATCGAAACGTGAAAAAAAAAACGGATGTGGACTATCCGGCTCTGCACAGTTGATTTGTCGCTGGAATGAATCCTCTCCTTTTCTTTGTAATGCATCCCGGTAATTAACCTGGCACACTAAATAAAATGTGTGTATCTTTTGATTTAAATATTCACAGCCCAGTTAGGGAGCGGAGTCCAGTGCACAAATCGAAGGTCCGAAAATACCTAACACACAAAGTGCACTCAGAAATGTAAGAATCGAGTTTGTAGACTGCGGTAATGGGATAATTATTAATAATTTTAGTAGTGATGAATTAACTCAGACAAACTTATTAATATGGCTTTCATTGTACAGACGAGTCTTCGACAAAGTCGACAAATCCAAGAAACTGAGGATGAGCCTAGATCGCCTTGTTTCCAGAAGCAAACAGGTACATTTTCACTACTTTAATACTCAGCTGATATTCAACCCTTTTTAACATTACTATTCATTTTTCATTGAAGCGTCGCGTTAAGAAACCCCACGTTTTTTATTTATTTCCATTCCTGTTACTGTTTTATAAAAACCAACTTAATGAAAGCGAAAAAAGTACCTATACAATCTTTGAAATTTATTTTCAAAAAGTCGCTGTATTTTTCGTCCGGTCCCGTTACGAAAAAATCATTTTTAACATGAAAAATGTTGAAAAAATTGAATACACGCTTTTCCGACAGTAATGGTCTTCTTATAAAACAGTATTCACCGAAAAAATGTTGATCCCAAGTTTTTAATATAAGTAATATCCACATTTTTTATTTAAAAAAAAAACAGATGTCACGAATTGACCTCGACAAAAAAATCCATCGCTGATTTGCTGCACGACTAATCGAGAGACTCTCTCAAAAATTTCAGAAAGTTGCTGACGTGGAAATGGGCGTGGAGCCATGCAAAGAGTCTTACAGTCCGTGCATCGAGCGACGATGGAGTTCAGCTAGCAGTTCGTCAGCTACGAAAAAGAAGCGCGAGCTTCAAGACGAAAACGTCGCGTGTCAAGCATCGCCGGTGATACGAAAAGCGACGACACTCTTGAACGTGCGCGACGAATTCGATCATGTTTTCATGGAAGCCGACGTTAATCTGTCGGACGATTGTACAGATTCGTTGTCAAAGACGCAAAGTAACAAGTCGGAAAATGACAACAGAATAACAAAACGCAGCCGCGTGAGTTCGTGTCGACGATCATTAGACGCAGCGTTACTTCCTGACAGTACAACAAATAATTACTCCACGAGTTACACTCCAAAACACGACAAAAATCTTCGATCCTCCAGTCACCGGTTTTCCTCCAGCGAAATTCCAAAAAGTCCAGACATGAACGCAACGCTTAATCACAACGACCAGTGCGAAGAGTACGTAAGAATACCAAAAAGCGTATACGAAGATATAAAAAGCAGAGTGTCCGCGATCGAATCTCGTATTTCCCAAGAATTCGGCAGTATCGCTTCGGAAAATGACACAAATTCCACAACGAATGCAGCGAGCGACGTCCAAACCGAATACGAAAAGACTCTCGGCGAAGCGAGCATCGAAAGCACGATAACCGCCGATCATTTGGCCAAGAGGCTGAGCAAAGAGCTCAAAATTCGTCGATCCAGCGAGCACAAGATAATAAGATCGCCGAGCGCACGAAAGATCGGCATTTTGCGAAGACGATCTCAGGAAAAAGCTCCGAGTAGACGAGTCAGTAGAACAGCTTCCTGGAACGCTTCTCATCGCGGAGAAACCGATAATCACTCGAAAATAACGAACCAATTGAACAACGCTTATTCCTCGCCGAAAAGAGGTCGCGGCAGACTTCCGGATTATTATCCCGAGATTAGATTACCTCCCGATTCTATCTGCAGCGACGAAACGAACGCTCGTCTCAATTATTTGCAGGAACAGCTTCACACTTTGATAACTCACACGGCTGAACATACTCGAGGTTCTTTCAGCGACGACGAAACTTGCTTAGGCGATGACGACGTTTTCGAGCCTCCGATCAATAAATTTGGATCTCACGTCCGTCGCGCTTCCTCTTTTCACGGCAACGAGTTTATCGATAATTCGCAGTACTTCAATAATCGCGTTAAGGAACTTAAAAAGACAAACAGCCAACAAAACGTCGCTCGAGGAAATTTGGAGCGATCAGACAGCGCAACGATTCACAATGACGCCAGAAGACAGAAAACTATATCTTGGAAAGACGCCGCGGGATATTTTAAGCTGGAAAGTCGCTCGAACGTAAATACACCGGTTCCACCGACTGGACGAGCTTCCATCGCGAAACTTCGTACGCAAAATGCTGGAATGGTGCTCGCGAAAGCAAAATTATTCGACGAGTGTAAAAACTCTGGCGAAACGGGAGATAGGAAACAAAATATTCACGATAATCAAACGGTCAAAGTGCCGAGAGTCCGGGAAATAAAAAATCGCGAACTCGACGTTACGTCGCCCAGAAAAAATGCAATAGCGCGGAGAAAACACTGCAAGAGCCCGAAAAACAATAACGCCAGGCTCAGATTAGCTTCGTCGCCGAATTACTCGCCGTTAATTAAGATGGAAGTTACTATCGTACCGCCGCATAATTCACAAAGGCAGACGACGGAAAAACGCGCCAATCGACGTATGTCTCACAAATTTGAGCAGGAAAATCGCGATATCACACGGACGAATACTAAGATCAATCAAATGAGGATTAAAGACGAGGCCTTTGGGGAGAGGAGCAATCCTGTCGCTTATCAAAGAGAAAAAATTACGATATCACCGCCTACGCAACAGTTCGCGGGAAATACTATCTTGCAAGAGGCTAATATCAATATTTACGATCACGATGTTAATTCTACGTGCAAAACTCCACATATCAAGAGACCGCTCGCTGTTAAAACTCCGAAAAGCGCGAGATCTTTGGCTCGCAGACCCGTCGTCGATACACGAAGAACTCCCCTTAAAGCCGTTCCTTCCCTTGGAACGCCCAAGCGACAGAGTCCGAGAATCGTTGTTAAATCTCGACAACTAAGCAAACCCGTTAATTAACGATGCAGAATTTAATTACCTGGCTTTACTTCATTTTTTACTTCATTTCGCAGACGGATTTTTCGGCGAAATGAATTTTTGTCTCGTAGAAATCGGATAAGCTTCGCCATACAAATGTTTTGAGATAGTGTCGCTTTGTGTTCATATCGTATAAATTAGAGGAAATTGCAAATACTTCTCGATGGTGTGAGAATCTGAAAAAATTCATGCTTATTGAAAGTACTGATAAGATTAATTTTGCATAATGATGATTTCGAAATGTTAGCTTGAAAAATAAAAATGATTCGCTCATTTTTCTGAATACGAATGGATTTGTTCAGATTTTTTCAATTTGCTTTGAATGTAACTTTTTGATATAGAGTAAATATAATATACGAATTTTAACAGAAATTTAAAAAATTGAAAAAATTCCTGAGTATTGAATTTGTTTGACAAGTTGTTGATTAATCCATTTTTTCATTAATTGGAATTTAGAATTATCATTATGGAAAATGATACTTTTTCGTACCTTTAATATACATTAATTTTTTAAGATTTTTATACCATCGAGAAGGATTTTTAATTTTCTCCAATTTTCCTCGAACTTATGCGAAATTAATACCAAGCGACAGAACTACCGTTAGGGGTTTTACAGCGGTAAACTCTATTCGAACCTTAAATTTGGAGACAAGTCCGAATATTTTTCGATCCCATAAAAATCTAAAAGAATCAGGAACGTTGAAAATTCTGATGATGCATTTATTTTTCGTAATAATAATTCCAAAATGTTATTAAAACACAGATGAACAAAAAATTGTTCAACGAATCACCCGTCGATCGTACTTTTTTTTCAAACGAACATGATTTCTCAGTCTTTTAATACCTATAATTTTTTCAGAATTTTTTCTAATTTCCCAAAATAATTATGGAAAAAAAGTTTAATGTGTCAAGAGTCACGAATTTTCGATATGTGTGTATCAGAAAACCATATTGCCAAAGTATATTTGATCAAGTATATTCGGAAATACAGCGAAAAAAAAACACAATTCAACAAAATATACAAAATTTTAAAAAATTAACACGTTTTCAGAAAAATAAAAAAATTATTTTCATTTGAAGCAAATAAGGTTGAAGGGCTGTTTTGTTGGACAATTCTTTTTTCATCAATTTGTTCATAAAATTTCGAAATTACTATTATGCAAAATCAATCCTTTCAGCATTTTTGACGTGACTGATTTTTAAAAAAAATTTTATCCCATCGAGAAATACCCGAAATTCTCTCTGAATCTCACGTTTTAACAGACTGTACTGCTAGAACTACCCTAAGGATTTTGTGTTTTACACCAGCGGTCAATTTCCAATATAAGTTTTAAAATGATGAACCATGAAATCAGACAAAAAACGTACATAACTGACATGACTGTGTGAAGCGCAAAAGGATCCTTAATTCACATCAAAGTCGTAACCATCCGATTTCTTCGAACTCAATTTATTCATCAATTCTGTAAATTGTTTATTGTTAATTATCATTTAGAATTTCCTATAATGCTACAAAATTTGCATATAAACATTCAATTAAAAATATATTTATATATATATATATTTTTTTTTTCTTAAATATCTGCGGAAAGAGCCATTGAAAAAACTAGTATTAAATTAAATTGACGAACTTTTTTGATAAACTTTTGGACGTTTTAAACAAATGTTTACACATTATTTACTAATATACAATCATGTTTTTATAGAATAACTGATTAAATAGAGTTCGAAAGTAAAAAGATGGTTACAACTCTAAAATTGATAAACAAAATTTAAAAAAAACGAAGTAAAAGAATATGTGAATTGTAACATGATGTTAACTTAGCTGCGATTTTTTAATCCGATTTTTGCAAGTCTATAATTCTTATTCAATCTATATGAATGGAATTATTTGAAAAAAATGCCATGATGTGCTCGCATTTAAATCGATTATCGAAGTGCCATGCTTATTATAGAGAAAAAAAAGCAAAAATAAAAAATTAAAACACTAGATCTCATTATCGCACTGTGAAAAACATCGAATCGAAGTGATGAAACATTTGATAATTTTCGTAGAAAGAATCATTGAAAGAAAGATCGATAAAATAGATTTTCTCATTAATCGACGTTTAAGTCGTTCAACTGTTGAAATCTTTGGGAAGTATTTAGGGAAAAACGATAATTCCTGAAGAGCGTGTCGGTGACCAATATCTAATTTTAATTGTAATAATTTTATTTTCTTAGCGAAAAAAAAGCGATCGATATTTCTTATTCTTTCATGATGAAAATAAGTCTTCTGTGAAGATACTCGACGTAAGATTATTTTTTTTTCTCGAGTTTTTATTTGACATTGACAGTGGACTGTATTCTATACTATAGTATGTTCAAAATAATTTTTTACCTATGATCTATAAAATCGAATCTCTTGTAGTCCGCCCGACAACATCACAGTGATCTTATACGACTCGAGTTCCTAGAGTTTATGCACTTTTGTACTTTTTTTAGTTATTTGTAACGCGTGTGCAAGAAAATTGTAGGAACATTGATTATCTTATGTTAAATGTAGTATCTACGGAATAAATTATCTCCTTCTAATTTTCGCTTATCTTGTAGTCTCAAATATTGCACTTATTTTTTTTCTGTCCTAGACGCAATTGATTCATTGCTACACCGTAGCAATATTTTGAAAGACGATCTATTTGTCACTTACGGACAGTCAAAAGTTCTGCTTAACCGATCAACAGTTTCAGAAAAGTCTTACGAGAAAATAGGTACATATTTTTTTTTAAATAATAAACCTTTAAAATCTGCGCTTTCAAATTTTTCACAACCTGAAAGATTTTCAGATTTCATAAGCGTAATCGAAAGCGTTTTCGAGTAGGACGCGTTTGTCGCTACAATAAATTTTTGCGCTACAATAAATCTTCCACGTCGCCGTTAATTCAGTCTCAAGGTTCGAGGCTAATTACTCGAAAAATGATGATAAAACCCCATAAGTACGTCTAGTTTTTTTTATGGCGAATTAGACAATACTGCACCTATGCAATTCGGACAAACGTTCCGAGTTCTGTAAAAAAAAAAAAAAACGAATCGAACTCAAGTTATGTAAATTCACAAACAGGTGAGAAAAAATTCAGGTTAACGTGAAATTGTAAATAATAAGTCGTGAAGATTTTGTTACACAGAACAATACAAAAATAACATTCTTTGAAGTATATCAGTTGAATTAGCTAAAAAAATCTAATAATAACGTTTGAAAAATTTATAGTGATATTTTTAGCCGCGTTTCGTTCAAAATGTTCAAAAGTACCTGTGATAAGAACGATTGGCTCCGCTGTGCACTGCGTGTCGTTCTCTCTGCCATACAGGATGCTTAGGTTTCGCTGCGCAAATCAACGCGTCGCAACAAGCGCGCGATACGACCGCGCGGTAGTCCATCCTCTTAAAAAGATCCAGACGATGATCTTTGAGAGCAAGTTCTGACCATGTAAAGTCATCGGGCTCTGAAAAGAGCAATAATTCCGCACGATTATCATCGTCCTCTTCCTCCATATCGTGCGCCAAACATCTGCGAGAAAAAAAAAGTAATATTGCAACAACGAAAAAAAGTATATTCATATATATATATATATATATGAGGCCATCCACACCAATTGAAATGAGTTGTGACGCTTGATTTCTCAGATCTGGTTGGTGATTCTTGTGTGATTGTTCCAACTTTAAAACGGAAAGACGAATTTTTGAGAATTAAAAAAAAAATTGTTTTTCTGTTGAGGAAGCTTTGTTTTCGTGAAAATTTTTGTTTTTCAAGATTTTCCTGTCAGGAAACTCTTGAACACACCAATTGAAATGAGTTATGACGCTCGATTTCTCAGATCTGGTTGGTGATTCTTGTGTGGTTGTTCTAACTTTAAAACGGAAAGCCGAATTTTTGAGAATTAAAAAAAAAATTGTTTTTCTGTTGAGGAAGCTTTGTTTTCGTGAAAATTTTTGTTTTTCAAGATTTTCCTGTCAGGAAACTCTTGAACACACCAATTGAAATGAGTTATGACGCTCGATTTCTCAGATCTGGTTGGTGATTCTTGTGTGGTTGTTCTAACTTTAAAACGGAAAGCCGAATTTTTAAGAATTTAAAAAAAAATTGTTTTTCTGTTGAGGAAGCTTTGTTTTCGTGAAAATTTTTGTTTTTCAAGATTTTCCTGTCAGGAAACTCTTGAACACACCAATTGAAATGAGTTATGACGCTCGATTTCTCAGATCTGGTTGGTGATTCTTGTGTGGTTGTTCTAACTTTAAAACGGAAAGCCGAATTTTTGAGAATTAAAAAAAAAATTGTTTTTCTATTGAGGAAGCTTTGTTTTCGTGAAAATTTTTGTTTTTCAAGATTTTCCTGTCAGGACAATCAGAATGGTCAGATGGAAAACGAGAAAAGTCGTTTAAAAAAAATGTATGTGTGTGCGTGTGTGCGCAGGGCATTGAAATTACAAACACGTATAATTCGAGAATCGTCTAACCGATTGATTGAAAATTTGGGGGGAAAGTGAAGCAACAGCTCGTCTTTAACTCTTGCAATTTTCCCCGAATGTATATAGAAATATTTGTTATAAATTTTTGAATTTTTTAAAAAAGAACGTGCGCGCTCTAGCTTTCGTAAAATTGGCGGTATTTCGCTAAATAATTCTTCATAAATGGAGGTACTTTTAACGTTGGTTGGTATTGAATACGTGCAATTGCTACTATTTAGCGACAATTTATACGTACCCGGATAAACGATTATATATGACCAATTATAATCATATATAATTATATATTCTATATTCTAATTATAATGTCTCTGTAGAGACAAAATTTATATATAATTATATATAATTATATATATTTATATATGGTTATATATGGTCATACATATGCAATCCGTTTTTTCCTGGGTCGTTCAATCGTGATCTGCAATATGGCGCAAATTTCTTAGAACTTTTAATTTTAGAAAAAATCATGAAATTGCATTAACTTTAGCAAAACATAAGATTGCGGACTCAAATTTTAAAACTTTTATTTGAAAAAACCTGCAAAGTAAAACTTTGCAAGCATGTTTATACTCGGAAGACATTTATATAAAAATTCAAAGTGATGTAAGATTTTTACTGCTCGACCGATTTGTATAAAATTGATACTCAAAAATTGTGTAATGATAGTCCATATGTAAACTAAATTAAAACCCGATACCTAGTTATTTGCATGAGCAAGCTCTCGAACGAGATTCTTCAAATAATTCAAAATGCCATAAAATTCCGAATCACTCGACCGATTGGTGTCTAATTTGTACCAAATATCTTTTAAAATTCAAGATAAAACAGTGAACATTTTCGCAAATTTTTCTTTTTCTTAAAAGCTTTTTTTTTTTATTCACCAAAGTCGAAATTTTCTGACATGTCAACAGTTAATTCGACCGAAATCTTAATTAGAAATCAATAATCGTGAAATCATATCGGCAATTGCAGCCGAACATCGCAGAGAATTTTCATGAGTTACAGTATTTGTAGACATTTGAAAAAAAAAAATTAAAATTGTAATAAAATCAGAACGGCTCGACAGATTCTCGCAAAATTTGGTACACATAATGTTCCACGGAGTCCATTTACGTACAAAATTTCAACATGGTGCCTCTTTAATTGTGAAAGGTCTAGCGTGAAAACAATTTTTTCAAATTTAAAAAAATGGTGTAGAAAAAAAAATTCTCAGCCGATTTGCGTCAAATACAATGTCAAACGTTGGTTTATGATAATCTACTTGCGTGCCAAATTAGAAGAAAATCCGTAGAACATTACCACAGTTATCGTGCGTACAAGAAAATCTACACATACACGCGCACGCACGCACACACACATTTTTCGTAAAAACCACTTTTCTCAATGTTTTAGAACATTTTCAGTGTCGTGACATGAAAATCTCGAAAAAATTTTTTTTCTTAAAAACAAAGCTTTCTCTATGAGGAAGCAAAAAATTACCGAACAGGTCCGAGAGATCGAGAGTCAGAATCAGGTCGAATCAGTGTGGAACACTCTATATATATATATAATAACTTTATAAAGCTTAATTTCGATATTCTTACAACGCAGCGATGAAATTGAATCGCGTGTATTCCTCGGGGCGATAAGCTGCTCTCAGAAAATACATGAATACCATTGCGATAAGATATTTGTCGGCCAACCTGTGGCAAATGTCGTATTCCAAAAGGTCCTCGATTTCCTCATCTACAGATGCGTTTAAGAATGAAAACGAAAAGAAAGAAAAAAAGATCTTTAAAAATAACTCGAAAAAAATCGACTTTTGCGGGTGATCCTTCATAAAAAAACTGAAACGTCACTCAAATCTGGTAAGAATATTTTTCATCCAATTCCTCTGGAATAAACCCAAAAAACTGTCACAGATTTTTCGAAATTATAATAAAAATTTGCAGAATTTTCCTGAAAATTTTTCATAAAGAAGCAAAAAAACTAGAACTCAAAATTGCTCGGTTTTTCAGAATAAAAATGAAGAAGCTTTCCGCAAAAATTCGAAACAATTTCCTCATCGAAGTATACGAAGATTTTCGAAGTATATTCTGATTTTCTCCGAATTTACAAAAAAGCTTAATTCGAAAGTAAATATGGATTTTAGTTTGTTAGAAAAATGTATTAAAACATGAAGCAAAATGTGCAGAGAAGATACGTATTTTGAAATTTGAGATTATAAATCTCGCTGACAACTCCAAAAACAAAGAAAATGAGGGAAACAAAAATTATTGGAATAGGCGCGATCTTCCGTAAAAATGTGTTCAGGTCAATATTTTCACCCGGTATATATAACGGAATCGATATTGTTGCGTGTGCCGCGATCTGTACCGATAATTTTGAAGAAATATTCGACGTGCCAACTCTTGATCGAAATTCTTCGATAGACTGTCTTGACTATCGGAGTTTTCGTTTTGTCTTTTCGCTCTTTGATGTCGCCCATTGTGTTTCTCCAAATCGAACGTGTGTAGCGTAACGTGTTCCACACACCTTAGTAAACAAATTATCGTCGCCGCTTCCGGTCGCTTTTGTACCAGAGGAAGAGGAACCAATGAGGTTGCACCGTCTGTGTTTTAACTTGTGCAGCTTTTCAAACACACGTAAGCGCGTTGCACTGGGAGTTTATCCGCGAAAAAAAAAAAACCCAAAAAAAACGTCCCAACTTTTGGTGATTTCGCTAAAACGAAAAATCACGTGGTCACGAACCGTGCGAAAAATTGGTCGACAGTGCGAAAGCACCTTATCCACGTGGTTGACCCACACAACTGCGGCAGTCCAATGGAATTGCGTAATTCGTTTGTATCCAGGGACGGATCAACTCTTTCTGTCGCCCTGAGCCTCGGAAAATTGCCGTAAAAAAATCGGCGAACAATTATGTAAACCAGACCTTGCGCATAATGTGAATTCGCTTTTTCTATTTAGTTATTCCGTTATTTTGTTATTATTAGAACGCTTCCAAAAGTAAATGTGATAACGTATACTTTTTTTAATAATTCAACATTCCATAAAATCGAAACTTTTATACCGTCGGGCCTAAATTATACATGTATAATTTGTGAATATTGTTTCATTGACAAACAAAGTTTTAGCTGTCTATGTCAAGTTTTTCAAAAGTTACAATAGAGCGATAACGTAAATTATTGAAAAAATTCAAGATTTGAATATTTTTTAATTCGTTTATATATCGATTATAATATAACGAACTATTTAGCTAAATCGTCGAATTTCCACGAAAGTTATAGCGACCCCACTCTTTTTTGAAAAAATTAAAAATTACATAAGATCAAAATGGATCCATATATTTGACTCCGATCCCTCAAACGTTGCTGAGTAAGAGGTGATTGAATTTTCGAAGCCCTCCCACACACACACACACACACACACACACACACACACACACACACACACACACACACACACACACACACACACACACACACACACACACACACACACACACACACACACACACACACACACACACACACACACACACACACACACACACACACACATATTCCGGCATTTTCTTCAAACCAGTTTACTTAACGTTTTGAACCATTATGAGTAATCTAACATGAAAATCCAGGAAATTTTTATTTCACGAAAACAAAGTTTTCTTTATGTTGAAGCAAAATCTTAAATATGAAGAACTATATCGATTTTGGCTGTAAGAATAAATAAAAATAATAAGGAAGCAATTTGTAAAGTTCAACTCTGCAGCTCTTTTTTTGAAGAGTTGGAATTCTGAAAAATGTGAACATCATAACATATATTATGACGAGGCTGTGTGCCTATTATTGCTGAATACTACTGATTTCATGTATGAAATTTAAGTTCGTTATCGCATGTTTTGCCTAAGTTAGGGCAAAAACGTGAATTTTTCGAAAATTTTGAAACTATAAAATCCGAACCTCTTTTCCGATTTTGTTCAAATTCAATACTAAACAACATTAATAATACTTCGACGTATAAATAATTATTTAGCAAAATATCGGTATTATTACGAAACCTAGATCGTGTACGTCCTTTTTTGAAAAATTCAAAAAGCTATAAAATGAAAATTCCTGCATACATTTTGGAAAGGCAGTTCAATCACCAATAAGTGAAAGGCGGACTGCTGCTTCCTTTATGTACCAAATCTTAGCGCAATCGGTTGATCGGTTCTTACAGTTACAGGTGATAGAAATTTCGAAGCCCTGCACAAACACAAACACACACAAACATATGGGGCAATCCACGCCATGTCGACCAAGATTTGACCTCGACCTCTCCAATTTGGCTCGTAATTTTTTGTAGACTTATTTGGACCCTCAAATACCCCAGATTTTTTTTATGGCGACTTATTATTAAATACACTTTTTTTCCTATGAAAAATAAATGTGCCATAATTTAAAAATCGGTAAGAATTCTTAAGAATACTTTATTTAATATGAAAAATTTTCTAGCTTATAGCCAAGGGAGTTAACATTTTTCTTCCCATTTTCTTCTCGTTCGGAAAAATCTAAAGAAATTCCTAAAAATATGAAAAAAAAATCCGAACAACCGGTTTGATACAAAAAAAACATTTGACCAGTCGCCTGTAGTAGATCAATTATTTTTCTATTTTTTTAACAAAAAAAAGATCAAAAACTATAAAAAGGAAAATCTTGCTCACTTTGACTATAATCTAGAAACTTTGATATCAATTAAAGTATTCCGCAGAATTTTTCCGGTTTTCAAATTATGACATTCGATATGTCACTTAAAAATATATTAAAAGTTAAAGTTGCCATAGAAATAAAAATCTGATGTATTTGAGGGTCTAAGCCTACAAAAAATTACGAGCCGAATCGGAGAGGTCAAGGTCAAATCCTGCTTCACACGGGAGATTGACCTAGATGAACATTTTCTCTAAACCACTTTTCTCGATGTTTTGGAGTATTCTGAGTATTCTCACATAAAAGTATAGAAAAAAAATGGCATGAAAACAAAAAGCCTCTGTGAGGAAGCAAAAAATCACAAATAACTAAAATTCGTTGCGCCTACGTAAATTCGGCCCTGAATTTGTATCTCCCACCAAGTTTACTATCAGCGCCGCGTACCAGACGACACATACGTGTCCCACGTTTAGTTTCGCGAATCACCGTATAACCCGTCAACTGTCAGCGCTTTTCCAATACATACATAGACAGTTTGGAATCAGTTTTCGGGACGTATTCGCTGAGTCCGAAGATCCGTACTATAATCCGAGGCGATTGTGCGACGAAAAACCGTAATTCTCTTTAGGGAGACGGCCGGAGGGCTCGCCGCAAAAATGAGGGCCGCTGGAATAATGTTAATAAGTGTTGCGCTTACGTGCGCCGTTATCAGCAATGCATATTATCAGAAGAAACAGTTTTATCCTTCAGTCGTCTACATAACCAAATCCAATCCCAGTATGGCAGTGAGTTATCGCCGTTTTACCTGTCAAACGATCTGCTTATCAATATTTTTAAACACCCCAGAACTTTCCAAAGCTCTGTAATTTTGTACATTCACAAATATCTTATTATCAAGTAAACGATCGTTCGGGACACGTATAAGCATACGAATTTTGACCTCGAATGATTTTACGAAAATCATTATTATCATTGTTATCGTTATTCAGATGAGGTTAGGATCAACTTTACAAATTCTCTATTAAAATCACTGTACTTTTTATTTTCTATTTTCGTATTTTATTCAGAAATACAATGGGCTATTTAAATTCTGCATTTGAATTCTTATCAATAATAAGTAAAAAAAAAACAGATCTAGCGAAAAGAAATGTTGATAGAAAAATGTATGTCCAAAAGTTTTCAAAATCAATATCAGATGTTTAAAAAGATTATCGAAGCTTCTCTATCCATTGAATATATGGAATTGAAAATAATAATTTCACAATAATATGCTAGTATAGATTAAACATTTTTTGATATTTTTTCTGAAATACTTTTTGACACTATTAGGATGTTTTATAATGATTAAAATTTTCTAGTTTGTAAATTTAATCTTTTAGGTGATCTACGTACAGGGATTGATACTTGTTTTTATGACCAATACATTTCTGAGGAAAATATTCTTTGGCAATCTGCGGGCAGCAGAACTTGAAGTGAGTATGCTTAAGTTTTAAGAGAATATTTTTAAGCTTGCGAAATTCTTTATTTTTGACTTTTTTTTTGCTATATTGTGATATAACTAGTCAAGACCCAAAAAAACTGATTGATACTAAAGAAATGGTTAACCTATTTTCAAAATATTTATATCCATATGTATATATATATATATATATATGTATGTATACATTTTTTTCTCCTGTTGAATCGACACAGACCAGAAGTAAAAATAAAATTTAAGTAAACTTCAAGTTCTTTTTTTATATACTTTTATGTTTTATTAGTAACAATATATTAATACTACTTAAGTAATGGGAATGTTAACAGCTGTATAATCTATACAATGGATAAAAAATGTCATTTTCATTAGTTAAACTAATTCAATAAAAGGACATAGAATACATAAATAAATAAACAAATTAATTCCTAGTTTTTAGGATGAGTTAGCTTTAAGACGCAGTGATACACCACCAGAAATTTCATCACTCAGTGCTAAATGCCTATAGGTCTATTTCTCTCTCTCCAACATAGCTCTGTCTCTTTCACACTATTTTTCTTCAAATCTTAATAAAAACAGCCGTGTCAAATAAAGAGCCAGAAGCTTAGCCCAATTCTACGATACTTCCACGTATCGTCTCGAAATATAGACCCTATCTGCTGTATCGTTCAGGAGAAAACAGCTTTTGAAATTTCTGTGGAAATTTCACTGCCTCTTAAGTTAGCTTAGATTGCAGACAAGTGTTTCAAACACTTACAATCTATTTATTCCACTTGGATGAGTGACAATAGTATATAAAAAAATCTGGAGATAAGAAAAATGCATACAGATCTTTTTAAAAACTGATATTGCACTGTATTAAAATATTGCAATCTTACTCCGTACTCGAGTAATTCATTTTAAGTAGCATTACTAGTAATCATTAAGGTTCAATTGATAACTTCGAAAATGAATTTAAGCACCAGCATGTGTTCTCAAAATATTAACGCAGCCACGGTTTGGAAAAAAACTACACTGATAAATGCAAAAGTTTCATGAGATGTTTTTCTCATTTAGTTATATTCTAGAACAAAGCACATCATTAGTCTGATTATGACAAGCAATAACGAATTTTGTTTATTAAAAGATGTTGTAAAATTGTAGCAAAGAGATTTTTCAGTAGTATTATTTGTTAAAAAGTTACAACTATTTGTATATTTAATGTAAGGTTGAGTTGGATAAACAGACGATCGTAATTATTGTACTACTGAAAAATCTGTCTTTGTTAAATCATTAAAGCATCTTCGAATGAACAAACTGATAGATTGCTTGTCATAATCAGATTAATTCTATGGATTCTTCTAATATATATCTAGATGACAGAAGCATATCATCGAACATTTGCATATATCAGTGTATTTAATTTTTAAAGTATGGTCGTTAATTTATTCACTTCTCAAAATTTAGTACTGATTTTACTAGCACATATCGAAGCAACTACCTCAATATTTATCCTTGGCATAATAGATGCTTATTCATATGCAATAAACAGTAATAATATTTTTGTTATTTTTTTTGTAATGTACGTATTTTTCCTCCTCGGAAATATATATAATATTGTTAATTTGTAATTTATATCTAAACTGTAAAAATTATAATAGTTTCGTCCCGTAAATTAACTAAACAAATAAATATTTATTTTCAGCACCTTGTGGAAAAAGCATGGTACGCAGTGACGGAAACATGCCTTGCTTTTACAGTGTTCAGAGACGACTTCAGTCCAAAATTTATAGCACTGTTTACGCTTCTGCTGTTTCTCAAGTCGTTCCACTGGTTGGCCGAGGATCGAGTAGATTATGTAACGAAATATAAATATAAGATTGTTATACTAGAATAGCAATAATTTGCGACTTTCAAACATACCTTTTTTTAAATTTGTTTATACATATTTTTACCATTACAATTCTATACAAACATAAAACTACAATTGACATGGAACAAATTTTGTCCATAGGCGATTGACTGAGATCCTTCAGCTCATTTTCGTTCATTCATCACATAATTGTCATTTATTTTAAAAAAGGCTGCTTAAAAAGTAGCAAAAGGTTGCCATTTCCGTTTATTCGTGGAATTTCCGAACGTTTGAAATTTAATGAGCTCTGTTTTCCTTATTTCTCATAGATGGAGCGAAGTCCAGTCATTACCTGGCTGTTTCACCTCAGAGTTAGCACACTTCTCGCATTATTAGCTGTAATAAATGCTAACATGATCCAGTACGCTTACAATTCGACTCAGGCTAAAGGAGCATCCGTTCAATTGGTCTTTGGCTTTGAATATGCCATTCTCTTAACTGTGGTTTTGAATATTATCGTCAAGTACATTCTCCATACGGCTGATCTTCACAGTGAAGGACCATGGGAAAACAAACCTGTTTTTCTGCTCTACACGGAACTCGTTATTGGATTTTTCAAGGTATTATATTTTTTTCTATCCAAAATTTTATAAAGTCATCATTTTTCGGCTGGAGTGCACCCGTAAAAATACGTCTACATTAGACACTTTCGTAGTTTATCTGCAGTTTTAGGGGTAAAATTTATAATAAAATAAAAATTAATTCCATAGTTATCATAAATTGCATTAAATACATCAATTTCATTAATTTTATTAAGCTTGAATTTATTCTTACTGATGACGTAACCGCCAAAGTCCATTGTTGATATCTTTAAAATTTCTAGTCAAAGTAACAAACAAATAAAAAAATTCGTTTATTTCCACATTTGTCACGTTTTTCAATAAAAAATTCCAGATTACCAACCGAAAACTCGTCATTCTCGAGTGAAATTGAAGGTTGGCATTTAAATTTTTGTCAAAGTCGCAATCTTCTATTTGCCGACCGATGAAATCTGATAAATTAGAAAAATTCATGGATTTTTTAAGGTGACCGTCTTTTGAATTTCCATAAAAATTCTTGCATATTAACAGAGAAAAACTCCCGATGAAATAAGATTTTTATGCGGAAATCGCTGAAAGAATTTGGCAGAAATTTTCGATCTCCGCTTTCCGAAATTTAAAAACCTTTAAAAAAAAATGTATATCTCTTTTTAATTTTAAACATATCGTCTTAAAGCTTGATTCATTTTACGAAGCAAACTAACATGGGCCGGTGTCGGAACTCTGTTGCTGTTGAAAATTATATTTATTTTAGTAAAAAATTAACATAAAACAGCCAGAATTTAAAAAAAATCTTTAAACAATGAGAGTTGAAATAAATAATTTCTCAGGTTGTTCTCTACGTGTCCTTCGTGGCAATAATGGTAAAGCTGTACGCTCTGCCACTGTTTGCTTTCCGACCGATGTACTATACGATGCGGAATTTTAAAAAAGCTTTCCAAGACATTGTTATGTCGCGACGAGCAATAAGAAACATGAACACCTATTATCCAGACGCGACACCCGAAGAACTCGCCGCAGCTGACAACGTTTGTATTATTTGCCGGTAAGAAATTGCTCTGGATATGCGCACTTTTTATTGATAACATATCGGAGATTCGGTGATCAACGAGAAGATATGCAATCACAATAAAAGCAAAATCAATTGTGTCTCAGGGAGGAAATGGTATCGGCGAGTAAAAAGCTGCCGTGCAATCATATATTTCACACAGCTTGCTTACGGTCGTGGTTTCAACGTCAGCAAACTTGCCCTACGTGTCGGCTTAATATTTTGAGACCCGCAACAGGAAATACCGAACCGCGACCTGCGAATCCTCCGCAAGGACCTGCACCGGCTCCTCAGGCTGCACAAACGACTGGCACTAATCAAGGAGGTAAATAATAATAAAAACTTCAATTTCACAGAATATCACAGAATATAATATAACGAAAGCCGATAAAATAAAGAATAGCATTTTCTTAATTGTCGGCTTGAATACAGTTTTTAAAAATCTGCGATTGTTTAACACTCAAGTGAGTCCACAGAATATTTTACTCATACTTTGGAATCGTAATACTGATTCATACGATTTTGTTGAAGGCATATATAAAAAGCAGAAAATATTTTGTATCTAGTTTTGGCATTATGGTTTATTTTTAGTGAAAAAAATAAACCATAACCATAAAACAGCTTAGAGAATACATTTATAATCTATATAATTTTCTGAGTATTTAAAAGGCTGTCCTATTGGCACTGATTTTCCAAATTGCTTTTTGAATAATCATTCTATTTCGGCAAAATTACACAACTGTTAAATACTTGTGAAAAAAACGTGGATGTATAATTTGTTATCATTAAAAGCTCCAGCGCAAGAAATAAGAACTCTTTCGGACTTGAGAGCCGCCATAGAGCAAGGCCGTTTGCGACCGCCAACCAATCAAGAAGGTAAAATTATTTAAAAATTCCGAGCGCCATAAAATATCAAATGACCTTGAGAAACGCAAAAAATTTAACGAAAATCGGTAAAACTGAAAAATAAAATTTTCTGAGTGGACGGCTTAAATATAGTTTTAAAGAATCTACGATTGTTTAAACTCTCGTGAAGTCCAGAAAATCTTCAAATTTTTTTTAAGAAAAATATATTCATGAGGAAATTCAAATAGGAGCTGAATTGCTTTTTGGTATTGTGGTTTATACTTGGTGATGTTTTTTATGAAACAGCTTTCAAAATACATTTATAATTTATATATATTTTCGGTCATTTAAACGGTTCGTTTATTACCACTGGTTTTTAGCATTGTTTTCTCAGCAATCTTTTTTTTTCGGCAAGCTATAACAACTTAAATATTTTCGAAAAATACTAGATGTATAATTCTTTACGGTTAAAAGCTCCAGCGCCAGAAATATTAAGTCTATCGGACTTGATAGCCCAAGGGCGTTTGCCACCGCCAACAAATATGCCATTTTTCGCACCGCCTTTTCCGGCCGCGGTGCCTTTACCACCGGTTCCAACGCCGCCACCAAATCTCTCAAATTTGAGCGAAGAAGAGCTCAGAGCGATGGAGGGCAACCTCCGGCAATCCGTTGAGGCGCGGATACAAACGCTACAGAGGATTCAACTTTTATTAGACGCAGCGAACGCTATGATGAACCAATATCAAACTGCGGCGGCAACTGCCAAGTAAGTTTTAATTGAATTTATCAATTAATTATACGCAATAACTAGGCAGTTCGGCTCATAGCTAAAAAAATTCGCGTGCGAAAAAGATAACATTTATATGTTTCTGTAAAAAAACCTGCAAATGCAAAGAATGATATTATGTCATTATCAAGTAACTTAATATAAAAGGATCTCCGGCTACGAATTATCGATCAATCGATATGTTGGTCAACCGATTCGTCGATCAATCGATTAACCGATTTGTCGATTAATCGATTTGTCATTTTATTAATTCGTCGATTAATCAATGTGTCGTTTCATTGATTCGTCGATTAATCGATTGGCCGTTTTATTGATTTGTCGATTAATCGATTCATCGCTTAATTGATTGGTCGTTTTTTCAATTTGTCAATTGATCGCTTTCTCGATTAATCGATTAATCGATTTGACAGTAATCCTTTGCGTCACGTGAGTCACCTATTTTTGCTCAGATTTAAATATATTAAACTAACTTTTGACAATGATCAATGAATTTTTCGATTTCGGTAACGAAAAATGTACGGGTAAAAGGGTTAAGTGATTAATCGACAAATCGAATTCAAACGGCAGCCTCAGATTATTAACACGTCTATATAGTAAATAAAAGGAACGAGTACAGAATTTTGTATGCTCAAGTCCGATAATGCATTAAAGTGGTTTAGTAAACCTAAAAAATTTGTTATTAGCATTCCGATTCCGGCATCGGTGGTACCGAACCTAATTCCCGAGACGGGGAGCAGCAAAGAAGCGCCAAGAAGCGGGGACTCGTCGACGGAAGCGGCAGAGGATTCTGCGTCAAAAGGAGCGAGTGTTTCAAACGACGACGAGTCCACAAATTCGGGTAGTAGTTGTGGGGATGGAGCGTTACCGTCAACGTCGAAAGCCAGCGAGGAAACGACTTTTGAGCAGGAAGCTCTTCGGAAGCGAAGATTGCAAAAATTTTCGGTCCAACCAGCTGCGGATTAAACAAAAAGAAGAAAAACTATAAACTTACGTTATATATGTGATAAAAAAAAACAACAACAAACAAACAAACAAGAAAAAAGTCTATCGAATCAGCGACAAAGCTGATAATATCCTATTTCTACGTTGATCGAACGAGAAATCGCTAATCGATTACTTGAACGCTGTTTATTCGTTGAAGCGCCGCTGAAACAATTGAAACACGCAAGTGGCACATTCGGGACGGGACGTCGCAAACACGACGCAAGTTCGTTTTTTTTTCTTTTCGTCGACTCTTTTAAGTGTGAAGTAACCATGGAGCGATTTCAAAACGATAAATCGCAAGGACCTTGAAAACAATCGACCCTTCAACGCCTAACTTCCCCTTTATATCCATATATAAATGTGGCTATAAGCCACAATTTTCGAACTCTCACTCGAGAGAGAAACGTTTTGTATCCTTCACCCTGAACCGAGAGCTCATGTTCTGAAAGTGCTTCTTCCATCGTTTTTTCCTCCGTGGATAAAAAAAAAGCGATATTTTACATGTAGATAAGACATTAACAACTAATAACATTTTTCTTTATTTCGTGCTCTACGCAAAGACATTAAATGATCTATGGAAATTACCGAAACGCTTCGAGGTTTACGCCGATCGGACACTGAAAGCTTAACGATTCGATGAATCATAAATTACTTTCAAATACTCGGCGCAGGCGTGAAACTATGGTTTTCTGACACACAATATTTTAGTTCCGTGGCTGTAATATATAGGAGTTTCAGGTAACAATCACCACGTGTAATAAACATATTTGTCTATTTAAAAATTCGTTTGTAATTTAAATTCTTTCGAAAAATTATGATGGTCTCCTAGCATTAATATTTTCTTTTTTTCCTCTCTATATAGTCCATCTTACGCATTGTCCGTCAATTATAACTTTGGCATAGGACATGCACAATTTTTTAATCCCATATTACCACACGCATTTTTTTTTACGCGTGAATTTCCATTCGAGCTGAAAGGGAGAGTTGCAATCACGAGGACGAAAAAACGAGTTGAAAAGAATTTTCATACAATAAGTATATACGAGGTATTCCATAAGGATTCGACCTGTGTTGGACTCTCGACCTCTCGGATTTGGTCGACATTTTTTTATATGATTGGACCAACTCCAAAAAGTACTGGAAATTTTTTTTAGATTATTTTTATTCCAATTTTTTTGCGATTCTTCAAAGCTAACATATCGTTAGCCCAAATTTAAACATCTGAAAAAATTCTCGAAAAATTCTGCATGAAATAACAACATTTTTGAGCCTAAAACCAAAGTGGGCCGGGTTTCGCTTCTATTTTTTTATATAAAAAACTATTCAAAAATTTGTAAACAAAAAAGGAATAGATATCAAATTTTTCAGAAATATTGCTTTCTCCTGCAAGTGCTTTCTTTTCGTGAAAAAAAAATGTGATTCATAAAAAATATGCTCAGAATGTTACGTTAAAAAAAGGATATCTGGAAAAAATATCCGGTGCATGTACATGTGCAAATGTGGGCGTGTGTGTCTATGTGGGTGTGTATTTCCTGAAAGGCCGTGAACACGAAAACGGTCTTAAATTTTCAGCAATCTAACTGAAATTTGGGACGCATGTCGAATCATCACTGAAGTAGATTGCTATTGAAATCAGCCTCAATCGATTACCAGGAAAATAAGCTATCAAGATTTAAATTTTATACTCTAAAATCGAAAAAGTTTAATAACAAACTTTTTCGATTTTAGAGTATAAAATTTAAACCTTGATCGCTTATTTTCCTGTTAATCGATTCTTAACTAACGGCTAAAGCTACACCATACTAAAATTTTCAACGTACTTTCTCACTGAGACAGCTTTGTAAGAAGGGAAAAAACCGATTGAGCAAGAAATTTGCAAGTTTCTACATTGTTTCAAAACATTTTCACATCCTTTTTGTAGTTTAATTTACTGTTTTCAAAACGAAACAGTGACAGATCTATTCTCAAAATATAAGGGTGATTCCATCAATTATTGACAAGAGTTTGTACCTTATTTCCAGCAGGTTCCCTGAAGGTATCGAATTGCTGCGATTATGGAAACATCATTCCAATACAGAATTTATGTTTCCCGAAAAACGTATCATGACGCATTTCTATGTAAAAAAAAAGTCTCAGCATTAAAAAACTGCCGCCTGCTCCAGAATTTGTTTAAGGAGTAAAGATCAACAAATTAGTTAAAAAAAAAAAAGTTATTTGAGAGCCTTCAGCCACTTCAATTACAATTTTTATTTTCATTTCTTGAAAAACGGAAAATTTTTCACATAACATATGTAAATTTCAGAAAAGTGGTTTGGAAAAATTATCCTGATGAATGTGTGTATTTGTGTGAGTGATGAAAGGCCAAAAACTTATATAACTGTAACTTGTAAACTGTTCCACCGAATCAGCTGGAATTCAAGCAACATATACCGTATTGGCTAATCTTCAATTGGTGTACATTTTTTTATTAATCGCTTAACGCATTTCATTTTGTTAAGAATTTTTTAATTAAAAAAAAGTACGTTAACGCTCCAGCTCGAACGAATTTTTAGATATCGAGCTGCCACTCCGTATCAAAATTGCAGCACGTAATGCGAGCGTTGGTACTGAATTTGGGCCAAATTGTTAAAGCGATTCGGTTTTTATGAGATTTGAAAATTTTCGAAAAATCTTCGGTTTGCTCTAATTCAGGTAAACGTTCAATAAATCAACCAAAATTTTCTACACTGGAAAAATAACATTAAGCTCCGCTATGAACCAAATTTGGCGATGATCGTAGTGCGGTTCGAATTTTATGTGATTTTAAAATTTTCGAAAAATTTTATCTTTTGATAATGTGTTACCAAATTTTAGTTCTTGATGGACCCGTATTTCTATGAATTTGCGACTTTTAAATGTTTCTAAAACAAGCATGCAAAGTAGAACTTTGCACACTGCTGCGTCAATATTCTTCATGTTTGACGAAAAGTTGGCTTTGCGAAAGTTGATAAGTAATAAGCAAGCATTGTGCAAAGTTCTACTTTGCATCCTTTTTGTTCCTCACAGAGAAAACTTTGTTCTCACGGATAAAAATATTCGCGGTTTTCATGTCAGGACACTCAGAATGGTTCGGTACACAAATGAAGGAGCAGTTCATCTTTGACTGGTGTGATTTTTTACGAAATGTATGCAGAAATTTTCATTTTATTACTTTGAGAATTTTTGCAAAAAATAATGATAATTTGTTACATAATCTTCCATACATGCAGCTGTAAATGTTGTTTGGTATTGAATGTGACCAAAATCGGAGAAGCGGTTCGGATCTTCTAGTTTTAAAATTTTCGAAAAATTCACGTTTTTGCCCTAATTTTGGCAAAACCTGAGATAACGATCTCAAATTTCATACATGAAATCGTTACAATTTCGCGATGATTAATCCATAGTTTTGTTGTCATTTCTTATGTGGTAGAAATTGTGCAAAATTTTAACTTTGATCAAATTAAACTGCAAGGTTACACTTTGCAAATTGCTGCTTTATTATTTTTGGTTTTTTTTACAAAGCTTTCTCTACGAGTAAGCGAAAATCGATTAACATACATTCTTAAAGAGGTATAGCTTTGTAAAAAAAACCAAAAATAATGAGGAAGCAATTTGCAAAGTTCAACTTTGCAGCTTTTTGCTAAATTATATCAATAATATTTCTCACAGAACAGTATATCTGTCTAGGGAGTTTTTCCTTTAACCCACTAAAATAATACCAAGGCCCTATACATACAGTACAACAAAAAAATCGGCATCAAATATTTTTTTTTAACTCAGCAAATTTTTATATTTATGCCAGCCTGCACGAAACACGAAAAGTATTAATTTTTCCCAAACATTAATTTTCTATGTATCTATTATAAATAACTTGGTCTTGAATGGATTACAAATAAGAATTTTCGCTGCGAGAAACAAAAAGTATCTATAAAAAGTGTCGATGAATCCTTCATCGACTCTTTGTATCAAGTATCAATCAAAGATACTTTTTATCAATCGACACTTTTTATCAAGTATTAATCACAGATACTTTTTGTATCAATCACAGATCAAATCACAGATCATTGACCTTCCTAAAGATCCCTTTTTCGCACTTTTAGCTTCATAGTAGAGAACAATAGCAGCGATCAGTCACCAGACGGAGCCATAAACAGCAGCGCCCCAACATGGCGAACATACGACTCATTCAGGAGATAGGCGATAACTTAAAGAAAAAAAAAATTTCTCAATTACGTTGAGTTCACGTAGTCTTTGTCTCATTATTAAAGAAAACAAGACTCATTTCAGTGTGAAACTCAGAATTACATAAGAATCTGCGCGAAACTTCGATCGGCGTATCCAAATCTCTTGGGAATATTTATCATACTATTCTTTTCCGGCCTTTCTTCGTCAACCCCTTCCTCCTCTCCCGTCTCATCTTTAATTCCCCCCAAAACAAAAACATCAACAGTATCGACACTCGAACCTCGAGTTCACATACATATAAAGATGGCCTTCCCAGCTTCGAGATATGCAATTGCGAGCGACGTGCGCATACACATATTCCCAAGAATGCTCAGCTGGTAACAAACTCTCACAAAGCAAACATTTCCAAATAACGAGTACTCCTCCTCCGCATATGCGTTGTTTACCTCATTTCCTAATCTCTCTCTCTCCTTCTTGGGATCAAAATTCGCGGGGACGCGATCTTGATTAGCGTCTGCAAACATCCTATTGATCGCCCGAAAGATATATAATTATACGCATCTTCGTTTGAAAATCACGAGTTCGATCCTCTTATAAATCCACTCGTTAAACAATTTAGAGAAATATCCAGTGAGAAACTTGACATTTGCGGCTCCGTATCTTTAGACAATCGCAATAATAATCAACAACACGAAAAAATATTGAAAAATAGTGAAAAAAAGCGCGTAAAAAGTAGTCGTAAAAAGTGATAAAATTCAAATTTCGCGGGTAAATCCTTGAGGCAACCGCGGTGAACCCCGTGGCGCGTTGTTGTGATCTAACATGGCGGAGTGTAGTGTTGTGGCTGTTGAGTGTCTACGTCAATTTTAGCGTAAAAATATCGAGCCCACCTTACATAGGGAATAACGATGCTCGGCGATTGACGGATTATCGAAAAATCGTCTTCGCCTTGATAACCCGTTGGCGTTTCGTTAGTTAACCAATAGAGACGTCAATCCTAAAGGTGAAGGTGTTCGGTGTGTGTGCCGCGATACCGCTCTCGTATCCTAGTACAGGTCGTGCGTAAACCTCGGGATTGTCCGCGGGGGGATAAACGACATTACGCCCGGTTTTATACCGAACCTCCAAACTCCAAATATCCCATTAACAATCTCGGTTTATCGTATATCGCTATTAACACGGCGGTTTACACACTAAGTTACGTACGAAAAAGGCTGTTTCCCGCGCGGCTCGCTATTTCGACATTCGCTCTCTTTTCTCTGTACGCTGTTTTTCAGTACTGTACCTTAAACAACACACGTCGCGACTTATGCAACGAGCGCATAAACATAACGCGTAAACAATATACAGACGACGTATTACGATAAGTTTTTCGTGTGCGCCGAGTCTATTACCCACGGGTATACAAAACAAATATATATATTTACGGAGTAGTACGTGGTCGGTCGGGAGGTTCCTCGCGTTAATGTGTCGCGCGGAGTAGTAGCAGTAGCAGCAGCAGCAGCAGCAGCAGTACCGTTACGAATCCTCGCACCGCAACTATTTTTCTTCGCCCATTAAGACGACGAAAGCTCGTAACTCGTTGTAACGCTATATTACGAAAAATCCCCGGACAACGTTTACGGAGCCAGCGACATTCGCAGTGATTATATTCGTAATACCGGTTTAAAAAAACGAGAAAAAAGTAATAATAAAGGATTGATAATAATAATAAACGACGTACACTCAATGATAAAGTTTGGTGACATACTGTGCACTACCAAATATTATTATCGTTACGATTATTGGTATAATGCCGCACGAACAGTTGTCCCAGTGACAGAATATCAGTGATTTAACGGCAAGGATAAGAAAAAAAGGATTGAAAAAACAATATGAAAATGTATCGGTATCGCTATGTGCATTGTGAACTATTTAAAGCTCATCTCTGATACGCATTTGTAGGGAAAGCGAGGAGAAAGCGTAGCAAGGTTTGAGCTTTTACCTTTGGAGTTTAATGGATTTGGAGTGATAAATGGAATTGTGATAGAGGTAGATGAGTTTCTAGGAACTAGGGGACACTCAAAGGGACTGCGATTTGTCAAAGCCGGACGATAAGGCACAGATTATCGACGGTTAACTTACAAATACACGGTTAATTAACCCGAAGGAATGCCAGTTTGTCCGTCGTAGAATAAAACACACATTGTGGCGTGATACTACTCTCACAAAATGACTGATACACGCAGAAGAGTCAAGCTATATGCTCTCAACGCCGATAGACAGTGGGACGATCGTGGCACTGGACATGTTTCTTCTTCTTACGTCGACAGACTCAAGGGCATTTCATTGCTCGTCAGAGCTGAAAGCGACGGGTCGCTACTGCTCGAAAGCAAGATACAGCCTGACACTGCATATCAGAAACAGCAGGTATGATTTTTTTCTTTATTTCATTCGTATTTCCTTGATGCATGATATAAATGTACCAGTAACGGAATGCTACAGGGTAAATGAGATTTTCCAATAAATTCATCAACATTTTTATCAGAATTGCTGGGGTTTTTTTTTTGTAAAATGCTTATTTTGTTGCATCATTTCAATTCTTTTTTTGTTTCTTCTAAAAATTATGAATCTGAATTTGTCCAGAAAGTTTTGACTTTGTATAGAGCAGATAAATAATTTATTGACTTCCAGCAAATGGAAGGAATTTTTATTGGAGCTCGAGAATTTTTGATAATGCGGATGAATTTTTTATTTTTAGTTTGCTAGATTTATATTGTGAATATTTTGACAGGGGAGGCTTATTTTGATTAGAAGATGTATATTGTATTGGTGTTTTCATTTGGTGGAGTTTTTTTCAAATGTATCATCAAGTTCAGTTTTGTAATTCCATGGAAAAAAAAAGTTATTAAGGATTTCTAAAAAAAAGTAGATTGTTTTAATTGAAACTATTTTTTGAGCTGAGTTGCAATTTTTTTTAAATACGCTTATTTAATTGCATCATTAAATTTTTTTAATATTTTCAATTTTTTCTCTTAAATATTCAACACAGGTCAAATTGACAAATCAATTCACTGGTCATTATGAATATGTTTGGGAATTTTGACCTTAATGTGGAGTGAATAGATAATTAATTTACTTGCAGCAAATGGATGGAAGTTTTTTCAGGGCTCGAGAATTTCTGATAATGCAAATGAATTCTTTCTTTTTTAATTTTTCTGATTTCTTATTGTACATATTTTCTTAGAAAAGGCTAATTTAAATTAGAAAATGTAGGTTTATTGGCAAAAATCCAATTTAAAAAACCATGAACTGAGCTGGTTTTTGGGGGTCTTTTGGTCATAAAGTTTATTTTTGTAAATTCCAAAGAAAATGATGGTTGTTATTTCTAAACAAATGCGGATTGTTTTAATTGAGCACATTTTTTAAGTTGCAATTGTTTGCAAATATATCGGGAAGTGCTGAGTTTGCATATCATTTTCAGATTGAATTTGCCGATCAATAAGGATCTTTATTGTTTGGAATACCTTTCAATTAATGAATAAATAAATTTGCTAAATAAATATTAATATAATTATGAATTACCAAACATTGCCTAACATTGTTAAGTAATCAGTTTGCACGATATTGTTTTTTAACTTTGCAATGTTATGTTAAGCCTTAATTGTTCCAAATTATTTGTACGGTTGTTAGATTGTTTTTTAGTTGAAAATTGGCTAACAAAGGACATCTTTCATTGCCTGGAATACAAATTTTTAGTTTTCTATTCACAAAATTATGCAGGACTTTATGAGAGTGAAAGGAGTCAAGGATATATAACTCTGATGAGATTTTAATGTGTTGAGGAGATGTCTCAATGTTTAATTGAGATATCCGCTTTTTTTGGGGTCGTTTCTCGATCTTTGGAGAGTCGATTTTTTGTCTCCGAAAGTACGAATTTTTTTGTAGGTTATGCGGTAATCGGCGACGATGTTACTCCGATTGGAAAGGATCGCATTTATTAAACTATATGAGCGCGATATTTTCTCGATCTCGTGCATAAAGAAATACAAAGATTCTGAATTATACAAAGAAATATCATAATTTCAAACATTTTTTTTTCAATGCGAACTAATTGAGCAAAATGGAGATCAAATTTATTAATTAGCAAAATAATGTTAAATTAAAGAAGCAATTTGCGATCGAATGAACTTGAATAAGTCTTGGACTCCTATTTGTTTGTCCATTCATTCTTTATTTATTCAGTAATAATCAATAATTATACTCTATAAATGATTCAGTTTTATTATTTAATGGATTCACATTGTTGAAATTTTAGGAATCTCCTTCAGATGCTGATGCTGAATACTCAGTTTTTAAAATGAATTATTCAATACCAAAGCAATTATTGGAATAACAAACATATGTTACGCATAATTTTTGAAAGATTCACAATGATTTTTTCAAATAATTCGTACTATATTCATGAGATAATATCGTTTTGCAATTTTATGATTCATTTTCTGTTATTAATCGCATGGTTTCCACCCAAACTATGTGTTCATTTTTCTTCTGTTCAAGTTTATCGTTATATTTAGACATAACGTTATTAGGAGTATTGTTTGATTTTGTAGAATACCCTCTCAGGTTTTTACATTTGTCCCATCCCATACTAAATTACATCACCATATGATACTATATAAAATGAAAATTACAAAATTTCACTCATTTTATTATCAGCATGTTATGATTACAGAATCATAATTATAGAAAAAATTAAATGCCATATTTCTCAAAGTATTAGGTCTTTGCAACACTGTCTGTGATGTTATATTATTTGTTATTTATATTGGTATCTCAAAAATCAATTTTGTGCAATCATTAACGCCATAAAAAAACCAAATGGATAACATGAATAACAACGATTGTAATACAGAAAATGGGTTTATTTTTCAGGACACCTTAATAGTATGGTCGGAGGGAGACAATTTTGATTTGGCGCTGAGTTTTCAAGAGAAAGCGGGTTGCGACGAGATATGGGAAAAGATATGTCAGGTGCAGGGAAAAGATCCGTCGGTTGAAATAACTCAGGATATAGTAGAAGAATCGGAAGATGAGAGATTCGACGATATGTCGGATTCGGCACCGCCGATTGAGTTGCCGCCTTGCGAGCTCGGTCGACTCGAGGACATAAACGAGCTCATTGGTAACTGTTTATCATCGCCAATGAGAAAAGAAAAATTGGCGATGGCCCTAGAGGCGGAGGGTTACATAAGAAAGCTTTTGAACCTCTTTCACACGTGCGAAGATCTCGAGAACATCGAGGGCCTCCATCATCTATACGACATATTCAAAAATATTTTCCTACTCAATAAAAACGCCCTGTTCGAGGTAATGTTCAGCGACGACACAATATTCGACGTCGTCGGTTGTCTCGAGTACGAGCCTTCGTTACCTCAGCCAAAAAGGCACAGAGAGTATCTCCGTCAATTGGCG
This sequence comes from Tromatobia lineatoria, assembly GCA_949699805.1. Lineage (NCBI taxonomy): Eukaryota > Metazoa > Arthropoda > Insecta > Hymenoptera > Ichneumonidae > Tromatobia > Tromatobia lineatoria. The sequence continues at coordinate 3,810,215 of OX453036.1, read as the reverse complement.
CGATTCAAGCAAGCTATACCGATAACGAACGCCGAATTATTAGCGAAAATACATCAGACTTATCGCGTTCAGTACATACAAGACGTAGTGCTGCCGACACCAAGCGTATTCGAGGACAACATGCTCAGTACACTGAGCAGTTTTATATTTTTCAATAAGGTCGAAATAGTGACCTTGATACAAGACGACGAGAGATTTCTCACGGAATTGTTTCGTCAGCTTACCGACGAGGCTACCTCTGTTGGTAAACGGCGGGATCTCGTCCTTTTTCTCAAGGAATTTTGTAATTTTTCTCAAAATCTGCAGCCACAGGGAAAGGAAGCTTTCTACAGAACTCTCACGGCTCTCGGTATTTTACCGGCCCTCGAAATAACCCTTGCGATAAACGACGCTCAGACGAAAACCGCTAGTATAGACATATTGACGTACATCGTCGAATATTCACCGAGCGTTGTTAGGGATTACACGCTTCAACAAATAAACAATACCGAACAGGAGCAAATGCTCATCAACGTTGTGGTTGCACAACTCGTAGGCGATAACGATCCGGAATTAGGCGGTGCCGTACAACTCGCCGGTGTATTGCGACTGCTATTGGATCCCGAAAATATGTTAGCTTCCGTTAATAAATCCGAGAAGACTGACTTTCTCAATTACTTCTACAAAAACAGCATCGTCACGCTAATTGAACCACTACTCGCCAACACCGTAAGCGATAAACCTGCCCGCGAGGATTACAGAACTGTACAACTTCTCGGTTTGATACTCGAACTTTTGTCCTTCTGCGTCGAACATCACATGTACCAAATCAAGAATTGCATTTTGAACAAGGACCTCCTAAGACGAATACTTATACTTATGAAATCAACGCACACCTTTCTCGTATTATGCGCACTGAGGTTTATGCGAAAGATTATCGCACTCAAGGATGAATTTTATAACAGATACATCATCAAGGGCAATTTGTTTGCTCCCGTTTTCGACGCTTTTGTAAGGAACAACGGCAGATACAATCTTCTCGACTCGGCGATTCTTGAAATGTTCGAGTTTATCAAATTGGTAAGATATGTGCAGTTTTCAAATCGCCATTCGATTGACGCAATCCCGTTACCTGAAAAAAATTAATACGAAAAAGTTCTGAGAATGATACCCTTCATTGAAAAAAAAATCTTAAAATTAAATCTACAATGTACTGACAGTGGCAATAAAAAATTAACTAGACACCGTGATAAACACAAAATATCGAAGAAAATAACAAGCTGCGCTAATTACAACGTGGATAAAAAGACATTCAGAAAACGTACTAAAGGAACTTGAACCATTCATGTCAAATCAATTGATTATGTTCTCTTTTGGAAAAAGAAAAAAAAAACAATTTTCTGCATAGCTAAAATATCGGAAAAATAGTTATCCTCTTTATTTTATTTTATTATATGTTATATATTTCCATATTTGTATTTGCATTTGAGAAAATATTCAGTGAAAAAAATTGGTATTTACATAAATTTTCCTCTTAATCATTGAGGTAAGAAGTGAATGAGAATTAGAATGATATGATTTTAAATGTGTGAATAAATCTTCCTTTATTACACAATTACTAAACTATTGGTTACACTAAATCTTATTTTCATTGCATCCAGAATGCACCCTTCAAAAGATACAATAAGACGTCGAACACTAGAATTGGTTCAATGGTTTGGTCTAAAAACTACAAGTGAAAAGTTTTCCCGGCAAAATTGCAGATTTATAATGCTTGTTACGCACTTGATGAGGTTTAAATGTAAGATTTTTGACAAGGGTATAACACTCGGAATTTTCCTTAGACTTTTTTCTTAGGTAACTTGGTCGTCTTGAATTGTGATTAAGACGTTCCGAAGAAGAGTTTGTGATGTTTCCTTTCCTTTTTTGCAGGAGGATATCAAGTCTTTGTGTTCGCACGTTGTGGAAAATTTCTCCAAGGAGTTGGAGGCTATTGATTATGTTCAAACGTTTAAGGCGCTAAAATTGAGGTACGGACAGCATCAAGATAAACTTAAGGATCGCGATAGGGCCACTCTGAGTTTGGAGAGGTACGTTTGCACGACAACCGACATACATATCAGTGTTCTCTTTTTCTTTACTCAAATTATCAGGGTTTTGTATCGGAAGACGAATCCATAACAGTACCATCAAATTCATCCAACAGAAAGAAAAAAAATCATTCATTCTGATTCCATTTTGAATAACTTACTACGAAAAGAGCTTAGTTTTTTTCATCATCTTTTTTTATCATCGTCAGTACCATCGAGAGACATTCAAGCGTCCCGACGCCAAGTATTCAAAAGAAATTGAGTTAAAGAAACAATCTGCGAATATATAATTTTCCGGAGGTAGACTTGTAATAGGGAAAAGATACAATTGTAAGAATAAACATTTTTTTAAAGTAATTCATCACAAGTAACGAGACAGTCAAATATGGCTATATAGTTTTTAAATAATTATATATTACATAGTGAGGTTCAGAAAGCATCAATTTTGTCGGAATTTTTTTAGTGTGTATTAAAGAAATTAATGGTCTAGTTATAAGTATACATTGATAACTAAATTATCTTACTGTGATTTCAGTTGCGTTTCATAGAATCGACTTTATGAAGAACAAAAACCTTCACACGTATTTTCTGATAAATTTATTTATTGTTGTCTCAATCTGCATCAGATATAATCCGGTGGTATGAATTTTACTGTCACAACCTTCAGGTCCAATGAACGATGGATTTATCTTTGCAATTATAGTCATAAGTGTGGATCGATAATTAAATTAGCATCTTATGATTTCAGTTCCATAGAATCGTCTGTATGGAGAAAAAAAACCACTTGTTTTTCGTACTATATTTATTTATCGATGCCTCGATCTGTTATCAATATAATCCGTGATTTGAGTTATTCTATCGGAAACTTTAGTTTAAATGATCCATCGCTTTATTGTTACAATTACAGTTACACGCGTGCATTGAACACTAAATTAGCATTTTATGATTTCAGTTCCATAGAATTGCCTTTATGGAGAAAAAAACTGACTTGTATTTCCTACTATATTTATTTATCGATGCCTCAATCTGTAACAAAAATATGATCTGTGATTCGAGTTTATCTATCGGAAACTTCGATTGAAATGAACCATTGGTTTATTTTTGTGATTGCAGTTACAAGTATGGATTGATACCTGAATTAGTATTTTATGATTTCAGTTCCATATAATTGTCTTTATGGCGAAAGAAAACTCACTTGTATTTTCCACTATATTTATTTATCGTTGTCTCGATATGTAACAAAAATATAATCCGTGATTCGAGTTTATCTATCGGAAACTTCGATTGAAATGAACGATTGGTTTATTTTTGCAATTACAGCGTACCCTCGATACTTCGTAACAGTCGGTATCGGCGGGATCAACGGCAGCTTGACGAAGATGAGGAGATGTGGTTCAACGAAGAGGAAGACTTTGACGAGGGTGAAGCGGTTGTACCTGCCGCAGCCGCGGATCTCGTCCCACCGGCATCGGCCAAAAAACAGCCACCCGCGCCAAATCCCGCACCCAATCCAATGCCTACCGATCCCAAGGGCCAACAGCAGACTGTTCTTAACAACAATACTGCCAATAATAACTCGTCGACGCAGCAATCACAAATAAACAACAGCGCGCCAGCGGTCAACGACACATCAATATCCACGGGGATAATCGCCAGTTCGACCGAAGGAGCTGTGGAGAAGGCTGGGACAACTATGTTCAAAAAGGTACAAATTATTAACGGTTCAGTACTCTTTAAGGAGGCTCGATGGCGACTATCGACGTCAAATCAGTGCTAAATTTTCTTAATTGATTCTTTCAAATTTAATGCATTAAAAATCAATAGTGAAGGGTGATTTGTGTTGAAGCATGTATACTTGATCCAGTTAAAGATCAATAGTGACGAATTTGCATTAAGATTAACCGATTAACTTTTTTTTTTAATAGGATATATTTTTGTTTGGTTTTTTTTCCAAATATCATCTGTAATTCTTCGCCGATTACACTGAGTGATAGTTCATTTTGTTTCTTAGAAGATACTTCACGAATTGACCGCCTAGATATTCCGTAATATTGATCGTTCAATAATTATAGCCTGTTGTTTAACAAAAACTAAAATAGTTTTATAAACAACACGCTGATAATTATTAAACGATCAACACTGTGAAATATCGTGGTGGTCAATTAATAGAGTATCTTTTGAGAAAGGGAATAAGCCTTCACTTATTCAAAATGATAAAGAACTACTGATTATACTTGGAAAAAACGGAACGAAAATGTATCACATTCGAAATGAACGTTAATCAGTTAATCTTAATGCAAATTCGTCACTATTGATCTTTCACTGGATTAAGTATACATGCTTCAATACAAATCATCCTCCACTATTCTTTTTTAATGCATTAAACCTTATAAAAACAATTACGAAAATTTAGCACTGATTTGACTTCGATAGTCGTCATCGAACCTCCTTAACGAATATTTAAATGGTTTACACTACTATAATGGAAACTAAATTGAAAAATAATCTATTGATCAACAAACAAATTACTGTAATTAGCCGCGTATACTTAACCTAAAAAACAGAGAACGAGGTTTTTGCTTACTCATAGAGTAAGCTTCATTTCCTATGCATTTATTTTTCTGAGGTTTTCTTTCATGTTAGGTATTCAAAATGGTCTATAACATGGAGAAAAGTGGTTTGGAAATTACATTAAAAAAGTGCGCGCGTGCAGCAGAAACGTTGAAATATTTCAACTTTTGTATCTCGGAAATGGGTTATCAATCGTTAGGTCTTCACATCCGTAACTTTACTTTGCTATTGTTAATTTCACAGTGAATTTCATTATCATGTCACGGCTCTAGTTTTGTGAATTTCATATTACTTGTCACAGTTAATTTACAATTTTCTTTCAACAGTGTATAATGCGACTAAATGAGAAATACATTTTATTGTACATATTTTTTGAATGCATTTCATTTTTCTCAAGAATTTATTAATAGCAAACAACTGATATTAAGTTACGCATACTTCTCGTTTAAACATTTATAAATAGACTGTCCAGAGAATTAAACTTACCGCGAAACCCTAAAACTACAACCTACACTAAAGGACTTTCTCAACGCCGTTAAAATGTTTGATAAAGTGATTGAATTTTGCAAAGTTATGAAAATCATTGATAAACTCAAACCTGTAACACTAAGCATTCAAATTATTTCAACTTGTAGTAGTTTTAATGTCCCTTAATGGTCGTTAATAAGCAATGCTGTTGATGTGCCCTCAAGCATTACTTAAATAAATAAACAAATGTAATTATATATAAAATAAACAAATGAATTTAGAAAGTTACAAAGTAATTGAGATTGATTGAGAGAAACGATTCGGAAAGATCCTCGAATATCATCTCTGTTCTTTTTCCTATAGAGCACGGTAGAAACCCGAAGTTTTCCCAAATTTCATTGGGAAGCAAAGATATGGTTAGTTTATACGACATAAATCGCTACTCTTCGTAATCGAGACTGTAAAAACCATGTTAATCATGAATCTGGCACACATTTACCTCCCAGGTCGATATTTGATACCAAAATTTGCATCGAAAAAAAATCAAATGCTCATAAAATTCTAACAGTCCAACCGATCTTTACTAAATTCAATAGGAATTTCATACCGGTGCATGAATGCTCACATTCTCTCTTTTTTTTTTAACTCAATATCTTTAAAATTGGAAGAGTTGTCGCGTTGACAGATATTTTTGAAAAAATTCAAAACTGCGTACGAATGTAACGGCCATGGGAATTTTAACAGAAATTTGTATGAACGATGAGGATTGACCACTCTATCTATAGTAAAAAAAATTTAGATCGATATCTTAAGGCGTTCCCGAGTTACAAAGTTTTTAATTTTTCGAGCGTGTACATACATACACACAGACATTTTTTCTAAAACACTTTTCTGGACATTTTAAAATATTCTGAGTGTACTGACATAAAAATCTCGAGAAAAAAAAATCCACGGAAACAAAATGTTCTCTATGAGGAAGCAAAATCGTGTTATCAATCTTAGTTAAGAATTATTGACAGTTTTCCGAAAAAATAAAATTATTCTGATTATTTCCCCATCCAAATTTCAACCAATAGAATTGCACCATTCGACGTCACGTGGTACAACCTACACGGAATTATACTGATAATTTTTTGATAATTTTGTCTGTTGCTATATATACAAAACAAAAGATCATTCAGCCGCGTTAAGCATCTGCCGAACGGACAGATTGAATTCAATTTTGACAGTCGAAGGACTTCATCAAACATAAACCGTAATTTTCGTCTCACGGTGCAATTCCATTGGTCGCAATTTGGATAAGAAAAATAATCCCCCGAATACCACTCAAGTTCCGAAATTGATCTGATATTTCCCCGAATAACACTCAAGCTTCGAAATTAATCTGATATTTCCCTCAAGGTTCCCTGCACACAAATGAGCTCGTCCAGTTTTCCAGAAAAATCACTCGCGCTACGCGCTCATGATTTTTTAACCTGGGAAACTTGACCCGTTCATTTGTTTGCAACGAACCTATCGGGAAATATCCGGTAATTTCGAAGCTCTGGTGATATTACAAATGAATATATTTATATTCGAATATTGCCGATCTCCGGTATGAAGATCGAAAAATTCGGAGTACTAGATTTTTGATATTTTCAGGGATTGGTGGATTACGAAGGCGACTCGGACGAGGACGACGAAGACTCGGAGCTGAGTCCCTCGCCAAAACGGCAGCGACTGTCATAGTAGACGAATCACAGGACAGCAGCACGTGTGCTGCGATTATCGATCGCCGTTGCCGTTATCCCCCCGATCCGACCCCCTCGAGTCGATCCAAGGTTCTTTTGATCCGTTGTTATAATCGGTGAGATCGATCGAAGCCGTTAAAAAAGAAAAAAAAAAAAAGAAAGAAGCAAAACCAGAAAACAATGATAAATACCTTCGTGCATTCGCGAGAGGCTGGGTACTTTGAGGGGGGAAAGGGTGCTTTTTAAAGGAAAGAATTTAAAAAAACGAAAAAAAAACATAAACATAAACAAAACGTAGTGGTACGGTGGACGTTTACACGCCTGTCTGTGCTAAACGGTGTACAGTTATGGAGAAAACGACAAGGATGGACGAGGGACGAAGGTGATGTGGAAGAGGCGCGTTAAGAACGTAACGATTATGATGAGATGATGATGATGATGATGATGGATTTGTAAAACAAAGGACCTTTAAACTTTCTTAATAAGGTAAATAAGAATTTACACGCTATTGTACGACTATGTTGTGTAAAGAGATAGTAAATTTGGAGGAAAACCGTAGTTTATTCCAGTGGTTTGGAAGGCCCTACACACGATTAATGAAAAAAGTTAAAGTCCCTCGAAAACAAAGAACAAACAGGAATTTGGAATAATAAAATAACAATTTTGAAACACGATGAAAAAAATAATCTCAATAATCGCAAAAGAAATTTAAAATCAGCGAAGAAATACCGTTAAACATACGCAAATATGCACGCAACGAGACGAAAGAGATCGATCGAGAGCAGCAATCGCGATCAGCGATAGCCTTCGCGTGAGTTGGTCTAATCTTTGTCGTGGCGCGACTAAAATCTCTCGACACAACGCGCATATCTTTTCGAGTAACTTGCGATCCTACGAACGAGGAATTACAACAACAACAATCATACGGAACATTATTATTCTTTTTTTTTTTTCAAATCGTGCAACGAGATCGCAAACTCGAAATCGTTCAATTCAGCTCCCAAAAATTTTCTGAATTTTAATTTAAAAAAAAACGAAACAACAACAGAGGCTTCGCAGTTTAAAAAAATATATATTGATCGAAGAGTACAACCGATACTCTCCGATTCTCGAGCTGAACGATCGAAATTTGCTCTGCTTCATGAAGTTGCAGATGCAGTCGCTACGGTCACGGGATCTTTCGCATCCCGTGACCTTTCCTACAGATTTTCTAACCCCCACAATATAAGTTTTTTTGTTTTCTTTCCTATGTCTTTAATTCGGGATAAATCTATAGGATTTTAAAAAAGGAACGGGATGAATCTTCGAGGCAGCGTTCAGGAACTTCGTGTCCTTCGTCACGAAACGCATTTCACGATCATCAACATATTCTGATTTCATATATTTAACGTCTTTCATTACAGATATATTTAATTTGTTTTTTCTTTCTTCTGTGGACGATACAGTTTTTTTTTTTGTCAATATTCCAACGATCTCCAGAGACGAACGTAGCGACTACTTGTAGCGGTCCAATCGCAGACTCAGGATGTGGAATAATCGGCGAAACTTAGCTTACAATAATGATTTTAAACACACACACAAATAAACAAACGTCCTTCGATTGTCGTAATTGACCGATAATTGCACGTTCTCACTCTGCTTCACGATGGTCACTTCGTTCTTCGCTAGCGATCCTCCGCAGCTATCGTTTATCTATTTCTTTTTCTTTATTTCTTCGTTCGTTTTTATTGTCCGATGGGTTTTACAGTCTACTTGTTTTCTGGCTGCGCGTTTCATTTTCTATCGTACGAATAATATCCATAAAAAGAAGAGAAAATCATTCATACACACCAAACTGAACTAAGCTAATGTACAAATTTGTAATGGCATTTCTACTCGTAAGAATCACCTTAAATCACACTCGTCGAAATGCAATACATCCACTTCGTGCTGATCGTGACGATTGAACGAAAACAAAAAAAAATAAAAATATACTCGATTAATAAGGACAAAAAAGAAACAGTAAGGAAGAAGTTTTACAGGAGCTGAAACGAATTTGTATATACAATAAAAAGAAAGAACAAAAAAAGGAAAAGGAAATCGCGCAACTCGGTCTGTCTCGCAGACGGTGTAACAAAGGCTATCAATTAAATTAGTTGATTAGTTGCCGTGTTAACGCATAATGTTGTCCCCTCATGTGTTTTACTATATTTACAAGTTATCCGGTAATGAGAAGAAATAATAAATAAAAAAAAAAGAAATCTTACTACTATTAATGCTACGACGCGCGTGTGCTGTGACGCGCTCGCGAGGAATGTAAGTAAAGAAAGGAAAGAAAAACAGAAAAAAAAAACATAAAACAAAGGAAAATTTTACCTAAGTGATAATTGAAAAAATAATTTAAAAAATCGAGTGCGAGTTTAGTGTATTCGATTTAATCATCGTACAAAGTGTATCAGGCGTTGTTGCGAATGATCGTTCCCGGGTAACAGACAACGCTGTTTGTTTTTTTTTTTCTCCCTTTCTAACATTCGAATATATTTTTTTGCTTTCACTTTCACTCATCACCATCATTGGCCCTACATAATTTATGTAGACGAATGAATGTTTGGAATTCACTAATTTCTTCGTAAAAATTGAAGAAAGAATAAAAAAAAAAAATAGAGAAATGGAGAAAAGCTTCATAACTTATTTCGACGCTTTCCAAGGAACGTTTGTTCGAGACAATCCTCTGAAATATTCTGTACAAGCGTTTACATCCGTACCGAAGCGATCACTCGAAATTTTACAGCCGTTACATCGATATAATATTAATATATCTGGAGGAAATAAAACGCAATGTACAATATCAAGCGAATATTGATATTACCGCGTTTACTTTGTATATCACCGAAAAACACGGTGTCATTTTGTTCCTTTTTGTTTTCTCTCTTCTTTTTTCGTTTTCTTTTCCTCGAACAAATTCAGACACACAAATTTTTATAAACAAACAAACAAAATATCGGTGAACTCTGTAAGTAATATGGAAAGGATTATTGAGTGTGTAACAGTCGGCATAAAGAGCATCAAGTGTATAAGCGAATCAGTATATATATTTGTTGTATTTTTTTCTCCCGTCATCCGAAATATCACGTCACTAAATTACGTGAACGTTAGAAAAAATAATCATTTTCGTTTATCGACTTAGTTACGAAAAGAAAACGTTCGTGTAATCATTCGTCGCTTTAATTACCGTTCGTTTTATACTGAAAAATCAATGCTTAATGCTCTTCGAGGTTTTCGTCAAGTGAGGAAGAGTACAGAGTGATATGAATGAGTGTTATACGGATACAAGTGTGTTGTAGAAGTGCGAAGAATATTTAATTAAATAAAACTAAATTTAGACGAAATCTGCCTCATTTTCGAACTCTTCGTATAGAACCTTTGACGCTTATTTAATTAGCCGACGGTGCAAAAAATTAAACACGGGCGAAGGAAAAATGAAAATGAAGAGGAATTTTAGAATAGTTGATGTGAAAATTCAACTCTAATTTGGTGATCCGTTTGGTTAATTGATTAATCAGAGTTGATACTATGAAAGATTCTTGCTCGTGAATGATTGACTCGCATCAGGAGCCTTCTTATCATATTCGTGATCTCACATTCAAGTTATGCTTCGTAAAATTACTTTAACAAGAAAAAAAATTATTTTTTCAACGATCCCATTGAAATTTTTTTTTGAAAAATACTTTACATCTTTCTGCCGTATTTTAATTCTATATCAATCTCCTTGGTGTCTTCAACGGTGTTGATTTTTTTATTGGCCGTTCACCTGTAGGACATTAAAAAAATTCAATAGAATCAATCTGATGCTTGGTGATGTTGATAACTTTGCTATTTAAATTAATGATTGGATACAAAATTAATAGGAGAATTAATTAACCGTATATTCAATGTTTTTTAAATATTTTAATATCCCATTAATCCATTACACATATTCGTTAATCACATAATCATTTATTCTGACGATATTATTATATTGGATCAAACCGTAATATGGCCTTTTTTTCAAAGTTCAATTTGTATTGTTTGAATTTATGAAATCATCATATTATGTTCCAATCCAATATAATCTTAACATTCGTCATCGTCGTTCTCATGGTTGAATTTCAAGAAAATCAAAACAGCGTTACAACTTCGATATCATGATTAAATCACGTTTGAACATCTAAGTTTACAAGATTGTCTGGAATAAGATCTCAGCAGAAACCACGAAATTTCCAGACGAGAGGATTTACGGACGAACTACTTCCGCTTTAAGACGTGCGGCAAGAGCTTTTCGCACTTGAAGTATCGAAGGCTCTGGTATTTGCGACGCTTCGAAGTCCTGCTTTCCTTGCATACTCGCTTCAGCTGCTGTTTTTGCTGAACCTGGTCTGGTCTTCGTCATTTCCAGTCTCTGACTTCTCGCTTGTTTCTTCAGTGCCACTAACTTGTCGCGACGAGCTTTTAAATAGTCTTCTCGTTTTTTAATATCTTCGGGGCTCTCCTGTTGCTATAATTGACAGGGAAACAAGTTAATTATCATATTAGACTGAAGCGTTAAGGAGACCAAAACACCTGAAAAAGAAAGTCGTTAGAAATTTTTTTTTTTAATCATATCCTTCTTTTCAAAAATGTTACACTTATACCTCATTAAGTAGATAACTAACATCATAATTATACTATTTTATGAAGAGGTACAGTTCACAAGAAAGCTGAGAGGTCAAAAAATTGTTCACTCGTCGTAGCTTTTAGACCAAACTGGTAAACCAATTTTAGTGTTCAATGTCTTATTTTATCCGTCGAACAGTGCACTTTCGATTGAATATAGTGATTCTGGATGCAGTAAAAATTTAATTCACTGTAACCAATTGTTAAGTGATTTACTAGTAGAGAAAGATTTATTTACACATTTAAAATCGTAACTCAGTCATAGAGACTTGAAATAAATATTCTTATATTTAATCCAGAATCCATGCTTCGAAAAATAAAATAAGACATGAAACACTAAACTTTGTTCACAGATTTGCATTTTATGTATTGAATGAGGATTTAATCTAAGATTTTTAAAAAGAAGTATATCATTTACAGAATTTTCTACTATGCATTTTTTTAGGTGACTAGGTTCCCTTAAGGTCGTTGTAGAGGTACAACCCGATCAAACGTGAGATTCAAACGAATTCCGAGCACTTGTCGATAGGATAAAAATGTTAATGAAAATCGAGCACGTTGAAGATGATGAAAAGATTAATTTCGCATGATAATAATTGTAAAATTATTGAAAAACAAACTGTTTAACGAATTGCCCGTCAAAATGATTTTTTTATCAAATAAAAATGATTTATTTATTTATTTGTATACGTAATGATGTTCTGAGACTTTTATCCAATTTTGAAAAATTAGATACAATTCGGAAAAAGTGTGTACAATTTGTAAATGAATTTTTTTTTATCGCTTCATTAACATTATTTTGGGATTATTATTATTCACAATAAATCTGCTCAGCATTTTTAACGTACTTGATTTTTTATTGAACTGCAGTCTGCTAAAACTCTCTTAAAAATAGGGATAAATTCATAACTTCATTTTTAAAAACATGTGTAAACTTACAACGGGTTTTGTTGGGAACAGCTCCGTAGAAGGTTCGTTGGGGCTAAATGTTTTTTTCTTCTGTTTTGCGATTGTTGGCTGCAAGGGAATTAATTTTTTGATCTCTGGAAGTTTTTCGTTCAATTGCACCGAAGTGGATCCATTGTCGACTTCAGTTTCATCGAACTTCCATCGTTCTGGCTCGGGCGAAGATGTTCTCGATGAACTCGTGGAGGCTTTCAACGCTTTCTCCAAAAGCTCCTTTTCATTTTGATATTTTGTTGAGAGCCGTTCGTGCTCTTCTTCGAAATCTAGAGCATCCTTTACGCCGGGTTCGTTCTCTTCAGGATCCTCCATAATTTGTTTACTACAAAAATTAATCGATATTCTTATTTATTTATCCATTTATTCAGTAATTTATTGGAACAAAATTGGCCTTTTATAAAACAAGAAAAACGATATCATGCTGATACAAAGCTGAATTATGAATATCAAAAAATTTGAATAACAAAATCATGAATGAAATATATTAAAGTAAAGGGAATTAAAAGCCAAAAGCTTCGTAATTTTTGCATTTTCTTGCGATCGCTCTCTTCAGGATCCTCCATAATTTGTTTACTCCAAAAATTTATTGACACCCTAATTTATTTATTTATTTAGAAATACAAAACAAAAAACGGTACCATTTACAGAAATAAATATTTAGAAATTTGGATAATTAAATCACGTATGAAATATATTAAAGTCTTAACGAATTAAAAGCCAATGGCTGCGTAATTTTTGCACTTTGTTAGAGAAAAGAGAAAACTTACTTCAGCAGTTCTTCCATCACCAATTCATCATCTCGCAATCCATCGCTTTCACAGGTCAACGAAGCTGGTGTAAGTCCATACTTTTGTTCGATCATGTTCAGAGCTTGCAACTGAAGCTCTAAATTCTTTTGAATCATCATTCTTTTAAATATCTCGTACTCATTGGCTGCCCAAATTTGCTCGAAGAGACACTGCAATAGATCCTGCCATTAAACTTATTTACTCTCTGCAGTAAAATTGCCACTGAGAGAAAAATATGGTAATTCTAAAAAAAATATCATTAGACCGACGATAATCTAACTATAAACTATAGTTCCCAGGAAACACATCTATGTTTTATGGCCATAGCAAATATAATTTCAGTAGCAACCATAAAAATAATAATAGTTTCAAAAACTATTCTAATAGTTTCAAATATGCCGTTTTGTTGCATATACGATTTCAACGTTTGTTTGCAATAACTTTGCAAGTATCGTTTATTGAACCATATTATAATTGTTTCAACCATAAAGCCTTCCTATATTTGTTTTACCATCTGAAATCGTTAAATAAACGATATGCTTCTCTCTCAGTGGAATTGCAGTCAATTGCCATCATCATTAAATTTGTCATTTTTAACAGATTTATTTTTTTTAACCACAATCTTACATTCAAACCATATTAATAAAAATTATCAAAGAAAATGAACAATTTTTATAAAAATGTAATAGATTGTGATAATAATAGCTTTTTAGAACAATCAGAATCTCTCGATTAAGAATTTCTTAGGTAACACTTTCAATTGAAAATAAAGATAGAGTAGAAAGTTTAAACAAATTGAGACAAAAAATGATATCTTTTCAGAACAATCTCAAAGATTGCTTTAGGAACAAATTTTTATTTTAGGTAACACTGATTTCAAAATAAAAGTCTTGAAATAAAAAGATAAAATAAAAGTTGAAAAATAAAGAGATAAAATAAAAGTTGAAAAATAAAGAGATAAAATAAAAAGCTCCTAATGAAACTTGGGACCGAAAATAATGTTTTTAAAACAATCTGAATTTTTAGAAACAACATTTTTCAGATTGTATTGTCTTTGAAATAAAAAATAAAAGGTTAAAAACAAATAGGTATCGAAACTAATATCGCTTCGGAACAATCAGAATCTTTGGAATCAAATTTTATTTATCTAACACTGAGTTAAAAATAAAAAATAAATGAACACCTTGAAGAAATGATCAATACGATTGTGAATTCCATGTAAATTATTGAAACTTACTTGCTGAAACGGTACCGGCATCTTTGTGTTTTTATTAACAGCACAGGCGTGTTCAAACTGTTCGGAAGTAATGCCCATATCTTCCATGTAACAACCGAGCAACAAATCCACCAAGTTTTTATATTCCTGATAAATCTCTCGATATTCTTTGCTGTCTTCAGTGTCGGCTTCGAAAACTTCAAAAACCAATAGTTTATTAAAAACAAATGATAGATTAAGGTCATGAATTATCAAACGATTGACAAGTGCTCAATAATGCGATTGCTTACTTAGAGACTTTTCTTCAATAAAAGTTAACAACGGTGAGGACCATATGGGACCTTGCAAAAATCCTACAAGGGAATCGAAAACCCACGCGCTATCCTCGCGTTCTGACATTATTAATTCAATTTATTTAACAGGATTTTTTTTATACGAGAGAAACACGTAAATTCGACGAGTATTGAACGATCACTTTGAGCTTGAAAGTCGGGAAATGGAAGGAAATTCGACCACGTACCGCGGTGTAACCATAGAGATACTAGACAAAACAATAGGCTCCGTTACATCGCGATATTAATGCGTACAGTGTGATATGTACTTGACTCTATGCTATCAAATGATGTCATCTAACAATATTCGTGGACCTTCATTACCTTCAATTATTTACATTTTGAGGTCGATTTTGAAAAAGCTATTTATTTGTGAACGAAAATAATAATTTTTTTCTTAAGGGCGTAGGCATACAAATTTAGATTGAGGAATTTTTCGATATGGAGATAAAATAAAATAGATTGACAATTTTTGGATTAGTCTACAGATATTATCTTTGATATGTACTCTATGGTATCGAATTATGTCATTTAACAATATTCGAGGACCTTCATTACGTTCAATTATTTACATTTTGGGGTCGATTTTAAAAAAGCTATTTATTTGTGAACGAAAATAATTCTTTTTTTCTTAAGGGTATAGGCATACAAATTTAGATTGAGAACTTTTTCGACATGGAGAAAAAATAAAATAGGTTGACAACTTTTGGAGTAGTCTACAAATTTTATCTTTGTGATGTAATCTACGGTATCAAATTATGTGATCTAATAATATTCGAAGACCTTCACTATATTAATTTATATACATTTTGGGATCGTTTGTAAAAAAGCTGTTCATTTGCAAATGAAAATAATTTTTTCTTAAGGGTATAAGCATAAAAATTTAGATTGAGAATTTTTTCAACATGGAGAAAAAATAAAATAGTTTGACATCTTTTGGAGTAGTCTAAAATGTTTATCTTTGTAATGTACTCTACGGTATCAAATTATGTGATCTAACAATATTCGAAGACCTTCATTATATTAATTTATATACATTTTGGGATCGTTTGTAAAAAAGCTGTTCATTTGCAGAAGAAAATAATTTTTTCTTAAAGGTATAGGCATAAAAATTTAGATTGAAAATTTTTTCAACATGGAGAAAAAATAAAATAGTTTGACATCTTTTGGAGTAGTCTAAAAATTGTATCTTTGATATGTACTCTATGGTATCAAATTATGTGATCTAACAATATTCGAAGACCTTCATTATATTAATTCATTTTAATTTTGGGATCGTTTGTAAAAAAAGCTGTTAATTTGCAAAAGAAAATAATTTTTTCTTAAAGGTATAAGCATAAAAATTTAGATTGAGGATTTTTTCGATATGGAGATAAAATAAAATAGATTGACAATTTCTGTATTAGTCTAAAAATATTATCTTCGATATGTACTCTATGGTATTAAATTATGCCATTTAACAATATTCGAGGACCTTAAGATAAAGATAAGATAAATATTTTCATGGAGATCAAACATTTTTTGTGTTATAAATATTCAACGTATTTGACACCACATTCATTATGAAATCACGCAAAAAAATTGTCACCCGAATTTGACATAATAGTAACAAAATTAAATAATCCATCTGTGATTGCGATAATGCATTTTTTTTCTGAAGAGTCACTCGAAGCTTCAGCCGGTGTCCGTCGAACAAAGAGGCGCTGCCGTCGGTGTGTGTGCATGTGGAGCGATGTTGGTTTGTTTTTGTTGCAATTAGAAAATTGTTGAATTTAATACTGAGTGAAAAATGTCGAAGGCTGCAGCGCGAATGAAATCGCTGAAAAAGGCCGTTGACAAAGTGGATCATAGCTCTAAATTGAGGACGAATATTCCTGCGGGAATGGCTGTCGCTAGTCCACCTCTTGGACCAATGCTCGGTCAGGTTAGTTTCTTAAAATCTACAGAGAATATATATAGTCACATTTATTTGTATCTCATTTTTGTGTGTGATTTTTCGCAGCGAAACATAAACATAGCAGCATTCTGCAAAGACTTTAACGAGAGAACAGAGAATATCAAGGAAGGTATTCCACTTCCTTGCAGAGTGAAGGTCAAATCCGATCGTACCTACGATCTGGTCATTCATCAGCCTCCAGCGACATATTTCTTGAAACAAGCTGCTGGAATTCAGAAAGGAGCTATGAACTCAGGTGCTAATTTCGTTTTTCTTCATTCTTTATTAAAACCACGTCTAATAGGGGAGAACAGGAAAATCGCGGTCACCAGGAAATACGGGTCATCTTGATTTTGCATAAACTAGTGATTACAGTGGAAGCTCTCACATTTTACTTAATGCGGAGACATGTAAAATACATGAAGGGCGAATCACGTTCATTAAGCAGCATTTCCTCCCCTCGTCAGCTCCAATGTGAACGCTTGAATCATTCCCATCACTTGCCTGTGTAAAATAACTGGAGGTAAAATGTGAGAGCTTCCACTGTTATCAAAAAATTTCTCGATCTTTCAGCTTTCAGCTTTTCAGCTTACGTACGTTATGATAGACTAATTTGATCATCTGTGCTCATTAAGCCAAGATAAATTTTTAAATCTAATGATGTTTGAATATTAATTTTAATTCTGTTCTATTTTTAAAATTTTAAAAATTTTTTATTTAATTTATTGAATTGATTTTCATGTTAATTCAAATCTAATGATTTAAAATTATACATGTTTTTTTTATAATAAAAAGCTGTTATTTGGAAATGGTTTTGCAAAAAATGGAGTCGTTAAAATTACTTTCAATCTGTATTCATGTCTTTGTCGGTTCTTTAGCTTCAATTTTCTGATGTTAAAATGTGGACTCCATGAATAAATGTATTGAAATTTATTATAACGAATCTTCATGGATGTTGGAATAACAATGATCATGAATGCGGGACAATGGTAGTTGGATTTATAATAGGTATTTAATTAATAATGACTTAGAATGAAATAAGAATTAAAGTATTGAAAGACATGCCTACATAAAAAATATGTGTATTTTGATTGAAATTCCAGTGGCGACATGAAGCTACAATTTCTGAGATTAGAACATGAATTTTCTATAAACCATGGAATACAATTTGTACCAGCAATTGCAGATGCCTCGTTGATAGTATGAAATTGCACCGTTGAAAGGAAATCAATCTTATGTTTCGTTATACGTTTGAAAGTTACTTCATAATTACCCTAAAGGTGATTGTAATTACCCAAATCATGAGGCAATGGCAGTCAATGAACACATTTTTATAATTCATAAAAAACCGAATTATTTGATTGTTTTTTATGGTTTTCATGCTATCCCTTTTCATCAATTGTCAATGAATCCAACATTCATCCCTTTTTGGTAAAACAGACTTTTTTTCTTCAGAAAATAGCAAATAATCCTTAATGACTGTGATTCCCCTATTCTCCTCTAGATAGTTAGATGGATAGAAATTTATTGAGCCCTAGAATGAATTCGCTAAGGATTAAAGCACTAAAGTGTTTGCACAAACAGTAGTGTAGGTGACTTAGTACTAATTACAATGCGATGATATAAAAATAAAGGTAATACCAAAAGTAATTGAAACGATAGGTAGTACAGAGTGCAATAGTTCGAATTCGAACTCAATAGAATTGGGGCTTCTGAAACATTTGAGGCATTCCATACCGATTCGACCTCTCAGATTAGGTCAAATTTTTTTTATGTGATTGCACCAACTCCAAAAAGTACTGGAAAATTTTTTCAGTTTTTCTTTATCTCAATTTTTATTGCGATTTTTCAAAACTAACATATCGTTAGACCAAATTTAAAAATTTGAAAAAATTCTGCATGAAATAACAACTTTTTTGAGCCTAAAACCAAAGTGGGCCGAGTTTTGCTTCTATTTATTTTCTATAAAAAACTATTTAAAAATTTAGAAGCAAAAAAGGAAAAGTTATAAAATTTTTCTAAAATATTGCTTTCTCCTGCAAGTGCTTTCTTTTCGTGAAAAAAAAAATTCGATTCATAGAAAATATGTTCAGAGTGTTACGTTAAAAAAGCATACTTGGAAAAAATGTCCGGTCTATGTATATGTGCAAATGTGGGCGTGTGTGTCTATGGGTGTGTATTTCCTGAAAGGTCGTGAACACGAAAACGGTCTTAAATTTTCAGCAATCTGACTGAAATTTGGGACGCATGTCTTCAAATCCAAGTTGCAATTTAGAATATTTTTTAAATAAATTTATAATTCCACCGAAAATTCGTAACCGATTCGAAATACAATACAAATGAGGAATTACTTTAAAGGGAAATACGAATTCCATGTAAAACTTATAATTCAAAGGGAGTCAATTACTAATTCGACATGGAACTTGGATCTTATTTTGATTTAATTACTAATTCCACGTGGAGTTGTAATTGATTTCGATTGAATTCCTAATTTCATGTGGGATTGTAATTGATTTCGATTTAATTACTAATTTCACGTTAAACTTGTAATTCATTTCGATACAATTCCAAATCCGCAAGGAACTTATAATTAATTTTTATGAAATTAATAATTTCACGTGGAACTTTCAATTCAATCTGACACAATTACAAACCCGCAAGCAGTTTGCAATTGATTTTGACTCCATTATGAATGTAGATACAACTTGTAATTAGTTTTGAAATCGTTCTACTATCGACAACATTGCTTTTCAACACGCCAAGTACTTTGAATTCATTTGCACTTGATAATATACAATTGATTTTATGCAAATAAAAAAAATGGTAAACCGTGAATAGAAGGTTTTAGGATATTGATTTTCATGTTGGTGAAGCAAATAGCACTGAGAGAATCACGATGAAAGTATTTAAAAATATTCATATAGTTGTTACTTGTACTGATCAACCAAACAATAATACACAGAGAAAAGAGTACGAAAACTTGGTGTGTATGTTAAAAACTTGGTGTGCCTATTAAAAAAAAAACAACAATTTTCTGGTTCTTCCCCGTAAAGGAATTTGTGTTTGCGTGGAAATGTCTTTATTCAAGATTTCGATTTCAGGATACTTAAAATGTCCAAAAGGGCGAGAACAATTATATACCCGGAACAGTTTGAATATTACGGATGGTAATAGCAAACAGTATATTTATCAGGGCGTGTCAAAAAAACTAATTGTGCACTGTTGTTAAACGCAATTACAAATTGCGAGTAGATTTAGTTATTTAGGTAAACCAGATTACTAATTCCAGGTGGAATCGGTAATACTTTTGAATTAAAGTATAAAACCCGAGTGCAATTGTTATTTAGTTGGTTCCAATTACAAAGTCCAAGTGGAATTGGTAATTCAGTTGAATCCAATCACTAATTCCAAGTAGAATTCGTAATTGAGTTGAAATTAATTACAAATTCCATTGGAATTGCTAATTGAATAAAAATGAATTATCGGTTCGGAATGTAATTAGGAGTTATTTGAGATAATAACCTAATTCTTTATGAAATTGTTAATTGATCCGAAATTAATAACAAATTTCCGCTGGAATTTGTAATTAAATTATTATAAATGATTAAATTCATAAGTATTTCGTATTTTTTTAAAAAGAAATTTTCAAATCGTGATTGCATTTGGAATGGAAAATCGTCAATTCCAAATATGCCGATCTCTGCCCCTCGTGCGACTGCGATACAGTAGTGCATTAGAAAGAGTGGCCGCGAACAACACTCTAGAAGGGTCTCGAGAAATGGAATGGGGAATAAAGGGTAGAGGGACAGTAAAAGCCAATTGATGTACTCGAGGAATTAAATTTAAGATAATTAAATAAATTGTAAAGAATATATTGAATAATGAGTGAGGATGAGTTTTTTATTTGGGTAGCTTTGTCGGGGGATATTCTCCGGAGGAGATATTGACGGGAGGAGATTTTGTCCGGGCAAATTTCGTCCGAGGTGTGTTTTCCGGGGAAGTATTGTTGGGTATACCGTATTCTCGATTAATACCATATTTGAGCACACAAATTACACATTAACATAACATATTTAAGGCTGTGTTTAAAATATTTGTCCAAAGATCGCATTAGACATTTCAATACATTTTGTTTTTTTGTATTTTTTTTTTAAGAAAAGTTTGTTTTCATGCAGATATTCTATTTCAAACTCGGAAAATAAAAATTAAGAGAAATATTCATTAATAACATATTCATTTATAGCACAAATTATACATTGAAACTTAATATAATTGGACTTGCCTCTCAAAAATTGGTGGCAGTACAGCCACTATGTTTTTAATTCTTCAGGCAGTTATATTCTATTGCTCTTATTGTCATATATTTTACAGTAGAATGTACAGAATTAATTGATCAATTAGTTGAGTGGGTTAAAAATATTTAACGGGTGAACGGGTGAATGATTTGTTTTCAAAATCCATTGTCTGTAATCTCCAGAATGCCTCAGATATAATAATTGCAGCAATTTCAGACATTATTTTAAAACATGTTGACTAATCCTGTTGTTATTAAATAACGTACTCTCCTGAAAACCGATGTTCTATTTTTTGTGACCAATTTAATTTGCCGTTGCAGGCAAGGAAACAGCCGGCATGATAACGCTGAAACACCTGTATGAAATAGCCAAAATAAAATCTACCGATCCTCCTCTGGCTCTCATGAGTATGCAACAAATAACACAGATGTTAGTCGGTATTGCTCGTACCGTTGGCATCAAAATTGTGAGAGATTTGGATCCCGTGGAGTACGCTGATTTTCTCGCGCAACGGGAGATTGTTGTGGCAGAGCAGAGGAAAGCCTTGCAAGAAGCCAAAGAAGCTAAAATGCTTAGGACAGCTTAGTCCATCAGTGGTATCATACACATTACAAATGTTATACTGTATAGATTGTTTTTAATTATAAACTACAATAAATGTGGTGGAAACCCTATCGTCTTCTCACTTAAATTTGTTGTTTCCAAATATCTTCATTATCACTCACCGGGAGGCCAGGATGATAGGAGCTCGTAAGCGCAGCAGTGCGCAGAGCACGGTGTAGGCACCGTTCTGTTAGTAAGCGAACTCGTGTGGCATGTACGCGTTTCGCTTTCAACGTTCGTGTCTTTCTTCAATGTCTCGTAACTCTTATGTTTTTTTGGGCTCAGTGGAATCATTAGTTACTGACGAATACCATGCACTATTTATAATTTTTGTATCTTTCATCTAAGTATGATAATTCTTGAATTTAAGACAAATTCAACTACTTTTCCAGTGCGCTCTATACTAAAAATGTCAATTTTTAGAATTCAATTCCTTTTTATAGTGGTCCGTAAGGCGTACTGATTTTTCAGGAACGTTTAGTTCAATATTTTAACTGGGAGATACTGCAGAATCAAGTTTTTGAGTTTGGAATTCCTTCGCGAAAGAACAGTCTTCTCGAATAAATTTGTCCTCGATGTATGGGTGACCATTTACCGACAGATCTATGTTTGGTCATGGAAAAAGACCCGCAATATTTATCAGAGTAAATTGACAATCGAAATTTAAATTATTGGTGGGATCCTCGGAGACAGAAAGTTTTTAGATGTCGACTTGGATGATTTTATGAGACTTGTCAATATCATTTGAAAGATATAAAGACCAGGGTGACCGACGGTTTCAGCCACGTGCTCAAATTTGTCATATTCTGCAGTTTCAGTACTGAATTTTAATTAAGGTACCTTTAAAACTCAATAATTGTAAATAAAATCTATTTTTTGAAACTCAATTGCTATTTTTGTAGAAATATTGTAGATCAAATCTCTGTAGTCAAACGACATTTAGATATATTATCGATTATTCATTAGTTTAAAAAAAAGGCACATCCACTGGAAAAAAAACGATTTCGCGCAATCATAGCTGCGCTTTACCTACGACTAGCTTAGAATACTTAACTGTGGTCCTTTAATTTAGAATTCTGCTGTCTTGGTTCAATCTTCTGCGTAAGCTGGAGTTTTTCGCCTTCTTGGAAATCGGACTTAGAATGATTGCTTACTTACTAAATTAACATCTAAAGGAAAGTAAGGTTCAAACATTTAAAAGACCAGAATTTTGTAATATTTATTTATTTGTAAGGATTTTGAACATACAAGAACTGGAAAGTTTTGTTTTAGTGATGAAATTTTGATTAGATTATTTTAGGGGAGACCTTTTCCACCAAAGAATGGTGATTTTTAAAGACCTTTTTTTTTATTTGTACCGTCAAGAGGTTTCGTGGCTCCTGTTACTAATTAAAAATTTGATGTTGACTGAAAACTTTAGGCGTCAACTATTTACTTCTTTTCCCCTCTGTGCTAAAATTTCATATTAGGTTTTTTTTTATTAGCAAAGCATCGATTCATGATCGATACTTCGCTATTGATTCTTTTTGCCTGGTAAATAGACTTTTAAAATTATTTGTCTTCCGAAGCATCGATTCTGGGGACCGATAAAATTTAATTAAAATTTCACATCACTGGTTTGTTTCTGCTGTAAAATACGTATATTGTCGGGTAAATTGTGAGTTCTGTTAGATACACTCAATCTCGATAATTTTCTTTATATTGTATTTGTGTTGAGAAATGTATTGTCATCTTGGTTCTTATTAATTTTTTAATTGTAATTAGCTGATTATATTTCATTCGGCATTGAGGATTTAGATAACTTCGCCCAATCGTCACAATAAATCGGGCGACGTCAAAGTTTAGAGATACAACTTTCGAAAAAAAAAAATCCATTTCTGAAGGTATTTAATTACCGATGAGTTGTAAAAGTTCATTTCTGCTGCAAAACAGTTTTGTTAGTTACATTTAGTCTTTATGATTTTTGCTTCGTGTCTTCCGTGGACTAAGAAGTTTGATTTATGGTGTTTCGTTATTTACCCTTTATCTTTCGTTTAGTATTTCCGATTAAGACTGTTACACTTTTGTCATATTTTTATTCTGACAAGTTTTTTAAATTAAAGTTCCAATCAGTCGTCAAAGTCCCGCGCCGCCGTCTAGTCAAAGTCCCGCGCCGCCGTCTAGTCCAAGTCCCGCGCCGCCGTCAAGTCCAAGTCCCGCGCCGCCGTCTAGTCCAAGTCCCGCGCCGCCGTCTAGTCCAAGTCCCGCGCCGCCGTCTAGTCCAAGTCCCGCGCCGCCGTCTAGTCCAAGTCCCGCGCTGCCGTCAAGTCTAAGTCCCACGCCGCCGTCACTTTGATGTTGGCGCCGTTGAATTGGAATCCTCGCTGCTGTGAAATAATAGTCAATGCTGCTGCCAAATTCAAGCTCCATGTCGTTGTGAAGATTGAATTTTAATCGCAGTTACATTGAAGTGTAGATCTGTTGAAATCTCCTGTAGTTATAAATTGGATGTCCCGCGCCGCCGTCAAGTATGAATCTTCAAGATGTTTGTTAAATGATCATTTGGGCTCCCCTTGATGTCCGAGCCAAAGATTTTCTATTCTGTAGTAATTCGATCGTAGATCTTGGAATTTCAATTTGTCAATGACAAAGTACCAAACATTGTTATGATTGGTCTATGTTAGCAGATTATATTGGGTGGAGAAATCGACCCGTGCGAAATGCTAGGAAATTTCTGTCCTGCAGAAATTATTTAAAGTTTGATGGAGATATTCGAGTATTCTTTGAGACATCGGAAAACCTAATCTCAAGAGATTATCGGAATATGTTCCCTGATGGATAACGTAGTTGATGAAGAAGTTACTAAAAGCGTGTGAATACGAGATGTTCTTGAAGTGTGGAAAGTCTTACGAAGACATTTTCAAGGGATATTTGTGGAAATATCGTGCCAAGATTCGGGTGGAAATCGTGCAGTCCGGTGTGTTCATAACATGTGAATATCTTCGAAATTGTAAGTATTTCGTAAGGAGAATATTTTCTGTGATGAGTCCACTCATCTTTCGGATACTGCGCATGATGACTTGCGTTCAGTATAAAAATGTTGATACGCTTTTGTTTCGAATTAGAGTAGAATCGGTCCCGTAAGGTGAGATGTTCTAGCAATTTTGAAATTACTGTGATTCAAGGAAATATCTAGACGATATTGAAACTCATGAAATTATGGAGAAATGGTCCGTCGTAGTCAGTCAGTCACTGAATACTAAAGATCTAAGTCGTGCGCTCACTGTTGAGTTTGATTAGGTGCCAAAAATAGTTTGAATAATCTTCCTTCTATGTAAAACGATGTTCCGCTTGAAATACTGGGGCCAGTGATGTAATAAATGGACGATTCTGAAGTTATTGGTTGATGATGAAGGGAATAAACAATGATGAGCCTAGAGAGCCGAATGTTTGATGAAAACCCGGGGTTTTTCCGTCGAAGAGACGGATGATCGTAGATCGACCCACGTCGTCCCGCGTTGCCTCACGTCGTCCCACGTTGTCCCATGTAGTCCCACGTTGGCGTCCCTCGTCCGCGTCCAATCCAGAGATTCCCACGTTGTCATCCAGTAATCCCGTCCTCTTCATCCTCCCGAAGTCCTTTGGACTCCACGTAGATCCAAGTCCTCTTCTACGATGTCTTCTTTCTTCTGCGTTGATACCTGAAAAGCCCCCCTAAACCCCCTATTCTGCTCATGTATATTTTTTTTAGCTTTCAAATTTCTTTTTTCTCATACTTTATTTTTTTTTCATAATACTATTTTTTATATTTTCAATATTTGTTTCTGATTCTAATTCTTTTTTCATCGTTCTTTTTTTTTCATTATTATAAATATTTTTTTTACTTTTTTTATATATCAAACATTTTTCTATTTTCACGATTCTATTTTTTTTTTCTTTTCATCAAAAATTTTTTTCATCTTATTTATTTTGATATATTTTTTATTTACTTTTTTTCTAACCATGTTTTTTTCTTTTTTTTTTTTCTTTTTTTTTTCTTTTTTTTCCCCATTACTATATTTTAGAATCATTTTTTGTTGTGTTTCTATTTTTTTTATATTGCTGTATTCTTTTCTTTTCTTTTTTTTTTTTTTTTATAGCATGATGCAGAAGTTGATAAAGGTGTGCCACACTCGAGGTAGTGAAAAGCCCAGAATTAAATTATGGCTTAGTACCACCAATTGGTCCCAATGCCATAGAGGAAGATTTCCTACGAGCCCCCGATAAAATTGAAGCTACTTGTGAAGTATCGAATATTCATGGCCGCCCGATTGGGTTCAGTTGTACAGTAGAGAGGCCTGTGTCAATCCATAAGATCCCACGCCGTCAAGTATTCATCCAGGAGGTCCCACGCCGTCAATGGCCCATCCAGGAGGTCCCAAGCCGTCAATCGCCCATCCAGGAGGTCCCACGCCGTCAACCGTTCATCCAGGAGGTCCCACGCCGTCAACCGTTCATCCAGGAGGTCCCACGTCGTCAATCGTTCATCCAGGAGGTCCCACGTCGTCAATCGTTCATCCAGGAGGTCCCACGCCGTCAATCGCCTATCCAGGAAGTCCCACGCCGTCGATCACGAATCCAGAAGATCCCACGCCGTCGATCACGAATCCAGAAGATCCCACGCCGTCGATCACGAATCCAGAAGATCCCACGTCGTCAACCGTCCATCCGGAAAATCCCACGTCGTCCGTCGCCAATTCAGGAGGTCCCACGCAGTCAATCCCCGGAGAGGAAGTCCCGCGCAGTCACTCGCCAATCCAGAGGGTCAGTCCAAAGTCCCACGACGTCTCCTCGTAGATCCGGAAGGTCCTCTTCTGCGATGGCTTCTTTCTTCTACGATGTCTTCGCTCTTCTGCGGTGAAACCTGAAAAGCCCCTAAAACCCCTTCTATTCTGCTCATGTATTTTATTTTTCTTTCTTTTCTTTTGATTTTTTTTTCCTTTTTTTAAATATCTTTTTTTTTATACATATTATTTTTTACATTTTTTTTTTTCGTTTACATCATTTTTTTTTCTTTTTTAATTCTTTTTTTGTTTATTTTGTTTCTTTTTTTTTTTTTTAATCAATACCATGTATGCAGAAATGTATATGGGAAAGGTGTTTCCACCAAAGGATTTGCTATCAAAAAGACCGGGATAAGGATTCGGCCTTAGCATCACCAGTTGGTGTCGATTCCATAGAGTAAAGAGGTTGTCGAACCATAGAAAATATCTCGCACGTAGTCGAATAGATAAATAATCTGTAAATTGAAAATTACAACACCGATAAGCTATTGCATTAAAACTTAGGTGTTAATAACTAAAAATCCGGAGATTTGGTGAATTTCGATGAAAATCGCACCTTTTAGAACTGGTGATGAATGTTTTTGTGGCTGGAACTCTGCATGCAGCTGCTCAGCGATGGATGATGTCCTATCGATAAAAGCCCAAAAAGCCTCCCATCCCTCCGGGTGACACAGAAACGGCAATGAGAACGAAACTCGACGATGAGGCTCGGAATCCAGAGCGACGCCCACGAACGGACCAGTTTAACCCGTGGAAGAGGAACGCAACAAGGGGACTCGTTTGCTTGAAAAGAGACGAATCCTTGCTCCTTGGTATCTCTGCGAGCACCGTCCACACCTTGAAGTCATGATACACTCCGCAGGATCCGGGAAGATCGTGCTGATTGGAGTTCTCAGACTGGGGTAGAACGATTAGCTCGGTAGACACTAGAGGAGTAGCTTCCGCCCACTTCGTTGGCCGTCTTAACGGGGTAACATCGCGCGGAGATCGAGGAACCGTGCCGAAGTTGAAGACCAAACCCTTCTCGGAATCGCAATCGGGTATTGGAGAAGCCAGCGTTGATAACGGTCGATGTTCCGGACTCATAGACCCGCGTAAGACGAACCATTATTTGCTCGAATGGTCTCTAGAACACTCTGTTAAAGGGGGAAACGAGACCGATGGGGGATAAAGGTTGCAAACTCACGTAAGAAGCTCTTGGCCGGAGCCCTGGTTGCGTCTTTTCGTCAATCACCGCAAAAAATCGTCTTCTCCGCATAATCCGGATGAACTTATCGGTAATAAGTATTTTGGTATTACTCTTAAACGTGCATATCTCCTATTCCGTGTTGCTGCCTCGGGTGGTTTTTAACCGTTGGTACCTCTCACGTGTATTTTTTTTTTTTTTCAAAAATTACTTGTATCGGTTGAAGAACGCTTCTAAGAAAATTGATAGAAACTTCGCCTTTTCTCCTATTAAAGCATGACTTCGATCTTCTCGCCTTCGTTCGTACGCCTCCTCCAATCATCTCTGCCGCCTTCTTTATTTTTCGCCAAATTCTCGAACTCTTCGCAACTTAATCTATCAAATGTGCCAGGCAGCCGACGCGCTCGTCTTCGGTTTGGATGCGAACCACAAGATATGTGCAAACGTCTAAAAATGTGCGTTTCTTTTTGAAGCTCGATAAAAGAATCTAAAGTGCGTACCTTTTGATTTTTTTTTGCTAAAAACCCCGTTGTGTTGGAACGATTCGTTTCTTAACCAGAAGTGGGTATGGCCACGTGGAATAATGTCGTGTGATAGAGAACGGTGATAGTCACGTCTAGTGAAGTTTGGTGCAGCGCCAAAGGCTATTTCTTCAAGCGGGTGAGTACTCGCGCATGGTGGTGGTTGATGGTGATTGGTTTTGTTTGTTTGTTTTTTTTTTTCGGTCTTTGCAAAATAGCGACAAATCCAAGATATCGTAAATAATTGTACAAGGAGTGGCAAAACGTATAGCATGCCCAATATCCGATAGTTAGCAAATCGCCAGTTAGGGTTGCTTGTCAAATGCAGATATAGTAGAGATGTGTAGTCTGGACAATCGTGCCAAATAAGGCTTTTTTAGAACGGCTAACACCGGGTAAAAACGTCGGTGTTTCGCCAGAGCTTAGCTTTCTGAAATATCTTTGAAATGCGGATAGAGAATTAGTAGCCCCCACCCCAGCCCCACCAAATAAGTCATGATTTATTCAGACCCTGTTTTCAGTTACGCGTACAGCATTAAAACACTTTGATAATTAAAAAAAACACGGCCGCCAGTAGATATACATTACACAATGGAAAAAAAGAAAAAATTATGGTAACAAATCCTTCAAGCAGAATATTGCGCGTCATACGTGTAACAATAGAACAGCATACTAAATTTGCGACACTACTATAGAATTGATGATAGTCCGTAGAAACAATTCACAATTCTAACTTGGTTATTGATGTTGTTTTGTCAAATTCACTCACCGAGTCCGTATAGCAACAAGCCACTTCTAAGATACTTCGAGAGTTCGTCCGATAAGCCGCAGTCGGTTCGATTTTTCTGTTACATTGACACCCGGGCTGTGTTATTTACTTCATCCTTGACAAAAAGCTCGGAAAACTCTTCCACAATCCACTATTGTCGTACTTTTACCATTCGCAAACACATAATGCTTATAAAACAGCGAACTTATAACATTGCGGAGGTTAATTGCGACATTGAAATATACAACATTCAAATAGTAACTGCTCGCAACTTGCACAAGGTGGAGTTACCGCACTACACAACTTATTTTTTTATATATATAATATATCTATATATGTATATATGCTTTGAAATAGTGTATAGATATAAGAAAACGTTCAGATATAGAAACTTGCTCACAAAACAACTGGAACTAATAAACTTTGCGGGAAATATAAAACTGAACTGCACAGTTTAAAGACACATTTCACACAAGGTCCACCCACATTATTTCACAAGACATTGTGTGGTTTTTAACAAGCCAACGAGGGGAGGGAAAACTTTTTTTTTCTTGCAGTTGATTAAGGTGTGCGGCCAATTTCCATCAGGTGCTCAGTGATTTGTTTTCTTTCTCAATAGCTAAGTCAAGTGCGATTTTCCATAATAAGCCACTGCTAATCCGACTTCCACGCTCTATATGGGATCTGCTTGGGTATACTTTGTAAAGCCAGTCGACACAGGAGCGATTAACTTCGTAAACCATTATTCTCAAGCACATTCGATTTTTGCGAATCAACGATATTTATACTCGGGTATGTGTCGGTCCAATGATTCATTAAGTTTTCTAGAAAAAAGTGCATTAATATGCCCCGATGACCCCCCCTACTTAGATTACCTGGTGATTCACGTAGTTTTTCGTCAATGGATTGGTTAAGTGTGTTCGCTCTCTCTCTCTCCACCGTCTGGGCCAATTATCGGCGGTCGCTCTCGCTCGGTCTAGTAACGCCCTCGTCCAATTAATTTTTTTTCTCGCTCCCTGTTGCGCCTTTTGTCTAATAGATTTTTAGTTCGCCTCGTTCATCGAGCTACGATTATCCTCGTAAATAAATAATTACATTTTCGACTAAGCACGCTTCGAGTTACTGCAATTTCCATGCGATGATTTTGGCTGTGACGAAAGAAAGAAAAAAAAGATATTCCCGATCGCCGCCGTGCCGCTACACGGCCAACTTTCAAGCGGATAGCTATCTACGTACCGATATGTATGTTATTAATACATATATATATATAGTATATACAAAAAGGGAATACACAGATAATGTGTGTTAAATGTTGTTACCTCCCGTTGTTTTTAAGGGCTTGGATTATTTCGGCTTCTTACGCAAAATATTTCGTCGTCGGTCTCTCACGATCACCTGAGAAAGAAACTCAACTCCCCTTGGACAAACGTGTCCTCGACAAATAAAACATGTGCACATATATCCATACTCGATAATAATCTGCGTTACTTTTCATAGTTAAAGACATTACGAAATTTCGTTGATGTAAATTTCTCACATATCCGTGATTGTGCAGTCCATTTTCTATATACTCGGGAGACTCGTGATTTCCGGTGACGCGGCTTACGTACGCCGAAGAAGACCCTGTGGCTCAAAACAAGAACGTGTTTTTGTTGCCCCCATAGAAACCCCATCCCAAAAAATGCGAATTCCAAACGAATATCATATTATCGTAATAAATTAATAATCATTGTACGTTACCAAAAAAAAGCAATAGAGACCCAGAAATACTCTTCAAAATTCCACAATTATGGATCGATTTCTGGCTTTATCGAATGCTTTTCGGCTTTTTTTTCCTCGCGATTTTTTTCCATTTCAATATCTTCCTTTCTAAGATCGCACACGTAACTATTTCTGGGGCTCGATATATAGAGAGAAAAAAACGTTGTCGTCATTGAATACATATTCGAACCTGCCTCTGTTCGCTAAATCATACGTGTGGTCGTCCAAATAACGAATGGGCCAGCTTCTCACACGCAATCCGGTCTAAGTAGCACCGTCGGGAGCAGTGTATACCTCTCTCGATCAGCGGATTGCCGTTATTCCAGCCGGTTATGCCTGCGATGTAAAACAGAAAGCCCCCGATTTTCCCCGAACAAACGTGATGAAGAAACTCGATACCTGGGATAGGACCTTGGTACTTAAAAGATTCGCCTTCTCTCTTGACCCAATCGACCACCTTTTCAAGATGTTCCTCGAAAACTTCTTGCCTTGTCTCCCGCGTACTCTGATTAAGTTTTTCTCAACACACACGCTGCTTTTCCTGCGGCTCAAAATAACATTTTCTTTTGCCCCTTTGCAAACCCCGCCCCACATATGTATCAAGTAACGAACATTTTAAGTCTCCACAATTCTCCAATTCTTTGTCAATTCATAAGAGTTACCAATTTAAAAAATATATATAAATTTTTCTACGTAATGGTTGTGTTTGTTGAATAGCGCCGGAAGGCCTCGTGTCATCCTGGGTTGCGAATGGGCTCTCGAGGTTTGTGCCCAAAGTCCTCAAGTTCTCGTTCTAATTCTCATTGTGCTGAAGCGAAAATAACTTCTCAACAAATCCCCCACCCGTACCCCACAAATATAGATAATAAAGAAAGTAAACGCACGCATAGCGTAACATGACAAAGATTATCTTCGCAGATAATTGCGTGTTCTATAAGATTTCATAATGGAATTTCTATTCCTCTTTTTTTTTTCTTAAAAGATATGATCGTAAACGTGTACCTCCGTACAATTAAGTATGTTCTCGGCCTGCCCCGCTTTCTCCGATGCGCCGATTGTACAGAGCACGGTCGACCGCTCGCTCTCCTTTCGATATCTAAAACACATACGCAATTTTTTTTTCCTCTACCTCCCACGTACGTAAAAGTCGCTTGAATCAGCTCCTGTCTCCCCAACGGCTTGTCCATTTCTTCGTTATCTGCGAAAATATAGTTATTCCGGGGATAGCCCGTACGGACATTTTTTTTTCCCCTCTTACGTTCCTTAATGCAATAAAGAAAAAACTTAAAAATCCTTCCGGATGATAATAATAATGTAAAATCGCGATAAAATCGGTCTCCTTAGGTCTACAAATCGGCTCTTGCCGTGTGAATATTGTTTGAGCGACTTCTTTTTGTATGTTTTTTGTTGTTGTTTTAAATCATGCATATATTCCTTCAGTACCTGAGGACTTTTTCTTATCGTACGAAGAAGTTTGTGGGATCTCTGGTTGGGTAGAGCGAAGAGAAAGACCAAAGGGCGCGAGCGTCTCCTCGCCGTGGATGACCATTTCGGTAATGAAACCCGAAGTGAACGGCTGACGTCGCAGTCGCTTTCTGTGTGTGACTAGGATAGATAGGCACGTAGGCAGGCGCTAGCTTCCGGACCTGAGAAAACACTACGCTTTGTTTTGGGGATTCAAATAAAATGAATCAGCTCACCAGGCTGTACCCTCTCTCTGTCTGTTTGATATTGTTCGTTATTCGACGATGCCGTCAAGCATCTCGAGTCTGCGCTTCGAGTGTACGATGATATATTGACGATTCAACAGTATGTGCGATGCGGTGACAACGTGAGGGTGCGGAGGTTGGGTGGTGGTTCGTGCGTGCGTTATGGTTGTCGACCCTATTCGTTATTGTTCAGAGAGGCCAGGATTTGCGCTGCTTTCTCACGTGGACCTTCTAGAAAACACAGATTCCGCCCCTTCTCTTTCGCCCCTCTACCACTCCCTGCCACAAAATCGATTACAAAATTCCTCACCGAGGCTCTGTGCTTTTTCTCTCTCTCTCTCTCTGCCTTTTATAGGTTAACACGCACGAGACGCCAGACGAACGGAACGGGGAAGATGACGTCAGCGACAGCTCGGAGAAAGATACGCTTCTCCCTCACCGTCTCTCACTCACAATAGGAATTCTAGGATGAATCCAGACTGAAAAGGATGCATTGGTGTATTAATAGTTAAATGAATTTCTGCGAGTTGTAAAAAAAAGATTTTACATCATACCGCATTTATCACGAGTTTGAATTTTTTTTTAACGAATATTTATTTATTTCAAATATGTCATGTATAGTCTTCTTCTCACCATCTATATAAAACACTCATATGTCATGTACAAAAGTTTTAATACGGATCGAAATAATATTTACCCACACTGGGCATTCCACACAACTGAATAAATAGAACATTCGTTATCATTATTGCTATCATTATACAATGAGATCTTTGTATTAACAGTAAACGATAATGAAACTATCTAAACGAACAATCGCCAATTTAATCATCGTGGTGAATGTATCCAGGTATATAGTCTTATTTCTCGTCAAATTATTCATTAAATGTAAACAAGGAACTTCATTGTTCTTTGTTAACAGAGAATCAATTACTTAAAAACTAAAAGTATAAAAGTCTTTTTTTTTTAATTTCAAAAAATATATTAAAAAAACTATATAAAAAAACTATAAAAAAAACTATATAAAAAAATATATATAATGTATATAAAACGATATAAAAAAAATGAATTTAACATGAAAATGAAAAAAACACTTCTTTTTTTTTTGTTTTTTGTGTCGATACGATTTACAAACCAAACCGATGAGCGGGGTAATAGCGAACCCAACCGCGTTGGAAGTGGTGCCGCCCATGCTTCCCCCTTGTCACGTCCCTGGCCATTCCTTAGAAATGCCCCGATCATCCTCCATTGCCATCTCAAACGGTGAGACTGCAATTAAAAAACATCCGGATTTACATCGGGATATTGATGTCGTGGATTTTCTTCAGACAGCGGAACTTGGTGGGAACCGCGAATTTATTCGGAAATTCGACGAACGTTGCGACGTCGACTCTTCCGAATCCAAGATGGCGGTCGCCATGGAAAAAAAGCAGTTTCTTCGTTGCAAGGCTTTTCAAGCCTATCCACGATGATCTTTGTCAAGTTGTCTCAAGTCGTGTTTTCTAACGCTCGACTGGTTTTTTAATCTCGCCGAGTTCAGACATAAACTTGTTTAAGCTGTCCAACTCCGGGCAGAGATCGCCGTCCCAAGCTTTCTTCCCGAAAGAATC
Organism: Tromatobia lineatoria; assembly: GCA_949699805.1. Taxonomy (NCBI): domain Eukaryota; kingdom Metazoa; phylum Arthropoda; class Insecta; order Hymenoptera; family Ichneumonidae; genus Tromatobia; species Tromatobia lineatoria. The sequence continues at coordinate 3,776,215 of OX453036.1, read as the reverse complement.
ATTGTGGCCATGTTCTTCCTTTTTCTCGGACTTGGCGGTGGCGCTCTTGTTGTTAGCTCCATCCATTTGCTTCTTGTTCATTTCCTGCCAGCGGTCGATCTTTTCGATATGCTTCTTTCGCAATTTCTGCTCGGCTCGGATCAAAGCATGCTCAAGAACTGCTTCGACCCGTATATTGCGTCGAGGTTCACGCAGGTACTGGATCTTCTTCCTGCGCATTTTGTTTATCCACTTGAACAATTGCTCAGTTGTCCTGTAGTGTTCGAACTCGGTTTTTCGCTTCATGTTGCCCATTTTTTTGTTCAAGGGAAGACAACTCGGCGACGGCTTATTCACGACTTGACACTTTTTTTTTATTCACTTTTTATCGGGTTTACTAATGTTTGGATTATTAGTTCGGTTCACACTGAGAGTTCCTTTTATTCCAAGTTCTCCTTTAGACACTAAACTATTGAAAAATAATCAATAATTAATGAAACACACAAACCTGCAGCTCGCTCGTGTTTCCGGATCCAAAGGTCTACTTGAAGTCTCTGTTTCAATCACTTAACGTATTGTCAGTCACTCACTTATCACCGAGAGCAAGATGCAGTCTCTACCGCTCGAGATCGCTCGTAAGAATGCCATGGTCAGCGCACGGGTGGGACTTTATATACCCGAGCGCTCGACCCGACGCTGTAACCCTCCGCGCGGTCGATAGAAAGTAGTCCCTCACTCTCGACCCTTTTTCCCTATCGATTTACGCGCAAATTCTTCAAATATCTCGAAAACAATTACTACCAAGTTTTTTCTTATTAATGCATACGATATTTTTCACAAATATCGATTAGTTAATATATAAAAAGATTTTTTTCGTGCGTAGGCTCGGCGTATTAGCTGTTGCGCGGTCGGCTTCTCCGCTATAGGCGTGGGGAAGCTACGTCGTCCTTTTCGCTGCGGTAAGCTTGCTATGTTGCCAGATTTCGTCACGATAATAATTCTCGGGTTCTCGAGGCTTCGAAAAATGCGATTGTTGACGTAAATTCTTTAAATTCTTGCTTATAACGCGTTACTTTTATCACAGCTCGCATGATTTTCTGTTGTTTTTTTTTTCAGCTTTGAGATAATTTCGTATCTGGGCATTTGTGAATCATCGTTATATGTTTTTCTTTGTCTTTTTCCACGAATTAGCGAGAGTCGAAAATAGGAATGGTTGAAATTTCTTGCTGCAGACGCTTTGTGAGCATTGAACTGCGAATTTCGATGTAGGAGGAATATTGATTTGCTTAAAAAAATATTTTGTAACACCAGCTGCACGAGATAAAACTGAACAGCCGTTATTTCGCTTGAGTAGAGCACGAAACTCTGGCAACGTCGCAGAAAAGAGGAAGTGCCTCGCTGACAGAGCGTCGCAGGGAATTTCATCAGGGCTGTAGTATTCTTTAGAAAATAATAAAAGAACTGTGTACGACGTAATAGTCTGGGACATGCATTTTTCTGTAAACGCTTGCTTTTTCGTTTTAGGGAATGTGGAGGTCGTCCACCTATTTACTAGTCTGCATATGTTTGTCCTGCTTCTGCATTTAGTTGACTAAAAACTGCACTTTTCGCTTGTAATTTAGATGCAGTCAATCGAGAGAAGCTGTCTCGACATATTTTAGCGAATTCAGAAACATCGACACGCTTCTTCACACGAGTGCAACTTTTACCTGACGCGGACCTTTCTCGGCCACTTTCAGAAACATTTTCTCATGTAGCGAAAACATTTTTATTCTGTGTGTTATGTTACGTTTTTGCGATATTTAAAGTCATGCAGATATGCATTGTCATGTATCGACCACAAAAAATATATCTATTTAAAAAAAAAATGATTAACCCTTTTTTCAGCGAAAAAAATATTCGTTTTTGAATAAGCAAAATTATTTCCCTGTTTTTATGTAAAAATCAGTACTTCCGGAACGTGAAAAAAAAAGCAAAAGTTTTATTCGCAGTCATTTTTCTTCAGTCTCTTCAAGTTTCCGACACATTTTCACTTGGAAAGAATTCGACATTTTCCTAAAATGTGAGATTAAAAAATCTGAAAAAATGCACGTAGTGGCTTTTAGTAGTATTCTGATATATCAATTACGGGACGGGTTTGAGATATTTTTAAAAATGTGGCCGAATTGACGAAGAATGCGAACCGGGCGATTATTATTTCATCCAAAAAGGGGCATTTTCTTCGGCAAATATCAATTACAGAGTCGTACATCTGACGATATCGCAAGAAAATTGTCAGCGTGGGACGGGACAACGTTCTAGGGCAAAAAAATTGAATAACACTACACGTACGAAATCTACATTATTCTTCTCTTTTTTTTAACACCCGTTATTCCTCTTGAGTAGAGCACGAAACTCTGGCAACGTTGGAAAAAGGAGGAAGTGCTTCGCTAAAAAAGCGTCGCAGGGAATTTCACCATGCCTGTACTATTCTTTAGAAAATTATAAGAACGATTCGTGACGTAATGCTTTGTTTTTCGTTTTGGAGAATCTGCAAATCGTCCATCTGCTCTATTTACTAATCTCCAAAGATTTGTCCTACCTCTGCATTTAATCGACAAAAAACTGCACTTTTCTCGTATAATTTAGATGCAGTTGATCAAGAGAAGCTGTCTCGACATATTTCAACAAATTCAGATACATAAATACGCTACTTCACAGGGCTGCAACTTTCTCGGCCACTTTCAGAAACTTTTTGTCCAGTAGCTCGATTTTTCTCATGTAGCTAGAAAAAATTTATTCTCTGTATTATGTTTTCCAATGAAAATTACTTGAAGTTATTGAACATTATTATGAGTGCTTTTATAATTACGTTCTTGTTCTTTTACTTTAGAATGTTGCCTATCGCTAATTTTAGCTATATTCAACGAAAAATTCACGTTATACATATATATATATGATATTTGCCTGGAAACTCGGCCAAGTCGGACTGTGAGAACTCGAAAGATGATGAACGCTTCGAGAAGCCCGAAATAGCGTCTTCGAAAAAACAAACATGATTTTTCATTCGCCCGGAAATTCAGGTTTACTAAAATGGTTACGACCTAAAAAATTCATTAGGTTCTACGGCATACATAAGATTTAATAATTGCGGTATTATCAATTTACTTTGGAGTTTTAGTTATCCCTGATTTTGGCCTATATTAAACGAAAAAAAGGAATTCACGTTATATATATGGGGAATTCCATACCACCTCGACTTTTCATTATCGAATTTTCATCAGATTTTTATTCTAAGAATTTATAAACTTACGATTATTTATAACAAAAATATTGAAGGCCATTTTGTAAAAATCCGACAAAATTCTCATAAACCCTGTATCTAATATTAATATTTTTAAGCTTAGGCCCACAGTGGGCCGAACTTTATTAAGATTCTTTGCGAATTTTTTTCAAACCGAAAATTATAAAATATAAGACAAGAATCCTTTCACTGCAAAGTATTGTTCAAACATTTCTATATATGTCAGGACTTTAAAGAATTTTATAAATTTTTTCAAGGGCGATGTCTTTTAAAATGAAAAATCAAAGAAAAATATTAAATGACGCGCACGCTTATAAAACGTTAACCATTGTTTTATAAAATTTAATTGAAGACGTACCACGCCGACTATCGAATATGGCTTAAAATTTTTTATTTCGTATGCACGATTTTTTTAAATTTCTTCAGATTTAAATTCCTTTATTATGTTCGTTATATTATAATCAGAAGAATATAAATAACAAATTTCAAATAAACTTTTCTTCTTACGCACCTAACTTTCTTCAATTTTCGTTTTTGAAAAACATTCTTAAAAAATAGAAGCGACGTCCGGCCGACGTTGGGCCTAAGCTTTAAAATATCGGTATCTGATACAGATTTTATGAAAATTTTATCAGATTTTCAAATTATGACCTTCAATATGTTCACTATCGATAATCATCTATAGTGAACAGTGACTTGATATGGAATGCCCCATATACATCACATGATGCTTGCTTTTCTAAGTCTGCCAAGTCGAGCCGTGAGACATAAAAATTTCGTAGAACCTTCGAGAAGTCTTCTACAAGCATTGTTATGTTCATAATAAGCATTGTTCATAATAATATGTTCACTATAGATGATTATCTATAGTGAGCATATTGAAGTGAACATATGATTATAAGTATATAAATTGGTAGAATGAAAATTGTAGTTGCTGTTTAAGGATAGAACAATAACATTAAAAAATCGGCGATGAAATCCAAGAGGTCGAGGGTCGACCTAGGTCGTGTTGATATGGAATGCCCCATATACATCACATGATGCTTGCTTCTGAGACCTGCCGAGTCTAGCCGTGAGACATAAAAATTTCGTAGAAGCTTCGAGAAGTCTTCTACAAGCATTGTTATGTTCATAATAAGCATTGTTCATAATAATATGTTCACTATAGATGATTATCTATAGTGAACATATTGAAGTGAACATATGATTATAAGTATATAAATTGTTAGAATGAAAATTGTAGTTGCTGTTTAAGGATAGAACAATAACATTAAAAAATCGGCGATGAAATCCAAGAGGTCGAGGGTCGACCTAGGTCGAGTTGATATGGAATGCCCCATATACATCACATGATGCTTGCTTCTGAGACCTGCCAAGTCTAGCCGTGAGACATAAAAATTTCGTAGAACCTTCGAGAAGTCTTTTATAAGCATTGTTACAAACATTCTTGCTAGGTATAAGGTATATTGTCGTCGAAACAGCAATGACAATAAAATTCCTTGCTAATATCCTTGCAACTGGGTTGGAGGGCCATATACTTATATACCTGCATATATACCGTTACAAGAAGGCTAGCGTCCGGATCGATAGACGCTGCGAGGTCCAGGTACGAGGGGACGCAGTTTTCCCCTTGAAACCGGGCTACCCCGTTTCAGAGAATCCATACCTGCTCCGCTTGATCCTCAAGGCGAGGTGAAATATACTAAATCGCAATAAAAAGTGTAAACAATTTTTTTTGGGGTTGCCGAATGTTCTTGAATCAAAGGAAAGTTTTACATAATTCCTATACCTATCCTGCATGTTGTAAGACTTTTCTTTTATTCAGAAACATTTGGCACCCGCAGTAAAGATAATTCCTTGCAGATTTTGTTACCGTTTCGACTCGCCTTAAGGCTTTCTCACGCTCGACCCTCCTTAAGATTGAATAAGTCGAGGTAAGTAGAAGCTAACTGTACGATTTGCAATCGTAGCGCACTAGAAACTCTCGAACATATCTTTTGCGATTGCCCGATTCATAAACCTCTCAAAAATCTATATTAAATGAATAACTATCTAAATTAATAAGTTTGTCGTATTCGTGGATAAGACTGCGACTGTTTTTTTTCCTTTTTCACTTATAAGTATTGATTCTTAAGGTGTAATAGGTATTTACCTGATGTACATATAAATAAACTCATAGCCATACTCAAAATGCTAACCAGGCGCTGTTCCCACGTTTAGTATCGTATTTTGGATTAGCGAAAATAGTAAAAAGTACTTTGATTATATTTTCTTGAAACATATAAATAATCGCGAATTGTCACAATAAATAAAAAAAACATATTTACACATGGAATTATATGAGCCGTAAAATGCTAGCTATCATGAGTGAAAATTTTTACTTTACAGAGATAGCCACACTTATAAACGCTCATGTATAAGCGTACTCTTTTCTCACTCGCCCCTCACCTCCCGAATTGTGCTCGATCCGCACAAAGTCTTATGTTCGAAACGAGCAGCACGTAGCTCTTCGTGTTCATCTATATGCATAGTCAAGGGCTCGGTCTATTTTATTTTTATCATGAATCTGCGCCGTGAATGTCAGGCAGCAGGCGTCATCGGGTCAGCTGGTGCGCATGTAGCGTCGCATTTCGTGTACGAGGCATTCTCTGTCAACTCACCCACGTTTTTTATGAATTGCGGTTTTTTTCGGATTTTTTAATTTAATATTTTCAAGAATATCTTTTTCATATATTAACTTAAGCTTACTGAAAAAAATCTCTGTAAATCAACTCTGTAGTTTTGTTAGCTTAAGAACGAAATATTTTAAATAATTTTTGCTGTTCGTTAACACTGACTTATTACCGAAGAACGAAATAATAATTATTATATTCGAAAGTGGATATGTTTTTAGTGTGAAGAAAATTACAGAGTCTTTGAGGACGTATAATATCGATAGAAAATATCTAACGTTGCACGGAATGATGTTCTAGAACAAAAAAATTAAATAACACTACATTTTTTGTTCCGAAACTTTCATACGTGTTACTTTAATGGTTTTTTAAATATATTCACAGACAGTATTTACATGCAGGAATACACTGTACGTTTATCAACCAAACAAAAGTTTACGTTCTCAAATAAATGAAATTATCACTCCTGCAGCCAAAAAATATCCGTTTTTGGATTTAAAAAAATTATTTCGCTGTTTTCCAGAAAAAATCAGTATTTCCGAAATGTGAATCATTTTAAAATATCCGTTCTAGTGTTAAAAACTCCAACAAATTTCATTTGGAGGCATTTTTCTTCAGTAACTTCAGGTTTCCAAAAAATGTTCACTTGGAAAAAATACGAAATTTCCTAAAAGGTTGGATTAAAAAATATGAAAAAATTGACGTAGAGTGTATTTTAGTGGTTATCTGATACAACCAATTATGGGGCGGGTCTGAGATGTTCGAAGCAAAAGTGGCTGATTTGGCATGGAATGGCTTGTATGCGCGCGCCACGTTTCGTGCTATCGATTTCTCATAGCAGTAATACGTCATTCCCCTCGGTTGTGTTATATACATACATATATATGGATATATATATGCGTAAATGACGTTAGTCGCCTTGATTCGCAATATTACCGGCTTCTAAAATCAGAAAAGCCATCCATGAGTCATCCAAATATTTCAGAAACGTCAGCAATGGCCGACGTAGGATGAATGTCCCAGTCACTGACACGAAGACCTCGCCCTCTTCCCAACGTTGTGAAACGTTTGCCATTAGCCTCGTATCTTGTTTCTTTATAGAGAAAGCTTCGTTTTCATGAAATTTTTTTTTCCGCGTTTATCATGACAGTACATTCAGAATAGTCCAAAACGTCGAAAAAAAGTGATATAGAACAAATGTCTGTATGTATGTGTATATGTGTGTGTATGTTACACACATATATATATAGCTAGAAAAATAGAAACCTTTATAACTCGGGAACGCCTTGAGATATTGAGCTAATATTTTGACCCTAGACAGAGGATCGATCCTCATTGTCCATACAAATTTTTGTTAAATTCACCATGGTCATTAAATTTTCACGCGGTTTTGATTTTTTTTCAAAAATATCTGCCCTAGAAATCTTAACGACGGTCGTATCCACACACTGTTAAAAATTTTTGTATGAAAATTCATAAAATGTATATGAAGTTTTATGCATATACAGTATATGAAATTTCATATACAAGTATGTATAAATATTAAATTATTCGTATATTAAGAACAAGCAATATTTGTCATTATTTACACACAAACTTAAATTTGATATAACTTCGTATATTAAACGTGTTGTAAATCTAATAATATTTTCAACAGTGATATATTAATATCACAACAAAGTTTGTGAATTAACTTTTGCAATACACAGCTTATTAAATTTCAATGTCAGCTACATCAATTTCAACATTCAGGCATTGAAATTACAACAGAATTATAAAAATTTATATACATTATATATGAATTTGAATTTGGTATACCGCATTTGTAAATTTGATATAACTTCGTATATTAAACGTGTTGTAAATTTAATAATATTTTTAACAGTGATATATTAATATTACAACAAAGTTTGTGAATCAACTTTTGCAATACACAGCTTATTAAATATCAATGTCAGCTACATTAATTTCAACATACAGGTATAAAAATTAAAACAGAATTATAAAAATTTCTATACGTTATATATGAATTTGAATTTGGTATACCTCGTTTGTAAATTTGATATAACTTCGTATATTAAACGTGTTGTAAATTTAATAATATTTTCAACAATGCATGATTCACCGTAAAAACCACCTTTAAACAGTCGGGTGGTTTTTTGCAAAAAACAAACCGGAAATCGGTCGTAACGATCGCGAAAACGACCACCCTAAAAATGTTATTCGGTTGTTTTTCTAGTTTTCCGTGGTAAATCGAGAAAAAAAACGACCGCATAAAATTTCTCAGGGCGGTTTGTTTTTGCAAAATATCATCCGGTCGTTTTTACGGTAAAAAGGTGGTGGTTAAGATCGCTAGGGTTTTAACGCGATAACTCTTTCAATTCTCGAGATATTGAGCTCTAAACTGGTATAAATCGAAGCTTCCATACAACCGGCAATCCCTATGGAATTTGGTTAATAACGGTTGAACCGTTAAAACTTTGTGAAGTTTTGATTTTTTCGTTTTTTTCCAATGCCAATTTTGACATTAAATATCGAGCTGGGAGTTAAATGAGTGTCAGATTCATGATTAACAGACAGAAATACGTCAGATATAGCCCAAAAATGATGAGCAATACCATAAATTCAGAGCGATTTTGTACAAACTATATTGCGGAAAAATAGCGATTTGTGTCGTATAAATTAGCCTGTCATTGCTTCCCAATGAAATTTCGGAAAACTCCGGGTTTCTTCCGTGTTCTAGTATAGTTCTTTATAGAAGTAGCTATGTCAAATGCGAAAAATTATGCGGAAGCGATGTGCAAGGTTCTACGGCAATACCCTGGTTTTACAGAACCCGTCTCTACACAGACCCACCTGTACACGAGCATTTGCACACCATTTTTTTTATACACGCGTTAAATTGCGCACGACGAAATTGTATACAACATGAACTTGACAGAGCGAAATTACAAACGGATAACCTTGTCACGACGAAACCTTGCGGAAATTAAATGCGACACAAACAAATTAATCACGTCAGTAATCGTTACGACGAAACTTGGCCCAGCATACTTTGGGCACACGAATCTTTTTACAGCACTAGTTCGACACAACAAATGTCTTCGTAGCACGAGATCGAAACGGTAAATCTCGACGCGGCACCAGTTTGTAACGTTAAATCTCTACATTGCGTGTAAAGTTTGCCACGACGAACGTTCGACACAATATAAGTTGTACACGACGATGTTCTACACAGACCCATCTCTACACAAATTCATGTGTCGAGATAGCTGCTCCATATACATCACATGATGCTTGCTTCTAAGACCTGCCAAGTCGAGCCGTGAGACAAAAATTTCGTAGAAGCTTCGAGAAGTCTTCTACAAGCATTGTTATGTTCATAATAAGCATTGTTCATAATAATATAATCATCTACAGTGAACATATTGAAGTGAATATATTATTATAAGTATATAAATTGTTAGAATGAAAATTGTAGTTGCTGTTTAAGGATAGAACAATAACATTAAAAAATCGGCGATGAAATCGAAAAGGTCGAGGGTCGACCTAGGTCGAGTTGATATGGAATCCCCTATATACATCACATGACGCTTGCTTCTAAGACCTGCCAAGTCGAGCCGTCAGACATAAAAATTTCGTAGAAGCTTCGAGAAGTCTTCTATAAGCATTGTTATGTTCATAATAAGCATTGTTCATAATAATATGTTCACTATAGATGATTATCTATAGTGAGCATATTGAAGTGAACATATGATTATAAATATATAAATTGTTAGAATGAAAATTGTAGTTGCTGTTTAAGGATAGAACAATTACATTAAAAAATCGGCGATGAAATCCAAAAGGTCGAGGGTCGACCTAGGTCGAGTTGATATGGAATGCCCCATATACATCACATGATGCATGCTTCTGAGACCTGCCAAGTCTAGCCGTGAGACATAAAAATTTCGTAGAAGCTTCGAGAAGTCTTCTATAAGCATTGTTATGTTCATAATAAGCATTGTTCATAATAATATGTTCACTATAGATGATTATCTATAGTGAGCATATTGAAGTGAACATATGATTATAAGTATATAAATTGTTAGAATGAAAATTGTAGTTGCTGTTTAAGGATAGAACAATAACATTAAAAAATCGGCGATGAAATCCAAGAGGTCGAGGGTCGACCTAGGTCGTGTTGATATGGAATGCCCCATATACATCACATGATGCTTGCTTCTGAGACCTGCCAAGTCTAGCCGTGAGACATAAAAATTTCGTAGAAGCTTCGAGAAGTCTTCTATAAGCATTGTTACAAACATTCTTGCTAGGTATAAGGTATATTGTCGTCGAACCCGTAATGACAATAAAATTCCTTGCTAATATCCTTGCAACTGGGTTGGAGGACCATATACTTATATACCTGCATATATACCGTTACAAGAAGACCAGCGGCCGGGTCGATAGACGCTGCGAGGCGCCGGAACGAGGGGACGCGGTTTTCCCCCTTGAAACCGGGCTACCCTGTCTCAAAGAATTCATACCTGCTCCGCTTGATCCTTAAGGCGAGGTGAAATATACTACTATTGTTTGAGAAAATTAGCACGAAGTGCTTGTAAAAACGAGTCGTTAAGAGATAGATCAAAGGTTTAAGTAAAACAAATATGTGTTCATGGCCTATTTTCAAAATGATCATAAAACAATAAATTACTATTGTTATACAAAATCGAAAATTTGAATAATTTTTTTTTATCGCAAATCTAAGTGTACTTTTTTTCTTAATTGTACAAAATTATTTAGGCAATTCTCAGTTATAAAAAGTTATCAATTTTATGCTGGCACATTTACGGTCTTCTACTTTCATATGTAAGTTATATGAAAAAAAGTTCCATCCGGTTTCAAAAATACGGAATCAAATAACGCTTAATTCCGACGACTTAAAAAAATGCCTCTATTGTGACCAGAATATAACGATATATTCTGATAATGGATAAATACCGAAACAATTATTCGCAAGTTCAAAAGATAATTTTATGATAAAGTAAATATTTTTTATATACAAGATGCAACCTTAACGTTGTATTCAAACGAGAACAATTATTTTTCGTGCCAAATTATAGGTTTAATTAATTTTTTTTCCTAATACGATGTTTTATCAAATGGAAATAATTACGTGGAGAAAAAACTTGTAAGGAATCTTCAAGCTAAAAAAAACGAAATTTAAAGTGTTTCAGGATTGCAACCCGTTTATTCCTCGCCCACGTCTAATAATTTCCCCCAAATACAATTCTTACAATCCGTTCTATACATTGATTGTATTAAAAATTCGTTTATACATCGATTGTATCGTCACAGACGACATAATTCTGTATATTAATGAAATGTACTCCTTCGCGATGATCTATAAATCATAAAGCAAGCTTTGAGTCATTCACATGGCACAGCAGTGATTAAACATAATTCTTTGGTGAGAATAACAGTACATTTGCACACTTTTATGAATGCTCCGAATGTTGCGTATTAGCTAATACCGAATTTTTACGACCGTTTTTGTCTATTTTCCTGGCACAGAAATGGTATTTTATTATTATTACCAGCGCGTCTACGATGTAATTGTCACTGTGTTACTTTTTATGTACATAAGATAAACAAATCAAATTAATCCCTTAAGTACTGTCCACAAATTCATAACGGAAGTGAGAAAAAAACCGAAAATAAATTTCGTTTCGGGGTTTTATTTTAAATTGAAATATTATTAAATATTTGTGCTTTATTTGCAATCAAATGCATCGATTTGCAAACGATAAATATCATATCGAATATTTACCGGTATATTTATGCAATGTCTATCGAGTAATAAATTGAACAATAATTCTGCAAGATCGAACTGAAATTACAGATCAGACTTCCAAAAATTAACGAATAATATAATTTTTGTCAACTTCAAGTAGATAATTCAAATCCATTTTCAATTACACCATTTTCGCTCTGAAAACATAATACAAATAATTTTATCAATCTTGGTACGCGATTATCCATTGACTATCGACAATATCTCCTCAATACCATTTTTAAGTTAAAAAAAGCGTTGCTTTTATCCCCAAAGTGAACATTTATAGTGCAGTACTTGAAGGATTAATCAAATGAAATGAGCACCATGGAATTGGCAAGTATCAAAGAATATTATTATTACGCCCTACAATGACTACTTTCCGTGGGTGTAATAATCCGTCATCATTTAGTGAAAAAAAACCACGTATTAAAGACACTTTTCCATTAAAATAGTGCAGTCGAGCATAAGTGCTCAGCAGATTTGTTTTGCGCTTAAATATTTGTTTGTTTTACTGAAAATATACTCTATGGAATCCGTATCCATTGAATGTGTATCCATTAAATATACATTTTCGATCCTTCTGTGCCTTCCCGCGTTCAGCCTCTAAACTAAAATTCGAAGAAATCTTAGAACGGATAATAATCGTTGGTCCAAAGTGACTCAACGCTTTTCCTGATATCAAAATTTATAAATCCCAGGTACATATAGTATAGAGAAATTTTGAAGAGAGTCCATCTTTCGGCGATTGCGAGGCCCAATCTTGAGGTTTTGTTATCGCAAAACTTCAATTTTTCGTTATACATAGATTTCACACAACATTTCGACATTTCCATAAAAGCGGACATTCTCTCGCCAGTTTTCAGCGTATGCTCGATGCTGCGAACTAAATCGTTAGTTTTAAGTATAAGCAACATTTGCCTGTCGACTCTCTCCAAAACTTCGCTTATTTGGGGCAACAAGTTGGGAACTTCTTGTAAAAATTGTTGCTTTTCTTCCGTATCGTACTTCCGCTTTCTTACGCCAGCCATTAGCGCGTCCCATGTTCTTCCCGAAACCATACAAGCGAGAAGTCCGTACATATCGCCAACCCCAAGATTAGCGCAATGTTGTTGCATAGCATTTTTGTCGCCGTCGAGAATAGCGAGCCACAACTTTGAATATTCCCATCTAAATTTGTTGCTAAGATCCGCATAGAGACCGTGATCGAGCAGCACTATTTCCGCCTCGTTATTTACATTTCTAACAAGTATATTACCGGGATGTGGATCGGAATGAACAAAACCGGTTATAAATATCATATGACTGTACAAACGACCAAGTTTACCGCTAACTTCGTAGGGATTAAGATTATTTTTCCTTATGTAAGACAGATCGTTTATCTGTCCACCCTCGACGAATTCCATGGTGAGAACCCGTGAAGTTGTGATGTCCCAATGAATTTTTGGTATTTTAAGCCATTTGTAATCGGCGAATAAACGCTGAACGCGATCAGCGTTTTCGCCTTCACTGGCGAAATTCAATTCTCTGGGTATATTCTTCTTGGTCTCGTCGACGAGCCAATCGAATTTGAATTCCGGAAATACCCAGGAAGTCAATTTCACCAGAGCCGACATCGTTTTTACGTCCACGTAAGAGTTCGATTTGACGGCGCGATGCTGAACTTTAACTGCGACCATTTGACCATTTTTTAGGACTGCTCGGTGAACTTGGGCGAGACTCGCGGCTCCTAGAGGCTCAGGATCTATCGATTCGAATATTTCGTATGGATCTTTCTTGAAATCTTCTCTGATCACGGCGAGAACGTCGCTAAATGAAGATTGCGGCGCTGAACTGTGCAAAACTCTCATCGCCTTTACGTACTCCGCTGGCAACAAATAATCTAATGCTCCTATGTGCTGACCAACTTTTATGTACACGCCTTTGTTCGCGCAACATAATTCCAGAAGCTTTTCGGCGCCGTACGTGTGAGCTTTCGACTTTGCTGATGCGTATTCTGGAGATTTTTTGTCTATCTTACCGCTGTACAACGTTGTTTTGTAGTGCGAACTTATCTTGAGGACAGCTATCGCTGCTCGTGTTAAACGCACTATTCCAATCGATCCTATGTCATACTCGTTCGCCCGGAGTGATGTCAATGTTCCTACTACTGCCGCACCGGCCAAACCAAATTTTAGATATCTTCGGGATTTTAACATAACTGAAGTTTGAGGAAACAACAATCATCGAGTCGAATAATGAGCAGGAGTCTGAAAATCAGAGAAATTTGGTTTATGAGATAGATTTCATGAATGTAAATTAAGATTTTTTTGTTTTTTTAAATTATTATGCAACGATCCTTTTATCACGTAACTTAAAAAGGTAATAATATTTTGTTGCGTCAGCGAACGCACGCGCGCAGCAACCGAGAGCGCGACTGCCGTCTTATTTCTAGCTGACGCTCTCTTTTTCAAGGGCCCGAAATAATGGACCAAAAGTCTTTGAGTGGCTTTCAGCTTTGACTTCATATACTACTCTTTTTGAATCAGCCCCTCTAATTGTATGTTCTAATGTTTACTCCTTTGCAAATAGTTAGATATATCATTCACTCCTATACTTTGACTATTTATTATACAATTATTTTATTATTTATTGTTGGATGCACCAGTATGTAAACTTGTTACCTTTATTTCTGACAAATATGAAGATTATACTGGTTCGATTCATCACAGATTCTCAGCTTATATATGAAGGATACACTGTCAATTCAACCACTTCTTTTCAACCCTCTCCAATTTGCTCCATACATGGTACATAAATTCTTGGCAAATAAATGTACCAGTAAAAGGCACAATGTTAATTTTTCCGATTTTTGAAAACAATATTTTAGAAAATGCCTTTTTTGCTTCAAATGAACATATCTCAGTAACTTGGAGTTACTACAAAAAATGTCTCTCAAAAAAAGTTGTAGCTTTTTGTTAGCTTTCAACAAAGTTAAGAAAATTAGTGAATAAGTGAACATGCTATGTACTGTTGATTTGTAAATTTGGAGAAAAGAAGACAATGTGTATTCAATTCCCTGCCAGTAAGTATCCATGCATTTGTTTATGAATAGAATTTTGGCAAGATTTGCAGAGCGATATCATTTTTGTAAATGAAAAAAATATGGGGCAAGAATTGCTTAATAGCGATCTCAAGAAAAATACTGTAAAGCAAATATCCGAATAATGATTATTCGGAGCAGAAGAAGCAATTTCTGGATGAGATTTGAATCTCGTCTTTCACCTTTTCTAAAATACTTCTTTCGTTATCTTAGGAATGTAGCGGATGGTAGGAAATTGTACTTTTGTGATTACATTATTAAAATCACATAAAAATTGATGGAAGGAATGAAGTATTCTATTATCTGCCTTTGCAATGAGTCATTTAGAGTCATGTTCCAATTGTTAAATTGTTATTCAATGAATTTTTCTTCTGGTAGCATTGTTCAATGAAATTGTACTCAGATAAATGATCAATTGCAGTGAATGTGAAAGTAATGATTAAAATGGACATAAGATTCTATTTGTAGAGCAATATTATTTCATTAAACCAAAAATAACAGACAAGTTCTGATAAAACCTCGAAAAAGAAAAAAAAAACATGTGTACAATATTTTATTGAGATGTGAGTGTTTAATTAACTTTTGAATACATGCATTACAGTGCTTGGTCCTCTCTAATCGTCCAACATATTTAGTAGATTTTCTATGTGTTTCATGTGCTGCAAATTAACATATCAGCAAACTGTACAAACATATTTTATCGTATCTCTTATGAATAATTATCAGTACTTGAAATAATGCCTATCATAGAAAAAAAAAGAAATTTCTATTCAATTGCTCTTTGTCCAAGTTCTGTTTTAAACTACTTCTTTGATCGTCTCCCAAACGTAGCAAATAGGCAAAAATTTCTCTCTCGTAAATAAATTATACAATTAACAAGCAAATTAATGCTTGACAACAAACTCTATGTTATCTATCTTTGCAGTAAATCATTTGGAGCACCATTTCGAATTTAAACTGTCATTTAACAAATTTTCCTTGACTTACATCGTTTGTTAAAATTGAACGAATATTTTGTAAGGTCTCTCACTGATCGCAATTCTGCTAATCTATTATACAACAGGATTAACCTTCTAACAAACAATTCATATCTAAGTTTATAAAAAATGTCTTATATCCGCACCTACAATATAATTATTTTTTAGAATTTGCCTAACGTCAGAGCTGTTAAATTATCATGATGGAAAATCAAATAATAACAAATTAATGCTTGAAAACAAACTTTATGTTATCTTTCTTTACAGTGAATCATTTGGAGCTCCATTTCGAATTTAAACTGTCATTCAACAAATTTTCCTTGAGTTACGTCGTTTGTTGAAATAGAACGAATACTTTGTAAGGTCTCTCACAAATCACAATTCTGCCAATCTATTATACAACAGAATTAACCTTCTAACAAACAATTCATATCTGAGTTTATAAAAAATTTCTTATGTCCGCACTTCCAATATAATTTTTTTCAAAAATTTGCGTAACGTCAGAGCTGTTAAATTATCATTATTAAAAATCAAATAATAACAAATTAGTGCTTGAAAACAAACTTTATGGTATCTATCTTTGCAGTAAATCGTTTGGAGCACCATTTCGAATTTAAACTGTTATTTAACAAATTTTCCTTGAGTTACATCGTTTGTTGAAATCGAACGAATACTTCGTAAGGTCTCTCACAGATCGCAATTCTGCCAATCTATTATACAACAGAATTAACCTTCTAGCAAACAATTCATATCCAAGTTTATAAAAAATTTCTTATATCCGCAGCTACAATATAATTTTTTTTTAGAATTTGCGTAACGTCAGGGCTGTTAAATTATCATTATGAAAAATCAAATAATAACTTACTTTGTTATGGTTATTTCCCAGATTCTCTTCAGATCATCAAAAGGCGAGTCATTCAATGAAATCAGCAGACGTCTTCTAAAAACTATCATAAAAATTCATGATCGAAGATAGCTCGAAGTCTATTTTTCTTTAACAGGACAAAACTAACCTTTGAGTTATGTTCTGACAACACAAAAAACGTTGTTGAAAACCGTAGAATAGAATCTTGATCTTCTCAACTCTGATTTATCGGCTCGATCACCGCTTATCTTTTTCTAATCGAAAATTCACTTGCATTCTCATTTTGTGTTATATTCTTGATAAAATTTTCATGTTACGCGACTGCATAGTTGCGACAGTGACACGTGAATGTAACGATACTCCATGTTGACTGCAGTTGACTCACGAAAAAAAAATGGTTAAAGTTTCGGAGATAAATTGGAGAATTTCATTGAAGTGGTACAAAAGCTCGATGCCTACTATCTACCGAGTGTTCGCCACTCGGTTTCTACGTTTTATTATTCGACATCATTCAAACTTTCAACTTTCTCCTCTTGACTAAAGTCGCCAACTGAGGTGCGCGCGATTCCGGATTCCAAATACGTATACGATTGATGACGTTTGACGCGAAATTAGCAGACGAAATATTTAGTGGATTGCAAATAAAAGAATTTTTTTTTTTTTTTCGAGTCCATTTTGCTTCCTCTTAGGGAAAGTTTTGTTTATGAAAAAAAAAAACATTTCGAGATTTTTTTTCCAGAATACTCAGAATAGTTCAAAACGTCGAGAAAAGTACAGTAGAACCTTGATTATGTGAACCTCGATCATCCTATTCCTCAATTATCCGAACGATGCAGTTTATCCGAACGTCAGCGCGGAAGATACATTGTTTCTCGCTGCTATTGCTGTTAAAAAAGTTTTTATGCATAAAAAAATAAAATAAGTTTTATGCAAAAATAAACTCGTCATCGAAATTTAATAAACAATTGTGGTATAAAATTCATGTACTTTTCCAGTAAAATGAAAGAAAATTATTAATGTTCAAATACTTTTACTATAAAATTGAAGGAAATTATTGAATATGATGTACCATACAGAAATTTTTACATTACACTTGCATACTAAATTTCATATACTAGTTTATGAATAAAAACTTGCAATAAAAGTACACTAAATTTCAAGCAGATTTTTTTACAGTGTAAAAAATGTATCTTTGTACGAATCGCTTTGTGCACCAAGCGCGTGACAGTCGTTCATCAATTAAAAATTTACGATTTTATAAAGAAGCTATAAAAAAAGAGCATCCAAATTTTTTCAGATCTTAAAATTAATACATATTTGAACGTTGATATATATGGCAAATTTAAATATATATATACTATTTGTATATTAAGAAAGTGGCGTTTATGATCCCGTCCCCAAAAACACAACGTTTCGATTATCCGAACTAGTCTCGGTCCCAATCAGTTCGGGCAACTGAGGTGCTACTGTAGTTTGGAAAATTTGTCCCTATGTATGTATGTGTATGTGTGTCATACCTATAACTGTAACTTGTAAACTTCATACCTATAACTGTAACTTGTAAACTTCATACCCATAACTGTAACTTGTAAACTTCATACCTATAACTGTAACTTGTAAACTTCATACCTATAACTGTAACTTGTAAACTTCATACCTATAACTGTAACTTGTAAACTTCATACCTATAACTGTAACTTGTAAACTTCATACTTATAACTGTAACTTGTAAACTTCATACCTATAACTGTAACTTGTAAACTTCATACCTATAACTGTAACTTGTAAACTTCATACCTATAACCGTAACTTGTAAACTTCATACCTATAACTGTAACTTGTAAACTTCATACCTATAACTGTAACTTGTAAACTTCATACCTATAACTGTAACTTGTAAACTTCATACCTATAACTGTAACTTGTAAACTTCATACCTGTAACTGTAACTTGTAAACTTCATACCTATAACTGTAACTTGTAAACTTCATACCTATAACTGTAACTTGTAAACTTCACACCTATAACTGTAACTTGTAAACTTCATACCTATAACTGTAACTTGTGAACTATTCAACCGAATCAGCTCAAATTTGAACAAAATTTACCGGACTGACTGATCTTTGATTCGTATAAATTTGATAATAATCGCGTAGCGCATTTAAGTTTTATCAGAATTTTAAGATTTTGAAAAAAGTACGTAAATTTGTAACTACCAAGCTGAAACTATGTATCAAAATTGAACGAAGTCGTGCAACCTTTTGTTGTAATGAATTCGTATTGTGTGGAAGTTGACGTTGAGTTTGGGCGAAGTCGGTAAAGCGGTTCGGTTTTTAAGGGATTTTGAACTTTCGAAAAATGTTCGTTTTGCTTTAATTGAGGTAAAATTACAACGAATCGATTGATATTCTCTACAGAGGAAAAATAACATTCAACCCTACTACGTACTAAATTTGGTGATGACCGATGAAGCGGTTCAGATTTTACGCGAATTTGAATTTTTCAAAAATATTCGTTTCGCCCTAATTTAGAGAAAATTTCAACAAACCGGCTGAAATTTTCTGAAGTACCGAAAAAATTACATTCAACCCTGCTTCGTGCCATATTTGGTGATGATTGGTAGCGGTTCAGATTTCACGTGATTTACTGCTCGGCTGTGCTGACATGATTACAACCATATATTTACTTAGCGTGTTTCTTTCTCTTTCCGATATTTGTTACCAAATTCTATTCTTTGAAGACTCAAATTTCTATAAGCTTGACAAATTTACTAAAAATAAGGATGCAATGTGGGACTCTGCACATTGTTTCGTCAATAATTGTCATTTTCTGTAAATACTTTTCTATGAGGAAGCAACAAATAAATTAAATAAACTTCTTCATAAAGGCGGCTTTGCGAAAGATAAACATTAATTAGGAAGCAGTGTGCAAGTTTCTACTTTGCATCTTTATTCATATTTAGAAAGAAAAGTTATCATATAATTTAATAAAAATGATTATGTACTTTTTGAAATTGATTTATTGAGTTGTCAACGATTGATGACTATCTTAAAATCGTCAAGATAGTTGTGTTGATGTTCGATATCTTTGGATATGTAAAATAGTTCAAACATGAAATGAATTAATAAGTATCATACGAAAATTCTATCGTGCACCATGAATTTCAAAACCATGAGTTATAGACAGCTAAGCAGATGACATATTCGGTGACTAAAAAGTAAAATAATTTCTTTATCGGTGCTATTTATCATGATAATAGGAAAAATAGTTACATCTGAATTTTTGTTAAAGTCACAAATTGAATGAAAATTACTGTGTACTTTTTTGAAATTTAATTATTAGTTTGGCAATGAGTTATGATCATTGTACTATCGTCAAGCCACTCGTTTTTTAATGTGTAACAGGGTTTAACCATGAAATGAATAAATCAATAATATACGAAGAATTATCTACCTTCACTCTGAACTTAAAAGCGTCCTATCGAGGATAAAAATCCAGTGATATCAACATGTTATGTCCAAATCTATTTATGTAATCGAATAGCTACGTTGCCCTTCTTAAGGGAACGGAACTGATCCTTGTTTCTCTTGTGAACATTAGTATTTATTATATTCCAATTCTAATTATCACGATCTGGTCTAAATGACCGGTCTGCTTTTCCGTAATTACATGAAGTTGAACATCAAAATATCTAACGTATTTTCATTATTCTGGATTCTTAATGAAATATTTGAATCAGTAAAATTTTATTGTTCCTCGCTCAACAAATTTGAGGACATTTCGTTAAATGATTACGTTGCAAATAAAAATATGGGTAAAAGGAATTAAAAGTGTTAAAACAATAATTAAATCTATGATCTGAAAAATAGAAGGGACGTAAAAATGTCGAAAACCGCATTTTCCAGACATCGTACTGAAAATTTTTGTTCAAAATTCGAGAGTAAAACTGTTTTCCTTAATGTTAAAATTTACTATTTACCATTCTACATTTTTTTTCACTTCGTAAAAATTTTTCATATATTCTCTATATGTATATCTCTGCGAAAGTAATATAAAAATAGCAGCAAAATCTCTGTTTTGAAAAGTTCATGGGTAACGGAAAGCATTGTTAGCAGTTCATTCGAGTTGTGATTGGTTGTTGAGAAAGTCCGCGAGAAACAAGTTCAGTTTGGTGTCAAATTTGACATAAGAATAGGACGTGCGCTGAAAGTCCGTTGCTGTTTAAAGGGTTATAAAAGCGCAGCAGCTCAAAATAATTTCTAAGCACGCGCGTCAACGAGTGTGATCTCTCTTTTAAAAAGTTCATAAGTAACGGAAAGCATTGTTAGCAGTTTATTCGAGTTGTGATTGGTTGCTGGGAAAGTCCGCGAGAAACAAGTTTAGTTTGGTGTCAAATTTGACATAAGAATAGGACGTGCGCTGAAACGTCCGTGGCTTGTTAAAGGGTTATAAAAGCGCAGCAGCGCAAAAGAATTTTTAGGCACGCGCGTCAACCCGTGCGATAAAGTAAATTTATGTGCAAAAAAAAAGGAATAAATAACCTTACCAAATCCACGACATATTCGATTCTTTTCGAAAAAGGCGAGCTTCGTCAGATTACGCTAGATTTCACTCGTCATTAAATTCGTTTGAACGATAAATTTGCCGGGCATAACGACGAAACCTTAGCCAACTATTCGCGACCGGAAAAGAAAAAACTGCAACGATACATAAGGAAACGCTTTTTCGTAGCTTGCGGCGAATTTAATTCAAATAGCAGGAATATATTTTATACCACTTCGCTTCGCTCGCGTGCGTAAAACAGGCATTTCTCGCACTACTGGTGTAAAATTGTATACGATACTCGTGCGAAAAACTTTTTCTGATCTCGTGTGATTACAACACTCGCCTTCAGCTCGTGCTGCTCACATTCGTCGCGAAAAAGTTTAATCGCACTAGTATCGTAATGTACTATTTTGTGGAACATTACGATGATAAAGCACCGTAAACTATTTGTATTTAAACTAAATATGTGCGACAATTTTGTTACAAAATTCGGACATCTTGAAAAATGTACAAGCTTCTTCTATATTTATTGACAAAACTTACAGTATCTCTTAAGAACCTTAGCCGACTTGAAAACCTATAACTCAGAATTATCAAAATAGCATTTGACGTCTGTGATAATCAATCACATTTTCTTTTGAAAAGCATTTTAAACATTCATCGGGATAAGGCCCAGTTATTCTTGACCAGTTTTTAGGGGACGGAACTTCGATCCGAGGCGTGTTGCATCAATGCTTTCTGAAACAAAAATTCCGCACGTATGTCAAGATATAAGGCGAATTATCTGAAATTCGATTAGGAATGCCGCTTATCCAATCGATCCTTCTAGGTATCGAAACTTCCGTTAGCAAATATCGATATTTTGCATCGATATCCTCTGGCAAAATAATAATACCGTGTGTCGATACTTTAATTGAAAGATCGATTCAGAACTTTTTTTTTCGATATCTGAATATAACTCCAAAAAACATAAACATAGATGGGGCGCAACTCTTTGCAGCAATTAAACAATTGTCTGAATAATAACTAATCCTCACTGATGACAGGTTGTTTTCGGAACTCTTTGCAGCAATTAAACAATTGTCTGAATAATAACTAATTCTCACTGATGACAGGTTTTTTTCGAAACTCTTTGCAGCAATTAAACAATTGTCTGAATAATAACTAATGCTCACTGATGACAGGTTGTTTTCGGAACTCTTGGCAGCAATTAAACAATTGTCTAAATAATAACTAATTCTCACTGATGACAGGTTGTTTTCGAAATTGACCTCATAGAACTACATAGGCAATGTGTGTTTATTAGGGTGGTTCGTCCCATCCGGTAAAATTCTACATTGGTTTGATCTTGTGTTTTTGGTGGGTAACCGGCGAGATAACCGATAGCGGATAAATACTCGAGGTCACCCCGCGAATAGAGTCGTAGTTTTGATTTTATTCAATCTATCCGGGTGGATTATCGATGTTTTAAAACCATTCCGTGTTAAATTATATTCTTGTTACGTTTCGGTATAAATTCCCGTGCTCTCGAGTTGTGTGTGTGTGTGTGTGTGTTCGTGTTGGCCGCTCGAGCCTTGAATTGTTTAAACAGTTAATTTAAATATTTATGGGAAGTTCGCATCGTTTGACTTTGTGTCTGACTGTGAATAAATAGTTATTTTGTGGTTCCTGTAATTTAAAGGTTCCTTGGTTTCCGCCACTCTACAATTCTTGACGGCTGCGGCTAGTCCGGCAAAAGCAGTTTGGTCTCGAATAGGTCGCAGCAGTTTTTTTCCGGCGCGAAAGCGCCTGACGCCCATATAAAATAGACGGAAGAACTCTATGGAACTTTAGCTTTGTGGTATTTTGGGATTTTGGCATTTTATACTACAGTACTAATGGACTTTACTCGGTCCTTCAATAATACCTGTTATTATGGACACTTGAGTATACTGCACATTGCATTAATAGTATATTAAGTCACTAGCGAGGGAAAATAGACTATGTTCAATCATAGTCTACGTTAAAAAATGATCAGAAAAATATGAGTACGCTCCGAAAAAAAGCGCCGCTGACGCTGCAATTATTGACAAGTCATTCGACTCCTTCGACAGCTCGAGGACATAAAATAATGGAGGAAAACGAACAATATTAGGAAGTCTAAGGCATGCTTTACAGACCTTGCACCGCCGATTAGTTGTAAGTACACAATGTAGATGAAATTTTTACACTCGAAACTTTAAACGCGTTTCTCTCGAAACCACATTTTTCAAAATGGTGGATATTCTCCAGGGAAAAGCTTTCAAGCGATCGTTTTCAAATTTCAGAAGGACATTCTTTACGCTACTCTCTATCGTGCTATAGAAACTTTTTTGAAATCTTCCCATGTTTTTTTTTTAAAGAAAAAGTATCGAAAAAAAAACGGCTAAATTCGGTACTTTTCGTTCAAAACGCTGTCATTTTGTCAATTTTGATAAAAATCAAAAAAACCTCCTAGCGCGATAGCCAATCGCATACTAATTAAAAATCCTTTGGGGTTTTTTTCAGTTTGAATTTGCGGCCCTTAGGATGTCTACCATGAGGCTATCTTTTTTTATCAATATTATTTTATTTTATAAAATTCTTCATATTGAAACAATAAAAATCGTCTTATAACAAATCATTTTGTGCCACTCATGATTACCTTAATATGTCATAAAAATTTCAGATTGAGCAGCGTACAGAGGCTGTCAAAAAAAAATCGTGAGAATAGGCTATTTTTCGGGCTGCTACATTGAAAAGATCCTCTAATAAAATGTTCGAGATCCTATTTATCGATTTGTTTTCTCGCTATGTTGTGAAATCAATACACGACGATACGATGCGACAAAATTCTAAGTATCGATACTTTCCCGATGATCCGGCATCCCTAAAGTGGATAAGTTATATTTGCATGTGCTTTAGTACCTTCAACGGCGAAATAGCGTTTGTAAGTTGAAGGCCCAAACTCCTGGCGAGGACGATCGGAGCAGCCGTGCCTTTGTACAGTCTGTGCAGCGCGTCGATAGCCAGCATCGTCGGAACATTGTGCCTTTGCCTCATTGTTTCGTATTTCGAGAGATATAACATATCACCAAATACAGCTCCGTTCATCGTACCTTCTGCGAGCAATTTCACCAAAACTGACACATCGCCGAAACCCAAATTAACACCCTGACCAGCTAAAGGATGAACCCTGTGCGCTGCGTCCCTGTAATTTAACCACATGCTATTATTGTCACTTCAACAAAAGAAACTATATAATAT
Organism: Tromatobia lineatoria; assembly: GCA_949699805.1. NCBI lineage: Eukaryota > Metazoa > Arthropoda > Insecta > Hymenoptera > Ichneumonidae > Tromatobia > Tromatobia lineatoria. The sequence goes on along the minus strand of OX453036.1, from coordinate 3,751,733 downwards.
TTAGAATCTACAACGGGCAATTCACCCCGTTTCAAAGTGGATTTTACCTCCATCACTCCGATTAGTCTCGTAAATTTCTGTAGGTTTAGTTGGACTCTCAAATGCACCAGATGTTTTTTTTTCTATGACAATTTGTTTTTAAATATGTTTTTAAAGTGACATATCGAATGCCATTATTCAATAATCTGAAAAATGCTCTGTCGAATATCAGAATTTTCTAGCCTATAGCGAAAATAGGCAAGATTTTTCTTCTTATAGTACTTAGGACTATTTGATTGAAAAAAAAACAGCTAAATCGGGGATCGAGGTGAAATTCTGGTCGAAACGGAGTGCATTACTCCATATGTCGTATTCTATACGATTTCGAACGCTTAAGAACCTGACCATCTCCAATATTTTTCAAACTTCACTATCATTTAATGTAGGATATACCAATGAGTCAATGGGCGATGTTTATCAAATTTTTATCCGTAACCCTTTTTTAGCTAGGATTAAAATTGAAAAAATCCTGCAAAGTAAATTTTTGCAAATTGCTTCCTTATTATTTTTAGCTTTTTACAAAATGTTCACTACGATAGAGTATCGTAATCGATTTTTTCATAGATCAAGCGTTGTACAATGCCGAAAATTAAGGGAAACCAAATCGCGAGGTTCTCAAAAAAAGGCTTGTTTTACCTCGGAAGACAGTCTGCGAAACATTCAAAGTGGCGTAATATTTGAACCGCTCGACCGATTCGTGGCAAATTTGTACCTGAACTATGATCCATGTTATTCTGGATGTGAAGCAAGCAAACGTGAGTTACAAATAGCATAACATTTTGAGCACCGCACTGATTTCCGTACAATTTGTTTTCGATCTTCACCAAATTCAAGATTTACTCTGGATATTAATTGGTGCTTGCAAAAGATTCGAGCGGGGATATGGTCAAAGTTGCCTTGACTTAAAACGACAACATCAATTTTTCGCAAATTCAAAATTCTATAAAATCTGAACCGCTTTGTAGATTTAACTTAATCTGTTGATTTAAGTTGATTCAATGCTGATTGTTCTTTTTCATCACCTTATTTTTAAAGAACGATTTTGCTCATTAGCTAAAAAATAGCTCAATTAGAGAACATTCAGACTTTTTTCGAAAAATTCAATTAAAAAAAATCTTGAAACATGCTTAAATTTTTGCAAACAAACGGGCGTTGCTCCTCTACCGATGTACCAAAATACCGCTTGATTGTTGAAGCCGTTTTTTAAATAAATTTGAATTTGCAAGCCTGATATTGAGAAATCTGACATGAAAATCCGAGAGAATTTTTCACGAAAACAAAGCATCCTCATGAGGAACCAAAAGGCCGTTTAACTAGAAATTCCTCAGGTCTGAAATTTAAATGAGGCGCCGTAACTTTCGTAAAAATTAGTCTATTATGCTAAATAGTTCTTCATAAGAGTATTAGCACTTGATGATGTTTGATATTGAGTTTTTCGCGAATCGGTCAGATTTTATGGAATTTTAAATCTTACAGAAATTTACATTATATCATTAAATTTTTCAAAATCTTATGTGACATAACGAGCTCACAATTTGGTACATGAACAGAATGATATTTAGCCTTAATAAATATATGATTCAGTGACAAACGATATAAAAATGCAGCTATGATAGATATATAATTTATTGACGAACGGGCAAGAATTCCGATTTTATAGAATTTTGGATTATCAAAAATGTAACTATCGCATTAACTTTGATAAAACTTGCGACATTAAGGGACAACATCACTGTGACGGCTTCAAGGAATCGATTTTTTAAAAAAACATCTAGAAAAATTAAAAATACATTCAAGAATATAATGCCGTTGGTCCCAGGTCGAAAAAATAATTATTTTCGGAGATATTAAATATTTTGTGGAGCGGTGCAGCACTCGGGGTCGCCTCAGTCAGGTGCGCGTCTCAAGTATAGCGTCGGCAGGTATACCGGGCCTTTCCCTATAGTCCTGTAAGTCATTCCCAGGTATTGTTTTGCCTCCCTTCACAAAAGCCGACTATTGTTATAAATATAATTGCGAAAAGGATTTTATGCTCTATGGCATAAAATATAAATATTATATTGGTAACGGCGATTCTAAAATGTTTCTGGGCATATCGAATAGCGATCCATACGACGGTTACGAGATTAAAAAAAAAAAGAGTGCATCGATCATGTCCAAAAACGTATGGAGACGCGCCTCCGCGAAATCGTGAAAATACAAAAAGAATTGTCTGGCAGAGGAAAGCTCACTGGAAAATTGATCGACGACTTGAGCACATATTACGGCTTGGCTATTCAGCGGAACAGCGATGATGTTAAAAAAATGAGGAAGGAAATTTGGGCAACTATCAAGCATAAAATATCCACAGATAGTGAGCCACAACATGACGATTGCCCAAAGGGAGCTGAGTCGTGGTGTTCGTGGCAAGCGAGCGGTCGCAAGCGGTAATATTTATGAATATCGCCATAAGCCGCCTCTTCCTAAGGAAGTATTGGAGGCAATTACGCCAGTGTATGAAAATTTGAGCAGAGACGATTTGCTGCAGCGTTGTTTGGGCGGCTTTACGCAAAACAATAACGAAAACTACAACAAATCAGTTTGGACAATAGCCCCCAAGTGTCAGTCAGGGGGCAAAAAATCGTCGATATTGCCGCTGATATCGCAGTATTATTATTCAACGATGGCTTCAGAAGCCTCATGAAAGTTATGGAGACGTTAAAGGTAACCATCGGCCCAAATTGTTTCAATTTTTGCCTTGAAACCGACGCAGCGCGGATCAAGCAGACGGAGCGCTCGCTCACGGAGCGAAAGAGGCAAGAAGAGCCACACAAGTTCGAGAAAAGATGCTGGGGACCTTGATTTGCTTCTTGAAGGCCAGCTATATGGTGCCGGAATCGCTGATTGGAGGTGAAAATTTTTTTTCCCAATTTATCACATAAATTAACAAACTTCAATCTGTGAACGCGTTTTTCTCAAGACCACTTTTTTGAGTGGGGCACGCAGCATAACTCGAGCAATTTTTATCCGATCGACTTCAAATTTGGACTGCATCAATAAAACTAGATTATCTAAAGAAGTACATAGGATTTTTTCGATAACTCAATAAAAAAAAAAGTTATAGCCTTTTTTCGACGAGAAATTTTGCTCGAAATTAGAACTTAAATTTCAAAAGCGTGCCTATTTTTTAAAAATCAATATTTTTTCAAATCCCTATGTACTTCTCTTCAAAATATCATATTATTAACGAAAACACTTGGTATTTTTTTTCAGATCGACTTTGAAGACAGTTTTGTTGCGTGCCGCGAATCACTGCAGAGGCAACACAGCACCTGACGCGGGAGCTTCGCCAGCGCCACCATTGGGCGTGAAAGATTTTTAAAAAATGTTTATGTATCTTTAATAAACAACAAACAAAACAAAATAAAAAAATTGAAATATGTCTTTTTTCCCACTTTAAAAAATTCTTGAAAAAAGGCAACAAAACAGGGGGTCACGGTGGTGTTGTCCCTTAAGGGGTTATATACACTTGTAATTTTCAAAAAATCGTTTTTTTTTTTTTGTATTTTCTGAATATACATATATTTGAGCATACACACTCAAAATTTTATGTCAATCAGACGAATATTTTCGAAGTTATAGACACATTTATGAAGGCGCGTTAGGGAGGCGCGTCTCACAGTCGGGGACCGGCGCGCCAGAAACCACCAGAAATTGTGTGAAAAAGAAAGTGGAAACGGTGGAAAAAAAGGATGGAAAAAAATCAAAAAAAAAAAAAACTCTCGGTGGAAAAAGCAAGCTGACAGCAAAAATGATCGACAAGTTGACAGTTTATTATGGCTTAGCAATTAGGAGAAATTGTGATTCGGTTGAGAATATGAGGAATGCAATCTGGGCCACATTTTATCATTACTGCTCGACAGACGAAAATTAACAACACGCAAAGTGTCCGATCGGATTGGACTCATGGTGCTCTTGGCAGCGGGCAGCAGCTGCTGATAACTTATCAGTTTATAAGCATGATTATCAGCCATTTCCACAAGAAGTTGCTGAGGCCCTGAGGCCCATTTATGAAGATCTCAGCAATGACAAATTATTGGAAAGATGTGTGGGTGGTTTCACCCAAAACAATAATGAAAGCTATAACCAACTGGTGTGGAAGATCTCTCCAAAACTACTTCCAGCCGGATCAAAAACGGTGGAAATGGCTGCATATATAGCTGCTGGCATCTTCAATGAAGGGACAGGTGCCCTTTTATATTATATGAATGCAATGGGCGTCTCACTTGGGTCCAATGCGCATTCATATACAGATAAAGAAGATGCGCAGCGCATCAAGATCTCCGACCTGAGATCACACGAGAGCACCAGAGAGGGAAGAATGGCTCGCAGACAGCATCAAATCGAATTATTAGAAGCTGCCAACGATGCGAACGGATTATTATATGGCCCTGGAATAGATGACTCCATGTAAGTTGAAAAAAAAACAAAATTTACCACATGTAAAACGCTTTTGAAACTTTAAACGCGTTTTTCTCAAAACTATGTTTTCAAAATCGGTGATCAAGATTTCTCGAAAACGGCTGAACCGATCAGTCTCAAATTTTAACACAACCTTTTTAACTAGATTTTTTAGTAATTAATCGAAGATTTTTTTTCTCCGATAAATATTTTCCATTTTATAAACAATTTAAGGCTTAAATTTTCGTTCAAAATCGAGTCTTTTATTTTGAGAAGCCGCCATTTTGTCAAAAATCATTTTTTCGCTAATTCCTTCGATTAAATACTAGATAATGTATTATATTAACGAAATTTATTTGGTTTTTTCATTTCAGATAATCCGGTCCAGAGATATCGTGATCACCGCAAAATTGTTTTTTTTTGCGGAGCTCTAAGAGATCGGCGATAGCAACATTCGCAATGATTGTTTTTACAAATAAAAAATATGTTAATATATTATAAGGTTATTATAATATGTACACCAATTTTCAAATTAATAAATTGAATAGTCTGCGCGAAAAAAATTCTTGAAAATCCGTCTTTTTAGAGCCTTCTAACTGTATGTAACCCCTTAAGCCCAAATTTAGTGTGTAAACGAAATCATATTCAGTAATTATAGATATATCATTCAGTCACAAAACATTAATAATTTTGATTTCATGGAATTTTGAATTGTTTGAAAAATTTACTTTATCTATCTATTATCGTTTTAATTTTTGTGAAACTTGAGATTTCAAGGCGAAATTCAGTATTCAGTTCATGATTTTGTTTCTTATCATTCTGAAGGTGCATATCAATGCTACACCCGTACAAGTTGACGCGAAAGTCAGAATTACACGCGAAAACATTAAAAATTTTCGCATTTGAACCAGGATAAAACAGTCTATTGGTGCATTGTAAATTTTTTTTTTCTAGATAGATTATACTTCGTACATCTTAGAAAAAGTTTGATACTCGCGTAATTCATTCTGTGTAAATTACTATCGCATTCCGCAGTCGAGATAAACGAAAGTCAAAGGTTTGTGAGATACGCCTATATTGATTAAAGATTGGCAAATATGTTTTCGCCTCACCCGATGAGAACGACTCCTGGTTTAACGTAAGACGTGGAGTGTCCAAAACCCAAAGGAAAGGCTGCACGGGAACCTTCGACGATACCAGATATCGAGGGCTGCAGTTGCCTAGCGACTCCAGTTTGAAGCGAAAGTCCATCGAGTAACTGGTGAAGAGCTTTCATGCCGCTCTCGACGATACCATCCTTCGGATAGACTTTCCACAAGGCATCGTTCAAACTGTCGACGAACTCTTCCTCCGGAAGTTTAAGAAGCTCTTTGGCTCGTTTCGTTGTCACCGACCAAACGAGCGAGCTCAGTGAATCCGTTAACTAGGAAAACGTTTATGAAATTCGATTTCCTCTTGCGGCAATCACGTGGTACATACCGGCAACAATGCTACTGGACCAGTCGGCAGAAATCTTTGCCACGCAACGACGTTCTCCGTGGGCTAAAAAATAAATGTCATTGAAAAGTTTTGTAGTATTTTACAAAATATTGTTATAATCAATAAATGCTACAAAATGATATCCAAATAAATAAAAATTCCATGGACTGCAATAAAATGACAACGACGTTTTCCGTGGGCTAAAAAATGTGTTATTGGAAAGTTTTTTAGTATCACAGAAGATATTGTGATTCTCGATTACATGCTACAAAATTATATTAGATCGAATACAAATTTCATTCCATTTAGAGAAAATAACAACGACATTTTCCATGACCAAAAAAAATGTCACTCAATTTTTCATTTGGTATTACAATATTGTATTATTGAATTAAAAATTGCGAAATAATGTTCAAATGAAAGTTCAATTCTATTACAATGAAATATAATATTTTAGATCAAAGCTCAGTCGAAGTATTCGTACCTCTGACAATTGAACCGTAGCAACAATGCCCATTTGATCGTAATCCCATTTCAAGTACTGCACATTCATCGCCTGGCGAACTCGAGAATTAGCTCCGTCAGCGCCAACCTAATTTAAGAAGAAACAGAGACCGTTACGTATCAGTAACTCATGAGGAGTCGTTGAAGAATTAAAAAAAAAAACCCATGATGACCTTGGCCTGCAAATGGCTCGCAAAACATTCCGCGGAAAGCTCTCGCGAAATATGTCAGCATCCACTTGTAATTGTAGCGACAAATTTGATTTCTGAGTATCAATTTCGAGAAACTCATTTTTGGGATCCAGTGACGAAGTCACTCGACGCCCCCACAAATAGACGGCAAACGTCGAGGCCAAAAGGGATTTATCGCTCGATCGACGACAATGTGGCGTTTTAATAGCGAGAAGTGGGAGAGAGAGCTATCAGGAAAGAGGCTTGCAGTAACGAGATCCGGAAATAACTTCAGTATGTATCCAGATGCTCATCGGGCCTCCAGAAGTGATACTAAGAGGCTTTAAACTACATCTCATTTATTACCCTTCCCAAACACATTAATAGCACCTTAAGCTTGCACAAACTTATCGATGTACCCTGTATTTAATCACCAATATTTTGTTGCATAAATCAAGTGCTTCATTTAAGAATCCTGAATTTCTGTTATAGCTTTGAAATAATTTTTTTAATGATCCTGAATCTCTGTGGTTTCATAAATGATTTTTTAAAATTAAGTGCCATATTTAACGATCCTCAATTTCTGTCGTTGCTCACAAAGAATTTTTTAAATCGAGTGGCTCATTTAACGATCCTGAATTTCCGTCGTTGCTTACAAAATTTTTTTCTCAATCTTGTGCTCTATTTAACGATCCTCGCTTCCTGTCGTTCCCTGCAAATGATTCTTTAAATCAAGTGGCTCATTTAATGATCCTGAATTTGTTTCGTCGCATAAAAAATAATTTTTACGTGCACATTGTGACGATAGATGAATTTCTGAATATATATTACAACAGCGGAGGAATCACGTCTTAACTGACGCAAACATTGCGGTTCGGACTTCCGGCGCGGTCAGTCCTATCAGTTTAAACAATGAAAGCGTATGTTCAACGAACAAGTGATACTGCTTCGGTTTCCGCAGATTGGTCTTGTTTTTCGTCGAGATCGGACTGCAAAACTGTTAATGTTATTCATGGCCAAGTGGAAAAAAGTTTTTACATTTTTTTGGTATAACTACTGAGGAATCCAGACATCAGAACCGTGAGGCTAAATATATACCGGGTCTGTTTTATAAACATCAAGGAACACGCGTGGCGCACAGAAATATACAGGGTGTTGGGAATCAGTCGATCACTATACGAGACCGCGCAAAGAACACTTTGTGACAGATTGAGGAAGGTGCTGCATTCGTCAATTTTGGAGTTTGAATCGAATAAAACAAGCGCGTTAACGCTTCATCATATTTTCTGTCCCACACGCGAGAGCAGATGTATTCCCTCCAATTAATACGACCCATGCGGTATTAATAGTTACGCGGGCTTAACATGTTTCCGCGACGAGCGAAACCGACGGATAAACCGCCGATCCGGCCGAGTAATTCGCGAATAGAAGAAGGCAACCACTTGGGATCTACTGGCATGGATTACGAGGTGATTATAATAACCACGTCGATTGTCACCAATTTTATTTCAAATTTTGATTAAATTCTGATCGCGAAAAAAATTTAACCATCGTGCAATTCCAATTTTTTTTTAATCCTCCGTAAAATTTTAAAATTAAGAAGATCAGGTGATTTTCGAAATTTTTTGAATGTGAAGAAAACAATGGGTATTTTCAAAATTCTGATAATAATTTGACCGTGATTTCATATATGTCTGGTAATTCTTTCACCTTATTTCATGCATTAATTGAGGCTGTGCTCCTTCGCGAGTCAACATAATAGATCTCGATTTGCAAGAATTGCGCAGCTCGTAATTTGCATTTGGAATTACACGAATTTTTAAAATGACTATAAATCATTCTTTTTATTAATCATCTATATATGTATGTTACAAAAATCTTTGTTTCGCATTTTCATCACTAAATGCATATGTTGAATGTCCCAACTTTTCTCTATTGTATTTGAATTAAATCACCTCTTAATAATAAATTACTACGTAATATCAAGAAACAATATATACATGCTTGACACTTTGAAAAATATTGAAATATAAAATAAAATTAATGTAAGGTATACGAATTTGTTTTAGATTTTTTTGGTGAATCGTGTTGATTCATAAAACGCTAAATGAAAATTACCGCGAAAACAAAACATGCCGTATGAAAAAGATATAATGCATGAAATACGAAATTCGAAAACTTACACGTACTTCGTGTTAGTCAAGCGCTAAAGCACAAAATAAATTGGAGGCACAAGCTAACAATTGCAAATTGAATTTCCGGAAATTCGCCGAAATTTCTAAAGCAGGCAAAACTCGTCACGTACATCGTTAAATGCCGTAGGACAACAACGAAGTTATATGGTTGAACGATCTGGATCCGGGAAGTATTTCTTCGGAGGAAAGCTCGGCGTCAGTAATGTACTCGAAGCCTTTATCGTCTTCGGAACAACAGCCTTGGGATAAAGAGCAAGTTACCTTCGCTTTGTCGCAGCTTCCAGCCGGTGAAACAGCGCTGACTCTTGTCGCTTCGCTTCACGGTGAAGCTTTGAATCAAGCACTGGAGGAAATTCAGCAAGAGAGTCTCTCGGAATATACGCTGATAGACAGAAAATTATCCATACCGTTTTTTGCCAATGGGTACGTTTTAAAAAATAATTTTCAGCTATTCAACACTCGGAGAAGTTGGCGAAGTTCTGGCAACTTTACAGTGACTATTCATTTTTTGTCTATGCTACAATTGTTTATATATAATCACAGTAACTGTAAAATAGTTTACATTTCTAAAGTTCTCGTATTTAAAAAGTAGATGAAAATGTTTATTTAGAGTTCTCATATCTATAAAATAGATGTAAGAATATTTTCAGAGTTTTTATACCGGTAAAATGTAACTATCTTTTTGTGGATACTATTTAAAATTACTGCAAATATAAACAGTTGGAACTGTTTATGGGTCAATCCACCTTTTTTCGACCTCGATTTCTCCGATTTGGCTCGTAATTTTTTGTAGGCTTAGTTGAATCTTCAAAAGTATCATTTTTTTCTATCGCAATTTTTTTTTAATGAATATTTTTAAAGTAATGTATCGAATGCTATAATTAAAAAATCTGAAAATATTCTGAAAAAAACTTTGATCAATATCAAAAGTTTCTAGCTTATAGTTAAAGTAGGCAAGATTATTTTTCATACAGTTTTTAAGCTTTTTAATTAAAAAAGTTATTGAAAAATAGAAAATAATTAATCAGGCGATTTGTCAAATGTTTATTTTTGGGAAACCGAATTGTACAGAGTATGTTCATATTTTCACGAATTTTATAAGATTTGTCCGAACTATGCAATTTTTTTTAAAAGTGACACATCGAATACCATGATTCGAAAATTCGCGAAAATTATAAAAAATACTCTGTTGAATATCAACATTTTCGAGCTCATTCCTGCAGTGGGCAAGATTTTTCTACTTAGTGAAATCCACAAAATGTGTAATCACTGTTGTCTATGAATAATTTCGCTTTTAAATTTGATTCAGTACATCAACTATTATAACCTATGAAAGATTGTTTTTTTTTCTAACAAAGGGTTGTTAAAAAATGTAGACAAGTCCTGTTATTTTTGCCATACACTTTTGTTTCCAAAATTTTTGGGGGACGACTATAACATGTAATAGGACCGACAGCAGTGGACGCGCGGTCGGTGTGTGGCTTTGGTGGTCCCCAGACTTAAGGTAGTCGTCTTGCTACGTGCTAGTCAAATCAGTGTTAAATTTTGAAACGCATTTTAACAAATTATTGTAATTCGATTGACGGTTTTAAAAATCAATTTGAGCATCAGCGTGTGTTCTTAATATGTAAATACATCCGCAGCCACGTTTTAAACAGAAAATACACTGATATATGCAAACGTTCTGAGATGTTTCTGTCATCTAGTTATATATTAGAAAAAACCGTAATATTAGTCCGATTATGAAGGGCAATAGATCATTTTGTTCATTGAAAGATGCTTCAACGATTTAACGAAAAGATTTTTCAACGTTATTATTTCTTTAAAGGTTACAGTCGTTGGTATGTCCAATGTTAGGTTAAGTTGGATAAACAAACAGTTGTAATTTTTGTATAAATAATATTACTGAAAAATCTCTTCGTTAAATCATCAAAGCAACTTTCAATGAACAAGCTGAGCTATAGTTCGTCATAATCGGACTAATATTATGATTTTCTCTAATATATAACTGGATGACAGAAACATCTTATTAAACATCTGGATATATCATAGTGTATTTTCTTTCCAAATCGTGGTTGGTAATTTATTTATATGTTAAAAAAACATGCTGATGCCTAATTGAGTTCATAACACCGTCAATTGAACCTCAAAAACTTGTAGACATTTTTTTCAAAGTTTAGTACTGATTTGACTAGAACGTATCAAGGCGGCTACCTTAAGGTTGTTGATCACGGTCCCCGCGGGGGCAGAGGCGAGAGGGGAGGCTCCTATGATTTTACGTGGGGTGACGTCATCACTACCAACTTCGTAATGTTGTATGTTAGTGATACGAATCGCGGCACTACGTGATTATTATAGTAATTCGAACGATTAATTTTCATTATTTATGCAAAATAATAATTGAGGATTGAATTGCCCTTAATAAATTATAAATATAATCCTGTTTGAACTCGAGTATATTAGCGTGCGAGACCTGGTAATGCCGCGTCGTAGTTTCGAGTTTTAACGTTTCGAGGTTGGCGGTCGTGACGCCTGAAGTCGTATCTCGCCGCCACGCCGACTGATCGATGCCGGTCGATCGTGCTGTCACGGTTCGAGGTTAGAATGGCAAGTTGTGCGGATAGGACGGAGAGTCCGAATTCGGATAATAATCCAAATTCGGATAAGAAAAAGTTTCACTGGAAAGGACGATACGTCAGTGAGGCGGTGTTTAATCAACGAAAGAGTCAGTCGGACTCTATGCGTGTTTTGTTTGAATTTCGCGCGCTTGGTTCTCGCGGCTCACAGCTGATGCGGCGTTGCCATGTTGTGAGGGAGCTATTTGATTTTGCATAATTTTCTCAACGTTTTACTTTATATTCTTAATGATTTCTCTCTTATTTCCATTATAATGATATATCAAACGTATATGAGTGTGATCGGCATATTCTGGGCTACGTCTGGTGTGTTTTTTATAGGGCTGACATCAATTTGACCATACATATGGGTCAATGAATACGACCGGTATCGCCTCACGCCATATAACCGTTGCATCGTTGTGCTAATTCGAGTCAACTTTAGAATTTAATATCTCGGAAATAAAGATTATTAGCAGCCTCGATCTTTTACCAGTCGATGCAGAAACTATTCATCTACGTACTGTATAAATTTCAAAGAGCTGGCATTAAATTCAATTTTGTGATCAACAACCTTAAGCAGCATTGTTTGCAACCATAACTTGGATGGGTGACCGCTTGGCCGCGCACTGGTTTGCGCGTAAATTGTTAAGCGGGAGGCAATTTTTCTGAGTTTCTAATGTATTCTAATACGCTAGAAACTCAGTAAAAATAAAGCCGCCTGTATCGGCCAGGTTTTCCGCAGTTTCTCTGAGCCCTCGTGCGAATGCGATACCGTCGTGCATTAGAATAAATGGCTGCGGACAATATTCTAGGGGGGAACTCTATGTAGCAACGGAAAAATGAGCGACGGGTCAAGAAAATGCCTGAATAAGGTATACGGAAGAAATATCCCAATATAACATGTAATAGTATTTCATATCGACGTTGTATAATTTTTACCATTAAAAAAAAAACCAAAACAATAATATCTTTGAAAAATTCTAAATTTTTTTGAAATACCATTTTATAAACAGAAACGTTTGACCAGTTTCCCATCGTATCTTGATTTTTTTTCATTTTTCAAATTATTTTTTTAATCAAAAAATGTTAACAACTATGGGAAGAAAAACCTTACCCACATTGGCTATAAAGTGGGAAATTTTTATATTCAACAGTGTTTTCCAGAATGTTTGCAGATTTTAAAATAATGATACTCGATATGTCACTTAAAAAAAAATATTTAAAAAGAATTTGCATAGTTCGGAAAAATATTTTAATAAACTAGAAAATCTGGTTTTACATGAATAAACATTTGATCAATTGCCGGAGGTAGATTAATTTTTTTCTATTTTTAAATATTTTTAAAAATAAAACAAGCTTAAATATTATAAGAAGAAAAAACTTGCCCACTTTGGCTATAAGCTAGAACATTTTGATATTGAACGAAGTATTTCTCAGAATTGTTTTAGATTTCTTGAATGATGGCTTTTGATATGGCACTTAAAAGATATATATATATTAAATTGCCATAAAAAAAAATTGGTGCATTTAAAGGCCCAACTAAGCCTACAAAAAATTGTTGAGATCAGAACTAGGTCGAAACGGGGTGGATTGCTCCATATATTCATTTATTTAGCCAATCTCACCCTTCAAGACATTAGAATATAACATGACTCATTTCCACATGTAAACAGCCCGTTTATATTTGGTTTCCAACAAATGTTAACTTCTTAATCTCATTAATTCGCCGACACAATTTCGTTAGTTTCCACAAATTCATTCCTTCAACTCTGTCTTTGTCGACCTCTGTAATAGTTTTCTCATACACTTGGCAACACATAAATAAACTGTGTATGCATAATCGCTCTGTTTAGCAGTCTATTCCACTATTCTCCAAACAGTTGGAAAATATATTATATTTTTATAGCTAAAAATTCTAAAAATACCATAACTATAAAATAATTGTGCCTATATTTTCATAGCTACTAAAACTATGTTGTATATACTATAACGATGCGTCGCTCGTAAATCAAGTGAATATTTGTCACTTTAAAGTTACCAATTTCATTTTTTCTTTCTCTCCGAACGTAGTCACGAAGAAGGTTCTAAATCATGTCAATTTATCTGCACAGCGGCATAAGGAAAGCTTCACTTTTAGCGGAAAACGACGAAGCGTCTGTCACGAAGCCCGGTTTAGTTCTGGCAAAGTGGCCAGAAACTTGTCTCCTCGTGTCAAGCTGGTTGGGTCACTACGACTTGGTGAAGGCACTTTTGGACAGGGGCGTTAACATTAAGGCTCGGGACGGCGACGGGAGGTTGGCCTGTTGCCTTGAATGTTTAACCATACATCATCATTAGGATATCGTGGACGTTCATTCATTTCGTTTTACAGAACACCGCTGCATCTGGCTGCCTGCTCAGGTTCAGCTAAAATCGTCGAAGAATTATTGAAGCACGGTGCGAATCCAGACGACTGGGACTTTGCGAAAGAGCACACGGCTCTTCACTGTGCAGCCGCTATCGGCGATGTGAGTTCTATACGTTGTTTGGTCAAATCCGGAGCCAATGTGGACGCTGGACTTCCAGGTAAGTGTATAAAAAACAGTATTGTAGAAATGGAACATTTTTATATCATTATACTCGCCACAACGTGCTCGCTCCACTCGTACTCTTCCCCTTTCGTTTATCTCTTCTTATGGATATACACGAAATTTAGATGTCTATACCATTCGCAGTTTTACGTGACTCAATTGCTGCTTCAGTGTTTCGACATAATTGACTTTCGATGTGCCATTTTTTTTACGAAGAAAAATGAGAGAAGAAATGAAAATCTATTTTCGGTAGAAAAATCTTTTTTCACCATACCTGCGCGAGAAGTTCGTCTTCGCTCCCTAGCGGCTTCACGTAATTCGAACTTCTCGCTGCAGATATGGTGAAAAATAGTATACTACCCGCGGGAGTGAAAGTAGACCATCCCCAACCACGTGTTTACCACCCTCGCCTTCGACTCGGGTGATAATCTTACACGTGGTTGGACATAGTCTACTTACCCTCCCTAGAGGTGTAATATACTATCTATTTCACGAGTGCAAAAAAAAATAGCGATTCAAAAAGCGCGTCACGCGTGATCCTGTTCCGATTATTACAATCTGAAGTTGGCTTTATAGTTCTATAGATCTATGCCATCGACTACCAATCAGAATGCTAGAAAGGTAGCTTCAGTCTTCGATATTTCGACTTTGATGTGCCATTTGTTTTTTCTTGAGGTAGGGTAAAAGAAGATTATCGTTTAATGTCAACATATTTTCGGTGAGGTCCAAAATAGCGGATTCCATAATAATGGCCATTCTAGATTCGGAAGTACATTCAAATTCGCTATTCCAGCGATTAGCTGCTTTTATCATACACTATTTTGACGCCCATCCTCATTTTCTTCATAATGTGTGTTGAGAAATCACGATCACATCATTTTTGAGATAATTCACCGTATTTTGTTCAGTTGATTGTAATAGAAATCTCCCTTTTTCTTTATGAGCAAATTTCCTTGCCTTTCATCGACTCTCCTTTCCTTTACTTGTATTGACTTTCCTTTGATTTGCTTTTTTTTGTTTTTTGCTTTCCTTTTTCCCTTCATCATTAATTGTTGATTGATCATTGAATGACCGTATTTGCACTAGAGTTTCTTAGTCAAGGATTTTTTTCCTGACCCTTTTATCGTGGTAGTTTTTTCAACGTTTTGTCGGGAAATTCCCAGTACAATAATGGTAAAAGTATCGGTTTACGTTCACTTCTTATGTCTCTAATTCCAGGACGATGTCCTCTGCTGTACGCGGTTCTCAGTGATGCTTCCGAGTGCGTGGAAACGCTGCTAAAAGCCGGTGCGAATCCAAACAATCCTCAGGTTTACACAGAGACTCCATTGCACGTAGCGGCCAGTCTTGGATCTGCAACAAGTGTCGCTCTTTTGCTGAGTTACGGAGCTGATGTCAGAGTGCAAAGCGGCACAGCGAGATCGACTCCTTTGCATTTGGCTGCCGAGGAAGGCAGTCAATCGTGTACCAAATTGTTGCTAGATGCTGGAGCGCCTTGGGAAGCACGGAATTCCAAAGGCCGAACACCTTTGCATTTGGCGGCTTTGGCTCAATCGTCGGAAACTATGGAAACAATTATACAGGCGGGAGCTGATGTCAATGCGGAAGATGCCGATGGACGAACACCGCTTCATACTGCGGTCGCAAAAGCTCTTCGAGGAAGCGAACTGGTCAAGATGCTGATTCAGGTTTGTCTTCTCAGTGTTTGCAAAAGAGTAGATGTTCACAAAAATTTCAGCTGTTGGTTACTTAAAAAAAACATACTTTTAAAAAAAATTATCCTATAATTTGTTCATTATTAAACGTTTAGTAAATGTGACCTACGAGTTATACACTGTTAAAAATATTATTAAATTTACAACACGTTTAATATACGAAGTTATATCAAATTTACAAACGAGGTATACCAAATTCAAATTCATATATAACGTATAGAAATTTTTATAATTCTGTTTTAATTTTTATACCTGTATGTTGAAATTAATGTAGCTGACATTGAAATTTAATAAGCTGTGTATTCCAAAAGTTGATTCACAAACTTTGTTGTAATATTAATATATCACTGTTGAAAATATTATTAAATTTACAACACGTTTAATATACGAAGTTATATCAAATTTACAAACGCAGTATACCAAATTCAAATTCATATATAATGTATATAAATTTTTATAATTCTGTTGTAATTTCAATACCTGTATGTTGAAATTAATGTAGCTGACATTGAAATTTAATAAGCTGTGTATTGCAAAAGTTAATTCACAAACTTTGTTGTAATATTAATATATCACTGTTGAAAATATTATTGGATTTACAACACGTTTAATATACGAAGTTATATCAAATTTAAGTTTGTGTGTAAATAATGACAAATATTACATTGTTCTTAATATACGAATAATTTAATATTTATACATACTTGTATATGAAATTTCATATACTGTATATGCATAAAACTTCATATACATTTTATGAATTTTCATACAAAAATTTTTAACAGTGTAAGTATAACTTAATGTTTTAACTGGATATAAAATAGTTACAACACATTATTGGCAATGAATTTCATGAAAAAATAAAAATAAAAACTAAATGTAACGAACACTTCTTCCAACGTTACTCACTATTCGTTACAAACTTTTTTCGCAATTTACTTATTACTGTTTTGTTCGCGCAAGTTGTTGTCAAAAATGTGTTTCAAGGATTTTATTTAAAGTTAATATATGTAGTTATACAACGTGTGGGGCACGTTTATTAAACGTTTAATAATAAGCAAATTATAGGGAAAACTATTAAAAAAAGTGTGTATTTGGAAATATCGAACAGCTGACATCTTCGGATCTACTGTTAGTGGTCACTGCACCATTTGTAGCCATTTTTATTATTATATTCATCAAATTGTTTTTCTTCTCATAATTGCATGCCGATTTTTCAAACATATTTATATCAATTTACTAAATTGCCTACGTTATTTTTCTTTTATTCGATTAAATGTTTTTTTAAATTTTATTGATTGTAATGACCACAATCCGACGGAAGGTGGCCATAAACGTACGTCTACCCAATTTTTTTATGATATTGCCATGATATAAAATTGAAGGGGATTTTCCTAATCTATTGTTATCCCCGAGACTTTCTTATTGTCATAAAACCGGAGTTATAAAGGCCTGATAATTAGGGGGTTGTCCCATATTAATCCCACACCTCATTTATCGTGAAAATGAAGTATTGATTACGGTAACAGTTGGAGGGTTCAAAGAGGGACGTCGAAAAAAAATCCAGTATGGAAAACAACGGCGTTTAAGACATGTTTAAGAAAATGGAAACATGACTTTCCCTCTCAACAAAAAATTAGGCAAGAATTTTTTTTTAAGGTTCAGCATTCTCAAGTCGGGATTTTTGTGCGTGGGAAAGATATTCGATAAAAATTAACAAATTCCAGGAAAAACACTTGAGGCATTAGGATTTCAAAGATCATTAAATATCCAAAATTCGTTGTTTTAAAACGTTGTAAAGCATCCTACTTCCACCTTTCCTCAAGTTTTCATTATAAGCAATCCAAATGTGGTTATATACCATATATGGCTATATTCCACATATGGTTATATGCTACATAGTGGTTATATACCACATAATGGGAAAGCAATATGCAATCCCGACTTTGTTTTTCTATCGGACTGAAAGTTCGTGTAGAAATTAAACAAATTGATCTTTAACAGTAAGCAAAATTTATGATTCCAGGCCGGAGCGCAAGTAAACAAGCCCGACAAATTCGGGTACATGCCTCTTCACATCGCAGCTCTGAACGAGAGTTCCCTCGTAGTGTTACTTTTGCTAAGTAAAGGAGCTGATGTAACAGCACGTACAAAAGGTGGAATTTCAGCGCTGAACTGGATAGTTCGTCGAACTCCTGAGATTATTCCTCGTTTCGTGGCGCGACTGGATCAAGCGATAACATTGCACGATCACGAATTGGGCGACAAGGATTGCGAGTTAAAATTGGATTTTCGACCTTTGGTGCCCGGTGGAAGAGGCGAAACGGACTTGATGTTGTGTCTCGTGGAGGTCGGAAAAGGGCACATTTTGAAGCATCCGCTGTGCGAGAGTTTTCTTCACTTGAAGTGGCTCAGAATCCGTAAATTCTTTCTCTTCAGTCTAATATTTCATTCGATATTCGTAGCGTTGTTTACGGCTCACGTGGCAGTAGAATTTTTGTACAGCTTTAAAATCGTAAGAGGTGCTTTAATCTGGCCCGTGGCTCTCTTCACTTTCATCTTAGCGTGCAAAGAAGTCTTTCAGCTTTTGCACGGTTTATGGATTTACGCGAATCGTTGGGAAAATTGGCTGCAATGGGGCGTCATATTTGCCTCAACCGCTGTTCTCATTAAACCAGCAAGCAATTGGCAACATCACGCAGCCGCCTTAGGAGTTCTTTTAGTTTGGGTGGAGCTTATGATGATCGTGGGAAGATTTCCGATGTTCGGTATTTACGTTCAGATGTTCACGCAAGTGGCAATGAACTTTTTCAAATTTTTGGGCGCCTACATGTGTCTTATTATCGGATTTTCATTGGGTTTCTGCGTGCTACATAAGAATTATAAATCTTTTGCAAATTCCGGTGTGGGACTGTTGAAAACGATAATAATGATGTCCGGGGAATTGGAATTCGAAGATGTTTTTTTTGACGAGGAATCGAAGATTCTTTATCCCGTTACGACGCATCTTATGTGGCTAGTATTTGTCGTTCTCGTTACGATTATTCTGACCAATCTGATGGTCGGTCTCGCCGTTTCGGATATTCAAGACCTTCGAAGATGCGCGGGCCTCGATAGACTCGTTAGAAGAGCCGAACATGTCGC
Organism: Tromatobia lineatoria; assembly: GCA_949699805.1. Lineage (NCBI taxonomy): Eukaryota > Metazoa > Arthropoda > Insecta > Hymenoptera > Ichneumonidae > Tromatobia > Tromatobia lineatoria. The sequence continues at coordinate 3,732,859 of OX453036.1, read as the reverse complement.
TCATTTGGAGAGCATGTTGTTCTCGAGGTTTTTGGATCTCGTGCCGAGAAAAGTTGTTGAAGGGCTTAGAAGAGGCGCGCTTGTTCTACATCCGCCTTATCACTGCGCTATTCACATACGACCTAATGATCCGAGAGACAAACGTCTTCCCCGTGATTTGGTGAAAGACGTTTATCGTCTGGTGACCGAAAGAAAAACGAGGAACAAACGTTCCAGCGATTTTTCAACGAGAAGCGTAAATAATTTGAGCGCTAGCGATGTTAAGCTCAGCCGGTTGTACAGCGAGACTTCGAACACGGATAGTAATCGACAACAGCTTTCCGATTTGGCGATCGAACTCAAAAGATGCTCACAAAATATCGGTATGCGTTTAGATATTCTGACTGCCAAGGTGGAAAATATCGCGAGAGAAATGGATCTGCAGAGCGGGTCTTAACGAATGATTTTTTTTTTACTCTTTTTTCACCGCGCGACTTTATAGTTTGGATACAAAAATTGTAACGCCGAAAAACTGATTATCAAAATTGATTATTTTATGACATCCCAGTAAACACGAAAATCGGTTCCGTTATCGCTATATTACAATTTCCTACTCAACAATGTAACTCTTACATAACAGTTACATTGCTGCATAAGAAATGGTAATATAGCAGCAACGGAACCGATTTTTGTGTTTACTGAGATTATCCTTTTTTACGGATAAAAACTAATGATGTCCAAAAAATGACTATGAGAAACGATTATTATATTGTATTATTGATTTTGTGGATGAAAACTGGTAATGTCAAAAACCTGATAATCAGAATCGGACATTGTACTGCATTATTTATTTTTTGGATCGAACATAATAATTTAATAAAAATCCCTATCAGAAATGATTATTACATTACATTATACATTATTCCGATGAAAAATAATACTGTCAAAAAAATTGATATCAGAGTTGATTATTATATCGCATTGTTAATTTTTTCGATACAAAATAATAATGTCGAAAAACCGACTACCAAAAACGATTATTACATTGCATTATTTATTTTTTTATTAAAAAATAATAATTATGAAAAATTGTCTATCAGAATCGATGATTATATTGTATGATTAATTTTTATTTAATAAAAAATAATAATACCGAAAGTTTAATTGTCAGAATCGATTGTTATAATGCATTCTTTATTTATTTGTACGAAGGAAGATGTATGACTCTCAGAAATATATATCTTTCGTATTTAATGAATTAAGACGTTTGGACACAATGAAAAGAATGAGAAACACAGAGCTGAAAATATAATACGTAAACTGATGAAAAAGAAAAATCTGGCGTTTGTTTCTTATTCTATGTGTTGTGAAAATGTGGTTACTTGCCAAAAGTTTTGTCCTGAATTCCTGTCCATTCTGTAAAGTTACTCTTGCATCCTCTCCCTGTCGTTTTGGAAGAGAAACTTTCTCCGCACGTGCATTGTATACTATCTGGATTGATGAATGATTAGGTACTTGTTGATTGACTGCATGAAGCAAAAGATCGTTTTCCACTATGTAGGCAAATTCTTCTGCCAAGTGATCCTCATTGAAGGTAATCATCGCATCTGAGCAAGCATCCCACACCTACTAATAATAATGAACATCTGTGTACAAAATAAATTATGAACTTCTAGGTGGAGACTTTTTTCCTTCTTTAACACAGAAAATCACAGAAATTTAGATGATTTTCAGGGAAACAGATTTGTTTGTCGGTACTCAAAAAAAAAAAAATAAAAAACTTCCGGTAAACTTTGTGGATTTCGTTCAATTGAGACATTAAGCGAAATTTTTTAAGAAACCTGTGGTTTGTACGTAAAACTATAGGGAACTCATTGTAGAAGAATAAAATCAACACAATTTGTTTGGAAAAACGTACAAAATGGGAAAATTAAATTTGGAAAAAAAAATCATGATTTTTTATGTATAATAAAACTAATTTACTGATGAATAAATTATTATAACAAAAATCAGGCATCATGAGAGACAGACACATTATCTTTTTTAAATATGACAAAAGCATGAAAATGAGAAAAATTCAAAGTCTTTGGAATGAATAAGAAATATTCACAAAAACATTTTTACAGAAAAATTAATCAGTTATTAGAGATAAAAATATTTCTGAAGAAGCTACAAATAGCATTACCTGCATCTTTCTAACCGGAGCATATCGAGCCTCTTCGATGTGTTGCCAAGCACCTATACTCGACAATAGTGTTCTCGTTTGTTGATTTAATGCAACCACTCGATTGGAGTACTTTTCTCGGGGTATATAATCTTTGCAACCGCTGCCCTCCAGCAAAAGAATGCTCTTGGACTCCAGTTTTCTGTTATTAGCTATAAATCATTAAAATAAGATTCATGCATCAATTTTTTCACACTCCAAGTGTGAATTTTCTATCAGAATGTTGAATTTACCCTAGATACATTTATTCTCTTCTCAAAATGTGATAAAAATGTGTAACAAACACACAATTACCTGCATCTAATTGAATAAATGTTCATAAAGTTGTGCATGCACGATCAATTATAAATAATTTTTGAAAATAACAATCTACTGCTGATTCTGTGATATTGTGATTTAATTTCGTTTAGTTTAGATTTTGAATATTTTTGTGTTTTATTTTATTTCTGAATATTTTCTTTATGGAAATAAAAATAACTGTTAAAATAAACCAATGAGTGATTCCACCAAAATTCAGCTCCAAATATTTTTTTTCTTTACGGAAATTCAAAAAAATTGGTGTTTGTTATTGACAAACTTCCCTCAGATGTTCCAAGATAGAGTCATTTTAATTGACTCGAATTAAATTTTAATATTTCATCAGATTTCTAATTTATTATATTGGTATTTAGTAAAGATTCTAAAATAACAAAACCCAAAAAAAACAAAATTTGAACCAGAAAAAAAAAGTTTGATGCAGAAAAAAAATATTTGAAGCAGAAAAAAATATTGTTGGCTGAATTTTGGTGAAATTGCTCTCATGTTTATATACCAATTCAGGAGGTTGGAGTGCTCTGCACTAGTCAGATGAGTACTAATTTTTGTAAATCATGTGCAGAAAGTTTTATGCATCAATTGACTATAATTAATAGTGCTTTGTATTAAAATAGGTATCCTTGACTTAGAAAAACACTAATTCTAATGCTAATATCCAAAAGAGTATGTATACACTCAGTTTTTTAAAAGAATAATCCACATTTGTCACCCGATTGTTATGTATCAGAGCTCATTCTCTTCATTGCATGATGCTCTATGAATTCACCATCTAGATATTCAATAGTATTCTTTGTTTAATGATTACAGCCATTTTTTTACCTGTCAGTGAAATTTTTTCGTAAACAAATACCTGTAATTTTCAAATGGGAAATATATAATCAAATATCTAGACAGTAAATGTGCAAAGCCTCTCTCAACAAAGACAATGAGTTGTAGAACTTTAATATCAACCAAAACATATGGATTATTTTCAGAAAAAGCTAAAAGAACATATACATTTTTGAATTTTAGCATAAACCCATTGATATTTGTGGAAATCGAGATAATTAAATTTTTTTTACGTAAAAGTCACATGCAGCTATGAGAATCACCAATCATTATAATCAGTACATGTATAAAAGTTTGGGTAAATCCAATAATACATTTGAGAAGCTATTTTTTTTCTACATTTTTTATATTCCACTTAAAGTAGTTATGTCAGTACGCCGAAGTCATAGACAACAGCATCTCTATGATATTGAAAATGTATTATATTTCGCATCTTGACTGTAACAATCATAAGACCAAAAATAATCAAGCATTTGTGGACATTGTTGCAATCAGATATACACAATTACTTGCAAGTAAATTATTTCCTCAGTGCGAATTTGACTTCGTTTTTGCGACATCTTGAAAGAAGGATGACAGCTAGATTAGATAACGTCATCTGGTCCAAAATCATGCACTTTAATATAAGTTTACTTTAACATGTCTTCCGTGACCTCATTTTTTCATGGTACCAAAAAATTCGCAAATAAATTTCGAATTCGCGGTACTTATTATCGTTTATCTATCTTTGATCTGAGAATGTTAATTCTTCGATTAAAAGATCATTTTCGCTAACACTCCTGTAAGTGCAGTGTTAAAAAATCAATTTTCAAGTATGCATTTTTTATTTAATTAACCCGTAAGAACCATCCAAATTTTGAAGAAATAAAGCTGAATAGTTCAATTAAAATAGGCCAAAAAATCATGAACATCAGTTTGATTTTACTTCCTGACATAACTACCTTAATCGTAATTGTTATGACGCCGCAAGTTGCTAACCTAAGGCAACGGCAAGTGTTGTGCCGACCATTCCGCCGCCGGTGATGATGACGTCGTAATTTCCATCATTGTTCGTCGCTTCTTGATGATTTTTTCGCGATATTACGAGCGAATTGCCAATAATCCTGTTGTATTTTTTCGCCAAAGCTGCTAAAACTACACGAGAAGAAGAAACCGCTTCAACGATGAGCGCCATTTTATTGGCGTCTGCTGGGCCGAAATAAATTGGTCAGATAGGCTGCTGCCTATTTTCAAACTAATCTCGCAATAATTGCAACTATATCGCTGTCTTTAGAAAATAACGGCTTATTGTTTACTATATATATATATATATATATATCATACGATATGAGTTCACATTCATGACAAAATAGTCTTGTAAATGAAGCTCTATCTGGGGATTGTTGAGTTTCATGAGAAATTGCAGTTTTCTGATGTTACACTCTCTGTCGATTTATCATGTGCTACGCGTATACAATCCCAGTCAAAAGTTTGCTACTGTATGTACATCAATTCTGTTCCATATTTCCGAAAATTCGCTTCTCCAAAAACATAATGACTTTAAAACCTTTTATTTTGTTGCTTTTTTTTTAAATCGTTTTTTAACGATTAAGGCATTGTTATTATTGCAAACCAATGTTTTTAGTGTCGTTAATAAACACGATTTTTTTTCAATTTTTCTCGACGTAAATGTCATAGAATCGTAAATTTCTGAGGGATTGTATTGTGTTCAAATTTCTCGCTCTTTTCGAGCCTAGCTATTTGCTTTTATTTCTCTCGCACTCTATGTGTTTACACCTTACAATCCCATTAGGTTAATCCTAGCGGTACAATCCGGTTGAACATTAATTTACATAATTAAAATCGAATATAGACATTTAAAAATTGGGGGGACTCAGGATCTGTTTGTTTCGACATCAGATTTTGTCGTACACCGTTAAAATATAATGTTTTACGAAGCGAACTAGAGTAAAGTACCGAAAATCCGAAAAAATTGTATCCCTGGTAAAAATAATTGATGGAAAACGATTTCAAAAAATTCTATCGTTCTGAATACGGACTTTGGTTCATGAGTTTACGAAGTACTATCATAAATTTACGATTGAAATCTTATATGTCTCCTTCATATCTTATAATAATATTATCATAAATGATATGATTTTTTGGATTAAATTCAATAATAAAAGTATACGATACTACGAATGCACCCATTATATGCCAAGCGTGAAAACAAGAAAAAAAAAAAATCGACCGATAAGTATGATTTTTTTTCCGGTCATCCATCTTTGTAGAACCGTGCCCAAATAGCCATTAAGGTTCACGGTGAGGCCACACAGGCACCACGAAACGGCACGGCGTGATGGCACAATGCCGTTCGTTGCTTTCAAATGTGTCGGCATAGTGACGACACGGCGTGCTGAAGCTGCATCAGTGCTCCCACGGTTCCAGTACGCCGTGCCTCTGCAAGACGTTATGATACCGTGCAGGCACAGTGCTCAATCGGGACGCCGTGCTGTCACAGTGCCGTCTCATTTGAAAGCATCTAACTGCACCGTGCAGACATAGCGTGCGGCACTGGACGGCACTTTTTTCTATCTGGGTGGCCAAAGCTGCTTAACTTTCTTGCTCCACGATGTTCTGCCCCAACTACTCCATTGAAATTAATTTTTACAAGATGAACCGTATCATTAATATTGCTAGAAATCTCAGCAACTACCGTTTTACCGTAAAATCAACCGGATGGTTTTTTGCACAAAAAGAACCGGCAGTTGGTCGTTAACAATCGTGAAAACAACCGCCCTGAAGAATGTGATTTGGTTGTTTTTTTCGCTTCACCGCGGAAAACCGAATAACATTTTTAGGGCAGTGGTTTTCACGGTTGGTACGACGAAATGCCGGTTTTCTTTCTGCAAAAAACCATCCGGTTGTTTGACGGTGATTTTTACGGTAAATCGGCTGGAAACAACTATTGTCAAGATTTTTCTCACTAAATTATTTATGTTAACTCTCTAAAAATGCTTCACGTTACACATTCCTTACCGAAGGTTTTATTTTATCCGAATTCGAATATTTTGCGATAAGAAAAAAAACTACTGAATAATCAACCATATCGAGGATACTAATAAGAGCGTTTATTTCGGATAATAAGAGGTTGAAGAATTTATTAAAAAATCAGTTTCCAAAAAAGTTTGTCAAATTTTCTAAAAACTTAATTTTTCGTCTTATGAAATGATAATTCACTCACGTTTCTGAACGCATATCATTTTTCAATACCCAGATAGACATTTTAACTTGTCGACAAAAATGCGCCATGTACTGCAGCATTAAGCTGCATTATTAACGGCATAGCGTCCTGATGCCGGTAATGTGCCAGCTAAATTCCGACACGCTGTGCACGCCAACGCGTGTTGGAACTTTGCAGACACATTACCGGCATCAGGACGCTGTGCCATTAATAATGCAGCTTAATGCTGCAGTACATGGCGCATTTTTGTCGACACGGTAAAATTTCTATCTGGGTAATTTTCTTTGTTGTATTTTTATTTTGAGAAATGGCTTGAACGTCTATGATGATTTTTTTTTCAGTCTGATACGATTACGATTTAATCCCGATATACTTTTTATAATTATAAGACGATAGAAAATTATAGTAAATTAAAAATGAAATATTATAAATCCGTTGGTAAACCATTCTTACTGATTGGAACCATATATAGAAAACGAAAACGAAAGGAAACTAATAACAACGATTCAATTTCTATGAATTTATCAAAATCCGAATGGATGGAAATGATAACACAAGATTAATAAAATCCCATTCAAATTCTATCAGTCTGTATCAGTCTCTATATCATATTTTTACCAGGGATGAGTAGGTAGTATTTTATTACATGTATATGTATCAAAAAATAAAAAATACACATACTGACACTGAAAAACGGTATATTAAAGGTATAAGAAGTGTAAAGATTTGATCCGCAAACCACACTGACACGAAAACCCCCATTTATCGCGCTTCGCTATCGTATTATATGTATAACCACTAATGCAATACCGTTTATCTGTGCGAAATTATCATTCGACGATCATAGAAACGTGAACAAATTTTCGCTCGCAACAGTTTGTATAACAGAGCAGTACTTCCACGTAGTAAAATGATATCTAAAAGGCATCCAAAGGATGTCCTAAAAAAGTTACGGATAACTCTTTTCTTGGCTAAAAAGTTACCTTTTTGTATCACTTATTGTACCACTAATTTCGCTTCTATACGTAAGTTATTCCTGTCCGAACGAAGAATTATAAGGCATCTCATAAGGTTATCGAAATGCTAACAAATAGTCTACAGTTATCGGTTGTCGATAATATGTAGACACAAAGTTATCAAATTGCTACGTCCAAAAGATATCGTTTAAAGGCATGAATTCGACGAGTATGTATGTCCAATTGTCTGTATCGAAAAGACGTCTGAAATGTATCTTTTAGACATCGAATAAAAGATAACATAGCGATACCTTGGTAGCATCGTAAATTGATATCCAAAAGACGTCTTATTTTTGGATTCATGGATATCCAAAAGATGTCTTATTTTTGGATTCATGGATATCCAAAAGATACCATATTTCTAGGATTTATAGATATCAGAAATATATCTTATCTGTGGGATTCATGGGAATGCCAGGGTATAGATGGAAATGTCTGAATTTATTTAAACATATTATAGCGACACTATTATTGTTACCATAATACATACATAAATATATACATTTCCATTTAGAATACAATATGTACATACAAAGTGTTTGTAAAAAATTATGATAATTTATTTTCAATCAATATATATAACTATATTATTTTTTAAGTGAAAAAGATACGAGAATAATGTTGGAAGGGAGCGAGGTTATTGAATTCGACGCTTTTTTGCCGCAGCTGAGTATTAGATTAAATTAATCCTACAAAGCCTAAGATAAGCAAATTTGCTTAAGTATATAAAAATTAAAAATAAATGCATATACTTACGCTTGCATTATCAATTATTCACTGCCAATGAAGAATTAATGGACAAATAATATAATAAAAAACTTCAAGATCCCAAATGTTTCGTTGTCATTAAACTTTGGAAATAAGATATCTTTCGGACGTCATGTTGCGGATAAACCAGATAACATTAAACTTGAGAAATAAGATATCTTTTGGCCAACGTTTGTGTGAACAATCTAGATAACATTGAACTTAAGAAATAAGATATCTTTTGGCCAACGTTTTTGTGTGAACAAACTAGATAACATTAAACTTAAGGAATAAGACATCTTTTAGGCGGCTTGTATAGAAATACATTAGATAACTTCAAATGGATAACTTTTCAAACTCCAAAAAAAGCCATCTACCGGTCTAAGCGAAATGACAACTTTCGGACAACTATTCAATTATTTCTCTTAGAAATCTTAATACCGTCATCTTTAAGATGACACTAAAAAGATGTTAATATAAAGTCATCTAGTAGATACCGTTCAGACAGATCCAAATGGCAACCTAAAAACGATAACTTATCGGTAACAATTGGACATGTGTGCTGCCTGGGCTATTACTTCATTACGGTGATTCAACCATTTTCATCGTTACCCAGGTAGCAAAAAGACATCTAGCATGAAAAAGTCATCCGAACGTGTCACATGCATATGTCCGCCAGAATGTTATCTGTAAGATATCTTATGTCCGAAAGTTAACTTTAGGACATAGGATTGAACAAAATTGCTACTCGGGTAATCATTCCATTCAAAAGTTCGCGTCAACGGGCTAGCCAATGGTAGGGCAGAATTCGCTCACTGGGTGGGGCTGCAGATCTTGGTATCGCAGAGTGTTGCGACGCGACCGCTTTCTGTTGAAAAAGTTCGGGGGCCACGATCTCCATATAAGAACTGTGCTTCTATGCAAGCCTGAATTCGTTACCCATATCTAAGTGGCAGAGATGAGTAGGAAGATTGCCAATGGAGCGATATTCTTGAGGCAACTTTTTTTCCGTATTTGCAGCGCCGCCACACTGGAGAGTTGCCGAACTAAACCCATTTTTCTGATTGGTCGAATATATATAGATATACTCGACGTGGAAAAAATTGTGCGCTTCCGACTCATCTTTCTGATTGGTCGAGTATATATAGATATACTTTCCATGGGGGAGATTCGTGTGTTTCCGGAGCTTACGACCGCGCTTGATCCTTTGCGACCGCCGAAACGTTGCTGGGACCATGCATTGAATTTCGGCTGATCGCACGGACTGCGGTGTACAGTCTTCGAGCCTTGTTTGAACATATCTTAATCGTATCAATAAATAATTTCAAATAGTTAAGCAAGCCGAAGCCCGGCAGACATATGCCAGTTTACTCACGCACCGAACGAATTTCTTCCCGTTCATTTTTTTTTTTTTCAGCGCTTATACCTAATTTAATGAATATATCTTCGCAGCAATCAATTCGTTGCTGCGAGGATATATTTTTTTTTCCGCGGGTCACTCTGAAATGAAATTACTTTTTTTACTGTATTTTTACTGGCTGACATGTAATTTTGATTGTTCATATATGAATTTGATCGTTAATAAACATTTAAATTTTTCAGACCCGACTTTGCATTGATTGCACCCCCACGCGAGCAATGCAAGGTCGGGTCTTAAAATAAAAAAGTTGTAAAAACAAAATATTATTGTCGTCTTGAACTCCGGATTTACCGGTTACCACCCTGATACTCTATCTGCACGACCACCGTGCACATCTGAAAGTAGATGTACGTCACCCAAATATTCTTATCCAAAATTCTTGAACGCGGAAAAAAATATATATCCTCGCAGCAACGAATTCGTTGGATATATTCAGGATATATTCAATGATATGATGAAGATATATTCATTAAATTAGTTATAAACGCTGAAAAAAAAAACCATGAACGGGAAGAAATTCGTTCGGTGCGTGAGTAAACTGGCATATGTCTGCCGGGCTTCGGCTTGCTTAAATATTTGAAATTATTTACTGATACGGTTCAGATATGTTCAAGCACGGCTCGAAGACTGTACACCGCGGTCCTTGCGATCAGCCGAAATTCAATGCATGGTCCCAGCAACGTTTCGGCGGTCGCAAAGGATCAAGCGCGGTCGTAAGTTACGGAAACGCACGAATCTCCCCCATGAAGAGTATATCTATATACAGGGAGGACACGGTGAAACTAGACAGTCCAATGCGGCTCCGTGAGAATTTAGGAAGCCTGATTGGCTACTGCCTACGGCCGCCAGTGCGTCTCATCCGAGCGGCGACTGTGTCCCCACGCGCCATCGGAATGGGCCAGTAAGGGTAGTGGTAGGGGCAAGGGACGTTACCTGAGCTGGTAGGGCAGACGCCAGAAACCAAGATTTATTTACTACTCGGTCTGCACGCATAGAGTGGGAACCGTCGGTTTGACGCGCAAGCGCATTTGCGCTGTCTAGTTTCACCGTGTCCTCCCTGTATACTCGACCAATCAGAAAGATGCGTCGGAAGCGCACAATTTTTTCCACGTCGAGTATATCTATACATATTCGACCAATCAAAAAGATGGGTCTAGTTCGGCAACTCTCCAGTGTGGCGGCGCTGCAAACACGGAAAAAAAGTTGCCTCAAGAATATCGCTCCATTGGCAATCTCCCCACTCATCTCTGTAAGTGGTTGGTTGGTTAGTAATTAGTCGGAGCTGGTTTCGGTCGTTACTCTGGGGTAGTTTTACCGTACGGCCACATATATAATTGTATCGGTTGAATCCGAGATTCATCCGATGAAAAAAATCGGAATTTCTGAGCTTGGTCGCTGAGCGGGACTTCCGCCATCATCTTCGTTGCAAGATTTTCTTATCAGACCGTGCAGCTGACAAAATATAGGAACTTTTCGTAGCGTTTTGTTGGTAAATTTTCACGTTGCGATCGCTGTCAGTGCTAGTCAACAAAATACTTACTGATACTTACTCTCGTAACTTTCTTGGTTGCAAATCGCTGCTGCAGGTGCCTGGAACTCGAAAAACACTTTATTGTTGTTTACGAGTGATAATATTCAACTGGCGAACAAGAATGAGTGACGATGACCGTGATATCGATATCGAGAGTGATGTGAGTAAAGAATCAATGGCAAAACGCACGTGAAAAAGGACGCGCGTTAATCTCAGACGTAATAATGCTTCGAAACCTTTTTTTTTGTTGTTTTTTTCATGTTAATAGGAAGGCGACGACTCGGATTCAAGGCAGAGGCATTCAAATAACACGCAATATTACTCCCAAGTAAGTTTTCGTTTTTAATTATGTTACGAAGATCATTATTATCAATCGAGCAAATGTTGAGCTAATGAACCTAAAATCAGAGGTTAGAAATCCAAGGTCTCCCTAGAGATTTCCAAAATCAGAACCTTGAGACTTTCCCTGACCTTCTTATGACTTCATGCTGTTTTTACGACACGATTTGAATGTTTTGGTTAATGAATTTTGTCATAAACAGGCAGAGAAAAGGGCTCATCACAATGCATTGGAACGGAAGCGAAGGGATCACATCAAAGATAGCTTTTCCAGCCTCAGAGACACGGTACCTGCGCTACAGGGCGAGAAAGTTGCCAGCAGAGCTCAGATACTCAAAAAAGCAGCGGAATATATACAATTTATGAGACGCAAGAATTCGTCTCATCAGCAAGATATCGATGATCTGAAGAGACAAAACAGTTTGTTGGAGTCGCAGAGTGAGTATGACAACACAGCAATCGAGAGGATGGATAAGCCGCATGGTGGCCATTAGAGCGGCAAAATTTGAATTATGATGAAATTCAGGCAATGTTCTTTAGGGAAACGAGAGAAAATTTAGAGGTTTTGTGATTAGTTGGAGTGATTTGAGAAAATTCTATGGTTTAATAATGAATGGGAGTGATCGAGAGAAATTCATGGGTTTTCTTAATTGGATTAATCACAAAACATTCAAGGATTTTGTAATTAGTCTGAGAAATCAGGAGCAATTTATAGATCTTGTGTTTGATGGGCGCAATGAGGAAAAATTCAGGGATTTTATGATTGGAGTGATCAGCAAAAAATTACAGGTTTTGTAATTGGTTGGAGAAATCTGAGAAAATCTAGATGTTTTGTGAATAGCTGGATTAATCAGGTAAAAATGAAGGGTTGCATAATTTCTTGGATTAATCACGTGAAATTTAGGGGTCTAGTGATTAGTTGGAGTAATTCGTAGAAATTTAGGTGCTTTGTGATTGGATTAATCAATAAAAATACAAGGACTTTGTAACTGGTTGAAGTAATCTGAGAAAATTTAGAGGTTTTGCGATTGGCTGGAGTAATTAGAAAAAATTTGACCGTTTGGTGATTGGTTGGATTGATCAGGAGCAATTCGGGGATTTTGTAATTTGATTAATCTGGAAAAATTCAAGGTTTTTGTTGTTGGTTGAAGAAGTAAAAAAAAATTCGGGGCCTTCGTGATTGATAAGCGTAGTCAGGAAAAAATCAAGGGTTTTGTGATTTATTGGACTAATTACCAGAAATTTAGGGGTTTTTGGATTTATTGGATTAATTAGAAAAAAACTTGAGGTCTTGTGATTAGTTGGAGTTATCACGGAAAATTCAGGAGTTTTGTGATTGGTTGGAGTAATCAGAGAAAACTCAGAGGTTTTGTGATTGGTTTAGAGTTATCAAGAAAGAATGAAAAGTTTTGTAATTTGTTAGCTTAAGGGGATCAAATCACCTAAAAAAAGGCGCAAAATATATTTTTTTTACATTGGAAAACGAAACGGCGGGCGTTGCCATGCGCGATAAAACCGACATTGTTTTGTTGTTTAATTCTGTATGGAAAAAATAGTTCTGTTGATAACTCCAATGTGTGAACACGTGTAATCGAGTTTTATAGGTTTAATAAAACATCAATATCTTCATTATTTACTTCCATAGCTAATATTTTAATATTTTAAATGATATCCTTATTTTATAAAATGTTGCTCTTATACTTCATCGCATACATGACAAAGATTATAATTCTCCTTTTTTTAAAGAGATGTACAGTGCACAATGGAAGTGTGCAGTCAAAAGTCGAATTTTTCACTTGTCGTAGCTTTTAGATCAAATCGGTGAACCAATTTTGGAGTTCAATATCTTATTTCAACTGTCATAGAGGGCATTTTGCATTGAAGACAGGATTCTGGATGCAGTAAAAATAAGATCTACTGTAACCGATTGTTTAGGAATATTTTAATAGAGGAAAATGTATTTACACATTTAAAATGATAGTTTTGTCAATAAGACTTGAAATAAAAATTCCTGTATTCAATCGAGAATGTACTTTTTGACAGATAAAAAGACATTGAGAACTAAAATTCATTGACCAATTTGAGCTGATAGTTACGATAAGTGAAAAATTGTATTTTTAAATTCATCTATTTTGAAGGTGCACTGCATGTCTTTTTGAAATTTGCAAATTATAACGCTCATTATGTACTTAATCAGGTTTTAATTTAAGATTTTCTAAAAGAAGTGCATCATTTGCAGAGTTTTCTTTCTTATGACGTTTTTTAAGTGAGTGGGGTTTCGAGAAATTCAGGGATTCTGTGATTGATTGGAGTAATTACGAAAAATTCGAAGTTTTGGGATTAGTTAGATTAGTAAAAAAAAAATTTAGGGTCTTGTGATAGGTTGGATTGGTCAGGAAAAATCTGGAGTTTTGTTATTGGATGGATTAATCCGAAAAAAATTCAGGGAATTGCTTGATGGCCCGGAAAAAAAAGAAGAAATTCAGAGAATCTGGTAATCGATTGCGGAAGTAAGGAGAAATTCGAGGAATCTCCCAGTTGATCAGAGAAATGAGGAAAAATTCAGAGACTCTTTCAATTGAATTCTTCAGGAAAATTAAGGAAAATTGAAGAAATTACAATATTTATTTTTCTATGTCTTAATTGAAAGGTTTAATAATCGTCAATCTGCATATACAGTTTTAATCCAATTATGCCCAAGGGAAAACTTGTAATTTCGTCAGAAAAAATTCTAAACGTCAAGTTTTTTTTTCCCAGAAGTGTCCAATGGCCACCATGACAAAGGGCACACTAACAAGTTGAACTCCGATTGCATTAAACATTGTATTTTTTTTTCTTTATTTACACATTGTATTTTTGTTCTTTTTGTTTCTTGTAAATTTTTTAAAAAAGTTTCGAATTCAGGTTCTAAATTAGCTGGGAAAGAAGAATTCATCCTCAGACAGTAGTAAAATCTAGCTAATCATAAGGAACGCATGAGTAATCTGTTTGAAAATGACTGAATCGATAGAAGAAAAAATTAATTTTCCTTCTACTTTACATAAACTTTTCTTTAATTAACACAGCAAACTTCTTGTTTTTATAGTAAACAAATTGTGTCGAACTGTGGATCAATAAATAACTTAGACATTCAGATACTTGATCCATCCTCTCAACGACCCGAACAAAGATTGCTTTAAGTTGTTTATTTCTTAAATCAATGCACAACTTTCTGCAAAGTTCGCACATTGGAGAAAGCCAAGATCACTGGAAACTTTGCAGCTGAATCCTGCGAAGTTTCTAAATCGGAATCCGTGGGAATCGGAGGTTACAACGATTCGGAATCCGAGTCGTCGGACAGCGAGACCGGCAGAGCAATACGTCATCCAAAGAAGTTGAAGATCGCGGGACTCCACCACTGACGCATGCACCAACAATCCTTTCTTCGATATATATCGACTTGAAACTTTATTTTGATAAAAACAATCACCTCGTTGTAATTAATAATACGTGTATCATGTAAACATATGTAAAGTAGGTACTTATTTAAGAGAATAAATATTAGCTCTGTTCATACTATGAAATGAAAGAATTGCAGTCTCGCGTCTGCAACGTCGTTTAACCGCTTCGCTCCGAGCGTCAAACTTTTCAATTTAAATCCAGATCGTTCACCTCGTTTTCTTTATTTTTATTTTTTCAAATATGTTATAGACTTCAAAGAGAATGGCGACTCAATCCGAATGTCAAGTATCGTTTACTTGAAATTCATTATTTTACTCCAGAAACTTTTTTTTTTTTTTTTTTTTTTTATTTCTTCTTCAAAACATGTTAGAAATGTGTAATAGAAACATAATTAAGTGCATTTTGTTAAATGTTTATGAAGTAGCACATGCAAGATCGCTTATAAATATTTGTTGGAATTAACGATAAGTCTGGGCGGAAATTGGTTAACGATGAAGTGCAGATTTTTATGACATTGCGATTCAATTACTTTCGGTTAGCGATTTCAATATCGATAGATTGTTTTGAGTTTTTTTTTATTTTTCAGAATCTTCATTATGAAAATTGAAATAATTGTGTAATATATATATATGTTTATATACCGATTAAAGATTATAGAGCTTCCTCCATGAGGAAGCTATTCTATAGCTATTCGTAAGAAACGGATATGCATATTGTTTTATTGCATTTTTTTTTCGTCTTAGATTATAGTACGACAGTTATTAGGTAGAAGAAATTTATGTTTGACGCGAGAGAAAATAAAAGCTGGAGCGAAGGAGTTAAGAAAAAATAAAATGGTACTTAATATTTAACCCATACAAAATTGGCAGTATTCAAGCAGAGAAGAAAGTGTAATTGATTATATGCGATACGAAACGATGATTTTTGTTAGCGCTCAAATATTCGACGTCCTCGTTATCGATTTTTCCTTCAATTTTACCCATTTTACTGAAAATTTTATGAATTTTTATTATGCGAAACAATTATTCAACTGAATAAATTCGAAAGTTAATTAAAAATCCTCAATTCTCATTTTTGACATTTTTTATGTGTAATTGGTTATAAGATATTAATAGTTAAAATACGATGTAGCTTGCAAATTTTTTTTTAATTCTCCATAATATGTTTTTATAGGAGCAGATATTAAAGTTTATATGCAAGTGGGATGAAAAATTACACTACTTTTTACTAAATCCTAGGAAAATTGAGAAACTTAATAAGAGAATTTTGAATTTTATTACACTCGTGTAATGAACTTAATACAGAATAGAAATTCCAATCATGGAAATTTGCAAAAAAGTCCATCGTAATAGTTTATGGGAAAAATTATAGAGCTTATTTCAAAAAAATGTTTCTCTCTTAGAGAGAATCGCGTATATACATAATTTTCCATTCATACTCTGAGATAACTGATTGATATCAGCTGCGCCACCTATTTGAAAAAGCGCAACCGGATGTAAAATAATCGAAAGTGTACACAATGGAAAAATTGGAAGACCGTTAAAAAAAAAGATATCATCGAATGTTCATTTGTCGCCGATATCAAACAAAAGCTGTTCTCCTTGGCAAAAGCAGTGCCGATAAAATTCCGTCCCTCTCCCGCAATGTCCGTGAAAAAATAAGTGACGGCTTAAAAACGGGAATAAAACGCAAAGAGTGTCGGAAATTTTCTGCAGTTTCGCAGAGTTGCAGATCGAGGTAAATGTACCTAGATATTTAATAGCTTCAATCGTCGGACATACACCGAAAATCATATTTCTTTCAGTACAGATCTACCTTAAAAACTGTACATACAATAGTGAGTTTCGATTTTTTCTTCCTTAATTATTTCACCAAGTTCAGAAAAAATCTCGCTTTCAAATTTATTATGCTGTTTCTTTCATAATTCGATTCAGAATACTGCAATGAATAGGAAGCTTAAGTTTGAGACGTTTTTTGCTCATCATTCCCGAAGGAAATCGTCAACTTTAGTTTTCAACTGAAAAATTAAATTTTAACTTTTCGCTGAATTCCATCAGGAAAATGCAAAGCATAATTTTTATTTAGAAATTTTCTGAAAAACTATTCATGTTTACACTTGTTGACATTTTCAAGGTCAACAAAATTAGAGAGCTTTTTTTGATACTTACTCCGCGTTTTTTGGTGTTGTTAATTTCTTTTTTTCGAGAAGTTCAGAAAATTTGCCTACTAATAGCCAATTATTTTATCTTGTGCTTTCCAACATTCAATCTCCGTCACTAAAAAAAAGAACAAATAATTCATAATAGAACAAATAAAGTATAAGCTTATACTATGGTAAATATAGTTGATTCGTTAGTAGAGGTTTTGAGTCATTTGATTGCAAACAAAATTCTCTGAATATTTTTGTCATTTTAAATTCAAAAAATGATGAATTTTTCGTTTTTCTGTTTTCTGGGATTGCGTTTTAAACAGTACAAATAAAAAATGGGTATTCTTAAGTAAATTTTTCGAACTTAAAAGACAAAAAAAAATTTGAAAAAAACCTGGGGTTTGCATCGTAGAGAGTTTTTTCAGTGTTTATTAAACTTTTTGACCTTGAAAATCTTGTCGAATGCTTACACATTTTATCCGGAAAATTAGAAAAAATTCCGAAAAAAATAATCCTTCGAATTTTCTTGATCAGATTCACTGAGACGTTGAAATTTGAAGTTTGAATTTTTCAATGGAAAATTAAAGTACACGATTCCCATTGGGAACAAAGAGTAAAAAATTAAAAATTTTGGCTCTATCTTTATTTCAGTATGATGAATCGAATGACGAAAAAAAGCCCACCAAAATTTTGAAGGTCACATTTTTGGTCGATGTTTGGATGAAATAACTCTGCTACTAATATGATTTGTGATTTTTCCATTTTTAATAATCGGGACCTAATCGTAAAATGTAAAGAATAGTAGTCGCGATCTCAAATTTTGATTTTGGCTTTTAATTAAATTCATACCCTCGCAATCTCAACGACCGCCGGTGCCGTAAAACCTCTGGATGGTTTTCCGGGGAAAAAAAAAAAAAAAAAAAAAAAAAAATCGTAACAACTTTAAAAGCAACAGCTCAGAAAAAATCGGTTGTTTTTTCGGTAGTTGGTGCACCTAAACAACTGTAAAAACAACTCTTCACGTTATTTATATCCATTCGTTTTTCTGTCAACGTTTGTTTTTACATTCGCTATGACCTATTTTAGATTTTATTCTTGCGCAAAACCACAGATTGATTTGACGGTGATTTTTTAGATAAATCAGTAAAAAACACTACGATCGTCAAAATTGCTAGCGTAATAAATACCCTGTTGAAAAGATTGAATAGGAACCGATTGAAACGGGCATCAAAAACCGCATAGATACAGATAGAATCCTATATACAATTTTAACTGCATCTATACACTTTTTGCCCAATTCTCTCGGTTCCTATCAGACCTCTTCAACATACTATTCTATAATCAAAACAATATAGTATTTCAATATATTGTGTTGTATATTCTATAGTTTACTACCCTATATACATTACAATATTTTACAATAATATATTATTAACATATTCAATATAAATTCCTATTGAAAAGGTCTGATAGAATTGAAATGTGCATTAAAATCGCACAAATCAACATAGAATCTCACACACAATTATATTCGAATCTCTGCGGTTTTGCACATTTCAATCGATTTCTATCACCCTTTTTTTTTTTTTGTGTAATAACAAGCAGAAAAAAGAAAAAAATGGAACATGTCGAAGCATTATTACGTATTACTTTTGTCTTAGATAAATATTTCGTTTAGCCGATCGTGAAGAGATCCTTCGCACCGGTTGATCGACTGTCGGATAGCGAGACAATCTATCGTAGTTAGGTAGAGGCTTGAATCAAGTTCCGCACGGAGGTGCTAGTTTGTTCCGGAAGGAGGCGGTATTAAAGCGAGGACGTTTGGCGGTGCGTGCGCTCGCACATAGAGCCGCGAGAGTGATAATATCGGCGTGTGTGTGTCGGTGAAAAAGGAGAGTCGGGGCTAAGCTCGAAGTTTGAGCTCCGTGTCGTTAGTAGGTGGAAGGTGTTCGGTTCGTTTGAGTGTCGACATCTCCGAGGAACGTCTTAGACGAGAGAACCGGTGAAATAATGTCTGCCTGTCCGAGAACACAACATCCGCCGCAGCCGCAGCAGGCAAACGGCAACGACGCCAACAATCTCGGATCTCCGAGGAAGAAGCAGCGTACATCGACTTCCGGTCCTTTATCCAAGGTCACGGTTGTCCTCGGCGCGCAATGGGGCGACGAGGGAAAAGGAAAAGTCGTCGACATGCTCGCAGCCGACGCCGATATCGTCTGCAGATGCCAGGTAACACCGAGTGAGAGAGAGAGAGAGAGATAACTGCGTATATGAATTTATTGGTAGCGTCGCTACATACGACTCGACAGAGCCAAGCGGAAAATCACGCGATAAGGCTTCCCGCCATCTTCCACTCCAATTTTCCCCCTCTTTTCGGGCCTCGTGTGCATTATTTCACCAATTCTTAAGATAACGCCGGTATTTATACTCAGACTCGTGGTCATAGCGGCTGCTAATATAATTCGACAATCTATGTATCGCTGTCTCTGTCGGTTTTTCTTTCTTTTTCTTTTTTTCTTTTTCTCTTTTCCCCCCTCCTCTCCTACTTTATAATGAAGGCCACACGTGGGGCCTCAATTTATCGAATTCGTGTGGAACGATTTTTTTTTTTTTTTGTTAGCTATAAAAGAACGCGGTAAACCTCGAAACTTTCATCTTGGATTATCTCGACGCTTATTCAGAGAATGATTATCACTTGGGCGATTTGTTTTTTCTTGGTATTTAGCACGAGGTGTGTGTGCAAGTGAGGAGCTACATGATAGATAGAGCTCTACTCACGAATTTTGTCATCGGTTTTTCTATGACGAAATCGGGGACGGACCTTGAGATACGAATTTTGCGGCCAACATATTTTTAGAAACAGAATGTTTTAGCGGACCATCGAGTACCATCGGTGTTAGAGGTTTCCACACCCCTTGCGCACACTGTTTTTGATCCATTTTACGACCCTAGCCAGCAGCTGAGACGTGACGCGCGCGCTCTTGACGAGAGAATTATTACATAATTCCCACTTGTTAAGCTTTTATTATCGATGGTTGATTTTGCGATGAGGTGTTGCGCTTGAACATTTTTTTTTCCTTATACAGCAAGATTTGTTTTCATGAACTTTTCGTTTTTTTTTTTCGAGATTCTCATGTCGGGTTATTCGGAACGGTCTGCAACGGCGAGAGAGGCGGTTTTGTGTTTTATGCAAGGCAAAAAATGCATATAACTGTAATTTGTAAACTATTCGACCGAATTAGCTTAAATTTGAACAATATGTATAGTACTGGCTACTTTAATTGGTATGAATTTAAAAATCGCTTAACGCATTTTGTTTTGCTTCCTCGTGGAAGCTTTGTTTTCCTGATCATTTTTTTGTAGATTCTCATGTCCGGTCACTCAAAATGCTCCAAAACATCGAGAAAAGTTTTTTTTTTTAGAAAAAATGGTTGCATGTGTGTGTGTATGTGTGGCGTCGAAATTTCAATCACCTGTAACTCGAGAAACGTTCAATTGATTGAGCTGAAATTTGGTGCAAAGGTAGAGCAGCAGTTGGTCTGTGATTGGTGCAATTTTTTTTTTTTCGAAATTTATGCAGAAATTTTCATTTTATAGCTTTTTGAATTTTTCCAAAACAGGACGTGCGTGCTCGAGCTTTCGTGAAAATGGCGATATTTTGCTGAATAATTTTTGCTAAATAATTGTCCATACGTGCAAGTACTGTTAATTTAGTTTGGTATCGAATTTTATCAAAATCGGAGATGCCGTTCGGATTTTTTGGAGTACGGAAATTTTTGAAAAATTCGTGTATTTGCCCTAATTTTTGCTAAAAAATTATTTGTACAGAGTTTCGTCATAATCTTCAATGTGGTTCAATTTCCCAGAGTTTTAACTTTCAGAAAAAATTATGTTGTTGCATTAACTTTAGCAAAATCAAAAGAGCGCGAACTCAAATTGTATACATGAAATTAGTAGTATAATATGGTTACAATTTTTTAGAAAAATTACTCCGATAAAAAATAAAGATGCTAAGTTGAACTTTGCAAATTTTTTCCTCGTTCAAAGAATTTTTTTTACAAAGCTTCCTTCATGAGCAAGTCAAACTTGATTAACATACTTCCTCATAGAGGTGGCCTTGTAAAAAAAATCGAAAATAATGAGGAAGCAATTTGAGAGGTTCATCTGTTTAATAAGAATTTTAAAATTTTGATAAAAGTACGCAAACGTTCCAGCTCAAACGAATTTTTAGATATCGGGCTATAACTTTGTATTTAGAGCGAACAAAGTGATGCGATCTTTGGTATTGACTTCGGGCCTAATCGGTATATAGTGGTTCGGTTTTTATGAGATTTGGAAATTTTCGAAAATTTTTCGTTCTGTTCTAATTCAGGTAAAGTTTTAACAAATCGTCGGAAATTGTCTACATAGGAAAAATAATATTCAGCCCTGCTACGTACCAATTTTTTTTTTTTTCGGAAATCTTCCGCTATGAGAAAATAAAAAAAAATTAAATAAGTTTCCTTATAGAGGCGAAAGATGAAAATTATTTAGGAAGCAATGTACAAAGTTCTACTTTGAATCCTTTTTCTATGTGTCAGAGCAATTAAAATAGATTTTTGCTTTAAAATAGAGTTTTGTTTTCGTGACACAAAAATATTTGAGATATTTGTGTCAGGACAGAATGGTTCAGGGAAACTGGTTTAGAAAAATTGTTCGTATCCCAGCAATGAAACGGGAATTGAGCCACCATTTTTTTTTCTCACAATATTTTTAAAAATCGGGTTTTGTTAGTGTAAAAACTTTGTTATTGTAATGGCCAAAATATTCTAATTCGATCATGATGACGTGTTGGATTTTCAATCATTTTAGTGTGGATAATGGGTATATCTTTAACGATTTGTCGACCCATTACAAAATTCTTCATTACTTGTTCTTAATATTCGTCAAGGTAATCAATTCGGCTCAAATATAGCGAGGTTGTCGCGAAATAAGAATATAAAAAAATGTATTTGGCCTTGAAACTGACCAGCAACTCCGAATGCCATTTAAAGAAAAATCTTAAAAATTCGTCATTCCTATACAGTAACTTAATAAAACCCATTCGGCTAAAAAGAAGCGGTACCTTGCGTGAAAAACTAATAGATAATTGAACATTTTTTCCGAAGATTTGAGTTAATGTGAGCTTAAATGTCCCATATAAATATGTATTAATTTTTTTTGTAGACCATAAGTTTCCACATATTTTCATTTTTCAGAAATTTATGTATAATGAAACTGCTCCAAGATAATTTGAAATTTTTTGGCCTGCGATTTTCGTTCCTTTCATTTAACGTTAATTTATTTTTAATGGCAAATATATTAAATGTGTATTCTCGGTGTATATTCGAGACTTAGATTCATGTACAGATTTGAAATCCCGCGCGATCAGTTTTTAAGTAAGAAATTCCGTTTTAAAATAGTATTGAAACATATATATATCAATATATGAGGTGTTTATAAGTTGAACTCTCCTACCAAAATTCCTACGACTATAAAAAAATACACGAGTTTCGACAATTGATGTTTAGAGATGCTCTCGCGATAAATTCAGATAAATTCCATTTCTTAAAATTTTAATTTTCATAAAAGCGGTTTTAAAGATGTTTCTCAAAAAAAAATTTATATGACAAAGCAAATTACTATGATTTTTTAAAGAAAAAAATTATAGTCAAATCTTTCTTCAAATTGTAAAAAAAGATTTTAAAAAATGTTAAAGCTTTTAGTAAATTTAGAATCTCCTTCCAGAAATTTCAAATCTTCTAATATATTCAAAAATATTATTTACCGACATTATTTCTGAAATTACGGGACGTGATCACGTAGTTTGTATTCGACGGAGCGTGAAAAATTTCGTATTTTTAGCAGTAACGCACATTTTCAGAGACCTTATTTAACCAATGTTAAATGTGTGCATTTGAGCCTTAGTTTCACGAAAGTTAAAAAAAACCCCGCGTTCCAATTTGAAAAAAAGTTTTTACGTTTTAAAACACGAATGAAACTCATATATATAAATTTATATAGCTGAGCATAAAGCGCCCGCTCCTCGACCAACATTTATGTATTCTGAATTTCTGTACGACTACCAAAAACTCCAATAGTATTGTCGACGATAATTGCAAAACCATGAAGACATAATTTTACACTTGAACTGCTAAAATAACCGATTTTAACGCTTTCTTTTTCATTTCGAAATTACCTTTCGGTTTTCACAAATTTTGTTCGGTAAAATAATGTTTTCCTAAATTTGCATTAGGAAAACGAAAAAATGTTCTTTCTCTAACATTATTTCGAACTTGAAGCAACTTTACTTAAAATGAACATAAGTTATTAAAAGTTTCGGGATTATAGTTCTTGAAAAATGTTAGTGGTGATTTTTCCGTTGTGAAATCGATGTTCAAATAATTTCCGGATATTTTATTAATATTACGTTCCGATAATCAAATGGCAATGATTGCCAGGATCGTCAATTACAATGTAATAGATAGATTCATCGAGTCTGAATTAATGAATGGAAACGTTTTTATATCTTCTCCCACTCTTAGCCTCTGGCATAGACACAGCCTTGACTAATCTCCAGTATATATGCAAATAAGTATTGATATTCCTCGGCGATATTTCAATACAG
Organism: Tromatobia lineatoria; assembly: GCA_949699805.1. Taxonomy (NCBI): domain Eukaryota; kingdom Metazoa; phylum Arthropoda; class Insecta; order Hymenoptera; family Ichneumonidae; genus Tromatobia; species Tromatobia lineatoria. Next base: position 3,709,001 of record OX453036.1, on the reverse strand, counting down.
GATCCAACAAGAAAGAAATTAAATTTATTACCAGACTGGTCTTAGGATACTCGTATTTCCGTTATCTCAATGCTCACTTACTGGCGTCAAGTTGCTACGTCAAGGATGGCACATAACGCTGTCGCGAAGATTGTGCACTCGCGGCTGTTTCTATTTTTTTTTAGCCTTCGCAACCACGTACTTCATAACGACTGACATATTTATCTTCTTTTGCAGGGAGGAAATAATGCTGGCCATACAGTTGTTGTCGAAGGTGCCCAATACTTCTTTCACCTTCTGCCTAGCGGAATTATCAATCCAAGATGCAAATCCGTTTTAGGTAAAGTCGTAATTAAATATATCATATTTCGAATTTTAATTTACTTAAGTCCATCATTTTACGAAAGCTCACCGAAAATACAGGATTTTGAAAAGGTTGCTGAGATTTTTTTTCAATTATGAAATAACGTACTGGAAAAAATCGCGAAAGTTCATAAAAAAGAAAAAAAAAATCAAGTACAAATGTATTGGAAAATTTTATTTTTATTTCATTTATTCGTAACTTTTTGCCATTATTACTAATGGAATATATATATAATCCAGAAAATATGTTTGTACCTAAATATGTTTTTTCCTAAATACAAGGAAGAAATTCGTCATCCTAAACATATCGGTCTAAGCGTGTTAATGGAAAAAAATATCGAATTTTATTTTTTCGAACGCGAATGCGATAAGCATCGTTGACCTGAATTTAAAGGAATTTTATCAGGGAACTTGTAGAAAAAAGTAAATGCAGAGAGGTATGTCATAATAAAGATAAGGGAACAGTACTAAGTCCTGTTCAAAGTAGCTTCTGATAGAGTTTCCTGCAATAAGAACGACAAGGAGTCGCACAGTACTATAAATAAATTAACTCTTTGTTAGCCTCAATTATCGTGTTTCATTGATTTAATAATTTGAAACTGGTACTGCCTGTTGCGACGTTCTATAAGTAAGAAAATGCGACAGAAGAGACTCCACGGTACTAGAATAAATTGATCTGTTTGCAGGTAACGGTGTCGTTATTCACTTGCCGGGATTGTTTGAAGAGCTGGAACAGAACGAGGCCAAAGGCCTCAAGGACTGGAATCAGAGATTCATTATTTCGGATCGTGCGCACCTTGTGTTCGATTTTCATCAGCAAGTCGATGGTTTTCAGGAACTCGAGAAGGGCACCCAATCCTTGGGAACGACGAAAAAAGGCATTGGCCCAACTTACTCGAGTAAAGCCGCCAGAAATGGTCTCAGAATTGGCGATCTTCTCGGAGATTTCGACAAATTCTCGGAAAAATTTAATACCTTGGTCGCTTCTTACCAAAGAATGTTTCCCGCTCTTCACGTCGACGTTAAAGCGGAATTGGAACGTTACAAAGGGTAAGCACCTTGATTCTGAGACCAATAATAATTTTAATTTTTAATCTTACACAATATCCTTAATTCAAGAGGTTGGAGCGCTTCACACTAGTCGTATGAATACGAAGTTTACAAAAATGTTTTCATAATTTCTGATAATGTAATTAGCTGTTATGAGGAGTTATTGACGTAATAGAATTAAGAACTGATTGTTTTTCATATATAATTACATTTGTGGCCAAGATTCGATTGGAAGTTCGGCTGATATATCAAATGTTCGATGTCATCAGATTTTTTCATGCGGTTTTTTTCAGGAATAAGCCATAATAATACTCCAATTTTGAGGACCTAAGCTTATTTTGATCAGAGGAAGAACCTTCATTGATTGACCGTCTAGATTTTTTTATAGTGTTCGTTGTTAAAAATTTACAATTATTTGTATGTCTGAGGTTAGTTTAGGACAGGATGATTAAGCGGCTGTGTCTATTGAACGACTGATACCATCGGAAATCTGTATGGTCTATCGATAGAAAATCTTTCAATAAACAAACTGAAGTATTGCTCGTTATATTCGGATTGATAGTACGGTTAACTTTTTTTTAAAACTGGATAAGACAATGTGTTATCGGACATTTGCAGGTATCAATCGATTTACTTTTCATTAAATATCTACAATGCTATTGTATATTGAAAACTAACGCTGCTACGAAATTAACACCTTAGAACAGGTTATTAAATTGTTAACCAAGTAACTTAATTTAGTAAGGAAATATAAGTATGCCTATAATAAAAATTGTACGTTTCAGAGTACAAAAAAAGTTTGATGGTTTCGCGAACATCGAATAAATTTAATAATACGTTTTTTATTTGTCATCGAAATTCATAAAAATGAAATTTTTACGAAAATTCTTTAACTTCGTTAACATTTCGAATTTTTGTGTAATAAATATTGTCGAGATGTCGAGAAGAAGAGATAAATTCTAGAAACTATTGCAGTGAAAATAAAATTATAAAAAAATGATAAATTTGTCCTCGATAACATAATTTTACATTACGATGATATTTTTATTTCCTGCAGATACGTTGAGCGTATTCGACCACTCGTGAGAGAGACGGTTCACTATTTGCACCAGGCCTTGAAAGACGGCAAAAAAGTATTGGTGGAAGGAGCAAACGCAGCGATGCTTGACATTGATTTCGGTACTTATCCCTACGTGACGAGCTCCAACTGCAGCATAGGCGGAGTCTGCACCGGTCTCGGTTTGCCACCGGCGACAATCGGCGAAGTTGTCGGTGTCGTTAAGGCGTACACGACGAGAGTTGGCGATGGTCCATTCCCGACCGAACTACGCGATTCGATCGGCGAAATTCTCCAAAAGAGAGGCCACGAAGTCGGTGTCACGACCAAAAGAAACAGACGTTGCGGATGGCTCGATTTGGCGCTCCTCAAATTCACGTCTTTGGTCAACGGGTTAGTTCATTTTTATCGGTTACTCCTCATTTTTCTTTACTATACTTCTATTCTTTTATCCCCATCATATATTCAATCCCGGCTAATGAAAAATACGATATTGCTTCCTCATAGAAGAAGCTTTGATTTCGTGAAAAATTTTTTTTTCGAGATTTTTATGTCAGGATACTTAAAATGGTCTACAACATCGAGAAAAATGGTTTTTACGAAATGTGTGTGTGTGCAGATTTCCTTGTACGCACGATAACTGTCGTAATTTTCTATGGATCTTCTTCTAATTTGGCACTCGCGTAAGTTATCATATAACAAAGTTTGGGACTGTATTTGACGCGAATCGGTTGAAGATTTTTTTTCTTGCAGCATTTTTTAAATATTGAAAAAATCGTTTTCGCGCTATAACTTACGCAATTGAAGAGGCACCGTGCTGAAATTTTGTATATAAATGGATCACACGTAAAACATTATGTGTACCAAATTTCGTGAGAATCTGTCAAACCGTTCTGATTTAATTGCAATTTTAATTTTTTTTCAAAAATGTGTGCAAATTCTATAACTCATGCAAATTCTGAGATATCCGGCTGCAATTGCCGATACGATTTCACGATTATTGATTTTCAATTAAGATTTTAGTCTAATGAATTGTTGAAATGTTATAAAATTTCGATTTTGGTGAACGAAAAGAAAAAAAAAAGCTTTCACGACAAAAAAACAAATGTTCGAAATTTTTCACAGATTCATCTTAAATTTTCTTCACATTTAGCCAACCATTCAAAAATATATTTGGTACAAATTTGACACCAATCGGTCGAGTGGTTCAAATTTTATGGCATTTTGAATTATTTGAAAAATCTCGTTTGAGCGCTTGCTCATGCAAATTACTAGGTATCGGGTTCCAATTTAGATTACATATGGACTATCATTAACCAATTTTACACAAATCGGTCGAGCGGTAAAAATTTCACGTCACTTTGAATTTTTATAAAATTGTCTTCCGAGTGTAAACAAGCCTCCAAAGTAGAACCTTGCAAATTGCTTCCCTCATTATTTTTCGCTTTCTACAAAACTTCCTCTATGAGGAAGCCAAAATTGATCAACATACTTCCCCATAGAGGTAGCTTTGTAGAAAGCGAAAAATAATGAGGAAGCAATTTGCAAGGTTCTACTTTTTTTTAATACTTTAATTACGAAGCAAAAAATACGATATTTTAAAACGATCATTATGTAATCGACAGTACGATATTTATTGAATTCAATTAGTCAATGATAAATACTTTTTTTTTTTGCCTTACAAAGAAAGCTTTGTTTTCGTCACATCTATTCGAAATTATTATGTCAGAACACAGATAATGGTTAAAAACATCAAGAATAGTGGTTCAAAGGACTGAAATCGATTTTACCATAATTTGTGAACTTCTCGCCCGAATCAGCTCAAATTTTAATCTCATGTAGAGTACTGATAAACCTTTACTTACGATTTAATTTGCAAAAAACTTCTTGATGCATTTCGTGTTTACGAGACTTTTAAAACCTTGAATCTTTAGCAAAATCCCTGCTGTACTTTTGTATACGCTCTAGCGAGATATCAGACTAAAAATTGTTACAAAGTTGGACTATCATAGACCAACGATCGGTTATAAATTTGAGCGAAGTTCACGCATATTTTTTGTTTTAACACGATATTCCATTTTTTTTTAAATATCTGTATACGCTCTAGCTCTTGCAATTTTTCAGATATCACCTTGAAATTTGGTACATAATCAAAGTGTGCGTAAATATAGACTATTTTCGAATATGGCACTAATCCATCGAGTCGTTAAAAAATTATGACATGTTGTTGTAACGGCCCCTTAATCCCATATATATATACACTGCATTTAGTCAAACTCCGTCAGCAATCTCACGCTCGCGACTACCGCCGTGCAGCAGTTGAGCGCGCAACGGTCCTCTTATCGCTTGGCGCTTATCGCTAAGGGCCCAAGAAAATGGCCCAAGCTGCGAGCATGAACAAGAAAGAAGTCACTTCTCTCCGTCACGTCACTGAGACCACAGTATTCTAACGTGCACTCCTCCACTCTCTTGCACATTAAAGAGATATAACTTTTTACTCATAACAACGAATGACTATTTATTTTTACGGCCATCCCGTTTGTCACATTGACAATTTTCGAAAATCACTTATCACGCTCCAACTTTCATCTAACTAATCTCAAAATGCAGTTTCTTGACGAATCCAAGTGTAATAAACGTACTTCCCCACAAACTGAGCGGCGCAAATTATGATGAAAGAAAGAGAGGAAACCTCATGACAATGTAATTTTCAGCTTTTTAGTTTATACAACTAAATGTGTTTTTTTCCCCCAAGTTGTCACAATTATCATATAGTTACTATAACTATTTTCATAGTTACCGTAACTATGAAAATATTTGCATATACTAAAAAAAAATTGTTTCCAATGTATATTGACTGAACTATTACGATTTACCTGAGCGTATTCATTCCTTACGTAAACTCCAAATACGCAATAATAATATTTGCACCAAGATGTTAACAAGTTTCGATTAATTATCTCGTTTACAGATACACATCGAATTTTTGTATAATCAAATTGACAATTTTCAAAAATCACTTATCACGCTCCAACTTTCATCTAACTAATCTCAAAATAAAGTTTCTTGACGAATCCAAGTGTAATAAACGTACTTTCCCATAAACTGAGCGGCGCAAATCATGATGAAAGAAAGAGAGGAAACCTCATGACAATGTAATTTTCAGTTTTTTAGTTTATACAACTAAATGTATTTTTTTCCCCCAAGTTGTCACAATTATCATATAGTTACTATAATTATTTTCATAGTTACCGTAACTATGAAAATATTTGCATATACTAAAAATAAATTGTTTCCGCTGTATAGTTGACTCTACTACTACGATTTCCCTGAGCGTATTCATTCCTTACGTAAACTCCAAATACGCAATAATAATATTTGCACCAAGATGTTCACAAGTTTCGTTTAATTATCTCATTTACAGATACACATCGAGTTTTTGTGTAATCACATTGACAATTTTCAAAAATCACTTATCACGCTCCAACTTTCATCTAACTAATCTCAAAATACAGTTTCTTGACGAATCCAAGTGTAATAAACGTACTTCCCTACAAATTGTGCGGCGCAAATTATGATGAAAGAAAGAGAGGAAACCTCATGACAATGTAATTTTCAGCTTTTTAGTTTATACAACTAAATGTGTTTTTTTCCCCCAAGTTACTATAACTATTTTCATAGTTATCGTAACTATGAAAATATTTGCATATACTAAAAATAAACTGTTTCCACTGTATAGTTGACTCTACTACTACGATTTCCCTGAGCGTATTCATTCCTTACGTAAACTCCAAATACGCAACAATAATATTTGCACCAAGATGTTAACAAGTTTCGTTTTATTATCTCGTTTACAGATACACATCGATATGTTTAACAAAACTCGACATCCTTGACACGCTTCCTGAAATAAAAGTGTGCGTCGGTTATCGTTTGAATGGAAAGGAAATTGACTATTTCCCGGCTGCGGCGTCTGAGCTCGCACGCGCCGAACCTATTTACGAAACTCTTGAGGGCTGGTCTTCGACGACCGAAGGTGTACGTTCCCTCGAGAAATTACCTCCGAATGCGCGAAAATACGTTGAAATGATTGAGGAATATATGGATATTCCAGGTGACAATCAATTTTATATACAATTTTTTTGGTAGAATAAATGCACGAGTAATTCTACAGTCACCAGTGAACGAAAATCAACTTTCCGAACGTTTATCAAAAACTTTTACGGCTTAACTGAACATTCAATTTCTATTTCAACTATTTTTTAGCTATTTCCTGCGATTATTGTGTCGCAGAAGCTTATTTTCATCTGAACGTTCAAGTTAGATCGGCCAGTTCATTTACTGGTCTTTTTGCATTTCTATGTCGTAGCTTATTTTTTGGACTTTGCGAAAACTCGATTTTTAGTTGCTTCAGATAATTTGCATTCTCGTTGTACGTTAAAATTTTTGACAAGAGTCTGAAACCATTACATTTCATGAAAATTTATGTTCAGCAAGTGGTTCGCTTAACTGTTCATTCACTAGTCACTTTAGGCTACAAAAAAAAATTCAAGACTAGAAAAATGCCACAATAACTTATGTCGCTAAAACCGATTTTTTAATAATTTTGTGTTATTTTGTTTTCAGTTAAATGGATCGGCGTTGGAGCAGGTCGAGAAAGCGTGATCACTCTCTGACGATTCAAAGCGTTTAGCCAATTATTTGAGCGCACCATTTTAAGTGTATTATTAAGGATAAATATAAATGTATTGTTCACAATTAGGAGCTGATGCGCGCACAATAAGAGAAAAAAGAAAAAAAAAGAAATGAAAAATCTCTTATAACAAGGCTTATAACGAACGGTAGTACGATAGTCGAAAGCGTTAACTTAATTCAACATGAATTTTATGATTGTGTAATGTAAATGTCAATCAATTAATAGTCAGTGTCGACCGTTTAATTTGATAACGGTCAAACGGAAAAGGGGAGCGGAAGTTTCACGATATTCAACTTATATCGTCGTATCCATAAATGACTAATACACCGTTATTGTACAGATATTTAATAACCATTATCCGCCTCACTCTATTTATTTGTGCCGCTGGCTGTTTTTTTACACGTTACTCCGGCGCAGAGCGTCTCTGAAATGTTAATTAATCTTTTAAATCCAATGATGGACGCTGATTTACATTCAGATGAGACTCTGCGTCATCGGCTCCTCGTCTAGCGCATTTTTTGGCTTATCAGTCGGCGATATGTCATCTGATAAGATCGGCGCATTGCTACCAGAAGATTCTCTTCTGTCCCGTGCACGACGATTTTGAAACCATATTTTTACCTAAACATAACCATAACGTACATCAATTTCATGGATTTTTATGACAGACATAATAATAATAATATTTTTTTAAGAAGATTCTATTATGTCGATAAGAAAAGTCGGTCGAAAGAACTGAATCGAATTAAGGTAGTCCTTCTATATTGTCTGACATCGCATAAGTTCGAGCGAAATCGAGACAGAATTACGAACTGTTCTCGAAGAAATAAAAATCTGAAAAAAATCAACTATATGAAAGATGCTGAAGAGATTAATTTAGCATAATAATAATTGAAAAATGTTATTAACAAATCACTGAAATAAATAATTGTGCAACAAATTGCCCGGCAACCTAACTTTTTTTTGTTATGAAAATGATTTGTTTATTTTTCTGAATACGTGTGGATTTTTTTAGAATCTTATCTGATGTCTGAAAATGGCCGTTTTTTCCAAGTGTAAAATTGTAAATCAGAAAAAAATCTGAAAAAATACATACGTATTCAGAAAAATAAACAAATGTTTTACATAACAAAAAAAAGTTAGGTTGCCGGGCAATTTGTTGCACGATTATTTATTTAAGTAATTTGTCGATAACATTTTTTAATTATTATTATGCCAAAATAAACTTATCGGCATTTTCTATACGCTCGATTTTTTTCAGATTTATATCTCATCGAGAACTGTTCGTAAATTTTGTTTAATTCTCCCTCAAACTTATACGGCGTCAGACCGTACAGAAGGACTACCTTAATGGGTTAGATTGAATTTGCCATTTTATGGAAAGTATTTCGCTGGTTACAAATATAGAAGAATCATTTTTCGAATCGTAATTGATCATACATTACCGAAAGACAAAACTTACTGTTTACGATCATTACATGAAAAATGTTGATTTCTTTGTAAAATGAATATCGAATTCGAATTTAGTTAAACGAAAAACGATTGTATACCTTAGAGAAGAAAAAATAATTTTGGAATCACATTTTTTTTTCAATATTAAAAATCAACGAATCATAACTTGGCTCGTATAGTCTTAAAGCGTAATTAATTACGAAGAAAATAAGCATAAGCAGAAGTATACTTAATTTTTCAATTTTTTTTTTTCATTGCCACTTCACTAAAAAGCATATTTTGTTAAAATTCATAAAAAATCTTAACTTTGTTTTGAATACATTAGACGTTATACTGACATGTTTTATCGCGATAGACACGAATATGTTTGTCATTTTTTCGACAAATGAAAATTTTAGATCGAGACGCCAACTGAATATTATTTTGTCTTTTTTTTTCTAATTTTCATGAAGGTTCATGGAAGTTTTCCAAAATGTTAATTCATATTAATAATCAGTCGTATATTTCCGATGTAATGTATTTTAGTTTTCGATAAACGGTGAAGATTCAGAGAAGAGTTGACAAATTGATGGCGAACAAAATCATTTAACGAATCAGCTTTTTTTTAATAAAAAAAAGTCAGCTTTTTTAAAAATAAAATGACAATGGTTCTAGATTTTTTAAATACCTCCGAATTTTTTCAGAATTCTGTGAAATTATAAAAGAAATCACTTTTCAAATTTGTTTTTCAATGTATTACCACGAATTTTGTATATTTGTACGTCAAGACATTGGATTAAGTTCCAAAAAGTTTTTACGCATTCAAAGAATTTGTCAAATTATTTTAATTTGAAAAAAAAACGTTCGTTGCCGGGTGATTTTTTATAAATCGTTTTTTTTATCATGTTAAAAACATTGCGCTATTAAGATTATGCAAAATCAGTATTTTCAGCACCTTTAACGTGCTTGATTTAATTAATACTTTAATGCCATTGATATGTATTCGAAATTTGTTTTCAACTCCACTTTTCACCGGACTCAAATAAAATAATAAAAACTATCTAAAATGGTCGAAATTCCAAAAGCACTCACTCGACTTTGAGGCAATCGCAAAGCCGTAGACAATTGTATAACATCTCTGCGCGACAGATACGCAGTTCTTCGATATTTATCCTCCAAAACTTGTAGCTGATTAGCAGTAAAAGGAATTCTGGGATGAGCTCCGGGTCGTCGTTTACCAGATTTTCCAGCCGCAGATTTCCTCGGAAGTTTCGGTGGTCTGTATCTCGTGCACTGAAGCCACGAAAGTTCGCTTCTCTCAATCTTCACACTTTTCATACCAATACTTGAACTTTCATGTGCACTTTTCACTGCGGAAATTCTCTCATCGCGACGACCAATTGTACCAAAATTTCCAAAAGAAGAATTATAAATATTATCTCTACGCTCATTCACATAATGTCCAGCGAGTCTCGAGCAGCCAATAGAATCTGTACCATTTATTTCTTCTTGAGAAAGTCTCTCGGCGTGAATACTTCCGTTTTGTAAAAAAAAACTTTCATCGTTTCTATAAGAAGCGACGCATCGATTTAAAAAACATTGTCGTGATTTTCTATTACTATCCTCAGCCAAAATTCGAGCAATGCTAAAATCACTGGCAACGCGATTTTGTCTCTGTATCTGGCTCATTTTTGTAACGCAACTGAATTGGCAAAGGTTCGCAACCCTCTTTATATATACGAAGAGCCCGAAAAAAAAGCCACCCCGCTCGCAACATTTTCGGTTTAGCCATTCGGTGTATCCATTTCACTGGTATGATCTAAATTAAACGCATAGTTGCACATTTGATGGCTATCACATTGCAGTCGCGGTTTTTCTTCCCGCTGCTTTCGAGCCCCCTACCTGATCTCTATTGTGCTTTTGCTCTTCTACCAGTGTATTATCTCAGCGAAATCTCCTGCTAGCCAATAACAACAATGTAATTGATACTACGATGCCACTCTGTTAGGGAGATACACGCTTATAGGTTTGCGGGTACCGTTTTTCAAGAGGGCCAGATGTCCGGGTGCATCCAGCCTCGGATAATTCAAAAGCCACAGGGGTCATCTAATCCGGTAATACGTCTATCTCTTACGATGTAAATATCAAACAAACTGGGGCCCCTTTGCCGCTCCCAATAAGGGCTGCTCTTGTCGTTGGAAGGAAAATATTTTTTTTTTTACATAAGAACAGCGTAATGTTTCAATATTTTTTTAATATACTTATGATGTACACAGGTAACTCATATATCTGATTGGTACATCATGATATTTTTTCTAGAGAATTACTACTATTGGCGTTGCCAATATACTATCAGGACTAATAAATAGTTAATATTAGTTATTCATAGTTCGCACTATTAAAAATTAATAGTAACTATTTCTTTCTAATGATATTTTTACTATATTGATAATGGAATTCTTGGAACAAATTTTTTTTTCTAAGCGTGGACAACATTCGAATTAAAAAAAGTACTTAAAACTTGAAATGAACAATAGTTATGCAATCGTGCGCAAATGGTTTTATAAATTTGTTGCAATATTTTATCTATTTATAATAAATGGGACAAGCCCTTGAAAAACGTAAATGTTACATTCAAAAGAGCGAACGACCTACAAAAGTAATCAATTTGAAAATACGAAACACAAAAATAAGACATGAATAAAGAAAATTATTTAATAAGGATCACTAAGCAAAACAAAATTGTGCACACCAATTTTGTTGCATTATGTAGCTCGACTAAATAACAAATGCATGCTTAATGTCTATTTCATAAAAATCGAATGTCAATTCTGCTAAAGCTATATCGTCAGATTAAATCATGTTAATGCGCTTTCAAGAGCGCTTGAGTTTCTGATTACTAAACAACATCCAGTGATACAGCGAGTTATCTCGCTGTATCACTGGATGTCGTTCTCTATGTAAAAAATACTTTCACAAAATGTATTCTGCTCATGACGACTGTTGTATGTAACAATTACGCATTTATTTGTTGAAAATACAAAACTTCTTGCTCTTCAAATAAAAAAAGAAGTAAAAAAAACATTGCTCTCCCACGACTTAAAAACTAAAATGAAAGAATATTTCAGTACTTAAAAAATTATTTAATTTCGCTTCGTAGAGAAAGTTTTGTTTTCGTAAAAAAAAAAAAAAAAAAAAAAAAATTCTCTGGATTTTCTTGTCAGGGTAGTTAAAATGGTCTAAAACATCGAAAAAAAGTAGCTTGCAGGAAGTGTGTGTGTGTGCGTGTGTGTGTGTGTGTGTGTGTGTGTGTGTGTGTGTGTGTGTGTAACATTTAAACACTCAAATTTAAACCACGAGTAAACTGTTAAACAAGTTATGGGGTTTAATTTGGAGTTAATGCATCAAGATGTTTGAAGTTTGCGGGGTTTTGAATTTTTTGGAGAATGTCAAAATGTCAATTTTTATGATATTCGCCTCAGATTCGGACCAGAAATAGACTGTTATCAAATAACGTTTAGGATTCAATTTGATATCAATCTGTTGAAGGGTTTAACATTTTTTGAAATTTTTCGTTTCGCAATTTTGAAGATATCGGGCTCAAATATGAATCACGAGTAAACTGTCGTCAAACAAGGTATGGTATTGAATTGGGTGTAATCCGTCAAGGTGTTAAAAAATTATGACATTTTGAATTTAAAAAAAAAATTAGTTTTAGCTTTTTCCATATTTCACAATTTTTGAGATATCGGCCTCAAAATCGAACCATGAGTGAAGTGACGTTAAACAAGGTATAGAATATAATCGGGAGAGAATCTGCCGAGGAGTTGAAAAATAATGCCATTGAACATTATTTTAAACAAGACTGCAAAGTAAAACTTTGCAAATTGCTTCCTAATTAACGTTAGATTTTTATACTGCTTCTTCTATGACGAAGCCAAAATTGATTAATATACTTCCCGATGGAGGTAGATTTGTAAAAATCCAACAATTATGAGGAAGCATAATTTGCAAAGTTCTACTTTGCAGCCGTGTTTTCCTTTTTTTTAACTCCTTTCTTTGAACTTGTAGGCTTATCTTTTTTATTACTAGTATTTTTTACGCAGCGCGCAACGATCAGTTATCTTATCTTGCAGTGATCTACTAAAAACCTCCAGAATCATTACTAACCGATTAGTGATGAACGAAAAGTGGGGGGCGCTTAAAACTTGCTGCTAATTAATTGTTTATGTCTCAAACTCTTGAAATGCATAGTTTTCTCTCTTCCCAACATTTACGATTGTGTTTTGTCCAGCAGCGACAGAAGACGCAGAGTTCGCCGACCGGAAGAATGTGAAAAGATAACGGTAAACACAAATTTACTAACCTTTCACAAAATAAATAGGTTACCACTTCTTTTTGAATAAAGACACGCAAACGAACTTTCTCCTCGAGAAATTCCCGAAAATGTTAAGGGCACGAGTCTTCTTACCTCGTTATTAAAAACACCGCGTACATAACCAACAAATCAATATAAACATTATTCGAAATATCGACACCAAACCCAAAAAACATTTCAAGATTATTTTTATTGAATTTATTTTACAACAAATACTTAAAAAGAAGCAAAGTTCATTGAATAAATGAAATTTATTATCTATAAATACTTATATTCGAACTTATTAATACTAGTCATATTTTATTTGCCTTGTGTGATTTTTTTAAAAATGTAGCAACAATTTAGAATGGATATTCAGGGTGCGATTTTATTCCGTTGAAAAAGCTGAAATCGCATATTCTCGCTGCTGATCCTTGATCCAGTTTGCGAATATCACTCATATCCGCAATATCTAGCTCCCAATCAAACAGTGATATGTTTTCCTTTATACGCTTAGGATTTGTACTCTTTGGGATAGCGGCTATACCGTTTTGGAGTAAGTACTTGAGGACAACTTGTGCAGGGGATTTGCCATGCTTTTCAGCTACTCGTAGCACTGTCTCGTTTTTCAGCAAGTCCGGAAGTTCATCTGTCTTTCCTAGGAGACGAACTAAACCTCTCGAGCCCAATGGCGAATATGCTGTTACTGTAATTCCTTTGCTTCTACAGAATTCCACCTAAAGTACATGAAAGTATTTTGAAACCTTAGCAAACACTAAATAACATCATTCAAAAGAAAAAGGAATTTTAATGTAAATTTACTGAGTTGTGAGGAGATCAAAAAGCCAGTAAAGGAAAGTCTTGCTTATTGCTTTCTTTTTTTTTTTTGCTGTTCAGAAAGCCATTTATTTGAGAAAGTTTGTCAATTGATGCTAGCTTTCTTATAGAGGAAGCTTTGTTAGGAGCCAAAAATATTAAAAAAGCAATTATACATCTTAAAAAAATTAGAGCATAAAAAATTGTAAGGCGATTTTTTGAAATACAAATGATGAAAATTCAGAACAGGTCAATCCAAAAAAGGGTTTGTCCAGTTTAAATTCATAATTTTTATGATCCCGACTTTAGGAATTGCCAATATCATTGCAATACCTACAATTTTTTCTGTGAAATAATTTTGAAAACGACCATAAATAAAATATCTTAAAAATCCGCGTATTTTGAACGTTTTTCAAATTGTGAAGTCAATTAAGGAGGTTCGGTGACGACTATTGAAGTCAAATCAGTACAAAATTTTCGAAATTGATTCTTTTAAGTTTCATGCATTATAAAACAATAGTGAAGGATGATTTGTGTTGAAGCATGTATATTTAATCTAGTGAAAGATCAATTGTGACGAATTTGCATTAAGATTAACCGATTAACTTTTTTTTTAATGAGACACATTTTTGTTTAGTTTTTTCCAAGTATAATCAGTAATTCTTTATCGATTTAAATGAGTGATGGCTTATTCCTTTTCTCAAAAGATGCTCTATGAATTGACCGCCACGATATTTCATAGTGTTGATAGTTTAATAATTATAGCCTGTTGTTTAACAAAAACAAAAATACATGAATAAACAACAGGCTATAATTTTTAAACTATCAACAGCATGAAACATCGTGGCGGTCAATTCATAGAGTATCTTTTGAGAAAGGGAATAAGCCGTCACTCATTTAAATCGATAAAGAATTACTGATTATACTCGAAAAAAACGGAACGAAAATGTATCCCATTACAATTAAATGTTAATCAGTTAATCTTAATGCAAATTCGTCACTATTGATTTTTCACTGAATTAAGTATACATGTTTCAATACAAATCACCCTTTACTATTGTTTCTTTATTATTAAACTTTAAAGAATCAATTACGAAAATGTAGCACTTATTTGACTTCGATAGTCGTCACCGAACCTTCTTAAGTGTTCAAAAAATCCGCAAAAAAATTGATAGAAAAGAGGAAATTGTTACCATTTCTTTTTGTTGAAAGTAGACATGTACTTCGATCTGTAAATTGGAAATTGGCAATTTGGCAACGGACAGAACTCGGTTGATTTGTTTGCTGTTGAAGTTCGAAAGTCCTATAGCTTTGGTGCGGCCCTCCAACACTTGTTGCTCCATCTCATGCCACAAAAGCACGTGATTCGTACTCGTGTCTATTTTGAATACTCCATTTTCATCCACGGGATGCAAAGCTCCGTTTACATCCTCAAAGGTAAATGGTGTGTGTATCAAGTACAGATCTAGATAATCGAGCTCCAAAGCTTCCAACGATTTCTTTATGCATTTTGCCACATCTTCTGGACGATTGCCATGTGGTGGTAGCTGGAAATTGAAAAAAATTTATCATTCTCAAATAAACGTGAATTTTCAATCACATTTGAGATTAATATCTTTAAATTGTTATATTTTGTACTTGAAGCTAGTTAAACTTTTCTTTCAGCCTTTTCAGATATTCCTTCTAATTTAGCCAGCTTAAACTATTTTTATTTGCATTTTTTATGTTATCTATGCACTTTTTTAAGATGAAATGAAACTATTAAAATTTGTAAAAAATTATTGGTGCACTTTTGATAATTACTTTCTAAAAATAGTATATTTATCCCGGAAGGAGAAAAAGTGTTTGATTTGTGCCGAGAGTAAAGTTTATTCCAAGAGAGCACAAATGTTTTTTTTTATTAGGCTAAAAAGACAAATAAAGAATTCGCAACGATAGCTTTTGTAACAGATTACGATAACGCATTATGCGGTTTTCATTACTTCCGCCGGGCAGAAATGAACCGTTTTCCTTCTTAGGGAGTAATGAAACTGGGTTACGCATGCGTGGGCGTTTAGTTCACGAAATGAGGTTTTTTTCTTGCGAAATGGGGAAGAAAAATCATACACGTGAAATCTAAAACAGTCGATCGTTCAATTATTTACCTTTGTGACTATGAACAGCTCTTCCCGCTTGACTTTTCCAGAGTCCAGCCACTTTTTCAAAACTTTCCCAATCACAGCCTCATTTTCATAAGCTGGTGCGGTGTCTATGTGTCGATATCCAGCTTCCAGAGCATCTTCAAGAGCTTTTGTGAGTTCATCCTCTGTGGCCTAAAAATTATTTATTTATTTATTTATCTACAGCGTTTGAAATATTTTCCGGGTAAAAAGGAGAAAATAGCTTCGTCGTTTAATGAAATAAAGTAATAAAAAAAATCCACGTCAATCTCAAGGTTGTTGTATCAAAGTGATAGTCACAATATACGCAATTGTTAAATTTCCAGTACAATAACGATACATGACTATACATTAAAGTTTCTTGCGTTACGTGAACTTTTTGTTTCTTTAAATTTTTTATGAATGTTTCCTGTTGTGTTGCAGTGTCTATGGAAATATCGATTGACAGAACCACTGTAAATATCGTAAATACGATACATCCTTAACGAATCAACTCTATTAGACATGTATTTAGACTTTATTTATTTTTTTATAACATTGTCTGTTTTTTTTTTGTTAGGGATTAAACCTTCCAGAGCACGAGTTAAAGATTGGACATTTTTCGACAAATCTTCTGAACTTATTAAAAAAAAGTGGCTTAATTTAAATCTCTTCAACCATCCGTAATAATTTCCAATTCGTCATAAAAAAAATATATTACCGCCAATAGGAAAGATGTTTTCATACAAAAATAACATTCGCCAATATGATAATCGCAAAAGAAGCACACGTTGAAATAACTTTAGGTTCTTTAGGTTCTTTAGGTCCTAGAGTGGATTAATTTACCACCGAGTAGATCTATTTTAGCGTGCTATTTTTAGTGTAATATTACATACATGAAATATTTTTACGTGGTATTATATCTCGTACTTATGGTTATTAATTGTGATGTCTCCGGGTTGCCGGTAATAGTTTATTTGGATTTTGAATGGACAACTGTCAGCAAATTGTTGTATGTTTTTGAAAACGTATCAAACTTATGATATTTTTACGCTTTTTTTTTTTTAATTTACACGTTTCAAAATTGGTGTCTCCCTTAATTATCTTGGAATACGGGATTAGACAAAAAAAAGTAACAATAAAAAAGTTAGGTTTTGCCGTAAACTACCCAAAAGAAAAACATGTTCTTTTGATTCCATCAAAAAGTCTATTTTAAGGTAGTTCTGTCGCTTGTTTGCATAAGCACGAAAAAAATGAGAGCAAATTGCAAATCCTTCTGAATGGTATGAAAATCTGAAAATATGCATGCTTTCAAAAGGTACTGAAAAGATTAACTTTGCATAGTGACAATTCCAAGATATTATTAACAAATTGATGAAAAAAAAATTGGACAACAAATTCCCCAGAAACACTTTTCTTTTTTATGGAAATCATTCGCTCATTTTTCCGAATACGTATGAATTTTATTCAGATTCTTAAATTTGCTTCGATTTTCCTTTATAAATAGAATTAATAGTAATAATGTGTGGGAAATTATAAAACTTAAAGCAAATTAAAAAATCTGGAGAAATTCATGGGTATTCAGAAAACTAAGCGATTTTTTAAAATTCATTTGTTAATAATATTTTGGAGACTATTTTGCGAAATAATTCTTTTTAGTACCTCTAATATGTAGAATTTTTAAAGATTTTTATACCATCGAAAATTATTTACAATTTTCTTTCGTTTTTCTCGAATGAGATAAATACCAAGCGACTATTACAAGCGAAAACATTTTTTTCTCCATGGGAGATCTTTAATTTCGCTCTAGATTAAACAGGCTAATAATATTAGAAGCGATAAAAAAAACTAGTATTGTAGATTAGCGCAGAGCATTTCGTTACTTGAAGCGTATCATAAATATAAGATATAGAAAAAAAGAAAAAAAAATAGCAAATGCAGAGTAAAACAATTGTTCTCGATTTACTTACTTGCCAAGTACCAAATCCTAATGCTGGCATATGCTGTCCAGTAGGTAACGTCAAAGTTAACTTTGATGCCATTATACAGCTCTGTACGAGTACACGACCGTTTTAAAACTGGTTGGAAGTTTCTGTGCTGGGTAACTCGAACGGACGGTGCGACGAAGACCAAACCTACGGTTTCCCCACCATACCCGTTCACTTATCAAACATCTGTGTCATTAACGAGGCTTTCACTTGCAGAGAGGGAGACTCAATATTGCATAACGGTATTCTAATATTCCGAATTTTTTTCTGAGACGTTTTACTCAATTAAATTAACTAAGGATTGATAAGGTAATTCAAATATTTGATAATCTGATGGTGAATTAATTTTTTTACCGCGCCCTTTTTTCGGTCTCCGTCAATTTTGCTCCTTTTTTTCGACTTTTTTCATCTACCTCATAATTGATTATATTGAAGTTCCACTAGAACTCTATGTGATTTTTTCCAGATTTTTGAATCTAATATTTTTTAAAATCGCAATTCTTTTTCTAAATGGCCATTTCTCGAAAACTGGAAGTTACTGGAAAAAAATATCTACACATAAAAGCTGTAGTTCTGTGTTAGCTTTTGAATGGAACATTCAAGATAATTTTGACGTTATGGCAACACTCATTTTTTATGAAAATTGGGAATTTTTTTTTTTTTTCTACGGACATTTGTCTTTAGCTGCGAAAATTACAGAGTATTCCTGCAGGACGTCGATATTACAAAAAAAAAATCGCCAGAATAGTACGGTTCGAGGTTCTAGGGTAAAAAAAAGAAATAACAATAAAATAACATCGTTTTCGTACGGTGTAGTGTTATTTCATTCTTCCCTGATAGAACCTTCTTATATCCTTGAGAAAATCATTCAACCACGAAGGTTTATACATGCAAACGTGAGGCGTGATTATTGGTACGATATTTCAGATGCTGTTGACAATTAGTTGAGTCACTTTACGGAAGTACAACGGGTTTTCGTATACAATGTATACTTGCATCAATTGCGGAGTGGAGGTCGAGGAGCTCTACAGAAGATACAGCCCCAGTGTTCTTAAGGTCCTCAAGTGTGTAAGTTTCAAACAATCCGGAAATTAAATTTTATACGGGTTATTCGACCGAATACGAAAATTTTGCTTTTTAATTTTTGGTACTCTTTATTTCATGACTCGATTCACTATATTAAAAAAGAAAAAACCTGAATTAGAAATTTTTTGCTGATCATGCCTAAAAGAAATCACCTACTTTAGTTTTTAAGTGAAAATTCTAACTTTAAATTTTAACGTCGTACAGAATCTGACTGAAGAATTCTGATCTGAAGAAAATCCAAAGTGCGTTTTTTGGTCGAAATTTTTTCGCACTCAATATATATGTTCACATTTGACGACATTTTCGAAATAAAAAATTGTGAAAAAGATTCAAAAAGCCCTTTTTCATATTGTCTATACGTTTTTTTTTTTTTCAATTTTTTTTTAAGTTCAGAAAATTCGCCTAAGAATACACAATTTTTAACTTGTGATCCCCAAAACTTGGTTTATGAATGCACAAAAAAGCATTCATCATTTTTCGAATTTCAAATATTGAAATACTCAGAGAATTTTATTTGTAATTAAATAATTCAAAACCTCTACTTATCGATCACTTATATTTTATTTATTTTATTCTGAATTTTTCGTCTTTTTACTGCCCGGGATTGAATTTTGGAGAGAACGATAAAAAAAATTGGGCATTTTTCAGCGATTTTTCTGATCTTATCGAAAAAAAGGGATGAGCATCGGAAAGGGCTTTTCATACATTTTCAAAACTCTTAGACCTTGAAAATTTCGGCAAGTGTGAACACAAATATTTTTATTGGAAAATTCGGAAATTTTTCTACGAAAAATAGTAATTGGATTTTTCCGATCAAGTTCAGTAAGACGTTAAAATTAAAAGTAAAAATGTACAGTTCAAAGCTTAAATAGATGATTCCCTTTGGGAATAATAAGCAAAAAATCTCAAACTTGGCCTTTCTTCATTTTTAAGTATGCTAAATCGTATAAAAAAAAGATCACCAAGAATTAAGAAGCCGGACTTTCTTCCGATATTTGGAGGAATAACCCATATATTGTGTTTAAGTATCTCAACACTTTAATAAAATCATTACAGAATAAATGTGGCAGTCTAGCGGATAAGTACATCGAATATGATCCGGTTATAGTATTGGTGGATCTTGTACTATTGGAGAAGCCAGCATATCGACACTTGCTTTACAACAGCGGTTTCCAATCTTACTGGAAATTGATGGTAGTTCTGTTGTTGAGCGAATCATTCAGAGTTTGGTCGACTAACGGATCGGACAGTAATCTGGAAAGTGCGATTCAATTGGGTGGTCTAAAAACCGATATTTTCGACGGTGAACGTAGTTTTTACATTCTTCTGGCGCAAACCGCGCTGTCTTTGGGAGCATTTGTCGGCGCGGTGATCGTTGGAACGGAAATTCGATGGTTTTTCTTGCGACGAAGACCCCACAAGTACAAGGCTTTAGATTTGGTCCGGGCTCTTACCGTCGGAGGCTGCGCCAAATTATTGGGACTTTTGGGTCTTGTGTGGCAACACGTTGCTCATGATCCTCACTATGCGCTTATTCACGGTTACACGATGCTCTGCCTGCTCACAGCGTACTCAGGTAATTATTCCCAATCTAATTTATACAATTTTACAGGGTTCAGGATTTAGAACGTTACTTTCCAAAAGTACACTGTTAAAAACATTTTGAAAATGAATATATGTATTAAAAGTTTATTTGCAGAAACAGTATAATAAATTTGATTCAATATGTAGATATTAGAGTGGTCGAAACTTCAGCAATATTTTTACATTTCTTGTTTAACCCAATAAAAAAGATGTTTTCGGTGAGAAGACAATTCTTAGGTAAAATGAAGCTTGCAAAAAATTATTTAAAGGACGCTCGAGAATTTTGAAAATTTTCTTTTTCTTCGATTTTTGTAATCTCTCGACCTCTCATATCACTTTGTTAACGCATTCTTAATTAATGGCTGAAATTTAGAAAAAAAATTGTCATTAAAAGGTCAATTACGAAAAACATTTTGGAATAAGTTAATTTTTTAATTATCATTATCTAACGCTTAGTGTAAAATGTTATGAAACTATTAACGCAAAGCAGTTATTGAACAAAGTCAGTCATTTTTTCATGATGCTGAAGATATCTGCACATTTAATATTTGTGTCAGCCATAACTTTGGGGAATTTTTTAACTATGAACTCAGCGTTGAATAAGTTAAAATCAGGGGTGAGAGCTGAAGAAGAAAATAATAAGAAAAACAAAATTAATTTACTTCAAAATGTTTTCGTCGTTGAGTGACTTTTTGATGATAATTTTTTTTTCAAATTTCCACCATAAACTAGGAATGAGGTAAGGAGATAATATAAGGGATGAGAGATTACTAAAATGGAAGGAAAAAAATCGTTTTGGAAGTTTGCCACATTTTTCCGTGACCTACAAATCATTTTTTGTAAGCTCCATTTTTCGCGAAAATTACTTTTTCACTGAAAACATGTTATTTTAATGGGTTAGACTTGGAAGTGAAAATATCACTGAAGTTTGGGCAACTCTAATCGATATGTTTTGAAATTCCAATAATTATATGATAAATACAACTTTTATGAAATGTTTATGAATTATGCTGTGCATATTAATATTTTTCAACAATTTTTTCATACATTCATTAATATTTGTATACTAAATTTGATATACGCGTATCTGCAAAAAAAACTTTCAATAATTTATATTAATTCTCATATAAACATTTCTAACAGTAAAATTCTTTATCATTAACGTTAATTCGTTACAAAAATATCGCTTGCATTACTGCTTGTGGAACAGTAATGCTTTATTGTCATTTTGACTTAAAATGTACGAATTCCGTGACTTTTCGTGACTTTAAAAAAATATTAATTATGTAACATATTTCTTTATACATGGTTATGATCTTATAGAATGAAGGTTAATAACGAAGCAACGAATGTTTTAGAGAAAACGTTTATTAACGTTGAGTACAAGTAGCTTTCCAAACGTATAGTCGTTCAGATTCGCTATAAGAAAAGAATATAGTAAAACCTCCAACACTAAAAAGGTGTTGGACGAAAGCGCTACTGAGTATGTTTATGTTGTGCTTGGTAAATAACTTTATAAGCTTCGAATATTCTTTGAAGATGGGGAATTTTTTTGTCTCGAATTTTGGAAGCACTTTTTTTTCGTTTTTCGAAAATATTAAAAAAATATTCATGTCATATTCTGTCTAATTGCGGAGTCGATTTTACTGTAATACTATCGAAAATAAAGAAAAGCCACTCGTCGACAGTCGTTTTGCAGCTTAAGGTAGTTCTCCTGTATTGTCTGACATCGCATAAGTTCAAGCAAAATCGCGACAGAATTACGAACTGTTCTCGAAGAAATGAAAATCTGAAAAAAATCTGATGCTGAAGAAATTAATTTGGCATAATAATAATTGAATAATGTTATTAACAAATTACTGAAATAAATAATTGTGCAACAAATTGCCCGGCGACCTAACTTTTTTTTGTTATGAACATGATTTGTTTATTTTTCTGAATACGTGTGGATTTTTTTAGAATTCTATCTGATGTTTGAAAATGACCGTTCTTTCCAAGTGTAAAATTGTAAATCAGAAAAAAATCTGAAAAAATACATACGTATTTAGAAAAATATACAAATGATTTACATAACGAAAAAAAGTTAGGTTGCCGGGTAATTTGTTGCACTATTATTTATTTAAGTCATTTGTCAATAACATTTTTTAATTATTATTATGCCAAAATAACCTTATCAGCATTTTCTATACGCTCGATTTTTTTCAGATTTACATCTCATCGAGAACTGTTCGTAAATTTTGTTTAATTCTCCCTCGAACTAATACGGCGTCAGACCGTACAGGAGAACTACCTTAAGAAAAGGAAATATCTTCGCTCGTTCCAAAGAAATTTCAACTAACATTATTATCGTTTCGTTCTAATAAAAAATTAACGAATTCAGTAACGAAATTTCAATTCCAAATCCTGCGATTTTGAGCCGGTAAACAACTAAATGAAATAAAAATGCCAATTCAGCAATAAACAATTTATTATCCTGCATTAAAATCACATGTATCTATATATATATATTTAATTCATTTAATGAAACTTTGTCTCTACGAAGGAATAAAAGTTTACAGTAATTAATATGCTCACGTCATCGTTACTTTACAGTTGTATGCGAGAGCGGAAGGGGTGGATCGCTGATCGGACTGGCCGGAGGACTTTTGGCTCACAATTATGTATCTAACAGTATTTCTTGGTTGCCTCAGGCTCCGCCCAATATCACGCTAATACAGAATGGGACTTAGCGAAATAAATGATGAAGTTCCTTTTATTTTAGTAAATAATTTTTGATTTAAGCGTCCTTAACCGGAAGTACGTTCCAGCCGAGCACGAGTCTGTCGAAGCCGCAGGAGAATAAATTGCAAACGCCTCCGTCTTCCGCCCAGGCTACTGAACATACCATTCTCCGATGGCCCTGAAACACAGCAAATTAAAAAAACAAATCGTTGCATTCACTTAAGAAGTGGGGGCGGAAGGGAAGCGTCGAGAGTTAACTATTGGAAATAATCGTATAAAAACATCCGGAAAAACTCACCTAGTTGCCGTTTTTTTACTCCTTACAACATATTTCGAACCGAAAACAGAATGTCGATTTTATAGCACTGTCGATTTTTTATAACTCCCAAAAAAAAGTTATATAAAAAGTCTGCCGCGCTTGATTGTTGAGAAGAGTATGCAAAGCACGAAAATTAAATTGGCAGGTCAGAATATCAAAAATTGTAGGAGGAGATACATTGCTTCGAATCGAGAGCGACACATGTTTTTCGTTTTTTAGTACCACAATTTTTTGTCGTTATATGCTGTTAAATTGATACAAATTAGATCCTGTAATTCTGATAGATTTTAGGGATATTTCCAGAAATATGATTTTTTGAAAATTCATTCAGCGTTACGTAGAAATTTCAACGTGCGAGGCGTCTAATCAAATTAGTGAAAATGAGGCGAAAACACGATTGGCAACAAAAAGAGGGATCATATACGGAGCGGCTGAATTCTGGTTACTTTGTAAGTTTTATTGCTATTGATAAGTAGGAAAAAAAACCTGCAAAGTACAGCCTTTCTAACTAAACCTAGGTCACTATAATAAATTTTCAAACAATCATATCTCTGGAAATATCATTCAAAACTATTAATAGTATAGGACCTAATTAGTATTTTTTTTTAACTGCACTTCACGAAAAAGAATCGTAGTACGTAAAAATAATTGAAAAAGTATCGCCCGCGATTCGAAAAATGTATCGGCTCCTACAATTTTCAATATTCTGATCTGCCACTTTTTTTTTCGTGCTTTGCATACTAAACTGAGAGAAATCGTCATAGTACAGTTAACTATAAAGTGACAACTATCGATTTTTAGTCCTTTTATAGTTACAGTGACTATGAAAATAGTTGTGATAACTAATTAAGTGGTAACTATGTTTGTACCAACTACAGATAAATAGTTGTCACTTTATGGTTGCTAATACCATAATTTTCTCTCAGTGTATTTTTAACAATAAGGCGTGGCAGATATTTTATATAATTTTTTTTGGCTATTCTAAAAAATTAACAGTGCTTAAGAATCGATGTTTTTCTTTTGATCCAAAATATATATCATAAAGGGTAAAAAACGGCATCCAGGTGATTTTTTAAAGATTTTTTATACAATTATTTCCAGTAGTTAGATCTGGCTCCGCCTCCTTAATAATTTTATCCGAAGGAAAATGATGATAACTCTATGGCTAATCACGAGAGTACGAAGGACTCTTCTCGTACCTGTCTACTAGTGCGTGGTAACCTTGCCAGTCTCTGTCCGCTGAGATCGAAGAGACGTATTTGTCTGTTGTCGTGAGGAATAGCGACGATACCGCTGCTAGAAACTGCTAAGCGATTCGCTGCACTGTCTCCACGTATTGTAGCCAAAGGACTTCGTATATTGCGCAATTCCCAGACCTTGACACTTCGGTCGTCTGAGCCTGATATTATCTTGTCTTCGCGCGTAAAGACTGCCGATGTAACAGCTCTGTGTGGAAACGGAATAAAAAATATTATTCAGTACGTATTACGTTCTGTGCGGATAATTAACGGAATTATTTTTATCAAATTGGTTCAGCTGCTTTGCCGTTAAGAAAGTAGGCGCTGATATGATATGTCGCTGCGTCTCGAGATAAAGTTGTCATAGGGCTCTGATATTTACATGTTCGAAAGCTGTGTTATTCATTAATTCTCCGCAAAATTACGGACGATTTCTACGTTCGCATTGAACGGAATTTCAAAGCTACACTGTAAAACAAATTTACTTGAAATTTCATGTATCGGTACAGGAAGTTTTTATGCATAAATATATAATATATTTTATATACAAGTCGGGTTTGAAATTAAAGTATGGTACAGTAATTTCAATAATTTACATTAAATTTAATGTAAAAGAACATTACTTTTCATAATCCGCTGTAATTTTACTACAAATTTACATAAATTTTATATCACAATTGTGATTGAATTGAATTAACGATTTTATGCATAAAAACTTCCAGTCTTTTTTTACAGTGTACTAATAATGGGTCGTTAATTTAATGGTTAACGCGCTAAACCGTTGCTAGAAAAAAAAGTATCTGTGGTATTTCATGGTCTCTGTTTATTCCGTGCCTCTAAAGTACGAGGAGAATAAACACGAGTGTTTTGTTAAGAATGCTAGATGATTCGTGCTAAAATTGACCCGAGAATTTGATGTTATTGTTTGTAATTGTATCAGCCGATCAGGAAATGTCACTTTTCACAGTGATTAAATAGTGATAGGAAATTAACGAACTGATTTAAATACAGAATCCGGGAAAATGTTTCAGTTGCAGCTTTACGATATTCGGATATAAATAATTTTAAATGATTTAACGGCATTTGTAGAGCAGATAATTATCATTTCTCTTATACGATTTTTATTTCAAGGAGAGCCGTAAGTAAATTCTGCGAGAAATGATTTTAAGAAAACACGTCCGCTAAACGCTGCTCCTATAAGTGGCAATTTCAGAGTGGTTTTGAAGCAATATCAAAATATTTACGAAAACGTAAGTTTCTGATCATGGAAACAGAATCCACCCGAAAGAGAAGAATGTGCGCTAACCAAAACACTCCTTAAACAACCAATTACATGTATGTATTACTTTACGAAAGATCGCGAAAAAAAATTAATATATGGAGATTGGGGTGTCGAATTTTTTTTTTTCCATTTTGCATCGTTTTAATCTATAGTTTGTACCTTTAAGCGACTCTTCTCAAAATTTTAGCGCGATAAAAAATTTTTTAGAGGTAGCTCAAACGATTTATAGATTTCCCATTTGATTAATACGTAGATGAATGCGACTCTCAATAAATTCATGTCCCTAAATTACAGATACGATATATCGACGTTCGCGTATCTTTTTCCAAGGTTCAACTGGGTTAGACTGATGTAGACAGAGTTAGGCAGGGTTTAACAGGGTTAAACGGAGTTAGGCACGGTTAGACTGGGTTAGAAAGAGTTAGACAGAGTAAAACTGGGTTAGACAGCATCAGAGCGAGTTAGGCAGAGTTCGACAGAGTTAGGCAGGGTTAGACTGGGTTGGCAGGGTTAGGTAGAGTTACACAGAGTTAGGCGGTGACGATTTGAGTAACATTGTATACATATTTAAAAAAGTTACTGGATCTCTATTCCATTAAATGCTATAAAAGTAATGGGAGATGTATCGCTGATCCATTGAAAATGAGAAAAAAAGGGGTTGAATCTATGTTCCTCTAAACATTTAAAAAGTAATGGGTGCTAGATCTCTGGTCCATTACTCATTAAAAAAGTAATGAATGCTGGATTCAATTTCCATTGTCCATTAAAAAAAAAAAAGAATGCATTATTTTTACATTAAAAATTCCACAACGCTGTTCGAAAACATCGTAAGATTTTCAGTAATCGGCTATCTCCGCTTAAATCTAAAAGAAGAATTTCTCGTTTCGCTAGTTTAGTTAAGTTGACCGAAAATTGCCATCGATTTCAATGATTCGATTTCCTTATTACAACTCCATGTATCTTTGACCCGATCGATTGGATAATGCTATCAACGAAATATTCCATTATTTCGATCGTATATTTGATTGAGTGTACCCAACATGGGTTTCATAAGCAATTTCTTTGGTTGAACTGACCGTACGTAAGCTTGAAAAGACTGTATTATAGTATATCGTGAGAAACAATGAATTTAATATAAAAAAGGAAAGGTTCGTTCAATTAACAAAAAATATTGTAAGTACTCACTTTTGTCAAATGGAAACTAGATAAATATATTTTTTCAATTTGTAATATCCTTTGGTATGCCTCAGAAACTTAGGAAACTTGCCTCCTGGTCAACAGCTAGCGCGCAAACCAGTGAACGGCTGAGTGATCACCTACTGTGGTCAACCAGGAAGCTGGACACTAGGACCTTAAGGTTCATTTTCAACCGTCAACGAACGAATAGACTCCTCGGTATCCGACCTCAAGGCAGCTTTGCAGTGTTGTATACGCTGAGGCTTCAAGTCACTTACGAGAATCGCTTCGGCTGCTCGCCATCTAGCGGAGCATTGTGCATCAGTGTTGCGTATAATGCCACTAGATGGAGAATAAACAGAGCGTTTCTCGCGAGCGTTTGGTGCCTCAGCATATATAAGACTCCTAAGTTGTCCTGCATTTGACTACACACGAATGGTGTTGCAGACATTTTTTACAGTGTTGAATTCACGATAAAAACTTCACAACAGTAACAAATGTGATGAAAAAATTGCAAGTTGCATTCCTATTCAAGCCTTTAGTAACTGTTTGTTGTTATAGAATAAAAGCATTCAGTCGCATGCATTCTATAATAGGATCATTTCAAATTTATCCGCTATTCCATTTGGCTCTATCGATTGGTTGAAATAGCGATTTTTTTAACAAAACTAAATGTGTGGTTAAATCAACCTCGTTGTCTTCTCAACCCTGACAGTGCATATGATGAAATCGAAGAAAAATATTTTTAAATCAATTTAGTTGTAGTTTATGTCAAACCAATATTTTGCTTTATACTGTAGACTCAAACATGCCAGTTTTTTAAAAAAACAATCAGTATAGTTGATTAAAATATACCTCGTTTGATTCAAACAATTTTCATATGAACGCACCGACAAGGTTGATGTTACTAAACTTTTTTCTCGGTGTACAGATTCTTACTCAGTGTGTCCTTGGAACACGGAGACGGGATGAATAGGTTCTCTGAAGTCCCAGAGTCTGAAGGTGCTGTCTCGACTGGAGGTAACGCAAAGTCGTTGCGCATGATGCGTCGAGACGTGAGTTAATTCTTGATCATGTCCGCAAAGCGTGTGAATAACGTCTCCTGTCTCAGCGTCATAAAGATTGGCCGTTCTATCCCAAGAAGCTGTGACTAGTTGTTCGGCGCCTGGGAGCCAATCGGCGGAAATGACAACGCCGCTATGACCGATTAATTCTCTAACAGGAGTCCTTAAGGTCGGCGGTTCCTCGAGTTCATCGCCGCCGCAAACGGCGTTTGTCGGAGTTCGGTCTGTGTTCGACAAATCCTCAGACGACGATTGGCGCTTTGGAATATCCCAATTAACGGCCGCTTGCCAAACGTGGGCCGAACAATCGCCGCTGGCCGTAAGAGCCAAATCTCTCGTTGGATGAAAACGCACGGAATTAACGGAACCGCTGTGTCCGATATATTGGAGCAAACAACGACCGCTTTCCATTCCCCAAACACGAGCCGTGTGATCAGCGGACGCGGTTGCTATTATCGGCTGACCAGAACGACCGACGGAAACTTCCCAGACTCCGTCTCTGTGCCCGGCGTATTGTCTTTGCATACTGCAGGTCATTGTAGGATTTTTGAAACTCGAGACTATTTTACTCGTCTGAGCTTTGAGCTTGTGGGATGTCTTGACTTTTTGCGCCGAACCCGCACTCGATACTGCAATCAAATCATTTTGAAATGTGGAATAACTCGAAATTTTATCGGATAAGCGTTGAGTTAATGTTTACATTTTAAATTGAATCAAAATTTGTCGAGTTATGGGAACGAGATCTCAGATGTATTTTAACTCAGAAGAATCTTTTAAGCTAGATCATTTTAAGTTAATTTTTAAAGCTTCTACAGATTTTTTTTTAGCGCGTCTACCTGTAAATTATTCGCAATTTTCATTGTCTTTCGGGCTTGGAAATTTACAATTTAAGCAATTGAAGAAAATTTTTTTTGGAGTTACCAGGAGTCAATTTTGGACTTGGAAGAAATTCTTTTGGATGATGAAAGTTTTAATTAGGGTTTGGGTGGAAAATAAAGAGTCGCGTTTTCAAATAATTTGATAAAATGTTGAAATCAAAGGATCAACTATGTGATCATCAGAATAGTTAAAACGCTGTCCGACATTTTCTCGTGACCCGTAATTCTATTCTTTTTCTTAATCTCTTAACGAATTAACACTCCATTTTTTCATAGTAATTCAATTGGGGGCAAAAATTATAAAGTGATTTCTTAAAAATTGTACGAGCTCTAGCATAATAATGTCGGCAATTCTTTCGTCCGCGAAGACAAAGCTTCTTATCTTTAAAAGCAATAACATAGATTAAAACCAAACAAATACAAAACAGTAATTTAAATCAACAAAATTGGAAAATTGATTTTAACCAAACACATTTTTTTTAAACTCATTGCAACCAAAAGAAAAAGAGACAAAATATTGATTAATGCAGAAAACAATGTAACAACTGATTGGAACAAAAAAAATGTGATACAATTAGTTGATACCAAACAATATAAAGACCTTATTAAAGCCAAAAAATATAATCCTTATTAATCAAAAGTATAAACTATATTTGAAAAGCAAGATTTCTGAATTGTTTTTTATTTCTGAAGAAGCTTTCAATAAGAAATTGGCGGATAATTTTACGCTACTGTTAGAGCCTTCTACAGCTATGTTAAGCACATCTACCTGTAAATTATTAACAATTTTTCATTGGTCTAAAGGCTGTGCAAATTTGAAGTTCAAGCAATTGAAAGAGCATTTTTTTGTTTTTACCAGGAGTCCATGTTGGACTTGAAAGGAATCCACCTGGGTTGTGAGAATTGTAATTAGATTTTGGCTGATAAATGCAGAGTTGCGGCTTTTCAAGTGATTATCAATATTTTTTACAAAAATACAAATTCTGTTTAGTTTTAGTAGAAATATATAAACATCTAATTAAAAAAGCTGTTTCCTTGCAATTTAATAGACAACAAAAAGAAAAGTTTGTTTTTAATAAGATGACAAAATTTAGTAAGACATTGAATTACTATCTTTCAAGTCACCTAGAAAAAGTCATAAGCAAAACGATTCCGGAAATGATACATTACTTTTAAAAAATTTCAAATTAAAACCTCATTAAATACATAACGAGCATTATAATTTTGCAATTTTGTCAAGACGAACAGTGCGCCAGACTGGTGTGAGATAGAAAATAAAATTTTTCACTTTTTGTAACTTTTAGATCTAACCAGAGAACAAATCGCGTGTTTGATGTCTTATTTTATCTGTTGAAGAATGCATTCTAGGATGTGCAAGAATGTTCATTTAACGTCTCTTTGACAAAGCTATCATTTTAAATGCGTAAATAAATGTTTCTTCATTAAAAACTCATTTAATAATTAGCAACGGCAAATTCAATTTTCATTGAATCCAGGATCGCGAAACATATCTTAGAATGCTTTCTTCGACAGATGAAATAGACATTGAACACTAAAATTTGTTTCCTGCTTTGATCTGAAATCTACGACTGGTTAAACATTTTACTTTTTCCATCACACCATTTAAGTGCACTGTATGTCTTCACAAAATTACAGAATTGCAATGCTTGGTATGTTTTCAATAAATTATAAATGAAACATTTTTGAAAAAAAGGATATCATTAAAAAAAAAAAAAATTAGATCCTGACTTTTTTAAGGTGACTCAGTCTTCTGGAAAAAAAACAATTATGACTTTTTTCAAGTGATTTCCCTTCAATAAATAAGTTCCATGAACCCAAAAAATTGAAATTTCATGACGAATTGAAGAGTTGCAACTCCAACTGAACATACCCGAAGAAACTATACTTACCCTTTGGTTTGAATGTATTTTTTGAATCTGTATAGTCCGTAAGATCTCCTGGAGGTAAGCTACGTTCTCCAGAGCCGTAGCATTCCCGTTCGAGTCTTTCGTTAAGCGCGTCAACCTTTTCTTGCACTGTAAGCAATATAATTGAATATAAAAAACCGTCCGATAACAAAGTCTAACAGATTTTTGCTTACATCCGATATTCTCCATGCAGACCATCTCGAATTCCTTTTGAATCTGTTGAAAGAGATCCAGCAGTCGTGAGTGAACGGCTGGAGGTATTGGACTGTCGTCGATGTCAGAGCGAAAGCTCACATAATGCAAAGCCATTGGTTGCAAAGGTGTGGAACCGCTTTGGCTCATTTGTGATTGAAACTCGGTATCCGTGCTGCTCTGTACTCTCGGTATCGAGATTCTCTTCGATTTTCCACTGGCTTTGTTGCCAGTCGAAGTTGGCGGCTCTCCCGGCATATCGTTTAATATTCTCCGCAGTATCGTCACTATTTAACGCACACCTGTCTCGCCTTGTTATTATTTATTGAACTTGACACCGTCGGGCGCATTTACCTATTTACGATTACCAATACGACAATATCACGGCTATCGAAAGGATCGATAGACTCCTGTCATTCACTCGGTATAATAATAACACTTTGTAAACGTCAATGGTCACGATTATTCATGAATCAGCTGTGGTTATCTTGCTGCACGTCAATGAAACTGTAGATATAGTTTTCGCTACAGGGCTGCCAATTTTGAGAACCTTAATCCCTATTCTAATCAACTCTGCTACGAATTTATTAGATGGAGTTATATTGTTTCTGAAGAATTGAATAATTCAAATTGATTTATTAATGTCATATGCAAAATACGAAAGTTTTCTGCGGCAATTTACTCCGTTTTTATTAGGATTTGACCTCGACCTCTCGAATTTGATGTAATTTTTTCTGGACTTGGAATGCACCAGTTTTTTTTATTTCTTTTCTATGGC
This sequence comes from Tromatobia lineatoria, assembly GCA_949699805.1. Classification (NCBI taxonomy): domain Eukaryota; kingdom Metazoa; phylum Arthropoda; class Insecta; order Hymenoptera; family Ichneumonidae; genus Tromatobia; species Tromatobia lineatoria. Next base: position 3,676,880 of record OX453036.1, on the reverse strand, counting down.
AATTTTTTTAAATTACTATTTAAGTTACATATCGAATGCTGTAATTTGGAAATCTTTGAAAATTCTGAAGAATACTTTGATCAATATCAAAATTTTCTAGCTTATGGCTAAAGTTGACAAGATCTTTCGTCTTATAGTTTTTAAGATTTTTTTCAATTAAAAAGATTATTTAAAAATAGGAAAATAAAGGATGCAAAGTAGAACCTTGCATAGCTTCGTCATTATATTTCGATTTTTACAAAGCAACCTCTAAGAGGAAGTATGATAATTTATTTTGGCTTCTTTATAGAGGAAGCTTTGTAAAAAGCGAAATATAATAAGGAAGCGATGTGCAAGGTTCTGCTTTGCATCCTTGTTTTTCTGTAAAACACGATAGTAACTAAACTCATATTATAATGTTGATTTAGTTCAATTAATTTTCAAAATGATCGGTTGACATGCTAAGAAAAGAAGTACAACAGATTATTTAATGCCCGGAACGATTACTGAAAGCGAAATAAAAATAAGCGCACACTCTTGCTTTGAGAAAATGTAATGAGAACGAACGGTACAGAAACTCTCTCGAATACTCTATCTCCTCCGTTTTTTCCCGAAGAACACGATCAAAACCAGTGTGGTGGTCTAGTCGTTGGAGTACTGGCTTCTTAGAGCAGAGCATCGGTAGGTCGCCGGTTCGATTCCTGGTGCCATCAAGAATTTTCGTCGAAAAATAAAAACATGGACGTGATGAAGCTCCAGATGTATACGTGAGACACACAGGTAACTGTGGGGGTCACATGTATACAGCTGTAGTCTGTGTTTACATTCTCGACGAAAATCGTGACGTAGCTCCGGTGCCTAATACGAGACCGACTATATCGGCATAAGGTCTTTCCGCAATGTTTTCCTATGCCCTTAGCAGAAATGCTATGGCAAACGCGACGTAGAGAGGGAAGTCGGATGCGGCCGCATGGGGGCCTGGTTACTGATCCGGACCAGGCCCTCAGGGGGGACTGGCTATCCCTCGTGGAAATCAGACGATCTTCAGTAGACCTCGAATAGACTAATGCACTTTTTGCAAGTTTTAGACTCAATTTATACTTGTTTGCAACTTTCCAAACACAGTTCATTCAGAGTCACTTTAGTGCAACTAGAGCAACGGTCGCGAAATGGTTGCACATAAGTAACTCCTGTTATAGGTTATAAAAATGTAATTGTTAGACCTAGGATAGACTTTGACGCAACCCTTCTGTAAAATATTTTTACAGCGTCGTTTTTTTGCAACCTTTGCAACCATCGCTTAATGGCATGCCACCTCTATAAGTACCCAGATAGAAAAACGTGCCGTCCAGTGCCGCACGCTATGTCTGCACGGTGCAGTTAGATGCTTTCAAATGAGACGGCACTGTGACAGCACGGCGTCCCGATTGAGCACTGTGCCTGCACGGTATCATAACGTCTTGCAGAGGCACGGCGTACTGGAACCGTGGGAGCACTGATGCAGCTTCAGCACGCCGTGCCGTCACTATGCCGACACATTTGAAAGCAACGAACGGCATTGTGCCATCACGCCGTGCCGTTTCGTGGTGCCTGTGTGGTCTCACCGTGAACCTTAATGGCTATTTGGGTAACATTATTTGTTAACTTGACTTCTTCATATGATGACGCTTTGTGGAAACCTTACAAATCTCGACTGCTCTAAAAAACGTTATTCGATCGTTTTTTCGGTTATCGAAGCATTAACAAAAAAAAAAACAAACAAATGACCGAGTAACGTTTTTAGACGTTTTTCTTCTGAAAATGATTCCTGGTGCCATCGAAAATGTTCGTCGAAAAATAAAAACATGGATGTGATGAAGCTCCAGATGTATACGTGAGACACACACAGGTAACTGTGGGGGTCACATGTATACAGCTGTAGTCTGTGTTTACATTCTGGGCGAAAATCGTGACGTAGCTTTGGTGCCGTGAGACGAACTCGAGACCGGCTATATCGGCATAAGGTTTTTCCGCAATGTTTTCTTATGCCCTTAGCAAAAATGCTATGGCAAATGCGACGTAGAGGGGGAAGTCGGATGCGGCCGCATGAGGGCCTGGTTAGTTATACTTACTGATCCGGACCGGGCCCTCAAGGGGGACTGGCTACTAACCCGGGCCGACCCTGTAATGGGCGTAATGCTTGCAGACGGGGGGAAATGCGAATTAAAAAAACGATGGAAACCCGTGCTTTCCGAAAATTTCATTGGGAAGCAAGGATTGAACTATTTTATACAACATAAATCGCTACTTTTCGCAATGTAGATTGTACGAAATCACTATGAAAATATGTTATCATTCATCATTTTTGGGATATATCTGAGATATTTTTTCTGTTCATCATGAATCTGGCACTCACTCAACTTCTAGCTCGATATTTCATGGAAAAAATTTCATCTAAAAAAAAAATCGAAATATTCGAAAAAATCAAAACTTCATAAAATTTCAACAGTTCAACCGAACTTAAACAGATTTAATAGGGATCACCGGTGTATAAAAACTGACATTCTCACCAATTTGGAGCTCAATATCTCAAAAATTGAAAGAGTTATCGTTGATGCAGACATTTTTGAAAAAGTTTAAAAACGCGTCAAAATTCAACGATCAGCGGGACTTTGACGAAAATTAGTATGAACAATGAGACTTGGCCCCTCTATCTATTGTGCAAATTTTAGCTTGACATCTCAAGGCATTCCGGAGTTCTAGAGGTTTGAATTTTTCACGTAACGCACCCCGAAAACTGAGGAGAGTGAGAGATACCCGGTGCGCATATATCTCGAAAAGAAAACGGATAAGATTACGGTGCGAGTACTACGATTACGTTTAAAAGTGAAAGTAAATACAAGTACGATTTACGATATATTTAGGCTATATTCTTTAACGATACCGAATTCTAGTATTATTAATAAAGTGATATTTTCTCTGCAACCACGCGTCAACCCTTCTTTAGAGAACGCGCATCCTGACCCCCGGTAGATAGAATAACGCGCATAGCGGTCGTGCGAACACACACACACACACACACACACACACACACACACACACACACACACACACACACACACACACACACACACACACACACACACACACACACACACACACACACACACACACACACACACACACACACACACACACACACACACACACACACACACACACACGCACGCACGCACGCACGCACACGCACACGCACACACACACAATTTTTCTAAAACACTTTTTCCAATGTTTTGGACCATTTTGAGTGTCCTGACATGAAAATCTCGAAAACAAAAAATTTCCCGGAAACAACCCAGATAGACATTTGGCAGCACAGTGACGGCATAGTGGCGGAACTAGCTGCACAGCGTGCTGTCAGAAAGCTGTTATCTGCGACCGCATTAAGGAGCATTCTAACGGCACAACGCACCTGAACGAGCACACTGCCGGTGCATCTGCGGCACATCGTGCTAATTCAGCGAGTTGCACGATGTGTTGCAACTGTGGCGGCAAGGTGCTCGTTTCGGCACGTCGTGCCGTAAGAACGCTGCTTAATGCGGTCATAGATTACAGCTTTCTGACAGCACGCCGTGCACCCCGAACTGCACGTTTGTCTTATTGGTAAAGCTTCCTCTACGAGGAAGTAAAATTAATCCACTACAGGCGATTGGTCAAATGTTCATTTGTGTCAAAGCGGGTTTTCCAGCATTTTTTTAGATTTTTAAGAAATTTTTCATATTTTTTCGAACTACGCACATTTTTATTTTTTTATTTTTTCAAAGTGGTATATCGAATGCCATAATTTAAAAATCTGCAAAATACTGCGTTGAACACCAACATTTGCTAGCTTATTGCCAAAGTGGGCAAGATTTTTCCTCTTATAGTTTTTAAGCTTTGATTATTCTAAAATTTATTATTTTATCAAAAAATATTGAGAACTATGAGTTGACATGGAAAATGATTCCGAAAATCATTCCTTCTGGTTTTTGAAGATAGTTGAAATAGCAGCTTACATAGCCGTCGAGACGTTTAATGATAAGGAACAACATCACCTGTATATTATACTACCAACAACGTGCTTGCTCCGCTCGCACTTTTTTCCTTCCATTTATGTTTTCTTATGGCTAAAAATGATCTTTGCATATCTATATGATTCGCGACTTCAGCTGATATTATTTCTGCTTCAGTGTTTCGATATAATCGACGTTCGATGTGCCAATTTTTTTTAGTACCGTTTTTTTACGAAGAAAAATGAGAGGAAAAAAATCTATTTTCGGACGAAAAATGCATTTTATTCCACAATTCTGAAAAAGCAGCTATTTAAAAAGCGCGCCACGCATATGATCCTGCAGCGATTATGACAGTCTGAAGTTTGTTGCTTTATTTCAAAGCCATCGACGACCAATCGGAATGCTCGAAAGTCGGCTCCAGTTTCGATATTTCGACTTCTGATGTTCCATGTCTATTGGATGAGATGATGAGTGTACTGAGACTATTAATTGAGCTCAATGCCTATGCCTATGCCGAAGGAGGATGCAGAGGGTATCACGATCTTCGATTGGAGAGCGCATGGGACTTTAAACGTGTTTTTTTCAAAACGGTGTTTTTAAAGTCGGTGAGCACGATTTCTCAATAACGGCTCAATCGATCGGTCTGCTATTTTAACACAACCTTCTCAAATATATTCTTTATGTATTGATCGAAGGAATAAAATTCCCGATAATTATTTTTATTCCTGTTAAACAATTCAACGAAATTTTTTTCGAAAATTGGTATTTTTTATTTTTGGAGCCACCATTTTGTCAAAAATCGAAATTCCTACTATTTCTTCGATATACCTAGATTTATCTTACAATCAATAGAGTCTCTTTGGTTTTTCCATTTTAGATAATTCAGTGATTAGATAATCTAGATAATGTCAGATACTTTTTTTTGTACGAGTTCCAGAAGATCGTCTACAGGAGCCATGTAAATAAAAATGCCGATCTGAAGTTAAAAACAATCACTACATTTATTAATACTTCTTGTGTTTGTCAAATAAAATTTCCTGTTACTGCCACAAGTCTCCATGTAGAAAAGGTCTGATAAAAACTAATAGAAATGAGCGAAAACCGCATAGATTCAGATGAAATCTTATATCAGACCTTTTCAACAGGGCTGCAAAGTCTTCTTCTTTGTCTATTGGCCTGGCTGCCTTTTCCTTAGGTTTAAGCCAGGCTAGCCACTGGTATAAAACGTACCGGCTAAATTTAAGTCTACAAAGTCTTTTTCTTCTACTTGATTGGCTCCGTGGCACCACACGAGGGGCAATCTGATCTGGCCACAAGGTAAACCGTACCAGTCAATTCTTGTAAAGCCTATAAAGTAATAATAATAGCTCGTCTGATCTGTTCTTACCTGACCAACATAAAGTCCCCATTCAACGGAGTCGGGTGCCTTTTCCTTAAGTTTAAGCCAGGCTGGCCACTGGTATAAAACGTATCGGCTAAAGTTAAGTCTACAAAGTCTTCTTCTTCTACTTGATTGGCTCCGTGGCACCACACGAGGCGCAATCTGATCTGGCCACAAGGTAAACCGTACCAGTCAATTCTTCTAAAGCCTATAAAGTAATAATAATAGCTCGTCTGATCTGTTCTTACCTGACCAACATAAAGTCCCCATTCAACGGAGTCTGGTGCCTTTTCCTTAGGTTTAAGCCAGGCTGGCCACTGGTATAAAACGTATCGGCTAAAGTTAAGTCTACAAAGTCTTCTTCTTTTATTTGATTGGCTCCGTGGCAACACACGAGGGGCAATCTGATCTGGCCACAAGGTAAACCGTACCAGTCAATTCTTCTAAAGCCTATAAAGTAATAATAATAGCTCGTCTGATCTGTTCTTACCTGACCAACATAAAGTCCCCATTCAACGGAGTTGGGTGCCTTTTCCTTAGGTTTAAGCCAGGCTGGCCACTGGTATAAAACGTATCGGCTAAAGTTAAGTCTACAAAGTCTTCTTCTTTTATTTGATTGGCTCCGTGGCACCACAGAAGGGGCAATCTGATCCGGCCACAAGGTAAACCGTACCAGTCAATTCTTGTAAAGCCTATAAAGTAATAATAATAGCTCGTCTGATCTGTTCTTACCTGACCACCATAAAGTCCCCATTCAACGGAGTCTGGTGCCTTTTCCTTAGGTTTAAGCCAGGCTAGCCACTGGTATAAAACGTATCGGCTAAAGTTAAGTCTACAGAGTCTTCTTCTTCTACTTGATTGGCTCTGTGGCAACACACGAGGGGCAATCTGATCTGGCCACAAGGTAAACCGTACCAGTCTATTCTTCTAAAGCCTATAAAGTAATAATAATAGCTCGTCTGATCTGTTCTTACCTGACCACCATAAAGTCCCCATTCAACGGAGTCTAGCACCGGCGTCAGTGAATTATCGCAAAGTCGATAATTGTACTGTCGTCAAGTTCAGGTCAACGAATACCTAACACACCTTTTCAAGGGTTCGGCGCTGAAGGTAATATATCGTGGATTACGGTACGACTTATATTTGGAATTATAATTACAACTGCATCAACAGGTGTCCCTTTACGATCGAGTGTTGTCTCGACCAGTCCATCGCACCACGCCAACACCTGATGCCTAAATTCCTAGTGAAGTGTCAAGACAATAGTGTACAAGCTTTATGTGCAGGGGAATAACCTGGATTACAAGGGTGATAATATCGCGGCAATTGAACGTCACAATGGTGACGATGAGTGTCGCGGTAGTGGCAAGTGGCTGCACGTTCGGTAGTAATCACGCTTAAGGCCTTACATACGTCGAGAATTTTCGAAAAATCATCGATTTTTTTACAGATTATTATTCCTTATAGTCTTAGGCGTATTTCTGTGTAAGTTGATTGCAAAAATTCTCCATAGATCGAAAGTTATTGTAGAAAATGTGACTGCCCGACGAAAGGGTCTGACGCGCGTCTACCTGCGTACACTGTAAAAAAAGATTGTAAATTTGATGTACTTATGTATATGAAATTTACAAATTTTGTGCATGAAACTGTGATTCATGTACCGAGTGCTGTAAATTTACAAATCTATCGTGAAATTAATGTACCTGCATTGGAATTTAAGAATATACAAAATTGTAAATATACAAAACTTGATCAGTAACTGTATTATATGATAAGTTTTTGAAAATTCCTGCACTGCAGTCGATTTTTGTAGGAAAATCACCTAACTTTACGAATATCTTGTAACTTAAATTTCAAACACCCACACTGTAAAAAAAGACTTGAAATTTAATGTACTTATGCTTATGAAATTTAAATACTTTGTACTTGAAACTGTGATTCAAGTACTGAGTGCTGTAAATTTCCATTTCGTTTCCGAAATTAATGTACCTAACTGTAAATTTAAGCAATATTTATTGGGAATTTACAAATCTTGAAACACGTATACAATGTTTTATATTCGTGTTCTGCTACTGTAAAAAAAAGTTGATAATACGCTGTTAAAAATGTCGGTAGCAGTAAAAAATGAATATGTCAATGATAAGTACGGTTAAGAGAATAATATATGTATAACTCTTATGCCATTTTAATATCCAAAACTGCCAAGTCGTTGGTAGCGTTCGTGCGTTGTTAGGTACTTAGATAGGTAGTTCGTAGGTTCAAACCCCCAGGTAGACGAAAAATTTCTTTAGCAGAAACCAATACCCGACAATTTCTAATGATGTAAAATGTCTGAAAAAATAATGCCTGAGTAATAGTTCTATTTTCTTTTTATTGTTTTTAAACCCATTTTAAATTTCCAACATATATGTGATTGAATTTTAAGGTACCGTTTTGCAATAAAAGATCTATGACGTACATTAATTTTATGTACCATAATCAGAAATATTTGACGCGGTACATGAAATTTCAAATACAAAGTCACTGCTACTTCAATAAAATTCAAATTATTTTCATGTGTCCTAAATTAGAATTTTCGACACATTGGTGCTTGAAATTTAAGAGACGGCTTGCGAATAAAAACTTCCGGTACCGGTACTTTAATTTTCAAGTAGATTTTTTTTAGAGTGTAAAGTTGTTTGAAGCAGCTGGCCTTTACCCTCGGGCCCTTTTAGTCGACCGATTCTTTTGTTATCCTACGATACGTGCAGGTCGATTAGAAAAAAATAAACAACAACAATTGTTTACTGACAAGGAAGGCGTACAATATGAAGCTGGAATGGGAGATTAGACGTAAGTTGATAAAATAAATTTAAAAAATTCATAAACTTCTTGCTCCAGTCGTGCTCTACTTCAAGCGAAACGCACTTGAAACTTTAAACGCGTTTTTCTCGAAACTACTTTTTTTGACACGGTCTCCATGATAACTCGTACAGTTTTTAATATTTTTTAATGCTTTTTTTTTTAAATATTTGGAATTGTTATTTCTATAATTTATTGAGCCGGATTTTTGATATTGCAATTAGAAAATTTTATAAACACAATTGAAGTGTGACATTTTTGACACAAAATTAACATTGTTTTAAACTACCGTAAATTGTTTAATTTTTCGAATTTCAAAAATCCGGCTCGACAGGCTATAATTACAATCTTATTTTACAAGAATTTCTTTACATTTTGCAGATCTGTCAACATTTGAAGAAGAAATGGTGCCGACCGTGAAGCAATTTTTTTTACACTGTTTAAAAAATGCGATTATTCATGTTGTAATTTTTGAAAAAAAAAAATGAAATAAATTTTTTTACAAAGTTAACACAGTAATTAACAATGTGTAAGTACTTTTTTTTATCAATTTCTATTTCTATCCCTTCTAAAAACCGTTTTTCTTTTGGTGCGTTTTCGGTACCGCTGGACGTATGTAAGACCTTAAAGAGTTTTGAAAGATTTGTTCCGTCGATGTTAAAAGTTCCTATGGGACGGAAAATATTTTTTCTATATATTCGCGATGAAGTCGTCCTTCTGACGGCGATAAGGAGAACAAATCACCTAAAAAATGAAAAAAAATTTCTTCATTTCGAATGATATCCTTTGAAAAAATGTTGTACTATATTTCATTGAATACATAACAAACATCATAATTCTGTAATTTTGTAAAGACGTACAATGCACAAGAAAGGTCTGAGGTCATAAGTAAAAATTTTCAGTTGTAGGCTTCAAATTAAAGCGGCGCTTCCATTTTAGTGTTGGATATCTAATTATATCTGTCGAAGAGTGCATACTGGATTAAAAGTAGTGATTTTAGATGCAGAGAAAATTAGATTTACTGTATAACCAATTGTATAGTGATTTTGCAATGAAGAAAGATTTAATTAAGCATTTAAAATCAAAGCTCCGTCATAAAAATTTAAAACAAAAATTGCTATCAATTCGAATATTCGAATTTGCGATAAATTCGAATATTCGAATTTGCGATAAATTCGAATATTCGAATTTGCGATAAATTCGAATATTCGAATTTGAAGTGTCGGCTGATTCGAGTATTCGAACCCTTTGAAAATAATAGTAGCACTACTTATCGCAGATTTCCGTAGCTTAGTAAGTTAAACCGATATACAACCCAGTAAACACAAAAATCGGTTTCGTTGCTGCTCTATTACAATTTCCCACTCAGCAATGTAACTGTTATGTAACAACAGTGTTATGTAATTTTTCTACAAAAATCGACTGCAGTGCAGGAATTTTCAAAAACTTGTCATATAATACAGTTACTGATAAAGTTTTGTATATTTACAATGAATTTCTCTTAAAGTCCAATGCAGGTACATTAATTTGACGATAGATTTGTAAATTTACAGCACTCGGTACATGAATCACAGTTTCATGCACAAAATTTGTAAATTTCATACATACATAAGTACATTCAATTTACAACCTTTTTAAACAGTGCGGTTTTTTTTTGCAAAAAATCACCCGGTCTTTTCCGAGATAAAACAGTGGTGGTTAAGATTGCTAGGGAAATCAGCCACGCTTGATGGAGGAAATACATTTATTCGAATCAAGGGCGATCTATTTTTCACTTTGAAGTGCTACTATTTTTTTTTTTGTAAGCGCACTTCAATTGATACAAATTAGGTTCTGTAATATTAATAGCTTTGATGAATATTTCCAGAGAAATGATTTAAAAAAAAATTTTATCTCTAGAAATCGTCGCCTTACAGCCGAAATCGGAACCACCGAACGCTAAACGGGAGTAACCCCCAATTACCTTCGTTGCAGAAAACTGTATTTGAACCGTGGCCACGAGATCCATAAGAAAAGTGCTTCTATGTAAGTCTGAATTCGTTGTCTATAGTCAACGGACTAACCGCATGAGCGTCTGCTTACAAATTATTGTAGCAAGCCGGTTACGTTGTCTCGCATTGTGAGCACATAACCTATAATCTCGACGTTTTGCTAACAACAACAACTTCGTAATCATGGTATGTATAATATGTTAATATATTTTTCATAATTTTTCACTGTAATAATTGACAAAATTAATTAAATATTTTTTAAAATTTATGTTACAGGCTCGTAATGCAGAAAAGGCAATGTAAGTAGTAAATTTTGTACGCGATTGTACATATCGCGGGAAAAACAATTATATATGATACAATGACTGTATATGTTTATATATATAATCATATATATTCCTTTTTTCCCAGGATGTGCTATCAACAGGTTATTGTAGTATCTGTTGAATGTTATCTAAAAATAAGATGATTTAATTTTTTTTTTAGGACAACACTTGCTCGTTGGCGAGCAGCACAAAGTAACGAGGGAACCAAAAGAGAACAGGAACGCAGACCTTACCTTGCATCCGAATGTCGCGACTTACGCAAAGCTGACAAATGGCGAATGCAGATTATCAGAGAAATAGCCAAGAAAGTAGCGCAAATTCAAAATGCTGGCTTAGGCGAATTTAGGATAAGAGATCTCAACGATGAAATCAACAAGTTGCTCAGAGAAAAGCGCCACTGGGAATCTCAGATCAAAGAACTCGGAGGCCCAGATTATTCTAGAGTCGGACCTCGCATGTTGGATCATGAAGGACGAGAGGTAAATAGCGCAGGGTTTATTGCTAGAAAATATTTTGCAATTGCTAAAAAAGTGGTCATCTATAGGAATGTAAATGGGTATGAAATATTTATATTTTTTGGAGTTACTATCATTTCATAGTGTTTTATGGGAATGAAAATAGGCATCAGAATTGATAATAATCAATCTAGGCATCAGAATTGATAATAATCAATCTAGGCATCAGAATTGATAATAATCAAAGTTAGATCAACAAAAATGAGCAGAATGAAAAAACGTTCTCATCTTAAATTTAAATAATAATTTTTGAAGTAAATCATTATTTACATCATTATGAGGTTTTAGAAAATATTTCTAATATTTTCTAAAGTCTCTAGTATTCAATCATCTTTTATGAGTAGAAAAATTCATGGATCAAAGTTAATTATAATGAAGGTTGCATCAATGAAAATGAGTGAAATGACAAAAAATTCACATCTTAAATTCACATAAGAATCTTTGGAGTAAATCAGCTGAAAGATCTGCAGAATTGAACTTTGCAAATTGATTTCTCATTGTTTTTGGTTTTTCTTACAAAACTATTTCTATGAGGAAGGATGTTAATCGATTTTGGTTTTCTCATAGAGGAATTTTTGTAATAAAAAACCAAAAATAATGAGGAAAGAATTTGCAAAGTTCATCGTTGCATTTCGATTTTTATCAAACGGAAATTTCTATAAAATTTAAACCAGATAAAAAATTATGATGAAACTATGTACCTGTTATTAGTAAATTGTAGTGATTTCATGTCTAAAGTCAAACTTTGCTCTCTTATGTTTTGTTAAGGTTAATGCAAGAACATAATTTTTCCAAAACTTAAAATTCTGTTTAATTTTAACTATATTGCATATTATGACGGAACTATGTACTAATCATTGCTAGTTTTGCCAAAATTAAGGCAAAACCGTGATTTTTTCGAAAATTACAAAACTGTAAAATCCGAACCGCTTTTCTGATTTTGGTTAAATTCAATACCAAACAAGATTAAATGTACCTGCACTTATGAAGAATTATTTAGGAAAATATCATCAATTTTACGAAAACTAGACCTTTTAGCACGTCCCTTAAAAAATTTCAAAATGCCATAAAAAAAAATTTGCGCATACATTTCGTAAAAAATTACAACAACCAAAGATGAACTGTTGCTTTACTTGTGTGCCAAATTTCAGTTCAACCGGTTGAACGGTTTTCGAGTTACAGGTGATTGAAATTTCGAAGCCCTGCACACACACACACACCTACATTTTTCTAAATCACTTTTCTCGATATTTTGGACAATTCCGAGTGTTCTGACATAAAAATTTCAAGTTTTTTTCTATGAGAACAAAGTTTTCTCTATGAGGAAGAAAAATTACTAAAAATAACCATGTATTTCATATGAAAAACGATGCAAAGTAGAACCTTGCACATTGCTTCCTCATTGTATTTCGCTTTTTACAAAGCTACCTCTATGAGGAACATTAGTAATCGATTTTGGCTTCCTCATAGAGGAAGCTTTGTAAAAAGCGAAATATAATTTGAAAGCAATGGGCAATGTTATTCGATTCATGATTCTATTTCTGGATCAGGCTTTTGATATAATCGATTTTCAATGTGCCATGTATTGTTTTTAAGAGCGGATAATCATGAATATTTTATATATGTACATTAAATGTGAAGTACATATTTAGTGTTATTCGATATTCACGAAATTAGATGTATATGTACTCCGAAATTTAATATGATACAAAACTACATAAAATCAAAACCGCTTTATTAATTTTGATCAAATTCAATATCGACCATAATTTTTTATTGTTCTATTTGTCTATAACTATTTAATCTTATTATCTTGAAAAATGCGGCAGCTAGAGAACATACATAGATTTTTTGAAAAATGCAATGTCTTATCAAATCTGAACCAATTTACCGATCTTCACCAAATTCAATATCTACTACAACTGGATATTAATTTCACCTTGCAGAATATTTGAGCAGGTTTAGTCGCAATTAAATTGAATTAGAACATAAACATTTTTTTTTCAAAAATTCAAAATTCCATAAAATCTAAACCGCTTCACGGATATCGCTCAAATTCAATAGTGACCTTTATTTTTCATTGTTTCATTTGTCAAGAACTATTTAGCTCATTATCTAAAAAAATTGCGAAAGCTACAAAACATACAGACATTTTTCGAAAGATTCAGTCTTGTAAAATCTGAAATTGTCATTAAATTTTTTCAGAAATGTATACATAGGAAGAGGCGTCGGTTCTCTACCTGTGTACCAAATTTCAGCTCACTTGTTAAAGCGGTTTTCGAGATACAGCGGTTTGCATTTTGCAGACCACACACACACACACACACACACACACACACACACACACACACACACACACACACACACACACACACATCCGGACATTTTTTCTAAACCACTTTTCTCGACGTTTTGGACCATTCTGAGTGTCCTGACATGAAAATCTCAACAAAAAAAATTTTCATGAAAATAAAGCTTCCTCCATGAGGAAGCAAAGCAATTTTTGGCGTACATCATAATTCAAAGAAATGAGTGAATAATAAACATCCTAATCAGCACTGAACGTAGACGCGGCTATCATCTGGAAGCCTCAAAATCTGATAAAAATTCTGACCTCTAAAGCCTTAAAATAATTGAATAGCTTACCGAGGTTTTTTTCGTCTTCAGGTTCCCGGTAATCGCGGCTACAAATATTTCGGAGCAGCAAAGGAGTTGCCAGGAGTTCGTGAGCTTTTTGAGCAGGAGCCGCCGCCGCCGCCCCGAAAAACCCGCGCAGAGCTTATGAAAGACATAGATGCGGACTATTACGGATACAGAGATGACGATGATGGAATTCTTCTGCCGTTCGAGCAAAAAAATGAGCAAGAAGCGCGGGAAAACGCGATAAGAGAGTCGGAAGAGAAGCAGCGAGAGAATAATAAGTCACAAAAGGAAGACGAGGTCGAAACAACGTCGCAAAAACCAATTCCAACACAGCAAGACATCCAGTTGGCGTTACTCGCGCGGAAGAAACAAGAACTCCTCGAGAAATACGTACTTTGACCAATAAGTTTGTTTTATTGTTAGCTTACGGTAATCCGGCTATTCGGTAAGATTGTTTACTTCAGTAATATCGGAGTACACTGTTATAAAACGCGACAAATTGTAATTAATTATTAAATATATAATTATGTAATAACATTGATTAAGGTAATCTTAAGTTGTTGTTCTTGTTGTTTTTTTAAATCTTCTTTCTTTTTGTGCAGTAGACGTTTAAACTTTAATGAATTCTCATCAAGAGAAAGGGGTGCTTTAGATAAAATCGTGGACAAAAATCCAATCGGCTCTCGTATTTCGGCTTTGAACGAGATCGACCGTTTGGTGCATTTTTTTTTTCTTTTTCTCTTATAATTTTTTTGTAAATATTCCAAGCTCTCCTTAAACTGACCATGTCAGCCTGAAATATCAACTTATACTTGTAAAAATGTATCATGCAACTTCATTTGAATTGCATCATTCCTTCACCACGTTTTCCACAAAAAGGTCTCGTAAATCTTATTATTTCGTGTTACGAGGACCGAAAAATGTCCGAATTTTCTCACTCGGACGCACAATGTTCGAGGTGCAAGCGATTAATTTTGTAAATTCCATTGCGAGACCTCAATTCAATGAATATTCGTATATTCCTTGTAGGCAATTTTTTTAACTATGAATAAACGTCGAATGACTTGAAAAATGCATTAAAATTTTCATGACAATACAAACTCGGATCCTCGTAACACTGATTTGTTTTTTCCCCTGATAAAACAAATGAAGGAACGGTTCGAGCGTGAATCGTGATCGTGCAACAATCCGTTTTACAATAAATCTACGATCTAAATATGTTTCGGAACGGAATAATTGTTAAAGTAATCGAAAGAAAGGTAAAATTTCACAGCATCTGTTTGTTATCCGCTTGACGGTCCGTTTTTTTCCGCGCGGCGTTAATTTCTATAGCCCATTTCCTAAGATAAACGCGCGGTGAATCTACATAGCTATTCTTCCTATAATCATGATTCATTCTTATCGAGTTAATAGTTAACCGCTGAAGCTACATCTCGATAGTATCAATACTAAAAATCACATACTGCATTTTTTAAGTGCATCTGCGAGTTGTGCGTCAATGTTTTAAATACTAAAAACCGTCGAGTTATTTTATTTTTTTTCCATTATTCTCGTACGACATTCGTTTCATCATTTAGTCGTAAGTAGATTTAATTTTTCGGAGGCGTGCAGCGAAATCCACGGCCCCGAACCATTCCAAACATTTCGTATCTTAAAAACTGACCGAGCCTTTCTTGATTCGACAATTAATTAAGCGTTTGAAGAATGAAAGGCACAAAGTAAAAGTAAAAGTTCAAGTTGGCTCAGGCACGGATGGATTCCGGAATGTTCGATCGTTATACGGAACTCTTCCGCTCTCGGGTTTTACTTATTGTTTTCATACTTCTCTTCTTTTTTTTTTTTTTTTTTTTTTTTTCCCCGAGACCGTGCCACAAATTTTTCCAAAGTTTCGAAAAAGTGTTTTTTTTCGTTCTCCTTTTCAATCACCGGCTTCTTCATCGAATCGACAATAAAAATCAAAGCCGCCAACGCAGCCGAAGTGTGCGTCACCTTGAAATAGCAACATCACAATATTCACATTGATATCAGATTGACGTATTGACTTCGGTGTTAGAATGCGGCAGTATCTTTTAATCCTGTGTCCGCAAGAGCGATTTTCCCAAAAGGAACTCCGTTTGCAACGGATTCGACGCGAAAATCTTCGCGCCGGTTTTTTTTTTCCCCTCGGGCCACGTTTTTTCTCAGCGATCGAAAATGATCGCAACGCGGTTACTCGCCAAGCGTCCGTTGGATTGTTCTGTTTCCGTTTGTTTGTTTTTTTTAAATATCAAGCGCAAGAGGAACTCTTCAGTGGTCTGTGCTTTAAGGACGCAAGAGCGAGTGCCAACGCTGCACTTGAGTCGGCTGTCGAGAGGCCCGCATGTCGTTCCAGTGCTGCAACTCTTCCGGACCAGAACTGTTCAGGCCAAGACACAGCCATCCTATCATCTCTCGTCCCTTCTTTCCCATCGCACCGCGACGACGATTGTATACCGATAAAAAGAGCGTTACGTCTCCAAGTTGAAACAGGGCGACCTGACAACAAAACCCAAAGATATGAGATATTTGTTGTAAAAAGAAGAAATATTCTCGAACGTAATGCGAGTTTTTTTTGTTGTTTTTGTTCAAGTGTACTATTTATATGGAATATTTTTCTTTGGTGGTTTCTTTAGATTGATCGAGATGTGCAGTCTAAAGAATAGCTAATTGAACTATTTGATTGTTAATCAGTTTCCATCCGTTTATTCGTTAACTTTCTTTTACGTAAGAATATCTTGCGTTTTGAAAAAACGCAAATTTACAAATCTTCTGCTCTGCCACTAGCTTAAGCTTTGGAAGCTCCGAATTGAAATCGGGCATAAGGAAACTTAAAGATATCAGATATTGATAGTAAAATCGTATATCAAGAAAGATTCTCGAATTTGATGCAACTTTTTTTTCCTCCGTCCAATTCTCATGGACAATATTTCTGAAATTTGCAAAACTCTCTTTTGAGGAACCGGAAATTTCATTTTAGAGCAGAAAAAAATTATTTCAGAAAGATGCTCTGGTAGATTGATTGTTTTATTGCAAGAGTCAAATCCAAAGCCAAGCTTTCTTAAAGGATGCGAAATATTAATTTAGAAACAGGAAAATTGTATTTTAGGAATTGGCGAGGGTAGATTAATTTTTTTTTTGCAAAAAACAAATCATTTGAACTTTAGAATTATTCGGACTTTTCGGAGTAAAACATGCTGTAAAAGTGTACTTTAAACATAAATGACTCCTTGTAGAGAGAATCGGCTTGCGACTTTTTCCTAGTCCACTGGTTTCAACGTTTCTCATATTTTTCAGTGTACTGACATAAATATTTCGAAAAGAAAAAGGTACGCAAACAAATCTTTCTCAGAACAAACTAAAAATTCATTTAGGAACAGAAAAAAATTAATTTCAAAAAGTTGTTCCGGAAAATTACATTATTTTGTGTTTGCAAAAATCGAATCTTGTATTATTTGTCGTTTTCGGAGTTAAAAAATGCTCTAAATGTTTACCTAAAACATAAGTGTGTCCTTGTAGAGAGGATCGGATTGCGACTTTTTTTCAGATCACCGTTCTCAACGTTTCTCATATTCTTCCGGATAGTGACATAAATATTTCGAAAAGAAAAAGGCACGAAAGCAAATCTTTCTCAGAGGAAGCAAAATATTCATTTAGTAACGGAAAAAATTAATTTCAAAAAATTGTTACGGAAAATTACATTATTTTGTGTTTGCAAAAATCGAATCTTGTATTCTTTGTCGTTTTCGGAGTTAAAAAATGCTCTAAATCTGTACCTAAAACATAAGTGTGTCCTTGTAGAGAGGATCGGATTGCGACTTTTTTCAGATCACCGTTCTCAACGTTTCTCATATTCTTCAGGATAGTGACATAAATATTTCGAAAAGAATAAAGGCACGAAAGCAAATCTTTCTCAGAGGAAGCAAAATATTCATTTAGGAACGGAAAAAATTAATTTCAAAAAATTGTTACGGAAAATTACATTATTTTGTGTTTGCAAAATTCGAATCTTGTGTTATTTGTCGTTTTCGGAGTTAAAAAATGCTCTAAATGTGTACCTAAAACATAAGTGTGTCCTTGTAGAGAGGATCGGATTGAGACTTTTTTTCAGATCACCGTTCTCAACGTTTCTCATATTCTTCAGGATAGTGACATAAATATTTCGAAAAGAAAAAGGTACGAAAACAAATCTTTCTCAGAAGAAACTAAAAATTCATTTAGGAATAGAAAAAATTAATTTCAAAAAGTTGTTACGGAAAATTACATTATTTTGTGTTTGCAAAAATCGAATCTTGTGTTATTTGTCGTTTTCGGAGTTAAAAAATGCTCTAAATGTGTACCTAAAACATAAGTGTGTCCTTGTAGAGAGGATCGGATTGCGACTTTTTTTCAGATCACCGTTCTCAACATTTCTCATATTCTTCAGGATAGTGACATAAATATTTCGAAAAGAAAAAGGTACGAAAACAAATCTTTTTCAGAAGAAACTAAAAATTCATTTAGGAACAGAAAAAATTAATTTCAAAAAGTTGTTACGGAAAATTACATTAGTTTGTGTTTGCAAAAATCGAATCTTGTGTTATTTGTCGTTTTCGGAGTTAAAAAATGCTCTAAATGTGTACCTAAAAAATAAGTGTGTCCTTGTAGAGAGGATCGGATTGCGACTTTTTTTCAGATCACCGTTCTCAACGTTTCTCATATTCTTCAGGACAGTGACATAAATATTTCGAAAAGAAAAAGGCACGAAAGCAAATCTTTCTCAGAGGAAGCAAAATATTCATTTGGGAACGAAAAAAATTAATTTCTAAAAGTTACTACGGAATATTAGACTATTTTTTCGAAAAAATTAGATCTTGTGTTATTTGTCGTTTTCGGAGTAAAAAATTGTTGTAAAGCGTACCTGAAATATAAATATCTCCTTGTAGAGAGGATTGGGCTGCGCGCGTTTGAGTCCAGTCTTTGACCGACCCATTTCATGTCCATTGATGTCGACAAGAGCGAGCTTTACGTAAGTATCCGGAGGCTTTGTGTCAGCTCCGCCACCGCCGCGGAAGTGAGATCCTTTGATGATCTCGACCGAGAGACGGCCGGTCGTGCCATTGTACGCGAGACCGATCAAAATCTCGGCAACGCTTCCTCCTTTCATGCTGCTGCCGTAAGGAGGTGTCGTCGGAGAGGCATATGATTGTACGGATTGTTGAGAACCCGTGGAATCACTTCGTGTCAGACTGGTCGTTGTACCCCAGTCCTGTATCTAAAAGAAACCATTTTTCTATTACGCTCACATTTTTTAACTTTTGTTTCCTCATAGTTAGAACAGTTGTTAGCGTAAATTTTTTTTTTTCGAGACATTCATGCCAGTGAACTCAGTATAGTCCAAAAATCCGAGAAAAGTGGCTTAGAAAAAATGTCTGTGTGGGTGTGCCAAAAAAGGCGATATTTTTTTCTTTGCCCTCCGCCTAAAATATCGTAGAATACGTCTTAGTAACGATCCTGTCAAAAGTGGGGCTCATAATTTTAATTCGTAGAGGTCCATCATCGCATTTCAAGTTTTCCTATTTAAATAACACAGGAAAGTGATTTTTTTTCTATTCTTTCTCCCTGCAAACTAAGAAGAATTCTTTTTTCATAAAATCAATGACTACATATTATGAATCAATAAATTGCGGACAAAAAATCTTGTTGAGTCGAATTTCTATCTTCAATATTTGATTTATTATAAAGCCTTGAAATTTTGTATCGGATATGCCTAAAAAACCATCAAAATAAGATTCAATGAGTCTGTAACTTAATACCGTTAGCTATACATAAAATTTCAGCCGGATTTAAAAAAAAATTCGATGTTCTAATAAATTTCTATTAACTTTTTTTGTACTAACATCAGTAGTTAATGACAATTAAAAATACAAAAACCATAACTTTTTTGGTCTGTAACTTTGTAAATATCAACGATACGAAAAACTCGTTAGCAACTTTTTTGTAGTACGTCAGACGAACGCCAAAATTTTCCTTTAACTTTTTGTCCTAACTTCAATAGATTAACTAAAACATGTAAAAACCACTGAAAATTTACGACATTTAAAATGTTAAGGCTCTGTAATAAATCAAATATTGAGTATAGAAATTTGACTCAACGAGATTTTTTGTTCGAAATTTAATGATGCATAAGATGTAGTCATTGATTTAATGAAAAAAAATTCTTTTTAGGTTGCAGGGAGAAAGAATAGAAAAAACATCACTTTCCTGTATTATTTAAATGGGAAAACTTCAAACGCGATGATGGACTTCTAAGGATTAAAATTATGAGCTCCGCTTTTGACAGGATCGTTACTAAGATGTATTTACGGTATTTTGGGCGGAGAGCAAGAAAAAAAATATCGCTTATTTTTGGCACACTCTAGTGTGTATGTATGTTATACGCTCGAAAAATTTAAATCTGTATAATTCGGGAACGCCTTGAGATATAGATCGGAAATTTTTACCATAGATGGAGGGGTCAATCCTCATCGTTCATACAAATTTTTGTTAAAATCCTCGTAAACGTTGAATTCTTACGCGGTTTTGAATTTTTCCAAAAATATCTGTTAACACCATAACTCTTTCAATTTTCGAGATATTGAGCTCAAAATTAGTACAATGTGAGCTTTCATACAGCGGTGATCCCTATTAAATTTGGTTAAGATTGACTGAACCGTTAAAATTTTGTGGGGTTTTGATTTTTTTTAGTTTTTCCATTTTTTTTCCGATACGAATTTCGGTATCAGATATCGAGCTAAATTAAGGAGTTAAATAAGTGCGATTAAAATAAGGAGTTAAATAAGTGTCAGATTCATGATCGACACAAACAGTACGTCAGAAATCGCCCAAAAACGAGGAACGATACCATATTTTTATAGCGATTTCGTACAGTCTGCATTTCAAACAGTAGCGATTATTTCTGTGGTATAAAAGAGCCATATCCTTGTTTCTCAATAAAATTCAGGAAAAACCCGGGTTTCTATCGTGTTCTACAGGAAAAAAAGCTGCAAAGTTGAACTTGACGAATTGCTTCCTCATTATTTTTAGGTTTTTTTTACAAAGCTACTTTTATGAGGTAGTATGTCAATCGATTTTGGCTTCCTTATAGAGGAAGCTTTGTAAGAAAAACCAAAAATAATGCTTAACCAATTTGCAAAGTTCACCAACATTGCGGCTTCTTATTTTATCAAAGTCATAATTTTCAAAAATTTAAATCGCATAACGAACTATGACGAAACTATGTGCCTATTATTGCTAAATAGTACTGATTTCATAACAAAATATTGACTTTGCTATCTTATGTTTTGTTAAGGTTAATACAATAAAATCATTTTTCCAAAACTTTAAATTTCGTCAAATTTGAACCATATTTCATATTATGATGAATTTATCTTCTAATCATCGTTAAATGGTACCGATTTCATGTATGAAGTTCGAGTTCGTTGTCTCATGTTTTGCCAAAGTCGTGGCAAAAACGTAATGTTTTTAAAAATTTCTAAACTCTATAAAATCTGAAGCACTTTACCGATTTCGGTCAAATTTAATACCAAGAAACATTAAGAGTACCTGTAGTTATGAAAAATCATTTGGAGAAATATCATCAATCTTACGAAAACTGAGAGCGCACGTATTTTTTTCAATTTCAAAAACGCATACAGTAAAAATTTCTACATTCACTTCGCTAAAATTGCAACAATCAAAGACGAACTGCTGCTTCACTTGTATGCCAAAGTTTGGCTCAATCGGTTAAGCGGTTCCTAAGTAACAGAAAATTGAAATTCCGAAGCCCTGCACACACACACACACACACACACACACACACACACACACACACACACACACACACACACACACACACACACACACACACACACACACACACACACACACACACACACACACACACACACACACACACACACACACACACACATTAAAAAAAATACTTTCTCGATGTTTGGGGTAATTCTGAGTGTTTTGACATTAAAATCTCGATTTTTTTTCATGAAAACAAATCCTCCTCTGAGGAAGCAAAAACAGAGGAGATATGAGCATTTCCGGATCGTTCATCATTATTGTATTTTCACAAAGCGCGAGTATGCGTTCATTTATTTATTTATTCGAAAAACAAGGATGCAAAGTAGAACTTTGCACACCGCTTACTTATTTTTTTCGCTTTTTGCAAACTTTTATCTAGGAGAAAGCCATAACTGATCAGCATATTTTTTGACAAAGGTAGTTTTGCAAGAACTGAAAAATAATGAGGAAGCAATATGCAAGGTTCTACTTTGCATCCTTTTTCTGATCGTTCCAATATCATTGTGCATACTTTTGAAGAAGTTTACAAAAAAAAAAGGTTTTTCATAAATTCGCTTGAAACCGCAATTATATTTAGTTATACATCTGAAAGAGGTATGCGAAGGGTCTTGCGCAATGCTTGCTCATTATTGTTAACTTTAGTCTATAAAGTTATAAGGAAGCATGTTAAGTGATTTTGGCTTTCTCACATAAGAAGCGTTGCAAAAAACAAAAGATATTGTGGAGAAGAAAGTACAAGGTTCTACTTTGCATCCTTTTTGTGATCGTATCATTGTGCACACTTTTGAAGAAGTTTACAAAAAAAAAGGGTTTTTCACAAATTCGCTTGGAACCGCAATTATATTTAGTTATACATCTGAAAGAGGTATGCAAAGTGGGGTCTTGCACAATGCTTACTTATTATTGTTAACTTTAGTCTATAAAGTTATGAGGAAGCATGTTAAGTGATTTTGGCTTTCTCACATAAGAAGCGTTGCAAAAAGCAAAAGATATTGTGGAGAAAAAAGTACAAGGTTCTACTTTGCATTCTTGTTAGAAATAAATGAATAGATATAAATGAATTTTATCGAAATTCAAGTCAAGATGTAATAACCTAATCCAATTCTTGTAAAGTCGAGTCTTTGTACTGGTATTCAATAAATTTAATATGTAGCGTCATCAAACATTATTTGTTAATGTGAAAAATTTACTAGATAGAATTTTGAGAAAATTTATGCAATAATATCAAATTTTGCTTTCTCATAAAGAAAGCTTTGTTATCATGAAAAAAAAAATCCGAGATTTCTATGTCAGAATATTCAGAATTGTCCAAAACATCGAGAAAAGTGGTTCAGAAATAGTATCCGTATGTATGTATGCAGGGCTTCGAAATTTCAATCACCTGTAGCTCAAGAATCGTTCAATCGATTGAACTAAAATTTTGCACACAAGTGAAGCAGCAGTTCATCTTTAATTGTTGTGATTTTTTTCAAAATGTATGCACAAATTTTTTTTTAATGGCTTTTTGAAATTTTTCAAAAAAGGACGTGGGCGCTCTAGCTTTCGTAAAATTGATGATATTTTCCGAAGTAATTCTTCATAAGTGCAGGTACTTTTAATGTTGTTCGTTATTGAATTTAACCGAAATCGGTAAAGCGGTTCGGATTCTATAGAGTTTTTGAATTTTCGAAAAAATCATGTTTTTGCCCTAACTTTTTCAAAACATGAGACAACTAACTCAAATTTTATACATATAATCTGCACTATCTAGCGATGATTAACACATAGTTTTGTCATAACATGCAGTATTGGTTCAAGTTTATCAGAATTTCAAGTTTTTGAAAAATTATGTTATTGCATTAACCTTAAAAAACAACATAACATAACAATCTTTAGAGATAAAATCAGTACTATTCAGCAATAATAGGTACAAAGTTTCGGCATCATTTAGTTACGTGGTTTAAATTTTTGAGAAATGTAACTTTGATAAAAAATCAAACTGCAAAGCTGAACTTTGCAATTTCATTTTATTCAATTTTTATACGAAGTTTCAGACCGACAGTTAGAAATTTGTTTAAGTTTAATACAGACTTTTCCACAATCTATAAAATCTCATAAAGTCAAAATAAGGAAAGATCTTAAAGAAATTAACATTTAGTAAAGATTGACCCAAACTTTTAGGCATTAATATTTTAGCTCGTTCGGTCAAGTACTTCAATTTTCCGAACTACTTTTCTCGGTTCTGTTCATCTTTTTAAGTATACTCGAAAGATTATACAAAGAAAAAGTCGCGAAAACAAGCCTTTATCTATAATGAAGCGCTAGTAAGTAATTTAAAAAATTTTGTGGTATTTTAAAATTTAATTTAAGCAAAATTTGAATAGGAATTTGAAATGTTTGCTGCGTAGAAATAAATTGTCAATTATTGATGTACCGGTGAAGTGGGCGGTGGCTGAAGAGGCAAGCAAAGCGTTGTCTCTAATTGTAGATTAATCTGATCGAAAGAAACTCTCGATTCGCCGAGAAGTCGTTCGCGCCGCATTCTTCCACCCCATAGGTAGACTCTCAGTCTCACGCCCATAGCATTCACGTCTTCCGGATTAACACGAGGCAATAGGAAACTCTCCATGTATTGAGGAGATGTGCCTTGGCGAACTCTGGTCTTTCTTCGCTGCTTTTTCGATGGCAGCAACACCAATCGCACCTGACTTCCGCCTATGCCGGCCGGATAATTCCGACCTTGAAGCACTTGCACCTGAAAATTAAAAATTAGATGCGGTAAAAACTGTAATCAAGAGACGCCGTAGCTTCACGACGGCAAGTATTAAAAAGAAAAAAAAATTTCATGTTGAAAAATGCCCGCCAGACTTTTTTTACTACTCTTCTACAAATTTAGACAAATAAGTCCGGCAAAATTTGAGATTCAAAGAGATTTTCCAACACTTCTCGTTGAGGTAGAAGTCTGAAAAAAAATTCAGTTTATTTAAGGTATCGAAAAGATTTTGCATAATATTAACTCCAAAAATGTCAATAATGAATTGATGTAAAAATAAAAATTATTGAACAAATCACTCGTTAAACAAACTTTTTTTCCAATGAACGAAATTTGTAAATATTCCTGAAAACGTACGATTTTTTTTAGAACTTCGTATAATATTTTTAAATCATGTTTTTTACTCCTTTTTACAAGCTCATTTTTTTTCTTACACATAAGAAAAATCATAAATAATTGTAGAGAATGTAATAATTATCAAAATCCAGCGTATTCAAGATGGCGAAAAGATTTTGCATAATGTTAATTGTAGAAATAATAATAAATTGATGTTAGATAAATATATTATTGAGCAAATCTCTCGTGAAACGAATTTTTGTTTTCAAGTGAAAGGCATTTTTTCTTTTTTCTGAATACGTATGAATTCATTCAGAATTTTGTATTATTGTGAAAATTCATGTTTTTAACGAATTTTTACGGCCTATCATTTTTTTTACACTAAATAAAATGAATACATTATGTGGAGAAGATAATAATTTTCCCCACGACCGAAAATTGTCGCAGAAAATTAATTTACAGTTATCTATTACGTCTATTAAAAATTAGAATCACAGCTTACCGTCATCTCTCGCATCGGTGCGTCGTAAAGAAAGGCGACTTCAAGCGTACCGACGTCGTCGGCCGTCACGCTAAGCGTCGTCACGGCGTCGTTCGCTGACGGGCTGTGCTCTTCGATTTCTTCGGGTGACTCTGGATTGTCCAGCTGTATCGTTGAAGCACCAACTTCGACGACACACTTAAAAAAAAAAAAACAAAGTAAAACTTTGCACATTGCTTCCTCATTATTTTGTATTTTTCGCAAAAACTGCCTCTTTCTATAAGGACGATCATTTTTTAATTTTTGGCTGGATGTTATTTTATCCGTGTAGAAAATTTAAATCCATTTGTTGGAATTTTGGCTGAATTAGAGCAAAACGAAAATTCCTAAAATCTCATAACAACCGAAACGCTTTACCGATTTCGCCCAAATACAATTTCGAAGGTCGCATCCCTTTGTTGAACTTTGATACCAAGTTTCAGCTCGATAGCTAGAAAATTGCGGCAGCTAAAGAACATAGAGTGATTTTTTTTTTCAAATCAATGTCTTATAAAATCTGAACTACTTTACGGATCTTCACCAAATTCGATATTTACTACAGCTGTTTGGCCAACGTTAACTTTGATTAGAAGAAAAATGAAAAAATTTCAAGAATTCAAAATTCTATCGAATTTGTGAATTGATTAGTTTTTTAAATATTTTTTTTAATAACATATTAGAATCAGTATTATGGAGAATAATTATTTTCAGTACATTTAATATCCATGATTTTTTTAAGATTTTTATATCACCGAGAAGTATTTGCAATTTTCTTTCATTTTTCTCGAACTAACGATATGGACACGAACCGAAATGGACACCAACTACCTTAAAGCATCGTTAAACGTCGGCTAATAATAAGCTGTATTGCCCTCTGCGCCTAAATATCCCTCCGTACGGATGGTTAAGGTTAGAAAAATAATTAAAAGATTTTTTAAAATATCAAAAGATTTTGGAACATGATAAAAAATTATGGAAACCGATACAATCTTTTATAAATTTAAATAGTCTTTCAAAATTTCCATAATTTAAGAGTATTGAATCAAGCCAATTACATTATTCTGCATTTTACTGTTGATTTTAAATTCACTTTCAATTTTAAAAATCATTTATATTAGCACTGTTTACACTTTCCAAATCTGACATTATTTCACAGGAAAAAAAAACATCAAGTGTATTTTAAAGTAATTTTGGTTATAAATTAAACGTTTTGATTTTCTTTGAACAAGATTCATTACAACATATTTTTATTACCTCTCGCTGATCCGGACAATGTTCTTCGGCGCTGCTTGAAGTTGTGCCTGCATCTAAACAAGAAAATTTAAGATTGTCAAACGTGTCGAATATTATTTACGTATTATAATAATAAATTGATGGATTTTTCACTTACCCACAACAGTCGGGCCATCTTCAGCCTGAATTGTGAGTGTATCAGGAGGAGGATTGGAACGTGAGTTTTGCAATCTGCGAAGAGCGTCTTCCTCGGAATCGGAACTCGTTTCCGGGTCCGAATATGAGAAAGTTTTTCCTGTAATAAAGTTTTCAGAACTTTGGCTATTAACTTTTGGCCGCTGTGAATTTTCCGGCTCCGTCGAGTATAACAATGATCAACGACTGTATCACATATTATTTTTAATAAACTTATAATAAACGCATTGAAAAAAAATTATTTGATAAAAAGATGATCAAGATTTTCAGTTGAAATCAACTATTTAATGACAAAAATTCTCTTCTTTTCATATCATCTCTAAAAAACGTATAATAAATCAATAACAATAATCATATTAAAGCAAAACACAATTAAGATATCTCAGTCAAAACTACACAAAACAAAACAAAATCACGGCAATGTACTTCCGTTTAATAATCCCTGACATATTACATTTGTAATAAAATTATGATAATCAGATAAAAACAAGAAATATAGAATTGATATTTTTCAACTGAAACAACTATCCACAAAAAAGATAATTCACTCTAATATTTTCTGCCGTAATATGTCATTTGATATTGTTTAAACATTCACAATAAACGGATAAAAATAATTTTATTCGAGAAAAAAAGAATCAAGATTTTTCCGTAAACGTAACTATTTGAAACAATAAGAATTTACTGCAGTGTTTTTCCGCTTAATTGTTGAAAAAATTATTATCATTATAGCCGTGATATGTAATAAGCCATTCGTACCTATATTCTTCGAGATCTGCGACGTAGAACTGTTGGTGGACTCGCATAGAGGTACGCAAATGCCCCCGAAGATCGTCGAATTAGGAACCGGTGTGAAGCACCACTTACGTGAAAGATACAAAAATAATACAACCAATAAAGTTACGAATCCAGCAACAGCACCTAAAATAGCAGTTGCTTCCACCGGTCCTGCAACAACAACAAAAATTTCTCCATTAATGCTTAAACCACATGAACCGTTAAAAAAATACTAGGTAAAATTTCAACACAGTGGAGGAAGCTCTTTTACAGAAACTGGTATAGCGAATTTACTACACGAGTGTAGGGTAAAATTCATGTGAAATTCTCCTCAATTCATTTAAAAAATCGCGTTTTCAATATAAAACAACTTCAATTTTTACACACGTACATTAAATTTTTTTTTCGTTGAATTGAGTTTTATACTCGTGTTTAGTAAAATTACAATAGACAGGTTTAGTATAAATAGCTATACAGTATGTGAATTTTCCAAATATGTGTTTTACAGTACATAAATGTGTGAAATTTGTATAAAGTTGTACACTGTTAGAAAAGATTGAAAGTTTTTATGCATAAACTCGTCATCGAAATTTAATAAACAATTGTGGTACAAAATTCATGTACTCTCCCAGTAAAATTAAAGAAAATTATTAAAATCCAAATACTTTTACTGTGAAATTGAAATAAATTATTGAATATGATGTAACATACATGAATTTCACATTACACTTGTATACTAAATTTCATATACTAGTTCATGAATAAAAACTTCCAATAAAAGTACACTAAATTTCAAGCAGATTTTTTTTACAGTGTACGTGTTTGAAACCTAAAAGTCCTGCGGACTTTTAGCCCTACCAAAAATTTTCGAAAAATTTAAATCGCATTTTTTCTTTGTTATATTAAATCAAAATTTACTATAGTTTTGGTGCAATTTTTTTCATTAATACAATTAATAATATTTTCTGTATGATTATTTGAAGTTCATGTGAAATTTTGTTTTGTTTGTTTTATTATTCTTTTGTTTTTTTGTTTTGTGTATTTATTTTTTTCATTTTTACCTGTAAGAAATTTGATTCACATGATCAAGTAATAATGTATTCTGTTCTTATCATTATTTTGAGTGTATGGGGCAATCCACCCGTTTCGTCCAGGTTTTGACCTCGAGTCCTTCGATTTAGTTCATAATTTCATTTAGGCTTAGTTGGACAACTTCGCAAAAAAAAATTAAGTTTTTTTTATCGTAATTTTTCTAAAGTGACATATCGAAGGCCGTAATTTAAAAATCTGTAAAAATTCTGAAAAATACTTTGTTTAATAACAAAATTATCTAGCTTATAGCTAAAGCGGGGAAGATTTTTCTTCTAACAGCTTTTAAGATTTTATGTTAAAAAAAATTATCGAAAAATATAAAAAATAATGAATCTACTACAGGCGATTGTTTAAATGTTTATTTATGTAAAACCGCACTTTTTCAGATTTTTTAAATTTTTTTCAGGTTTTATCCGAATTATGCAAAATTTTTTATGGACTGTAACATTCCCTCCGTACAAGCTAAAAGATTCTCAGTAGTTGAGGATTACGAGGCTGCCAAAAAGATCTGCATGAGAGGTTTGCAACGGCAAAAACAATTCCCGACACTCAGAAGCCGGAAGATATGAAAACAAAGTTGTTTTCTTTTTCGTCTGAATTTAAGGTGCACAATCGTATCAAAAGGCAAACCATTGTGAACAAATAAAATATTTGTGTAATGAAACAAACTGTGATCTGTGAGAATACATCATTTTTAGTGAAATTCACAGAATGCGATTTTTAAACTTAAAAAATATACATTTAAAAAATTTGCTTAATTCGGAAGAATCTGAAAAAAAATTTAAAAATCTGAAAAAAATCTGAAAAAACCCGGTTTTACATGAATGAACATTTAAACAATCGCCTGTAGTAGATTAATTATTTTTCATATTTTTCAATAATTTCATAAATCAATAAAGCTTGAAAACTGTTAGAAAAACAATCTTCCCCACTTTGGCTATAAGCTAGATAATTTTGGTATTAAACAAAGTATCTTTCAGAATTGTTCCAGATTTTCAAATTATGTCATTCGATATGTGACTTTAAAAATATATTTAAAAAAAAATTGTGATAGAAAAAAACTAAAAAAATTTTGTTTGCGTAGTTGAGGGTCTAACTAAGCTTAGATAAAATTACAAGCTAAATCGGAGGGGTCGAGGTCAAAACCTGGTCGAAACGGGGTGGATTGCCCCGTATATGATTCTTTGTTAAGAAAACCTGGGAATCCCCCTTCACACTCTCCACGACGGGTTTCGTTTGTACCCGAAAATTTAATCCAATTCACTCAGAGACCGTTGATGTTTGAGAAATAAATAAAAAAAAACAAATTCGATTCGACTCCACAGTCGATAGACGATGTGGAACCAAATTGGATTCTACCTAAAATATTAAACTCAGTAGAGTGGATTGCATTGTCTGTTACCGGGCTACACGATTTTTATCCTCTTTAAGATGGTGAAAAAAAAACGTAGATGTTAACCTGCTTCCAGTTTTTTGTTCCTTATCATGAACCAAAATGTGAAGGGAATTTAAAAGCACTGCAGCAATAAATAACTTTGGTACCGTTTTCGCGTTGATTTGATAAATAGAAGAAATTTAAATTTTTTGTGGTACTCATTTTTTAATCCATCTAAGACAGATATTTTCCAATAAATAAAATTTCAAGAAAAATAGCATTATTACAAAGCTTGAACGATGCATTGTTGTCTATTTATGAATCCACAACAACGGAGAAAATATAACATTAAATATATTAAAACTGTTGAAAAATCCTTCATCCACAATCTTAAAAATATAGTTTCACAAAATTGGCGCGGACGTAATACGACCAAAATTACAGAGCACATAATCCTTATACTCTTAAAGATGTCAAAAACACCGTAGTTGTTTACCGGCTTCGAGTTTTTTTATTTCTTATCACAAGGAAAAAAAGAAAAGAAAATTTGAAAGTTCCTCGCAATGAATAGTTTAGGTAACGATGTCGCATTAAATTTAAAAGACAGAAGAAATTGTTATTTTTCCGTTGCTGAATTTTTTATTCATCTATGAGAAATATATTTTTTTAACTGTAAAAAAATAGCGTTGCTGCGACGCCTGAATGTCGCATTTTCGTCAATTTTTCAATTTACTACAAAACAGGAAAAAAAAAATTGTAACATTGAATATCTTGAAACTGTTGAAATGCCGTTCATCCGCAATCCCAAAAAATAGTAGTCTGAAAAAATTGGCGTAGTCGTAATACAACTACGAAACGCATAGTACTATTTAAAAAAAATAAAGCTTCCTTTTTTCACTACCTTAATATAATACCTATAATGTGCAAAGTGATATCGGCAGGTTTTCATAAGTTTAACAACAAAAAATAGACCTTTGTATACTTTGTGTACATAACATACCCTGTGTGTACATTTCACTGCTGTATGCGCCTTTTCACAAATAAATATATATTTATATGTATAATTTTTCAACGTACAACAAAACCGAAAAAATAAAAAAAATTCTAACATATCTGGAAACTCTCGCACTACGGTTCGTCCGCAATCTAAAAAATTTGTAGGCGAAAAGAATTGGTGCACGTAATACAATCACAAATACGCGTAGTACTAGTTTGAAAAATGAAGTTTTTCTTTTAACCACATTAATACGCATAATGGTAGATTTTCATAATTCCATTAAAAAACGAATCTTTGTATACTTTGTGTACATAACATACCGTGTGTGTACATTCCACTGCTGTATGCGCCTTTTCACAAATAAATATATGTTTATATGTATAATTTTTCAACGCACAAAAAAACCGAAAAAATAAAAAAATTGTAACATATCTGGAAACTCTCGCACTACGGTTCGTCCGCAATCTAAAAAATTTGTAGGCGAAAAGAATTGGCGCACGTAATACAATCACAAATACGCGTAGTACTAGTTTGAAAAATGAAGTTTTTCTTTAACCACATTAATACGCATAATGGTAGATTTTCATAATTCCATTAAAAACGAATCTTTGTATACTTTGTGTACATAACATGCCCTGTGTGTACATTCCGCTGCTGTATGCGCCTTTTCACAAATAAATATATGTTTATATGTATAATTTTTCAACGCACAACAAAACCGAAAAAATAAAAAAATTGTAACATATCTGGAAACTCTCGCACTGCGGTTCGTCCGCAATCTAAAAAATTTGTAGGCGAAAAGAATTGGCGCACGTAATACAATCACAAATACGCGTAGTACTAGTTTGAAAAATGAAGTTTTTCTTTAACCACATTAATACGCATAATGGTAGATTTTCATAATTCCATTAAAAAACGAATCTTTGTATACTTTGTGTACATAACATACCGTGTGTGTACATTTCACTGCTGTATGCGCCTTTTCACAAATAAATATATATTTATATGTATAATTTTTCAACGCACAACAAAACCGAAAAAATAAAAAAATTGTAACATATCTGAAAACTCTCGCACTACGGTTCGTCCGCAATCTAAAAAATTTGTAGGCGAAAAGAATTGGCGCACGGAATACAATCACAAATACGCGTAGTACTGATTTGAAAAATGAAGTTTTTTTTTAACCACATTAATACGCATAATTGTAGATTTTCATAATTCCATTAAAAAACGGATCTTTATATACTTTGTGTACATAACATACCCTGTGTGTACATTCCACTGCTGTATGCGCCTTTTCACAAATAAATATATGTTTATATGTATAATTTTTCAACGCACAACAAATCCGAAAAAATAAAAAAATTCTAACATATCTGGAAACTCTTGCACTACGGTTCGTCCGCAATCTAAAAAATTTGTAGGCGAAAAGAATTGGCACACGTAATACAATCACAAATACGCGTAGTACTAGTTTGAAAAATGAAGTTTTTTTTTTAACCACATTAATACGCATAATGGTAGATTTTCATAATTCCATTAAAAAACGGATCTTTGTATACTTTGTGTACATAACATACCCTGTGTGTACATTCCGCTGCTGTATGCGCCTTTTCACAAATAAATATATATTTATATGTATAATTTTTCAACGCACAGCAAAACCGAAAAAATAAAAAAATTCTAACATATCTGGAAACTCTTGCACTACGATTCGTCCGCAATCTAAAAAATTTGTAGGCGAAAAGAATTGGCGCACGTAATACAACCAAAAATACGCGTAGTACTAATTTGAAAAATGAAGTTTTTTTTTAACCACATTAATACGCATAATGGTAGATTTTCATAATTCCATTAAAAAACGAATCTTTGTATACTTTGTGTACATAACATACCCTGTGTGTACATTCCGCTGCTGTATGCACCTTTTCACAAATAAATATATATTTATATGTATAATTTTTCAATCCAAACAAAACCAAGAAAAAAAATAAATTGTAATTTTAAACATCTCAAAACTGTTAAAATGCCGTTCATCAACAATCTCAAAAATGAGTAGTCTGAAAAAATAAAAAACAATACTAATTTCATACAAGCGTTTTTTCAACCACCTTATTAAGGTACGTATTACGTACAATAGCAGATTTTTATAAATCCATTTAAAAACATAGATCTTTGTATACTCTGCATTCATAACATACTCGGTGTGTTCACTTCGGCGCTATATGCGCATTTTCACAAATAAATATATATTCACATGTATAATTTTTCAATCCACAACAAAACCGATAATATAAGTTAATTGTAACATCAAATATCTCGAAACCGTTGAAATACTACCGTTCATCCGCAATCAAAAAAATTAGTAGTCTAACAAAATTTGCGCAGCCGTAATACAAGTAGAAATACGCGTAACCCAAAAAGATATATATATATATATATATATATATATTCATATGTATAAAAAGTATTTCAGTGTTCCGCGCATGCATGAATGAATTATTAATTGAAGCTCCGAACAGTCAAGTTTGCGGGACTCGATAGGCGCGTGTCCCGACAAAACTGTAGATATACCTACACACACAGAGTCCATAGCCTATCGCATTTCCGCTTTCCGCCTTTGCATTATACGTGCGAGCCTCTGCGATAAGCCATGCGTATGAGTCGTGTGTATACAACTCTAGATTCGATCCAACTTCGATTTTCAAAACGTTTGAGCTGTTTGCGCAATGCGGCCTTCTCTGAGTTCCCTTACCAGACATAATAATCACACACAATCGAACAACGCAGCCGAATATTTACCCTACACTCTAGATAATTAATAATACCTCAGAGTCTTTATATACGCTGTATCGTTAAAACCCCCTGACAATTATTCATTTACGAGAGCACATACTAACTAGTGACTATAACCATAGCAAAATAGTCGAACACATCGATCGCAGTAGTGCGCAATAATACCAGAGAGATACTTCGTAGTTATTGTGCGACACATTTTCTTTTTACCTTTTTTTCTATATTATTTTTCTTGTTTATTTAATTTTTCCATATACATATATATACATATATATATATATGTGTGTGTATATATATATGTGTATGGAAAGTGGGTGAAATGGAAATATAGCGCAGGGAGGAAATTGGCTAAAGCATTGATGATAAGGGAGTTTTAAGGTAGTTGAGAGATTGGATTATTTAAGAAAATATAAATGTGGTGAATGAATGGGTATTTAGCGAAGAGAGTGGACTTACCCGCTAGCAAATGGTCTGATCCAGCCAGAATCATGCTCGTCCGTTATTCCGATGTCACGTTCGCTACTCGACGGCCCGAGGTAAGCCGCGCCCGAATAGTGGACGCATTATCCGATGGACAGGACTTCGTTGGTCCAGGTTGTTTGATTACAAACGTGGTTATACGCCGAATAATACGTGGGCGGGGGTATACAGCACTCTGTTGCTTTGCCAGGACGTGCGCCTGTAACACCTTGTCCAGACATACGCCTGCGCTTTGAGTGATGCTAGGGGTGCCGCGCGCACTCACTTGCCGCAACCTGACACTATATATATATGGGCGCTTTCAGGCTTAATCGACAGACCCACACTGTTAAAAATATTATTAAATTTACAACACGTTTAATATACGAAGTTATATCAAATTTACAAACGAGGTATACCAAATTCAAATTCATATATAACGTATAGAAATTTTTATAATTCTATTTTTATTTTTATACCTGTATGTTGAAATTAATGTAGCTGACATTGAAATTTAATAAGCTGTGTATTGCAAAAGTTGATTCACAAACTTTGTTGTAATATTAATATATCACTGTTGAAAATATTATTAAATTTACAACACGTTTAATATACGAAGTTATATCAAATTTACAAACGCGGTATACCAAATTCAAATTCATATATAATGTATATAAATTTTTATAATTCTGTTGTAATTTCAATACCTGAATGTTGAAAATGATGTAGCTGACATTGAAATTTAATAAGCTGTGTATTGCAAAAGTTAATTCACAAACTTTGTTGTAATATTAATATATCACTGTTGAAAATATTATTAGATTTACAACACGTTTAATACACGAAGTTATATCAAATTTAAGTTTGTGTGTAAATAATGACAAATATTGCATTGTTCTTGATATACGAATAATTTAATATTTATACATACTTGTATATGAAATTTCATGTACTGTATATGCATAAAACTTCATATACATTTTATGAATTACAAACATTTTTAACAGTGCGTCCATGATTCGTATTTTCTTTTGTAATGGCATTAGCTGACAAAAATGAGAGTTTTTTATAGTTGCATAAATATTTAAGTTTCTCGAAAGTAATATATATGGGTGCTTTCAGGCGTAATATACAGGTGCATGATTCTTTGTTTTTTGTGACGCAATTATATTAGGTAGGAAAACTAAAATTTCCGTAAATATTTAGGTTTTTCGAAAGTGGTCAAGATTTGCCGCAAACTGACGATATATATAGGCGCTTTCAGGCTAATAGACAGATCTGTAATTTCCTTTTTTTTTTTTGTGCTATTAGGTGGCAACAAAAAGTTTCGTAACTATTTAAGTTTTTCGAAAGTTGTCAGGATTTGCTTCAACCTGACAGTATATATAGGCGCTTTCAGGCTTGGTAGGCTAGGCCATTCGTGATTCGCTTTTGGAATGCGATTAGGTTGTAAAATAAATTTCGTAAACATTAAGGTTTTTCGAAAGTGGTCAGGATTTGCCGCAACCTGACAATATATATGGGCGCTTTTAGGCTTAATGGACAGAGCCATCCATGATTCGTATTTTCTTTTGTAATGGCATTAGCTGACAAAAAAACAGTTGCAAAAATATTTAAGTTTCTCGAAAGTAATATATATGGGTGCTTTCAGGCGTAATGTACAGGTACATGATCCTATTTTTTTTTGTGACGCAATTAGGTAGGAAAACTAAAATTTGCGTAAATATTTGCGTTTTTCGAAAGTTGTCTGGATTTGCCCCAACCTGACAATATATATAGGCGCTTTCAGGCTAATAGACAGATCTGTAATTTCCTTTTTTTTTTGGTGCTATTAGGTGGCAACAAAAAATTGCATAAATATTTAAGTTTTTCGAAAGTTGTCAGGATTTGCCCCAACCTGACAGTAGATATAGGCGCTTTCAGGCTTGGTAAGCAAGGCCATTTGCGATTCGCTTTTCTTTTAGAATGCGATTGGGTTGTAAAATAAATTCCGTCAATATTTAAGTTTTTCGAAAGTGGTCAAGATTTGCCGCAACCTGAGAATATATATACGGGTATATGACAATATATATATGGGCGCTTTCAGCCTTAATTGACAGAGCCATCTATGATTTTTTAATAATGCGATTTAGGTGGCGAAAAAAATGTACGTAAATATTTGGATTTTTGCGAAAGTTTTCGGAGAGTTTTTTGAATATACATCCTTGAGCCCGAATTCAGGAGGGAAATGATGCTTATATTTTTCAATTGTTATTGTTTTTTGTTATTGCGAGATCCACATGGTGGCAAGAAAAATTTTACAGCCCTATTTAGGTATTTTTTTCTAAATGGTATTTAAGAATATTTTTTTTACGGTCCTACGTACTATAAAAACTTTTTTTTAAATCTTATTTACCTGGAATGCACCATATATACTCGTACACAATACACACCGCTAAACAACTATGCGATAACGATGGCATCGAAACATCCAGAAAATGGAGTAGCCCGAACATCAATTAAATTTTCATATAAAAACTTTACGAAAAGTGCGGACTAACTTCTCGTAGCCTCATAGTGTATCGCTATATAGATTATTTTCGATGTTCAATAAAAATTTACAAAACTTGGCGATACTGTTGGTCTTTTAAAAAACTTCAAAATTGTAATATTTATAAAATTACCATATTTTTACGTGCTAAAAAGATTGATATGAGTAATAATGATTCCAAAACGTTATCAAAAAATTAGATGAAAAAAAGTTATTCAGCGAATCCCTGTCGACCTAACTTTTTTTTCAAATGAAAATGATTTTTTAATTTTCCTGAATACGTATATATATTTTTTCACAGTTTTAATCAACATTTAAAAATTATCTTTTTCTTCAATGTTTGCGCTGTATTTGCAAATTTAATCGACAGCCTTTCGCATATCCAAAATTCGCAACTTCCCACACATAATAAAATAAATAAATAAACATGATTTTAAAAAAATATATAAAATTCTGAGAAAATGTTTATGTATTCAGAAAAATGAACATTTACATCTGAGAGAAAAAGATTCGATTAGTGCTTATACGAACACTTTTTTAAGAATCTATTTGCTAATAACATTTCAAAATCATTGTAATACACAATCAATCTTTCCAGCAGCTTCAAGGTGCTCGATTTTTTTAAAGATTTTCATATCATCCACAAGTCATCTACATTTTTTTCTAATCTCACACTTGACCGGATTGTGCCGAATCATAGACTAGTAGTAGCATGTATATTAGGGTATGTCGAATTTTTTATTTTTTTAATTATGCATCGTTTTAATCTATAGTTTGTACCGTTAAGCAACTTTTCTAAAAATTTCAGCGCAATAAAAAATTTTTTAGAGGTAGCTCAAACGATGAATAGATTTCTCATTTGATTAACACGTAGATGAATGTGAGTCGCAATAAATTCATGTCCCTAAATTACAGATACGATATATTGACGTTCGCGTATGTTTTTTTTTCGTTATCTTCAGATCATTGGGAAGAGAAACAGTACTTACACGTTTTTCGTTTAAATCGATAATTTTCTAGTTATGAATTTTTGGAGCTCAGAATATCGCCCTCTCCGCCCTGTAAGATGAGTTTCAATTTAAATTTCAAGTTTAAGGTCAATTCTGGAGCCAATCTGTCGTGAAGTGTAGTTTTATGTGAAATTTCATTCAACTGTTAAACGGATGTTTCAAATTTGTTTAGTAATACGAAAAAAAAAGATAAATTAGATCGGATATTTAAAAGACAAATAAAAAAATTCATCAGCTTTGTTCAAAACGTTTGATAAACCTGTCAAATTTCACCGTTAATCGGGAAAAAATTCACCAAAACATCAAAAAATTTAAAAAGCAAGAAAAAAATTATGAAGCGTCCGAAAAAATTTTTAGACTGGGTCACAAATTTTACAAATAATGTCAAAAATGGGGTGCTCAACACACACCTAAAAGTGAAATATCAGAGAGAAATTCGAACACTTCCCGATGAAAAAAAAAATCAAGCATACAAAAGGTGCGGAAGAGATTAATTTTGCATATTAACAATTGCAAAATGTTATTAACAAATTTGTTGAAAAAAAATTGTTCAACAAATTTATCCGTCAACCTAACTTTTTTCCGAAGGAAAATGATTCATTAATTTTTCTGAATATGAACGAATTTTTTCAAAATTTGTTCTAATCATCGAAATATTGTTTATTGCAATTTTGTTGTCAAAAAATGCATGTTGCCTCGCGAATTTTTCATATGTGTTTGTCACAAGACCACCCATTACACCCAAGAAGTTTCTAAACAATTGATCAAATAGATTCGCGAATACAGCTCATACAAGAAAAAAAAACCGCAATTTTCAAACATTAAACAAAATTCTGAAAAAATTCCTACGTATTCAGAAAACTTAGATAGATAGATGGAATTTTATTATGCATACATAAGAATACATTGATTCGTAATGCAGAAGGATCCGTTGTTACACAAATTATTAATAATAATTAATACATAGGGCACGACTAGCATAAGGATTACGTAGTACGCTCGCTTGGTTACGCTTTTCGCTTAGTAATTCGACAGGGAATCTCTCAGTTTAAAGCAGTTCGATAAACAGTAAAATATTAATTTTACACTGGGCAAGTCATTTCGATCCAGGAAAAAAACTAAATTATTTTCAGTACTGTCGTTTGCATCGAAAATCGGAGCTAATAAGTGCTCACAGATTAATTGCTTGTACACGTGACAATACAACAAGATGTGAGTAATTGTCTCCGCTACGCTCATATTACTAAGAGTACAGATTTGTGAGGGGTCAGATAGATGCACTGTTTTATTAATAATAAATCTGCGTGAATTTACTGTAGCCAATCTGGTTTGCATTTTAGCTCGAACAAAGTTAACGGTACAACGTTCCGGGTATAAATTAATAAAACTATTGCCTATATTTCTTACTAATGGTACTTGTTATAAAGTGGACTCATTAAAAAGATATTCAGAAAATTTAACAAATAATTTTCATTTGAAAAAAAGTTAAGTTGGCGGATAATTCGTTGAACAATTTTTTTTTCACTTATTTGTTAGTAACATTTTGCAATTATTCATATTCAAAATTAATATTTTTCACACCTTTTGTATGCTTGATTTTTTTCAGATTTTCATTCCATCGAGAAGTTTTCGAATTTCTCTCTGAATTCTCACTTTTCAGGAAGTTGGGCATCCCATCGCGCTCCTACATCCTTAACGTGGTAAGATGGTAAAAAGTCCGTGTAAAGTCCAGATCAGAAATTCAGTGATTAAATACGCAAAAAATACATGAAAAGCGTTGGCGTAGAAATACATACAAAGTACATGAAAAGTTCATATTGAACTCTTATGCGTGTAAAATTGATGCCGTCAAGTACAGGATATGAACATAAAAAGTGCATATTTGCGCTCTAGCAATCTTGACAACCACCGTTTGACTGTACAAACGACCGGGTGGTTTTTTGCAAAAGAAAAACCCCAAAATTGGTCGTCACAACCGTAAAAAAGACTGCCCTAAAAACTATTATGCGGTCGTTTTTTTTCAATTTACCATGGAAAACCGAAAAAACAACCGAATAACATTTCAAGAGTGGTTGTTTCCGCGGTCATTATGACCGATTTCCGGTTAATTTTTGGCGAAAAATCGTCCCGTTGTTTAATGGTGGTTTTTACGGTAGTTTTTACGAATCAGTTGGATACGATGGTCGTCAAAACTGCTAGGGCGTTAGCTTAGATGTACATAAAAAGTGCATATTTGACCTCTATGTGATTAAAATTGATGCCGTCAAGTACAAAATATGTACATGAGAATTACGTACTTGCGTTAGCGTAGAAGTACATGAAAAGTATATGAAAAGTACATGAAAAGTACATGAAAAGTACATGAAAAGTACATGAAAAGTACATGAAAAGTACATGAAAAGTACATGAAAAGTACATGAAAAGTACATGAAAAGTACATGAAAAGTACATGAAAAGTACATGAAAAGTACATGAAAAGTACATGAAAAGTACATGAAAAGTATATGAAAAGTACATGACAAATACGTGAAAAGTACATGAAAAGTACATGACAAATACGTGAAAAGTACATGAAAAGTCTATACTTGTCTTCTATGTGTGTCAAATTGATGCCGTCAAGTACTCGAGATGTAGATGAAAAGTTCATACTTGCGTTAGCGTGGATGAGAAGTAT
Source organism: Tromatobia lineatoria (assembly GCA_949699805.1). NCBI lineage: Eukaryota > Metazoa > Arthropoda > Insecta > Hymenoptera > Ichneumonidae > Tromatobia > Tromatobia lineatoria. The sequence goes on along the minus strand of OX453036.1, from coordinate 3,636,576 downwards.
GGACTTTTCATGTACTGTTACGCTAACGGAAATATGTACTTTTCCTGAGAAAAAGTACTTATAAGCCTCTCGAGACGACGTTCAACATAAGAATTAAATGTTTTTGAACGAACTAAACGATTTTGACACGTTTACGTTGAGCTGTGATACATTTCCCGTAGTTGAGGGCATCAATTTTACACTCATAACGGTTAAATATGAACTTTTCATATACTTCTATTTTACACACATAGAAATCAAATATGGACTTTTCATGTACTTCTACGCTAACGCAAATATGTACTTTTCATGTACATCTCCTGTACTTGACGGCATCAATTTTACACTTATAACAGTCAAATATGAACTTTTCATATACTTCTATGCTAACGCGAACATATACTTTTCATGTACTTTTCCATATTCAATCGCAAAGTTCCTAACGGGGACTTTACACGGACTTTTTATTATCTTTTCAAGTAAATAACTGGAAGTACGTGAAAAATCAAGGATCGTCCCATTAGCGGTACTTTTTCATGTACTTACCACGGATTCCAGATGGATCCGTGATGTACCAGATTTTTTTACACGGACAAATTCGCTAAAACCCCCGTGACTGCCATATGTACAAAGACCAAATTTTAAGTGTGCATAGTTTATTAAATTTACCCGTAAGAACCACCCAAATTTTGGAGAAATAAAGCTGAATAGTTCAATTACAATGGGCAAAAAATCATGAACATCAGTTTCATTTGACTTCCTGACATAATTATCTTAAGATTATCTTAAGGAGGTTCGTCAGTAAAATTGAAAATGCACTGAAAAATCTAAAATAATTACCGCGTTTTTAATCATTCATAACAAACTCACATGAATTTTTTGGGAATTTTCGTCTACATCGTTTACACAAATTAATTTCTTTATGCATACATTTTTAACATGGACTCTTATGGCATATTTACGAATTAAAAAAAAAGGAAAAACTTTTTTACATCGAAAAAAAAAAGAATTAATTCCACCAAATACTTAACAATTCAACGATGTAAACATTTTTTTCAATATTTTTTTTTTCGTAAATATGCCATAAGAGCCCATGTTAAAATGTATGCATAAAAAAATTAATTTTGTGTAAACGATGTAGACGAAAATTCCCAAAAAATTCATGTGAGTTTGTTATGAATTATTAAAAACGCGGTAATTATTTTGGATTTTTCTGTGCATTTTTAATTTTACTGACGAAAATCCTTAAGCACTCCAACCTTTCATTCACTAAAATCAGTCGGTACAATCGCAGTGCCTAGTGCGTTCCACGCAGTGAATACTTCTCTATATATAACTAGTAGTGCATACAATGAAACTATAGCACATATACATTTATCACTATGCTCTTCGGCGAAAATAAAAATACTGCAATTTAACAAAATTTTCAGTGGCCTAACTCGAGGTCATTATTACATAAACGACGAGAATAGGGAAATGTCGTTATTTATTACCAAAATTCAGAACTCTTAAAGTGAATATTAGGTAAGCTTCACGTGTACATAGAATTGTTATGCATAACCTTGGCCTTAACACAGTTCGATTATCAATCTTCGTCATAAAAAATGATGACACTGCAAAATAAAATTATTCAAAATTTACGTATTGAAACCGTTGTCAACATTATTGAGATTTTTTTGTCATTTTTTTGGCTTTATAACCTGTAAGCTAACCCTACAATTGCGCACATTTGTTTTTCTCAAATTCTGTCTGCAAACTGACAAGTTTTCCATTTTTTTTCTACTTTTCATAAGTCTGTTTTTATGTTTCTTACCTTATCTCATGCATTAAGTTGGAATGAATCTGAAATTTTTTATTTATTTAAAGGCAACATCGATAAATACATTTTTATGTAATGTTTTTATTATATTGAAGCAGATAAATAAGTGGACACTTAAATTTTGTTAACGTTAATAATAATCATAACAAACCTACATCATATAATGGTATTGACAAAAGCAATATAGATATTAAAAGAATAAAAAATTATTTTATTTTTCTTATATGCAAAATTTTGAATGCATTTATATTTGCGCTGACTAGAATTTGTCACAGAGATTTTTTTGTTAGCAAAAAACAATAATATATGAATGAAATTGTTGTTGAACACAGTTGTAAATCCTGATTAATTCAAGATATATAGTTTATAGTATATTTTAATGGTTTCATAATAATATCATATACAGATTATAAAATTGATTATAAACATTTGGATAACTGCAAACAATAAATTTTTGTTCAAATATTGGAAGAAATAGTATAAAAAACGCATTTATCTATTAGTTTCTCAATGCATTAATCATAGTTTTCCATTCATCCGAAAGTATTACCATTAAATTTGATTAGTTCTTGCAGATATTCAAGAACTTACATATTGTGTTATAATCGCTGCATGCTATTATTTTGGAATCATAATTATAGAGCAAATTTTCATCTTTATTTCTGGAAGTATTAGACATTTACAACTCTGGTTAAATATGTGATTCTGTGATGTTTTTCTACATGGAATATCAATTCCTAAATAGGAAACAGTAAATATGAGCTACTACATGCTGCTGCACTTCAGGCACTCGAGAGTTGTAAATAGATATCTCTTGGAAAAATGTCTGAGCCAACTAAGAACCAGACTTTACTACAATGCAGACAAGAACCATCATGGAAAACTCATCGATACAAACGAAAAAACAACCAAGAGAAAACAACTGCAGCAAAAATTGCTGCGAGACATACGTCAGACTAAGGAGAAGATGGAAGAGATTATAGAGAGAGAAAATATTTGGACTGTACCAAATTTTCTCTGTATTGGACGAATTGTAACTTCACCATATTTGAGTTACTTGATAATATCTCATGACTACAAGGTAAACTTCTATGATGGGATCTTACAAAAAAACGTCTGCTCCAACTGTTAATTTAAATGCTCCAATATTATTCAAATTATACATACTTTACTGTGCAATTTTTTACCAATGCTGCAATCATAAATACATTCTTCCACCCTTGAGTTCCCAATTTCAACAAATTCCTTTGAATTTAAGACTTCAATTTGTTAATTCCCATACTTAAAAAAAGAATTTTTAAAATTTGAAAAAAATAACAGAATGTGAAAATGTGTAAACACAGATAGCCTTAATAATAATAATAATACTAATAATAATAATAATAATAACAACAATAATAATAACAATATCTCATGATGACTCTATGAAAAAAATGTCTATTGTTTATTACTTTTGAAAAGACACTTTTCAAAAATTTATCTCACAATTTGTTTATTATTAGCGTTCAGTAAACGTGGACCACACATCATATAACTTAACGTTTTAACATTATACAAAATCCTTACAGCACGTTTTTGGCAATGAATTTGAAGAAATAACTTGTAAAAAGAAAATGTAACGAGTAACCCGTAACGACGAAAGTTGCGATCGTTACTTTTGTTTGTTATATATACTTTTTATTATTATTTTCATAGCATTCATTGCCAAAGATGTGTTTTAAGGATTTTCTATAAAAGTTCGAACATCGAGTTTAACAAGGTCTAAGCCACATTTACTAAACGGTTAATAATAAACAAATTATAGGAAAGATGAAGGAAAGTTTAGTTTTAAAAGTAACGAACAATGGATATTCCTGCTCCAATTCGCGGTGCGATTCTTTAAAGTTTACATTTTTTATGGTTGCTCCTTTTATTTTATTATTCAAAAGAATTCCATTAAATCTAAGCCGTGAATTTTTTAATAAGAACACTTTAAAGAGAAGTCAGAAAAAGGTTTTTAAAATACGATAATGTAAAAATGATATGGGAAACGTTGTAAAAAGGTCTGTAAGATCAAACTACTTTGTTACAGATTGCACTGTGGTTCCTCGCATTTGCAGGCTTTACAGATCTTGTCGATGGATGGATAGCGCGGACATGGAGTTCACAGGCTTCTAAATTGGGAAGTTTTCTGGATCCTGTAGCAGACAAACTGCTCGTTGGAACAATGTTTCTTTCTTTGACGTGGTGTGAATTGATACCCGTGCCGTTAACGTGCCTTGTCATTCTTCGCGACATTGCCCTCATCGGTGCGGCATCTTATGTCAGATATCGCTCCTTACCTGAGCCTGTAAGTATAATTTAAAACACTCCAAACTTCCTTTACCTGTTTTTTCAATTATGGAAGCGGCTAAAAATATTAGAAAAATTACAAGACCGACAGAAAAGTAATTAATGCATAAACATAAAAACCAGAAAAAAATTAAATACAGCCATAAGTTGGACCTTGATTCTCGATGAAAAAAAAAATTTACTTTTTTCAGTCGATTTTTGCTTCTATTTTTTTTCGTTGAGACACGACGGCCGATTTATCGGTTTATTACATTTTTTTTTTTACTTGTCGCTCTTCTATATTCTGATTTTTCATCTGGTGGAAAAACTGAAATTGTAATTTATTAACTTTGGAAACTGCGAAAAAAGTGAGCAAAAATTACGCAAATGACTTAGAAGTAGTCCATTTGAAACTAGAGAAACCATTTTGAACAAATAAAATACAGCCAAAATTCGGGCGTTGAGCTTAAACGGTTAAACGCTAGAAGCGAAAGTAAAAAGAAGTGAAACTTGAAGAAATTTAACTTTTTTATGCCGATTTTTTGCTTCAATTTTTTTTGGTTGAGCCTCGAAGCCCGGATTATGAACGTAATTTTTTGTTGTTTGGTTTCTGGTTTTTTTTTGTATTCTGCTTTTAATTTGGTACGAGAGCTGAAATCGTAGTTTATAAACTTAAGATTTAAAATTAACTGAAGTATGGTTCAACAATATTATGTATTTTCTTCAGAAAACTCTAGCGAGGTACTTCGATCCCACACACGCGACGGTTCAACTTGCGCCGACGCTGGCAAGTAAATTCAACACTGCAGTTCAACTGTCTCTTGTGGCCGGAACTCTCGCAGCTCCGGTATTTCACTACGTGGATCATCCGGTTTTACAAGGACTGTGGTATCTAACAGCGATTACCACTCTCGCCGGCGGTTTTAGTTATTTAGTCTCGAAAAATACCTACAAATTTTTAACGAAAAAAAAGATAACGGAACGACCGTCTTCTTGAGAATCCATTGTTGTTGAATTATTATTATTCTTGTACATTCGTTATAGAAAAAGAAAATAAAATCATTATTGTTTATAGCAGATGTCTTTTGATTGTCACACAAATATATGAGTTACGATAATGCAGGATAACGATGTATTGATAATTTCTTTTTTCACACTCAATGACTGAATTTTCATTCAAAGTTTGAGCAAGCTTTATTTTATTTGACAATTATTTTACTTCTGAATAAAACTTTCACACGGTGCGGCCCGGATCAATGGCTGCCAGAGCTTTATATTTTACTATTTATCTGAATACTCTATTGATTTGGGCGCCAATTAGTTTTGAGCATCTGATAACTTCAATAATTTACTTGCCAACCTTATTAGCGATGAGCGTTCACAGGGAAGGTTAATGGAATGGCCCAAGGAAAATAAAGTTGCAGAGATCACAATAGAGAATTATTCATAGTTATGAATGATAAATAAATGGTACTCACGAAATTCACTCAAATAGAAATTTTATTGGATAATTTCGACAAAACATGTTTCCTTGATTTCGTATTATCTCTAGTACACAATTATTCGCCAACATTTTGATAACTTCTACAAATTGAATATCTTACTAATTCACAATATAAATGGCTACAATGAGCTTTTGAAAATATAATTTCAGCCGCCACGTGGCCTGACATCGTGCGCTATCGTCTCGGATTGTCCTTGTCCAAGCAATGGCTGAGATCGTAAGCCGCTACTCAGAGATTTGAACAATCCATACTGTTGCAATATTCGACAATGATCGCAAATTATTGCTAACAAACATCGCAGAATCATGGAGTCTAGACAGAATATGCAGTTTCGATTAAATTATATTACGCGATTCGCCTTCGAGGTGTAAATCTGGCGTGTGACGTGATTGTTGTGTCGAGAATTTGTGTTAAATAATGTAATAATAACAACAAAAAATGTTAAGTTCTTGCATTGAGAGAAACAGAAATATTGAAACATGGAAGCAAACAAAATTGAAAGTATTTTGATTATTTTATTGGAAAAAACAATTTGCCCTTAGTACTTGGCGAGTTTGTGAAATATAGTAAATTGTTTGATTATTTTATGTGTTGGTATAATGTTAACTCGCCAAGTACTGAAGGGAAATTGTTTGTTCCAATAAAATAATCAAAGTACTCTCAATTTTGTTTGTTTCCATGTTTCAATATTTCTGTTTCTCTCAATGCAAGAACGTAAAATTTTTTGTTGGTGTTATTATTATCATTATTTTATTATTATTTTAATACATTTCACTAAATAACATAAATCCTCCTTATGTAAAAACTTTTCGCACGTTTAAATTGAAATAAACGCTCCCTCTTTGCTTGCATAATTTTTACCGTTAGTTTTAAGAATATACCAAGTACGGCGGTAGTCAACCATCTAAGTGGCGGTCCTGGTGGACAGAACTAATAACGCTGATATACATGTACTTGACATGACATGCTGTATATATTTTCAGATTATTTTACAACTTTTTGCACATACAAATCTAGACACTATACTGCTGATTTTTTTTTGAATTACGGTGTACTTTGGGGCAGAATGCCACTCACGTAAATGTACTTGTCTCAATTTTTTTACCCGAGAGGGTTTTTTTGGGGCTATAATACATGTTTAATTGACTCCTCTATGGACATAAGATCGCGGCAACAGTTCTTATACAAATTCTCCTGTCACAAATTATTAAAAAAGTAGTAAGTACATCTATGCATACTCACAAAAGCATTGGTGAAACACATTCAGCAATTCGGTATCCGGATTCCATTTTTACAAAATCCCGCGTCATTTTAGGATTGATTCTAATCAAAGGCCTTAACGTTTTTCGAAGACTTTCTGCCTAACTGGTTTTCGAATGGTCGTGACGTTCTTTGAGGACATTTTGTCAAAATTCTCATTGTTTCCCACAAATATCTGTAACGTTTTCTGAAGATTTTTTTTTTTCAGCAAACCTTCTTTAAAGATAGTTTCACATAAAACAGTGTGGGTTTTTCTGAGTCAGGGAACAACGTGCAGGGATTAAAGGACACGTTTATTGTTTCATTTCGCTATACACATTTTTTACAATGTTTCTTTATTCATATCTGTACAAATGAACTATGTAGAATAAGTTTATATGTGAAATTTGGTAGGAGTTTTGTACATCTCGTAGGCAAATTCCTCGTCGTATGAAGGATCGTGTTCCACTCCTATATAATCAATTTCTAGCTTGAAATTTCCGGGGATGTTGTCGGCGGCCGTTATGCCGACATACGCGATTAAATGGGTTGGAACCGGCTGCTGTATGTCCTGAACTCTACCTTTGCACACGAGGAAGAACTTCGAGAACGGTATTCGCACATTCTGCCAATAAGGTCCACCTCTTGTGTGGAGAATATATTGATAGGAATCGTTCCAGAGGATGTCGTAATCTCCTGGCGAGGCCAGCGTCAAAAGATAATTTCTTCCATCCCCTCGCACGCGCATAACAAAATGATTGTAAGGACCCCAATCCAAAAAACATTCACGTTGAAACGATTTACGTGGTCTCACAGATTTTACGTTACAGTAACCGCTACGTTTAATTTTTCCATCTCTATACTCCCTTGGATCCAGGTTACCAGAGAAAACACCTTTGCCTGTTGGGGACAACTCGATGCTAGAAATAATAATGTATAAGTCATCTTTAAGATATCAGACTAAATGGTTTTTTTTTGTAGAGTAACATTTTAGCTGCATCTAAGACTAATTTATGAAATAATTCGGAGTTATTGGATGTTGAATTTTTGTTTAACTACTTGTGATTCCTTTTATTTTTTTTTTATTTTAAAAGGTGAATATTGCACATATTCTAACAGTACCTTTATATTAATAGGTAATTTTTAGGATACTGAACTAAATAGTTTTTTAGGAGTAGATTATAATTTGGTATTGATTCAGGGAAAAATTCACTCAGTGGTTTATACTTATTGTATATTATATTTGTGTCTATTTTTAGAATGTCAAAGTGAATGGTTTTTTTTGGAGTAAAGTAAAATTTGGGACTGAATAACGAAGTGGCTTAGAGTCAATGGATGTTAAAATTTTTGTGTGATTCATATTGTGATATATTTTCAAGTTATAAAATGAGCATGTTGCACATATTTTAACAGTGACTTTATAGGTAATTTTTAGGATATCAAACAAAAGGTTTTTTTCAGAGTAGATTCAGATTTGCAATAAATTCTGAGACGAATTCACAGAATGGTTTACACTTATTGTATATTACATTTTTGTGTATTTTTAGGATATCAGAGTGAATGGTTTTTTGGAATAGAGTCAAATTTGAGATTAAATCTAAGACTAATCTATGAAGCGGTTTAGAATTAATGCATGTTTAATTCTTGTTTCATTAATTGTACAATTCATTTTTAAAGCATGGAAAGAGAATGTTACACACATTTTAGCAGTAACGCATGGAAGGAGAATGTTACACACATTTTAGCAGTAACGTTATATCAATAGGTAATTTGTAGCACATCAGACTAAATAGTTTTTTAGGAGTAGATTCCAATTTGGAATCGATTCTGGGACAAATTCATAGAATGGTTTACATTTACTGGATATTAAATCTTTGTTTTCATTATTTTGCGGTACATTTTTTAAACTATAAACGAAGAACGTTGCACGTATTTCATCCCTTTGATTTTTCATCCAAGTTAGACAAATTTTCTTGTTAAAATTTATCAAAAAACTTCAGTATAAATGTTGCATTACAAATGTTAAAAATCAATTTAATAAACCAACATGTAAGATTTTTTATGGAATTCATAGAATGCAGATATAGAAAAGTTGCAAAGGTTTGTCACCTGCCACTCGCCTCGGTGGCGCAGCCGGCAGCGCGTAAGTCTCATAATCTTAAGGTCGTGAGTTCGATCCTCACCCGGGGCATTATTTTTTTCCAATTTTTATAACTTCATAAAAAACTACAAAACCACATTGAATTAATTTAACCAAAATGACATGGAAATTAAGAGCATTTTTATACAGTTTGAGATATACTAACTAATGCTTACTGCACAAACTCAAGTATTCAAAGATCATATTCAATATTCAAACTTGCCCAAAAAAATCTTAAAGTTACTTGGAAATATTCGACTGTTTTAAACTTATCCTTCACATTGTTTGAGAATTTGAGAATTCTTCAAGAAATTTTTCAAGAACAAAATTAAAATGAAAAAAAGTGAGGAGATCTAAGACAGAGCAACTTCAAATTCAATTGCCTTTATACAATATGGAATTCGGTACATATTATTATCTAATAATACCTTGAAGTCACTCCTTACAACACAATTACTAAAAATACAATTAAAATCCATCTTATTCGAAAATGAAACATTGTGTCTAAATCTAGTATCTTTTTTTAAGCCCCTTATGAATTATATTTAAAATTCACTTTACTTTTTTATTCCTATTATTTTTGAAATTTTTATAAAACCATATTAAATGACTACCATAAAAATGAATCACCAAAGGAAACAATTGGTGCAACAATCTGATACAAGTGTACAAAAAAAATTAAATAAACATAATGACTGATGGATCTAAAAGTTTTATATGTTCTATGAATTTCTATATATTAATAAATTAAGTTAAATTTAATTGGTATTAAAAGGCATTGCAAGAGCAAATATAACTACAAGCTTAAGGGTGAAAATGTAAAAAGCTGAATAAGCTATACACATGTGTAAAAAATGTATCTATCTATAAATTCATATTAAATCTATATCTATAGACAGATTAAAATTTATTGTAAATGCGTAGATCAACCAAATGGTCATGTAATAACTTAAATAAATTGAGATTGGAATTGGACTATATTTTGGCAATTCCTAATTGTATTTGTAAATTAGACTAAGTTCACTTACGTAGCTGTTGAATTTCCTTCTCCGTAGTCACTATCACAAGTGGTAACCCATTGATCGAGCATATTCGGATTACCATCAAATTTCCAAGTGACATCAACTTCACCGGCTCTGTATATAGTGACAGGATCCATACGAAATTTTTCCTTACATTCTTCTTTGAAAAGTTTCAATTCCTCGAGCATATACTTATAGCCCAGTCGCATTGTTTCCCATGAGTTCTGTTTTTCTATTTTGTAATCGGATTTTCGTGGATAACCTGCTTTTGGATCGGTCTCGTGAAAGAATTCCTGTTTTCTCGTTGCACTGATTGTTCGACAACAATTGCCAATTGTTTTACACGACAAGAGACGCGCAATTTTGGGTGACAGCGAATTCATCATTGTGAAAAATTGAGATGCCGGATATTTGGGAAAATATAGTTTTTTAAGTTTTGGAACGTGAACAACGCATCTAATTTTGAGATTATTTACATGACTGTTCTGCAATTTACACTAATCGATTGTTTAGTGATTGTTATCTAACTACTACGCGGCTTTTTGGTTCATCCTTCTCATAAAACTATTTTCATTACCGAGCGGCTCAAAAGTAGATTTGAACAATGTGAATAGAGTCGGGACACCAACAATGTAAGAAAACATGTGGCAAGTTTTTTCGGTAATACCGCGGGGTGGCGCTGTAAATAATGAAATTTGAAAAAAATGAAAATCTGTTTAGTTAGATTTAGTTTACTCTACTTGAAAATACCTTTTACGATGTTTCTTAAATCTTTTTTCTGTAAAAATTACAATCCACAGCTATTTCCAAAGTTTACATCTTGGAATCGATTTTATGAGAGATATCGGGAGAAAAAATTGTATTGCCGCATGAACTTCTTAATGGAATAGTCATAAAATTTCGAATACTATCACAGTTCTGTTGAGATTAAAGAAAATTCAATCTGAGAATTTTCAATTTAAAATTAAGAAAAGATTATGTTATTGCATTAATTTGAGCAAAACATAAGATAGCGAACTTAAACTGAATCCATGAAATTAGTAGTATTTAGCAAATGTACATTTTCGTCATAAATTTATTATGTGGTTATATAATATTTTCCAGAATTTGAACTTGGATAACAAATAAAACTGCAAATATGGACTTTAAAAATTGCATCTTTATTTTTGGTTTTTTTTTCAAAAGTTTCCTCAGTGTGGAAGCGAAAATCGATGAACATACTTTCTCATAGAGGTAGCTTTGTAAAAGAAACTGGAAATAATGAGGAAGCAACTCGCAACGTTTAACTTTGCTGTTTAATTGCTTCCTTATAAAAGATGATTTTTTTCGTGAAAAAAATTTAGGAGATTTTTATGCCCGAAAACTCATAATCGTCCAGAACACCAAGAAAAGTGGTTTAAAGAAAGTGTCCGTATGTATGTGTACAGAGCTTCGAATTTTCATTCACCTGTAACTCAAGAATCGTTGAACCGATTGAGCTTAAATTTGGCACATAAGCGAAGCAGCAGTACGTATTTGATTGTTGCCATTTTTCACGAAATATATGCAGACATTTTTAATTTATGGCACTTTGAAATTTTTCCAAAAAGGACTTGCACACTCTAGCTTTCGTAAAATTGATCATACTTCCATAAATAATTTTTTATAAGTGCAGGTACCATAGATGTTGTTTGGTATTGACTTTGACCGAAATCGAAGAAGCGGTTCGGATTTTACAGAGTTTTGAAATTTTGTCAAAAAATTACGTTTCTGCCCTAAATTTGGCAAAATATCAGACAACGAACTGAAATTTCATACATGAAATCGGTACTATCTACCGATGATTAGTGCATAGTTTCATCATAATATGCAATATGGTTCAAATTTGTCAAAATGTTAATCTTTGGAAAAACGATATTATTGCATTAGCCTTAACAAAACATAAGATAGCGAAATTTAACTTTGAACATGAGATCGGTACTATGTAGCAAATAATTGATACACATTTTCATCATAATTTGTTGTGTAGTTTACATTTTTTTCGAATTTCAACTTTGATAACAAATACAACTGAACTTTACACATTGCTTCCTCATTATTTCGTTTTTTTTTAAATTTTCTCTATAAGGAAGCCAAAATTGATGAACAAACTTTCTCATACAGGTAGCTTTGTAAAAAAAAACCGAAAATAATAAGAAAGCAACTTACAAAGTTCAACTTTGCAGTGTTCTTTTGTACTTCATATACAATATACATATAGTAATATGATAAGAGAAATAAATTTCGCTGGGACATAAAAATCCAGACGTAACAATTTTTTTATTTTGGTCTTATGCATATATATTTGTACAGAATACAATCTTCTCGACGACATTTCTTACAGGGCCATAACAGCTCTCTTAAGAGCGCGCTCTTTATTTCGTTTCACCTTCGTTTTCTGTTTTCTCGATTTCGTCGCGTCTCTGAACAGCAGGACACCTTCGCGTTCTTCGAGAGTTCGCTGTGTGTACGCCATACCATAAAGATTAGAGCCAATTATATCCTGAAATGGTAAAAAAAAAAAAAAATCAGTCCGTCAAAAACCGTTGAAATAAATAAAGAAATGTATTTGCTATTTTATATTTCTGTAAATCTGCTAAAATAATTACCCTCAGAGAAGTTATCCGTTTCATAGCTAAGCTTCTGACTTCCTCAATTGTCGGCAAGAGTTCCGAATTTGCAACGATTGGTCCATGATGCGCTTGGATTAAGCTCAACGCTAATCTCGCTACCATTTCCGCTTGATTCTCGCTTTTCAACAATGTTGGAAGAGCTTGCAAAATATCGCAAGCCGCCGAATACGGCAACAGCAACAAAGTTTCATCCAAATCACTGTTATAAAAATAGATTTTTCATTTTATATCCTATGAAATTAAAAAATTTGTACGGAGTTTACTTGAAACACTCAAAAAGATTATAATTTAAATATTGCCATTACTATATACCATATTTGTGTATTAATTTTCTTTTGTGTGATTTTTACAAAAATAAACAAATACATAAATCATGATAATTTTTTTAAAATTATCATCATTTATATTTATATTTATATATATAAATCATGATAATTTTTTTAAAATTATCATCATTTATATTTTATTTACAATTATATTTTGAATACCCTTTATTAACTAAAATCGTTACCTCGCTCGCACGCGTTTCAATGTCTCCAACAAAAAGTCTTCGGTGGTCGTGCAATTATGCGCTTGCATCAGTAGAGGCAAAACTGGAGGCGCATTTGGAGGAACGATATTCGCCAATTGTTCATTGTATTCTTTGGATATATCCAAGCACTCGAGTATCAACTCGGCGGCTCGCTCAGCATTCGGCGTTTTTCTTGATGGCAACAATTGGGCTTTTTGTCCTTGAACCGCTGTTGTTTCGCCTGTAGCCAATTCGTTTTCTTGTTTCTCTCTTTCCTCTTCCTCCTCGTCCTCCAAAACCAACGGTTCGCTCGAACGTTCGTACAATCTGACCATTTTGTCCGATCCGCAGGATGCCACGAAAATTCCGTTTGGAGAAACGGCGCATCCCCAAGCTTCGCCGGAATGACCCTGAATTCATCGAAATCAATCAATATTCCGACTTCTGTAGAGATTTAAATTCAACTTTCTCGAATATGGAAAGAATTCACTATTCCAGGATAGATAGGGAGATAGATTTATTAGTGTGCAATCAACAGTTAGATTCTGTCGAATTGCAGTTAACATTGTACAAAATTAGACGGAAGCACTGGTTTTTAAGCAAGTAAAAATATGAAAACCTTTTTAAAAAAAGGAGTATTAGTATCAAATAATATTATATATTAATAATTTCTATTTAATAGTATTATGAGTACGTAAAACAGAGTTTTATTTGTTCGAGTAACTGAAGAGATAAAGAACTTTCTTTAAAAATGCGATTTTGCGTGTTACTTTCTCGAATATGATGTAAATTCTTCAGGTACGGTGAATACAAATGGTCATGAGTTCAATTCAAATATTATTTTACTAGTAATATTATACGTATGGATAATATTTAGTACGTATAAAATAATTTTCCAGTCAACTATTAGATTCTATTGAATTGCAGTTAAGGAGGTTCGGTGACGACTATCGAAGTCAAATCAGTGCTAAACTTTCGAAATTCATACTTTTAAGTTTCATGCATTAAAAAACAATAGTGAAGGATGATTCGTGTTGAAGCATGTAGCCAGTGAAAGATCAATAGTGACGAATTTGCATTATGATTAACCGATTATCTTTATTTTTCAATGGGACACATGTTTGTTTAGTTTTTCCAAATATCATCTGTAATTCTTTACCGATTGCACTGAGTGATAGCTCATTTTGTTTCTTAGAAGGTACTTCACGAATTAACCGCCTAGATATTTCGTAATATTGATCGTTCAATAATTATAGCTAGTTGTTTAACAAAAACAAAAATACTGTCACAAACAACAGGCTATAATTATTAAACGATCAACACTACGAAATATCGTGGCGGTTAATTCCTAGAGTATCTTTTGAGAAAGGGAATAAGCCGTCACTCATTTAAATTGATAAAGATTTACTGATTATACGTGAAAAAAAAAACGGAACGAAAATGTATCCCATTACAAATAAATGTTAATCAGTTCATCTAAATGCACATTCGTCGCTATTGATCTTTCGCTGAATTAAGTATACATGCTTCAATACAAATCACTCTTAACTATTGTTTTTTAATGCATTACACTTTAAAGAATCAATTACGAAAATTTAGCACTAATTTGTCTTCGATAGTCGTCACCGAATCTCCTTAAAATTACAGAACATTGCGGAAGGAAGATATTTTGCTCGAGCAACTAAAAGTACGAAGATTATTTTGTAAATGGGATTTTGCGTCTTACTTGAAGGGTGACGATTTTGTTGAAACTGTCAACGTCCCACTCCTTGACTTTTCCGTCTTTGCCGCAGGTGAATATATAATGTGTTCTCGGAACAAACGACAAGCCGGTAACTGAATCATCGTGGGCGAATATGGATTTGTGACAGTCGCCGAAATCCATTCCCCAAATTTTGATGTTACGATCGGCCGAACCTGTAGCTATTAACGTCGAATCGCTCGAAATATCCATGCAAAGTACCGGGAGTTTGTGACCATACAGCGACAGGAAAAACTGAAGAAAATAATCAAGTAAATAGAGGAATAGACAAAAAAGTAAACTCGAAGTAATCGTTTATGAAATTTTCGCGGCGTATAATTCATACCTTGAATGAATCTAGAAAGAATATCTTGACAGTCGAGTCCAACAGAGCAACAGCAACGAATCGATTATTCGGACTGATTCTGACACATAAAACGCTTTCCTCCAGCTTCAAAGTTCGCGTGTGTAACAAGGACAATACTTTGACTTTCGTAGCGCTTTCTGGATCTTCCACAAGCTCGAAATTCCAGAATTTCACGGTTTTATCTCCACCTCCACTAGCAACGCCTTTCTGCGATGAAAAATCCAATTATTTAAAATACATATTTGCATACTTACATCATGGGAATTTAAATGATAACTTACCATGTCAGGAAACAGAGTGACGCTCCATAATTCTGTCGTATGAGCCGGGACTTCTTCTAAAATATCTCCAGATGCGATGTCAATGATGATCATCTTTCCATCCTTAAGACCGACTATCAAGTGCCTATCTCCTGGCACGAAAGTCGCCGTCAGCGCGTATCCGCATTCTACGGTTCTCAAACACGCTAACGATGGTCTGATGACAGAAAATACGGGCAATAATGAAAATCCAGCGCGGAAAAGACTTGAGTTTCAGTTTTTGCAAGGAAAGTGAACTTTTTTGGATGGAGGACCAAGAAAATACTGATCTTTTCGGCTCTCATTATAGTCAATACCGAAAATAGTTTTCATTTAAGTTTCATTACGGAAAGTAAAAACCTTGCACTTTGGTTCTTCATTATTTTTCGCTTTCTACAAAGCTGCCTCGATGAGGAAGTATGTTGATCAATTTTGGCTTCCTCATAGAAGAAGCTTTGTAAAAAGCGAAAAATAATGAGGAAGAAATTTGCAAGGTTTTTACTTTGCGGACTTGTTTATACTCGGAAGACATTTTTATAAAAATTCAAAGTGACGTAAAATTTGTACCGCTCGACCGATTTGTATAAAATTGTTACTCGAAAATTGGTTGATGATAGTCCATATGTAAACTAAATTGGAACCCCATACCTAGTAATTTGCATGAGCAAGCGCTCGAACGGGATTTTTCGAATAATTCAAAATGCCATAAAATTTTAACCAAGCGACCGATTGGTGTCTAATTTGTACCAAATATCTTTTAAACGGTCGTCTAAGTGTGAAGAAAATTTAAGATAAATCTGTGGAAAATTTCGAACATTTTTTTCATTCGTGAAAGCTTTTTTTTTCTTTTTGTTCACCAAAATCGAAATTTTCTGACATTTCAACAGTTCATTAGACTAAAATCTTAATTGGAAACCAATAATCGTGAAATCATATCGGCAATTGCAGCCGGATATCTCAGAATTCACATAAGTTATAGTATTTGCAAACATTTTTGAAAAAATTAAAATTGTAATGAAATCAGAACGGTTCGACAGATTCTCGCGAAATTTAGTACACATAATGTTTTACGGGCGATCCATTTATGTACGAAATTTCAGCTCGGCGTTTCTTTAATTTCGTAAATTATATCGTAATAGCCATTTTTCAAATTTTTTAAAATCCTGTAAGAAAAAAAATTTCCAACCGATTCGCGTCAAATACAATCCCAAACTTTGTTATATGATAACCTACTCGAGTGCCAAATTAGAAGAAAATCAGTAGAAAATTACGACAGTTATCGTGCGTACAAGGAAATCTGCACACACACTTGGTAAAAACCATTTTTTCGATGCATTAGTCCATTTTAAGTATCCTGACATGAAAATCTCGAAAAAAAAATGTTTCACGAAAACAAAGCTTCCCATATAAGGAAGACGAAAACAAAGCTTCCTCTATAAGGAAGACGAAAACAAAGCTTCCTCTATAAGGAAGCAAAATGGAGAAAATTATAATCAATGTAGTATTTTTTTTACCTGTTCCACAATTTTACGGAGTCGCCGCTGGCAGTCGCAAAAGCCAAATTATCCGAGCTAAAGCAGATTGCTCTGACATCTGTGCGATGTCCTTGCACGGATATGGTACGTAGCCACGCAGCTTGTTGCTCCTTTTTATCTTTTGTCATAACTGAATGCAGCTCCAACGTATTATTGTTAACTCCAACGCAAATCTGGGAAAAATATTTTTGTAAACAGATTTTTCTAATGTTAACATTGAATAGTGATAAAACAAAAACGAATCTGATAGTATAAATTTACCCGAATTTCGCCTCCTCTTCCCATCACTAGATCAAGCGCCTTCGCTTTATGTCCAGTTTTTGCAACGGGAAGACGTTTCACTTCGTCCTTTAAAAAAGTCGCTTCCTCCGGAATTATTTCGTCGTCATTTTTATCTCTAGTAACATGAATAAAGAAGAAGAGCATAAAATACAAGCTTTATTAAAGTGTCAAACTTTTTTTTGAGTTACATAAAAATCGCTCCGAGGAAACGAAGCAATGAGTATTCGTGGCATGACTTCAACGAAGGTGTGAGCATCAGAGAGAAATTATTCCCAATTGAGCTCTAACAAAAGTGATTTTTACTTTTAGTTTGAATTTTCATAATACCGATTTTTTATATTGAAATCTAACAAATTACTGACACATTCTTAAAAATCAATTCCTAATGTAAGGAATTCGGAGAGAAAATTTATTTTCCTGTCTTATATTTGCGGTCAAAACAACTTTAAGGATAATTCGGATTCACGTACTTAGCCTTCAGTCGTTCTTTTCTCAATCGTTTAGCCGCTTTTACTTTGACCTCGTTTTCCGGTATAAAATGAAACAATTCAATAGTGTTATCCATGCCGTGACAACTGATGATAGTTCGCGTAGGATCAGAGCACAAAGAGACGACGCGTCCTTTGCCTGCTCGCAGCATGCTGCCAATCTTCTCGCACCGCATTGGATATTTCTAAATAAATCCAAAACATAGACAAAAATATTAATTATAATGGAAATGGGCGTTATTCGATTGAAAATTATTAAATATTTTTTTTAACTGGATTATAACAGATTCTTAAAGCTGCAGATTATTTTTAGCAGAAGAATAATTACTCATTAGTATTTGATGACCGTAAAATTGATCTTTTCAATAAAATTAAGAATGATAAAAATGTTATTTACTTCAATTTTTTTATTTTATTTTTTCTATCCAAATCGGTCTCTGAATTATTGAATTTTAAAGCGTCCATAAGTTTTTAGAATCAAGAATTACCGCATCGTTGACATCGTCCTCGGAGTTGATGTTCAACGTTTCTAGATTTGCTGAAACGTCGGTACTTTCATCCTCGACGAAGAGAATTTTCCAAACTCGTAACTCGTTATCGTTGCAGCCGGTAACGACATACTGATCGTTTTTAACTAGTGTCAAACCCCAGACTTCGGATCGGTGCCCAACAAGAGTTCGAAAATTGTGCTCCGTATCGAGATCCCAAAATTTCACGAATGTGTCCTTACTCGAACTCACAATTATGTTGCGTTCGTGCATAAACGCCACTTGCGTTATCACACCTTTGTGACCTGCTAAACGGCAGATACCAGTTTCGGCTACGACATCCCACACGATTATATCTGTGTCCTGGATCAAGATTTCATAATAGCATAAATTTAGATCCAAAAGTATAAACAATCGTTCAAGATTACAGTATTAATTGTAATGGCATTAAATTTTCATTTCAATGAAAAATTTCTGAAAATTACAAATTTGTGAGAATTTTTTTCATCTTGAAAATGCATAATGAAAGAAAAGTTTTCTTTTGCTTTGGATTATTTTTCGTTCTTTTGCAGTAACATTGGTGAATTAATAAAATAGGAAAAAAAGTATTAGTACAATAATGACAGAAACGGAAGATGTTGCGATTTGTGCCAAGAATGGATCACCCAAATATTACTAAAACTTCAGTCAATATTTTAATATCTTGAATCCGGAAGCTTAATGAATTACAAGAGCTGGTTGTTACCCAAGACGATTATATCAGTAAGCTAGATCGAGTTTTCATGATAGCATCGATTTGGATTCACAAATATTTGAAAGATCATCCAAGGTAACAGAATTATTTTTAATAGTATTAAGTTGTAATTTTATCAAAAATTTTCTAGAAATTACAAATATGGAAAACCTTTTTTACCTTAAGAATGCATAATAAAAAATACTAACAGAAGAAAATTGTTCCTAGCTATTAGTCCTTTTTGTTGTTTTCTTCAGTAAAGTTAATTTTCAAATCATTGATTTTTTAATTTAACAGGGAAAATTGTATCGCAACAACGATACACAATGTTTAAAAAACTTTAATGTTTTGCTAAGAATAGATAGTTTGACTGGAATCACCAAAACTTTGGTTAATATTTTAATATCTCGGATCCAAAACCCAAATATTTAATACAAGTTGAGTGTTGCAGATTATATTCGCCTTCAATTCAATTATAATGCAAATCTTCATGAAAAGAAATGCAGTATATTTACGATTTTACTTTGCGCAACATACTTGGGATCCATAGGCCAAACGATGACCTAAAGAGTCATAAGCCAATGCAGAGATTCCAGATTTGTGGCCAACAAATACACTGATATTTTTCCCTGATTGGAGATCAAATGTTTGCACAGTTCCGTCGGTATATACAACAGCGATATGTCTTTTATTTGTATGCTTTCTATTGTTTTTCTTTTCAGTAAAATTAATTTTCAAATCATTTATTCTTTAATTCAATGGTAAAAATTGTATTGCAACAATTTTGAACAATGTTTCAAAAACTTGGATGTTTTACTAAGAATGGATAGTTTTACTGGAATTACCAAAATTTTAGTTAATATTTCAATATTTTGGATCTAAAAGCCAGATATTTAAGAAAAACTGAGTGCTGCAGACTATATTAGCTCTAAATCGATCATACCACAAATCTTCATGAAATGAAATGCAGTAAAGTTAAGATTATACTTTGCGCAACATACTTTTGATCCAGAGGCCAAACGATGACCCAAAGAGTAATAAGCCAATGCAGAGATTCCAGATTTGTGGCCAACGAATACACTGATATTTTTCCCTGATTAGAGATCAAATGTTTTCACAGTTCCGTCGGTATATACAACAGCGACATGTCTTTTATTTGTATGCTTTCTATTGTTATTCTTTTCAGTAAAATTAATTTTCAAATCATTTATTCTTTAATTCAATGGTAAAAATTGTATTGCAACAATTTTGAACAATTTTTCAAAAACTTGGATGTTTTACTAAGAATGGATAGTTTTACTGGAATTACCAAAATTTTAGTTAATATTTTAATATTTTGAATCTAAAAGCCAGAAATTTAAGAAAAACTGAGTGCTGCAGACTATATTAGCTCTAAATCGATTATACCACAAATCTTCATGAAATGAAATGCAGTAAAGTTACGATTATACTTTGCGCAACATACTTTTGATCCAGAAGCCAAACGATGACCCAAAGAGTCGTAAGCCAATGCAGAGATTCCAGATTTGTGGCCAATGAATACACTGATATTTTCCCCTGATCGAAGATCAAATGTTTTCACAGTTCCGTCGGCATATCCAACAGCGATATGTCTTTTATTTGGAGAAGCAGCCAAGTAAGTAGCATCGGAAGTTTCTCCAGACAAAACTTGTGCCTGAAATTCAAATGAACATAAATCACCGCATTCTTATTGATTATTCAGAGTCTCATGAAAACATAGACGAAATTTACCTTTTCCCCAAGTCTGAGATCCCAAATAAACACATGTTCACAGGCTCCGACAGCCACAAATCTGCCTTCTTGTCCTTCGAGTGTGACGAATATAACGTTGCATTTTGGACTGGTAATAATATTCAAACTTCCGGCAGGAACGTATCTCAGATACTGCTTTGTTAATCCCATTGTTAACACTTTGCGCGGACGTCGAAATAATCACACTGACCGATTATAGTTATGTTTATTATTGATAAATCGTAGCAAACTACTTTGCTAAACGCATTTTCCACGTATACACGTCCACGGGTTTGTAAAATACAAAAATGCAATCAAGTAAACAAATTGACGTTTGTAATTATTTTATCACGAAAGAGGTTACAATTATCGGAGCAACATGCGTGGAAAAAAACGTGTACAGCACGTGGATAGAAATTACACCAACTCCAGCATCATTCAGCGTTTCTTTTTGCCGGTCCGTCAACCTAAAATCGACTCTACTGGAAAGCTCCAATAGAAATGGAGGATCTCCGATAATCTCATTGGCTGTGGATTTTAATGCTCAGTTTTCATAGCTAGAACAAAAGTCTCGTGGCCCTTTTTTTCATAAGAAAAAAAACTAAGTTTCGAGCGCGGTACGTTTTAGTATTGTTTACTGATACATGTACAACAATTTTTATTGCAATCACGGGAACAAAAGTGTTACGAGCTAAAATGAAAATGCACCTTTATGTTTCGATCTGCTATACCGACCGAGTCACCAGGCGTGTTCGTGAGAAAGCATCATTCGCGGTCGCAGTGGAGCGACAGAGAACGACAAGGACGCGTAGCACATTACGTTAAGGTGATGTGAAAGCTCAATGCATGCAAGAGAGATAGAACTAATCTTGGGATCCTGGATTTCTTCGTCATCGTTGATCTTTTGGGTAAAAGCTGAGAACGTGGCCCTGCAGAATTCTCGGGCGGAGGGCAACGTTCTCATCTTTTATCCAAAAGATCAACCGACGCGGAGAAAATCTGATTACAGTTTCCGATACTGACCGAGCAGTTTCACATCACCGTATAAGAACATATGAAATATCGCCGTCGGCAATAAAAACTGTAATAAACTTCCGACACACATTGACATTTTACAGTTTCAAAAAGAGTTTGACTGAATGCGGATATCACCGAATGATATCCGCTTTTAATGAAACTCTTCTTGAAGCTGTAAATGCATATAGGCCTTAAAGTCAGTGATACACCTCTAGAAATTTCGGAAACTTTTTCCTCCCGAACGATACGGCAGCTAGGGTCTGTATTTTCAGGCAATACGCGCAAGTATCGTAGAATTGGGCTTAGCTTCTGGCTCCTCATTCAACATAGCAGTTTATTTTTAAGAATTAAAAGAAAAATAGTGCGAGAGAGACAGACCTATAGGCGTTTAACATTGGGCGAAGAAATTTCAGGCAGTTCCTAAGAGCATCTAAAACATCTCCCCACACAAACACTCGTACCCATTCAGTGTCGAAAACCGTAGCCACTAAACAGAAGAAGAAGAAGAAGATGATTGGTTATTATTTCAGGCTGGCTCTGATCGCTACTCTAGAGTAACCTTACCATACGGCCATGGACAAAAAAGTTCCTACTTCCTACGCTTGGGGTAATGGTGCGTTCTCACTTGTGCGCATGCGCTTCGCTCTCCCTCACACGCTCACTCTTCGTCACAGCCACTGTTTGTGGTTTGGGACACAGCGTTATCGTACCGTGGCTTTCGTTACAATTAACTCCGTACATATAACGTAAATTTCGTGGGTGATTAGATTAAGGCGATGGCCACCTCGAAAACGACAAACACATACAATAGGCAAAATTGGGAGGATGCCGTGAGTAAAACAACCTTTAGCATTTTTCATCAACCTTGACGTACACAATATGCTCTTTTTAACCATTGCTTCTCTCAATAGGATTTCCCGATTCTGTGCCAAACATGTCTGGGCGACAATCCTTATATACGAATGGTAAGAAACATGAATTTTTTTTTCTTAGTTTGTGAAAAAAATTAACTCAATCATTGGCATTCAACTAGCATGGAATTGACTGTCAATGATTATTTATCAACTCTGTCAAACTCACTTATCAAAGCATTTTATGCAGTTTTATATACAGACATTCTTACTTTGTACCATTGTTGGATTACAGTTATTTTGTTTATGTGTGCGATGGTGCAACTCTAGAAACTCATAAATGCATAATTGCTAGACTTTCCGAACACAAGCAATTTTGGAGTTTTTCGTGATAGTTCAGAAACGCTGCCAGTTTTTTTGTTTGTTTTCGAGTGGAAGCATTTCGTAAATATTTAAGAATGTATAAGGATTTCGTAAACATTCAATAAGCTTGAAGAATTTTGTGGTTTTTTCAACGAGTCATAGAATTTCATAAGTATTTCTGAAAGACAAAGAATTTTGTATGTTTTTCAATAAGCCAACAAATTTCGTATGTTTTCTAAGAAATCAAGGAATTTCATGCACTGAAAGAATCCGCATCTGAGAAATTTAAACTTGTGTCGGCTATAACTCTACGATCCTGTGGTGACTTCGTAAATGTCAAAGGCAGATTTTTTTATTTCTCGTTTATCTTGAGACCATTTTTCAATTTAATTTTTTGACGATTTTGCAAAAGTAGCACTCGTTTTTTACATTGTTGTTATTATTGAGGATAAAAATGAATACTACTTTGAATCATAGAAAAAAATCAAATAAAAAATAGTCTTGAAACACTTGAGAAATGAAGAAATCTACCTCGAAAGTAAATTTATCGAATACGTGGGTTAAAATGTACAACTGACAATAAGCAAGAAAATGATAATTATATGTGTTACTTTGCCGAATCATTAGGGAAATAACTTATAAAAAGGTCTTCAGATGATAAAAACACCTTGCAAATTGCTTCCTCATTATTTTTTGCTTTCTACAAACCTATCTCTACGGGGAAGTATGTTGATCAATTTTGGCTTCCTCATAGAGGAAGCTTTTTAGAAAGCAAAAAATAATGAGGAAGCAATTTGCAAGGTTCTACTCTGCAGGCTTGCTTATACTCGGAAGGCAATTTTCTAAAAATGCAAAGTGACGTAAAGTGTTTACCGCTCAACCCATTTGTGTAAAATTGTTACTCATAAGTTGTGTAATGGTAGTCCATATGTAAACTAAATTAGAACCCGATACCTAGTAATTTGCATCAGCAAGCTCTCGAGCGAGATTTTTCAGATTATTCAAAATGCCATAAAATTTGGACAACTTGACCGGTTGGTGTCAAATTTGTACCAAATATCTTTTTAAATGGTCGTAAAGTGTAAAGAAAATTTAAGATAAAACTGAAAAATTAAAAATAAAAATTCTTCGTAAAAGCTTTTTTTTTTTTGTTCACCAAAATAGAAATGTTCTGACACGTCAACAGTTAATTAAACCAAAATCTTAATGGGAATCAATAATCGTGAAATCATGTCGGCTATTGCAGTCGGATATCTCAGAATTTGCATGAGTTATAGTATTTGCAGACATTAAAAAAAAAATTAAAATAGAAATAAAATTAGAACGGCTCAACAGATTCTCGCAAAATTTGATACACATAATGTTTTATAGGTAGTCTATTTATGTACAAAATTTCAGCCCGGTGCCTCTTTAATTGCAAAAGTTATAGCGTGAAAATAATTTTTTCAAAATTTTAAAAATTGTGTAGAAAAAGAAAATTTCAACCGATTCGCGTCAAATACAATTCCAAACGGTATTCTATGATAGCCCACTTGCAGGCAAAATTCATAGAGCATTCATCGAAAAGTGCGACAGCTACGTGTAAACAACGAAATGTGCGAGCGCACGCACACACAGACAGACAGACAGACAGTCATAGACACAGACAGACACAGACACAGACATTTCGCACAACCACTTTTCTCGACGTTTTGGACCATTCTGTACTGAGATGAAAATCTGAAAAAAAAAACTTTTCACGAACACAAAGTTTTCTCTATAAGGAAGCAAACTTAACAAATTTGCCTTGGAAAAAAAAATTCCAGCCATTTGAGAAATTTTGTAAAAAGTTAAGGAATTGTGTATATTCTTCGAGATATCAAGTCAAAATAAAAAAATCTAGATTCCAGACAATTACTGTTCCTCTTAAACCTTTAATACTTTGTATCAAAATATTTAAATACTTTCACACATTCTGATCACTATCTAATCTCTCTTAATCTTTTTCTTTTCAGACAAAGGAAAAGTATGGCAAAGAGTGCAAAATTTGTATAAGGCCATTCACAGTTTTTCGCTGGTGTCCAGGTGCGCGTATGCGTTTCAAGAAAACAGAAGTTTGCCAAACGTGTAGTCGTTTGAAAAACGTTTGTCAGACATGTTTATTAGATCTCGAGTACGGCTTGCCGATTCAGGTTCGCGACGCAGCCTTAAAAATCAAGGACGACTTGCCGCGTTCGGAAGTCAACAAAGAATATTACGTCCAAAACATCGACAACGAAATCGGTAAAATCGACTCAACGATGCCAGCAGGTGCAGTGGGTAAATCGGCAGCAGCGAGTGACCTATTGATGAAGCTCGCGCGAACATCTCCCTATTACAAAAGAAATCGGCCACACATTTGTTCATTCTGGGTGAAGGGTGAGTGTAAAAGAGGCGAAGAATGTCCGTACCGTCACGAAAAACCGACAGATCCCGATGATCCTCTTGCCGATCAGAACATCAAAGACCGTTATTACGGAGTTAACGATCCCGTGGCCGATAAATTAATGCGCAGAGCAGCGGCGATGCCAAAGCTCGATCCTCCGGAGGACAAATCGATCACGACTCTATATATCGGTAATCTTGGCGACGTTCTGACGGAAAAACAGTTGCGCGATCATTTTTATCAATACGGCGAGATTCGATCGGTAACGATGGTTCCGCGTCAACAATGCGCCTTTATTCAATACACTCAACGAAGCGCCGCCGAAGCAGCGGCTGAACGTACTTTCAATAAGCTCATACTTGGAGGTAGAAGATTAACGATTAAATGGGGACGATCGCAAGGACGACAGGCGATATCAGCGGCTGAAGTCCCTCGGGAGATGCTCGAGCCTGTTCCAGGACTTCCTGGTGCTCTACCACCGCCTCCTGAAAGTATGGGCAACAATTTCTTCAATCTTCAAGCTACGCCTGGAATAATGCCGCCCATGATGATACCACCGCCGCCAGTCGCTCCGCAATTCATGTTCCCTCCGCAAATAGCCGCAGCCGCAGCCGCTGCGCCTATTTTCCCGCCTGGAACTGCGCCTATTCATTATCCTAGCCAGGATCCGTCGAGAATGGGCGCTAGTCAGGGTATCGGCAAACCTTGGCCCGAAGAATGAGAATAACAGCTGAAAACTCCAAGAATATAATGTGTATAGTTCATTAAGTATCGGCTACTTTAAGTTGAACATTTGTGTCGGTTTTGTGAAATATCGTATGAATAACGGTAACCCATCGCTATTTTACATACTAGGACAAATAAAAATAATCTTCTGCTATTGTTGGTATATTTTTGAAAAAAATTTCAAAACCATTGCCTCTGTAATCCATTTTTGTTTAAAAAAAATAAAATGGATTTTTAGTATGGTTGATTATACGTATATAGCGTCTTTTGATGAAGTACGAGCTTCTTATACACCTGCACCTTGTACAATTACCCACAGACAGTATGTTGCCTACTGTGAAAATGCGCAATGCCAATTATGGTATTTTTGTTAAATCAACAAACATTCTATCATTTTCAAAAATTAGGGCGATTTACATCAATTCGATCCCGATCTTACTGAGCTAGTCGGTGTTTTTTCAAGTTTGTATTAACTTCAGAAGCACAGTGGAGATTTTCTTCACTTATCACTTTTTTAAAAAAATGTCTTGGCCGGCATTTCAAAATTTGTCGAGCCCTAAAATGGCCAGAATTCGCTTCAAAATTCGATAAAGGCACAGTGCAATAATACAAAAATTAAAGATACAAGACATCGCATATTTCATAAATATGCAGTGACCTACTAATTTGCGTGGGAAAGCTGACACTGCGCTGATTGAAGGCAGCGAAAGGAGTTTGCGGTTTTAAGATCCGGCTAAAAATTATTCTCACTTCAGCAATCTCAGCGTGAGATTGTTGAAGTTTGAAAGGTATCGACCCTGTAATGAGCCCTGGTAAAAATTAATCAATTAATAGAATTTAAATGGGATTGAATCGTATGCTATTTCCTTTATCAATTTGGAATTTGGTCAGCTTAAAGAAATTCAATCGTTATTAGTTTTCTTCAGTTTTCGTTTTTTATGGGTTAAATACGATAAACACATTATCTGAATTTACGTTTCGTTTCTTGCAATATTTTATCCATTTATGGTGAATCGTACTACATCGTAAATATATGATTTAAAAAAAATCGTTCGCAATCAAATATACATCGATAGTGACCGCATCATTTTTTATCTTATCACAAATATAGCAACTATGTCGGAATAAATCTTATGTGTTGAAACAGAGTTATCATAATTTATCGGAAACCCCTCATAAAAATGAAAGTTTTCTATCATTTATACAATAATTAATTTTATGTTCATTGAATAGTTTCTTTTCTCATCGTTTCACAGCTATATGAATTCTATCATACTGAAGCTTGAATATGATAAATATTGGAATGCAAAAATTTGTGGATTAATCTTTTTGGTAGTGAACCATGTAATATTATTAATATAACTTCTATGATCGTATTTTTTTATTATTCAATTTCATTTAAAAAATTGCATTTTGTATAATAACATTTAAGTTGTAAAAAAAAACATAGAATTTCGATCGTAAATACATAGTACTTCGTAAATTCAAATCGCGTCCAATCATTTATTTGTATTGTTTTGAAGTTACAAAACAAATGAATAGATTTACTATCATTTTCATAGTAACAAATGATTTTGAACAGAGAAAAAATTGTTTTTTGTTTTTTTTTATGAATTGAAATCAGGAAAAGTTGCCCGGTCGATCTGTTTAATATTTTTCAATTTTCTTTTCTATAATCGGTAAATCTAGTCTTTACTAAATAGAAAAAAAACAGCAAAGAAGTTTTGTAAAGGTTCGCTTAATATTCCCTCGGAAAGCATGCGCGAATATCATCTTATATTTTCAACGCCCTTCAAATTGGGAACCCCCGCATTAAGTCGTGAAATAATTTTCACATATAGCGATTATAATAGTATTCATATGTACTACAACAAACTGATCAATTCTGTCGATATCGAGTGACGTAATTGATTTCTTAGAACGGAGATATGTCGTGTGTGAAATCACCATGTGAAACGGCATTGCACATGCATCTCCTCCTGTGCATCACATAATGATATATACATATACATGTACATTGTGATGCGTCATCGGAAAGTACAGAATATGTTTTAAGCTTTTTCCGAGCGCGGTCGTATGTCATCCAGGATATTTAACAGCATACATATGGGGCATTCCAGACTAACTCAACCTAGGTTTGACCTTCGCCCTCTGGGATTTCACCCTCGATTTTTTATGTTATTGTTCCATCTCTAAAAAGCAACCACAATATTCATGAGACTTTTTTTTAACAATTTATATACTTATAATTATTTATAATTAACATATTGAGAGCCGTAATTTAAGAATCTGACAAAATTCTCGTAAGTTCTCTGTCAGACATTAATATTTTTGAGTTTCGACCCAAAGTTTCCCGGACCTCGCTTCTATTTTTTTACGTTTTTTTTAAAACGATATTTGCAAAAGTTAAATGTGACATAAATTCGGACAATTATTCCGGATTTTTTCATAGCGATATTTGAACAATGTATTTATCTATATTTACAAATTGAAATTAAAAAACATCGATACGAAAAAATCGAAAATAATTGTTCGAATTTCTGACATGTATAGGAATGTTCAAGCGACAGTTCGCAATCAAGGAATTGTTACACATCTAACTATTCCAAATTTAGTTTTGAATAAAATTCGTAAAAAAATAGAACCGAGGCCCGCGACACTTTGGGTCGAAGCTAAAAAATATTGATGTCTGAGAGAGAATGTTATGAGAATTTTGTTAAATTCAAGAATTACGGCCCTCCATATGTTAGTTACAAATAATCGTAAGTATATAAATTTTTTTAAAAACAAACTTATGGATATTATGGTTGTTTTTTAGAGACGCAACAATAGCATAAAAAATGAGGAATGAAATCCCAGAGGGCGAGTCAGACCGTTCGAGTTGGTATGGAATGCTCCATATAGTTTCCTGCTCCCCTTGATGATAATATATACAGTAAATCCTTTTATACCTTGCAAAAGTGCGAAATACATCGGAAAGTGGAAAGGCCACGCCTCAACTTCCCGATTGGTCGGAGCGATGGGAAAGGGAAAGCAGCGCCGCCGCTTCTCGCACCTGATTGGCTCGTCACATAACCGAAGTGTTCCGCATTGTGTAACTAGCTCAGGTTTTACTGTAGCGTTACAATAAACGTTTACGTGTGCGTGCTTTATATACATCCGCTGTTTTGTTAGTATAGATTATGAGTGGTAGCACTTTTTCTACGCGCTTTCGAACGCCGAATGGCAGCGACAAAAGACGCACAATAACAAAAAAGGTCATTTACGTGGTAAGTACAAAGAAGAGGTGACAATCTTTCGCAAAGGCAGCAGAAAAAAAATAGTCGTACAATATTATTGGAGGTATAGGATGAATTTATGTCCTTCACAAACTCTGCGGACACCTGTACTAATTATCAGCTTTGTTGATTTTTTTTTTTGCATATTTTCTTACGGTTGTTATTGCAATGAGGACAAGCAGTATTCGCACATTCTGTTTCTTGTTCTGCTGAGTAGTCTTATATTATTATTAGGTTTGATTAACCAATATTGTGGACGTAAACGCATTATTTTAAAACATTTTTGTAAGTTTCGTATCCGGTCTTTTCGACAAGTTTCCGCAATTTTGCGGGTGTCTTTTTTTTCACGATAGGGAAAAATATTTGCCTTCAGCTTCGCGATACGTCAACGGAATTTTGCAGATAACCGCAATTGCTCTATCTTTGAGATTATCAATGAAATAATTTATGAGATCTTATATTGCACATAAAATTTTGAAGTATATGTCAAAATTGCGAAACTTAGATTTTATACTTTCTGCTGATTTTCTCTTTGCATATACATAAATATTACTTTAAAGTAGAGTTAAAGTTATTAAGAATTACAATTAAAACTAAAGAATTAAATGTCATTTTATGGACATGAAAAAAATGTACATAATTTGTTTTATAATAAAACAACTTCATAATGCATGAAGCAATTAAAAATCTTACATAAGATTTATATTTTAACATGTGATGATCCTTTTGTAATATGCTTTGTCTAATGACAGTTGCTTGATTAATCTGTTTGACAATTATGAGATAAGAAAATGTTCATTACTCAATATTTCAGGTTTTTGTTTAAAAGCAGAAAGGAAATAAATTATATAAAGGTATATTTATTCTTGTTACTTAACAATAATTTCATTTACAGGAACTTAAAGGTTCTTTCATTACCAAGACAAGCCTCACATTTTATACTTTGTGATATGCTGAAAGAATAACGGAACCATGTTGTTCGACACTGATGATGAACGCTGTGTCAATCCCAAACAGTCTCTCGGGATTGACGAGGCTTGTTTGACGATCATTAACGACCAGAATGTAGCGGCAAGGATTTTTTCTTATGTGAATGAATGTCTGGCAGTAAGTATTTTGAATTAGAATAATGTAACAGTATGGAGTTTGAATAATCTTAGCCTCTGTAATCATTAATTGAAAATCACGAATTGAATAATTGATTAAAAGAATAAAATAAATTGAAGTATTCCTGGACATCATGTTTTTACAATGGATCAAAGAAAATTTATTTCAATTGGTTATTGCTAAATACACGATCATTTTTCTGTTTCTGTCTTTTCTTTAACAACAAATCGTGCATACTTGAGTTTAAAACTCAATGGTTCATCAATGATAATAATAGCAATATTTAGAATGTTACAGTGAAATGCTTGTTAATGGCAAAGCTCGTTAATTGCAAATATATCTCAATGAATTGAATGGTTTGAAACTCATTTCAGAAAACATTTTAAAATTTAGATAACAGAAAATTTATTTTGACTGTTGCTTGCTAAATAAATTACCTAATATGCTGCCGCATAGCGGAAGCTTTGATTTCATGAAAAAATTATTATTTGAGATTTTTATGTCAGGACACTGCAGAAAACTTTGGAACATTCAGAAAAGTGGTTTAAAAAAAATGTCGCGCGCGCGCGCGCGTGTGTGTGTGTGTGTGTGCAGGGCTTTAATTACTCGAGAACCGTTTAACCGATTGAGTTATAACTTGGAACACAAGAGAAGCAGCAGTCTATCTTTGAATGATACAATTTTTTCCAATGTATGCTGAAATCTTCAATTTTTTGTCTATTGAATTTTTTCAAAAAAAGCGCATCTGCTAATGAGCGTCTGGCTATGAGGAAGCCAAAATCGATTAACATACATCCTCATAGACGTAGCTTTGTAAGAAAACCAAAAATAATGAAGAAGCAATTTGTAAAGTTAAACTCTGCAGCTTTTTTATATTCATGTGTTTTGTTTAGAAGGATTTCGTTCATGTTTAAATTGAAAACTTTATTATTTATGAATGGTAATAGAAGTAATATCTTTAATGTTACAGTGCAATGGCTTGCCAATTGCAAATCTATCAGCAAACAGTAATACGACTTTGGTTGTGCCGACGCGTTATGAAATGCACATGTATTATACCGTGGATGATCTGCAGTGGTGTCAGTTAGTATCTCATACTCAAAATATGCACATAATACTTTTATTTTATTAATCCACAACTATTTAAAGTGGCGCTTACCAATTCGAAGAACACGGCCATTACGGATGGAATTTGACTCACAGAAGTTGCTCCGATTGGTATGTTTTAGAAACACCATCGGACCCATATATGCGTAAGTTAAACCCTCAATATCTAATAAAATAGATGCTGAATTAACGACGAAATAATGTGATGAATTTACACAAACTTATTTTTAAAAAAACATCTTTATTTTCATTTGATTTTAAGCTAGATCATTTATTTCGAATCAACGTAAAATTATATTTTATATCGAAAATCATGAATTTCACATATGACGTTGTAACGGTGAGGTATCGATAATTATAATAAAATAGTAAAATTACGAGAGTGAATAGTATATTCCTTGAGTACACTGAGAGGAACAGATACTACCCGATAGTAAAAATATACTATCGAAATAGTATATTGGATGCTTCGTATAGGGATCACTCTCTGGAGTGCAACAGTTAGTATAATTATAGTAATGGTTAATATCTGATTGTGCCAAGTACATTCTGTATAATAAACCCTTACAATACACACAATACACGGTACTATCCAAATACTACCTGATAGTATATAATATTTAGTATATCGGATATTAAAAATCTTAGTACCTATTTTTCTCGGTGTATTTGCGGAGGAGCGAACGTTACAGTTGATGGGGCCGAAAAAAGAGCGAAGGGTATAAAGCCGAAGCTGGGAGCGAAGTGAAGTGCTCCTTAAAGGACTTTTGGTCCATTGTCTTGAGTAATTCTACGCTCGCGATAAGGCGGTCGTCGCGTACTTAAGTGTTGCGCGGTAGTCGACCCGAGTGTGAGATCGGTAACATAGTCGCAGATAAGCCCTTTACAAAGTATATATTCTTTGTATCATTATAATTATTATTTGGGACCGTTACAGCGTTTATAAAGATTTTTCTCACCTTCTTAAATTTCGATATTTTTGTAATGTCCACTTTTACATGTAAATAAATTTTCAGTAAATCGCCTGCTTTTTAAATGAGTGAAGATATTTTGTATCTGTTTAAATGTTTGTAATGAATACAAATAATTGATTCCAAAGTATAATCGATCATCACTTCCAACTGTAGCAACATCTACTTTTTACAGCCATTTTAGCGGTTTTTCTGCTTTACATATCTATCAGCGCGATATACAATATATGTTGTCACGGTTTGCGTGCAATAAAAAGACTGAGAAGTGTAAGATCTGATGAAAATAGCGTACGTATTCAATATTGCAAACACTTATCGTTTTATTAATTATTCAGGCGTAAAATATGTGGGACATTTTTTTTTCAGGATCTAGCGACTCTAGAAGAGTCAGAACCGTCTCCGCCTCCTGTTGTTAATAGTTCCCGATCGAGTACAAGGATACATTCGATAGACACGTTCCGAGGGTAATTCTCGTTGAAAGACGCACATTTGTTACTGTATATACACTGTTAGATAATTATTTATTGAAATCAATACACGATATGGGAAGTTTTCTTGCAAATACGGCAGATATTAAATTCAATATACAAGTAAAATAGAAAATTAATGTATTACAAACATTTTAAAAATTGTGATTATCGTATAACTATTTTCATTTTACACAATACGTTTATCTTAAACTTAATTTGATACGCGGTATCTGCAAAAAAGTTCTCATAGGATAGAGTCACCAGTAAATGAACATTTAAGCAGAACGATTTATTTGTGATGGGTTTCTATAAAATGTAATATTTGCACGCTATCGTCGAAAATTTGAACGGACAACCAGAATGTCGTATTATCTGAAGCAACCAAAAAATATTGCGTTTTCATCGCATAGTATATAAAAATAAGTATACCAAAATATATTTACCAAAAATCTAACAATACCAATAAATGAACGAGTCAATACAACTTGCACATTAATCGCAGTAAAGTGTTAAAAAATAAATTAAAAATCGAATGTTCTGTTGAGTTGTCAAAATTTCTAAGGAAATCTTAAAAAGTGACCGTTCATTCACTGATGGCTGTACAATTACGAGTGCATTCACCCTACAGTATTAATCTTTAATAATCTTATTTTCAATGTTGTAGCAGATTGCGAAGATTGTAATTATTTTTCAGAATTGCGATATTGTTGATGATATTCGTCAATAATGGCGGCGGAAAATACGTTTTTTTCAACCATAGTCCGTGGTACGGCTTGACCGTCGCTGACCTTGTTCTGCCCTGGTAAAGATTCATTTCTTCTTGTGGTTCATAAATAATTTGATTAATTGCACATGTGGAAAAAATAAAGACTGTGAATAGAAGATTGCTAGAAATATTTGACATTTTTTGTTGATTACGAGCTCGAACGAACTTTTTATAAAAATTTCAATGAATCAGAATTTAGATACAAAAATATTGTAATTACACTTGTTTTGTGTGACTTCTTTTTTTAAAGCTCGTCCTACCGATTAAATAAATAGTAAATTCATAATTAGAGTGTAAAAATTGACAGTGAGGAGTTTGACAAAAAAAAAATGTTCATAACGTGCCAAAACATGCATCTTATCACCTACAGAATTACGCAATTTGGAAAATAAATTAAGTAACTACCGTGATTTGCGCTCGTTTTCATTGCAATCAATCAAGTTTTTAAACGTTTGATGACTAGTTAAGATGTGACGATTAAATATGTGCATCTTGTTTTACAGGTTCGCTTGGATAATGGGTTTTACATTAGTTGTATCCCTTCGAACACAACTACGGATATCCGTGTCTCGTCCACGAATAATACTTCGATCTCTTCGACGAAGTTTAATTCTGATACTTTTGGGATTGATAATTAATTCCGGCAAAGAAACTACTCTGAGCAATCTCCGCTTTCCTGGAGTCTTGCAACTGTTGGGCGTCACGTACTTCATCTGCGCAACCATCGAAGCCATGTTCATGAAGGCTCAGAGAAATTTCCAGGTATTATTATTTTGAATTTTCACGAACTCAGTGAATAATAAAATTTTGTTATTTTTCTATTCATTGCTATTATAAATAATCCTACTATTGATTTCGTGTATTCAAAGCGGTCCTTAATGCCTTATTTATTTGTTTTTTTTTTGTTGATAAGTATCTTACGTAGTTTACAGTAAAAATATACATAGATGACTACTAAGCAATCATCTAGATTTTAACGACTTACGAATGTCAGTGGAGGCAAAAAACTCTCTATGTTGAAAAAAAACAATTTGCTCCCTCATAGAGAAAGTTTTCGTCATCATGAAAAAGGTTTTTTTCGAGATTTTCATGTCAGGACATTCAGAATGCTCCAAAATATCGAGAGAAGTAGTTTAGAAAAAAGGAGTGTCTATCGGGACTACACTGTAGAATTACGGTCCACCGTAAAGCAATTCATGGTATGATTTCTTCCCCGAATTGATTCTAATGTAAGCGGAATATCGTGGTTCGTACGGTATTAAAATTAAAGCTCAGGATTTAGTGATGCCGTGCTCTGTTTTGGCGATACTTTTTACGAAACTCGTATCGACGGTATTGTTATTTTCACGGTCACAAACGGTTTCGCAGTACATAAGAAAAGGTGCCTATGAGTTTCTCATTCCCACGTACACATAAATAACCTGCACAGTAACATAACAAACATTAAATATAGGAGTAAATATTTCTGAAAAACAATAACTAAGGTTAATGTTATCCACGTGAAATTTTTCAAAATCAATTGACAACAAAGAAGAATTTGATTGTCGGAACAATATATAGAGTTTGTGCTAAATCTAATTTCACTCAAATATAGTTCCATCAGCAAATTCGGAATTCAACGATCAATTTCATGCTCGCAACGAGTGACAAAACCATAAATCTTCTGATGTGGTATATGATGACGATACACCGAGTTGTAAACTGTCGCTACTTAATTGGCAGAAATCCCGATTCAGCAGCCAACAAATCGATGATTTTCTCACGACAAAATCGTTGTCGGAACGATCTTTTACTACGACAAACGAACTACTTGTAGCCAAAGTAACTTTACATTCGTCGTAAGTTCTTAATTCAAGCGTACCTTGAACTGCAGATAGAGAAATCAAATCCTGCGTTAAATCGCTTTGACACTCTGTATTGCAATCATCGGTCAACGAGTTTAAGTCAGCGTTTAACGGTATCTCTTCGAGATCGCCGTGCTCGTCGCTGTCGATGTTCCTCGGATGATCGATAATTTCGCATCTTTTCAGAGCAAACTTATCGCATTTCGATATATCGACACGCATACCTAGAGACTTCACCTTTTCGTGAGTTGCTTGCTTTGCTTACTCGATTAGTGCAGATATATCGTCAACATTCGGAAGTGAGTAATCTGCGTGCAGCGACAGATTTGGACGTTTTGCTCGTGGATTTATTTTTGGATTTCATTCACGATGCTTCCTGTATGAGAAAGCCAAAATCGATTAACACACTTTTTCATAGAGGTAGCTTTGTGAAAATAAATAAACCAAAAATAATGAGAAAGCAATTAGCAAAGTTCATGTTAGATCTTCCGATCGAAAGTTGAATCTGCGAATTGTAAAATCAGAAAAGACTGAAAGTCACTTTTTTTAAACCTCTAAAATGATTTGAAACGGGTGTTCCTATTGTAAATGACTACGTAGTCGTTTATGTGTTTACTGTATACCAAGAGCTTCTCATATTCGCTCGATAAATAAATCAATCTCGTAAAATAAACTAAATATTTTCCAGTATGGACGCTTCATGTTTTTGCAAGACATTTTGGATTGCTGGCCTCAGTGGCTGATGATCGTCGTGATTGGAGCAACGCATACTCTTATTACTTTCCTGCTTCACGTGCCCGACTGTCCAACAGGCTATTTAGGCCCTGGTGGTTACGAATCTCGTGGATCGTACGTAAATTGCACAGGTGGTGCAGCAGGTTACATCGATAGATTGATTTTCGGCAGTCATATGTACAACAAAACGAGTAATCCCATCTACGGTCCGACATTACGTCATGATCCTGAAGGTACAAAAAGATATGCAAATGTATAGCATAATCGATATTTGTTTTCATTCTTTTTTTTCTATTTTTTTATAACTATTTTCGCAGGTATTCTCAATACCCTCTCAGCGGTACTTTTCGTTGCACTTGGTGTGCAAGCTGGACGAATACTTTTGTGTTACTATCTGTACCTTACGTCGAAAATAACCCGGTGGATTTCGTGGGCAGCCGTGACAGTGAGTTTTAATTTATCTCAATTTTTCTCTCAAAGATCGAGAGCGAATTGTCTTATCGATTCAATAAATTCTGATGATCAAGAGATTCAAGGCTCCATTGAACAATGAAATGCAAATAGGGCTTCCAATTCTTTAGATTAAGGATTAGATTAAGACGCGGTGATACATCCTCCCTCGCCCGCAGAAATTTCGGAAGCTGTTTTCACCCGAACAGAAAGATAAATAGGGTTCGTATTTTGAGATACGCGGAAATACTGTAGAATTGGGCTAAGCTTTTGGCTTCTCATTTGGTGCAGCCGGTTTTTTTTTTTCAAGAATTCAATGAAAAATAGTCTGAGAGACACAGATCTATATGCGTTTAGCATTGGGCGACGAAATTTCTAGCGGTGTATCACTGCGTCTTCAGCAAAGCCAGAAATTTGAATTTCTGCTCTATAAAAACGATTACGATGAATTACTAAATCTTTGATTAATTTGTCATTAAGACGATGCTATGCGGTTTAATATTGTGACTGCAAGTCTTGATTTTTTATGACTTTAAAAGTAAAGAGAAAATTATTTTATGGTTTCTGTAACGACCCCTAAATTTTTTAATTCATTGTAAAACATAGAAATCATACCATAGATTTTCAGTCAAAATAATATCTTCAATGCATTTCAGAATCATAAGTCATTGATAAAAAATATAACATTTTCGATTGAGAAATTTTTATTTCTTTCTCACCATTTAATGAATTTATAATTATCTTTTTCCATTCGTCATGCGTGTTTAATAAATGCTTCAGGGCATCGCCGCGGGTTTGCTGTGCAATTGGAGGGAACAACACGGAATAATTCCTCTCAGCAAAAATATGATGACAATTTCCTTTGTATTGGCGACTTCCAGCTTCGCTTTTATTCTCTTCGCAATCCTATTTTATCTAATTGACCACAAAAGGATTTGGGACGGAGCTCCTTTTGTATACGCGGGAATGAATCCAATTTTCTTGTACATGGGACATTATTTCACCATGAATCATTTTCCGTGGGCGTGGACAATCACAGAACCCGCTCACAGTTCTCTGCTGTACATGAACACTTGGACAACAACCTTATGGGCATTAATTGCTTATGGGCTTTACAGGAAAAACATAATAATCACGGTTTAGGGAATAAACAAAACAAAAAAAAGAAAGACCTTCAACGAAGTTTGATTTCGAATGCATTTGCGATCCATTATTGTGATGCCGTCGACTGAATTAATACGATTACTTCGATAAACGCGTAATGACCTATGAGACAGAAAAAAAGGCTCTTGACGAAGTAGGAATGTGATAGTTTTTTAAATTTTAAGTCTATCGTTAATCCTCCAATGTATAATTACTTTGTACTAATACAGTATTTTATAATATCAACAAAAGCGATTACTTATT
The DNA here is from genome assembly GCA_949699805.1 of Tromatobia lineatoria. NCBI lineage: Eukaryota > Metazoa > Arthropoda > Insecta > Hymenoptera > Ichneumonidae > Tromatobia > Tromatobia lineatoria. The sequence goes on along the minus strand of OX453036.1, from coordinate 3,598,219 downwards.
CACATATTTCTGTCCTTTGGTTCCTTATATGCCATTCCTAAGATCTTGAAGATATCTTTTTCGCAAGTAATCTTTTCCATTTCGCCAGGCAATCCTGTGAAAAAAAATTATAACTCGTATTATTTATCGGCACATTATCGTTATTAGTAGTTTTATTGGTGGCAATTAACTGCTTGATGCACTAATAATATTATTAATATGATTAATAATATTATTTATTGGTCTACTATTATAATTATTAGTATATCCTATTAATTAACGGCAAATTATTAATTAGTTAATGCATTAATGATGGTTAGTGATTGCAGCATTTTTACGCTATGACTAAATCCATCAATACCTTCTAAAGTGAGACGCCTCAGTGAATATTCGTTCAGAGTATATTTTTTATCAAGCGCTCGCGCTCTCATATCTTTATTGAACAAATCGCTACCAGTAAAGTAAAGAACTGCGCAGTAATATTGGTCATGCGGTGATAATCGTATGTCCAAACGTCTGTACGGCTTCGATTTTTCTCCTGGAAGTCTGCAAACACCCTAAATCAAAGCAATTTCGGTGTCAATTAGACAGCGGACATAGCAACACATTTTGCTTCATGTTCTTTGCGAGAGGTGAACCACTTTTTGAATCTGATTTCAAAAAGTCTCAGGAATCATAGAAATTTTGCAAAATCCTTGAAATCCAATTGAATTCGATGAAATCTCATGTATTTAGTTGAAATCCGGATAAATCTGAGCATATCGTGAAATTTTTTTGGCATCGGTTATTTTCGAAATATTTGATATAGCAAAAAAATAGAGTAATCTTTGAAATCTTATGCTATTCGGAGAAAATATTAGAAACTCATTTCTAATAATGCCTAGATAATGGAAGAAACCTCAAATAAAATGGAGTAATATTTGAAATTTTATGCTATTCCGAGAAATCATGAGAAATCTCATGTAAAGAAATGATCAGAAATTCATGTAAAACCCCAGATAATGCAAGAAATCTTGAGATCAATTGTAAGAAATAAAAGAATAGAAATTTCAAAGAAATTACAAACACAGTAACCGTTGAAATCTTATGCTATTCCGAGAACTCATAAGAAAACTCATGTAAAGCCTCAGATAATGCGGAAAATCTCCAGATCAATTGAAAAAAACAATAGGAAGAACAGAATTTTCAAGAAGCCATCCGGATCTCTATAAATTCTTTAAATTTCTGAAATCTTTCGAAATCCCTGAAATCTTACAGAATTTCATGCAATCTTCAATCAATCTTCATGTAATTCTTTTTAAGCAATCGCATGTAATCTTCATAATTCCCTGGAATCTTGTGAAATTGCGACGAAATATTTAAATCATCAGCATTCGTGAAATCCAGAGAAATCTTCTGAAACCTCGCAATCTTGATGCTTGATTTACTTAGTGGTTGACCTTTCGCTTCTTTGTTGATATTTTTTTTTTTCGTCAGGTCATTTTAAATAATTTGATATTTTCTAAAAATTTAGTACCATAAACTTCGTTCCGCCCAGCGAAATCGTGTCCGTAATAAGTTTTTTTTCCTCAAGACACTTTACGACTCTCTTAAGTAAGTCCGGTTTCTTCTTCGATTCTTTGTCACCCGAATTATAATTCGGATGTGTTAACAAGACATCAATATCTCCGCTCTCGGCTTTTCCGCGTCTGTAGCTTCCGCAAATGGTCATCATATATTTTTCATCCAATTCTCGTAGTGTCTTTTGTATAAATTTCTCTATACAGGCGATCTCATCACGGGGAATTTTCTTTTCAAAATCCTCGAAATATCTTAAACCGAAAAATTACAGGCTATTTTTTAATTATCGCCCTTTTGATTCCAATTTAACTTTACAATGAAAATTCTCTCTGTCTTGAAGATACTAAGAACATTGATTTTTAATAACTGCACAAAATAGATATTTATAGATGAATATAGATGAATATAAATGAATAACTGCACAAAATAGATATTTATAAATGGATATAAAAAAAACAATTTAACAAATACTCAAAATAAATTGATCTTAAAAAAGCATCATTAAAATAAAAATACATAATGATCTAATTGTGAAAAAGTCTAGAGAAAAATAATTCTAGCAGAAATAATTATAGAAAGAAAATGCTTGAAAAAACAGTATAGCAGTTTTTGGAGCTCCTAAGAATTCCTTTCTTCGAGTATAAAACATACTTAAGGCCAAGTTTCTGATGATGACTCAATTTATCTTTATTTTTCTTTAAATCATCCAAAGTTTTGACACCAGCATCAACCAATTCTTTGGCTTTTGATGGACCAATACCAGAAACCCTTGTTAACAAATTAATAGCAACATTACATTCATCTTTGTGAATCTGAAATTAGAGCAAAAAAATTAGATTATTAGATATTTATTAGTGAGCCATGTTAATAAATTACACAGAACGTACGTTTTCCAATTTTCGCAGCTTTCCAGTTTCGAGAAATTCGTCTATCTTCTTCGCTATTTTTTCGCCGATACCAGGCAATCTTTTGGCTTCATCTCCATTTTTGACTCTTTCCGGTAATTTACTAAGAGTTCCGGCCGCTTTTCGATAAGCGTTTGATTTATAGATATTCTTGCTCACATTTTTTTCATAATTTGCGAGTTCTGGTAAATAATAACATAAATGGAGATTGAAAAATAAAATACGTGCAAGTTTAGAAAAATAGTAATCAATTACCTATGAGAAAGTCGCACAAGTCGTAATTAGGATTATTTAAATCCCCAGGCGCTTTTCTTTTGCTCATCGTAATTTTAGGTAATTTATCTACCGCCGAAGATCAACATAAAAAATTGAGAAAAATTATGTGACAGCAAATCAGCTGAGCGGCGTCTCGCAGCGGAAATGACAGAAAAAAAACGAAGGCGCGTGCGTGAGTTGAGCTCATCCGTGACCATCATTATCACCAAAAGCCGGCAACGACTGAAGCGCCATTTTACGGAATGATAAGTTTGCTCTGAGAAAATTACCGAAATTTATAGAGTAAATATTAAGAAATAATAATGATCATACAGTGATCTAAATAAATTTCAAGTCTTAAAAAAAATTTATTCATCAGATATTTGTGACTACAAAATGGAGAAATATTTCTTTCAGCTCGTTTACAGTGGTGGAATTATTACGTCAAAAGCGCCATCTCACGGAATGATAAATGCTCTCCGAGAAACTAAACCGAAAATAAATATTTGCACCGGAATGATTAATATAAATCGATCTAAATAAATATTTATGATCAATCACTATTGATTCAGAAATATTTGACTATTAGATCGTAAAAAATTTCTTTCAGTAATTGTACAGTAGCGTAATTTCAAAGCTTGAATCGCCATCTTACGGAGTGATGGGTTTTCTCTAAATGTACTAATTAAATATAAGTTAACATCAATTTGATAAATATTTTATTTAATTTACTTACGCTGGTGGGATTCGAATCGGAATGAGGATAATTTACAAGAAGGAAGAATGTTGAGATCATTAAAAAAACTAACATCACATGAATTATAATTTTTTGTATTGTAATAAATCAATTATTTTTACGTACAAATATGAAAATCATTGTGTAATTGATAAACTTCAAAATCTCTGTTCGTGTATATTGTGTAGAGTATATTTAAAAAAGTCCTTTTTTTCTTCAAAATACATATAAATAAAAAATAAAGGCATCCTAGTTTCTTATAGAACATGCATTTATATATGTAATTATATTATTCCTGTCATAATTGCTTTTGTCCATGAGAAAATATGACAACTTAAAATAACTTGGAGGCCTTCCGAATTTCTCATGGTTTTACATACGGTGTAGGCAGCATGAGAGTGCATTTTTTTTTCGTGTATGCTTAGCGTTATCTGTTAAAAGGTTTTAAATTAGCACCAAAAATAAATAGAGTTTTCAACTTTTGGCATACCAATTAATCAACGGTTTTCATTGTTATTTTTTTCCCTTAATACTGCATGTTCTCTAGTGCTGCCTAATCTCGATGAATTGTTATTCAGATACACAGAAATCTTAAGAAAATAGACAAACGTTTATGTGTTTCAATTTACTGATAATTCGCGTTGTATTCGAGCACATATACATATATCTATATTATTTTAATCCTCAAGTGTTTCGTTTTTATACATAGAATGTAAGATGTGGGCTCATTGATTATTTCTCAACGCTCGCTCCGCCTTTTGTGCTACGCAAATTGACATTATTTTACGCTGTGACAATATCGTTAATTCCGTAGCATTGCTTCTTCAATTCGACAATTGTCCGCGACTAAATATTCCTCAATAGATCATCAAACAAATTGCTGGCTGCTTGAAGAACAAAAAAATGCAATTATGATTTTTCCGGTACGAAATCCACAGTTAAAAAATCAAAAGCCGATTCATAGTGACTAGAATATTTCACAATTTACTCATTCACTGTTGAATCACGTTTAATATCATTATAGTTTATTCATTTTAAAGATAATAATAAAAAATAAAATTATTAATAATAGTTATATGTGATGAGTTAATAACTTTGGTTTATAGCGCTGTCTATGCTTCTGGCGTTGTTACTCAAACACATTGATGTTTATAGCAATTCCTTTTTTGATTATCTGCAAATTTGTGGATATATTACAGACTTAAATCTTTAAAAATTCGATGTTTTATGACTCGTTAACTTATAGCCTTCAAAACGCGTCCATGAGATAATCGTTTGTTGGTAGACCACGAAAAACAAAAAAGTTAATTGTTCATTTAAATGACTGGTGAAATAACGTCAATGTTAAACAAATGTACTACTTACTCTAGACATAACTACACGTATGATGATATTTATCGTAGAGAGCGAAACGAATAATGCGCCAGTTTCGGATAACTCGATAATTAGTTGCGCGGTCCATATTTTTAATAAGGAGTTAATCTCAGCTTTAAAATGTCGTTATTTTTCGTTAATTTGCCGAGCTTAATCGTACATAAGTATACAAAATTGTGCACTTTAACTGGGAAGAGCACCGAATTTCGTTCTTTGATGGCCTATCCTTGTGACCATCCGTAGAAAATCGTTTATTTGTTTAGGAAGTTAGTGACTCGAGAACATCGAATCTAACAGCTACTGAGAGACTATCGCAAGTAACTTTGTCCAACGTAGAGTTGTAAAAAAGTCACCAATTTCGAAAATACTATATTTGATTATTTAGTCCAAATAACTCGAGACTCATAGCTTTTTTCAAGGTACTGTGATATTAAAACTCAACCAAAAAATCTAAAAGAATTTCCAGAAATTCCCATTAAGCAGGAATAAACTTTGCGAGATTAATACAACAATTTTGAAAGTTTCAAAAAGGGAGTAGCTGAATTCAATTATTTTTCGTTAAAAAATGAATAAATCTGTAATTATTTATGGAATAACTAAACAAATAGTTTATGTTCGAAATTAATGGTCTACAACTCTGGTTCAACGAGACTCAACTCCAATTGAGTAAAGAATGCCACCATATAGATAACTCTATGGAGTTTCTATGAGATCAGACGATTAACGTAAAAAACAAGGTAAAAAGTAAGAAAAAGGTTATAATAAAGCAGACCAACATCAGGTTTTTTTTCACAATTGGAGCCTGGTGTACACTTTCTCTATGCTACAGTATGTACATTTAGCAAAGCATCGGCGTGCTCTGTTTAATCGTCCTTTCCTATAATAGTATTCTAAAAAGTTAAACTCAATGTTTAGGTTGTTCGCGATTAGAATGTGGAGTATATCGTACTCGTTCGAGAAAACTGAAAAGCATATGACACACATTCCCTTTTATATATCTCGCTAGTCTAGAAGGTTTTTCTTTTGGATATAAAAAATAGCATGTTCATGCGCACAGGAATATCGAGCTGCTGCCGTTAATAATGTCCCATATTATTCCGGGCGATATTTTGTTAAGAGGCAAAATACGCAAATTAGATATTGATTGTTACCCACACATCACAAACCTCAAAAGCCCCTTAAAAGTCGTCAAATGCATCGTTTTTTCGAGAACTTCCTGGCAAAATATCAATTCAAGATGTCTTAAACGACAAACGGTCGGAAAATGCTCGAAAAACGACGCGTAAGATATTTTTCAGTTTTTTTTTTCAGTAGCACAGAAAAAAACATCGTGTCCGACTTCATTATTTTTTAGACTGATTTTTTACAATATATAAACAAATGCATTTGCAGTCAGAAAACAAATTTATCAACTAAAAAAAAATTAAAGGAAAACAGTTTTGTCAAAAAAATTATTTCAGGCGGAGAAAATGTTGTCAGACATTTTTTAAATACCCAGACGTAATTTTTATTGCTCTGCCGTTTCTCTTAAGAGGCTTTTAAAATGTGTGGTGCTTGGAAATGTATTTGACCTCGTGGCCTAATATAGACCAAATGATTAATGAGATGAACAGCAGAAACGTTAAACGTTATTATCGAATAATGAGTTGTACAATATTGTTTACGAAAGAAAGGAAAATGATTCGAAATGCCTGAAGGACGCTGTATACTGTGGACACAATATGGAAATTGTTTTAAGCATTTTAAGCGTTCTCGATATAATATATAAATAAGATACTGCAAAATGCACTCTCGTTATTAGTCTTATAAATCGGGTACATATATATATGTATGTCAACATATATATGCGTGGCCTGCACTACATGTTTTTAAAGTTTACCTTCAATATCATTTCCTGAATGCAATTTATGTCTCATTCAACAAGGTTTCGATAGACTTGGCGGTTCAACTTAACCATCGAAATTGACACACGTTGCTGTGGCATTCCCGTTTTCTCCTGTCACGCGAGTTATAATAATTACACGTAGATTCAAATAAAAAAAAGTGAAAAAATGTTGAAAAAATCACGTATCGTTAGGGGATCTCGTTTTTTTCCCCTTCTTTAACTTCCTAAACGAGAATCGCGTGGCAAAATCTTTTCATTCTAGACAATCAAAAACAAAATAATTATCCGTCGTCTGATTATTAATGTACATTACTATATGGCAGTACAGCTCGAGTGCTTTACGCATTCGTCGTTGTTTTTGTGGAAAATATAAAAAGTTTCGTCGATTATTTTGAAGATTCAACGCTCAACACTAAACAAAATAGTGCTACATTTTTCTAAAAGCGTTTGTACTTTTTCCGGTAGTTCAGTCGACTGTTAACAACGATGCAAAATTAGTTCTCGATATAGAAATACATTTACAGGAGTATTATGAAAATGAAATCGGCAAATTTATGGAAATGTTCGAAATCATGTTTTTTCGTGGCGTTTCTTTGACTTAATTATAATATCAGTTAAATTGTGACGAGAATAGATTGTTTTCGAAGATGAATCGACAGATAATTCTCCGAAAAACACAATACACTATTACTCGTCATAATCGCACGAATATTAAGGTTTAATCTAATTTCAAAAGCAACATTTCGATAGACCAGTCGATTTTTTTTTTAAATCGCGGCTGTGAGTATATTTTTATATTAAAAACTAATACTGGTATATAAATAACAGCCCGGAACAGTTTATTGAGCTAACGGAAATTGTAAAAACTCTTTTGAAAATTTAGTACTCATTTCATTAGTGCGAAACACTTTGATATTGTTAAGACATTTATTTCAGTATACTTTTCATGAATGTGCATGGATATTGTCCAGAATTGATGCTCAATAGTTTTCCTTCTTTTTTTTTTTTTTACTAATATGGCACAAACTGCCGATTAACGGCATTTTTGATAATTCGATTTTTTCAATTTTTTTTCAAACCGTTTCCACGTTACGCACGTAATAGTTCAACGACCTCCGCAAAGAAAAAAGAAGGTATTACCTGCTGCTTCTCAAACATCGACTCAATAATAGGACCAACAATCCATGCACACAGAAAAAAAGCTTAAATCGACGAAAGAAAAAATAAAATAAAAGAAATTCGCGTTTTCAGTCGGATAATGAAATACTTTTCTCATTATTTATCCTCGAGCTCGGCGAGTTACACCTAAACTTTCATAACCGGTTAGTATTTGTCAGACGCACTAATTCCGGGAACTACAAATTGTACTTTAGCTGAGACGAGGCAAATAATTTCAGCTGCCAAAATGTTGTATGAGTATCCGACTTTGGACGTCAGCACTGAACTCACGTAAGATTTATATTAAAAAAAGACAAAACAATAATAATAATAATAATATCGATAAAAAGAAAACCGAAGGAAAAACAATCGGTAATAATCGGTTGACTCAAACTGCTTTATCGCCCAACGAAGCCGTGGCATCTTCGTTTCTGATTAGTTAATTTTTGTTACCTAGACTGCTCGTCGTTTAGGTCATGGATTTTTACTTGCGTATCGCTTTCTTTCTTACAAAACGGTGCATCTTCGCTGTCGACGCTTTTGAGGCTCCGGTCGCAAAACTGCACGAACTGCTTCGTCGAATACTTGCTTGAGACCGCGTTGCGTCAACGCCGAACATTCCATATACTTAACGGCACGTACCTGTTACGCAAAACATAATTTATTTTCATCAATTGTCAGCATCTGACCTATTTTAATTGCTTCAATAACATATAATGCAGATTAATTACGTAAAAAATTGGTCAATACGCTGTTTTTACAATAGTTTTCTTCTCTTTTCTAATTCCTTTAGATAAAAACAGCTCAAATTTGTTTGTTTCAATTTTTATGTGTTTCTGAGGATAACTTGAATCGCGAAATATCTTGTTAATATGAAGAACATGTCGTGATAAGACATTTTACATAAAATTGCGGGTGAACAGTTGTTTCCGAAAAAGTGTTTTTAAATGAATAAACGATAGTATTAGCGGCATTCGCTGAGTAAATGTTGTAAATTCATATTCATGTATGTAAATGTTTTACAATATTTTGTTTTATTAAATCAGTTCTAATCCTTCGACCCCATCTTCGCAATTTTCGATGGTTTAATTCAGTGCCTTGAAAATTAAATTTCATACTAATGTGCGTCATTGATATTAAGAAACTATCATAGTTAGGGGATCGGAATAAAATAAATCGATATATTCGTTTTGTACGAATTTTTTTAGAGTCAGCAATGACCTTTTGAATTCCCCATTTAATTAACACGTTAAAAATCTAATTACTTCGTTTGAAAGGATATCATTATGTGATAGCTTTAATTCTATGTGTCGTACTACATTTTTTGTTACACAGTGTCCGAAATATTCAAGTTTGCGTAAACAGGTGTTTTTTACCTTTTCAAAGAACGATTATGAAAGACAAACTGTTTTCCTTGGAAGGAATATTGTAGAAATATGTATAAAATCTGTCAAGGACATATAATAATTATACTTCATTCAATTAAGCGGTATTTATTATTATTATTATTCCCATTTAATACTACAATGCTTATTGAAATGTCTAATCATTCTATTTTCCGACTGTGCACGATCGAAATGCTGGGTTCATACTATAATATTAAATCTCGTAAAAAGAGAACACCGTGTGAATTTTTCCAAGGTATAGCGTAATGAATTCACACTCCAACTATATTAATAACAAATTATTACAAATGGAAAAGAAATAAAAAATCTTCATGTCACCTTCTACGAAAATCCGGACAGTGTTTTATTTTTACGTAATTCAATGTAATGGTATAAGCCGGGATTTTTGGCCGTGTACGGTTAAAAAAATTGTTCGACGTTTTAATAAGCATTTTTTTGTCAAGTAATGATAATAACGATAATAATCCCAAATAATGCTGATTTGTATGAAAAGGTTATTATATGTCTTTGTCAGATGTTATACAAATTCTCACAGTATTACTTCCAGGAAAATGACATTTTGTCTTGTATAAACGTTTTTTGAAAAAGTAAAAAATATCTCTTTACGCAAAATCAAATATTTCGAACACTATGCGGGTAAAAATTTAGTACAATACACAGAATGAAAGATAATTGATTGGGCTACCAAATGCTACCACACATACTACCGTCCATCGTGTACAAGAATAATTATATCCGTTCAAACAAAAAATTGGATTTTCAAAATGTCAATCGTATGGGAAAAACAAAAGGTCATTATGCCCTCTAAATAAATTCGTACAAAAATGTTCTTCAACGAGAACCAATATTAGGATCGAGACTATAGTTTTCTAAGTGGCAAATAAAAGAAAAAAACAAAGTTTTTTCACACACAATCTAATAAACACGTTTTCAAAAAGATTTCCTTTTTCATTGTTTATTGAAATAATTAACGATAGTAGTGTTCTAATGAAATTATTTCATTTTATAAATACGTTTCTTATTTGGTTTATTTTTTACGATTTAAAGAATGGACTGGAAAAATCGAAAACATGGCCGATTTTTTCGCCGATAAAAAAAGATGAAATAACAATACAAACCTTGTTAGCTAATTTTTGTCCCTGTTCACGCTTGATGGCACTGAGACCTTGCTCCGCTAGGAGAGTAAGTGTTTCTCTATCGTCTCGCAAGTCGATTTTTGTTCCCACAAGAATCATAGGTGCGTCTGGGCAGTGATGCTTTATCTCTGGATACCATTTACTGGTGACATTTTCAAAAGACGAAGGACTAGTTACTGAGAAACATATGAGAAAGACATCAGTCTGCGGATATGAGAGAGGACGCAGTCTATCGTAGTCCTCTTGTCCAGCGGTATCCCAAAGTCCTAGACTCACAGGTATTCCGTCTACCACCATTGGTGCGGAGTAGTTATCAAACCTAAAAAGTTAAGATTTATTTGCATCTAACAAAATATTTCTGAAAATTAGTTGCGTCAGGTTTAAGGCAAATGGAGTAAAAAATTTACAACAAATTAAATCAGTTTAACTAACCCAAGACACGAATTCAAAGCCAAAAAAAAAAATTATATTACAAATCTAATTATTCAGATAATATCGAGAAGAGAATTTAGAGTTTTAAAAAAAATCGTACGAATGATATCAATCAAATTGGTTGAATAAAAGTGATGAGCAATTTCAACCCTAATGAAGAAAGGAATATAGCAGGTCGAATCCCTTCTGATTAATAAAATTAAGGAGCACATTCGAAGTTTGGAAAAAAAATAGATGAAATGAAATGATTTAAACAAAATTGACAATGTAATTTAGAGTTCACCGCAAAAAAAAATTGTATCAATGACATAAATCAAATTGATTGAATGAAAGTGACAAAAAAATTCAACTGTAATAAAGAAAACAAAAAACCAAGCCAAATTCTCTTAGGTTAATAATAAAAATTGCTCACCTACTCAAATTTTTTAAATTAAATTAGTAAGCAAATTTATAGCCAGGAATTAAAAAAAAATTGCAAAACAAATCATTTCCTATATGATTAGAGTGATAATCCTTCGGATCTATCATCAGCAGCAGTGGATTTAAACATTTTTGTTTAATCAAATTCAACGCTAAGTGAAAAAAAGTACAGACGGAAACAAAAGAGAAAAAAGTACAGATAAAAAAAAAGAGAAAAAAGTACAGATTAAATCAAATCATTTAAATGGTTCCGCAAACAAAATTTTAAGTTCATAACAAATTGTATAAATAATATAAATCAAATTGGTTAAATCAAAGTAATAAGCAAGACCACAAACAGTAAAGACAGAAAAATAGCAGACCCAATTTCTTCAGATTAATAGAATTTAACATACTTAAATCTACGAAAACATGAATTACAGAAAAAAAAACAAATCTCACAGTAAAGACAGAAAAAAAGCAGACCCAATTTCTTCAGATTAATAGAATTTAACATACTTAAATCTACGAAAACATGAACTACAGAAAAAAAAACAAATCTCACAGTAAAGACAGAAAAAAAGCAGACCCAATTTCTTCAGATTAATAGAATTTAACATACTTAAATCTACGAAAACATGAATTACAGAAAAAAAAAACAAATCTCCTAAACTAAGCTACAAATCAAATTCAAAGTGAACAAACAAAAAGAATTGCAGAACAAATCATTTCCTGTGTGCTCAGAGCGATACTCCTTTGAAACTATTATTAGCCTCCCTAGTCAGACAACTATTCTCACACTTATGGGACAAAAAATATGTTTCCCCCTAAGCTATATATATATATATATACACACAAATCCACATATATAACACATATATACACATGGACACAAATCTAAGTAAAAAGACACTATTAGTTAAACAAAATTCTCAAAACTTACACTGTAGGTACATATTCGCCAGGAAAACTGTCTGTTGTGTAGGATATCAACATACACGTTTTTCCAACTGTTCCATCGCCGACAACAACACATTTAATTGGTCTTCCAGAACTCATTTTGTCGTACCTAATAAAAAAGATTAATTAACAAAACCAATAAATTTTTTTATTTAAAAAAAAACTCGTACCACTTTTTAATCTGTCATCTCGTTTTAGAAAAGCAATTGCGTTGCCAAATCTCACGATTAATAACGCGAGTAAATGCGAGTTTAACGATAAATATCGTTCTACGCAGTTGTTAAACGAATAAAATGAAAGACCAAATTCACTTGCAGGTTAAGAGCCCGGAAAAGTAGTCGTAGCATTGTAGATATTTGTGTAGTTGCATTAGTAGTTGTGTTAATATGAGGAAGCGAGGGCTTGTCCCGCTGGCACACGTTATCACGTTATCTCAAAAAGTATAAACAAGTATCGTGGCTTTCGATGATAATATAACTTACCGTAATACGCAGTTAATACGCGGGGCGAAATAATAAACGTATCTATCAATGAGATTGTTTGGACGCTTGTTATTGATAGTTTTCTTCAGCAAATCATGCGAATAGGTTTCATCGCCATGACGGTGTTGCGATTTTCGAGATTAAAACGGACGTAGCCCTCAGAGCTCACTGCTTGGTGACAGATGTTCGACAATCGCCTGCTATTCGTCCTTCGGTCCCCCTTGCGCACCGAAAGCCCCTTCTTCAAAACCGCCGGCCAAAGGACTCTATTATATTCCGACTATTACAATAGAATACCCATCGAAATATCAAACGAAAAATCTTTTGGGCCATCTACATACTACTGTAATTCATTCCATTAACGCCTTTCGGCAATTAGCCCTTGTTGCTTATGTATCGATGTATGTTGTTGGCCGAGAGCCTTTCCCAAGTTTGGCCGAATCGGCATTAGTGCGCTTGTGAATATAGTGCGAGATGAAAACATATTGCTTTCTCTCTCTCTCTCTCTCTCTCTCTCTGTTTCTCTTTCTACTTATTGAGAACGCAGTTGTAACTTTATACTTTTCGAACGTAGCCAACCGCATCCCGGAATTTTCATGATGATTGTAATTTGGATTTTTTCCAAAACGACTTCCTAAATAACGATGGAAAGATATCGTAATGTCAATTCGGTAATTTTGCCAAATCGGAAATGATACGGTAAAGTTACCAGAAAATATTTTAACTTTGCTATGGTGTGTATATATTTCAAAGATTTTCGGTAAAGCCGCTTACAAAGAATATTTGAAACGAGTTTTTAAAGAATTTTCAAAAAGAGCTACAGAAGGATTTTGGCAAAAAGCTCTTGAAAAATTTCTGAAACATACTTTTTAAAGTATTGCATAATGTGAGATTAAAATTTACGAAAACTTATTTTTTAAATCATTCGAAAAAAAGTTGTTTGAATCATTTCGGAAGAGTTCGGAGTGTTTTTGGAAAACTGACTGTCAAATATTGTCGAAAAGGTATTTCAAAAGGGTACGTTGGGAATCAGAAAGAAGTACTTGGAAAATTTTCAAAAAATTTGCCTTCGGTCCCCCTTGCGCACTAATAGCCCCTTCTTCAAAACCGCCGGCCAAAGGACTCTATTATATTCCGACTATTACAATAGAAAACCCATCGAAATATCAAACGAAAAATCTTTTGGGCCATCTACATACTACTCTAATTCATTCCATTAACGCCTTTCGGCAATTAGCCCTTGTTGCTTATGTATCGATGTATGTTGTTGGCCGAGAGCCTTTGCCAAGTTTGACCGAATCGGCATTAAGCATTGAGGCGCACACCACTTTTGCGCTTGTGAATATAGTGCGAGATGAAAACATATTGCTTTCTCTCTCTCTCTCTCTGTTTCTCTTTCTACTTATTGAGAACGCAGTTGAAACTTTATACTTTTCGAACGTAGCCAACCGCATCTCGGAATTTTCATGATGATTGTAATTTGGATTTTTTCCAAAACGACTTCCTGAATAACTATGGAAAGATATCGGAATGTCAATTCGGTAATTTTGCCAAATCGGAAATGATAAGGTAAAGTTACCAGAAAGTATTTTAACTTTGCTATAATGTGTATATATTTCAAAGATTTCCGGTAAAGCCGCTTTTAAAGAATATTTGGAACGAGTTTCTGAAGAATTTTCAAAAAGAGCGACAGAAGGATTTTGGCAAAAAGCTCTTGAAAAATTTCTAAAACATGCTTTTCAAAGTATTGCATGATGTGAGATTAAAATTTACGAAAACTTATTTTTTCAATCATTCGGAAAAAAGCTCTTGAATAATTTCGAAAGATTTTGGAGTGTTTTTGGAAAACTGACTGTCAAATACTTTCGAAAAGGTATTCAAAAGGGTATTTCCAAAAGGTACATTGGAAATCAGAAAGAAGTACTTGGAAAATTTTCAAAAAATTTACCTTCGGTCCCTCTTGCGCACCGAAAGCCCCTTCTTCAAAACCGCCGGCCAAAGGACTCTATTATATTCCGACTATTACAATAGAAAACCCATCGAAATATCAAACGAAAAATCTTTTGGGCCATCTACATACTACTGTAATTCATTCCATTAACGCCTTTCGGCAATTAGCCCTTGTTGCTTATGTATCGATGTGTGTTGTTGGCCGAGAGCCTTTGCCAAGTTTGACCGAATCGGCATTAAGCATTGAGGCGCACACCACTTTTGCGCTTGTGAATATAGTGCGAGATGAAAACATATTGCTTTCTCTCTCTCTCTGTTTCTCTTTCTACTTATTGAGAACGCGGTTGTAACTGTATACTTTTCGAACGTAGCCAACCGCATGCCGGAATTTTCATGATGATTGTAATTTGGATTTTTTCCAAAACGACTTCCTAAATAACGATGGAAAGATATCGGAATGTAAATTCGGTAATTTTGCCAAATCGGAAATGATACGGTAAAGTTACCAGAAAATATTTTAACTTTGCTATAATGTGTACATATTTTAAAGATTTTCGGTAAAGCCGCTTTTAAAGAATATTTGGAACGAGTTTCTGAAGAATTTTCAAAAAGAGCTACAGAAGGATTTTGGCAAAAAGCTCTTGAAAAATTTCTGAAACATGCTTTTTAAAGTATTGCATAATGTGAGATCAAAATTCACGAAAACTTATTTTTTAAATCATTCGGAAAAAAGCTTTTAAATAATTTCGAAAGATTTCGGAGTGTTTTTGGAAAACTGACTGTCAAATACTTTCGAAAAGGTATTCAAAAGGGTATTTCCAAAAGGTACGTTAGAAATCAGAAAGAAGTACTTGGAAAATTTTCAAAAAATTTACCTTCGGTCCCCCTTGCGCACTAAAAGCCTGTTCTTCAAAACCGCCGGCTAAAGAATTCTATTATTCTGATTGTTATAATAGAAAAATCATCGTAATATCAAACGAGAAATCTTTCGTTGCATCTACACACTATTGTAATAATCAAAAATCATACGGTAAACTCGCAACACCCAATTTAAATGACGATTGTAATTACAATTGGTTTTGTAATTCAAGAGAATTCTTCAGTTAATTTTTATTGCTGTGATGACAAAATGGAAAGGTTCACAAATACCACAGATTTCTGATACGGTTAATTGACCTAAGAATACTATACTTTTAGATGTATCTAATGCGTGAGCTAGTTTTGAGGTTCTTTTCAAAGAGCTTTCACAAAATTCTTATACTCGAATTACTTCGGAGAAGAGTTTTTTAGAAATTGCAAATAAGTGTTCCGAGATTTTCAGATATCTTCTTTTTACATTTATTCGGAACGGTATTTTCAAGTATTGAAAAAATAATTAAGTTTCCCGAAAAAGTACTCAAAGAATTATCAAAAATTACCTCTAAAATTATTTCGAAAAAATCTTCGAAGGAGAGATTTTGAAAGACCAAAATTTTAGAAATATCCGAAAAAAGTGCAGTAGTTCCTAATAGTCATCTTCGAAATATTTTGAAAACACAATTTTCGGACTACAATCCCTCGCGGACCTCCCAACCTAAACCCAACCCAAAAACCAACCGGTCAATTGGTGCACCAAACCAACCAATGTTCCAACCCTTCAAAGGTTGATTTCGAGTTGGTTTTTGCAAACCTGCAACCAACCATTTCTTGGACACGATGAAAAGTTGATTCATGGTTGAATATTATAAACCAACCCAAATTCCGACTTCTAAGGTACAATATCGATGGTTCATTTGTGGTTGATTTTTCTAAACCAACCATAAACCAACCTCTGGATAATGAGTTGTCTGAAATGGTTGGTTTATGGTTGGTTTCGAAAAATCAACCACGAATCAACCATCGATATTGTACCTTGGAAGTCAGAATTCGGGTCGGTTTATAATATCCAACCGTGAACCAACTTTTCATCGTGTCCAAGAAATGGTTGGTTTACGGTTGGTTTACAAAAACCAACTCGAAATCAACCTTTGAATAGTTGGAACATTGGTTGGTTCGGTGCACCAATTGACCGGTTGGTTCGACGTCGGATGTGGGAAAAACAACCGAATTCCAACCATCCGTGACGGTTGGGAGGTCCGCGAGGGATGTAAAATGATACTTTCGAAAATAGTAGTATGAAACGATTACTAAATTACTAAAGTATTTCGATTACCTTTTTGTTTTTCATCTAAAGAATCATCAAAATTATAATTGTCCTACTATAAATTTCCGGTAAAATGCGCGCGCGCGACTCACGCGACGTTGCATTTAATGAAATCTGGCAACGCCGTGAAGTCTGCGGTGCCTAGTTGGTTTATGGTCGCCATTTTGCTAGTGTGTTAGTACGAACTTGCGTAAAGGCACTCGCCCTTAACGATATCGACGAGAGTTTTCCCGCAGCTGTGAGAACCTTGCGGTTCTTCGCGACATTGGTGAGATGAATCAATCGCGAAATTTCACGTCGTTGCTCAATCCGAGCTATTTGCAAAATGCACAAAACGCTGTTACGGCAAACGCAGCTGCGGCTGCGGCGGCCGCTGCTGCAGCTGCTGTTTCTGCTGCTATCGCAAATGGCACTCCGCTAAACTCAACATCGCCCTCAACACCGCCTGGTCGAAAGCGTGACACTGAAGGTAAGAAAAATCCTCATTTCACCAATTACCGTTGTTATCTTATATTTCGAAGGCCCAAACTGGCCACAAAAAAAAAAAAAACATACGCCCATTAATACAAATATCACATGTCTACGTATATACGATCGATACTTTATCTCACACTTCCGGTATTGCCTTTTATTTATTTATTTTCTTTCTAGCGTTAAACCCGTAATCAAAACGAGAATATTTCCGATAGTACAACTGTAACATGTCTACCTATAAACGATTGACATTTATCTCACCTTTCCCGTATTGCTTTTTATTTATTCACGTATTTGTTTATTTATTTTGTACCGTGAAACTCGTTATTTTAAAAAATACGTCTGATGATACGAATATTCTATATTTTATCTCAACTTCCTGTATCGTTATTCATTTCTCATTTTCATTTACGAGCGATTACATGGAAATTCAGTCACCTTTTTTTTTCAGAAAATCCTATCAAATTGGGTTTCGTTATTGTAAAAACTTTACCAAATTTTGATATAATAAAATTTAAAGCTGATCAGATAATTTTTGAATTTTTCATTCAAACGGCTCTGCGTAGTTACAGTTTTATCGTACATACATTTCTGAATAAAGAAAATGTGTAGAATTTTATGGGCTCTATGAATAAATTAATACCGATTCAAATCGGTCGTTTGAATTCGAATTAACTTGAATTAAAAAAAAAAAAAATGTTTGATAATATTTTTTCTTTCACCAAAGGTATTATTTCTTTTTAGCTAAAGGAATTTTCTAGAGTTCTGTGTATTATTAATTATCAAGATTTTTTTTCAGAATGGGATTCAAAGTTGCCAGTCATTATCAAGGCCAAATCATTTCTTTTTATTATTTTTGTTAGCGGAGACGTCACTATATTTGAGCGAAATTGATTTTGTGAAATTATGTATACAAATTACAAATGGTAAGAATAATTTCTTGTAATGGCTAAAGTATTATAATTCAATCCTGTGGACATGGTGGATTTCCAATGATTCTGCTATGACAAATCGATATCTTTTCAGCAATTTTTAATCCCATTACAAAAATCATTCTTGACATTCTCTATTTCATATACATAATTTTTGGAATTCAATTCGGCTAAAATACAGCAAGGTTTTTACAAAAAAGAAGTTTTTCAAAATGATTTTGACTCAATAATGACCAGCAACTCTGAATCCCATTTGTAAAAAAATCTTTAACATTTGTTAACTATATACAGAACTATAGAAAATCTATGTGTCTAGAAAGAAGCAGTATCTTGAGTTAAAGAAAATAAATCAACAATTAAAAAAATTAAACCTATTTTTTTTTGAAAATTTGAGTTTTACTTGTAGGCAATAAAATTCTACACATTTTCATTTCTCAGAAATTTATGTACTATGAAACTGTTCTAAGAGAGAAAGAGAGAGAGAGCTGTTTGAAAGAAAAATTAAAAAATTATCTGATCAGATTTTAATTTTATTATATTGAAAATTGGAGAAGTTTATACAATAACGAAATCCAATTTTTGCCAATTTTTTTTTTGAAAAACAAAATTTTGATGCCTGAATTTCAATGGAATCACTCCTATTTGTTAATTTTTTCACAGTGCTAAACTAATTCTTTAATTAATTAAGCGGAACATTCAATAACACAAATATCGCATGTCTATGTATGAATGGTCAATTTTTTATCTCCAACTTTCTGTATTGCAGTTCATTTATTTATTCTTTATTTATTGATTAGTTCGTAGCATAAAACTCATAATTGAAAAGAAAAAATGTGCTATAATACAAATATCCCATGTATACATATAAGTAAACAATATTTTATCTCAAGCTTGCGGTATTGCCATTTATTCAGAATATATTTCGGGTGAAGGAAAGCATGACAAAGAATCAAAAGAGGAGCGTCGAAAGCGAAGGAAGACCAGATGGGGCGGTAGCGAACATGACAAAACATTCATTCCTGGAATGCCGACAGTGCTACCGACAAATCTGACACCGGAACAAGAGCGGGCTTATCTCTGTAAGTTGATTGCCATTTTTTTTTTTTCCCCAAGATAAAATATAAATAAAATTACTCATAAGCTATACAGATAATACCATAATGTATTAATTAAGCAAACACTATCGGTTAGAAGAATGATTTACCACTTTTTTTCTTTCCTTGTATCATTTGAAATCTAATTCGTAGAGTAGACGACTAAACACAAAGTGTAAGTATGAAAAAAATGCTATGTATCGAAATTTCAATAGTTTGAAGGTAAGAGAGGAGTTAATTATGCCAAATTATCTTTGAGGTCGCACAGGACTTTTTGAAATGCGTTTATTCCAAATCATTTTATTTCATAAAAAAATGGTGTAGAGAAACAACTCATAGAAAATATCATCTGTGACTTTCAAATAATTTTGTATCACCTCCGGAAATTTGTAAATTGTTTATATATAAAGTTTGCTTATCCCCTCTGTCTTTAATTTTTTTTTTGTTCGTTTTAAAGTAAAGATAAGAAGAAATCTGCGATAAATACATAGCAAAAATGTATATCGAAAAAGTAACATTAAAAATTGGCAATGTCTAACTGTTGGGGTTTCCGCCCCCTCTAACCCGTTGGTTTACAGTTCAGCTGCAGATTGAGGAAATCAGCAGGAAACTACGCACGGGAGATCTGGGAATACCGCTTAATCCTGAGGAAAGGTTTGAGAGAAACTTACGTACCACAAACATGAACGTACATATCTACATTAGCTACCTATCGGCCAATCGGCAGCGGGCAAACGGCTGAACCGTTGCTACTTTAAGAGACACGTGTCGATTATCGTGGAATACATGTGTGCGATCCAAATAATACCAGATCGCGCAGAATCAAGCGTCGCTATCGTCGCAGGAGATGAATTTTACATAATATTGGTTTGCCCTAATCAATCTCTCTCTCTTTCTCTATCTATCTTTCTCTTCTACTAATTAATCTATCTTCTATCTTTCATTTTTTCGTTTTTCTTTGCAAAGCAGTCTGCGTACAATCGCGTCGTCTAGGAACTTCCTGACTAGCAACAAGGAAATTAATGTTTTCACCCGTTAGCTAATTTTTCCGATAATCCCGGTAAATATTATTTGTATTTCATGTATCGACGCAGTTCCCGAAATTTATCCGAGCGTGAACATGGATGGTTTCGTAAGAAATTTGCACTCCCTGAACATGAGACGTTCTCTATCAAAGTTTTTTTCGATACTCTTAGACATTTTTTATAAATCGCCAGATTTTTAGGATATTGAAAAACACTTTCTGTGGATCCGTCAAATTTTATTCTGCTTTTCGAAATATTCACTTTTTTTTTAAGATAAAAAAACATTTAATCACTGTTAAGATTTGAATGGGATTGTAGTTAACTTTTCACATTTTATTTTTAATTCGGAAAATCTATTTTTTCAGCTTATTCAGTTCGACAAGTTTTCGTTTCATCAGATATCCTCCATTTTACGTTCCTGTACATTTTTAAGTTAAACGGAAAATGTGTGATAAGCCAAGAATCAAATGAATTTTATTCCTTTGTCATAAAACCGCAGTTCCGGAATCAGTTGAAAAAGAAAAAATCGATAACAATGCCCAAAAAGTCTTTTAAAGTAGTAAAAAAAATCTGGCAACGGATGAAAAATATTTGAGAGACTTGAGGAAAATTAGGTTGAAGTGACTGAGAATGTCTCTAATAGAGAATAAGAAATCTACAAGTCTTAAGCTGCTGTGATTTGCACGGCATTCCGATAAAAGGGCCTTAACAGCGATAATCTGACGTTAACGCCAATGAGGCAAAATTTTGTCATTGTTACTAGGCTATGACACCAGGTATTCATCACTAATCGAACAATTTATTATCCGAATAAATTGCAGCAAAACAATGAAATTCATTCTCCCGTTGAATCTAACGTTACGTTTCAGGTACAACTCGAATCTAATACATTTTTCATTGTTCCTTAATGAATTAATTTACTCCAATAGGTCAATGATTATACTTGATACTGTTTTATAATCTATAATCCCGTTTGTAAATTTGTTTAATATTACATTGCCGAGTGTACTGACTAATTAAACGAAAACTATTACTTCCTAATAATCACAGGATTTATCTTAGCAGCTGACGTCATACCCAAATCTGCCGGTATACAATTGTGCGGTCTACCAGTGCAGTTACCTGCGTTAATAGTTTTCATTTCGAAGGGTCGGTAACACAGCGTTCTTCACAGCAGCCCGACTTATAATCGATTACATTATTCTCAACATCGACACAGAAACAATGTTGGAATTAAAGATAAAAATTAACTATACACACCTTCGCGACTATACTTATTAGGATAATCCAACATGCTTCGAGTGTGTCGAACGTGGAAATTACAAAGACCATTATTATTCAATTGATAATCTAATTTTTTTCGTTAATCTTGGTTAGCATTAGCGTCTTGCTAAGACAAACAAGACATAGTCAAAAATGTATAGGGATTTCATGAGGTCGCTTGTACGCTAGTACCATCTCTGTGCTTGCAACGTGTCGTCAGTTTTGTTTCAATTTTTCTTTCAGATCACCATCACCCGAGCCCATTTACAGTAGCGATGGCAAACGCTTGAACACCCGAGAATATCGCACCAGACGTAAACTCGAGGAAGAACGTCACAATCTTATTCAGAAGATATTGAAAATAAATCCTGAATTCAAACCGCCTCCGGATTACAAGTAAGTTATTATTCAACAATGTGGTTACTTTTGCTGAATAAGCCAGAGTTTCTGAGAATTTTTATGGAATTGTCTAAAAAAAATTCAACAATTTGAGGTACATTTTTTAATATCCCTATTCAAAATTGTTTACACTTGGTTGAACTTTTTTAACCTTGTTCACACTCGTTCACACACGTGCTGAATTGTTTAATCTTGGTCGAAATTTTTCAACCTTGTCCAAACTTGTTCCCACGCGTTCTAAATTGTTCGAACGTGTTTTAAACTGTTTAATTTTGTTTGAATTTAATTAAACTCGTTTAATCTTGTTTGAACTTAATCAAACTCATTTAATCTTGTTAAAACTCTGTAAAACTCGTTTAATCTTGTCTGAACTTGGCTAAACTTGTTTCGATTTGTTGAAACTTGCCTAATCTTGTTTAAAATGGTCAAGCTCAAGGTTCAATCTTGTTTGAATTTAGTCAAACTCGTTTCAATTTGTTTGAATTCGGTTAAACTCGTTTCAATTTTTTCAAACTTGTTGGAATACGTTCGAACTTGTTAAAATTTCTTCAAACTTGTTAAAATTTCTTCAAACTTGTTAAAATTTCTTCAAACTTGTTAAAATTTCTTCAAACTTGTTGAAACTTCTTCAAACTTGTTAAAATTTCTTCAAACTTGTTGAAACTTCTTCAAACTTGTATAATTTGTTTGACTTTATTCCAAATAGTTTCAATTGTCTCAATATTCTTGAACAGAAAAATCTTGCGACAAAAATACAAAGTGAAGAATTCGCACTTCGAAGTTATTTTTTTTTTCTTTAAAATTGTACCTGTACAGCATCATCGATTTCATTTCACCTATCGATAATAAAAAGACAGGACGATTTAGGTAAAAACTCACCGCTTTTCTACTTTTCAGACCACCGATAATCCGCGTACACGATAAAGTAATGATACCACAGGAGGAACATCCGGATATAAATTTCGTTGGCTTACTTATTGGGCCACGCGGTAATACCTTAAAATGTAAGTTAATTGTCAACTTCTCAAGTTAAACTCTTTTCAAAACGTATTCCTCATAGTAAATGTTCTGTTTCATTAGCTATGGAGAAAGAAACCGGGGCAAAGATAATAATTCGCGGCAAGGGATCCGTTAAAGAAGGCAAAGTCGGACGTAAAGACGGACAACCTTTGCCCGGCGAGGACGAACCTTTGCATGCTTATATAACAGCAAACAATTTGGAGGCTGTTAAAAAAGCTGTCGAGAGGGTGAATATGCAATATGCTTGTTTTTACGACCCTAATAACATTTTTTTAATACCATTATATAACGATTATATATTCCTTCGTAGATTCACGAAATAATTAGACAAGGAGTCGAAGTTCCGGAGGGACAAAATGACTTGAGACGCAATCAATTGCGCGAATTGGCTCTGCTAAACGGAACATTGAGGGAAAATGATGGTCCTCGCTGTACAAATTGCGGAGCGTCAGATCACAAGTCTTGGCTGGTGCGTATTCTTTGATTTTATTGCCAATCGTGACAAAGTCATCATCATTCTATTACTCTCATTATTGCCTACCAAATATGAATACTCTAGATATCACAAAAGATCTCTATGAATGCAGAAACGTTTCGTTCAGTCTAAACAGCATGACGCATATGATAAAAAAAATGAATACAGAGAAACGGTTGATAAATAAGCTGACGATTGAAATTACGTTGCTTTCCCGTTAATTTATAGCTTTCCTGAAAATTTGCTTACTCTGATTTTCTACTATTATATTTCGCTTCACTGCGAAGAAAACTTTTTGTTGCGTAATTTATTCCGTTTATTCATGATTTCTAAGCAACTTGAACAATACTTGACACCTAAACTCATAATAGAATAAGATCACTATTTTTTAAATTCGAAATATTCAAAATTCCATATTATTTGAACGGTTCAATCGATTCTCACAAAATTTCGTATTAAATTTAAGCCAAATATCTTGATAAATGAAAAAGTTAGAGCGTGATAAATGATTTTACAAATAATTCAAAATGTCATAATTTTTTAACAACTTAACGGATTTGCGCCAAATTTCAAGTTAGCCTTTGTCTGCCCGCATTTTACTTGTGTACGAAATTTCGAGCCGATTTTTCGACGCTATCGTGCTAACGAGATTCCGTATACATGCACACACGTTTTGTATAATTCACTTTCGCTTACGAGGAAGCATAAACGCAAGAACATCTCATTTTTATATGGCGTTACACTCGATTGAAATTGCTCATTTTAACAATCTCAAAAATATCTTATTAATTTTTCGGTAAATTTCGCACGAAGATCTAATTTTTATATGGCGTTAAACTCGATTGAAATATCTCATTTTAACAATCTCAAAAATATCTTATCAATTTTTCGGTAAATTTCGCATGAAGATCTAATTTTTATATGGCGTTACACTCGATTGAAATTTCTCATTTTAACAATCTCAAAAATATCTTATTAATTTTTCGGTAAATTTCGCATGAAGATCTCATTTTTATATGGCGTTACACTCGATTGAAATTGCTCATTTTAACAATCTCTAAAACATCTTATTAATTTGTCGATCTAATTTTTATGTGGCGTTACACTCGATTGAAATTTCTCATTTTAACAATCTCAAAAATATCTTATTAATTTTTCGGTAAATTTCGCAGTGTCCTGACAAGCCGAACGTGACTAACAATATCGTTTGCTCGAGTTGTGGAGGAGCTGGACATATAGCGAGAGATTGTAGGTCGAAACGACCTGGTCAGGGTGGTCCCGCCGCTGTCGGAGGTGGTGGTGGCGGTCCAGGAGGCGACAAAGCTAAAATCGACGAGGAATATATGTCGCTAATGGCTGAATTGGGCGAAGGCCCTCCACCGGACAGATCAAAGGGTGGTGGCCAGTCCAGACACAATTCAAATCCGAACTATCCTGGATTGTTCGATCGGTATGTCAACTTTCAGTACACTATACCATTATTATTAATTATGATATATTTATACCTAGTAAACTTATTATTACCTAATAATCATTGTTACCTAATAAAATCAGTTACATCTGTAACTAATAGATTTTACATCAGATAAAATTTAAATCATTATTATTGACTTGTTTTATGAAAATTTATTTATTTTTTGGCGTGAGGTAGTAGCGCATCTGTGACGCTGATGTAATTTAAAAAAAAGTTAAACCTGCTACACAGCTTCGACGTCACGAAATTTTTTTCAATTTTTGATCAAACAATCGAGATTTTGGGATCCTAATAATCAAGCCCGAGTGACATATTTTGTTCCAAAAACGGAGCTTCAAATGAAGTTTCCTTCGTCTCGCCTTTCAAAACTCGGGAAAACTCAGAATGTAAAAACCATTTTTTGAAAACGTTTTGAAATTCGTCGTTCAAGAGAAAAGGCAACGGAAAATTGTGAAA
Organism: Tromatobia lineatoria; assembly: GCA_949699805.1. Classification (NCBI taxonomy): domain Eukaryota; kingdom Metazoa; phylum Arthropoda; class Insecta; order Hymenoptera; family Ichneumonidae; genus Tromatobia; species Tromatobia lineatoria. The sequence continues at coordinate 3,572,808 of OX453036.1, read as the reverse complement.
AACCTAGACGGTATTTCTGTTACAACCAGTTTTATATCGGAAAACGCCATTTTATCAAAAACAGTGATATGTATTTTAGTCTAGACGCCAGAGAGGTAATAAAATGTTATCTTGTCGGCTGGAAAGAACGACCGAGCGTATGTATGCGCGAAAAAAATACCGTTCCGCCTCTTTTCATAAGTAATTATTTTTGATTCTGCACCTGTTCGCATATTTTTGTTAATATTCCACGGCTTATTTGGCGAAATGAGGTTTCTTACAATTTTAGTCTACGACCTATATTTACAGAGCTAATAATTTGTTAAATAGAGCAATTTTAGTCTAATTGCAACTTTCACTTAGGTTGTAGAGTAAAATTATACGGAACCCTTTCGACTAAAAAATGGGAAAAAATCATCGAATTGAGACTTACATAGAAGCACAGTTGTTATGGGCGGCTTGAACCTGCGCAGAAGCTGAAGTACTCACGTGTTTTAGTCGTTTTAGATGGGAACCCCAGCTAAAACGCAGGTTCAAGTCACCCACAGGAACTGTGCTTTTATGCATATGCCTATTCTTTGCAGGAACATACAAAAAAAATATTCGAGGTGATAAAAAAATAACAATTTACATTGTTAAAGTAGGCGCCGCGATACATGATAGTCAAAGCTGTGCTAAATTTTGAGAAACGTTTCTACACATTTTTTAGGTTTAACAGACGATTCTATAATCTCAATTAGGGATCATCATACGCTCTACACATATAAATAAATCAACTACGACGATTTGAAAAAGAAATACACTGGTATATATGCAAATCTTAGATGAGATGGTTCTGTCATCCAGTTATATATTGGAAAAAACTATAATATTAATCCAACTATGACCAAAAATAACTTAGTTCGTTCACTGAAAGATGCTTTAACGATTTAACGAGAAGATTTGCAGTAGTATTATTTGCACAAAAATTAAAACCTCGTGTTCATTCAACTTAACCTGACATTAGACATACAAATAACGTTTGTATGTTTAATAACTAATATGTCATAACTTTTAAACAAACAGAAAATACTGGAGTTCAAACTACTGGAAAAATATCTATATTAGATCGTTAGAGCACCTGTCAATCAACAAAATCAGGTGTTGCTCGTCATAATCAGACTAATATTATGATTTGTTCTAACATGTAACGAATGACAGAAACATCCCATCGAACATTTGCATATATCAGTGTATTTTCTGTTTAAACCGTGGTTGTGGATATAATGGAAGCCAGTCACAATATTCGAGCGCAATACATCCTTTTCAAAAAAATATCCTATCCATGAATGTCTTGTAAAATTGCGATAAAATATCCATTGTACAATCCAATTTACTCGCATTAAATAGAAAAACCCTCAATCAATACCGTGTGTTAATTGAATAAATTAGTTATTTTACTGTTGTTGATTGGTCCTAAACAATTAATGCGCGTTTTATTTGTGTGAGTCCAATTCGCGTTGATATTTGGTAGTGGTGAATTGAGTAGCTGATTTTCTTCGTTGAGAGTGTGACCGTCGTCAATAATTGTTCATTATCAATAACAAAATCATGAGTTTTCATTTCCGCTGCATTGTGTGTGCAAGAGAGACGAGTGAATCGCGTCGTTCGAAAAGTTGGGCGTCGACGCGCGTGATCTGTTTTCTTAAATGGTTTTTTTATTTAAATTTGAACTATAAAATCGGAAAATCCCGGTAGAGGCCCACATTGGTTTTGATCTTCTGTTTTTGGTAGGCGACCGGCGAGATAACCGATCGCGGATGAATACTCGAGGTCATCCCGCGTATATAGAGTCGTAGCTTCAATTTAATTCAATCGATTCGGGTGGATTATTGATCGTTCGAAACCATCTCGCGTTAAATAGTAGTCTCGTTAGGGTTTTCCTGAATTCCCGTGCTCTCGAGTATTGTGTGCGTCTGTGTTGGCCGATTGAGGACTTTAATTGTTGAAACAATCGATTGAAATAGTTGCAGAGAGTTTGAGTCGTTTGACATTTATTAACTTCAGATAACTAGTTATTTTCTGATTCCCGTAATTTAAAGATTAGACATTATTTTACTTGATTTCTGCACGAGAACCTGCCCTTCAACCCCGCCACTCTACAATTCTTGACGGTTGTGGCTAGCTTAGCGAAAGGAGTTTGGTCCTGAATAGATCGCAGAGTTTTTCCTGCGCGAACACCCTAATAAAATACAGAGAAAGACTCTGGGGTACTTTAGCTTGTCGTGTATTTTTGAGATTTTGCGAAATTTACACTACAAAATTGGATAAAAATATTAGATTTGGCGCACATTATTTTTGCTTTTTGCCGGATATTTTCGTCTGATACTTCTGTTATTTTCGCGGATATTTTTGTCCTTTATGTTTTATTTTTATCGAGACATTCATTCGGTGAATATTTTATCGCAGGATGTTATTTTTCGGATTTCCGTCGTAGACCCGGATATATTTACATGTTAAGAACACAGACTGGTGCTCGAATCAATTAAAAAAACCGTCAATTAAACCGCAATGTTCAGTAGAAATACTTTTCACACCTCAACACTCATTTGATGAGCCCGTAGCGAAACGACTACCTTAATAAACAATCGCGATAAAGAATTAAATAACCGGGCAAAATCTATCCTATGCAACATAATTATTTCGAGGACCTCAAATGGCACACATAACGCTCTCTTGCGCCCAGATTATCAGCCGCCATACGTTATTCGAAGAATATTAAACAACGAATTCATTTAAAAATCCAGACAACAAGCTCCGCGTGCCCTGATGGCAGCGCCGGCGCATCCACCGCCGCAGATGATGCAGGGCGGTCCAATGATGCCGCCACCAGGAATGGCGCCTCCGCCGTGGAGTCAGGCGGACGTGAATAACATGAACGGCATGAATATGCAATGGCAGCAGCCGGTAAGCATGCCGCCGGTTCCTGGTGTGATGCAGCCGCCTCCACCGCCGCCAGGATCAACTTCCCAGCCGAATATTCCTCCGTTGATGCCATGGATGACGGGAAACAATCAGCCTCCGCCTCCTGGACAAATGCCGCCGACGCAGATTCCACCGCCAGGAATGGGAATTCCTCCTTGGCAGCAAGGCCAGCAGCAGCAGCAACAACAACAACAACAGCAACAACAGCAAGCACCTATGCGTCCTCCGCCTCCTGGAACAGCGCCACCGCCTGGATATCCGGGCTGGCAGCCACAACACATCGGAGGATGGCCACCAGCTGCTCCGGTTCCTCCTCCGGTTCCTCCTCCGCCTCAGCAACAGGCCCCAGCACCGCCCGGAATCGACCTCAACAGTTTGCCAACTCTATTGGCTCAACCTCCTCCGCCTCCACCTCCAACCAGTTAATATGTATATCCGGTCTAACATACGCTTGATCGACTCATCGGTCACAAATAATCACACGACAAGTCCCAAAATTTACCCTCACCGGACCAAACGACCCATTTGCCTGAATAATCATGCAGCAAAAAGGTCGAGAGCAGCAATAAATCATTGTGATTTTTTCGCATTTTGCACAGGAAATTCGGCATTACCCGGATAAAATTGTATTCAAAATACTTTTCTTCATAATTATTCGTAGTTATTCCGAAATTAAAAGTATTTTGAAAGCTCTTTTGTTCGCAGCTCTGACAGGAACGTTCGCTTTTCTTGTTCTATCGAATATCGGACGAATGGTTTTTTTTTCTTTTCCGGTTGAACCATATCGCAAGGTTGTTGGAAAGTATAATTAGCGACGTAGGGACACTCGAAATACCTTATACTGTATGTCTCTTTATCTGTTTATTGAAGTTTTTCAAGTTCAATCGTTAATATTTCATCGTTTGTACGAGAATTTGTATTCTGATATTTGTTTACTAGAAATTTTAGTTCACGGTATCATGAATACGAGTTAATTTTGTACATAATACAAAGATAGTAACACCGAGTACTCCATGCAAAGCGTTCTGACAATTATGGAAAAAATGCACAGCTCAGCAGCAGCTGCAGCTACAGGAGCAACAGCAGCACTACAACCACCGCTATAATTACCCCGTTTTCAATTGTATTGTGGTTTAACTTTATAATCTCTGTATTCAAGATGATCCATATTTAGTTTTAATTAAGCTATCAATTAGTCATCAGGGGAGGTCATCGCTATCTTATGTAATTCCCACATTATTATATTAAAAATTATTGAACAAATACGTCTCAAATTTTTTGTGCAAATACACGCCAGGAACGTCATTTTCAAATTGGAGATGCTAGATAGTGCGCAACGAAAAACCACCTGTAACCGTCACGTGACCCGCGTCGGATTCGCGGCAGGAAAGGTACATTAACAATTTATTTTTTAAAAAAGTAATAATAACAAGTTTTAACTTACCTACAGAAATTCATGATCAATAATATGAAATACAGCTTTGAGATCAATTATATAACACGCACTTGCACAACATTTTACAGACACATTTCACACACTTGCACACATGTATTTATTTACTTTGTTATTTTTTAAAATTCAGATGAAAATTGACGGATGTAATATATGGATAACATGAAATTGCATTACATTTTTCAGTCGCTTGTTAATTATTAATCAATGGAAAATATTTATGAGCTCACGTTTATTTATGAGAAGTTTATTGCCACGAGATCCGACCGGAACGAAGATGCCAACCGAAAGTATCGAAGATTGTGGAGATACAACAACGAAATGATTAGGGAATGAAATACACGAACGGCCAATGCGTTCTTGAAAAGTTCGCAACTGATTACATCTTTTGTTGTACTCTATGGAATTCGTCTTATGAATGGAACGGGGACGAAGGATCCAGCAATGTAGAGTGGATTCAATATTCCCAGATAGAAAAACGTGTCGTTCAGTGCCGCACGCCGTGTCTGCACGGTGCAGTTAATTGCATTCAAATAAGGCGGCACTGTGACGGCACGGTGTGCCGATTACGCACTGTGCCTGCACGGTATCATAACGGCTTGCAGTGGCACGACGTACTGGAGCCGTGGAAGCACTGATGCAGCTTCAGCACACCGTGCCGTCACTATGCCGACACATTTGAAAGCGAATAACGGCATCGTGCCATCACGCCGTGCCGTTTCGTGGTGCCTGTGTGGTCTCACCGTGAACCTTAATGACTATCTGGGTTGTCACACTTATACTATCGAAAATGTGTATCACAGTCTGGTCATAGTCATTTATGTATGTTCGATTAACAGTATCACGAAAACAAGTGCGCTACAAAGCTGTCTTTTTCTCAAATCGGAATTCCAGATCTCATAGAATTAATAAAACTAAAAAATTATTTTCCATGGCAGAATCAACCTTAATTTTAGGGGTGGTACGCCATGCTGTCATTATTTATTCTTTTTTTCGTATTATGTTATATTATATTTATTCGTATGATATACATTCATCCATTTATTAATTTATTTATCGTCTGACATCACGGTTTTGTAAATCTGAACGCGCGCGGAAATACGCCGTTCGGCTGTGCGTTTTCGGAAGAAATAAAATCCCTCTGACTATGATGGCAAAAAATTCCGCATGCTGGATTATTTTCGTAAATCGATTTGAAATAATTCGGACATGAAGGCGTAGATGAAAATCCGAATAATCCAGATATAGGAGCTTGGTGGGACTTAATATAATCCAGACATGACTGCTTGCGGTACTTAATATAATCCAGACATGACGGCTTGTGGTATTTGAAATAATTCGGGCTTATTGGGTGTGCCATTTGACCCCGGCCGCCTCAATGCTTGACAGGACGAAAAAAAATCTCACGGCGGCGAGATCTTTTTACAATATAGACGGACTAGGATTGCATAGGGGCAACAATCGTAAATTCAAAAATAAATGAACGTTTGAATTAACAATGGCGATCATTATGACATTGGCTATTTTACCTATTTGCTATTTTGACCTCCAATTTAATAAGTCGTGATAATTATCATGAATTGGTTTTGAAATCCTTTATTTTCTATCATTTTCTATCGAACTTATTTATCAGTATTGACCTTAGACCGCCGTCAATCGAATGCCGATTATTACGTGCCTTTACTATAATAACCATCGTGACTTTGGTTCTGAAATTCATTGATTTCTTTCATATTCTAACGAATTTTTTTGCACATCAGCACGTTGTGACGTTACCAAGTCTGCTTAATTCGGACGAAGCTGACGTAATTTTGAGTATTGAGACGTCCTTATGCAGTTTCGTCATTGAGTCGTTACCGTCTCGCTAAATGTGGAACTGTGTCAGGGCGATAATGTATCATGCCCGAAAGATATCTTTTGAATCCCCTTGTAAAAAAGACATGGCACATCGAAGGTCGATTATATCGATACACTGAAGCAGAAATAGAGTCATGTAAGATGACGAACAGTCTAAACATGCAGATTTCCTGTTTACAGCGATGAGAAGAAAGAAACGAAAGGAAAAGAGTGTGGGCGAAGCGAGCGCGTCGTTGTTAGTGACTTAAAAATCACGTCACAATATCATTTTAAAAAGTTAACTATTTGATAACTAATCATTGTCTGTAAAAACAATCGGGATTGCTTTCCTGAATGATTCCTTTTGGACAACTATTGAGAAGACTTTTTCGGCTATCGAAAAAACGCTAACTTCACCACAACTTATTGGATATCCTTATTTTTTATCGATAAATGCATAACTTTTCGGTATCGGACAGGCAAATACATTAAAGAAATCCACGAAAACCTCATAAGAAAAACCATCCAAACAATTATGAGAAACATAACAGGTAAATTGTACAATACCTCACTAACCGTTCCGTCTAACCGAATTATAACTCAAGACCAACCGAGTCGGTTTGGAACTCAAAAACAATCAGCATTTTGGAGAAACCAACCGCCGACCAACTCAGATAGAAAAACGTGTCGTCCAGTGCTGCACGCCATGTCTGCACGGTGCAGTTAGTTGCTTTAAAATGAGACAGCACTGTGACGGCACGGCGTGCCGATTACGCACTGTGCCTGCACGGTATCATAACGTCTTGCATACCCTGTCTGCAGATTAGGCAACCGTAGCTACAACCACTTTTCTACCGCGAAACCACCGGTTGCCTTTCGCCACACCATTTACCGTTGAACGACTATAAAACAACCTTGGTGCTGGTGGAAGGACGGTTGTTTTATGGTTGGTTTTGGTTCCTGCAGTCGGAAGTGTTGAAAACACCGTTGGCAGAAACGCAATTGCTTCGTAGTAACAACCCAAATAGCCATTAAGGTTCACGGTGAGACCACACAGGCACCACGAAACGGCACGGCGATCACGCCGTGCCGTTTCATCAGGCGCAATGCCGTTCGTTGCTTTCAAATGTGTCGGCATAGTGACGGCACGGCGTGCTGAAGCTGCATCAGTGCTCCCACGGCTCCAGTACGCCGTGCCTCTGCAAGACGTTATGATACCGTGCAGGCACAGTGCTCAATCGGGACGCCGTGCTGTCACAGTGCCGTCTCATTTGAAAGCATCTAACTGCACCGTGCAAACATGGCGTGCGGCACCGGACGGCACGTTTTTCTATCTGGGAACAGTAGAATTGCGGTAGAACCGCGGTTGCCAAGCAGTTACACTGGTAGAATTGCGGTTGCCAAGCAGTTATTTTCACGGCGTTTTGCTACCGTCGTTTTACGGGTTGTTTTGAGGTTGCGGTGATCCGATAGGGTGGCAAGATGTAGTGGAACCGTGGGAGCACTGATGCAGCTTCAGCACACCGTGCCGTCACTATGCCGATACATTTGAAAGCAACGAACCGCATTGTGCCGTCACGCCGTGCCGTTTCGTGGTGCCTGTGTGTTCTCACCGTGAACCTTAATGGCTATCTGGGAACCGACAGCACAGTTGGACGGTAGTTATAGTTTCTAGAGAAAAATTCAGGGGGGTCTGTGAGACCCCAAGTCCGGATTATTTAAAGTCCTACACCAGGCCCTGGCACGGATTATTTTAAGTCCCCCAATGGACCTCCGAGCTCAAGCGAGCATGCGCAGCATTCAAATGTTTATATTCTTATGTTTATACTTTATTTTATAATTACTCCCTATTATTATTATAAAATCATAATCACACAAAAAATTGTACTGTAAACTATATCTCATGAATTGATGAGGACTCACAACTCTGTTAGCCAGGTTACTGGCAGTTACTAATAGCTGGGTTTTTTCATCATACAGAAACCTTTTTCCCAACAAAAGCGCGGTAAGTAAATTTTATACTATTTTTTACTATTGGAAGTTAAAACTTGTTGTGAGGTCGGTTAAACGGCACTGCCCTGACGCACGCCTTTTCTGCATTTATATATAGGGCATTCCACGTGAAATATGCAGACCACGACCTTCACCCTCTTTGATTTTGTTCATTTTGCTTCCACATGGAGGAAGCTTTGTTTTTGTGAAAATTTTTTTTTTTTCGAGATTTTTATGTCAGTATACTGAGAATGGTCGAAAACGTTGAGAAAAGTGGTTTGTGCGAAATGTATGTATGTGTGTGTGTATGTGCACTTTTCTTTGTTTACACGATAACGGTCGCAATTTTCGATGAATGCTCTTCAAATTTTGTATGCAAGTGGGCTATCATAGAATACCGTTTGGGATTGTAGTTGACGCAAATCGGTTCGCAAATTTAGATTTCACAGCATTTTGAAAATTTTGAAGAAATCGTTTTCACGCTATAACTTTCGCAATTAAAGAGGCACCGGGCTAAAATTTAGTACATAAATGGGCTACCCGTGAAACATTATGTGTACCAAATTTTGCGAGAATCTGTCCAGTCGTTCTGATTTTATTACAATTTTAATTTTTTCAAAAATGTCTGCAAATACTATAACTCATGCAAATTCTGAGAGATCCACCTGCAATTACGATTTTAGTCTAATTAACTCTTGACAGTTCAGAGAATTTCGATTTTGGTGAATAAAAAAAAAAAACTTTTATGAAAAGATTTTTTTTTCAAAATTTTCTACAGACTTGTTTGAAATTTTCTTCACATTTAGACGACCATTTAAAAAGATATTTGGTAGAAATTTTACAGCAATTGGTCGAGTGGTTCAAATTTTATGGCATTTTGAGTTTTTTGCAAAATCTCGTTGGCGCGCTCTCTTGTGTAAATTACGACATACCGAGCTGAAATTTTGTCCACATATGGACTACCATAAAACGACGTTTCAGTCGAAATTTAACGCCAATCGATCGAATAGTAAAAATTTTACGTCTTTTCGAATTTTTATAAAAATGCCTTGAGCATAAACAAGCCTGCAAAGAACCTTGCAAATTGCTTCCTCATAATTTTTTACTTTTTACAAAGCTTCCTCTATGAGGAAGCCAAAATTGATCGACATACTTTCTCATATTTTAATATGAGGAAGGAAACACGGCGTTTTTTAAATTGGTTTTTTTGAGGATTTAAAAAATGTTACTGGCAGTAAAAAAATCTGGGAAAAAGTCCGAGGCCCTTATGGGTCGGTAATAACATCATATTAAAAAATGAACAAAATCGAATAGGCTAAGGGTCATGGCCTGCTGATTTGACGTGGAATGCCCCATATGTAAATATTAGAATAAACGAACCTATTAATAATCAAGAGTAATTTCAAAAAATATCTTTTTGTCGCCCTATGAGGGAAAAAAGTAAAAAGATCAGTTCCAGACAACTTTTAACCCAGAAAGAAAAACGTGGAGTGCTGATCGGGACTGTGTGCCGGCAGAAATTAGTTACGTGCGGCGAATGTAACGACACGGTGGCGGTACAACGTGCTAAATGTGGTCCTGTGTCCGTTGCAGCACGTCGTGCAGTCACCGTGTCGTTACATTCGGTCGCAGATAACTGCACGGTACCGACACGACGAGCCGTGCCGTGTCGCCACCGTGTCGTTTTCGTGTCGCCATATTTCTATCTGGGAAGAAAGCTCGTTCGGATAACTTAAAAACAATATCTATACGACAATCCATTGAAATAGAAACATTTGGTTTCGGTCTTGTTTTGTCCCGAAACAAATGCATATGTGCATTTGTTTCTTCATAGCGGTTCCGATCGAGACTGACCGTATAATTTCGTATTAGCGTTACGGTGATCGTACAGGATCGACCACATGACCTCTGGCTTCAGCTATTCGGTTGCGAAAGAATTAAACAAGTACCAAACAAATGAAAAGTTGCTTGAAACTATTGCATCGAGGTTCAGCCTTTTCTGACATCTCAAGAGTTATGTCAGCCCTTCAGACACAGATCATATAATCACAATATCTTTTATTTCACATCAACATCAATGCTTTGTGATTCAACAATACAAATCATAAAAATAGGGCTTATCGACCTCTTCGAATTTCTTACTCAGAGTACTCATTATCATAATCTGATTATACGCTTTTGCGACAGAATAACCGTAGCGAGTTGCTAAAATATAGTCAACTAGTCGTCAAAATTTCTCATGATATCGCAAAAAGCTGTTGTTCATTCACTGGTGACTGTTTAATTACTGGGGCATGCTCCATCTTCGGTTTCTTAAAAAAGCCTTAAAAACAAAATTGAATTGAAAAAATATACGCAAAACAAATGTTTATAAGAAGTTTCCGAAAGTTTCCGCTTTATAAACTCAAAACGATGACATTACAAATCGTGGAACAGATCTAAGAGGTTGTCGCTCAGGAATTAACTCAAATATTTTACGTGAAACAGAAATTATTATACGGCGTAGGAAAAAAATCGTTGCACTAAAAATGCTGCACAAAAACTTGCCATTGTGCTTCGCTTAGAAGACGAGATAGAAAGTGGTTTTTTAAGTAATTCAAATTATAAGAGTTATTTCTAATTTATACATAATGACATTTGACATTTTTCGTCACTGAATCTTTTTCAAAGTACCCGTGTGACGGATTCTTTTTTACCGATGGCATTTTACTTATCAACCTGGTAATGATATGTAACGCATCAACCTGAATGATGTTACAGTGGAGTAAGAAACAACAGTGTGAACCAAAACCGCATCCTATCGCTCGTAATCGCGACTTGAACCACATAAATAAAAGATGATTTGTTCCAAGTTCAGTCCGAAGAATGATAGATATCATGATTACGTTCATTTGTCTTTTAAACGAGTCGATCGTTTCGGTCGGTGAATTTCAATCAAATATTTCATCTGTTTTTGGTTTCGTTTCAAGCCCCGCTTTTTTTTTTGTAACGCGTGCATGAAGAGCGATGCTTTTCAGCGTTCAGTATCACGGGCCGAAAGTGGTTAGTTTCATCTATTGCCGTGTCGTAACGACAGGTTGGCGCAAGCGCCGTTCACGATTTCGTTACTTTCGTCCCTGGTGTTTTTCACTTTCGACCCTGGGGTCGAATTCAAAGCACCACTATTCATGCACTTGTTGCGAAAAATACAGTGTGCAACAATATACTATTGTTGCTTTATAATGGACATACGTGAGACAAAGTCCTATGATAGCTTTTGGACGACTTATATTAAGATTATTACGATACGATAACAAAAAGTTTGCTCCGTTATTCGATAATCTTGAAGCAGCGGGCCGCCGCGTGAGACAGTCTATCATGGAGACTCCATGCAGCCTACGAAACTTTTTCTTCCAACTTGTTCTATGCTTATCTCTCGTCAACCTATTTGCTCTTATGTCTCGCCCATATAGTATATATAAATATACTATATCAAGAGACGCGGTAGCGTCTCGAAACACGTACATTTGCGCTAGATCGAGACGCGACAAGACTCTTATACTTGAACCAACTTGGTTTTCGGTCACTTTCAAAAACTTTTTCCCTAATCTTTAAATATATAGTAAACAAATATGTTTTTTAGGGACATGCATATCGTGTTTTTTTACTGTCCTTTGATTGTGACCAAAATCAGGTTTAAGGAACCCGCACCAAAGAATATGGACGTGCATAGAAGTGCAGATCCTACGCTTCGCCTGAAACTGCGCAGGCAGACGAATTGTCATTAGACGAATTGTCATTAGATGAATTGTCATTAGATGAATTGTCATTAGATGAATTGTCATTAGATGAATTGTCATTAGATGAATTGTCATTAGATGAATTGTCATTAGACGAATTGTCTTTTAGACGAACTGTTTTAGACGAATTTTCCGCAAATCCTTGGAAACGTCCTGGCCGCTTGAGCTTTACTGCTCGCACCGCATTTAGAGACGAGAAATAACTGTATTACATTTGCCATCATGAGAATAAAAATAATTACGGTATTCCGAAAGGTCTTACATCCGTCATTTTCAAGGTGATTCCGACCGTGATTAACATGGCAGAAAATTATTTGTCTAAACCGTTACAGTTTCTGCTAGAGGGACCGGAAAAAATATGAAAAAAAAAAATTCGGTCCGTTGTCAGTTTCCGCAACCAATAAAGGACTTAACGTTACGGACATGTCCGTTTATCGGTCCATTTTACAGGTCTTTAGTGAAAAACAACGGTCGCACAACCTGCTAGGCTTCTCGCAAACCTTTAGAAAACTTGACCATTACTGATAATTCGTGATCCCCGTGCAAAAGTCTTTAGCCAATAAGCAATCTCGTATCCAGTTAACGTCACATATGACCTAGTGCTGTGGTTCCATAAAACTATCCAGCTGCAAGACTTACACGAGTCAATCTCGTAATTCCCCGCGAGAATTTGGACCCTCGATGAAACTTCGTATACAATAGACGCGGTTTTCCGAAAACTCAAATTATTCTTATGGGTTTTATTCTTAAGGGTACCGAAGAAATCTCACGATGGCAGTAATTCAGTGCGTCGCCCTACCGTGAAGAAAATTACCAAAGTATTTCCCAACAGCGATTGCGTCATCATCATCATCTCGTCTCTCGTCGGATTTGCCATTGGGAGGCATGCCAACAGTCTGGGCGCAGGGAGAAATTGCGACCTTCCCATTGATTCCCCTTAGATTATTGCTCGAGAGGCCAGCTGAAATTGAGATTTCTCCGAGGAATCGTTCGGCGCTATTGCAGAAATGTCGGGGTAAAAAAAAACGGAGAGAATAAAAAGAATAAGGTCACGCGTGTAAATTCTCAATGGTGTTGGCAATGGTACGCTCCGTTTGGTATGAGGGAATCAAGGACGCGAGGTCAGAGGTGATTCGACTACTAGCACTGAAACGACTAGCAATCGATAGGATGCGGTAGGATAGCTCTATAAGTCATGTGAAATCACTTCCAGCTCGATGCTGTTGGCGCTATTTGCTATCGGAATAGTCACCCGAGCTTCTGATAGAAATAGTTGCTCTGGATGGATGACGATGTCGTTAGCTCTCGGGACGAAAACTCTGGATATGTGAAATATCCACTTTTAGATTTCCGTCGAACCTAGACTGACGAGCTCCCATTTTTTTAAATCGTTCCATTATATCCAAAGCTGCGTTCATCGAACGGAATACGTGTGAATGTTTCGTTTTTTTTTGTTGCAATAATGAATATAGACCGATGGAATTCGAACTGGCGAGAATAAAATGGTCTGTTCTAACAGGTGGAGGTAAAAACTTGATACTACAAAAAAATAAAATGAAAAAGTGTTGAGGCGTTGGTCGCTAAACGAATTCACTGCACAATTAATAGTCGGGATAGCGTTTTTTTATATGATTTTCATTTGATGTTTTACACACTTTTATTCTTCTATACTGGTTCAATTTATTTTTATCCCTCGGGAGGTATTGGTTTTCAGGCACAATTCACGATTGACAAAAGGACTTTGTGTGTGTGTGCGTGCGTGCGTGTGTGTGCGTGTGCGTGTGTGTGTGTGTGTGTGTGTGTGTGTGTGTGTGTGTGTGTGTGTGTGCGTGCGTGTGTGCGTGTTCCATTTTCTTGTGCCCTTCTCTTCGTTATACACATGACTGTAATATAACAATTTTCAAAGTGACGCTCTTTTAAACGGTAATACGTGCGCACAATGGCAACCCGTAAATTTTCACGCTACGTACATCCCATGCCGCAGCTTCGTTCTACATGACGTGAGTCCACGCTTTACTCTAGACCCCGCCTGTGCGCTCGCATATCTATCCGTTGTTTGTTAATTAATTTCTCGGGTAACTGGACACTCTTGCTGGATGATGCATATTCGCGCGCTCTTTTGTACATAGACGAGTGTGCACGAGAAAATTGAAATACGCGCCAGCTGTTGACACTCTGAATATACGATGATGGCGGAAACAAAGCGGGATATACGGACAAAATGTACGGATTATGGTTGTTATACTTATTACAATTATTAATATTTTTATTAGCTTCGTTATGTTTTAGCTCTGCAGGCATTGCAAAAAAATACTGTAAAGTGCTTAATGAACACTCGGACATTGACTGTAGCCGTTGCTTTACTGTTTCCTACGTAGCAATTTTACTGTAACATAACAAACGTTTATCGTAACAGTTACAGTGCTGAGTCGAAATTTTTTTAGTATATAGCGGCAATGTTGAGGTTGCTTTGAGTCCACGGTACATAAGCAGGTATAAAAAATTTGCAAATTACTTCCCCATTAATTTTGATTTTTTTTCAAAGGTTCACCTATTTACAAGGTATAAGAAAGTACGTTAATCGATCTTGGCCTCCTCATAGAGGAACCTTTGTAAAAAAAAACGAAAACCAATGAGGAAGCAATTTGCAAAGATCATGTTTGCAGCTTGATTCGTTATTAAAGTTAAATTTCTAAAAAATATTAACTACATACAAAATTATGACGAAACTATGTACTATAATCATTGGTCAATACTATCGATTTCATGTATGAAATTTGAGATCGTTGTCTCATGTTTTGTCAAAATTAGGGCGGAAACTTAAATTTTCCGAAAATCATAAACTCCATAAAAACCGAACCGCTTTTCAGTTTTCGGCGAAAATAAATACCGAATAACATCAACAGTACCTACACGTATGAAGAATTATTCAGCAAAATATCGCTATTTTTACTAAAGCTGGTGCGCACACGTCCTTTTGTGAAAAATGCAGGGAACTATAAGATCAAAATTTCGGCACATGTGCTGAAAAAATATAGCAACAGCAAAAAATCGACTGCTGCTTTACTTGTGTACCAAATTTGAGCTCAATCGTTTGAACGGTTCTCGAGTTACAAATGATTGAAATTTCGAAGCCATGCACAAGATGTTTTGGACCATTCTGAATGTCCTATCATCAAAAACTGAAAAAAAAGTTCATTTAAACTAAGCTTCCTCGATGGGGAAGCAACATGAAAATATACAGTTGTATACAATGCGATTGAAAGAAATTGAAGGCTTTTTTACGGGAACTTTTTTTCTGGGGCTTTTTGCCGCGGATATTTTTATAGGGTAGATGTACCGGTAGTGGCCACTGTACCGGTTGTGGCCACCCTCACAATTAAATACATGTTTCGTAGCTTTTTTAATTCTGTACCTGTACTTAACCATAGTTTTTCATAACGTTGTATATTTTAGGAACATTTATTGTCCTTTTGACGTCCGCTTATCTCCATTACAGAAAGTACCGTATCAGTAATTGAAGTATCGTCAGCTGATTCATTAAATTCTCAATTCCTTACGTAATTCGACAAGATTTTCACGAAAGCTCTAGATACATATTCGGGTTACATGGTTGCCGAATTGCATGCAGTGTTGCACGTATTAATCTTAAGAGGCATCACTGCAAATATTGATGTACTAAAAGTTTGAAATAAAGTTATACATTTAAAAAAAAAACGATGGCCACAACTGGTACATGGAATAAGCATGTTGCCCCGGATATGGCCATGATAATACTATCATTAATTTTTCGTCTATTTTTACATAATCAATCCATATATTCATTAAGACGAAACAAAAAAACCCTTCAAAACGCCAAGAAAACTTTATTCTTGGAAATGAAAGCACAGAAAATAAGCTAAAGCGGTGAAACACCTTTCATGTTGGAGATTCCCATCATGGTGCGATGCAAAAATTTACTTTCGGAAAAAAACCCTGGTAAAAATAGAAATAAATAAATACGTAAATAAATAAAATTACAGTATGAAGAGTAAATCAGTAATATAATGTTTGACTAACAAAGAAAGCTGCTACGAAAAAGGGCAAAACGAAGGAGACAAATGTCAAAAAAAGTTAGTTAGGTTCACAGATGGCATGTTTGTTTTAAGAACATTTTCGTGTAGAGGAATTGGATGCTTTCATAAGACTACGATTTTGATTAATTAAACACGCATTAAAAAATGTTTTAAGTGCAACGAATATTGAGTTATTCTAATTTTAAGCCTGGCCAAAACCGGTGCATACGTGGCCAGAACTGGTGAAATGGGTATGCTCCTACTTTTTTTTATTTTTTAGTGTTTTCTCGACACATGTGAAGATTTCAATGCTAGAAATATGAAATTATATTCTTCTCTGATATGAAAAGTATAGGTTCAAAACAGTTTTATGATATTTCGTCCCAATCACAAGTATTTGAAAATGGGAAAATTCTTGAACTGGCCACAACCGGTACTTCTACCCTACAAGTTTTTTTTCCTCGGTCCATTTTCCGGGAATTTTTGCCCGAATTCACAACCTAATATTTCTGTTAATAGTCTGCAAATGATCTGTATGTATCATCAGAAGCAGTAGATTTAACGTTGAAAAATTATGTTCTTATTAGCAATACATCTGCGTTATGGTTTCGAAATCTACATAACGACCGAGTGATGTACGTGAAACGTTTTATCACCGTTTTTGTTAAGCCATTGAAAAATTACGCGCTTGCCTAAAATTTTTCTGCGTTAGGGTTTGAAAATTTACATAACGACCTAGTCATACACGTGGAGCTTTTTCTTAAGGATTTTTTTCAGACTTTCAGATTCCATCTTGGCTCTAGCGTAGAATCGAAAAGTACCTAAAGTATCGGTGTTTCGTGCCGAGAATTCGACAGCGCAGTCAATACCATTAGGAACGTGTGGGGTTACGACGTGCGATGCTCTCCTTCGAAGATATAAAACTCCCTTGAGTATTAGATCGGAGAATTCGCTTAGTCGTATCGCGGGAAAAAAACCCATAAAGGGGCAGAATTACATCAGGGACTAATTATCGAGACTTCGAGTCGCTAATTGAATTCGCTCAGCTTGGAACGTAATATTTGTTACGATCGAAATACAGCAAGCAGTGCCCTTTCTGCTCCACCGTCTGCATAGTCTGTAATAATTGGGTGGCCGTATGTAGGTATTCGCTTCAGGCGTCATTATTATTCGCAGCCATTTTCGACAGCCAGCGTTCGAAGCGGTAAAGTCGTGGAACAATGTATAAACGTCTGTCATAGCAATACATGCTAGCGTACGTTAATAAACTTATATTTTCTGGATGAATCTAAACCATATTGCGCCAAAACGGAAGATGGCATTTTTGTGTTGTGTCATAAATTCTAATAACACCTCGGTAAGTTCACTGGACGTAAATTTAAATCGTTTGCCTACGGCAACGACACAAGTGATCAAGAAGAAGAGGCATCAAGGTTTCTCCCGTTGAGTTAGTGAACAATACAATGTCCAATAGAAATAGTCAATAATCTGTTGAAGTAATTCAATCGCTGAACGACCGTATAATCCAGGTACACGTCACAATCACTCAGATAAGCTATTAATGTGATGATGTCGGTTGTGCTTGGAAATTCCGATTGAAACTGTCGATTGTAATAGGTTTCAATCGGATTTTTTTCCATTTTATTGGTTCAAATCGGATCTTTCAACCATGGTACATTACTGCTGTCAGATATCATAACTTTATCAATCATGACAATCGCCATTTTCGACTGATTTACCGTAAAAAACCACCGTCAAATCAGCGGGTGATTTTTTGCAAAAATAAAACTTAAAATTGTTCATAACGACTGTAAAAACAGCCGTTTACCGAAATTCGACCGGATATAAGTTTTATGAACAGTTGTTTCCCAAGTATGTTATGGGCAGCGACCGTGTATCATTAACATTACTGTTTTAAGGTATGCGACTATTCCCGGTTTTTAATGATGTTTTTTCACAACTCAAAATTATTTCACAATTTTTTCACGATAAATTTCACGTCGAGTGTGACTGCTCGATTAATTAATTTTAATTAGTCAAGCAGTTACAGTCGTTTTTTGTAAAGATTCGCATTTATGAAATTTGAATTGGGCTTCGATTTCGCGCGCTTTGAATCTAGCGATCACTGCGTCTCAGACCCGAGATGTGTGCCGCAGAAAACTCCATCATTAAAAACAGTTGACCGGAAATAGTCGCATACCTTAAAACAGTAATGTTGTTTTCCAAGTACTGAAAAACGACTTTTCAGGTTTTTCTGTTGTAAAAAACCACCCGGTGGGTTTCACGGTAAACCGACTGTTGTTGAAATTGCTAGAGAAGTATAAAACACCGGCGCAAAGTGAAGATTACGTTTTATAAAGAAAATCAAATAATAAAAAGCTATTGCCATAAAGGTAATAAAAAAAACATAATAACTCATCCTATTTTTTATTCATAACAATATTTGTCAGTTGTTCATTTGCCATAATCGGAAAATCTTCTTTAAGATATATTCTACCGTAAGAATCAATGCTTTATGTCTATACACTGTTGCCAAGGGGCGCCACAAGCGGCGCTGGAATGTTAGCGCGCAAAACCGATAGTAAAAGGGAAAGACGATCTTTACGAGACTGCAGGGGCCTACTACCTTAGCGTATAAATTCGTTCGTGCTGAAATAAAGAGATGATCTGGGGGGCTGCCTTATCGTAAAACCCTTCGTAAAATTGTCTCGCACTAGAGCAGTACCGTTTTTGCCGTACCGCATACCTTTTTTCGTAATTGGCATAGGATTCGGAGCTGAGTTATCACTGCACGAGCCCGTTTTTCTCTCTCACTAACTAATTGAATACCGCTAGCATATGCTATCCTGTTGTGTAGCACACACACACACACACACGCGCGCGCGCATATATATATAAGCTTCTCAGTTCCCAATCTATTGCACCTTACATCGACTTTACTGTGGCGTCAATCGTTATTTTGTTCTGAAATTGATCGTGTTAAGCTCGTGAAAATAGAGATATAATAATTAACATATTTATTGGTCTCCGATCTCGCGCTTAACACACAATCTGTCACAAAATTAGGGCTTGAAGGTTACGAGGGCTCAAATTTTTTTCACGTGTTCGGTAATATCTGCGATTTGCATATATAAGTTTCTGCAGATTGCGAATTAAAAGGGATTTGTATAAAAATGTTAAAAGGGATTTGTATAAAACCTTTTCGTTGTTAACGGGAGTAAACATACCCAAGTCCATTTTAGGAATCTAAGACAGTTTTCGCTGATTAGTCAATTGAATGATTTAAAAAAAATTATATTTATATCATGTTTGTATTTGAAAAAACTTATAAATGCTATTAGGTATTATTTAAGCAGCTTTGAAGAAAACCGATTGATTTTTTTATAAATATATTCCTTTCGAATTGAAATCAGTGGAAAATTTACTCTGCATGAAAGTTTGTAGCGCAGATGGATTTTCGGTAGGTGGGCTCCAGCGCACACCCAAAACCTCGTTACTTTCTTAAAAATTGGTATAGGTAAAAATATCGCGCGAACATCGATTAATGGCAGCCTATCTCGTTTTATTCGAGCTGTGATTGTTTATCGACCGCGATTAACTTCGTGTTTAGCAAGTATTAGAAGGGCACTTGAAAAATTATTTCTTTAAGAATCGCTGAGAAAGTTTAAAACAATTTTTTCGTCATAAAAGTATATATATCACTACACCGATTGGGAGGGCCAAAAATTGATAAGTGATCGGTTTTGGCGCTGTCAATTTACCAATAATATTATTACCCGTAATCCTACAGAAAATCGACGCAATAGAGCAGCCATCTTTTGAAGTCGCAGCATGCTATATCTATTGCGAAAGGATAGAGAGATACGGAGAAGGATATTGTTATATCCATCCGGGACATATGTACCTTTTCGAGTATAACTCCACCATTTATGGATGACCAGGAGGCAGAGTGAGAATAAACGCCAGAGCGAAAAGTTGGTCGGGGATATGAGGGCTTTCACGCGTCTCTGAATTGCGGATTCTGTTGGGACTACGGAAGCTGCGATCGTGCGGTCAACTGTAACGACGTAATTGGCCTCTTCTCACCCTACGGTAGAGTTTCCGACTTTGCGAATGTATAGTCGCCCAGTTCTCTCGCTATCTCTTCAATTCATCCCGATCGCCATTCGATTACTCAAACAGCGTATGAATGTGGGGCGCTAAAGTCGTCGACCATAGTTTCCGGCTTACTATTGTTTCGCAGCAGAATAATCAACGAAATCAAGATAGAGCGAGATATCAGATATGAATGGATTATTATTGGTAGAATGTACAAGTGACCACCAAAGTAATAATAGTTTGTAAAAGATAAGTTCCTACGTTTGCAAACGACGTGCCCTTCTGTAAGTCGGTAGCAAAAACGAATTCAGAGTTGCATAGAAGCACAGTTCTTGTACTTTCCATGGCCTGAACAAAACTGGGGACCACCGTCTTACATATAGGTCTTGCAACGAAGGTGGTGAGGGTAGTCCCGCTTACGCGCTGAAGTTTTTAGTCACTAATTTCGCTACGGCACGTCGCCACTTGGATGCAGGGGTTTCCCTCTCCGCTGAGCCGCGCCATACCGCGGCCATCGTTTAAACTAAACATAAACAAAATATCGGAAGCCGGTGGAACGAATTTGAATTCGTTGGGCTCCTTTTCTGAAAAAATTACAGGAAAATTCGTTGTCAAAAAGAAATTGTCGAAATTGACAAATAAATAAAAGGACCGCAATTATTCTCAGAACCGTACACTCGTTTTCTTTCTTTCACCATCCCTAATATTCCACAATCCTAAAAACGCAGAATATCCTTCAAAGATGTTTGTTTATCATTATCATTATCAGTATCTTGATATGCAAATCTTAAAGTCAAAGTTTTTCACCAAAACCATCATGTATGTGTTTTAAATCTCATTTTAAAAACAAAAAAAAATTATCATCGGGATTCGATTGCATAATATCACGGCATCCCAAGTAAAAATATTGAGCGAAGATTCTATAAAAATTATATATAACGATTTTCATATAAGTTATATGGAAAAGTGGGCATATGGAAACGTTATACATTTTATTTAGTCCATGAATTTAGGGAATACATTTTTGAACAACTATATGACATATGTTTATGAATACAAAGATATATATTCTATATTGTTCATGGAATAATATGTGAACATTTTTTTAAACCGCTACGTATATCATATATACGTAATCCACACATAAACTATATATACACTATCAAATATATGAAGTTTCCATAAGTCCACTTTTGTACACAGCTTCTATAAAAAATTTTATGAATAATTTCAATATATTTTGACTTGGGATTATAAGCAACTTCATTTAAACAATGGGGTTTGGACGAATCGCGTGCGCATGCGCAGCGTCTGAGAAACAGACAGATGAGAACTGTTTCTATCTTTGTCCCATACCCCTGAATACAAGTGGCGACGTGCCGTAGCGAAATTAGTGACTAAAAACTTTAGCGCGTAAGCGGGACTACCCCCACCACTGAAAATCACGCCCGTTGCAAGACCTATGTGTAAGACGGTGGTCCCCAGTTTTGTTCAGGCCATCGAACGTACAAGAATCGTGTTTCTATGCAACTCTGAATTCGTTTTTGCTCGTGGCGCCATATTGTGGAGCCCTCTCGGCTTCGGGCGCGTTCACAACGCGCCAACAGAAGTGCCCTGCGCGCGACTTCCGGCTCTCGCGCAATGGTAGAACTCGCCGCCAAAAAGTAGTATTTACCGCCACAGGCAAGGCCTGGGACCAATCAGAAATAGTTCCGTTTACCGCTCTCGCGTGTACAGACACGAAGATACTTACCTCTCTGAAAATTTATAATAAAAAGATATAGAAATTACTCGCTGTTACTGTCTCTTTATTGTATGACCAGAAACGCTACAGTAATTTATTGGTGACCCCGACGTGATCATTAATGCATGTTTTTTCGTCTCGAGTGTAAACCGACACACGTATGAGTGAACCCGAGTTGACCGACGACGAGAGTTTTCTAGACGCTGAACTTAATCTCACTCTCGACGGCAGTGAAGCCGACAAAACCTTAGCGGAATTACCTAACGAAAATACAAATGACTAGGACGTTACACAAATAGCTCAGAATGTTGAAGTGCATCACATCGCAAAACTGCCACCGTTCTGGAAGGAAGGCCCAACTGTATGGTTTTACCAGATACAAAATTCCAGTACGTTCTGGCAAATCTTGATTCGAGTGTTCTGCCGTTCGTGTCCGACATCATTCAACAGCCACCGGACGCCGATAATTATCTTACTATTAGGCAACGTATACTCGATTCAAAAGAGAGTAAACTTCAAAGAGTTTTGAAAAGACAATTGTTCGCGGATCAAAAACCCTCACACTTCCTGCAGCACCTTCGTACCTCTCGTCGAACCAGTGTGACGACGTCATACTAAAGTCTCTTTTTATTGAACAGTTACCACAGCAAGTCTCCGCGATTCTGGCTGCCAGTGCTGAAAATGATTTGAACAAACTTGCTTCCATGGCTGATCAGATTATGGATCTCCAGCGACCAGCTCAACTCTTTGCGGTTAACAGGCGAAGACCAATCCAAACTGCTGCAGCACCCAGAGATCCAACGCCAGCTGAGTTGCTATGAGAAATACACGATGTGTCTGCGAGGCTCGATAAGACACTCGACAAAAATCATGACGCAGATCACACAACAGGACAAAGTCAACTGGTCAAAGCAATCGCAACAGCACTTCCGCTTTGACTTGCGAGCGTTGTCGTTCCAAATCATCGGTTTCTGGAAATCACTCTGTCAAAAACGACAACAACAATGGAACCAAAATCTGTTTTTATCACCGACGTTTTGGGGACAAAGCTCGAAACTTTCTTTTGCCGTTTCCTTTCGAGAACCCATTGGACTCGAAAAATTAGAACCGCTGTCGCACGTACAGGTGGTTGACGACGGCGCCCTAAAGCAATATCGCCTGATTATCCTGTACAAGACGTCCGGAATCTCATTACTTGTGGACACCGGCGCTGATATTTCAGTTATACCACGTAATTCGGCTGGAAAAATTCATCTTGAGTTGTCTACGTTCAAGCTGTACGCAGCTAATAACTCGATGATCGACACATTCGGCGAAAAGCTTATACATTTGAATCTCGGACTTCGACGACAGCTGAGTTGGTTGTTCAAGATCGCCGCGGTAACAAGAGCTATCCCAGGAGCCGACGTCCTCTCACACTTTGGATTCCTCGTGGACCTGAAAGACGAAAGATTACTCGATACGGAAACACGCCTTTTCGCACTTGGCATTGTCGCTTACGAAGCGTACTTCTCCATTTCCACCATCTCAAGTGATTCACCATTCAGAGATTTTCAATACAAGTATATTAAAGTGATGTTGTACAAGTACGATGTAGAACATCATATAGTCACTAAAGGTCCCCCAGTGGCTGAGCGAGCACGTCGTCTCACTACAGAGAAATTCAACGCAGCTAAACAAACGTTTGAGTACATGGTCGCTCAAGGTATTTGTCGTCCATCAAACGCCAATGGGTCAGCTCTCTGCGCTTGGTTAAAAAAGATTCGGGAAATTGGCGTTCCTGCGGTGACTACCGACGTCTCAACAACGTCTCACGATTCAGCCACGTCCATATCGACATCGACGGGCCGCTGCCACCATCGCAAGGGTTCGGATACGTTCTTACAATGATAGATCATTTTACACGTTGGCCCAAGGTAACGCCAATTGCCGACATCACTGCCGACACCGTGGTAACAGCTTTCAACGGGACCTGGATCTCGCGTTTTGGCGCACCAGTCTGGATAACTACTGATCGTGGTTCGCAATTCGAGTCAGAAGTGTTCCAAGGGCTGCTCAAGTTCATAGGGTGCCAAAGAATCCGCACAACGGAATCCGCACCATTTACCGCTGAACGACTATAAAACAATCTTGGTGCTGGTAGAAAGATGGTTGTTTCATGGTTGGTTTTGGTTGCTGCAGTCGGAAGTGTAAAAAACACCGTTGGCAGAAACGCGATTGCTTCGCAGTAACAACGGTAGAATCGCGGTAGAACCGCGGTTGCCAAGAGGTTACTTACACGGCGTTTTGCTACCGTCGTTTTCCGGGTTGTTTTGAGGTTGCGGTGATCCGATAGGGAATGGTTGAACACTGGCACCGCTCACTAAAATCCGCCATAATGTGCCATGAGAACACTCATTGGGTCGAATGTCTTCCTATCGTTCTCCTAGGATTACGTACAAGCATAAAAGAAGATACTAGCACTTCGGCTGCTGAATTGGTACTGGGAACGACTTGTAATAACTTGTCTATTTTTCGTTATTATTTTTCGAATATACTACTTTATATATTATTTCAAAAAAAAAAAACAAATAAATGTGATATTTAATCCCTTCTGAGGGATACTCTACAAACCTTCAATATATGAATATTTACGAATTCAATCTGATAATAATTATAACTTCAACAATGAGGAATTCACGTATGTATATCATAAATAATATAAGGGCAAGAATACGAATCCCACTGGACAAATTAAGAATTAACATACTCTCTTTTATTCCTTTACGAATCGTGTTCAGCACATATAATTTTGTTTTATTCACAACATATGGTCTATATATATATATATTTAAAGAAAAAGAACAATCGGAGCAATCATACATTACATATAAATAAGAACTCTCTCTCTCCTTTTCATACAAGATACTTATCTTATTAATTATGTATAGAAGAAGTCGTCGGCCGACGAACAGTCAAATGGGAAGTATCTTTGTCCTTAACACTACTGAATAGGTCTAATCTCGAGAACGGTTGAGAGAGAAACTGGAGTAAAGCGATCACTTGTCCCGCTACTCTAATTGTAAATACCCCCTCATGTTCTGACGGAAACATCCGAACACGCACGAAGTGACACTCGATCGTGTGTTTTCGATATTTTGGGAGGCAGTATTCAAATATATAATGTATCATTACAGACTCTGCGCATTCTAGGCGAATTCATCGTAAACTCAGACAACTTTGATCCTCAGCAACTTTATGTAGAAAAACTGCGACGTTTCATGAGCGACCTTCGATCAGTTCCTACGGTACACCATTCCAAGCAACGGCCCTTCATGCACATGGATTTATATCAATGCTCGCATGTTCTCATGAAAGTCGGAGGAAAAAAATCTCTGGAACAACCCTTCGAAGGATCATACGAAGTACTCGACCGAATTTTAGACACGGTTTTCAAAATAAAAATCAACAACGAACAAACGACCGTATCGACAGAACGATTGAAGCCAGCTTATATGGAAGGTTCCCTGCAGCAAACAACTCTACGCAATCTCGAACCACCATCGTTCTCGACATCAACAGGATCACCACTGTTGGTAGACTCTCCACCGGTACCCACATCATCAACATCACTGCAGCTCCTATTGACACCTCCATTAGTGCCTCTTGCACCACCTACCCTTACGCCTCGCTCAGGTGCTCCTCCACGAACATATGTAAAAAAAACTGTCAAATTCACAACATAACGGAGTTGCTGGAGGGGGCTAGTGTGGAGCCGTCTCGGCTTCGGGCGCGTTCACAACGTGTACACACACAACGTGGCACAACGTTCACAATGGTCGAGCTCGCCGCCGAAAAGTAGTATTTACCGCCACAGGCAAGGCTTGCGGCCAATCAGGAATAGTTCCGTTCACCGTTCCTTCGTGTACAGACATGAAGATGCTTACCTCGCTGAAAATTTATAATACAAAAAGACCTTTTTTGTAGAGCGTTTAATTTCCTATAGGAATAGTAGAAACTCAATTGTCAATAATGATTTTTGAGTAAGTTACAAACTTCCAAACAAAAAGTTACTTTTCCTTAAAATCCTTCAATCTTTGACCTTGAATATCTTTTGAATGGTTAGATGAATAAAAAAAGTTTTTATATGAGACTAAATTGAAAATGCAAATCGATGATGAGCATAATCTTTCCATGAATATTAAGAGCTCATACTTGGTGAGTACTTTCTAGAGATACTAAGCAACTACTTTTCGTGTGTCGGATTTGAAAAAAAAAATATCGATTTTTTTTTACCCACCCTAGTAAACGTTCCATCCATGAACCTCACGGACACAAACACGCCTATTTAACACGCTTCGCTATCGCACTATATATAATAGGTTGTCCCAAAAAAAAAAAAATATTTTTTTTTTCGTCCGGCCAAAGTCGCAAAAGTTGGATTATATCTAAACGAAGATTATCTCAAAATTTGAGGCTCGTAAAAAAATATTAACCGGTCGCTCACGATTTAAATTCCATTAATATATTAAAAAAATGATATTGGCATGAGAAGTATTGGAAGATATTGATGAATCCGTTTCAAATTTAACAAGAAAATTATCTGTTATATCCCAAAGACATCCACAAAATTTGGTAGTGATCCGTACAAATTTCCGGGAGATATGACGTTTGCAATAAGCACTAAATTGATTATTCATATATTTTGAATGATTTTAGCTAAAAAAATATTGGATAATATTGATCGATCAGCTTCAAATTTGATACTGTAACTATATTTTATATGACAAAGATATCCGCAAAATTTGGTTGCGATCCGAACACATTTTTCAGAGTTATTGTGTTTCCAGTGGAGGGGGCAGACAGACAAAAATTTACAAAACTTTTTCTCGAACTCTGGGTATAGATTAAAATTCAGGATGGGAAACAAAATTAATTATGAGCGGTGTAAGTCACTTGAGGACCATTTTTGTTCCGTTTTTTAATTTTTATTTGAAGTTAATTAATTACGTATAGTTAATTCATTATAGTTCACATTCATGATTTTCTCGTGACAACGTCGGCTCTACTTTCTAGAAACGATGTTGAGGGTCTTTTTATTAGCGTTTGGATATTGTTGGTGGTGGCTTTTCACGACCTGCAAAAGAAATTGCTTTTGCTCCTCGTCATTCGTAAGTGCCTTATTGTACTTCGAAATGAGAGCAACACCTCGCTCGGCAACATCATTGACGACTCTCATATTTCTGAATACGAATTGACGTTTCTAGAAAGTAGAGCCGACGTTGTCACGAGAAAATCATGAATGTGAACTATAATGAATTAACTATACGTAATTAATTAACTTCAAATAAAAATTAAAAAACGGAACAAAAATGGTCCTCAAGTGACTTACACCGCTCATAATTAATTTTGTTTCCCATCCTGAATTTTAATCTATACCCAGAGTCCGAGAAAAAGTTTTGTAAATTTTTGTCTGTCTGCCCCCTCCACTGGAAACACAATAACTCTGAAAAATGTGTACGGATCGCAACCAAATTTTGCGGATATCTTTGTCATATAAAATATAGTTACAGTATCAAATTTGAAGCTGATCGATCAATATTATCCAATATTTTTTTAGCTAAAATCATTCAAAATATATGAATAATCAATTTAGTGCTTATTGCAAACGTCATATCTCCCGGAAATTTGTACGGATCACTACCAAATTTTGTGGATGTCTTTGGGATATAACAGATAATTTTCTTGTTAAATTTGAAACGGATTCATCAATATCTTCCAATACTTCTCATGCCAATATCATTTTTTTAATATATGAATGGAATTTAAATCGTGAGCGACCGGTTAATATTTTTTTACGAGCCTCAAATTTTGAGATAATCTTCGTTTAGATATAATCCAACTTTTGCGACTTTGGCCGGACGAAAAAAAAAATATTTTTTTTTTTTGGGACACCCTAATATATAACCACTAATGCAATACTGTTCATCTGTACGAAATTATTATTCATTATAGAAACGGAACCAAATTTTCGCTAGCAACAATTTGTATAACAGTAGCATTTTTACTTCATTACCTTGATTCAAACATTTTTATCGTTAATCATCCCATTCGAAAGATCGCTCCAACGTGCTAGCCAACGGTAAGGCCTGCTTACTGAGTTGAGCTTGCCCGAGGCAAGATCGTTTGATCGCAGCATTGCAACGCGGTCGTTTTCTGTTGAAAAAGTTTGGACGCCGCAAGCTCCATAAGAACGGTGTTTCTATGTAAGTCCGAATTCGTTGGTAGCAATCAGCTGTGTTCATGTGCTTAGTGTCTTATTCGTGCTGTGATAGGCCGTTGTCGGCCATTACGACCACGACTGAGTTTCAGTTTTAGTGATTTGGCGTTTTATGTTGGTGTTTTAAAATTACAGAATAATTATTGATCAGGTGCGCTTCGGCGATCATGTTTCACTGAAGTTCATTATCGATAATAGCACATCCCTGACATTATTTATCTACGTCCTAAAACTGTGTCACGACGTTTTTGACAAATGGACGATATAACAACCATTTTTACGATGAGACGACTTCTACGAGACAGGTTTAGGTTGTTTTGCTTTTTTTTTCGTCGTAATAACTGTTTTTATACATTTCTATTAGTTCGTTGGTAATGACTCTTTTTGACTCTTTCTCAATCCTCCTATTATTGTGGCGAGGTGACTGTTTTGCAACTATTTTTCAATTTTTCTTCACGCAGGGGATCGAACGCGAACGCTCCGTTCGTGACAACATTACCTCCGGATGGTAGCTCTTCCTATCTACACACAAAATGCAGTAGAGTACAAAATGTCTTCGCAATTTCACTGATGCGTTGTTCATCCGTGTTTCGCATAATGCTGCTAGATGGCGAATGACTAAAGCGTTTCTCGCAAGCTGAATAAAGTCAGAGTGGTTATAAGACTCCGACGACATTTTAGAGCTATCATCAGACCCAGGGACATCTTGAGAGTCCATTAATAATGCACGCATTGGGAAAATAAGTATGTTTCAGGTCGCCAGGATTTTACGACACAGAATCTCACTCTCATCAAGGTAAAAAACGCGGTTCCACGTCGAATCACCAACACGTCAATTCAACACATACAATCTCAATCAGAGCTGGGAAAAATACATAAAAATACTAAAAATACAAGATACCAAATACTGCAAGTATTTAAAAATACTAAATACTTTTGTACTAAAAATACTTTTTAAAGTACTTCCCAAAATACTTCTCAAAATACTTTTTGAAAAATCTCTTAGCTTCCATTCTAAGGCATTAAAAATATATTGGGAGTGGTAACCATTGTTCAATGTTCTATAACACACTTCATACATGTTTTTTTGTATTTTATTTTTTAAATAAATTCAATACATAATCGTTAAGACATTTTTGAGGCATTTTTGCTTTTTCGCTATTTTGCTGATCGCCATTGTTTACACTCAAGAGGCGTACCCGTCTTCAAAAAACTTTTCAGCAGGACGATTTTCTTGAGATTTTCATCTGATAGGGCATGGCGCCTCGGTGAATTTGCGATACTCGCGAATGGAAACAATCTTTCAGAGCTGGGCAAAATATATGAATAAACTCAAATTACAAAATACTTCAAGTATTTTAAAATACAAAATACTTTTCGTACTTCAATCCTTAGACACTTGGAATGAATTTCTAAGTACTTTTCAAAATACTCTGCAAAAAACTGTATGAAATTCATTTCTAAGGCATTGCGCATTTAGTGTGTGTGGTAGTAATTGTTCAATGTTGCAAAACATACTTCATACATGCTTATTCGTTTGTTAGTTGAACTAAATTGAGGGAATAATCGTTCTCGAGACATTTTCCCGTTTACGCAATTGACTTCAGTACATGAAAACATTTTATTTAAATGTGGGTTTTCCAACGTTTTAGAAGATTCGAAACGCGTTTACATGAAAATCACATGATAAATATTCATAGAAACAAAGTTTCTTGAGCAAAGAAAACTCTGGAAATCAAGATTCACTGAGAAAAAAGCATATCGTTCATTTAACGATTTCATATAGTAAAACGAACATAGGAAGGCTTGCTATGTTTTATGGTTGAAGCAATGATAGTATGGTTCAATAAACGATACTTGCAAGGTTATTGGAAACAAACGTTGAAATCGTATCTGCAACAAAACGGCATATTTGAAACTATTAGATTAGTTTTTGAAAATGTGATGATCCTATTTTTTTGTAATTTATGTACTGTCACCAAAGAATATTCAATATACCAGTTTCCGTCAAATAATTTTCAGGAAGAATTCATTTGATCAAAGATTGCTCCGAAAATAAACAAAACCAACAAATATATTTTTTTACACTTATTTCATTACATCATGAGAATATTGAATTTTAATTTGTAAATCACTGCGATAAGAAAACGTCACATTTAAATAATATAACACAGAATACACAATAAATAATGCGACAATAATCGGCAAATTTAGGGAGATGCGATGCAGCATAATTCAAAATAATGCGCAAAAACACTGAATATTATTAGGAAAATATGGAATACAATAAAAAAAAACATTCAACGTAAGAATTTAGACGCCTGATTAATATTGCAAAATAGTTATAACGCTTAAATCCCGTCACACAAGAACGTGAATAATAAATTTACTATTATTGTCAAGAAAAAAAAAATCAATCGCAAGTGCGTCAACGAACGCCGTTACATAAAAATAATACTCATCTTCTAATTGTATGATGATATGAAGGTTTTATCCCTATATTACTTAATCCTGAGCTTCGGGCCTCGACGTTGTGTAGTAGTTCCAAGGGCAAAATGAATAACTTAATAAATAGTCCGAAGAGGCGACTACCTCCGCAGACAGTCGGAGAGAGAGTTTCTTAGTCTCGTTGTACGAGACATGAAGTGTCATTGATCGTCCAAATTACGTCAATATTCGGGCTTGCCCGTAACGATTAGATCGAGAGTAAAGGACTTCTCTTGACTTATTTCATATGGCAAATTTCAGGTTTTATTTTTGCAAAAAACCAACCGGTGGTTTAACGGTAAATCAGTAAAAAAAACAACGGTTGTCATGATAAGGGTTTTCAATATGACGACGATAAAATAGTGAACCTTTTTTTTTAATCAGAAGCGAAAAGTGTGATATTGAATTTTCTGTGTGAAATGTAGGTTACGTATTAGGTGCATAATGCGTGTCGTTTGTTAATAGAGTTGTTGACTTTTGTTGGAACAGAGTATCAGAAGGGTAAATCGACACATCCGGGTTTCGACAGACACATCCTGTAAATAATTACACGATCCATTTGGACTGGTATGCTACGATTAGGGAATCGTGTATATTCTATTGAGCGAGCGCTCTGTCTCGGTTTCGCTTCCATTGTCATCGACCCCTCACACGCCTCAGCTGGTAATTCCCTACGGCCACATGGTAATCGCTTCTCGGTTTCTATTTGCCTTGACTATCGTGTCTCATTATCTAAATCTGAACAATTCGGGCTCTTGAGGGAATTCGCCACCAGATGAAGCTGTTCTGACGTCTCCTACTGAGGTTAGTCTGCTACTACATGATATAAAATAACATGAATCCGTTGAGAATCTCGATATATATCTAAGTGAGCTGAAAAAAATGACATTAATGAATTTTTATGAAATGTCCCAAAATGTACTAATGACGCTGTTTCGGATCTTAAATTGTAGGTTAGATTTATTAAAAGTGTAGGTTACATTGACCCGTTAATTAGATTTTTGTCTGGTTTTTTTTCTAAACTCTTAGTTATATATCCTTTATGAAAAAAATACGATGTTCTTTTGGTTATAAAAATATATTGATGCTAAAAATCGCCAAATAAAAAAAAAAGAGACGCAAATGCAACTTATTGCCGATCACATAAAGTTATTTCCTAGTCTTACCCAGAATAATACTTATTTTAGTGCTTTCCAATGGTAGTATTGAGATGATAATTGTATCGAGCGGTATTCAGGCTGTAGGATCGAAGTAAACGAGTAAACCTGGCGATTATCTTTGCAGGTTAACTTCTCTTATCTCCGCACAATCCGATTCCTGAGATCTTTTTAGATATTTTTCGGAATCTGATGCTGTTTATTATAATCCTAAGGATTTAAAAATTTGATGCTGTTTTTTTATAATCCTAAGGATTTCGGAACCTGATGCTGCGTTTCATTATCCTAAGGGTTTAGAAATTTGATGCTGTTCTTCATAATCCTAATGATTCAGGAATCTGATGCTGTTTTTCATAGAAAATATATTTTGGAATTACGAGGTGACCGAAAAAGCGTTCGTTGCGGATTTTTCGATGATAAGTCTGATAAGCTTGTGTCGTTGAAAACGAATTCGAGGAGTGGAAGTAGATCGGGGGAAGGTTTCGTTCACCGTTGAAGATACGCGTTACGGCAGAGAATCGAGATCGAAGCACGTCTCAAGTATTTATCAAGCGAAGTGCCGCGGTTTCCGTGCAGACACTTCTCGTCTGCGGTTGCCACTCAGTATACTATATATATATATATAGAGTATATATATTCCAGCTTCAGTATATACCTAAACGTATATACATATATATATATACATAAACATAGTATACGCTGTGTATACACGTATACTAAAGAGACCGAGCGACTCGCTGCTCTCTCATCGAGTAAGTTTGAAAACGTTGTTATCGCGAAAGCGGCCGAGGAAAAAAGGGGTCGTTGACGAGGGCGTGCTTGGCGCTACCAAGCGGCACCTACTGTCCCAAGTGCACGAGGGTGAAAAACGAAGCCTCCGAGAAATACTCGGAGGGGTAAATGGAGACCAAATAAAACGACTCGAACTGCGAAAGGCAGCTTCGTCATATATAGTATTCCAAGAGAACTTGATGTCTCAGTTATTGACCTGTGCACCAGTAACCAACTACGTAGGCTTCGAACGCAGAAAATGTTACCGCGAAGTAAAACAAGCGATTACTGATCGATAACTGTACTTGGAAAATATTTGCCATTAGTGGACTATCGGGTAATATAACTTTCAAAGCTAGGAGATTTTTTTTTGGTAACGAAACAATTGTTTTTCTTCCGGCACTGTTTAAACAACCGCAAGCCCTGTCGTTCCCGATGACCGTTTGACAACTGTCAAATAACAAGCGACGTTATTTATCAACGTCCTAAAACTGTGTCACGAAGTTTTCTGAGCAATCTGTTAAGCCTACCGTTTAAACAAAAGAACTTTGCTTTCGTATAATCATAAAATTATTTGCCCGTGGTATTGCGTTCTACTACCACGGACACATTTATAAGAGTATATCAGTTTCATAGGATATGCATACGATGTGTTGCATCGCGGCTGGTGTCGTCTTCGACCGCCTCATTGACTCGCGATAAGACCCCCTGCACCTTGCAGTGGGATGCGTCGCTAAGCTGACAATGATCGTCAGAAGTCGCTTTGATGTGATCGAGTGCAGAAGCCTGCTTTGCCATAATTAGTTACTGTGCTAATCATAAAACATCAATAGCGGAATAATAGACTCTAATTTATAATAACGCTACGACAGTGTACAAGAGTGTAATATAGCAAGTCTGTTATTTGTATCCGATAAAACAAAGTGAATTAAAATCTGTGTTCACTCATAAATCGTGATCCTTCTCCTTCGTGTAAAGCCTGAAGACATCTTATCCATTACAGAAAGCTCTGATTCTTCGCCTGCTTCGCGTCGTATCCTTCAAGGTTCGTCACTTGCTCTCTGATGAGATCATCTGTTCGCCGTAACGGAAGTCCACGGAAGCGAGACCTTTGACCAACATTTTGATAAGTATTCTCATACGCACTGTGTTCTGCTCGCTTCTCATATCGATCTTGAATCTGATACTCGAAGGAAGATTGCTGCGTCCATAAAGACACCGTTGGGCTACGGACCTATTGTTACGCGTATTACCATCTGATGACGTAATACAGCCTTGGAAAGGCTTTACCAAAAACTTAACCTGGCGATTCGAAAACCTTAGGTTCTTTATTGTGACGTGTCACCTTGTGAGGTGTATTTTGTGCAGGGACAGAGTTAATAACGAACGCTAGTTGGATTCGAGTCATTTTTGAGCCATATGCGTAACAAATCGACAATACAACCATTTTTACGACAAGGTGACGGTTCTCAGACTTGAAAAAAAAAGTTTTCCATTTTTTTCCGTCGTAATAATGTTTTGGAATTTTCTTATTTGTTGGAACGACTGTCTAGCTCATTTTTCTCAATCTTACTGTAATTTCATTAAAGTGACTGTTTTGCAACTAGTTTTTAATTTTTGTTCTATTTCAACGTAGGGACTGTTTCAAAACGAATTTTACAGTTTGTGATCCATTCTTCGATATCCCAAAACTTCAAGATTAAAGACAAGACAGTCTGCTGACTGTTCTCTTTTCACCGACGAAATACATATACTTACACTAAGAAGCATCACCTCCGGATGGTAGCTTTTTCTCACTGCACATAAAGTTCAGTCAAGGCCAAAATATCTTCGCAGTTTTATAAACACTTCAGCTTCGATCCGCTTCCGAGAAACGCCCTCGCTACTCGCCATCTGGCGGCATTATAGCGAAACACTGATAAACGGGGCATCAGTGTTTCGTATAATGCCGCTAGATGGCGAGTGGCTAAAGCGTTTTTCGCAAGGTGATTGAAGCCAGAGTGATTATAAAAGTGCGAAGACATTTTAAACTCGAGTGCTAAAGAGCTATCATTCAAAAGTGATGATTCTGCGGGATAGTCTGTGTAATCATTTGGTGAATAGAAATAAACCAGTAGATTGCCTTTTCCTCTTTAACTGAAATTTTAGCATCTCGAAGAATTAATTAAACTAAAATATTCGTTCTGAAACAGTCCCGACGACGAAATAGTATTATTCGGATCGCAAAAAAAAATCGCAGGACTGTCCCAACGATGAAATAGTAGGAAAATTGGAAAATAGTTGTAAAACGGTCACCTCAAGGAAATAATTGGAAGATCGCGGAAAAGTTGCAAAGCAGTTACCTCCACGAAATAAAAGAAAAATTAACAAACAGTTACTACAACGAAAAAATGGAAAAAATTTGAAAGAAAGTCTTGGAAAATTAACATCGCCGTAAGAATGGGTATATCGAGTAAATGTTGCGAAACCGTTGAAATAACGACCACGATTTATCTCAAACGTCGTGACACCGTTTTAGAGCGTAGATAAATAACGTCACTTGACCAAATAATCGGATGGCCCAAAACGACGTCGTTGAAAGAGTTGTCAGACCGTCTGCAGGAACGACAGGGCGGCGAATAACCGCTTGTTTTCTTCAGATGACTTGTACCCATGCGCAATCCGGCTTCATTTCCTCCCTAGGGAAGAAATCGGTTCATTTTTGCCCGGCGGGACTAATGAGAACCTTCCACATGCCAACTCGTCAAAGATTAAAGATAAGCTATTCTTCCATGCTTGTTAAGATTTACGCCATAAAAAAAAAGTTTCATCAATAATAAAAAATAGTCTAACATTATATATATATATATATCTTATATATTATCTTTTTATATATCTTATATATTATCTTTTTATATATATATATCTTACATATCATCTTTTTATATATATATATCTTATATATTATCTTTTTCAAAGATATTAATTGTTTTCGGGCATCAAGGTAATTCTACAAACTTTAGAGAAATTGAGATCCACTGATACTTAAGAAAGTTATCCTGATTGAAAAAATTGAAAATCAAATTGCATCATAAAAGAAACAAGAAAGAATGTGGAAAAATTAGTAAATATTGAGATCACATTATCGCATGGCGCTTAAAAACCATATTTTAAATCATAGAATCAGTGCGAATTTTTTCAGGTTAAAAAAAAATGGCATTTTTGAAATTGGTTTTTTCGAGGATTTAAAAATTTTACTGGTGCTAAAAAAATTTGAAAAAAATTCCGAGGCCTTTATGGGTTGGCCTTTCGGCCACCATTTTCCGTAATTTTTTTACCATTACTGTGTTAGCGATGGAGCAAGCTGTTTATTTTACATATCCTCTCTTAAAAAAAGACATGGCACATCGAATATCGAAATATCGTAAATTGTAGCCACCTTTCTAGCATTCTGATTGGTGATCGGTGGTTTTGACATAAAGCCAACTTCAGACTATTATAATTGCTGCAGGATCACGTGTGGCGCGCTTTTTAAATTGTAGTTTTTTCGTAATTGGGTGGTTGGTAGAGGTAGAATATATTTTTCTTCTGAAAAAAAAATTTTCTTACATTCCTTTCATTTTTCTCTGTAAAAAAAGGCATGGCACAACGAAAATCGATTATGTCAAAACATCTAAGCAGAAATAGAGCCTCCTAAAGTCACGAATCAAAACATACAAATATTATGTTTAACCACAAAAGAAGAAATAAAAGTAAAAGAGTGTCAGCGAGGGGAGTGCGTCGTTGCTAGTTGCATTGAACTCGGTTAGCCCGTGGATGAATTCCGTCCAGAGTTGTGAAACTTTTAATGTAAAAATAAAGCATTTTTTTAATGAGAAAAATGGATAATGGGTTTCGGATCCACTACCCATTACTTTAAATAAGTAATGGAGCAGAGATCCATTGTCCATTACTTTCGTAATGAGTAATGGAACTCACATCCGTTACCCATTAATTTTTTAATGGAAATATGATAGGTCCATTACTTTAGAAAAAATTTCTTCATAAATAGATTAAGAGTGTACGAATAGTGATCGAATCGAATAGTACTATTCGGCTCGATATTCGAATCGAGTATTCGGAATTTCGGAATATTCGACAAAATTTCATGGTGGAAATCGGCGAATGCCAGATTCCCTAATCTAGCGTTCATAGCAAAACGGGCAACTTTGGTCGAGAGCGAAAGATTGTTTTCTTCTGCCGGCAATACTGTCACTGATGCGCGTACGAGATTGCTTCCCGAAAACGTCGTGTACCTAATTTTTCTGTACAAAAACCTGACTATCAATTCAATTAAATAAAAGCTCACGTATTCCATAATACTTAATAAGTTGGAATATTCATCGTCATCAAATATTCGATTCGATTCGATGCCGAATATTCGATGTTTTCGAACATTCCCACATCCCTAAAATAGATATATAATAAAATAAGTCGGAAAATCGTTCAAAAAGTTAATAGATGAGTAGATAACTCGCAAAATCGTTCGAAAAATCGATAAATAAATAAATAAATATAGTATCATTAGAAGTTAGCGGTCAAAAAAGGTCGCGATAGACGGGCGATTTCTCAAAGATAATAAACAGCAGAGCTGGGCAGGACTTAAAATACATGATACGCATATCCTCGCACACAATCGGATACACCATCACACACACTCTCGCACACCCTTGCGTGCGCGTGTTGTTTGCAGCCACTCATTCTAATATTATCTAGTATTGTATCCCATTTGCAAGAGGGTACAAGGAAACTTTGTTAAACGTAGCCGATACAGGTGGCTTAATTCTTACCGAGTTACTAATGATCCACTCATGAACAACAGTCCAAAAATCCTCTCGTCAGTACATGGGCGCGCGGTAACTTACGGCAGCGGGTACTTATCCACGCAGCAGCGAACAATCGCTTGCGAGAAGGGTTTTGGGTCGTTCGCCATCTGGTAGAGTTAACTCGGGTTCTGCGCGGCAGAAGGAGGGGGGTCCACTCTTTCATTTCCAATCCCTGCCGGTGAATTTACCACTCGGCGTACATTATTTTCTAAGTTATATGTAAGGTTTTCTAAATTTGATATACTTCAGGAAATTACTTTTATTCGCTTTTTTCAAAAGCACTGGTGCATTTTGTTCCCAACAAAGCCCGGGGAATTCCGAGAACTGGAGTCCTATTTTCAGTACACGAATGTGCATTAATTATAACTGGGTTATAAAATGTCCTTAAGGTAGTCTTCCTGTACGGTATGACGCCGTATAAGTTCGAGGGAGAATTAAACAAAATGTAAGAACAGTTCTTGATGAGATATAAATCTGAAAAAAATCGAGCGTATAGAAAATGCTGAAAAGGTTATTTTGGCATAATAATAATTTTAAAACGTTGTTGACAATTTACTTAAATAAACAATAACGCAAGAAAATTACCCGGCAACCTAACTTTTTTTGTTATGTAAAACATTTGCTTATTTTTCTCAATACGTAGGTATTTTTCAGATTTTTTTCTGATTTTCAATTTGACACTTGGAAAAAACGGCCATTTTCAAACATCAGATGAAATTCTAAAAAAATCCACACTTATTCAGAAAAATAAACAAATCATTTTCATAACAAAAAAAAAGTTAGGTTGCCGGGCAATTTGTTGCATTATTATTTATTTAAGTAATTTGTTAATAACATTTTTCAATTATTATTATGCCATATTAATCTCTTCAGCATCTTTCATATAGTTGATTTTGTTCAGATTTTTATTTCTTCGATAACAGTTCGTAATTCTATCTCGATTTCGCTCGAACTAATGCGATGTCAGACAATACATGAGGACTTCCTTAAGCGTATATCAAGTTTCGTTCATGGTTCTATTAATAGTTCAATCGATACATACTTCTGTAATCTTGCAATACCGGTATCGTAGAATTCTTATAATATTATTAAATTTACAATAACAGTATATTAATATGGAGTCCATAGACCCGTCTCGCAAATTTCTTATTCCTTTAAATATTCAATTTACTTACATTTTTAAAGTTACCAAATTTTTATTTCCCGCATCGTGATTCGTCGGTTTACTTAGTATTATTAGTCGACGACTGAGGTTATATTTAACAGCTTTGTATAATAGGCTGCCATCATAGTGATTGCTTTTCCGAGTTCGTAACTTTTCGACTACACAAAGGCACCTGCTACGTATATATGCGTATGGAAGTCAGCGACGTTGGAGAGGAAAATCTTCGTCACGCACATTTCGTTGTCGACGCCGCTGTTGAAATCGTAATGGCAACACGAGAGCGATTCAGGCCGTCCCCGACGGCGAGCTATAAATCTTCGTCAGCATAGCGACCACGCTGTCACACTGAACATTGAAGGACATTGGATTGGAGGTTGCGTGCGGATTAGAAGTCGGGACCTCCTTTTCTTCTTCTAATATCTCTCAACGTGGAAAAATGGAGTCGAAGGAATAACAACTTTTTACAGACAGTTGACATTATTCATATCGAGTACTA
Organism: Tromatobia lineatoria; assembly: GCA_949699805.1. NCBI lineage: Eukaryota > Metazoa > Arthropoda > Insecta > Hymenoptera > Ichneumonidae > Tromatobia > Tromatobia lineatoria. The sequence continues at coordinate 3,533,729 of OX453036.1, read as the reverse complement.
GTCACGACATTTCTTCCTTTTGAAATATATGTAACGATGAATCTCGGAATCGTGCCTCTTGCCTCCCATGGAAAAATTGTATAATGGATAATATAAATAAAATATTCTTGAAATATGTACGAAATACATTTCAAGTATATGAAAAAAACTAATATTTTATATGAAAACATAATTTTGGAGGATAATTTCAGAGGTATATGGGGTAGTAGGATTCTCCATAGGGTCAGATTTTTCTTCTCATTGTTTGAAAGATTTTTTGATTAAAAAATAATTTTTTAAATAAAATCTTTAAAACTATAAGAAGAAAAATCTTGCTCAATTTGGCAATACGCTAGAACATTTTGATATTCAACAGATTATTTTTTAGAATTGCTACAGATTTTTTAATTATGGCATTCGATATGTCAAATGGAATTTTTTGCTTAAGCGGCCGGATTTTCCCTACACTCCCTTAGGTTGATAAAGATATACTTCAAAATATATTTAAAGCACCACAATGAGAAAATATAAATGAATTATGTGTAAGACCAGTCCAGAGTACCCAAAAACCAAAACACCTCACACATACGATTCATCAAATCCTAGAAAATCTAGCAGTTGACAACCGCAATACACAATAGTATAAGCCCGAAAATATCGCAGTCAACAAGAATAACAATATGCACCACAACAGTAGTTTGAATCTAGGTAATAATATCCTTGGGAAAAAAACCCACAGAAAAAAAGGATAGAAAAAATATCCGCAGAAAAATGACCTGGTGGAAAAAATATCCGGAGGATATGAAGTCCTTGGAAAAAAAATCATGGAAAAAATGTCCTTGGTTAAAAAGATGCATATCGAAGTACCCGGGAAAAATAACCTTTAGACATTTATCTGACAAGAAAAATATTTTCATTGTCTAAAAACAGCAGTATAACCATATTTAAGTCCTCGTTTTCCAAACGCCATACGAAAAGTAGTTAATATCGAGTTTTTCAAAGAAGAAATTGAAATTAAGTGAAGCATAGCTACTAAACAGGGGTTTCGCTCATCTTAAAAAAATATAAGTTCACTCTACAAACTTGAGAGTATATTCTGGAATTTTTTTAAGATAAATAAAAAAAGACATATTGACTGAAATTTTTTTTTTGTGTAATTGTGATAGAAATAGATCAGTATTACATTATAAAAAGTCTATAAAGATTTCTTTTACAAAGTTCATTCGAATCCCCTACTTTTGTGTCTCATACATTTTTTTGTACGACTAACAGTTTTTAAGATACAGGGGTTTTAAAAAAAATATCAATTTTTCTAAATCTAAAAAAAACAGCATCCAAAAATTCATCAAAAAAATTGGAAAAATCCCTTGTAAATAATCATGAATTCTGATAAATTAACAATTTTTTTTGAGGGGGTGGTGTTTTGGATCGTTCAAAAAGGGATGGAATACCTTATACATTAGTCGTCCGTACATTCATATTTTTTTAACAATAAAAAATGTTTTGTGGTAGATGGGGGGCTCCCCCCCAAACACCTGGCGAGGGGCTCCGCCTCTAGACCCCGCCGGGGGCTGTCCCCCGGATCCCCCTTGCATGCCGCCACCCCCCTCCCTCTTCGGTCCCCATATTTATTCATTAACATCACAAACATGCATCGAGTAGTTGTAGTGTGGAGGTGGTTCAGTTACTCAGTAAAACGAACACGGTTTAAACAAATCACACCCAGTACAGCAAACCTCGATTTATTTTGGGTGGACAAGTTTTTTAAATAAATAATATAGAATATGTTCTCTTTAAACATGACTGTTTAACATCGGAAACGAAAGTCTGAACGGTTCCCACCGGAACGAAATTGCTGAATATAATTTCAATGCAGTGAAATTCAAATATAACATTTTCGAATCCTGACCTCTCAAAGGCTCTGCATTTATCCATATTATAATACAAACTGCAAATGGCAAAAAAGGGTTATTCTTTTAGGGATTCTTATTTCTATCGGTTATTATTTACTCATGATTTTTTTTCCAGCGGATATTTTTTCCTCGGATATTATATCCATCGGATATTTTTTCTGTGGGTTTGTTTTCCAAGGATATTTTTGGCGGGTACCCTTTACCACCTATTTACGTAAAAATTTATCTATACAAACCAATAAGTTTCTATTTTTACTACTACGGTTCAAAGTATATTTCTTAATATATTTCAAGATAGGTTCTGGAGTATACAAAATAATTTATATTAAATATATAATTTTTTTACAGTCTATTTGCCATTTAAAAAATATACATTTCAATATACTTTATTTCCATGGGAGAAAGATAATAGAATCGCGATCCTTAGAATAATTAAGACAGCTTGGGATAACGAGTAGGAAGAAGCCAATAACAGCAAGCTGCATATCTACCGAAGAAAATACTATCACAAAAATCAAAATTTTCAAATTTAATCGTAGAAAACAATCTATTATAACGAGACTATGCATCGGATACGCCAAAATCACACACCAATTGCGCATGAACAAAGACGCTAATAAAAAAAAAAATGCAAAATCTGCAACTCAGTGCTCTCTGTAAATCACATTCTCCAAAAACTTGACGCTGAACACGAAAATTTCGGCAGAAGAACGTGCTAGAATTTCTTAACGAAATCAATCTATACGATGAAATTTAACGTTGTACCAACCATCGCGATACAAATATGAAAATCTCGATGTATTTATACGCTAGACTGCATACAGGTCGACCGCTGCGCCCTCTCAGCGGATATTTTGGTCCCTACTGTGGGTATGCCAACTTCTTTAATCAAAAATAAATATCCAGATTTTTTGCTTCTTTATTTTAAAACTCTACAACACTCCACTCATGTGTCGACCGAACAATTCCCGTTGGCTTCGATGCCATCGCTTATTTTCTCCGTGTGCGCGGCTTGTCGATGATGCGACGCAATAAATAAAACAATAAAACAAATCTGGCAATGCTGTATACGTATAAACAAGCCCTGTTAAAATATACGTATAAGTAAAGCTATATGGTGGTTGGCTTTCAATTTCGTTATGCGTGCACTTCAGATCGCTCGTTGAGTGCATCTTCAGATCGTCCATTCGGAAACTGGAGGAGTGTCCGCACCCTCGAACGAAACGTTAATTCTTTACATACCTCGTTCTAGGGCGCGGACACTCTTCTGAACAATTTTATTACTTTTGTATCTACTGCAAATTAAGAATAAGATTAATAAAGAATATTTAAAAACGTTATTAATTTATGCGGCCTATGACAAAATGCCAAATGTCGGTCAACAGACTAAATATAAATATTGGATGGAGCAACTAAAGAAACTGTGTTTACTAATCTCTTTCTTTCCTCGAAATAAATTTTGAATATTTCAGGTAATCACAGCAGAGAATATCCATTCCAGTTACCCACAATTAACCAAATTATCACCAAATATGGTGCGTTAAATTTGAGAGCAACAGCAAATGTTGGTCAATATATGGACTGAAGCGTCAACTCTATACATACAACGTATGTTTTTCTTCACACTCCTTAACACTCGAGGTGTGCCGATTCGTAGCCGCTACTATTCCACTGTTTTTACTAATTTTCATTCCACTGTTTTTATTAAATTCGTAGCCGCTCGCTCACCTATAGTCATCAGTGAAAACTAAAGTTTCATTTCGTCAACAATTTTTTTAAATTTATCTGGGTTGTCAATTAACAAATATGTGTAAAATAAAAACTTACTTTCGACAAGTTTTACGGAAAAATTTCTAACTTTAATATAGAAAAGTGATGAATAAGAATGTGTGAAAGAGACTAGTACCAACAATAACAACAATAATTATGATTGCGCCTTACATCCCTTATATGGCTGGTGATGTAATGTCACTAATTCTTCAAAGCATTTTTTTTTTCGAGTTTTATATCTTTCTACGCTACACAAGTACTCTATTTTTAAGACCGGGTGCGCTTTTTCTTATTGCCCAGTAACCATGCGCGTATACATCGGCGTAAAACTTTCTATCGCCGATGGAAAATTGTGATTTTTCTTAGAACCTGGCGAAACTGATTGACAGCGCTCTCACTCATTCGTGATTGAACGACCTACCGTGGGTGACATATAGAACACTTTACGTGATGCTGCTTGGTCCCCGAGAAAAGTAATAGTATTGGATATATTGTTAGACTCCGGTACAGTATTTGATTTATCGATCGGAAAATTATAAGATGAGATTTTTCGGATGGTGCCTTTTAAAGCTCTTCCAGATTGGACGATTTAAAATCCCTTATCAGAATAGACGTGAAAAGGATAATATCTCTTTTTTATACGAAGCCAATTTTTTTCACAAGCCTTTTATGTTCAAATATTCATTTGAACGAGTCAGCTCTAGTCGACATAACCTATAAATGTTATTATTCATATTGTAATCTGTGATTAATATGAATCTCTAGAAGAAAACTAAATTTTCTTTGTAACAATGTCTCTTAAGATGTCTTTTTTTAAAATCGTTTTATTATTACGAAAGTATCGTTCCCAAGTAGAAACTCTCTTAAATAAATGGTCAGACAAATGTTTTCATAGTTACAGATTATTACCATCAGTATACGATTACGATTTTATAGTCGCGTTGATATAAAATTGTGTGCTTAAATTTATTTTTCTGAATGACCTTCAATGTCATGGAAAAGTACATTAAAAGTAAACACTTCCAAATAGTTAGGAACATATTTTCATAACTACTCGATAATTAGGTTTATCGATGCTGGGTTAATTCAGAGTAGATTTGCTGCAAAGTTTGGCTCCAAATTCATTCTTTGCTTCCTCATGGAGAATAAAGAAAGCTTTGTTTTTATGAAAAATTCTTTTTCGAGATTTTGATGTCAGAACATTTAAATTGGTCTAAAACATCGAGAAAAGTGGTTTAAAAAAAATGTCCAGCTGGATGTGTGTGTGAGGCGGGCTCGTAAAATTTATACCGCTGTATTTGGAAAACGGCTTTAACAATCGAGCTGAAATTTGGTACGCTGTTAGAAGACCAATATGCCTTATTTTTGTTAAGATTAAAAAAAGAATTTTTAAGAAAATTCAGATTTTATGAGACTTTGTATTTTTCGAAAAATATATGTAAGTTCTCTAATTTTTTGTCTTTGTTTTTATTCAAATGAACTTCGACCAAAACTGTTCAAATCTTCTGCAAGGTAAAATTTATATCCAGTTTGTAGTAGGTATCGAATTTAGTGGAGATCGGTAAAGCGGTTCAGGTTTTATACGGCATCAAAAAATTTTCAAAAATATATAAGGCATTCCATACCGATTCGACCTGGGTCGGACCCTCGACCTTTTAGATTTGGTCGAAAATTTTGTATATGATTGCTGCAAAAAGTACCGGAACAGTTTTTCAGATTTTTTATATTTCAATTTTTTTTGCGGTCTTCCAAAGCTAACATATCGTTAGCCCAAATTTAAAAATCTGAAAAAATTGTCAAAAATTCTACATGAAATAACAAAATTTTTTAGTCTAAAACCAAAGTGGACCAGGTTTCGCTTCTATTTTTTTTCTATAAAAACTATTTAAAAATTTTGAAACGAAAGAGGAAAGGTTATTAAGTTTTTCGAAAATATGACTTTATCCGGCAAGTGCTTTCTTTACGTAAAAAAAAATGCGATTCATAGAAAACAAGTTTAAAATGTAACGTTAATAAAGCATAACTGGAAAAAATTTCCGGTGCATGTATATGTGCAAATGTGGGCGTGTGTGTCTATGGGTGTCTATTTCATGAAAGGCCGTGAACACGAAAATGTTCTCAAATTCAGCAATCGGCCTCAATCGATTAACAGGAAAATAAGCTATTAAGATTTAAACTTTTTCGATTTTAGAGAGAAGTTTAAATCTTGATAGCTTATTTTTCTGTAAATTGATTGAGGCCGATTTCAATAGCAATTTACTTTAGTGATCATTCAACATGTGTCCCAAATTCCAGCTAGATTGCTAAAAATTTCAAACCGTTTTCGTCTTCATGGGCTTTTACGAAATAGACACCCATATACACACACGCCCCCATTTGCACATATACATACACCGGACATTTTTTCCAGATATGCTTTTTTAACGTAACATTCTGGACATATTTTCTATGAATCGCATTTTTCTTTACGAAAAGAAAGCATGAGAAAGCAATATTTTAGAAAAAATGAATAACTTTTCCTCTTTTGTTTCCAAAGTTTCAAATAGTTTTTTATAGAAAAAAAAATAAGAGCGAAACCCGGCCCACTTTGGTTTTAGGCTAAAAAATTTTGTTGTTTCATGCCGAATTTTTCAGAATTTGTTCAGATTTTTAAATTTGGGCTAACGACATGTTAGTTTTGAAAAATCACAAAAAAATAGGAATAAAAAAAATCTGAAAAAAATTTCCAGTATTTTTTGGAGTTGTCTCAATGATATAAAAAAATTTCGACCGAATCCGAGAGGTCGAGGGTCCGACCCAGGTCGAATTGTTATGGAATGCCCCATATATATGTTCTATAGCTGCCGCAATTTTTCAGTGAATGAGCTCAAATAGTTCTGGACAAATGAAGCAATGAATAATGAAGGTCGGTACTGAATTTGAGAGGCATTCATAAAGCGTTTTAGATTTTATTGAATTTTGAGTTCTCGAAAAGTGGTCCGCGGAAAACTCGTCGAAAACAATTGGTCGAATAACAATTGGTCGAACAACAATTCGTCGAACGACAATTCGTCGAACGACAATTCGTCAAACGACAATTCGTCGAACGACAATTCGTCAAACGACAGTTCGTCGAACAACAGTTCGTCGAACAACAATTCCTCGAATAACAATTCCTCGAATAACAATTCCTCGAATAACAATTCCTCGAATAACAATTCCTCGAATAACAATTCCTCGAATAACAATTCCTCGAATAACAATTCCTCGAATAACAATTCCTCGAATAACAATTCCTCGAATAACAATTCCTCGAATAACAATTCCTCGAATAACAATTCCTCGAATAACAATTCCTCGAATAACAATTCCTCGAATAACAATTCCTCGAATAACAATTCCTCGAATAACAATTCCTCGAATAACAATTCTTCGAATAACAATTCCTCGAATAACAATTCCTCGAATAACAATTCCTCGAATAACAATTCCTCGAATAACAATTCCTCGAATAACAATTCTTCGAATAACAATTCCTCGAATAACAATTCCTCGAATAACAATTCCTCGAATAACAATTCCTCGAATAACAATTCCTCGAATAACAATTCCTCGAATAACAATTCCTCGAATAACAATTCCTCGAATAACAATTCCTCGAATAACAATTCCTCGAATAACAATTCCTCGAATAACAATTCCTCGAATAACAATTCCTCGAATAACAATTCCTCGAATAACAATTCCTCGAATAACAATTCCTCGAATAACAATTCCTCGAATAACAATTCCTCGAATAACAATTCCTCGAATAACAATTCTTCGAATAACAATTCCTCGAATAACAATTCCTCGAATAACAATTCCTCGAATAACAATTCCTCGAATAACAATTCCTCGAATAACAATTCTTCGAATAACAATTCCTCGAATAACAATTCCTCGAATAACAATTCCTCGAATAACAATTCCTCGAATAACAATTCCTCGAATAACAATTCCTCGAATAACAATTCCTCGAATAACAATTCCTCGAATAACAATTCCTCGAATAACAATTCCTCGAATAACAATTCCTCGAATAACAATTCCATGAATATAATGTATAAAATATATCGACGGTCTAATTCAATAGGAGCCTATCATACAGAAGATTGTTGTAGAAGACTCTATGAGTGTTTCTCGTGATCCTAGTTCAACTTTGAAGATATCCCACTGCACTATCAATGTTTTCCGCTGTAGTAATTCGACTCTCAATATTTCTCCTGATACTAGTTGAACTTTGTTAATATGTCCCGCTGTAGGTATCGATATTTTCCGCTGTAGTATTTTCAATCTGAATAGTATCATGTGAATATTTCTTGTGATATTACGATGGATTGCTATTCGATAAATTGCTATTCGATAAATTGCTATTCGATGAATTGTTTTCAACGAATTGTTTTAGACGAATTTTCCGCAAATTGCTACGTCTTTAAAAAAGTATGATAATTGATTTTGACTACAAGCCTACAAAATAGAACCTTGCAAATCATTTTCTCATAATTTTTTTTACTATTGACAAAGCTCCAGGAAGAAGCCAAAATCGATTACTATACTCTTTCAAAGAGGTAGATTAAATTTCGTTTATAAAAAGGGAAATCTAATGAAAAAGCAATGTACAAGATTCTACTTTGCATCTTTTACTAAATCCATTCCAATGTTACGAAACTGCTATCAGTAAGTAGAGAAATTCCCGTATAATTGGACACATTTCTTCATAACTACTCGACAATTGGAGTTATTAGTGTCATGCTCATTCAGAGTCCATATTTTGTTTGGCTCCAAATGAATTTTTCACTAAATTTCTTCTAATATGAGGAAACTACCATCCACAAGTAGAAACTTTCATGAATGGTCAGACAGACATTTTTATAGTTGCGTGACAGATGTGGTCACTAGAGTTACGCGAAAACGCACTTAAAGTTGAGTCAGCTTATTATTACCGATGTATATAGTAGGACAGTCATAGTGCAGTGGTGCTTCAGTGGTCGGTGATAATTCATCAGTGGACACTGCGATTGTTCACAGAACGGATTAAATCGGCTTACGCGGCTGGACGGTCGGTTGCATTCTGACAACAACGCGAGAGCCAGTTCGCGGGTACATGGCTTTCATATACCTACTACACAAGCGCAAACCATCCGTTGTTATAGTCCCGTGGTCTCTGCTCGTTGTTGCTTTCGGCCTTTCCAGTTAACTACCGGAATCGCAGAATTGAACATTCCCAGAACCCTGCGGATTATAGCTACCGAATATATAAGCTCGATTGAGAAATCAGACCACGAACATCCGGTGTCGGGAATTTCGGGCTTTCCGATAAGCACAGATGCCAACTATCGGAAAACCGTTTAGCCCGATATTACATCGGGAAAAAAATTTAATTAAACTCCGTAATGTTTTATATATCTGAAAGTTGTATATAATATATTTAATAAAACCAGAAGCTATCCCTGATCTATGCAAAGTCGTCCTCCAAACGTAAAACCCAGACATAAAGCACCGAATAACACAATGATAGAACTTTTCTTGTTGGTACTCAATAAATAAATGATATACACCACCGTCTAACGTGAATAGAAAGAAAAACAATTTAACTATAAATTTTGTTCATCTTCATTCTAAGAAAAACTTTCAACCCTGACTTTACTGTATGCTATTACACCCGTGTCGGCCTCATCCGGTGAATTCATTAGAGTGTAAAAATGTCAATTTAGCAAGGTCGGTATAGATGCTCTCTGACTTCCCAACGCCCGAATATCGCTCGTGTTGAAATAGGTCTGTGTCTAGATGGGAGGTTTCGAAAACTCGGATGGTGAACAGATGGGTCGTGTAGAAGTTTGCCGTGGCGAACTTATGTTGTGACAAACTTTGCGGTGTCCATCTACGCAGAATACAATTTTTTCTTGGCAAACTATTTCTGTGCGAAGTTTTGTAATGCACAAGTGTAACCGTATCATGTTTCCACGTGAGTACCCGGGCAGGTCCAGCGACCGGCCGAACGAGCAAAGAAACAACCGGTCGTTAAATGTAAAAAAAAAAAACCGTTCAAAACAGTCAAGACGAGAAAAATGACCAAGAAAACGATCAACCGAAAATAATTTGAATGGTCGTTTATCTTTTTGCACCTCTTTTGAACGGTTATTTTTTTGCATTTAACGACCGGTCGTTTCTTCGGTCGCTTTACCGATTAGTGAAATTTCTACATAACTACGTTACTTGTGTAGGACAACCCGTTGCTGGACTAGAACTGAATAACAACAGATATTGCTATCAACCATTATTTCCGGTACACGATTAATGCCACGCTGTCGACATCAGGCCAACAATTGAACTTAGCTCGGATCATGGCCTGCTCTGCGCTACATCTTACATTTTGTACAATTTTCTTTTGTGCTATTATTGATAATTACAATCCCATTGTGAGGATTAAGCACGTGGAGGAAAGTATGTGTCGAACTGGGCGTGACAAATAAATGTGTGTAGAAATAGTTTCTGTAGAACCGACGCGGTGCGACAAAATCCTCTCTTAAAAAAAATGGCACATCGAAAGTCGAAATGGAGACTGAAGTCGTCGATAGCTTTGACATAGAGTCAATTTCAGACGGCTTATAATCGCTGCAGGATCACGTGTCGCGCGCTTTTTGAATCGCTGTTTGTTTTACAGTTGTGAAGTAGAATACATTTTTCTTTCGAAAAAAAAAGCCGAGGCACAATCCAAAGTCGATTGTATCACAATATTGAAGCAGAAAAATCATGTCATGTGAAATGACAAATGGTATAAACATGCAAATTTCATGTTTACTCTGTAACGCGGCATTTCGCGTTATGTGAGTTTCGCCGCAGCTCTCCTTCTCCATCTATAGAAAATGCATCAAAAACTGTCCAGCCAGCAAGCCACCGCGACAAATACGTCGATTTAGGATATAATATATGTAAAATCCGCATAGCCGTAGCCGCTTCGCGCAGACCCACGCAACGTTCTAGAGAAAATTAGGCGTATCTGGTTATTTCGAGTTTTCACATGTAAACAGTCAGCCTACCTCGACCCTGGATTTCTTCTCGGATAGCAAGGAGGAAACTGCATCCTCAAGAGTAACCACCACGAGGGCAGCAGAAGGGCTGCCGCCCGAAAGAAAACACCTGCACGGAAGTTTGGAACTCGCGCTTAATGACGGGATCTCGACATCGCGATACATTGATTGTGATTTATCGTTGCGCGAAGAGTTTCGTACCCCTCCACCTCGCACGCCTGCTGGTCCTGCTGCTAGCCTGACGAATTTGGCACGCTCCACGACTCGTCACTTGGTGCTGGACGTGTGAAATACAACATGAATTTGCATTTTCAAAGACAGGAAGACTGTCCGGATTTTTATGACGATCGATATTACGGGATAATCGAGGTGGGTGCCGCTATTTATTCGAAATATTGTTGAGGTGCTGTTTTCGCCCTCGAATTGTATAATTTCGTGTTCTCAGACAAATTGTTCACGAAGGAAGACGCTTCACGTCGTTCCCCGTTTATCACTATCGCCTGCCGAGTCGGTTCGATTCGGCCGGCCTTTAATAAATTCGGATTTGTTTAAATTGCTATTGTCAATTAATTATCTAAATGTTCGGTATTTTCGGTATTGTAATTTTTCAATTAAGAATCGGTGATTGATTTTATCGAATCAGTTGGGCCGTTGAGTCTGGAATTCCCTGACGGGGAATTTAGGTAATTATTTACGGGACTCTCTCCTCACATCCCCTACGACTCGTTCTACGGCTTCTAGCTGAGCATAATTATTTATTGATTACCTCTGGGTGCTTTAGGCGAAAATAGAATAATAATATCTTGTGTTTCAGGCTGTGGAATTTGTCGAGGGATTCTTCGGGATAATTTTCCTGAACTATCTCGGAATAAAGCATCGTGTCACAACCCAGAAGATGAGAAAAATGAAGGGAAAAGAGGATATAAAAAAGTTATAAGAATTTTTTTTTACTAATGGTGTCCTTTTAGAAAAATTTGCACTCATACCTCATTAAGTACATAATAAACATTATAATCTTGCAATTCCGTAAAGACGTACAGTGCACGAGAAAGATGTGAGGTCAAAGGTAACATGTTCCACTTGTAGCTTTCAGACCAATCCCGTGAATCAATTTTAGAGTTCGATCTCTTATTTTATCTGTCGAAGATTGCGTTCGGGATTGAATATAGCGATTCTGGATGCAGTGAAAATTTGATTTACTCCAACCATTTCCTTAGCGTTTTTTTCAATAGAGAAAGATTTATTTAAATATACAAAATCATAACTTTGTCATAAAGATTTGAAATAGAAATTCCTATATTCAATTTAACATGCACTCTTCGATAGATAAAATAAGCTATTAACCACTTAAATTTGTTCATCGGTTTGATGACAACATCTGACATTTTTTTGCTTTTTACACTTAGCAAAAAATATCGTAACTGATAATAAAAATAGTTAGTCCGACGCTGATCTAACTATAATGTGTAGTTGCCAGGAGAAACGTCTATATTTTATGGTTATAGCAAATATAAGAAAATAGTTGGATCAACCATTAATATAATTCCTAGGAGGAACATCTATATTTCATGGGTATAGCAAAAATAATTATATTGCGAGTCTCGTTCTCGAGATTACAATGTAGTACCGTCTACTTTCCACACATTGGTTCCACGAATTCAGAGCTATTTTAAAAAGTGAAGTGCTCGTTCTAGTAGGCCTGGCGCTTCGTTTGTTTCCCATCCGTTGTCATAACGTTTTTCGTGCGCGTTGGTTACGCTCGTGTGTAGAGCTATGGTTTCATTTTTTCATCGAGAGGAAAAAAGAAAAAATGTCGAAGGCAAAGAAAAGGAAGCATAAGAAAGATGACCGAGAACTCCTGAAGACACTAAAACATTGATGAGTCTTTAGACGAATCGGAGAATTCGGGATGTGTCGAGGAAGAAACGCGAGCAATCTCGTATCACAAGATTCCAATAAGGAAAATGAGGATGTATCCCTCCATAAACGTAGTTAAATAAAGTTGTCGTCTTGACACTTCTTCTTCATCTTTTCACGCAGACTCGGTGGTGTTGCCGTTCGAAGATAAACTTCTAAGAGCGTTGTCTTGCATCAAACATAACCGGTAAAGAGTTTGATGGCGTGTTATTTGATCTAAGACTCGGCGGTCTTTTTCCGTTCGAAGGTAGTCTCGATGGGCACAACCTTGAGCCTAAGTATATGATAAAGCAAATGACAATGACGCGGCGGCATTCACCGTACGTAAGGTGTATCTAAGAGTACAGACTTGACTTCTCATAAAGAAAGTGAATTGCGATCATTCGATTTCATTTGTTCGAAGTTAACTATATGGGTCATTTGTTCAATCTGGGAAAAATATTAATATCATTTTTAGATAACAATGAAAAAAGCGTCGAGGTCTGGACTCTGGGGGAGAAGCAGTCAGGCTCACCTGAAGGAATTGTTGAAGAGTCTCCACAGACCTTCGACGAAGACTCAATGCGTATTTTGGGTATTGATTCGCAACCCGAAGCACCAGCTCTGCAATTACATGCATCGTTAGCACCAAGTTGGGCGAAATCTATGAACGAAGTCCTCAAGAAGAGCGAGAAAGCAGAGCTTCTCACGAAGTACGTTCGCCCTGGGAATTGCTGTCTCGAAGCCCAGCCTTCAACGCAGGGGTTGTCGCTTTGCTTTATGACATGGTCAAGCGAGATAAATATTTGATGAATGCTTAAAAAATTCGTGGATTAGCAATGGTTGCGTTGCAAATAACGAAGGCATTGATGAGTACAAGTTGTTGGAGTATCTTGCTGATGCAGGTCGGTTGTTGGCTTGTGGACAGCACCTTGATACAGTCTCTCGGAAAGCATTCATTGTCCCTCTCGATAAAAAAGTTAAAGGGATTCTTGGCGAGAGAAAACCTGGTGTTTTCATATTTGGGAATAATTTGTCAGAAAAAACTAAATCGGCGAAGTCAATGAAAAAAGTTGGCCTAGAGTTCAAATCACAACCTCAAAAACAGTCGGTGAGGGGAAGCAATTCGGGAAACTGGAAGGGTCCACCTGCAAAAGGCTACATAGAAAGTTCCCAGGTGGACTACATTCAGGGAACGACTCGGAAGTACGTCCAATTATCTCAGAAAAAGCCGACACAGAATCAGAAAGATCACGACCGCGATCGCCAGCGATCTCAGAGCCAGTCTCGTCCATCGAACCATTACAAACTAGTTTCGAAGAAGTACTAGAGGTAAACGGATCGGCCGGTCATTTACATAAGTTCTTGGGACAATAGAAGCAGATCACGAGCGATCGTTTCGTACTAGATTGTATAAAAGAGTACAAGATCGAGTTCGAAAACTCACCGTTTCAGGAGAGTTTACCAATAGTAACACCATATGATGATGTGTAATAAGTCAAAATGCAATAACAGGCGTTGAATAATTTGTTACACCAAGTTTGAGTCGAACTATGAAATCAAACATTTATTGGTCTCGGTTTTACATTTTCACAACCGAAATGTTCAGTGAACGCCAAAAGACTAGCTCGTAGCTCTCGCGTAGGCTCGTCCCTACATCTATCCCTGCCTCTCATCGATCACGTGTCGATCGTACGATCGAAAAGCGTTACCTATGTAGAAATGAAGCAAGCTATATTAAGCTGAGCTTATTAAGCTTATTAAGATATGCGCAGTTAGATCGTGTTCTCCTTACAACGATCAGTTTGTTTCGTCCTACTTACTTGTCCCAAAATCGAACGGGACAATGAGATTTGTTCTCAATTCGGATAAGCTTAACAGCTTTATTTTAACAAAACATGACAGAGACTGGGTAACAGCTTTATTTTAACAAAACATGGTGGAGATTGGGAGAGTAGGAGGTGAATTTGAACTAGGAGGTGGACAGAAAGTTGACAGGGGAAGGTGTAGAAGAGATAAGTGGACTAGAGAGGGCAGTGGAAAAGGATTGGAAAAGAGAGGATGATAAGGATTGGAGTGGAAGATTGGAAACGGAAGTCGGACGGAGGGGCGGAGAGCGGAGAGACAGGCGAGCCGGCGTCGAGAAAGGTGAGCGGGAGGTGAGAGGCAAGCGATGGAGAAAGAGGTGAGTGGAAGACGGGAGGTGGGAGACTGCGAAGCGTGTGAAATGAAAGGAGACAAGAATACGATGTACAAAAATTATAAGGAGTGTCGAAGGAGAGAGGAAAATAGAGGCAAGGTAAATGTAAATCGTAAGAAACGAGGGAGGAGTGAGAAGTGAAGAGAAGAGATGGATGTGAAAGGGAGAGGGTGAGGAATGCGAGAGGAATGAAGAACGAAAAAAGAAAATGCAAAAAGGGACGGAGCGAAAAGGAGTGAGAAACGACCGCTAATGAGCGTGAGGAAATTAGAAAAATGTAAAAGGTGCTAAAGGAGACAACCTTTAAAAATCTTGCAGCCCTTCGGGGCACCAATAAGTATACATACATACATAATCAAATAATCAGTACCCGGTTCTATTCTATTGTATTCCATGCCACGTATTCCATTGAAAATTTAGAAAAACATACTATATTTTTTGTTAGATTCATTTAATATAAAGCAAGACTCATGTTTGTTTATGACTGTGATGTTTAAGGTGTGTCTTCATGGCTAGATAGCAGATTTCGTTATTTCTAACATTTCCCATTTTTCTTGTATTATGTCCAAGCTTTTCGCACGACGCAATCTTGAAGCGTGCGATGTCGATATACCCGAAGGCGGATATAAAGATGCTAGACACGTCGGGCAGGGTTTTCCCCGTTCCTTGTCGTCTGACACACGTATATTCGCACATGTTTGTTACACGACAAGCAGTAAGCTATCAAGAAATGAGATTCTCGGTCGTAGCGGCTTTACAGCAACGGTTGAGCTCGATGTCTACTTCAACATATGTCTATTAGGGAACCTATGGGAAGTGTCGGATCACTCACGTTTTTTATCCGAAAAAAATCGACCTATCGGGAAATACCGTTAATCAGTCAATAAATTAAACGTCTAACAAGATGGAGCATGCGTTTGGCTGGAAGTCCTCGCACCCTAAGGTTCAGATCCTTGAGTGAGTCGCAACCCCTGTCTGGGACACTGATTAATAGTTTTTGCACCTTTGCTTTTTGCGCAGGATTCTCACGAGGAACAAAACTCATCGCTTTTACCCTCTGACTTACACATGTGGCATTCTTCGTCAATTCAGCTACTTCTTTTTCGAACCTATCTTATAAGTTCTATAATTGGACATATTTTAGGACTACTTGAAAGTACTCTCTTCTAATTTATTCAGATTTGGAAGATTTTATTCCATTTTGTTGTTGTTGATTAATGATGTATATTCATTGTATTAAATACGTTTCGACCTTGGTGTGGATCATTTTCAATTTATGTATGAATATATGCGGTTTCATTTATATTGGAATATCCGGTCTGGTCTCCGGAGACCAGATATTCTAAAAACCAGAATATATTCATATATAAATTGAAAAGGACCCATACGACGGTTGAAACGTTTTTAATACAATGAATATACATCATTAATCAACAACAACAAAAATTGAATAAAATCTTCCAAATTAGCCGCCAATAGCCAATCATTTACCTCAATATCTTCAAAATTCGGCCACAGCACCAATAACAAACGTAAATATTTCTGTAGAGACAAAAATTTTTGAAAAATTAAGGTTATTGAAAAAAATTGTTTCAACATAAACGTTGTAGTTTCATGTGAACTTTTCAATTAAATTTGTTTACATAATTTTGTTGGCCCGATAACAATGCTTTTTCGCAAAGAAATGTAAAGATTATTTTTGAACCAAATAGGCCACATTTTTGGCTGCAAAAATACAGAATCGGACCGACCATAGTTTCGGAGTAAAAAGATAATTTGATCTAAGTGAAAAAATGGTGTCCAGATAACATTTTTATAAAGTCTTTAATGGACCAACTATTTTATTTAGACACCATCGCACAAATTAGAAGTTTTAAGTAGAAGCGTTGTTAACATTTTTCTTTACTTTTTCTCGACAAAAATTTTACGTTGAACAAATTATTTTTATACTTCAGAACTCCGATCGGTCCTACTCTGGTAATTTTTTTTACGTTATCAATACATAGGCGCAAAGATTCTATAATTTTTTCAGTGAAAAACAGAGGCCTTTTTTCGTTAAAAAAAATCTTTATATTTTTTAGCGCAAAAATAATATTAATGGGTTGCAAAATTATTTGAAAAATTTTATTCATAAGTTCACATAAAACTACAACTTTTATGTTGAAACCATTTTTTTCTATGACTTTAATATTTCAAGATATATTAACTTCAAAGAAATACCCGACTTTCCGCAATGTTGAATTTGAAAATCTGCAGAAATTAGGAAAGAGTACTTTCAAGTGGTACTAAAATATGTCTAATTATGGGACTAATCAAAGAGGTTTGAAAAAAAGTGACTGAATTGACGAAGAATCCCTCATATACACCGCGCCATGATGAGTTTGAGAAATGCATCGATTGAGCTCGTACACTACTATGTATTACTTTATAGGGCACTAACTTTCTAATTTGTACATATATTATTACCGTAGTACATATAGAGGAAGGCGGGGCAAAGTGGAACACGTAAGGAAAAAATGCATTGAAACAGCAAAAACCGTTGAATCGACTAAATCATTCATTGGAATCCCATATTTATCAATCAGTCAACTTACAAATTATTTTTCAGCCGAATAAAAAATCTTTCTTCTGACGGCTAATACATTTTTTCCCAGTTAACTGACAAATTTTTCTTTCGACGACCTACGAATTTTTCTTCAGCCGGCTAATAAATTTTCCTTCAGTAAGCCGACAAAGTGTTGTTTTGTCGACAAATATTTTTAAAAATTTGCATAGATCGGAAATATCTGCAGAAATTCCGAACAATCTAAAAAAAGTTCTAAAATATTGGGTTTGACACAAATAAAGATTTAACCAATCTACCAAAAAAGTAGGTATTTTTTCTATTTTAATAATTTTTTTAGTAAGAAAAAGTTCGAAAACTATAAGAACAAGCAGCCCAGACGCCCCTGCCGTGCGCCGGATTGTTTGTTAGGGGGGATTCTGCCCTCCAAAGCTCCAAAAAAATGTCCCTTCCATCCATTTTTAAGGCGCTCACTCTGACCGTCGCGCTTCGCGCTCCGTAGGGTTCGGCCGTGGCATTCACGTTACGTATAGCTCGAACGTCGCACTTCGCGATCCGTAAACGGGCATTGCGCTTCGCGTTCCATATGGTTTGAACGTCGCGTTTTGCACTCCGTATGGTTTACATGTCGCACTTTGGGTTTCAATGTTAACGGACATAGCTTTTTGACAATTGTCTGAGTACAATAGTATTGGTTTCTCTCCGTATGCATTCTTCAGGCTTCTACGGTTTTGTCCCTCTCCCCTTTTTCCCCATCATTTAATAGATTACCTCCCTTTCCCAGTTCCTTCATTGAGGCCCCCTAGAGTGTTGTCCGCAGCCACTCATCCTAATGCACTACTGTATCGGATTTGCACGAGGGCACAGGGAATTTGCGGAAAACCTGACCGATACAGATGGCTTTATTTTTACTAAGTTTCTACTGTATGAGGATACATTAGAAACTCAAAACTGCCTCCCGCTCAGCAGTTGGCGCGCAAACCAGTGCCCGGCTAAGCGGTGACCCATCCAAGTTATGGCCGCAAATAATGCTGCTTAATTCTGGAGACTACCAGAACCACACACCGACCGTGCGGCCAATGCTGTCGGTGACATCGCTTTTTGATTATTATCAATAGGGCTTTGAGGATGTGGGATATATATTTCACATTTTTGTGTGGAAATGATAATATTCATAGAAGTATCATAATTTCCAGACAAAAATGTTTGCTCTACACCATATCGCAAAAAGGTTTCCATGTAAAAAACGAGAATGAAACTGAACAGAATACGTTTTCCACTGTTACACGATCGGTCGAACGTCGTGGATAGCAAGCCCGGAAATAAAATGAAGACAACTTGCGATTTTTTATTCCATTAACTTTCTAGAAGGAAGACTTTGGAAAATATGTATATTTTTAATCACTTGTGCGCTATCTTGTGCAAATTCTGAGATACGGAGTCCAATTTAGTTCACGTATATCATGGTGCAAGGTTTAAGTAGAAATATTATGTGAATCAGTGGAGCGGTATACTATTTGTAAGACTTGAACTTTTTTTATATATTTATTTTCGCGCTTCGTCCTTGTCGGCAAGATCGGTCGTCGTCGGTAAGGGACGTAATTGCAGTTGTGTTGGGATGCTGTTGTGTCTCTTTTTGACAGGTGACAATTCATAAACGATAACAGACGAAAAATAACAAATACGAGTGCAAGTGTAAATTAACAAACCAAATAATTTTATGAAAATATACATGTTAAACATAACTTTTTAAATGAGATAAATGTCTGTGATAAATATGCTGTACACGAGTGTTGTGTTGACTTATTATGATATTTATATATTATTTATGAATTACTTTTTCAATTGAACTGAATAAATTTATTTAACAAATGACACAATAAAGAAAAAACTTAAAGAATCAATTGCTCTCATTTCATGTAATGTATAATATGTAGCGTGGTATGATTTTTTTACGACAAACAAGATTTTTATTGTCATCAGTATTAAATCAATAAAAATGAAACATCTGCTTTTTATCTTGGGAGGTAATCACTACTTTAGAATTCTCTAAAGACAAAATGAAAAAAGAAAATGTATTTGCATTACAGTAAAATATAAGTACGCTGCGAATCTTGCTTGAATTTATCAATTCGGTGAAAAGTTAGCGAGCCGTACACATATGCGTACGTGAAAAGGGCAGTTTGTTAAGGTAAATGCCAATATAAGCAAATAAAAAAATTACTATAATATTTATGCATACTCCTTAAAGTGAAAATAAGAAATGTCGAAAATTGTAGCTCGTTCGGTCCATTTGGACCAAAGTTACTGTTATTTACTCGTTACTCGATCGTACTGAGTCGTCTCGCATGCTCTAAGCCCAAAAATACCAACACCAATAAATTACGAGTATCATGCCCCAGCCTGCTTGGACAATCCACAAGCGGGAGGCTGTCTACTACTCGGACAATCCCCGAGTATCATTTGTCCCAGCCTGCTTGGACAATCTACAAGCGGGAGGCTGTCCACTACTCGGACAATTCACAAGTATCAGTCTTTAATCCGTGAGTAAGACAGGTGCGTGAGCGACTGCCCGTCTCACTCGACTGTGTGCGAGCGACTGTCCGTCTCACTCGACTGTGCGCGAGCGACTGTCCGTCTCACTCAACGGCGCGCGAGCGACTGCGCTTCTCACTCTCGCGCTGTCGCATGACTTGCCTCTTCCCCCTCTTCCTCACTCGTGCTCCATCCCGCGCCACACGCGCTTCGCCAGTCGTGACGTAACAACCCCTCTCCTGGTGTAAGGCAAGTCAGTATTCAAACTGAGTCGAAAGTCTACGACGGAGGCGCCCACTTACTACAGTGGATCGGCAACAGTTACCATGTAATACGGACGTCCGGATAACAAAAAAATCTGTTTTTCATAACAAAAATTATTTTATAATGAAAAATCTATATTCTTTCACACCAAGAATATGTATCTTAGTGTGTTTGAGAAATGGGCTGTAAAAAATGGATTTATTAGAATGAAATTCACATTTACCTATGAAACCGTAATTAGGTCCGGTGGAACGAGGGTTTAATAGGTATTTCTGTGCGTTCTTTAAAGACGTCAGTACCTAAAAATCTTGACCACTTTGGCTATAAGCTAGAAAATTGTTATATGAAACAAAGTATTTTTCAAAAAAATTTCAGATTCTCAAAATATGACATTCCATATGTCACTTCAAAAAGGTATTGACAAAAAAATAGCCATAGAAGAAAACAAAAAATCTGGTACATTTGACGGTCCAACTAAACCTATAAAGCCAAATCGAGGAGGTCGAAGTCAAATGCAGGTCGAAACGGGATGGGTTGCCGTAAACTTACTTATGTAAGTGAGGTAAAGGTAGACGATCGTTCGTGAGTCAACGTAACATCGTATAAAACAGAATTCAGGTGGGAAAATACGTTTGAGAAATTTTGTAAAACGATTGTGACCAATATCTGGTTTTGAAAGATTTTGCTTCCAACAATCTTGGTAGGAAAAAAAAAAATTACTTGGTATAACCAATTTACGAGTATGAATAAACCTCAGACGAGAGTTAGGTGAGTTAAGAACGTAATTGAGTGAGTCGAAAAGTTTATCGCTTGCTACATCAAACTTGCGGTCGACTAGTTTATTTGTTGGCTTACCTTAGCAATCGTGGCGACTGTCAAAGTGAAAAAGACGCTGAATAGGATTCGATTTTTGCAGATAAAAAATTGGAGAATACTCAAAATGACCTTGGAAATAACCGGATTTTAATATCAGATAGTTGCTTTTCTATCGCAAGTGCCAAAAAATTAACGTCGACTTTTACGCAAAACAAGTTTTGAATTTTTTTCATTCGGTGAATTGAAATTTTTTTAAATTACAATTTTCGGACCTTTTTTTCTGTGCAAAAGAGAACTAATGTTTACCGTCATTTTTTCTGGTTATTTTTAGGTAAGAAATTAAGTTATCGTTTTCGCTATGGTTGATAACTGATTTTATGGTTCATCTAATAAATTATTTTCCATGTTTTCCCTTCCTTCCTTTGCGAACAGTGATTTTAATATTTGGTGGGACAGATAATCAGAAAGTCTTCAAGTTTCGTGTTTTTTTACTAACACATTCATTTATTTATCATTTTCCGTTGCATCGAACAAGTCAATTGGACCAATACGAATCAAAGGTTTGACGAATCGGAATTAAATCTCTTTCGATTCAATACTAGTCTAGTATCTATACATGACTTTAGCCCATTTCCCGCAGATTCCAATGACTTCTCATTCTCTTCAAGGTAGACAATTTCTTCAACATTTTCCGTTTCCCTGTTGATCATAAATGATGCTAGCTAATCATTAAACTTAAGTTTCTTATGATAATCGTTTTCCATTTAGGTAAGAATCTTACATAAGAATATCTCTGCAACGGCCATTTGCATCCGGTCGTTGACCAGGTGGGCATGGTGCAGTAATGATTTGTCTTCCAGAAATCTCCGGTTTCCCATTTTCCGAAACGGTAGATTCAAGTGCTTCAACTTTAGCAGAAACTTCCGGTTCTTTGTTGTCTTCATCATTGGTCAATAAATCCTCAGATTTCAATGATTCCTTATTCTTCTCAAGCTGAACAAGTCCATCAACATTTTGAGATTCCCTGTTGATCAGAAATGATGTTAGCTAATCATTAGACGTGATGATTTCCCCTCTAGACAATGAACTTGCAGAATATTCACTTAAATCTTCGACGATAATCGCTTTCTATTGAGGTATGAATTCTTACCACATAATAACTCTGCAGCGGCCATTAGCATCCGGTCGTTGTCCCGGTGGGCATGGTACAGTAATGATTTGTCTTCCAGACATTTTTGGTTCCCCATTTTCCGTAACGGCAGATTGAAGTGCTTCAACTTTAGCAGAAACTTCCAGTTTTTTGTTGTCTTTATTACTGGCCGACAAACCCTCAGATTTCGATGATTTCTCTGTCTCTTCAAGCCGAACAATATTTTCCGGTTCCCTGTTGATAAAAAATTATGATAGCTAATCATTAGACGTGATGATCTCCTCTATGGACAATAAATTTGCAGAATCTTCACTTGAATCTTTTACGATAGTTGCTTTCCATTTAGGTAAGAATGCTTACCTAAGAATGTCTCTGCAGCGGCCATTTTTATCTGGTCGTTGACCAGGTGGGCATTTTTTGTCGGGTACAGTAATGATTTGTCTTCCAGAAATTGTTGGTTCCCCATTTTCCGTAACGGCAGATTCAAGTGCTTCAACTTTATCAGGAATTTCCAGTTTTTTGTTGTTTTTATCACTAGCCGACAAACCCTCAGATTTTAATGGTTTCTCATTCTCTTCAAGCTGGACCATATCTTCAATATTTTCTGTTTTCTTGTTGATCGGAAATGATGATGGCTCATCTTCAGGCGTAATAATCTCCTCTCTGGACAATGAATTTGCAGTATCGTTACTTATCGTCGTGATCGCTTTCGCTTCCAATCCCCGCACGAAGCATATTCCACTAACAAGAATAAGAATCCATACTGACTTTGACAGCATTCCTGAACTTTTCTCCATTCCGGGCGTAATAATTCTCAGTCTAACTACCGCTGTGAGTAGCCAAAAACTTAGCAGGGTTAAAGATTGATTATTAACAAATTGATTATTCACCACACGACGTTTATTCGGTTGCTGACTATGTTTATTTGATGTTCAAATATTCATAGGCCACGTTGTCGCACGTATGCTTCAACTTACTGTTACAGTATGATGTATTTATTGGAGAGTTCTGTGAACAAATAAAATTGTGACATGAGATAAGATTTGCACACTAACAATTCATGTCTATGACTCAGGTGATACATGTATGAACAAGATAAGATGCGATATTAATTCGGTTATCGGTTAATACGACGCTTGAATGCTGCTAATGTTTTGTTTCTGTGCTAATCTCTTGATTATCTATTTCCTTAAGACTGAGAATTGTTTGATGTATCGCAATCGAAGATTTCTTAGAATTTCTTGATCAATTGTATGTGATACAATATGACGACATTTGTAAAGAATTCCTTTTTTACACAATTGATTTGAATATTTTTCTCGATTCATGATGACATCAGAATATCCATTAAGTTACACTGTAAAAAAAGATTGTAAATTGAATGTACTTATGTATATGAAATTTACAAATTTTGTGCATGAAACTGTGATTCATGTACCGAGTGCAGTAATTTTACAAATCTATCGTGAAATTAATGTACCTGCATTGGAATTTGAGAGAAATTCATTGTAAATATACAAAACTTGATCAGTAACTGTATAATTATGTGACAAGTTTTTGAAAATTCCTGCACTGCAGTCGATTTTTGTAGAAAAATCACCTAACTTTACGAATATCTTGTAACTTAGATTTCAAACACCCACACTGTAAAAAAAGACTTGAAATTTAATGTACTTATGCTGATGAAATTTAAATAATTGTACTTGAAACTGTGATTCAAGTACTGGGTGCTGTAAATTTCCATTTCGTTTCCGAAATTAATGTACCTAACTGTAAATTTAAGCAATATTTATTGTGAATTTACAAATCTTGAAACACGTATACAATGTTCTGTATTCGTGTTCTGCTACTGTAAAAAAAAGTTGATAATACGCTGTTAAAAATGTCGGTAACAGTAAAAAATGAATATGTCAATGATAAGTACGATTAAGAAAATAATATATGTATAACTTTTATGCCATTTTGATATCCAAAACTACTAAGTCGTTGATAGCGTAGTTAGTAGCGTTCGTGCGTTGTTAGGTACTTAGACAGGTAGGTCGTAGGTTCAAACCCCGGGGTAGACGAAAAATTTTCTTTGGCAAAAACCCATACCCGACAATTTCTAATGATGTAAAATGTCTAAAAAAATAATGCTTGAGTAATAGTTCTATTTTCTTTTTATTGTTTTTAAACCCATTTTGAATTTCCAACATATATGTGATTGAATTTTAAGGTACCGTTTTGCAATAAAAGATCTATGACGTACATTAATTTTATGTACCATAATCAGAAATATTTGACGCGGTACACTAAATTTCAAATTCAAAGTCACTGCTATTTCAATAAAATTCAAATTATTTTCATGTGTCCTAAATTTGAATTTTCAACACATTGGTGCTTGAAATTTAAGAGACAGTTAGCGAATAAAAACTTCCGGTCCCGGTACTTTATTTTCAAGTAGATTTTTTTTACAGTGTAAAATAGGATGCAAAATAGCACCTTGCACATTGCGATCAGAGAAAATTTTGGTATTAGTAGCTATGAAGACATCTATTCATTTTAAGATCGTATAATTTCATTTTACAGCTGCTACACCTATCGAATAGTTACTACAACTGAAAAGTTGTTACCATAACTGTTTTTATAGTTGCGGTGACTATGAAAAACGTAACTTTGTCGGTCATTGTTATCTTCCGCCTTTTATAAAGTTGCGGCTTTGAGGGAGTTTGTTTATCTTTTTTGGCTTCACTGTCAAATTTGGTACGGAATTTTTTTTTTTAAATTAATTTTGATGAAAAGGTACATTTGCGAGTGGAAACATTCACGAATAGTCAGACACACATCTTCGTAACTACCTTACAAATAGTTATTAGTGTTAGGCTCATTCAGAGTCGATATGATGTCAAGTTTGGAATTAAATCCAAATCTGAATCCTCTTTTTGTACGAAAATTAGATAAAACATTTTCGATGTCAACATTTTGATAATGGTATCAAAATGCTCACTAAGTAAAACAAGGATGGAAAATGGAAGCTTGCACATTGGGTCCTCGTTATTTATCATTTTTCACGAAGGTATGTTTATGAGAATTTATGTTAGTCGATTTTGGCTTTGTTGATAGTATTATGGATGGTCCGTAGCATCGAATCTGCAAAATTATGGTTTTAGCGAAGCGACGCTTCTGAGAATTGACAATTGATTAAAAAATCAATCGTTATATATTTTTATCCTATCGATTGATTTCATATTATCTCAAGTAACTGTCTTAGTTATCGAGATATTGCCAGTAGTTTATTTCTGGGTATGAGTACTTTTTCTTATCTGATCTACATCTGATTTTCTAATAGTTACGGAATCGTTATCTCGGCAAGATCGATTTGTGGAATAAGCGATTATTTGGCGTTTATCCGTTCATTTTTTTTTGGTACGATTACTAAAGTCTATCTAAACATAAAAAAATTCCTAATGTGTCTTATGCCAACATATGGCATTTTTGAATGGGTTCTGCATATAGCAATATAGATTATATAAATTGAGAGTAACATTAAAAACGTATGAATAAGTAAAAAAGATATTTAAAAAAAAGTAGCTGTATCGACGAATTGATATAATGCCTCATATGCCAAATTTTTCTATCCTATTTATTCGGGATAAACGGTTTTGAAAATGATATATAAAGTAATTGTATAAGCAGGAATGTGAAAAAATGCAGTCTAAGATGAGTGTAGAGTAAAAATAATGCTTGTTGGTTACAAAATTGCGCATTAGATTTTTTTATTATAATCTAGATATAATTTATCCTTTAATATTGCTACAATTTTTAGTTATTCTACAGAAGTTGAAACAAACTTTCTACGAGAGAGAAGTTACGAAAAGTACTGTCATATATTCACGTACTTATCGCCCAAAGATATAATCTTTTTTTTTCTCGTTTACCCTGTATGACATTAAAACGGTGATTGGTTGCAAACAAAGTTTTGAAGGAGCTTCAGAATTGAACAGTAGAATCAGCAGCACTGGCGAGTCTTTTGATATATATACCGAAGCTGGGCATTCACTGTAAATGGATCTTCTTTCGACCTAGTAACTTGTAGTCACGAAAATCAACCGGATTTATTAACTTTATCGCTGGCGAGCATCCGGAGAATACTCTCATCCTGATGCTTAATGAAACCATGGACTTGAAAAACAGTTAAAGTCAACATAACGCAGTAAAAAGAGAAAAAAAAAAAAATCTTTCTGTGTTTCTAAATTTACAGAAGATTCAGACGTCAGTTCAGATTTTATGAACAATATTGTCAGTGTCACTTATTGATGCTGAGCAGATAAAAAGCTTGCAAAATGAATGAAAAGCTTTTTTATTTAAATTTAATCTGTTTCACCGTGACGATTTTTTTAAACAGGACTCAGTTGCCTAAAAAAAGTCATAAGAAAAGTTCTGTGAATGACATACTTCTTTTAAATAAGTATGTAAAGACATACAGTGCACCACAATAGTGTGAGGCAAAGAGTGAAGTTTTTCACTTGTTGTAACTTTTGGATCAAACCAGTGAACAAACTTAAGTGGTCGATGTCTCATTTTATCTGTCGAAGCATGCATTCTAGATTGAATATAGGAATTTTAACTTTAAGTCTTTATGACAAAGCCATGATTTTGAATGTGAAAATTAATTTTTCTCTATTAAAAAACAACTAAACAATTCGTTACAATGAAATAAGACATCGAATAATTAAATTGGGTCACCGGTTTGATCTGAAAGCTACGTCAAATGAAAATTTTTTACTTCTGACCTCACACCTTTTTTGTGCGCTGTACATCTTTATAATATTGCAGAATTGTAATGCCTGCTGTTTGTATCATGAAGCTTGAATGTAATATTTTTTTCAACCCCCGAACAGTTATATGTATGCAACCGGCAATAATAATTTCCAGGCAGGACTTCGGTCAATGGCCAATTGGCCTCCAGGAAAAATATAAACCGAAAAAGCTAACTAATTAATTTGATTGTTTGAATAAAAAATTTTGCAACGAATTGCGAGTCTTTGAATATATTCCAATGCTGGCCATTTACAGAAACGAATCCTCTTTCGGCCTTGTGATTTATAGGCATGATAATCTACCGGATTTAATAACTCCATCGCTGGCAAACACCCGGATAATATCCTCAGTCTGTTTTTTGATGTCTTTTTTATGCCTCGGCGGGTACAAGATAGGAAATCCACGAGTCTTGAATTCTTCACGCTTACATATATGTATACTTCACGTATCGAGCTTTTCCACTCTAGTTGGTGGCGCTAGAGACTTCCTCGAGCCTTGCAGCTTACGGCGAGAGACAGAAGAGAGAGGCTCAATGGGAGTGCGCGGAAAGGAAAAAAAAAAAGGAAAAATATGACTGGGAGATTTCCATTCCACACTGAGCCGATCTAACTACCGTTCTCACGTTTATTCTACTTTTGAGAGGGGACTGGATGGAGCAAGGGAAGGTATTGAAAAGGCGCGCGGGGAAAGCATCCAGACAGAAATATACTTATATTAAATCCCATGGTTTATTTACATCCACCTTTAGACACGTATGCGACATTGAATTTTCTGCTATTAATATCTATTATGTCTATCTGCTTATGGAAAGATACTTCACTACATTTTATTATATTTATTTAAGTACTGCATACTTGTTGACACTTAGGTTATATTAGATTGCAAAATTCGTATCAAATGTAGTTACTTATGTTTGAGGATGGTTATCTATTCAATGATAAAGTAATTGAAACTGTTTTTCGAAGTAAACTATGAATATTGAAAAAGTTGCGGAAATCGTCTTGAAAACACAACAGAAAATTTGATAAATTTGACCCTGAAATTAACGTTCTATTTAACTCAATTTAATAATATTAAAACATGAATTTTAGGGTAAAATTCTAAAAAATAAAAGTGTTTGTCTTCGCTGATACGCCCCACGTTCTGAAATGCATTCGGAAGCGACTCTACAACAAGAGGAAATTGCGGGTAATATTTCCACTTTAATACAAACAAAAAATGCATGTTAATTACTATCATTTGTGTAGTATGAATCAGAAAGAAATCGAATTATGAGAAAGAATTATTCTTAAAAACGTACCCCGAAGTGTTAGCTCTGTTGAAAAACAAATCTAAAACTAAAGTTAATTCGGTTAGTGAGAGTATGTTAGAGTATATTATATATTATACGTATCTTCAAGATGACTTTAAACATTGGGCTGCAGTCTGAAATATAAAAGAATCAAGTTATCATAACGAATAAAAATTTATTGAAAAAGTAACCCTGAATTGTTAACCTTGTTAAAAAATCTATAACAAAAAAAATGATTTAATGATAGTATATTACACCTACTTTCAAGTTGATTTTAAACATTAGAATGGAATCCGAAATAGAATTAAAATCAAATTGTCATAAGAAATGAAAATATATTCAAACACTTACCCTTAATTGTTAGCCTTGTTAAAAAAAATCTATAATAAAAAAAAATTGAGTCAATGATAGTGTATTGTATACTTTCCTTTAAGATGATTTTTAGCATTGCGATGCTATTTGAAACAGGAAGAAATCAAATTATCCTAAAGATTAAAAATATATTGAAAAACTTACCTGAATTGGTCACGTTAATTACTATAATGTTCGTAATTGAACTATTGTATGTTCACAGATGAACTCAACGGATGCTCCAATTTGTTGGGACTTTTTAAAATCGTTGTACGATCTTGACACAGCTCACCCAGGACATGCGAGGGCCTGCCCAAAAATTACTCAAAGGCAGGTCACACTAGACAACACTTCGAAAATGCGTGTTCGACTAGCAACTCAAATCTTCAGTGACTCTGTAGCCAAAGGTTTGGCCTTGTATTCTTCTGACAAATATCCGAGTCTCAGTGGGAGCGAAAAAACGATCGAGTTTGGCACTTGGATGAACGCGTTGTTCCATGCGCTAAATCGCAAAACTCCCAACCAGGGTCTAACTCCAGAGACTGATGATATTAAGGTGTTGGAAAAATCACTTCAATTACTGAATGACTGGGAAAGTGCCATGAGAAAAGGCGAGATCACGGCAGATGAGTTTTTTACTCCAGAGACTTCGAAAGGATAGCGTATATCTTCACAATCAAGCATGGACATGTGCCGATATCTCATCGAGAAATTCGATTTCCGGTATCTCCTAACGGGTAAAGTTAATCAGGACAATTTGGGGAAATTCTTTGGCACGATCCGGCAAGCCGCAGGGTGCAATGACCATCCGAACAGCCTCCCATCCTGCAACCATACAAGGTCTTATCGATATATAGTGTAAACGAGCCAGTGGATGGACGGAGACCAGTAAATGGACACTGTCCATAAGAGAACGTGCGTAAAAGCGTCCATTTACTGGGTTTTTTCGTCTGCTTAACTGTCTATTCACTGGTCAGCTTACCCTCCGTGTTATAAAGCCTCTTAAATTTGGAAACTGTACGGTAGCCGACGCGCTAACTCCTCATATTTCAGTGTCTCTTCGCGAACTGAAGGGAATCTACGGCAATAAAATCGGAATCTAAAATTGCTGAATATCAACGAAAGATCCGGGAAAAACTGGACGGAGTCCTGAGACACCACGATTGGGAGGCAGATGAAGTTATTGAGGACAGTCCCGATCATGATTATACCCTTTCCTTTAGACTTTAGACTGCATTATTTACTACGCGACAGGTTTTTAATTTTAACCCATACTTATATTTCAAATTGCTTCATGTAACCTTAACAACACGTAAGTATGTTTCTACTAACACTAACGCTTTTTCATCTATCGCTCTGGCATCTAACGCTTATTACTTTTATATGTTTATAGATTGTTGAAAACTGTATGGCACTTCGTAAAAAGGTTTCAATAAAAATTGAACTTTATTCCTTAACTCTATTAATTGGATTTCACAGGTTACTTGTGCAAGCAGGTGCTTAAATCTTATCAACGCCGCGCTACGTGTGAACGGGCTCTGGTCGAGTCGCCTTGTATGTCTTCAGTGTCGCAATTTGTTGACATGAAATCTAGAGGTGGACTGATTCATGCTAATTCACGCTTTTTTTAAATCTCGTTTGGCATGTTGAAACTTGCTTCGTAAAAAATGCGTCGCGTTCCGAAGTTTTTGAGCTTACTCTTGAAGAAGTTTTATCTTCTTATGATTTCACGTTCCCATGTACAGAACACGCATCCCACATTTTATCATATGCAATTGTATATCATATTCGTTTAAGGATGCGCCAAAATGCACATCAACAAAATCTGCAAATGACAAAAAAATTCGTAGTCAAAAAGAAATTGTCGAAATTGACAAATAAATAAAAGGACCGCAATTGTTCTCAGAACCATATACTCGTTTTCTTTCTTTCACCATCCCTAATTCTACAATCCTAAAGACGCAGAATATCTTTCAAAGATGTATGTTTATCATTATGAGTATCAGTATTTTGATATGCAAGTCTCAAAGATAAAGTTTTTCACCAAAACAACTTTCTCTATGAGGATTCAAAATTACGACCATCGTATATGTTTTTTAAGTCTCATTTTAAAAACAAAGAAAAATTATCAACGGGAATCGATTGCATGATATTACGGCATACCAAGTAAAAATATTGAGCGACGATTCTATAAAAATTATATATAACGATTTTCATAAAAGTTATATGGAAAAGTGGGCGTATGAAAACGTTATACATTTTATTTAGTCCATGTATTTAGAAAATACATTTTTGAACGACTATATGACGTATGTTTATGAATACAAAGATATATATTCTATATTGTTTATGTAATAATATGTGAACATTGTTTCGAACTGCTACGTATATAATGATATAATACGTATATAATATATACATAATCCACACAAAAACTATATATACACTATCAAATATATGAAGTTTCCATAAGTCCACTTCCGTACACAGCTTCTATAAAAATTGTTATATATAATTTTAATATATTTTGACTTGGGATTATAAGCAACTTTATTAAAAAAATGGGCTTTGGGCGAATCGCCTGCGCACGCGCTGCGTCTGAGAAAGACACAGATGAGAACTGTTTCTATCTTTGTCGCATACCCCTGCATACAAGTGGCGACGTGCCGTAGCGAAATTGGTGACTAAAACCTTTAGCACGTAAGCGGGATTACCCCTACCACTGAAAATCGCGCTCGTTGCAAGACCTGTATGTAAGACTGTGCATGGGATTTACCAACAATGTTTTAGGTTACTTGAACATAGAATTTCTTTCATTCAAGCAACAACAGCACAACCGAATTTCTTTTATTCCGCATAAGAATATACACATTGTTTTTCGGAATGATTTAGTTCATTTGCATTAGATATTTCATCGGAAATATCACATGATTCAACCAAATCACAAACATATTGAAACGTATTTTCGGATTAAGTTTAACAAAATATTTTGTAAAAAAAAATCAGACAACCGTCCGTTAGATACAACCAAAATAAGCATTTATTCGAATTAACCAACAAAATCCAAGAGAACTAAATTCATATCTATTATTTCAACTAAGCGTGATAATCAACCCGGGTCTGAGAGTGAACATTCACTGTAAAAAAATCTACTTGAAATTTGTTCGGCATGTACTGGAAGTTTATGCATGAACTGGTATACTAAATTCACTGTACAAGTTTGATGTCAAATTTATCTTTGGTATGGTAATTTTTATAATTTACTTCAATTTTACTATAAAAGTTCTTCAAATTTTTTAATTCAATTTACTTTTATTGCGAAAGATCTTTAATTTGAAATCACAATTTTACGTTGAATTTAATATACGAATTCAAGTATGCATAAAAACTTGCAGTCTTTTCTGACGGTGTTGTTCAATTTGTTGTTTCAACTAAAATTTATTCAATTCAAAAAAATGTTTGGTGACTTAACAAAATCTGCAACCAACAAAACGCATTTAGTTAAATCAACTGAATTTTATTCTTAGTGTCCTATATTATAGTAAAATTATCCACGAATAAATCGATCTAGACGTAAATTCATATCAGAGTCATAATTGCTAACCAAGCAAATTATATTTTTCCCAGTACTCGATAAAAAATTACCACGCGTGTCATATTCATCCACGATTATAAAGTGCTGAACAATATGCGGAAGAACGGATCGTAATTTTCGAATTGCCATGGTTAGCGGAAAATTCGGTTGAAGTTTCGCTTGGGTTTTGTTTGTAAGCGAAGGCGGACAGGCGAAGCGAGCAGATAACCAGGTGAACGGACGGCAGTAACCTGCCCCAGGAAGAGCAGGATATTCCACGCGGAATTATTCATGTGGCCGAGGTTCGCGCGCTGCTACGTAGTTTCAAGTCTCGCATTAGTAAAAGCGTTCATTTTCCGACACACGAGAAGCAACGGAAGCGCTTCCCCCATACCATCGGGGCTTTTCTCTGACAATCTGCTGCACAACGTCTATTCGTT
The DNA here is from genome assembly GCA_949699805.1 of Tromatobia lineatoria. Lineage (NCBI taxonomy): Eukaryota > Metazoa > Arthropoda > Insecta > Hymenoptera > Ichneumonidae > Tromatobia > Tromatobia lineatoria. The sequence goes on along the minus strand of OX453036.1, from coordinate 3,501,135 downwards.
GTGTAGCAGTTTGAAATTCTCCGAGTCACAACTACGAAATGCGACGACGGCGAAGCCACATAAGTTTGCTCGAGTTTAACAGATGTGCGAAAATGTCACGTACTTATAGAGCGCATACAAAGGGTGACAAATTTTCCAAACATAACGCGGGTCGAGTATGAGACTACAACGACTCTTCCGATTGTCCCCCGTTTTTGTTCTATTTTTCAACTGTTCTCTTCTTTCTTGTTCGCGGTTTTCTATTATGGAAAAGTATTCAACTTTTTATTCATTTGATAATTAAAGGTTATATCATGTATTCCATAGGGATTTACATACTTTTTAGAAAAAATTTCCATAATTAGGTGGTTTGTAGCAACTACTTTATCGGACGTCCTATGGATGTTTACCAGTTTCATAAACTATCGATTTGAAAAATACTGAAAATTTGTATACTGTAGTAAGAAGAGAAAGAAGAATAGAAAATCTTTCTGTGATTAAGAATTCACAGAAGACTTAGATGTTAGTGTCGATTTTGTGGAAAATATTGTTAGTTTTACTCATAGATCTTCGGCGTAAAAAATGCATCGAAAATGAATGAAACTCTTTTTTTTTTTAAATTGAGTCTATTTTACGTGGCGATTATTTTGAGTCCAATTGAAATAAATGACCTGCGCATCTTTTGAAGGTACGTAATTGAAAACGCTTGTTGTGGACAAAAGAATCTAGCGACAAAATGCGCAAATTGTGTTATCAACGTCGATGACATATTACGTTGATAACATAACATAAACCATTGATAAAGAAAATCATTATTGAAAGCTGATGCGATAATATTTTTATCTATTCTTTGAACTTGAAGTAGAAAGAGCCGTATTCTTTTAAAACAATGGATTAAAAAATCTGAGTGTTGAACAAAATTGGTTCAGTTGACGCAGAATAGCTCATACATGTAAACGAGAAAAAAGCATCATGCCATCACCGGGGACGTTAAAACATGCCCTCTTCGCGCATATTTATGTTCGACACACATTGTTTAGTTTTAAAGTGAATTTTCCGCATATTTCTTGTGTTTGATAAGTCGCGTCAGCGCAAATGTGCAGAATTTTTGCGTTTTTTTTTCTCCTGGCGTTGGTTCTATCCTTCAAATAACGTTATATGCATTGTCAGCGGTTGAAAATACATAGAATATGACAATACATAGATTATGTGACAAATCGGAACAGGGATGCTCAATGTTTTTTTGCGTTTTTTTCGCTGATTATTGACCTTAGAACTAGACGGTCGTTTAATAGGATAGAAAGAATCTTAATGTTGCAATTGAGTCCATATGCGTGCATCGGAATAACTTTATTTTTCAGCTGAAACAAACATTTTTCGGAGGACCGATAGACATTTTTAGCTTTTTAAATTTCGTCGGATTCCAGCGTATGCCTTGCGGCTTTTATTTTTTCTCTCCTCTTTATTTACCTTAAATTCTTGTAGTTGATGTAGAACTGGATTTTTTTTAATAGTCAATAAAATCTTGGTTTTCTTTAAGGGAGCCAAGATAGTCATCCCAAAACAGTCATAAGACAAAAATGCTGCAGATGATACCCATCATTCAAAAAATCTAACTTTTAAGCCTCATTGAGTATATACCAAGCATTGCAATTCTGCAACTTTGCAACGGTATACGGCGCGCTAAAATGGTGTGCAGTAAAAAATGAACTTTTAACTTGTTACTTGGAGATTTTTCAGACTTTCAGACCAAACCGGTAAACAAATTTTAGTGTTCGACATTCTAGGATGAGTGTAGGCATTTTTATTTGAGGTCTTATCGACAAAGCTATGACTTTAAATGTGAGAAGAATTTTTTTAAAAATAGAAACCTGACTAAGAATTGGTTACAGTAAATCCAATTTCCACTGTATCAAGGATTGTTACACTCATTATAGAATGCACTCTTTGACAGGTGAAACAAGTCATCGAACACTGGAATTTGTTTGCAGTCTTGGTCTGAAAGCTGCGATAGGTTGAAATTTTACTTTTTACCCCCCCACGAGGTTTTTCCGAAAATTGCAGCATGAAAATGGTTGGCATGTTCTTAATGAGGTTAAGATGTAAGGATTTCGTAAAGAACGGTTTTGTCTACGGAATTTTTGTTTATCTTTTTTATCAAGTGACTCAGGCTCTTTAAGGGGATGCGGGAGTAGATTTTATCACCGACTAATCGGTAAAAACGCGCTTTTCGTAGATATCATTATTCTCAGTTAATACGATACACCCATGCACAAAATTGTACACGATGGTAATATCAATGTATACGAATGGACGTTTATTCAAATATTGGATGATAACCGACAATAAATAGAAAAAAAGTATCTGTTCTAAACATCCCGAAATCAAAATGGCCACCAGGGTTTGACAGCATCACCTGATTGGTAAGATATAAAAGATTCTGGAACTTACATGCGTTGAACTCGAATGTACGTCCACTCTTTAGCATGTTTTTGCATAATTCGTGAGCGTCGAAACAATAATTACACGAAACTTGCAACTACGTTTACGCGGTCTGCCCGCTTGAAAAGGTTTTTTGTCCGATTGAACTGCGTAGACGTAGTTACAGTTTGTACATAGTTAATTGATGTTTCGACGTTCGTAGATTACGCAGAAAACGCCAAAGAATAGACGTGCAATTGAGTTCAACGAATTTGATTCCTATAAATGTTTATATAGTACGAAAGAGTTGGTGTTAACAGTTCGAGCGGCCATATTGAATTTTTTGTAGTTTTACAATGTTACGATTTTCTTTGTTTTCCAAGCGTTTTCACTCAAAACTGGGGTGGATACAAATGAGCCTATCCTGATATTTTAACCCTGTGCAATTTGAGACAATAATAGCGTAGTTTGTAAACTACGAAGTCGTACTTTTTTATCGACCACAGTCGGTAAGAAAATCCAGTCTTGCATCCCCTTAACGGACTACAACTGCCTAAGGGCCCGAAAAAGGTGGAAGTTTGTTTGTTTTATTCAAGAATGTATTGGTCGGCCTAAAATGATTGGTTGTATTGATTCGTGAAACTAAAACAATTTTTTTATTGGAAAAAAATGATCCTAAAAAAACATGTAGCCGTCGGCCGATGACGAAGTTTGTTTACTGTTGGTCATCATATCTCAAAAGCCGCGCGATATATCATTTTTTAGTTTACGGAAAATGCACCGCAAAACACTCGGAGTTTGCTGACAATCTCAGTTTTCTTAAATCGATAATTATTTTTTGATAATTTGGTAAAGTCGATTAATTTTTCATATGGATATTTCATGTTTGAGTTATGATTCATCGCAATTTTGTAAAAAAAAAAATCATTTTTAAAGATTGGCCATCTTCAACAACTGGTAGTTGTTCTTGACTTCAATAAACCGTTTTGTTTTTTTATTTGCGATGCACCGTTTTAGCTGAAAACCGACCACCGCGAAACGTCTCGAAAAAAATTGCATCATCGTCCGACGGCCCTACCTTTTTTGTTACACATGTCTCGATATTTTTTTTCCCTATAAAAAGAACATCGTTTAAGTTCAATAAATCTTTCGAAACATTTTTTTTAAATTGACCATTACTTGTTATACAAAAAAAATAATCAAATAGGAACCTTTCTTCGAGCCCCTAAGGCCTTTAAGCCAGTCTGCATAAAAAATAACTTTATCAACCAAGTGAATAAATCCATGAATATCATCCGTACGATGCAATGTCGTTGAAAGAGAAATTCTATTGCTGCCCAGAACCTAGAGTTGGGAAAACCGTTTTAACTTTGTAACGTTTCAATCTCTATAGCTATGATGGAGGGTGACTCGTTATGCTTGCTAATGTCACATCATTCACGATATGACATTAACGCCAGGGGCAGACAACAAATTGTCGGTTACACCGTCCCAATTTTTTTCGTGTTTCATCACTGGCCATCGCTTTGACTGTAGGCAACAAAACTCATAAACACAATTATACACAAACACGCGAATATCCAAATACCCATATAAGCTCTTCAAATTTGAACGTGATTTACGTTGAATATGATGCAGTACCATCGATAATTATCAATATGATACATTTCTGTGCGTCAATATTCTAATATCCTATACATCAAATTAGACCCTGACAACAGCCCCCCCAGGGCACAGTATTCCGGAGGTTCCCCGTAAACTACGTGCGAACATCCGGTTCTAATATTGGCGAAAGCGCGATGGTCTACACGTCCAATCGAAACTGGAACGATCGTTCACGATGTATATATATTTCCGCTCGTTAACCTAGCACTCGGAAGTCATCCATCAAATTTCGCTTTTTTCAATTTCTTTCATTTTATAGAATTCTATTGAGGAACCTATGAAATATTTAGTAAATGTATATTTTTTCTGTCGGATTTTTAAATTGTTACGTCCCACTCTTTCTTTAGCTACACTTTCACGTAGCTTTTATGTTCAGTATTCTTCAGATTTTCCAAATGAAGAATTATACAGAAAAGTCACGCCACCGGACAAGATATTTCAAATTTCTGTCGACTAATACGCGTTCGCGATCCGCTTTTTTTTGCAAATGGAGCAATTAAAAACCCGCCTTGTAACAGCCGAATTTCGTCAGCCTTAGCTCAACATCCAAAAGACTCACAAGTCTACTGCATTACTTTCAACAATTAACTTCAACGCGAAATACCTTAAAATTATATCGAGTCTTCCACTTCATCAATTCTACTGCAATCGCTTTATTATCTGTTTTAATACACAAAGTTCACGTCACCGTTTGTATTTCTATTATATTGAACCCGTATTCGGTAATATCTGCGATTAATCGTACTCCGAATTTGAATTTCAATTCTTAATCGGTAAACTTATCACAATTTACTGTTTCATTAGATGTTATTCTATATATCTGTATCTCTTACGACCTCTGAGGCGCCGCGTCCACGTTTCTCGTTTTACCTCTGAGTCGCCGCGGAGACGTCGACGTTACAAATAGACCTGTGAGACGTAACACGAATCATTGAAATTATATTAGCAGCTTCAAAATCAGCGAGACGTTGACGACTCGATAAACTTCAAAAATTTGTGAAAGACGTTTTATTCGATTCCAACAAATCTGCAAAGTTAGGATTATCGAAGTGCGAGGTTTTCCATTGGCCAGGTATTCAATTTTCTTGTTACTTATAAAGGAGCTCGACTGCACGAAATAAATGCTACCAATATCACTACAATACATCCATTATTGAGCCGGTCAAATGATTACAAAAAAATAAATAAAAAGTGTAGGCATATATATTCAAAACTCAAAGAACGATGAGATGTTATTCGACGTTTTGAAACCTAATCAATTACGAAAAATTACAACCGTGCAGCGGACACGCTATCCCATTTTTAAGTGTTATTTTTATTCGATGTTTACGGTCGCATCAACAGCATTGGTTATTACTGACCATTGTACAATACTAAAACAACTACAATTAGAAATAATTCAACAGTTCATTGTCACATCGTCGATGATTTCGGGCACTTTACAAAATTCAATAACTTTTTCACCCATTTTAACGGTGTTGAGACAGTCCCTTAAAGTCGGTGGTAGTCTTAAGGTTTCGCGGTTCTTTTGGTATTTTGGGCAATCTATTTTCAAGTGTTAAAATGAGAGATCTTTGATGCAGTTGTCACGTCTTGGTTCTGGTGAATGGATGAAGAGTTTACTGTGTGTTAAGCTCGTATGTCCAATTCGTAACTTCTGTATGACAAATTGTTCCTCCTTTTTATGTCTGGTATGTTTTCAAAGACGTCTGATCTCGTAAAATGGAGCTTAGTTAATTCGTTGGTGGTCCATTTCTTGTTCTATGTTTTCATACAGCTTTGACTGTTGCGGTTTTGAAGTCACGACTTGGTATTGGAACGTTTGAGGTATCGTTTAGGCCCATGGTTGTGGCATTTTTTGCTGTCCGATCTGCTTAGTCATTACCCTCAATTCCCTCGTGACGCTATTCCATTGTTTTGAAGCATTCTATTAATTTCAGTGCAAATTTGCATTTTTTTACCAGTGTACGAATGGAATTTAATTCTTTTGAACGCCATTCTGATGAATTGATCCCTACTAAAAAGGAATGTGACATTTTTTTACAGAACAACCAAAATATTCCATTGAACATCGCAACGCACTGTTTTTTCTTCGATTTTTTGAAGGACCAGTATTAACGTGCTCGCTTCGTCGCATTCTTTTCCTTTCGTTTGTCTCTCTTATGACTAAACATTATATTCGCATGTATACGATTCGTGACTTTATGTGACTCTTTATTTGCTTCAGTGGTTGGATAATATCGACTTTCGATGTGCCATGTTTTTTTTACGACGAAAAATGCAAAAGAGAGAAGAAAATCTGTTTTCGGAAAACATGTCTTCTATTTCACAATCGCGAAAATACACCAATTAAAAAAGCGCGCCACTATTGATGGGTTATAACAGTCTGAAGTTGATTTTATGTCAAAGCCATCGACACCACGATCCCCTACCAGAATGCGAGAAAGGGGGCTTCAGTTTTCAATATTTCGACTATCGATGTGCCATGTCTTTTGGAAGAAATGATTATGGTTTACTCCGATGTTCTAACAACAAGATGTTGATGGGGCAATCCACCTCGTTTCGACCAGGATTTGACCTTGCCCTCTGATGTGGCTCGTAATTTTTTGCGTAGTTAGTTGGACCCGCAAATGCACCAGATTTCCTTTATTTCTGTTGCATTTTTTCAACCATCAGGTTATGGGCCCAGTGCGTGAATATCAACCTTTTGTCAAATGAGTGGTTCGTGAGCGTCGGTGTTCGGAATATTCGTCAAGACACGTAGTAAACGAGAATGGCTCTCACAAGTACGGTGACTTCGTCGCGTATGGAGTTGTTGTCGAAGGATAATTACGACACTTGGAAAATGGAAGTCAAAGCGTTGCTGATCAAGAGCGATGCCCGGGGATTCGTTAGTGGGGAAAAGGAGAGAGCATCATCTGCAGAAGCGGCCAGCATTTGGGATCTTGCTCTGATCGAAAAGCGCGGTTGGACTTTTGTCAATTAGCCCGTCTGAATTGAAACGAGTGCGAAATTGTGAGAAACGTGGCTACAATTCGAATCGGTAAATGCATGAAAAGGCCCGGCGAAGAGGCAACGTTGTTAAAACGTTTGATTCTCCAACGGATGCATAAAGGTGAAGACGTGCGTGTGCATATAGCGAACTTTTTCGACGCTGACAATCAACTCGGTGATATGGACGTTTACAATAATGAGTTTTGAGAATTTTCGGTGCGCGATAAAAGCGCGTGATTCATTGCCAAATGCCAAGACGTTGAAGGTGAAGATTCTAGAAGAATATGATTCAAGACGACAGAGTAGCTCGTTCAAGGTGCGAAAATACAAATACAAGGTGCGAAGGTTGCGGGTTGCCGAGGCTTAAACCCGGCGTATGCTAAGACCAAAAAAAAGTGTAAACATGCCGAAGCGGAGCGAGCAAAAGTTTCAATATAGGTGTTTTAAGTGCCGTGAGCTAGGACATAAGGCAGCTGACTGTAATATGACGAAGCCGGCTACGAATGTTTTTGACAATGATTCCGATGATTGCCCAGTGGCGTTTAGTGCTGAAGCAGAAATCTGTACAGTGTTCGACGAAGTAGAAAGCGGTTTCCAAGCAAGTACGGGTAAAGTCAACAAGGACTTGATACTCGACAAGAAGCGGATGTACGGTGCATATGTTTGGAGATCGAATGTCGATGGTCGAGGCAAATTCTAACGAGAATTTCGACAACAAATAAAGGAAGGAAAAGGTCAGTCGAGATACGTTATTTATTCCCGATCTCAGAACAAACCTAGTTTCAGTTGCCAAAATTCCCGATCACGGTCACGAGGTGACTTTCCGTGAAACAGATGCCGTAGTTATCGACAAAGAGGGAAGGAGGATGATAAATGCGACCTGCGTGGGAGACCTGTATTACATTCGAATGTACTACGAAGCGAAGATGGCGGCGATTGCCGAGAAATCCGAGATTTGGCGATGGTACGAGCGCTTTGGTCATCTAAATAGAAAAGATTTGATGAGCGTCATCCCGGAACAATTGTGTAAGGAAGAAAAAGTCACGGAACAATTGCAAAATTGTCAAATTTGTGCTGAGGAAAAAATGACTGCGTCTCGGTTCGGAAAAGGGAGTCCGCCGTGCAAGAAACTTCTAACTCATTGCCCTGTCTAGCCTAACAGGCAGGGCTAGACAGCGTTGGACAGAGTTAGGCGGAGAGGATTTGAGTAATATTGTATACATATTAAAAAAGTGATGGGCACTGGATTCCTGCTCCATTGCCCATAGAAAAATAGTAGAAGCGATAGCACTGCTCCATTATCCATTAAAAAACTTATGGCAGCTGTAACGCTGGTCCATTCAACATTAAAAAAGTAATGGTAGCTGTATCGCTGCTCCAATAAACACTTTTTTTTTAAATGGGTGATGGATGGATGCTTATGTAAATTAAACATTTAAAAAAATGGGTGCTGGATCTATGTTCCAGTAAACATTGAAAAAATAATGGGTGTTCGATCTATGTTCCATTAAACATTAAAAAAAAATGGGTGCTGGTTCTCTGTTCGATTACTCATTTAAAACGTAATGGGTAGTCGATCCGAATTCCATTGTCCATTTTTAAAATAATGGGTTGAAAAAACGGTGATGCATTAAGAAATTAATGCATTGCCCCCAACTCTGCCGAGATGTATGTTGCTGCAGTCGGGGATGTCACCAGGGTTCTGGGATGCGACGTCGGCCGCAGTTTGTCACGTAAGAAATCGTTTTCCGACCCTAAGTCTGAAAGGGGAAATTCCATTAGAGGCCTAGACTGACAAGAAGATCGATCCTAATCATCTTCAAGTGTTTGGAAAGAAAGTCTGTATTCTTGACAAAAATATAAATAAAAACGAATTCGCTTCTAGATCCAATGAGGGAACATTCGTCAGGTACTCGTGAAAAATAAAAGGGTACCGTATGTGGCTTCCACAAGAGCGCAGAATCGTGATTTCTCGAGATGTCAAATTCCTTGACAAGTTCAACGAGCCGCAAGAGGACGTTGTATTCGACTTTGAGGAGACAGAGGCGTCGGAACAGCGTGAGGCAGCGAAAGACGAGGTTGACCGATCAACAAAAGGTCAAGCTGCAGAATCCAGAAGATGCAAACGAGGATCGAACCGTTGACCGCGTAGACGAGCGTCGAGTAGTGGAACCCGAGTGCAGGCACCAGCGCGAAGAGGACGGGGAAGACCGCGATTAGAGCGAGTCAGTGGTTCCTGACGTCCGAGAAAAGTGTACAATTCGATAATTGAGAACTAGGATGAAGATATGCCAAAGCTGGACGCGAACGAAATTGACAATGACGTGTTTGCCAAATATGCAGCCGTCGCAGAAGTATCATTCGAAGAGGCGTTGGATAGCGAGGATCAAGACGAGTGGAAAGAGAGCATTCTCTTGGAAGTATGCAGCCTTAGTCAAGAACGAGATGTGGTCGATTGGCAAAAGAGGCGACAATTGCAAAAATGTTGTCGGATGTTGATATGTGCTTACCCATAAACATGATGCGCATGGTTTTACTAAGGAGAAAGCTAGACTTGTGGCAAAAGGGTCCAGTCAACGCTTTGCAATAGACTATTATCGGACGTTTGCTTCGGTAGCGAGACTGGAATCTTTTCGACTTTTGGCGTCACTGTCGATCGAGAAAGGCCTGAAGATTCACCAGCTAAACATCATGACAGCGTTTCTCAATGGAGAATTAAACGAATTTTTTCTTGAAACCTCCGATGCTGCTGAAAGAAATGTTGCAGTGATTAATTTATCGGAAGGACGAAGGAACCAGCGTCAAGGAAAAAGCAGAGGAAATGCTGAGAAGTCTTAAATCAGGAGGCGATGTCTGCCATCTGAAAAAGGAGCTTTATGGTTTGAGAGGAGCAGGACGACAGTGGAATACCAAATTGTGTCGAGAATTGAAAAATTTGGGGATGTCACAATCGACTAGTGAACTGTGCATGTTCCATGCTACACACAAAGGTAGGAGCACAAATTAATTTATGTTGATGATATTTTGATTGCCCCGCAGGATCAAGGATGGGTTGACGAAATAAGAGTACCGACAAATGATAATCCCGACAAATGAATGGTATGGCCAGATTAAAATACCGAAAATTAATCCAAACCAATAATCGTCTGTTATTCGTCGGTTACTGGATTTTAGTAGTCGGACTTTCCAGAACCCCCCCCCCCCCCCCCCCCCCCCCCCACTTTCAATATTTTTTTTTTAAAGCTGCAAAAGGCATGTAGCGACGCACGCGGGAGGGGGGGGGGGGGGAAGGCCCCTCACTGCACAAATAATCTTTTTCATATTGCATGCTGTAATATAACCACCGATAATTGCAAATAACATACGACTGTTTGTCAGAGTAAGTTTGAACAATCTTACAAATACATATTCGGACAATCAATTATATTTTATTCCTATCGGGATTTGAAATGTCAGTATTCTTTTGTCCCATAGAGGAATGTGGATTTGAAAATGTTTGCAGGAAGATCGTCTAGTCTGCCTGTTCCAAAAAAGTATCCGCACTGCGTCTAGTTTTTTGGTTGCGGCTGACTGCTGGTGGAGGGCGCGGTCGAGGCCGAGGCCAACGCTGCCCTTTCGCTGTCTTTCTCCAAGGCTTGCGTGTTTCGGTTCCAGAAGAATCACTCGCCGCCGATCTTCAGTTTCCGGTATCTAATCTTCATGCTTTGGCCTTCTTCTGGAAGTTGTTTGTCTTTGTTTTTTGGCACTCGCGTTAAAAAAAAGAACGCAGAGAAGTGCCTATTAAACCCGCGTTATACCGGATCTAATTAACTTTTTATAGGTCAATGTGAATTAAAATTTAATAAATAAATTTTTTTTTAAATTGCAAATTCCTTAAACATAGTAAAATACATATTTTTGGTGTGATACACACTACATATTATACATCATATCAAATGAAAACGATCAATTTCTCAGCTTTTATCTTTATTTCTCCATTTGTTAAATGAATATGTACATTTTAATTGAAATATCAATTCATAAATATCCCATCAATTTAGAAAATTAGTCAACATAATCTCAACACAACACTCGTAACCATATTGAACACTGACACTTATCTAATTTACAGAATTATGTTTAACACGTATATTTTCATACAATTATTTCGTTGGTCATTTTACACTTGTACTCGTATTTTTTATTTTCGCTCTGTTATCGTTTATAAGTTGTCACCTGTCAAAAACAGACACAGCGGCATCCCGAGACAACTGCAATTACATCCTTACCGACGACAACCCACCACGTTGCCGACGATGACGACGAAGCGCGAAAATTAAAAGCAAAAAAGTAATTCGTATAAAAAGTATACCGCTATACTGATTCACACCATATTCCGTCATAAGCCTCGCCCTACAATATACGTGAACCAAATTGGACTCCGAATCTCATAATTTGCACAAGGTAGCGCACAAGTGATTGAAAAAATATAAATTGTCCAAAGTCTCTCTTTTAGGAAATTGATGGAACAAAAGATCGGAACCATCGTCTTGGTTTTATTTCCGGGCTTGCTCTCTACGCTGTTCGACCGATCGTGTAACACTTGACTGCGTAGTCTGTTCGTTTCCCGGAAATTTGGATCATTCTCGTTTATTACACGGTGAAATTTTTCCGATACGGTGTAGCAAAAATGGCCTTTATGAATAAACTTGAAATTCATTAACGATAAAAAAGCGATGTCTGTTAACATTGAAACCGAAAGCGCAACATGTAAATCATACAGATCGCGACGTTGTGCCTTAAAAATGGCCTGAATGGCCACTTTTTGGGGGGTTAGGGGGGCGGAGACCCGCTGACAAACAACCCGGCGCCCCGCAGGGGCGACCGGGTTGCTTGTTGATTATTTTGTACACCTCGAGTTCCGTCGTAGTTCACTCGTATTCAATGAATATCTTGCGCTGTCCAAGTTTGTGTTTCTGCTTCATGATGTTCTCCGTCCTCCTCATTCAGCGACTGCTGAGCCTGACCGTCACTATGTTGTAGTTGTTCGATTTCTCGCTGGATTCTCTGACGTCGGATACCGCATTAATTACACCAGATTCTTCTTGCATGAAATGCTCCACGTTGTCGATTAGAGATAGTTCTCCTCTGCTGAGCCCTTTAATCACAATATTGTTGTTTACTAGGGCCTTTTGTTGGAACTCTATTTTGATTTTTAGCTTTAGCATTTCCACAATGCTGTTGGTGACTGCAACTGCCGGTTTCTTCTCGAGGCTAGATTCTCTATCTCTGAGAGCTGCGATTTCGACTCGACGATTCGAGTTTTCCCGCTTGGCCTCGACTACCGAGAATCGGTCGTTGAATTGACGTTCGATTACCTTTAGTGAGGCATCAAAGCTAGATTTTGTTCGTACTGCAGAGTTGCTTCGTTGAGTTTGTCCTCGATCTCCTTCATATGACTTCTGTTTTCCATCTTCGTCTCGTTCAATTTTTCCAAAAGGATTTGCATCGAATCCGGTGCAATCGCTGTCCGATTTTGAACAGTCAAATTCTCTTCGTTATTTAGTTCTTCATGTCGATTTGGGCTTTGCGGTGCATCGTTGTCCCCTGTTGTGGCATTTGGGACTGTTGATATGGCAGGGGACTGCGCTTTCTCTGGGGAGTATGCAGTTAGATTGCTTCATTTGAAAGGAGAGTTCACTAACTTTTTTTTTATCATGCCGCTTTCAATTTTAGCCCTTTTTCTCTTGAAGAAATCCTTCAGGCTTCCCGCCGAATCACTCCTGCCTCTCACTTGTAATGCTGCAGCTTTGGATGGTCTGCCAACTTTTCTCTTTACCTCCGCCGTGTTACTCGGATGCGGAGTGCTGAATGTCTCAGCTGCTGCATCTCCTCCGGTTGTGTAGGTCCGCCTTTTACCGACCGTAAGTGGAGTAGTGAGGCAAGCGCCGCCAGCCTTCTGCTTCTTGTCGCGATCTGTTAGGACTGATCCAGTCACGCTCTCTGCTGGGAATTTGTCGCCATCGATTTCTTTGACTTTATCGATCGAGCTCGGCATGCTTGGACAGAGCTCATTAACCTCACTTTCGCCAGAGAACTTTATAATTTTGGCAGGCAAAGACGCTTACCGGGGATATAAACAAGAACTGCATTAATCCGTGGATGCACCGCTACCCGTACTCTCCGCCTGTGTAGGGCTATATGGGTCACCGCTTGTCGTTTCCTGAATTTTCTTAATTAATCACACAGGCCGGTCGAAGCTGAACAGCTCACTTTAAGTCCAGATTGGAACCCCAAAAGCGAACCCAAAAGTGAGAGAGAAAGCGACGAACGTGTAACACATTTAAATACGACCTGGTTAAATACAGCGGAGGGAAATTTATTAACAGATTTAAAAAATGAGTTGAGTCAATAAATTAAAAAATAAAGAAGAAATTGTTAGGTAAGGAAAGGTTGGATTTTTTGACACATGGAGAAGAATAGGCACATGGGGACCAAAATCAGAGTCATGTGACACGATGGCCTACGTGACAAAACGCACGTACCATGTGGCGTACGTGACTAACGTCATGTGAACCACGTGATGACGCCACACCCCCACCAAGCGCCTCGCGTCTACGTGGTTTCGCGCCACTGGTCCCACAACATCACACCATACCCCCACTTAACCTCCTGAGACACTATAAAAAACTCACGCACCGTGAACCAGCTCTCTTTCATTCTAGGCTCGTCACTTGAGGGAGCATTCCGCTGCTTAGCAGCTCTCTAGTCTTGTAAGTCTTAACCTAGACACTGAATAATATCTGTGCCCCACTCATCGCGAGTTGAAGTTGCAATATTAGCGAGTATTAGAACTTAGCCAGGGAAGCTTCACTGGTGTTAGTGCCCCGCGCATTGCGTCGTGGACGTTACTATTCACCTTTGAATAGGTACTTTCCTAAAATACCTGCAACCCAAGTCATTGCGTACTGGCTGGCAGATATTAGAGCATCCTGATATCACAGAGGATCGATTCGATGTTGGTGCCCGCACACAGCATAGAGTTTCATCTATTCAAGACTTTTGTGAACGTGACTGCCAAGATATTATTCATAGCACGATCAAACTAGAAAGTAGGGAATTCTAGCGATCCGAAAACGTGACTGCCAAGGTCATCGGTAACTACTTCGAGGGAATTTTCTCGAATTCGAGAGGTACCGAGAACGTGACTGCCAAGGAAGACTGGACGTAGGGAATTCAATGAGCAACTGGAACGTGACTGCCAAAGCGCGATATTACGGCATTGAATTACATCGGAAGTAGGGAATTCGCAAATACGGACTTGCGATTTGTTTGTATGCACTAACTAGTACCCACACACAAATACTCACGAACATTGCACGTTGTCAACGGTGCCCGCGCACCAAGAGACTAAAGATTCTTCCTAAAATTAATAATCATCGACAAAGCGACTTCCTAGATTAAAGTCCTAGGATTATGATAGCGTCTTGCGGTTGAATCCACTATTCACCAAAATAGAGGCACTATAAGGACTCACTCGTAGGTTAAGACAACCAAAATAGCCCACGAATCCGCAGAGTTAGAAAAAATTTCTTTTTAGTAAATCATTGAAATCACCTTTTGGATATAAGCTTCGGGTATCCCCCGCGTACGTAGTTTGAAGGGTCGTAAGACAAGCGCGACCCCCCCCCCCCCCCGTAAAACAGCTCTTTGAATAAACTAAAATCGTAGAACCATTATTGTAAATCCGGAGAAATCCGTGTGCTCCAATTTCACTTAGATATAGGCAACCCGTTACTACCATGAGTACGAGTTCCCAGAGTGTATCAGGTACTAAAAAAATTGCGCGTATTCGCCACTATTCACGGCACGAGCTATGAATGGATGTAGGTTGACATCCAACTCTCGTCCTTGGACAGTGAGAGAAATACGCGCTCTAAGGCGATTTTGACTAAACCAAATAAGACTTTCACCTTATTTTCTTTTCCTCACTCATAGAGAAATAAAAGCAACTCCAATTCAATCCGGCCCCGTGCACGAACCCACCGCACCTCACACGATAAGCGTATGAGGAGCTGCGTAACACAAACTAACAATAAAAGCCATTTCCATACAACTCTGACAAGTAAAAGGGGAAGAAACATTAACGCGGAATTGCGAAACGTTTCAGTTTCCGTATTTAAGCGTCACGCTATCGACCTCTTCTCTGGAACTTTTGTCCGCAAATACCGCAGTGAATAAGATCAAGTTCGCCTCGTCGTCCGTGCTAGCGATTCTGGCCTCAGCCAAAGCAAACTCATGGGAAGTGATAATGCCCAACTGGACTTTTTTAAACGAGTGCTACAGCTACCGAAATGAACTCCCAGATGCGCACTCCGTTCGGAGCTGGGTATTAGCACTGTGACTCTCGCGGTAACGAAATCTGCTATAAGCTGAATTATTGAGGTTTTAAAAATGGGCGAAACACGATTGCCAGAAATCTGTTTGCGCCGAACGCTATACTTAGCTGAAGCCAATCCTCGGACGCAATTAAACTGGGTTACGCAGCCCAAATTCTTAGAAGGTACGGAAAACTGCGGCAATTTGTAGCAAAATCTACATGGGCAATACTGCCAAACGCAAAAAAGCGCTTTTGAGTTCGTTCGGGCAGCGGCTCAAACTAAAGAACATGCACAAATTCACGGAGTCCAACACATATAAAATATCACTCTCCAGGAGTATTGCAGACAACTTCCTCACATACTACCCTAGCCGCTGCACGATTAACTTTCTACGCACAAAGATACAAGTCAGGCTGGCTTCAATGCACGCGCGCCGATTTATTATAAATGAAGATCTTTTTCCGTATGACCCCACACAGATTTGTGTTCCTTGCCGCTCAAATGAGTCCCTAGGGCACTTGCTTTTACGCTGTCCGTTATACGAGTCAATAAAACTGCACTTCCCAGGTCCAAGTCTCGACCCGTCTCGATCTCTGGAGGAAAACCTCCGGGTGCTATTAGATAGCAACTGTATAGTCACGATTAAGTCTCTCTACTTCTATCTAGCTGGCTGCTTCAAGCTTAGAGCGTCGCAGTCTAATACCTAAGATCCGAAATCTGTAAGTGATACCTAGCATAAGTATACTTTGTACGTTCTGTAGTGCCAGATACATTGTAATCAACCGAACTCTCTGCATTCTGAGTCACTGTATTCGCACATATGCATAATAAAATATCTAATCTATCTATTATCAAAATGTCGGTATTTCAATTTATCAGGAATGTAATCATTCGGTATTTTGAATGTCGGTTAAACAATAGGGATCCGCGAAATAAAAGCATCATTGACAAAAATCTTTGAGGTCAAAGATTTTGGATTGGCTAAATATTGGCTTGGGTCGAGATTAAGCAGATTGAGGACCACATCAGTTTATCGTAACGATGATATATCTGTGATGTAGCTGTGAGTATCCGGAAAGAGATTCCGAAGAGGCTCGGCCATACTGGCCGTATCGAGAGCTAATGGGCGCACTGATGAATGTTACAATACAATGGTTAAGATTGAATAGAATGCGTTTGTTATATTTGTTGCTGCTTTTTTTATATCTTGCGTAAAATGTGAGTGGGAGCAATGGAACTTTGGCATCCCAATGTACTTCTGACGATTTGAGGGTGCTGCTCAGCGTCTTTCATGTTCAGTTTTTTGTTAGCACGCAGTCAATGGCGGTTGGTCGAGCGCGGTGCTCTGCTGATTGCTATTTATATATCGAAAAATGGAGGAATTTCCTTTATAAGACCGTGTCATAGCAATACTTATTTCAAAACCCCAATGAACACATGCATATCACCGATTCCTACCTGAGGATACAGCATATTTGGTCCTTCGAACGTGGATAATAATTAAAACATGAAGCCATTGTCTCGCGAGTATCTCTACGTAGTGACGCCGAGGTATTACATACGGTGTGACGGTATTCAGCCAGTTAACATTATATTTAAAGGATTCTGGATTCGAGCAGGAATCTATAAATAATAAAACGTTTTAATAGGTAAAAGTAGGGTATATTTTCGAGATTAGTTCAAAAGCCATATTCCTTTCAGCGCCCTCTACAACTCAGGTGGTGATAGAACGTTTCTGTAAGCCACGACAGTTTCCTTATTTTATAATTGTATTTCCGCAATCTGAAATTTTATTGATGTATTGCTCTTTTCCGCGCTCCTCATATGCCTGTTGTTGCACGCAAATACTATTTATTTATTTAATCTCCTCACTCAATGTATCCACTGACACCCTAGCACCTACAGAATGGATATACTTTTTATTGAACAATCCTAATCGCTTATTACTCGCCTCTCATTTTCCTAACCGTTTTATTATTATAATCGATATTCCGCATGTACATCAATCAGTTTTCCAATAAAATCTATTATTCGCTCCCTTCGATTAGTCTTTTCTGTCGCCTTTTTCATTCGTTACGCTCGCAAGGTGATACTTTCGTTTCGCTAGACTCGCAGGAAGGTAAGAGAGCGGGAGTCCCGCGCGCTCTTCCTTATCAATGCGCGGGTTTCCCTCTCCCCACTCCTCTGCCCTAGGCTTGTTTTCGACTTGTTTTCGCGAAATTAGTGGTTCAACGGCCTGACGCCCGTGATAATTTGCCAAGGGCGCTAACGTATTTACCCTCAGTCGCCGATGGCAAAAACACCCGTTACTGTTAGAGACGGTCTATTCGAATATCGATCTATATGTCGATCATATAGCTTATTGTTTTTGCAGTTTTCAAGGGTGCCATCGTGTTTATCATCCGTTGCCGATAGCAAAAATACGATGTTACTGTTGGAAACGTTACTTATTCGAATATCGATTCTATGTAATTGCTTCCGAGGTTTCAGCGGCAGTCGTCCTGCCGCAACGGCTTAATGGAATTTATCGGACATCGATAAAAGGCTGTATCAGCAAGGCAATGAAATAATTGACGATAAAGTGAGTAAAAATTTATCAAGACTATATTACGCGACGTCAATGAAGTGCAGTGTACGCGGGTTACCGGGATCGTAGTTGTTTGAGAGCTGCGTAGTATTAATTAGGGATCGTGGTCGAAATAAAGATGGCCGACGATAACCGTTGAGCTGTTCAAAATGAGATGCCGTTTATTTTCTGGAGACAAGTGCAGGTACGATCGCCGTAAACCCGGAACTAACCATAAATACATAGTTATATTTATTTTCAGTTGAGCCGTCCTCTTTACGTGTTTATATTGAATCACGTATCGATTAAATTGATGAGCCTCGTTACGCGCTTATATTAAGTCACGTATCGCATTACACCACGTATGTGCGCGTCACCACGCGCACACACGTGGTGACGCCGTGAGGTGACGCACGACGCTACTTTAAGAAGTTCCGATGAGCTTTCTACTGAGCTGACTTTATCGAACATTAACTGATGAGATGAACTATGAGCAGACCAAAAGGGAACCGAGTAAATGAAAAGTAATGTAACGAGCACGACGTGAGCTAACGAGCAGACATCAGCTAAGTGATGCAAAACGGAAGCGGCGAGAAGGGCGGACGCTCTCGCTGCGCGTGCGCAGCAACCAAACTCACGCGATTGTTCTGGGATATTCTCGAAACTGCGAGATGCTACTGCGAGCAGCCGTTACTTAGGCCTTGCAGGCGCGCCATTATTTAACAGTTGAGAACTCGAGAAACGGACCTAGACTCGGGCGTGCCTAAAATTCGCGTAATATGAAGTTCGTTAACTGAAAAAGTCCTGCAAATAAAGCATTAGCACGTCAAGTCTATCGAGCACCGACCATTCGTGGATAACCATAGTGAGAGTGGCCGGCATCGTTACTTCGCGAGGACGCGTGTTTCGGGATTACGATTGAGCGGGATCGTTAGTGGCGTCGGTCTTGTGGCGCGTTCTGGAAGGTATCGGTCTCGTGGCGCGTTTCGAGAGTCATAAGTCTCGTGGCGCGTTCCGAAAGTCATCGTCGCGCGCGCCTAGTGTGCGAGGTGCGTCCGCAACGGGCATAGTGGCGCACTGTCTGCTGTAGCGAGATTCGCTCAGCCAATCACGTTAAAAGTTCGGGTAAACCGCGAGCGTCACAAAATCGGCGTTTGGTATCAGTGCAGCGCTTACAGCTCAAGCGGTAGGGAGCCAATATGGCGGAAGCAGCACAGCCAAAAACATTGAAACAGAAACGCACGATGTTAAAATGTGCACGCGATGTCGTACGTACTTACCGTGTTTAAACGTGCCGGAACTGTTATTAGTTGGATTGCGCCAACGTCAACAAAAGTTTACCGAGTGTTGGAAAACATTTGAGGACTTTCTATCGAGTATCGAAGAAAACGAGGTTGAAGATGAGCATAGAGAAACACATGCTCAACACAACAAAATATTTCCAAATAGCTGTTGATTTCGAGATTTTGATAGAGGATAAGATACAGGCGATGCGAACACATAATGCAGCTATGAATATTGGTACAGTAAATTCGGTGACAGGAGGAAATGGTTCGCAGGGAATCACACCGGCAAATGATTTCATAAAACTACCTCGTATAACACTACCAGAATCTTCCGGCAAATACGATGACTGATTTCTATTCAAGAATATTCTTGCTAATATTTATCTTATATTTTACGAACATCCTACGCTTCCAGAAGTGCAAAAAATACAGTATCTCATAGCAGCACTAAAAGGCGAAGCATACGATGTCATAAGCTCGTTCCAAACATCGGAAGAAAATTATGATGAAGCCTGGCAAACACTGACAGAAAGGCACGATGATAAAAGCTTCATTATTCAAAAGCATATCAGAGCACTATTAGGTTGCACAGAGCAACCTACTATAACAAAAGAGAATCATCGCGCACTCCGAAAATTGCTTGATAATGTGACAAAGCATCTAAGAGCTATGACAGCGTTGAAACGACCGACCGTCAAGTGGGACGTTTTGGTTATTTATCTCGTGACAAGCAAACTCGATTCGGCCACGAGCAGAAAACGAGAAACATCGTTAAAAAAAGGTACGATGCCGCCGTTCAAATTGCTTTCAGAGTTTCTCTCGCAACGTTGTAGGGCTTTGGAAGCCTCGTCACGAGTACTGCGAGCTACGGGAAATCCTACGGGAAATTCTACGAATACAGGAAAATCTGACCACATCAAGATTACGTCAGCACACGTAGCTACAACAAACATCATGTGAGGATTCTGTGGTAAAGAAGGTCATTTTATTTACCGATGCGGAGACATTGCCAAACTCTATGTCGATCAGCGAATAAAGGAGATAAAAGCACGCAAGATATACTTAAATTGTTCATAGGCAGCATCGCATCAAGCAAAATAGTGTGGCTCGGGGCCGTGTCGAAAGTGTGGAAAGCGGCATAATACCTTTCTTCATTTCGAGCAAGCTCCGAAAAATCCAGACGCTGCATCGGGACCAGTCAAGCCTAAAGTCGAGAAAAAGGTAGTGGCCACAAACGTGAACCATTCGGCATTCAGTCAAGAGCGACAGGTACTGTTCGCTACGGCTATTGTAAATATCCTGGATGTGAAAGGCGTTCCATAACCGTGTCGAGCTTTACCTGACAGTGGATGGCAATCCTGTTCCATCACAACTGTTAAGGTCGTTCGTTACGCCCTTAAATGTCTCTCCCGGTATTGTCAGGATGGAGGGAGAGGGGGAAAAGCCGGCTCGTGGCCGAGTAAATCGAACAATTAACGCGAAAACTAACTGAAAACGTCTGTATTTTAACTACCGCACAGTGATAACGGGCTGGGTTATTCGCACTCTCGGACTCGCTCGGTTTCGGGGCTCGGCCCATCGCTCGCGCTCACGCTCTCACTCCAGTCTCCCAGGGCACGTCTGCCCGTTACGTTTCTCGCACGTCGACTGCCGTTGTCGCCCGAAATTACGATCGCGATCTACATGCCCCCCACTCTAAGCCCTTACGGGATAGGCGCGCTCGGTGACGTCGCTCGTTCCGCGTGATCGGTCGCCGACTCGAGTCGTCGACACGCGTGTTTTTAACGAAACTAATTGCGTTGAAACTGTCGGATTTCACCGCATTCCGACACATGTTCTCATCTCAGGACTAGATGAACTATCCACGCAAAGTCAGAGCTTCACCAAAGTAACGCTAAAATCAAGAAAAAACGATTTTCAGACTAAACTGGACTGCTCAATAATTGATCGAATAGCTCAGGCCCTTTCAGTAAATCAGCTCAATCTCGACGAGCTGAAAATTCCAGACGGTATCACGTTGGGGGATCCTGAATTAAATCAATCATGAAACATTCATCTACTGCTTGGAGCAGAAATATTTATGGATCTCCTGTGCATTGGGAGAATCAGGCCGAACGACAATCAACCAATCTGACAGGAAACGCTCTTCGGGTGGATCGTTTCGGGTAATTTCATGGCGAGAGATTGACCAACGAGAGGAACGCGATGCAACTTGACTGTAGAAGAGCAACTCAACGAAAACATTGCGCGATTTGGGCACCTCGAACATTACATTCGACAAAACACACACACTCCTGAACAGCGAATTTGCGAAAGACAGTTTGCGGCTACGTACAAGAGGAACGAGGAAGGGAGATTTATAATATCGCTGCCAACGAGACACGAGGAACTACTAAAGTTAGGTGACTCAAGAGAAATCGCAGTGCAACGATTCACCAAGTTAGAGCGCAGCTTGGAGCAAAAACAGAAACTCATAAAAGAGTATTCTGATTTCATTCACGAGTACCTGGATATAGAGCACATGAGAGAGCTTTCAAAAAACAGTCCAAGCTGGAATGTACGGCCGAGTTTTTATTTACCACATCATTGTATAATCAAAAGAACAAGTGTCACCAAAAGACTCAGGGTTATGTTCAACGCATCGTGTAAGACATTAAGTGGAGTTTCGTTGAACGACGCCTTAATGATCGGATCAGTTGTTAAGCAAGATTTGTTTTCAATACTCCTCCGATTCCGCAGTTTTAAATACGCTTTGACGGCTGACATCGGTAAAATATACCGGCAAGTGTTGATAGACAACATTCAAGTGCCTCTACAACGTATCGTGGGACATGATAATCCGAGTGACGACATAAAAACTTTTGAATTATTGATCCTTACGAATGGAACAGCTCCTGCTTCGTTCCTGGCCACTCAGACGATTTGACAGTTGGCAGGCTTGGAAAAAAATCAGTATCCTAAGGGAGCACTGATAGCTCGAAGAGATTTCGATGTCGACGACCTCATCACCGGCACAAACACTAAGGAAGAAGCAAAGATTATTTACAATGAAACCACAGAATTAATCCGAAAGGGCGGATTTATCTTAAAAAACTGTAGTTAAATAACAGTTACATTGCTGAGAGTTATTTGACAACAGTGTTATGTAACAGTTACATTGCTGAGAGGCAAATTGTAATAGAGCAGCCATGAAACTGATTCTTGTGTTTACTGGTAGTACTTCAGCAGAAAAGATTAAATAACACTTTATACCGCCTCGTGCTCCGCATTTTGGTGGACTATGGGAAGCGGCAGTAAGGTAACTTATCGCTGCTTAGGTTCGAATGCTGCGCTGACGCTCGAGGTGGCAGCAACTCTCACGCCTCAAATTGACGCAATTCTCGATTTGCGACCGTTAACGGCTCTCTCAGATGACTCCAATGACCTGAGCTATCTAACGACTGGCCTCTTCCTTATTGGCAGCTCGTTAGTCTCGTAACGAGAACCTGACATTACTGACGTCAAAAAAATAGACTGTCGAGAAGGCAACGACTGGAACGAATCCGACAGCATTTTTGAAGAATGTGATCTTCGGAATATTTGCTACAACTACAAAGGCGATCTAAGGCTGAGCGTGGTCGAGTAAGATCGGAGCGTGACTCACACGCAGTCGATCCGGGTTCGATCCCCAGTCAGGGCCAAAGATTTTTTCGGAAGCTTTGTTAACTGCAAGTGGTTCAGATTTCACAATAAGCAGTAGGTCTAAGAGAAAGGGCCAGCGCCCTGGCCTGGTAAGCCAAAAAAACTGGGAGACTATCATGGGTTCGATTCCCGAGACTTGAAGTCCCGCGGGTGAAGGCAAAAAGGACGATGACGTAGCTCCGGCTATAGGACGTACGAACTACGACTATAGCCGTATGTCGGGGCGCGATGAAGCTCCGGATTCGAGAACCGATTCGACGACAACAGATAAGGAAGGAGGAGAGAGAGAGAGAGAAAGAGTACCAAGGAGCCCGTAACCCTTAGGGGAATCGGTGTATCAAACATACAGTACAAAGGCGATCTAAATAGCACGCAAGGCATGGTGGGCAGCTGCAGATCGGGCAATTGGTTCTCTGTCATGAAGATGAATTACCTCCCCTGAAATGGGCGCTCGGTCGAAATCTAGAAGTCCGTCCTGGCAGCGACGGAGTCATCAGAACAGCCGTTGTCAAAACGGTGAAAGGCGTCGTTAAGAGACCAGCAGTGAAACTATCCATTTTGCCATAAAAAACTCATTCGGGTAACACTAAAGAGTGATTTACATTGATTTAGCTTTATAAACTCTTAAAACGTGCTCAATTCTTTTATTAAACGGAAAAACCGATTTTTTAAATTCTCTATTTTTTATCAAACATATATAATTCCAGTTATTTGTTTGTTTATACATTGAATACTTTAACTAACGTAATTTCCAGATCATTTATGTTTTGTTTATAAGGTTGTGTCTAAATAAAGCGAAGTTAACAACCGGAGTTCTCAAGGCACGCGGTATGTTGCTGTTTTTTTATATCTCGCGTAATATGTGAGCGGAAGCGAGGGACCTTTGGCGTCCGAATGTACTTCCGACGATCAGTTTTCTGTTAACACGCAGTCATGGCGGATGGTCGAACGCGTTGCCCTGCTGATTGTTATTTATACATCGAAAAATGGATAAATTTCCTTTATAAGACCGTGTCATAGCAAACTCAATTCAAAACTCCAATGAAAACGTGCAAAGCACCGATTCTCATCTGAGGATACAACAATATTTTTGCGTGAATAATTGTCGTGGTCATGGGGTCTTACGCCAGATGGCGTACAACATGCCCCTTCCCCCTTGCTCGAGACAATATTGACAAGTACAATATTAGAATCAATGATATGACATCTTATTGCTACGGAATGGTCTTGAAGAGGAACGTTCGATACTGAAAAATAAAAATTAAGATTTTCGAGGACGCAGGTTGTATGGATGCGGCGCGGCGATGTCCATGTGGGCTCGACGATTGCGGCGTCGTGGCTGGGCCACGATCTCTGGAGGTGGGGACGGTGGATTTGGCGATGGTAGTCTCCGTGGGCTCGGTTGAGCTGGTGAGTCCGATCGGACTGATGCTAGCGAGGGTGATGGATTCCGTCCGATGATTACCGGTTCGTAATCATCGAAGACTGTCGACGTAATTGAGCGAGTGTCATCGCTCTCGGAACTCAGGTGTCAGTTTGTGACAGGCGAAAGTTCGGCCAGGGATGGTGGAACTTTTCCTATAGTGGCAGAGAATAGCAGCATCAGAGGCGATCTGACGATGCATCTAATGTATCCGGACCTATCGGGTTCGCAGGGCCGGGTGGAGAGATGGGTCGCTCGGTGAGGAGCCGAGGCTGTTTGAACAATTTGATTGGCTCGGAGGTTGGACGTTTGTCCGAGATTGGTGAAGCGGGTTTCAATTGAGACCCATGGACCTTGACTGTCTTCTCGTTCTTTCTGACGAGATAGATTTCTCCGCGGATGGCTTCGATAATCTGGTACGAACCTTCCCAGGGAGAGTTGAAGCCGGCATGAATGCCTTTTAGTGCATTCGATAAGGAATGACTTCTTACGTACACCCAGATGTTAGGGCCGTAAGTGGAAGCAGGAGATGCCTCGAAAGAGCAATATCGTCGCTGATATTGCTCTTAGTTCTTCTGAAGTTGTCGATCAGAATTTGCAGATTGGTTCGGGGGAATCGCCACTCCCCGGGCTTTTGGAGATTTATTCCGAGGAGAACCTCGCTTGGAGTGAATCCAGTGGCCGCATTTCTTCTAGTCCGAAGATTAAACAGGAAAATTTCGAGGAAGATTCCAGTTCTAGTGACGGGTATTTTGGAGACAAAGGTGGAGGCCTTTTTTGATATCTTGATTGCGCCTCTCCGTGGGATTGACGCGGAGGTGATAGATTGCCGTGGTCCAATGCTGTGCTTGCCGACGATTACAAGCGTCTGACCATTTCTGGCTGATAAATTGGGGCCCGTTATCTTACAGGGTCGAACCGGCAAATGTCCAACGTGCGAAGACTTGAGGGTCAAGGATCTTCATAATGACTGCGGCGATAGATCATCCGATTGGGAAGGCTCCTACGCAGTGAGAATACAGATCAGTAACTACAAGAAGAAACTTCTTGTCGCGACCGGTGCGAGGAAAGGGGCCCATAAGATCGACCGCGACGGTAACCCAGGGTCGACATGGTTGATGAGGACGTATCTGGTTACGATGCTGAGGTCTCGAAGTCTAGGTGCACGCGCACAACCGGCATTGCTTGACGTATTTTCATACGTCTTAACGCAGGTGCTCCCACGTGAAGCGCGTTTAGATTGCGCGCAGAATCTTGTCCATGCCTGCGTGGACGGTCAAGATCGAATCGTGGAATTCGAAAAGAACTGTCTGTTTGACCGCTTAGGGGACAATCAGTTTTAATTTTCCGTTGTTTCTTTTCCACACACCGCGCCGGCCTGAGACTGATACTCGAATTTCGGCAGGTCCTTCCGGTTAATAGCGAGGGCATTGACATGAGGGTCAGTCTGTTGCTCCTCGATTACTTGGTCGATGACATTGAGGAGGATGATTCTAAAGAGTTCGAGAATATCCTCGGGATACTGAGGATCCGGGGAAGCAGATTCTGGGACTCGTCCGCATCAGGGATCGAGATCGTCGTCCGAATGATTAGCGAGTGCATCGGGTGACTCGTTATTTCCGAACGGTTGTGCTCAATTATGAAGCTGAGTTCCTCGAGAAGGAGGGCCCACTTCCTAAGCTTTTCCTTTCCGTTTTTGAGCCGATTCGGTCAGGCTAGCGCTTGATTATCCGTACGAAGTCTGAACGGTCGCTCTTCAAGACACGGCTTGCATTTTTTCACTGCCCAAATGGTTGCCAGACACTCTCTCTCTCGCGTTCGATGTATCGCAGATGCGTTCTATTGAATTTGGCAATAGCGTAGCTACTGACGTGCTTCTCTCCGTTATCGTTAAGCTGATAGAGTACACAGTGTCCATGACAACGTCGCTGATGTCCATCCGGAGGAAGTAGCCAATTGTTATACCGCGTGTTTGACGGCTTCGAAGGCTGCTTGAGCTTCGTCCGACCACCGGAATTTCTTCTCGCCAGCCAAGAGCTTGGTCAAGAGTTCCAATTTAGTAGCAAAATGGGGAATGTACTCCCGGAGCCAGTTGCAGGTCCCGAGGAGTGCGTTGAAGTCCTTTCTTGGATCGAGGAATTGGTAAGTCGAGGATGTCTTGGACGTGTTCCACTTTAGCTTCATTTCTTGTGTAGTGGACAGTGTGCCCGAGGAATTCGTGATGCTGTTTGGCGAAATGACATTTTTTGACAGCGCAGGTGAGCTTGTGGATTTTTAGACGTTCAAACACGAGGGTAAGATGTAGGAGGTGATCTTCCCAATTGTTAGAATAGATTATGATATCGTCTAAGTAGACGGTACATAGTTTATTAATGAGTCCGATGAGTAATTCTTCGGCTTATGAATTTTTGGAAAGTGTTGGGAGCGTACTCGAACCCGAACGGCATCACCCGGAATTAGTAGGTACCGCCATCGGGTGTGGAAAATGCCGTGAGCTTTTTGCTTGAGGCATCTATTGGGATCTGCAAATAGCCGCTCGTAAAGTCGATTGTCGAAAAGATTCGTGCAGGGCTGATTTCTTTAAGGACCTCGTGGATGCAAGGGTTCCGTTGCACTTTGTCTTCGGTAATGGTCTTAAGCCTACGATAATCGACGCAGAACCTTGGTCGACGATCCTTTTTGTTTACGGTCACCACTGGAGGCTGTATGGGTAGGAGCAGTACTTAACGATCCCCTCGGCTAGCATGTTTTGCACCTGCTCACGGATGACAGCTCCTCCTCAGAGTACTGTCGTGGTAGGATTCGGAAACGGGTAGGCGAAGTTAGGGTGATGATATGTTTTGTCGTGTGGGTCTGAGAGAGGCGCAGGATATCTCGCGGAAGTTTTGAACTACTCCGTTGAATTTCTCGAGGAAGTTGCACAAAAATTATTGGTTTATTTCGTTGAGATCGACCGCCGCACAAACCATGGGGACGGTGGCGTTAAAAGAGGTAGTTCGAGCCAGTGTCGAAGAAGACATGCCGGTTCCGCGGGTCTGCGGGTTTGTCAGCGGTTTCCCGTCTTGGTTTCGGGACTGACGGCGGCTCTAGATCGTACTCGATCTCGACGGCTCTGCCCATGAGAGCGGAAAGAGTAACGGAGTTAGAAGCTCTGGTGGCGATTCGAAGAGTCAGGCGAAGAAGCTCGAGTAGGGCAGCCTTCTTGTACTCTCGTGGTCTTCCTGACGAATTCGTTGGTACAACAAGTATTTTTGCTGCAAGAAGATACCTGTGTTCTCTTTCTCACGTTGTTTGCGAGAGGAGAGTTAAGCGTTTGGTCGTGAAATGGCAGCTGGACTATCGTATCGACTGAGGAGTAATTCCTTGAAATTCTCCCAATCAAAATCGAGATTTTGATAGCACGACCACCATTTTTCCACATCGTCTCGTAGTTCCGCTTAAACCAGTTCGGTTGATAGGGAGAAGGGAAGATGGGAGGCCAGGGAATATTACTCATATTTGTTGAGAAATTCCTTGGGATCCTCGTCATCAATGCCGCTATATGTGGAAAGAGGTAGTTGCAGTGCAGCGTTGAGAGCTTGCCTCAGCAATGCCTTGGCGAACGCGCCAAGATTGGCGCTAGGCGCGTCAGGCAAGTTGGCCGTTTCCGCCATGACGATTCCAGGGTACCGGGAGATTGTTGAGCGCCACTAGGTTTTCCACTCCTAGAAGTGTGTCGATTGGCGGTGGAGTTTGTCCACGAAATCGCGCGGATTGACGTTCAGGGTTTTTAGGGGAACTCTTGCCTGGCATCGGGAGGAAAGCAGACCTTTATCTCAAGGCCCCACGGTGGGCGTCAAATGACAACTTCGTTATCGTACGTTAAAGATATTTGGTGGTCCTGAGAAGCACCGGTTTTTTGGCGGAGGCAGAAGGAAATTTGCGGGAAGGAACTTATCGGGGACTCGCGGGGTAATTGAATGTTTCGTTCTCTTTTCATACGTCACCAAGATTCCTCGGCATCAGTCATCGACTTTGAAACAGCTAGAGCTCAGAGCTAGTTAACACAATAAAAAATCAGTTCTTATTGGAACTATGAGATATAAAGGTTGTGGCCGCAGTTAATAATATTGGATGAAGGTTTTGGCTATTGGCGACCAAATAAAAAAGAAGATAGCTGCTCTTCTGTTAAAACGTTTCGACCTTATTGTAGGTCCTCTTCAGTTATTATTCCTCATCTTACTTTGATGCAACATGTCTGGAACAATGTTACTATTTTGAAACGTTTTAACAGAAGAGCAGCTATCTTCTTTTTTATTTGGTCGCCAATAGCCAAAACCTTCATCCAATCTTATTGGAACTAATTTTGCAACAACTCTGTAAATGTTCTCTCGATCTCTCCGCTTCATTCCCATTCGGGTCGCTCGGTCATCAGCTCCTTTCGTTTCTTTCTCTCTCTCTCATTCTTTCGTTCGTCCGCTGCGTTTTCATTGAGCTCCCTTTCGCCGATCCGCTTCGCTTCGATCGAGATGCTCGGTTCTCGGGCTCGCCCGCGACTTTCCGCTTCGTCTCCTTCGACCTCGGGACGTTGTGTCGGGCGTTCTCCCGACGCCCACTGATTAAACGTCCGCCTGATCGTGCTCTAGCCGAACTACCTCTCCCTCCCTTTCTCGCAATAGATAGCCCCTTGGGGTGCATGCCGAAACGGACGGATCGAAAACGATGCCGAAAACACGGCGAGTATCTCCACCACGCGCGTTCTCTTCAGAGCAAGGTAGCCGTCGATCATAATCAAATAACCTCCGGGATTACTACGAGATCCACGCCGACGAGGAGGTCGTTCGACACATTGTAGCTGAAGTTACGCCATCTGCACTCATCGAGCCACTGCCACCATCGCCAGAGAAATCACTTTGCCGAGGCGTCTCGTATCCACCTCTCTGTCCAAGTTGGTTAAAGTAGTCGCAGCAAATACCCCAAAGTACAAAAAAAAAAACTTTTTCACACACAAGTTACCGCCTTTTATCGCAAAAATAAAGACGCAAGCAACCCGGACGCCCCTCCGGGGCGCCGGGTTGTTTGTTGGCGGGGCTCCGCCCCCCAACCCCCCCCCAAAAAATTGCCATTTTTAGGGCACTCACTCTGACCGTCGTGCTTCGCGCTCCGCATGGTTCGAACGTCGAGATCTGTATGATTTACATGTTGCGCTTTGGGTTTCAACGTTAACGGACATCGCTTTTTTATTGTTAATAAATTTTAAGTTCATTAATAAGGGGCTTTTTTTTTGCTACACCGTATCGAAAAAATTTCACCGTGTAAAAAACGAGAATGATCCAAGTTTCCGGGGAAGTGAACAGACTACGCAGTCAAGTGTTACACGATCAGTCGAACGGCGTGGAGAGCAAGCCCGGAAATAAAACGGAGACAATGCTTCCGATCTTTTGTTCCATCAATTTTCTAAAAGAGAGACTTTGGACAATATATTTCCCTAATCCCTTTCGCAGTACCTTGTGCAAGTTGTGAGATTCGGAGTCCAATTTGTTTCACGTATATTGTAGAGTGAGGCTTAGACGGAAGACGATGTGAATCGGTACGTTGCCGACAACGACGGTGGGTTGTCGTCGGTAAGGATGTAATTGCAGTCGTCTCGGGATGCTGCTGTGTCTGTTTTTAATAGGTGACAATTTATAAACGATAACAGAGCAAAAATAAAAAATACGAGTGCAAGTGTAACATGACAAGCTGAGGAATTAATTGTTTTCATTTGATATGACGAATAATATGTAGTCTGGTATGTTTTTTTCAAGCTAAACAATATTTTTATTGTCATAAGTATTAAATCAATAGAAATTAAACATTTGCTTTCCATCTTCGTAGGTAATCACTACGTTAGAATTCTCTAAAGACAAAAACAAAAAAAAATGTATTTGTATTAAAGTAAAATATGAGTACGCTGTAAATCTTGCTCAAATTAATCAATTTGGTGAAAAGTTAGTGAGCCGTACACATATGCGTACCTGAAAAGGGCAATTTTTCAAGGTAAATGCCAATATAAACAAGTGAAAAAATTACTATAATATTTGTGCATACTTTCCAATGTGGGAATAATAAGTGTTGAAAATTTTAGCTCGCTCTGTCTATTTGGACCAAAGTTACCATGTAATACGGACGTCCGGGTAACAAAAAATCTGTTGTTCACAACAAAAATTATTTTATAATGAAAAATTTATATTCTGTCACACCGAAAATATGTATTTCATTATGTTTAAGGAATTTGCAATGAAAAACAATGGATTTATTGAATTTAAATTCACATTGTCCTATAAAAAGTTAATTTATTTTTTCAAAACGTGAGTGCCTAAAAACGGAGGATGTACGGAGAATATGGAACGAATCAATGCGATCTATTTAAAGCAAAGGTCAACATGCTCAATAAATATATAGAAAAGATGATACTACAGTACAACATCCACACTTGGCTACAAGCATGTGTCGAAATACACTAGTCAAAGGGCAAGAATTATTAGCAAGTGATAAACAAAAACTCCCAAGACACAACCGAGCCTGTAATTCATGACGACCCATTAGGATCAACGGCCGAAGTATCACTTCGAACCTAGACAAGGCAGAACTATTTGCACAGCATTTAAAAAACGTATACACCATAAACAATGCCCCAAACTTTAGTGCACAGAACTTTCGAGACGTATTTAATTGGTATGAGGACTACTTCACTTGTCGAACACCCAAGCGGAAGACACAATAGCGAAACCCAAGATTCACAAAATCCTTAGTAAATGCAAGAACACGTCTTCAAGCATCGATAACGTTTCCATCAGCATAATTGAAAGATTGAACGACAAAACCTGCCAGTTTATAATAGATTCTTTCAAACTACTGTCCAAAAAACTTTCGTTTCCCAAAAGTCTGAAAAACTGGGGTTATCATCACCATCGCAAAACCTAATCAGGACTACAGCTCAATTGAAAATGACAGACCAATAACGGTTTTACCATCCATTGGAAAAATCTATGAGAGGTTAATTAAAAGGAGAATTGAAAAAGTAGTGGACGCAGGCATACCAAACTATCAATTCGGATTTAGAAGAGAAAAATCAACGCTAAATGCTCTTACCGCACTAACATCCAACGTAGAAGCTAGAGTGTCCAACAAGAAAACGGCGGCTCTATTTCTCGACATTGCGAAAGCAATTGATAGTGTCTGGCCGAAAGGACTGCTATTGAAATTGCGCTAGATCCACTGCCCGCAATATCTACTGAGTATCGGGAAAGATAGGGAAAAAAGCAGTACCGAAGACAACGGAGTATGACGAGAATAAGAAGGAAAAAGAGAGAAAGAAGGTTTAAGAAATAATATCGTATGAAGACGAAGCTAAGATGAAAGAAAAACTGGATAAAATCCTAGGCGAAATTATTGATAAGAAATCGGTAGTAATGAGAAATATCAAGGAGTGCTTCGGAAAAGTAATGAGGGCTGAACTGGATAAATTTCAGAAAACGTATACCGAATCTATGAAGGACATTCTGACAGATTCAATATAAAAAGAAACAAGGGGTTTAGTCAAGCAAGCAACCTGGTCGCCCCTATGGGGCGTCGGGTTGTTTGATGGAGGGGCTCCGCCCCCAAACTCCCCTGAAAATAGCCGTTCGGGAATTTCAAGGCACTCGCTCTTTCGAAATATAATGATTCATTATATGAATCATTATATTTCGAACAAAAAATCTCGTTGAGTCGAATTTCTATCTTCAATATTTGATTTATTACAGAGCCTTGAAATTTTTTACGGGATATGCGTAAAAAAAACCATCAAAATGAAATTCAATGAGTCTGTAACTTAAAAGCTTTACCAATCCATGAAATTTCTCCCGGATAAAAAATAAAATTCAATGTTCTAATGAATTCCTATTGACTTCTTTGGACTAACATCAGTAGTTCACTTAACAACAGTTGAAAATACTAAACCACGACTTTGTTGGTCTGTAACTCTGTAAATATCAACGATACGAAAAACTCGGCGGCGACTGTTTTGTCGTGCGTCAGACGAACGACAAAATTTTGCTGTAACTTTTTAGCCTAACTTCAATAGTTTAGCTAAAAAGTGTATTTAAAAAAACGGAAAATTTACAATATAAAAAATTTCAAGGCTCTATAATAAATTAAATATTGAAGATTGAAATTCGACTCCTCACGACCGAGACGCTAGCGCTACTCTTATTATTTGGACGTTCGTCCTTTTTCGTCTGCTACGAAATTCTAACTGGAATTATCGCAGTCGAAACGTCGCGGCCACCAAATGTGTCAGGTTCATTACTTTTTATTTATTTTTCTCTTTTGAATGAGCCCCGGTTCAATCAAAACGGTGCCCGCAATGCTAATATCTGGCCACTTACAATTTGTACTCTGTCGAAAATTTTTCATTCTGTCACACTCACACATCGAATTTGTCCGACGATATACGTGCATGACGCGTACCAGTGCACTCACATGTCGTCTGTAACTGTAAATATCTCAGGCAATACATCGCGGACGCTGAATGTATCAGCGCCAATATTTGTTATTTTTTCCTCTCTTTTTAATGAGACCGGTTGCGATAAAATCGGTTCCCGAAGTGCTAATATCTGGCCAATATTCCACATTTGTCCGAACTCACACATCGGAACAGATTTGTCCGATCGCATATACGTGTGCATACGTGTGAAGACAAGCGCACACATAACACAACTGGTGGCGCCGAGCACCCGCAGCGGCAGCCCGAAGAAGTTGCGGTGATCGTCTGCTTGCCGGCTCGCAATTATGGTAGACACAAGAACAGTCTGCTAAAAACTTGTATTCGTGCTACATGGATAACCTTTTAAAAGTTCGATTGAAGACTTTATGCAGAGGAACAATAAAGACGAATAAGTAAGTACAAAATACAAAGATACTATTTACTTTTGGTGACTTAAAGACAACTTTATTTTCAATGAGCCATAAGCGGGACGTTCGCCAAAAACGATTTTTTTTTTCATTAAGACCACTTTCCCCCCCTTGGACCGAACACCATCCTTATCCACTATTGTTATGTAATGCACTTAATGTAACATTTTAAAAAATAACGGGATCATCTACAGATTTTTTCTTCTCATGACTTTTTTTTTGACTCGGTCCCCTTGATGAGGTTTAAGTGTATCGTTTTTTAAATGAAAACTATCATTTGCAGATTTTTTTTATTACGACTTTTTTAGGTGACTCAGTCCCCTTTATCTAAAAACCACTGCGAGTGCTTTTTTTAAATCTGCTCGTGATTGGACCAGTAAATCGATTTTGCTTGACGAGTTAAGGAATGTACATTGATTATAAAACTAAAATACTAGAACGACATGTATGGAGTTAAGATAAATTTTTGCAGCAGTGTTTTTTGTATTACGCGCAGAGTATTAAACTCATGAATTCATGGTTTCAAAGCAACCGGTTGACCCAATCGGCTGGTCCATTTACAAAAACATCCTTTGGGCTTATTCCGCAAAGGGGAATTTTTTTTATGAGGAGAAGGGGGTTCGTCTTCATAATAAAAAACATTTTAACTGACCTCCTCTTATGTCTAGTTGAAAATCAAACTAACCTAAAGGAAAATCGTATCTTTGGATTGTACTTCCTCATTGGCCATCTATTGCGCCTGTGAAGTAGATCTTCAATCAAGCTCGTATTTGTTACAATTTAAATGACAAATATTCAAACAAATGTAGCAAAAATAATAATGAAAACTATCAGCATTTAATCAGTGCCGACATTGTCGCAGAAAGTCAACAATCATAATTACAAAGATACGGGTGTGATATCGATTATGGTGAGAATGAAAATAAACAGGATTCACATTACACAACAATGATGCGAGGCAGAGGCACTGCTTGAATATTCGTCGATGATTTAACAGTTAAGCAGGGGAATAGGTAATGCAACTCTGAAGACGCGTAGATATAATATTTAGAATAAACGAAAAAGTGATAACGTTGCATAACACATTTTGAATCCTCTCGGCGCCTATACTGAGTCTGTCGTATCAATTATTAGACGAAGCATCTATTAAATTCCTACCGCAGCCTATATATATTTAATATACGGGCTTGTTTGTTTAAACATTTGCGAGAGTCTACTTACCTGTATTTACGGATTACTGAAAATTAACTTTATCGTTTCGTTTTCATGTCGTTTAGATTTTCAAAAAGATGGCAAATCCCCCAAACAAATTTTCCCCCAAAAAAAAAAAGTTAGTACGCTAAGTATTAGAAGTTTTATCATGCCATAAAAAATCACTTGGAATCAAAAAAATTTTAACCAAAAAATCTTAAAAAACAAAATTGCCTTTCAAAAATATTCAACCGAATCTTATTAGCCAAGTAAAAACCCTTGGTAGTAATATTTAACCGAATCCTATTGGCCAAGTCAAAACCCTCGATAAATGTTTAACAGATGAAGATGTTTCCCTAGAAAAAACTTCGCGTCCCTGTGACTAACTCCCGTACATAGTCCATTTGAGTAAGGACGGGAGGACAACGTGTCCGACATTATGACCATTCGTTCAATGATTATGAATCTTCTTGGAGAGAAACCGGATGTTCAGTTTCGCAAAAAAAAAAAAACAACTAAATGTGGTTAGATGGTGCAGAAATCGTAAGGCACCGTAAAGAAACCGGCCATTGCCGTAAGAACCGGAAAACATGATTTCTCAATTATTATTAGACGACATAAGAATTCCCAAGTAAAGTTAAGAAATTATTGGCAACACATCCGGCATTAAAACTTAAACCCTTCAAAATCTCTTCATTGAGTCAAAACGAGTACAATATGCTACAAACATAAGAATTTAATTCCTAGTTTTCTATGTTTAATCCAATCGGGTAATATCTGCTATTTTCGGAGGTTTTACGGAATATCATGAATCTCTGCTTACTCAGCAGAACGACCGCTTAGGTCTTCAAGAAAGTCTATACAAACCACAACCAGGATTCCATTCAAGTGATACGAATAACTGATCACTGTATATTCGCCTTTAAACTCGCAAAAAAAATAGAGCTACGAAATAGCTAGCAGCGGAAATATACTTATGTATGATTATGTTATAATTAAAAATTGCTTTCTCCTGCACTTACTCCAATGGACTAAGTACGGGAGTTAGTCACAGGGACGCTAAGTTTTTTATAGAGAAACATCTCTATCTGTTGAACATTTATCGAGGGTTTTTACTTGGCCAGTAGGATTCGGTTAAATATTACTACCAAGGGTTTTCACTTGGCTAATAAGAGTCGGTTGAATATTTTTGAAATGCAATTTTGTTTTTTAAGTTTTTTTATTTCAAATTTTTTTAATTCCAAGTGATTTTTTTATGGGATGATAACACTTTTAATACTTGGCGTACCAATTTTTTTTGGGGGCAAATTTTTTTGGGGGATCGCTTTTTTTGGCACACTCTAATGAAATATGTAAGTATAAGTATATATAGGCCCTCTATATATACTTATATAGAGGGCCTATGTAGGGCATTCCATGTCAGGAGGGCTATACATATAGGTATATGAGGGACTTAGAATAATCCGGACTTGGGGTCTCACAGACCCTCCTGAATTTCTAAGTCCCTCGATTCTTGACACGGCGGCGGCGAAACTTTTATATAATATGGAGAGATATATACCTGTATATACTTATGTATATAGCCCTCCTGACATGGAATGCCCTCTATATCCTACACGGCAGCGGTGGTGACGGCGGAGATCTTTTTATATTATAGAGAGATAAATAAAGCTCAACTGATTAGTATGTTGTATAATAATAAGTTACCGATAAATCTTATAAGTTCTTGGCTTTTACCCAAGTGCATATCGACCTTTATTGTAATTACTATTACTAATCACAAGTCATCTTCATCCAACAATTTTGTAAAACATGGACAAACAACGGAATACAATGAGAAATAAATCCTGCATTTAAGTTTGATAAAAATCAGGCACATCGTCAAGTGAAAATTTAAAACGTGCATCTTTTATATTGTCTGCAGTGTTTAATATTTAAAATAATTTTTGTGCCGTCTTTTTAATCCTGACGTTAAAAATAAAGATAGTTGAACTGATGAGTACCATGTGATGATAATACAAAAGTACTCATGAATCTACTTACAAATCTTATGAGCCCTTGACTTTTACCCAAGTGCATATCGACCCTTTTTTTGTAATTACTCTCACCACTAATTATTAATCCTTTTATCCAACATATTTGTAAAAAAAAAAAATTTACTAAAGTACATGTGTTATATTTTCTACGGTCAACATTGAAGGTAATTTCATTTGCCATCTTGTTAATCCTGACGTTAAAAATAAATAAAGTTTAATGAAAATAATAAAGTACTTATATATCTACTTATAAATCTTATGAGTTCTCGAATGTTCTCCAAGTGTATATCGACCTTTATCGTAATTACTCTTACCACTACTAGCTCTTCATCTTGACGGTCATTAATTTAGAATTCAGTTGAGGTAAAACTCGTTAAATGCTTCAAAGCGTTAGAGGTCTCTCTGCGTGGTTTCTGTGTACTTACCGAGTCCCTATTCCCTGGCGCTGTCTCACTACTCGACGCTCTTTCGTCGGCTCGAGAGCGCTGAATGAAGAGAGTGGAACTTCACCGAAGATGTGCTTGTGCACGTTGGAGGTCCTCCTTATCACTTCGAAGTGAGCGAGCAGCGACTCTGCTGCTGCAAAAGCTCGGCGGCCGCAAAGATACTATTCACGCCCTTATGGCAAGCTTATAGGGGTAAGAGTTTCCGGGAGGCTTCACAAGTGTCTCTGTTTACGAGCTCTTATCATTTCAGCGCGATCTGAGAATGAGTAGGGCGATTTTTCCGTCAACCACATATTTATATTTCATTTTTTATCTTCGTCCACTGTTTGCTGGTTTAAATTTTCACTACAGCTTTTTACACCGGTCCGCCGTAAATAATAAGTCTTGTCACCTAAAGAACGTCGTCTTTCTGCCTTTTGACAGAGCAGGGAATATTACGTGATTTATTTTCTCAGTTTTCTAAACGTTCAGGAATAAAAGGCATTCGAAAATATTGTGATTGTGCGTGGCGAAATATATTATAGTAATTTTTCTTTGGTGTCCAAATATATATGTTAATATATTTTTCAGGAATATGACCTAGATATATTTTTGAATAGATGAAAAAATAATTTTTTTTTGGATGAGTATGTGACGTCTACGAAATATTGATTTTCGTATAGATTTTATCCATGAGGGTCTGGCTTTTGCCCTTTTCTGAATGAAGAATGGGGTCTCTTTAAACTACCATTTTTCCATTATTTTTATTCAGGACTGTTTCTCATTTTTTTTTTCCCTGGGAAAGGGCTTTTGCTATAAAATGTCAGCCAATGTAGATTATGGAGTGACCGTCATTTTGTAAGAAATGTAAGAATTCATGAAATACGAAATGTATGTTTGATAAAAATTATTTTTGTTTATTTAAAGATAAATATTTACTTTCAGTTAATTTTAAATGATAAAAAAGCATTATTGAATACTTAAAATTGAGTATGAGCTCAGGAACCTAGATTTTCGCTTTTGCATTATTATATTTACTTCAATAAAAACATGCGCTAAATTGAAAAATTTGTTTACTACTCAACGCTGTTCTTTGAAATGAATATTTGGGCTTTGTTTTTTTTTTATTGGACGTGCGATTCGGATATGCACATGCGTTTGAAAATTCAAAGTTTAATAGATTCTAAATATTGATATCAAAAAACAATCCTGTGCTTCGATTTCGATTCGCGAATAATTATTCAACGACTTTTAGATATTTACAGTCGTTCGCATCCGATTCTATTTTAGTTGTACCGGCATTTATATTGTTTATCAATATGATCGGGACAAATTTTTATTTCATATTCGTCGTTCATAAATTTAGTAAAACTCGTATTACAAATGTTGTGAATTCCTAACATTTTTACGAGCCTCAGTCATCGATTCCAGAATGTCAAGAGTCAATGACCAATTATGTCCATCAGAAACACGATCTATCTACAAGGGATTATAATAACACTTATGATTAAATTATAATTATGAATAAATGCACCGATTTTTCACTTAGATAATCTGTTTCTTTACTATAATTGATTCACTGTCTAACGTCTAAGATTGTCTGGCCAATGATACGTCTTTGTTACCTTTACAACCGAGTTTTTTACAATCACTGTAGGAACTAGCTGGAGCCTTAATCTCTTCTCGTTTCTTCATTTTTGTAATACATAAAACGAGGTTCGTATAATACATACGTATGCTATAATTAATGTTGCAGAATATTGAGGGAGAGGATAGTTCTCAGGTTATTGGAATGTCAATGTTTTTCCGCTTGTAGGTACATACAAATTGCGATGAGTACGTATAGTCCGACATATACACAATATATATATATATATATATATATTTATATATGTTTTTTTTGTTTTATATGTAATGACTTAATAATAATTCATCCACACTCAAGTTTGGACAGATTAAGAACAAAAAAATAAACTTGTCGATTAGGTACTTTTATATAAGCGTCACATTTCTGCGCAAAAATCGTTCGATAATACGACATTTTTTTAAATGTGTATTAAGGAGTCATTCATTAAAATCATATAACAATATTTTTCTCACAAGGCATTCAGACAAAAATCACATTTTTCGTTACGATGTTTTTCCCATACGTGTTAACAGTCATTCTCTCATCTATTTATATCACAGTACGTATATTGTAACTATGTATATATATTATAATATTTTATCCACATATTTATCAGAGTATCGCGTGTGCGTGTGTATGTTGTGTCTTTGTAGGCTAGACAGATAAATTTCCACGAGACGGAGTTTCAGTTTTTTAGTTCGCAAGAGTTACACATACGGAGACATGGTTTTTATTTAATTATCATTTGTTTAATTAGTATCTTCATATTCACTCCAATTAGCAGTATTACTAAGTGGAAGCAGATGTTGAAATGCAACTCTTGAGCATAGACTGTAGCAGATATTATCGTTATTCATACTTTCTCTTTTTTTAGTTTCTTTTTTTTAATAAATAACATTCTACACAAGGTATCCACGCTAATACACATTACACCTATGATGTTATTACGAGTTTTTGAGCTTTATTCCTATTTATTCGAATTTATTCACCATCTTTTGGCTGTAGTCTTCGGCTTT
Source organism: Tromatobia lineatoria (assembly GCA_949699805.1). Lineage (NCBI taxonomy): Eukaryota > Metazoa > Arthropoda > Insecta > Hymenoptera > Ichneumonidae > Tromatobia > Tromatobia lineatoria. The sequence goes on along the minus strand of OX453036.1, from coordinate 3,461,549 downwards.
TATGTTTTCATAGGCCTCCGAATATCGATCGATGCATCTCCTGTCGACGGACGGACCGACAGACGTATTTACTGTTCGGACATTTGACGTTTTGAGGCCAAAGGATCGCCGCGTGCAGCTCGCTATACAACTTCCGGTTATGCTCGTGACTTGGACAGCAAGCTACATGTTTTCGATTCGAACTTTATGGTGGAAACACTAATAAGGGAGAGAACTCACGTACAGTCCGACAATTTTTCTTCAACATTCTTCTTCGACGTTTTCGTATAATTTTCTCACTGTCTACTTTTTTTCTTTTATTCGAAATTGTGGTCACAACATGCGCGACATCTGCAAGTTATCGAGGACTGATTTCGCACTTAATCCAAAACCAAACAATATTAATTAGACGTGCAGTAATTGAAAACCACTTAGAAGAACAGCCTAGATTTTAGGAAACTCAGAGTGCTTTTTTTTGTGAAAAATCTGCGAAACCTCTATTTCTGTATATATTCTGTCAAAAATAACAATAAAAATCAAAGAAATATTGGTTCACTGAAGAGAGTTTTCACGTACAGCTTATAAAACTTCTCGGCCTAAATGTTACGGTGAAGATACTAATAAATAAAATAAGGGAAAGGATTCACAGACAACTCATGAAATATTCGTACAAAATTTCCATTCGTCGGTCACGGAAACTTTCTTAACAGCAACTTTTCCACTTCAACTCGAAATCATGTTTGAGCGACATCTTCAAATTACGAAGTGCTTATTCCGTACTTGACGTGGAATATGGACCAACATATTCGTATTTTCTAAATTAGTCTATTTACCCACCACGGTTACGAGCAATACTACCTTGAGAGGCAGTGATACACCGTTGGGAATTTCATCGTCTAACGTCAAACGCATATAAAGTTGTTTTTTTCGCACCTAACCTCACTTTTTTTCATTTTTTCCGTTTTTCAGAACAAACGACTTTGAATTTCGCCGGGCCAGTTCCAGCCTATTCCTGACATACTCCCGCACGTTCTCTTCAAATTTGAGCTTCATCTACTAAGTAGTTTAGGAAAAAAGTGCTACTGCCTCTCAATGGCGGCTTCCCACGACCTAATGGCGCCTCGTAAACAATCGAGAATTACGTTAGTTCGCATCGTTTGTGGTTAGGTTATAGGGACAAGTTTATCAAACTGTTCTCACTTCGAACCTCACATCACCTACAGATATCGCTTTGAAAATAAAGGTTGAAATTGGTCAAGCAAGAATTGTTGAACCTTTTTTTCAGTTTAAATAATTGTGGAAAGTAAACCTAATCTTTCTTTACAATGAAAGAAGTAACAGCTGATATTGGAATATTACAGAAGTCACGACGCCATCTGTTGAATAAATTGTAACTACTGTAACTCAATCATAAATATCTATAATTTTCTGGAATAGATGATCACTTCCATCTTTCAAACTAATATTCACATTCGAAAATGACTTTTCCATAAAAATATTATAATAGAAGAATATTGGTCATATTGGGCAAAGCCTCATTCAGCCTTTAAGAGTAATCCGCAACACCATAACTAAAATATTCGAATAAAACCTGTATTTTTCACATTGTAAAGAATAACAGAAATTAAAACGTTTTAAAAAAAACTAAAACCCGTTAGGACGTATAACGCGAAACAAGGGGATAAAAAATAATGTGCGAATGGCACGGAAATGATTCAACCAGAATTTTTCATATCCGTTTGCACTCTTTTAGTTTCTATTATTTTTTTAATTTGATTATTCATTAATTCTTCTCGTGATCTAATTCAAACATACTTTTTCCTTCCCACATTCTGTTCTCCATTCCACCGATTCACTCGTGCTTAATTACACCATGAATCATTCCAATATTCAATGCACGTTTGGCGATCACTAATTTACACGATACGCCTTCGGTCCTTGTTCTTGATGCAATTAATCAATCGTTCCGGCACGGTTGGGTCGTTCCCTTGGGTTTAAGCCTTTTCTCTTGGAAATTCCGTTGCATCCACCGTTCCCTGTAGTTTACCCATCGTCTGTCGCTATCTGCATTATTTTTTCATTTATTTGTCTAATTTATTTGCGGAAACGTACAGCTGCTGCTCGCGTAGAGTTTCTTTCGGGCTTCGGCATAAATTTTGCATCGACTGCATGTACATTGTGTAGAGCTTGCCAGTCTCAGGGCTTCCTCAGGGAACTCTTTGCTGAACCACGAAGAAGCGGCTGCTTCCCATTGTTGAGAATTTAATTCGCGGTCTGAAGACTCCCGATCGATTGGCTATAGTGCCTCCCACAAGAATAACGGCTGTTGGTGAACGCGGCTGTCTCTTTTGTCGGCTTCCTTTTTCCCCTTTCTATGATCAATATATCCAGCGTTCTCAAACTTTTTGTTGGGTGTTTTTTTTCCAGGGCTTCACCAACATGCCGCATAGCTTGCAACAGCAGCACGCGATTATGGTTGGATTTTTCCCCATCTTCCGTCAAAGTGCAAGTAGAAAAAATATGGAATCTCCATCGGTAATATGGTTGAGTTTCAGGCCGATGTCAGCTTTGATGAAGACATTAAGAGCGAATGATATGGAAGCGAATAAATGCGAAACAAGTTGGTACTTTTAAACGTGGTTTTTATTGATGATCCGTAAGCTTCCCACAAACGAGGTTTCCGATGGAGGATCACGATGGAGTCCTGGTTTGATCTGAACCCAAAGAAGTTTCATTTTTCCACCCCCTTGACAAGTTCTGAATGTCTAGAGTAACGAAAATCTTTGTGCTTACTTAGGTCAAGAAAGATAAGGGTTTTATTACAGAGCATTTTTCTTGATATCGAAACGACCATGGCAATGGCTTCCAAGACGATTGATCAGGGGATGCCTCCCAAAAAGCTGCCACAATCACTTCACGAGGGTCATGGAAACTTTTGTCAACATTCGCATTAAATGCTTGGGCGATTTCCATCGATGATCCATAAGATCTCGATAAGGGAGATTTTCGATGTAGTATCTGATGGAATCCTTGATTGATTTGAACCCAAGGCATCTTAAGTCTCCATCTCGTTGCGAGGTTCCAAATCTGTTAAGCAACAAAAACTTCGGGTTTCTCTAGAGCAAGAAATGTACAGCGTTTTTTTACGCCCCATCTTCCTTGATATCAAACTGACCATGGCAATGGCTTTCAAGTCAATTGACCGGTGAAAAGATACCCCGTTCGCTGCACGTGAATCATGGAAAGCTTCCGTTTCCATTCGCATCAAACGCTTCGGCGATTCCCATTGATGATCCAAAAGAGTATGATAAGGGAGAATTCCGATGTGGAATCGTGATGGAATCCTTGATTGATTTGAATCCAACGAATCTTAAGTCTCCATCTCTTTGCCAAGATCTGATACGCCTACGCAATAAAAATCCTTGGGTTCCCTTAGATTAAGAAATAAAGGACGTTTCCTTTAAAGTCCATCTTCTCGATGTCGAATCGATTATAGCAATCGTTTTCAAGATGATTCATTGGTCGATGCCTCTTAAAACACTTGCCTCGTTCCCTTCACGTGGATCATAGAACATTTTCGTTTACGATAGCATGAAACGTATCTGTGTTTGCGCTTGATGATCCAAGAGATCTTAATGAATGAGATGTTCAATGTAGCATCTTGACGGAAACCTTGATTGATTTGAATCGAAGCGAATCTTAAGTCCTTATCTCCTCGCCAAGATCTAATGCTCCGTCGCAATAAAAATCCTTGGGTTTCCTTGGATCAAGAACTGAACAACGTTTCCTTCAAAATCCATCTTACTCGGTATCAATTCGATCACGGCGATCGCTTCCAAGACGATTGATTGATCGATGCCTCTTCAAACACATGCCTTGATCGCTTCACGTGGATCATAGAAAGCTCTCGTTTGCTGGATTAGCCGCAATGTCGACAGATTCACGTTCGCATCCAACGCTCCCATGATTCTCGAGCCGATCCCCGTTTTCATGATCCGTCGATCTGATGACATAGTTGTTGACCGGATCGCCGTATTGACTTTGGTAGAATTCTTCTCTCATCATGTGATTAAGATTGCCGCAACGGAAGTAGAGGATTTCCCTAAAGGGTTTACGAAAATCTCGATTGAGGGTCGCATATATAATAGGATTGAAAAGGCTGTTGCAGTAGCCGAGCCACAAGAAGAGGCTTGACAACGACTGTGGTATAGGATTTTTGTCGTTGAGGAATGGCCTGACCAACGCGAGTACGAAAAATGGTAACCAGCAAACGGTAAAAGCGCTCATTATTATTCCCAGGGTTGTGCTGGCCTTTCTCTCCTTTGCAAGCTGAAACCTCAATTTCTTCTGGTGTGGCGAGCTGGAAACACTGTTAAGGTGATTCCTCACCATGGTTGACTTGCTCGTCGTCGTCGTCAATGTAGTTTTGGTCGACCCGCTTATCACCGTCTTCTCGCTCTTCTGCAACATTGGACACTGTGATTCGTTGCTTTTCCTTGGACCTCCAGCGAAACATCTTGCCGCGTGTACGCTGCACTGTAACATAAAGTGGAATCGAATTTTAGGACTCATGAGATGGACTTGTATGGATAGTATAATATAATAAAACGTATTGTGAGCGGCCGATATCTTTAAATTATTATTGGTGGAATGGTGGTTCAGCAATATTTCTTATCGATAGATTGAGTTTTGAAAAAGTATATTTTCCTCCGTATACTTTATTGAGGCTTTTACGTAGTCCCTCTCTACTTCCCGTTTCTACATCGAGACTCCCCCCCCCCCCCCCCAGAGTGTTGTCCGCAGCCACTCATCATAATGCACTACTGTATCGCATTTGCACAAGGCTCAGGGAGTCTGTGGAAAACTTGACCGATACATCGGGGTTTATTTTTACTGAGTTTATACTGTACTAGGCTAATCACACGCGCTGGCGCTCGTGCCTGAAATTCTTTTGCGCTGGTGCACTTTTATAACCTTTCAAAAAGTCACGGGCGCTGTAGCGCCCGTCCACTTTTTGAACTTGATTATCGTGGACTTCCCTAGCAACCAATCGTAGCAGGAATAAAACAATGATAATGCTATCCGTTACTCATAAACTTTTTAATGAAAGATAAGAATACATTTGAAATTCGGAAAAACTGCCTCCCGCTCAGCAGTTGATGCGTTAATCAGTGCGTGGCTAAGCGGTCGCCCGTCCAAGATATGGCCGCACAGATACTGCTTACCTCTGGGCACCGTGAAGCGAAACACCGAACGCGCGAACACTACAGCCCATTCGAAGGATTGAGTTATTGATTTTTAGTAATCAGGACCAAGCGAAAGTGGAATATCAATAGCGCCATTAAAGCTGCTTGGTTTTCGTTGTACAAACATCATCACAATGTGACCACCCGAAAAACACCATATTTTTCGCGATTTTTTGTAATGGTTAGGATAAGCTAATCGATCTGTTATTTTTTAAATTAAACCACGGATAAAAGATAAAAAATGTTTTTGATCAATTGATTTTTCATGTTTTCACTTTGTTTATTTATTTATTTTTAATTACGTGAATAATAAATGATGCCCAGAAGTGGGGCCGCATATTTTATCTGTATCAAAAATTTAAAAAATTGTTATTAATCCGTAGGAAAGCCGCTATGTCGCTATTGAAATTTTCTTTCAAACAATTTTAAAAAATTGCGGGGTTTTGGAAGAAAAGGCTGGAATTTAGAATATTTTTTTGACAGTTTTTTTTTTCTTGTAAACAAAGATTGAAAAAGCTTTCATGACGACATAAAGAATGACGAAGAGTTGACGTTCGGCTGCGCCAGGTCTAACGCTCTAATCACTTTTCCTAAGAAAGGTTGTAGCGATCGAAATAATTTACAACGCCATCTGAAAATAGGATATAATATTTATAACCGTGCATACTATTGGATAATGCACAAAAAAAAACGTTTTCGAAAACTGTATGATGTGATATCGGGATTTGAATAGGCGCGCGGAGATCCTCGAACCGAAAGTCAAAAGGATTGAAGATCGATAATACGCGCCTGCAATTTCCTGATTATATTTATTGCGCTTGCGCGAATGAGCCTTCAATTGTAGGAGCTGCGGTGCGACAATTACTCGCCCTCTTTCTCTCTGGGGACTGCGTGCTGACTGGACGAGTCAAGGGCGCTTGATTACCGACCCATTATCTCTATATTGGACCCGTCAGCTATAAACCAATGGAGACGGTTTCTTAGTCTCCGCTGATGGACTGGTCTAGTTTTTTGCTGCCCAGAGAGAAATGAGCCATCGATTGTCGCCCGCTCCGTTTTTTTATGAGATAAGTACCTTGTTGGGGATTTCTGTTACTATCTCATATATTGCCACGAAATGATTTGTGTGTGTCGATCGGTGAGGAAAAAAACAATATACATGATAACTGAGTTTTAGTATAACTAGCGAGACTGGACGCGCTGCTGCGCATCACTGTTTTTTTTTTCAAGGCGCTGCAGCGCTCCTTTACGAAATTCTTCTTTTAGATTCAGGCGGAGATCGCCGATTACTGAAAAACTTACGATGCCTTCGACCAGCGTTGTCGATTTTTAAATGTAAAAATCATTTGCATCATTTAATAAAAAAATGAATGGATAATGGAAGTTGAATCCAGCACCCATTACTTTTTTAATGAGTAGTGGACCAGAGATCCACCACCCATTAGTTTTTAAATGTTCAATGGAACAGAGATCCAACACCCATTTTTTTTATGTTTAATGGAACAGAGATCCAGTAACTTTTTTAATATGTATACAATGTTACTCAAATCGTCTCCGCCTAACTCTGCCTATATCTGCCTAACTCAGTCTAACCTTGCCTAACTCTGTCGAACTCTCCCTAACTCGGTTTAACGCTGTCTAAGTCTTTCTAACCCAGCATAACCGTGCCTGACTCTGTCCAAGCCTGTTGACCTCTGTTGTACCCTGTCTAACTCCGCCTAACTTTGTCTAATGGGCTTAGGCAGGGTTAGACAGCGTTAGGCAGACTTTGACAGAGTTAGACAGAGACGATTTTAATAACATTATATATATTATAATAAAGATTTTAATAACATTATATATATATATATATAATGTTATTAAAATCGTCTCTGTATATATATATATATCTACAAAGTAATGGGTGCGGAATTCCTGCTCCATTACCTATTAAAAAAGTAATGGGAGCTGTATCACTGTTCTATTAAACATCTAAAAAATAATGGGTACTGAATCTCTGTTCCATTAAACATTATAAAAGTAATGGACGTTAAATCGCTGCTCCATTAAACATTTTTAAAGAATGGCCGTTGGATTTATTTTCCAGTAACCATTAAAAAAATAATGGGTCATGAATCTCTGTTCCATTAAAGATTAAACAAATAATGGGTGATAGATCTGTCTTCCAATAACAATTAAAAAAAGAATGGGTGATCGATCTCTGCTCCATTACTCATTTTAAAAGTAATGTGTAGTGAATCCGAATTCCATTATCCATTTTAATAAAATGGGTTAAAAAAACGGTGATGCATTAAAAAAATTACGCATTGCTCCCAACTGTCCATTGGACAGCCGCGTGGTCGCGAATGTCAAGCTGTCTATTTTCCGGTTTGAAAACGGATGAATTTAGCTTCCGTCGTTTAGCTTTCGCGCAAACCGAGGGCCAATCAGAGCACGAATAAAAAGGCTTAACTAAAAAGAATCATCAAGAATAATCAAGAATCACATGAACATAGCCGACCGTCACCAAACTTTCTAAAAGGGGAATATGAGAATATGATGATGAATTGAAATTATGAATGTGATAATGGGGTTGTCATGTACGAAATGATATACATGAGCGAGAATTGTTCTGGAATTCTACAATGTGTGTGAATGAACACATGTGATCATTAATTCGAACTGTTGTACATTTTGTTCTCTCTGTCCTCGTGACAGAACTATTTTAAAATCGTGCTGGTGATAATTATAAAAATTTACATTGGCGCCCACCGTAGGGCCCGATAAAAATCAGTATTATTTATTTGATGACTATTTCCCAACATTCTCGTCGGTGGATAAACACTCATATTTGGCAGCGGATTATATGTGGAGTACATTTGATGATAATTTTGTGAGTTATGACTCGTATTTTTGTTTACGTACTGTGAAAAATTACCGTTTTTATTATAATAATGTTGCCTTTTTCGTCCACGATGCTGATTATAAGAATGCGATTGTAGATAGCGTATCTGTCTAATTCTCGGACCTTGGTACCATTGCGCTCCATTGTTAACAATTTGCTTATATTCGCGCTCGCGCTCCATTCGAATCCCATCTAAATTTGCGAGTGTCTAACCAATAAGTCTATCATTCGAAAAGTCAGTGGTAGCCACTGTTTCTCGTACCCATGCTGGGTATTGTTGTGTTATATTATAATTTACTTTGTAAGGAGATAATTCCGGGATAAAAAAACTTAACCTCTTTCAATTAACGATAATAATACGTCTGTAAGGATTTCCTTCACGCTTAGTATTTTCTGCTCATCCATGCATTTTTAAACTGGACGCTAGTAGGTATGGCGTAACACTCTGCTAAAAAACGATCTTTAAAATTCTGGAAATTTGGAATATCTTTGTTCAAATAAAACCACAAACTCGCCTTGCCTTCGAGAGCATGCTCCATTATCAGTAATTTTTTCGCCTCTTTGACATTCTTTGTTTTTAATTTTTTTTTCTAGTGTCTCTAAGGATTTCGCTGGATTGGCTTGGTTATCGTTACCAAATTTAGGCATTCTTATATCTACACCAAAAGAAATAGATCAGAAATCAATCAGAAATCTGTATTGTGAGATATGGATTGCCTTACAGGTCTACTAAGGCAATCCATATTTCACAATAGAAATTTCTGATTGAGGATGGTTTTCTAAATGTCATGTGAGTAACAGACCTACTAAAAAAAAAGACTGCTATCAATGATCTTGAGTAGTTTTCAGTGAGAAATACACTATAAATATTCACATAAAATATTATCTATAAAAAATGCATAAACCGAAAAGATTTAACGTTAATTTAACACTCATGATATTAGACTATAAACACCGATAGATCCATAGTTTTTATCACTCGCATAGCATTTCATATGAATTCTAAATCCTGCTGCGGCCTCATATACGCCATAATATGCGAAACCTTTGGTATATGAATAACAAATATAAACCGACTTGTCAAACTATCGCAGTGCTGACAATAACACCAACAAACAAAAAAAAAGAGAGATGTGGCGTGAAGGCGTGATCATAACGTGCACGTCCTCGAGAGGGCGGGTCGTAGCTTGAATTTGAATTAAAAAATGCGTTCTTAACAAATTATAGGGTGAGATGTAGATTACAATTAAAAAAACAATAATAACAATAAAAATAAAAATTGGAAAACAATAAAAATGAAAACAAAAATTAATAAAAGTTAAAAAACATTTTTAAGAAAAAAAACAATCTATTGTCTCAAATTTATACAATTACAAAAACAAACAAACGAACATTACAAACTAACTTCACAACCTAACATCACAAATTAACTTCAGAACTTAATTTCACAAACTATCTTCACGACAGTAACATGACGCCAGCAGCAATCCAGATGAGAAAGTCACGTCTTGCGTCACACCAGTAGCAATTTTTTCTCTTAAATTATAACTAGTAAATTGTTGTTTGTTTCACTCTACCTGATTGTGTTATATACTCTCTTGTATTCCCCTCCGCCATGCACGATTAAACCACTTCGTGCCAACGTGACTACAATTCTCAAATTTTTTGGTTGAGTTCATGATGCGAATAACTCTAATTTTATTTATTGCAACATGCTACGATGTTGGGCGCCAATTAATGAAGATAAAAAAAAGCTTTTATGACGACATGATGAATGACGAAGAGTTAATGTTTGGTTGCGCCAAGTCTCACGCTCTAATCCCTTTTCCTAAGAAAGGTTGTAGCGATCGAACTAATTTACATTGCGATCTGAAAATAGGATAGATTATTATTCTAATCCAAATTTCGACCAATAGAATTGCACCATTCGACGTCACGTGGTACAACCTACACGGAATTATACTGATAATTTTTGATAATTTTGTCTGTTGCTATATTTACAAAACGAAAAACTATTCAGCCGCGTTAACCATCTGTCAAACGAACAGATTAAATTATATTGTGACAGTCGAAGGATTTTATCAAACATAAACCGTAATTTTCGTCTCATAGTGTAATTCTATTAGTCGCAATTTGGATGGGAAAAATAATCCTCCGAATACCACTCGAGCTTCGAAATAATCGGATCTTTCCCGATAGATTCATTGCAAACAAATGAACGAGCCAAGTTCTCCAGGTTAAAGAATCACGAGCGCGTAGCGCGAGTGTTTTTTCTGGAAAACTTGACGAGCTCGTGGAATTACAAATGAATATTTATAACTGTGCATACTATGAGATAATGCAAAAAAAAAAGTTTTCGAAAATGTTACCCTAGGATCATGCCACATCCAAAGTAGTTTGTGGATGTTTGAATCGGCCCTTTGGGCTGTCTAGTTTTGCATCCTCATTGTTCAGTGAGACAGATTCAGCTCCAACCAGCGAATTTCAACAATTTATACAGTTCAAAAGCAAGCGATTTTCTTTAATGGAGAAAAGTTAAATTGTTATCGTAAAAATCTGCCAGACTTGTCGCTGAAAATCCTGGCAATTGAGGAGATGTTAAATGACTGAGAATTATAAAAGAGGCATACCTATTTCGGAGATGCAGTTCAGGGATCGAAATTCGAGGGTGCCCTTGAATTACGATCCCCTTTTGATGCTTTATTTCAGGCTCTGTTCAATATTTTGCTTGTCTGCCTGAATGGGGATGAATGTGTTACTTCCGAAGGAAGACGCAGATATAAAAATGAAGAGATAACATATTACAGTCGTTTACTTAGTGCTTTTTTCCGGACCGTCTTTTCGACATCCATAAATCTTGATCTTGAAGTTGCTCTTGTTCAGTAAACGGTTCACAACATATATATCATTATTTGGAATTTATTGGCGGAAATGTGAATCCAATAACCATAATGGTGGTACTATGATTTATATAGGCTGTACTAGTATAGATGACAGTAGATATTGTAATGCTATTATAGTGTAATGGACAAAGTGGTTTTGCATCGCTTATGATTTCCATGGTACAATACACGTACATAGTTATCATGAGAGGAGCTACCACAGAACATAGATTTATCGAGCACGTAACTGTATTTGTATCGTAATTTTATTCCTCACGCCCTTCCAGTACAGACTGTGCGAACATGGAGTACAGACACCTACTTAACGCTACATTGCCATCATGTATGCCGCACTAGTTTCAAGAACACGAGGCCACGTTCTGATACGACAAGTCCATTCAAGTATAACTAAGTACTACATGCCTCGTATGTCGACTAAGCTACAAAGGCAGAAGTTCTGGAGCTTCCCAAGCATTGAAGCGAACGAGAGTAGACAATGGGTTGAGAGGAGAACGTCTTTCTTAACCCTTTAGATGGCAAAGAAGGCTCTTGATCCGAAGTTTGAGTAGTGCAACTTTAGATACATCATATTGTATAATCTTTGCCCTTTGTTTATATGTGGACGCGAATCTATTATTGTGCAAGGTTTTAGACAATGGCACTTTTAAACATATCACTATATTTTCAGAAAAATTGGTCCTTGAATGAAGCTTCTGGAGGACAACTTCAGTCTTTCGGTCCATTTCTGAAAAGCAGCTTTGACATTTTCCGGTCTGTTTAGGCGTTCAGTCTTGAAGTTCAAAAGAGGGAAGGTACATTTTTATACTTAAAACACCATTGTACGTTTTAGTTAATAGCCAAAACGCGACCCGGGTTCATTGAGGCCCCTTATGATCATTTCCTTTTACTTCCAGTACCCGTGCTCGGCATTTTGAGAACTGTTGAAGAATTCGTTCTGTTTTTTTAAAAAGTATCCCCAAGATTTCAAGGACTGTTTGGGAATTACGCCCGATTTCCAGAAAAGGATTCTTAGATTTCCGAAAAGTGTCCTCAGTTTATTGGAGGCACTTTTGGGCTATACCGAACTTTGTGTTGTCAGGAAAACTATTCGAGATGCTTCTAGGTGCTAAGTAAATCATTCTAGCAACTCATTCATAGCCAACTCATAAAGTCGTCATGGTCCCAACTACTTCTTTTACTTTCCCATCACATACGAGGTATGTAAACAGAGAAACTATTGCAATAAAGAAAACAAAATCGACGACGATTTTGATAGAAATTCGCCTTTTAAAACTTCACTTGCATTCTTACATGTGTTGCTACTCTACACACTCACGTCATTCACTGAGCTTAACGTCGTATCGGCAATGACCAGGTGAAAAACGACCTTACACAGTATATATACATCACGGCAGTGAGAAGTTCCATTTCCGATTCTCGTTTTTTTCTGTTCCTCTTCTACCTCTTGCCATTCACCAATGCTTCTCTTTCCCTTTAATCTTCTTGCCAATAGTCGCAGGAGAGTGCCCCCTTTACTATTTGAGCCAACTAAACGCAGGGAATCGAACAATTTTTCGTCCTTGGCTCCGAGTGTTAGACGACGAAGGCTGCGTTTTTCTCGTGGAGATGAAACGTCACGATAGCGCAGCTGAACGGACGCTGCTTTGCTACTCGCTTCTGAGACTGTCGTTCTTATATTGATCGATGCCAAGAATTCGCTTAGCGTGGGGATACCATTAGGGACTGTATGTATTGCCTTTTGTGTCAAAGAGGAGCTGGAGGAAGCCAGATAGCAGTGTAGGAGACGAGCTGTTTGTATAGACGCGATCTTAGTCTGGAAGAAGTACATACCTACTTCGTTTTCCATTCATCCCACAGGAATGAACAAGAGGAAGGCGGCAATGGGAAAGAGGGGCCAAGGTACAAACAGCTGCTGGCTCTCTACCTTGCTCTCTTACTTTCTTCTATTATTCTTCCTGGTTGCTGGGTTAATGGCGTTTCCATGAATGTAAGATTCCACTGTGATCGCTTCTCTGCGCACTGTCGCAATGGGAATCGAGCCGCAACGACCTCTTTACCTAATACATTAAAGTAAATTGGTTGATGTCGTTACTGATTCTATGTATACGAACAAAATCCATATTGACGCGTATGTACGCATTGAGACAGGATAATAATTTTGTCTAGTATTCCCTGACGTCAACGCTCAATCTGACTCCTCTAGCGTTCATTGGAAATTGAATAGTTATATATACTGCGGTCAATTTCGATCACTACTTTTCGATACATCGAAAAGTTGTCCCTACTTTCGATGTGTCGAAAAGTTTCGATGGATCGAAACGTACTCACTGGTTGTACCCCTAGCGACTGCGAATGAGCCGACTGTGCATCTGTGTAAACAACAAACAAGACCGAGCAAGGGAGGGCGACAGCTGACGACGCTAATGTGTAGACGTCAGACCCCGAGGGGTCTCGTGTAGTATTCGTTTATTGTAACGATAGAGGAATTGTAAGGATTGATTATAAATCGTCAAAGGTCGACGATAAAGTATTTTTAGTTGTAAGGTGAATTGTCAAAGGAAGAAACTGTGAATTGCAGAGCATTGTGTAAAAAAAATGTCAGTATATTGCGACAAATTTGTCAAAGGTTTGAGTAATGTAATTAATGATATTCACGCAAGTTTTGAATAAGTTTATATCTTTCCCGTGGTAAATATATTGTCTGATGTTTTGGATTTCAAAAAGTTCATATTATCCGATTACCCACTTTGCGATCAGCGGGATATGAAATAAGATGAATTATTTTTGAAGATAGTTTATTAGTTTCCTGAAAACTAATTGGTGTCCACAAGACAATAGATAAAAATTTGGAGTAACACATAGAGCTCTGGCTACCACTGACAAAGGCTTCGTCACGCGGAATACTTCAACCGAAGAGAAAAGTATTCTTTCTTGGCATTGTTTATTGCCGCGTGGACTGTACATTGTGAAATGTAAATTTGGTTTCTGTACCTTGATCTCAGAACCGCTAGTTCACTCTTCGACATTCTACACAGTGAATTAGCATATTTATATACCGGGCGAATTTGTTAAATATCTCGAGACGTTCGACGAATAGGGCGAAGGAACAAGTGGCGCGATCGAGGCAGCAATAATTAATCGCCTGCGGACCTCTGTAACAGACCGTCAACGTATTCTTTATATTCGTATATCTGTTCTAATTATTACTTGTTTCTATCTATCGATTATTATTCGACGACTACCTGTGAAATACTTTGTCAAATTGTGAAAATCAACGACAATAAGTATAGAATCGAATAGAATAGAATCGAATAAAAACCTTATCGGGTCTTGGAATAAATTCCCTAAGGACCGATGCACTACAGGAGTTTCATGGAATATGCGAAAAATTAAAAGCTGAGACATATTGGTAAAGAGTTCGGTAATGGAGCTACATGACATGAAGATATGCAGAAATAAATAACTAAGACATATAGGTACAAAGCGCAGGTAAAGAGAACACAATAGAGAACAAAACCGGCGTGCGATAGCGTGCATGCTACCGACCATCATACGGACGGATGCTTAAGATCTAAGAAATGAGGCAGAAAATAAGTGTGATGGAATTTCGACAACCACGTCAAGTGAATTATGGTTGGAGTCGCCAAATAAACCAGCAATGTAAGTCGGAATTTAGCCGCTGATGAACCCAGTCCTCGGGTTCTCCAGCCTAACCTCATGCATAAACCGCGGCTAGGCAAAGAAATGAAGTAATTATTCTTTTTATTAATTTCTTATATAGATCTACGGAGATTTTATGCATACCAACAAGTACCTTTAAGGGGATGCAGGACTGAATTGTCTTACCGACTGTGGTCGATAAAAAAGTACGGTTTCGTAGTTTACAAACTACGCTATTATCGTCTCAAATTGCACGGGGTTATAATATCAGGATAGGCACATTTGCATCCATCCGAATTTTGGGCAAAAACGCTTTTGGAAAATGAAGAAAATCGTAACATTGCAAACCTACAAAAAAGCAATATGGCCGCTTGCACTGTCAACACCAACTCTTCCGTACTATATAAACATTTATAGAAATCAAATTCGTTGAACTCGATTGTACGTCCATTCATTGGCGTTTTATGCATAATCTACGAACGTCGAAACATCAATTACACAATAAAAGCCACACAAAACTGTAACTACGCTTACGCGGTTCAATCGGACGAAAAACCCTTCCAAGCGGGCAGACTGCGTAAACGTAGTTACAAGTTTGTGTGGATTCCTTTTGTGTAATTGTTGTTTCGACACTCATGAATTATGCAAAAAACGCTAAAGAATGGACGTACATTCGAGTTCAACGTATATAAGTTCCAGAATCTTTTATATATTACCAAACAGGTGATGCTGTCAAACCCTGGCGGCCATTTTGATTTCGGGATGTTGAGAAAATATGCCTTTCCTTCCATTTATTGTCGGTTATCATCCAATATTCGAATATACGTCTATTCGTAAACACTGATATTACCATCGCGTACAATTTGGTGCATGTGTGTAGCGTATTAACTGAGAATAATGATAACTACGAAAAGCCGCGTTTTTACCGACCAAAGTCGGTAATAAAATCTACTCCCGCATCCTCTTAAGCCGAAATAAACAGTAAAAAGTTAGGTTACTTCATTAGACAGCTGAAAGTTGCTCATCAGCAAAACGCGAGGTTATTCTGAAGCGTAAATAAACATACACTAGACGCTGAAAACTTATGTCAGACGTGCAACGACAAAGAGGTAGACAGTCTAAGCCACTTCCTTACTTAATGTAAGGCTTACGACGGGCTCTGGGCACGCTTCCTGGGGGGAAAAGACTCCCAAGTCAAAATTCTTTACGCCACGTCAGCAACGGAACTCAACAATTGGTTCTTATATGTATCAAATGGGCTCAAAATTAGAGTTTTCATAATATTCGAGTAGCCTGCGCTGCCTGGCGGCTCAATGATAGTGGATATGCATAGAAAACTTGAGTAGCCTTGTTCAAACCAATATTTAAGTGTAAATCAAGTACGCATGAATTTTTAAAGTAAGAAATGTAATCTGTCTTCGCGACTATCACCCCTTGTACGAGTGGCTTCGGCCACACCACGTAAATCAACGAATCATTATCATCAATTTCGTAAGAATTAACTGGCGCTAAACACTAGTTTACTATCAATAAATCGGAAAAAAGCCCCGGTAGCCACTACCCTGGCCTCGCCGGGTAGAATGTTGCAAAGCTCGTAGTCGGGAAAGTATTCACAATTCGCTGTTCGAATCCTTCCAAACCCATGGATGTGATATACTAAATCATATATTGGATTCGCTATGTGCGCATGACGAATTCAAATGCTGTGAATAATTTACAAGTTAGGAAATGGTTATCCGAAAAATAATGGAATTTTTTATAGACTGGAAAAAAAAGTCTGGTACGGTTGGAAAACGACTCTGACAGGCTAAGTTGCTGAGTTAATGGCGTTTCCATGAATGTAAGATTTTGCTGTGATCTCTTCTCTGCGCGCTGTCACGATGGGACTCGAGCCAAAACGACCTCTCCATCCTGACATCACTTAAAACATTGAAGTAAATTGGTTGTTTCCGTTATCGATTCCATGTATTGTTACGATTATTACAATCTCATACATGTGGTTCACTAAAGCAGATATTGGATTTGCTGTATAATTCAATGTTATAAATAATTTACCAGTCACTCAATCGGTCTTGCAAAAAATAATCGAATATTTTATAGTGTAACGCCAATTCCCACGAGCCTTGCCTCGTCACAACGAAACTTCTCCGCGACAGTTTATTCAAACAAAACCGAGGGCGCCAGTCACGCTTATAGCGCGACAATTTCAGAAAAAAAAGATAGAAAAATTAAGAGAAGCTGGATGTTTTTGAAATAAATAGTTTTCACCACGAATACAACTTTTCAAATGTAATCTGATGGGTATTTATTTTTCAAAAATCACGAATAAAAACCGAAAATCAGCTATGTGTAATTCTAATTTTACAAAACACTAATTCTCCTAAAATCGCGGACGGCTACTCAATTCACTGCCCAGGATTTCCTATTCGCACTACACAAAAATTATACAATTTTTTGAAAATACAATTTAATCGTGCACAATCCACTTATTGAGAACTAAATTTCTTAATAAGCGGGATATTACCTGCTTATTAATAATATTACCTATTATTTGTCTTATAACACGAGCAGATCACGATATCGTGTATTATTTGCGTAAAGACTCTCAATTAATACACGACCAAACGGAAATCAGAAAAATCACGACAAAATTACAAAAACGAATACGCGAACAAATTACAGAATGGGCGACTGCAACGCGCGCAGGCAGTCCACGGATGCTATCACGTGCTCGGCATGTGTTCACTTCTCAACGAATAATTTATTTAATTTCGGCCCTTTTACTTCGACTCGACGTTATTTTGCACTGTAAATATTCAAAAAACAAAAAACTGAGGCACTGACCAACAACTACGCCATGCACACACGAGAACATTCGGTACCCGTGAAGGAATCTTATCAGGGTTTTGCCAAGGCCCTGATAAATTTTTCCTAATTATTAGGGGCCTTATGTGGAAGCCTTATAGGGTTTCCTAAAGGACGGTCACCTATTAAGTCCTTATTAAAATAATAAATAAATTTGATAATATATAGTTTTTATTATGTAGTTGAGTAATGTTGCACTTTTAATGAGCTATTTCGTCTTTCTCTACACGGTGGTACATATTAATCGCTGGAAAAACATATTACTTTTGTTTTCTACATTGACGGGAATCGAACCTGGAACCCTCCGGATGGTTTAGTCGCGCAGCGCCTTAGCTCCCTCGGTTATTCGAATCATATGAATATACAATTTTTTTTTCTATTCAAATGACTGTAATATGAAATATGAAATAAAATTAATGGAATATAGTCAGAACTTGATAGATTTACCTGACTGCGTCTGATGGGTAAAAATATAAGCACATTAAGTAATTTTTTTTTACAGAAATTGGTAATATCGAATACAGTTGTTTTATTGTTTGCGCGAATTAGTTCCTTTGCATCTAGGTGCGCGACTGTCTGACTGACCTGAGGGCCAGGACTAGAATGGGTGTTCACTCGGTTGACTTTGTCGGTCATTAGTTGGATAGGTGACCGCCGATTTTGCCATGGAAACCTCGGATTGCCACATAAGACCCTTATCTGGCAAATGTATTATCGATCTGTTTACTTGATGCCATGTTTAAGTCTGACCGGGCCTTTCAGTGAAACCCTATCGAGCCCTTATTAAACTTCGCTATGGAAACCTAGATTTGCCTTATAAGAACCTTATCTGGCAAAATTATTAACGATTTGTTTGTTTGGTGCCATGTTTAAGCCTGACTGAGCCATCAAGTGATAACCCTACCAAATTCTTTGCCATGGAAACCTAGAAATATCTTATCAGGGCCTTACGTGGGAGTGATATGGAAAACCCTTTTAGGGTATCCACATTAAAGCCTGAAAGGGCCCTATTTTATCTTAGGGCATCCCTAATAATTTTCTTCACGGGTACGAGCGATCGAACACGCTTTACCTTACGATGACTGCAGCAAAAGCTATGATCACACTCTCCAGTGATTCTTGCGATCAATTACTCGTACCATTTTAGTCTACGATTGTTTCATCGATGTACTTCCCCTCGGGTATCCACGATTGTTCCCTGAGATCTATAGCAATCCTGAACCGGCGACACTTTCCATGCGAAATATTGAGGCACATGCCTGCATGGAAAGCAAATTCTGCTAGCGAATACGAGGCTTTCTGTTCTTAGTTCTTATAATTGTGGTAAACCGGTGACACATGAAAATTTTTGTCCTTACTTTTATACTTATAAAATGTTTTCAAATACGTATAGGAATCGTTTCGTTTAGGATGGCGTACTGCAATTACTATTCGTATAGTAATGTTACCTACAAAGCTATTATACTCATACGTATACGTATGAAATTATTTACTTTCTATATTTAAATAATTAGTGATTTCTTTAGTATTATTTCCAATATCGTACTGGAATCGGAATTATTTGTAAGCATTCCCTGAAATAAATTATTTCTAATGTTGTGTGAGTGTGCCAATAACATAATTGTAAAATATTCACAAGATTCCCATATATGTAAAATTTTTTTTTTTCTGAATGCTGTGTTGATACTACGACACGCTGTTCCAGCGTCGATACGTCGATAGTTACACATATGAGAAGTCGACTAAACATACAACCTTTAGGCGGCATTACTGCCAAATCCTTCATGTGTCTCATGAAGGACAATTTTGTCGTTCGTGACCCTCTTTATATGCAGCACCTCGGATCTTTTTGCTTATGAGAAAAATCCTGCTTATCCGTCATCTAGCGGCAATTGAAAGTACTAAATGTCAGTATATAATAGTAATTGCTTTACTGCAGGAATTTTTTACTAATGGTATGGCAATTTGTAATACGTGCATATAAACGCGTCTTTTCATATGTACAGGGACGACACGGTGAAACTAGACAGCGCAAATGCGCTTGCGCGTCAAACCGACGGTTCTCACTCTATGCGTTCAGACCGATTAGTCGGGCCAGCAAGAGAGAACGGAGAGGGGGGATGTATGAACGTAGCGTATGCCCGTACCAGACGGCTACGAACTAGCGCGCCGAGCACATTTTTTTATTTTATTATAAATTTATTTCATTTTATTTCCTCAAAATATCGTTAGCTTTTTTAATAACTCATACGCTTTTGTAGACCGCCACAAACTCTGCATATCAAATACGAATTGCAGTTAGTTGATTGGCATACGAAAAGATAATTCCATGTGTTCTTCTGTACATTAATCTTTTTCTTTATAATAGCTAACTCGCTTTTGCAAATTGTAGTACACTGTGTGTACTAGTTTACAGCTGTCTTGTAAATCCTTATTTGAGTAAACATGCATAGTATTCGCTTAGAAGATATTATTATGCAAAAATAATTTGCAGTTTCTATAAAATTATTTTGAATAGTTTTAACAAGCACCAATAGAAAGGACTTTTATAATGAAACATCGAAATTTTTATGAAGAAATGAGACCAAACACTTAAATTATTAAAGAAACAATTGAGAACTGTTGTCCGTTTCAGCTAAAGCCTGACAGACAAAAATAAATCTTCTGCACCACCAGCTGCCTCGTTTTTAACAAAATTTAGACTCTTTTTCTAACATTTAAAATTTTTACCAAATATTACAAATTATCTAGAGCGTACGATATTCTAAAACTGAAATTGATATCTTTCAACCAAATTTACTTTTTTCTAAAATTTACAATTTTTCCTGAAGTTTTCTATTCCAACAAAATTTTTTTTTCAAACAGTGTGTTGATTTGCGTCCACATTAGCTTACGAAACAATATTTCGCTAGGACCTGCAGAAAATCTATCTTTTTGTTTGTAACGGTTTACACGCTTTTACAAAATCGTCGTGCACTGTGAGTATCATTTAAGAGCTGGGTTGTAAATATCCATCATTTCCTTCGGTAAATATACATCGTATAATTTTATGAAAAGGTATTACTCAACAACAGCAATTCACATTTTCTTTAAACCTATGATCAAACATTTGAACAATCGCAAAAATAAATCTTCCGCATCGAAATATCGATTTAAAGAAGTAAAAAAAAAATGAGACCATACATTTTACCATTTGAGCCATTAGTGACTTGTAGATCGGCCGTGACGCAAAGGGTTAGAGAATTCAAGTATAAATAAACCAGTCCATTATGGCTGGTTCATACATTTTTTTTAAATTATCAGCCACAGTAGATGTTTCTAAAGATTCGCATTCGTGACATTTGGCTTGGGTTTCGGGTTTGTGAACTTCAGATCTAGCGATCGGTCTCTTAGGCTCCGCTGTTTTAGATATGCTCTGCAGCATTTCGTCATTACAAACTTTCTCTACATGGTCGCTTACGACAAAAAAAAAGATTGTTTTCGTAGTGTCAAAATTTTCATTTTTACACTATTTTGTAGGGAGTCTATGAGGCTCACTGATCTATCCGGAATGTTGAAGACTGCGTTATCGGTCAAAAGTAACAGTCAGGCAGCTGTTTCCGTAAAACGCCGTATGCTACGATTTCTTCATAATTAAAGCTTATGTATTTGTATTTGAATTTTTTTTCAGTCATAAATAACAGAAAACATTTATTAATTTTTCATGAAACAATGAATTCTGAACCAAGCTGGATTTATTATTCATTTATTAAGTGAATAATGGAACGAGAAGGATTTTTATTCATTTTTGAAATCGGTACAGAATCTAATGGATTCAGTATTCATACCAAAAATTAAAAAGTAAATCTGAGTTGATTCCGTATTCGTTTCAGAAGCGAATAAATTGTTTCAATTTAATATTCATAACAAAATGAGTAATTGCTTCGATTTAGTATTCATTCAGTAATTGGATACCATTAAATTGAATATTTAGCTAAAACGGACGAAAAAAATATCTGTGTCTAACTTAAATATTCATTTTTTATTCGTCAATATTATGTACATTAAACTCGTAGCAGTAACTCAGGATATGGTGAATTGTGCTCTTAAAGTGCGCAATCGTAATTTGTAGCAATAATTGAAGCCATGTTGTTTTTCACCGTTTATCCTGAAAAATAAACACGCTGGTGGCTATGCTTCAAACCACATTTTCTACTAATGGCACTTCTGGTACTAAAACATATGGTCACAATAACTCTCATCGATTAATATGTCATATGTATTAATATGACATATTAAAAAGTAAAAAGCGTAATAAATTTGATGTACACCGTTAAAATTATTATTCGCGCACGGGTATGGCATAAAATACATTTTATAATAATCATTGAAAGTCGTGGTAGCGACTCGATGCCAAGTTATTAAATTTATTGAACTGCTACGTGACTTACACATCCTACTTAGCAAATTTCACTTAATGGGTAGTATAGGCCGTCAGTTGTATGTCACTAACTAAATTAAAGCACACAAACTTGATTTTACGAGACGCAGAATCAGCTAGCTGTTTGCTGTTACAACGGATGAAAGTATGAAATCCCGCTTAGATTTTTAAAAAGCCTGTTTGCATTTCCTTGAAGTTTCGCAAAGCTTAGTTGACTGCGATTTGTTATCAAGTCAAGTACGAGAGATGGACACATTTGAGTAGTCTCGCTATTCGGATACTAAAATAATTCCAAATACAATAAGTCTAATCGTATTCTTTTTTTCAGTCATTTATACAAATCGATTCAGTGTTTATTCCAAAAACAAACAATGAATCCATTCAATTCGGTATACATTTGAAAATAAATAATGAATTCATTCGATTGAGTATGGACTCCACAAGTTAATTACAAATCCAACTCGATTCAGTATTTTTTTTTAAATTGCTGAATCCACCGCCATTCAATAATCATTTCAGAATGGATAACGAATGAAACTTCATGCCCACTTACTGAATAACGCGTGCGAACAGTTGTAGATTATACTACTATGTACTATGAACTACAACCGTGACTTTAATTATTGCCGAAAATTAACAATATTTACTTTACAAGTACGATTTATCATAACCTGAGATACTGCTATGTAAAAAATCGTAATTACGCGAGATACCGACGAGCTCCTAATATTTCAAAAATTTGTGTTTTGTTCTGCGGACTCCTAGATGCAATGCATTGCAAAGACAGAGGCGTTCATAAAGTTTCTCAATATCTCAAGTCCAACTATTTTTAAAATTCGTTTGTTTAATTAGATTTCCTAACGACTGAACACAGTTAATTTGGTAAATCAGTTCACCAATCAACCTCAAAAGCGGGTAAAATCATAATATGATTAATAATAATATGACGAGATCGAGCTTTTAAATCCTTCGTATTTTGAGTAGCGGACACATTCTTATAAAGCGTAGCGCTAGACGTTTTACAAGGCCGAGTCCATTGTTGAATATTTAAATAGATCTACTTTTTAAGAACTCGTAGCAGCCTCATATTTCTATCCTCCTTTATGAAAATTTACTGGCTTATGCAGCAACTGCTTAAGTACATTGAAAACGCAAAGTTAAACGATATGCAGTTTCCAATATTTTGCAAGTACGATTAGGCTCTCAAAAAAGCGAAATTTTCGTTTTTTTACAGCTAGCTGTGATTTTATCTAAAAGCTATCAAAATTTAAGTATCTTGTGACGCTACTTGTACTTCACTTCTTTAAGTACTTTTAAATAAGAGATGGCTACGATATTTGAAAAGTAACAAAACGAACTTATCGACATGTTTCTTCTAAATATTTTAGCGGTGGTCTTTAAAAATTCGTAATAAGTATTGCCGAAATTGTTGTTTATTAACTTTTTAATTCACTGGCTGATTTAACGACTCATAGGAGATACGCAGACATTACGATGATTGGCAAAGTGTATGAGCAATTCACGTCCTGAAACATATTTATTTTTTATTGATTATTTGTTAGATAATTGTTGCTAAAGAGCAATTCGAATTCCACTCTGTTTTTTTTTCTGGATGGAGCAATCGTGCTCTACCATATTGTACATGAACCATCTCGCTAATATGAGATTTAATATTAATTTGAATGCATCCCTAGTTATCCAGTTTCCTATTATTCAGTTAATTTTCTGCAAGATATTTGTTTTGCTCTAAATAAATCTTGGCTGCTGGCGTCTGCCCTACCAGCTCGGGTAGCGTCCCTTGCCCCTACCGCTACCCTTACTGGCCCATTCTGATGGCGCGTGGGGACACAGTCGCCGCTCGGATGAGACGCACTGGCGGCCGTAGGCAGTAGCCAATCAGGCTTCCTAAATTCTCGCGCAGCCGCATTGGACTGTCTAGTTTCACCGTGTCCTACCTGTATTTATGAGCGACGTACCTATTATAGGCTAGCTCTGCGGCTGCTTCGCATGCAGTATAGCAACCGTTTGTGCGTAAGAGTTTGCTCGCTCGATGATCGTTTCAGATGCCGTGACTGCCTCTTATACAAAATTTCAGTCATATATTACAGGAGGAAAAATATTGGTCTCACGGTTCTTGAAACACCTTCAAACTAATGTGCGAAAAAAAAAAAAAAAAAATGATATAAACATCAATCGCAAGATATATATACAGTAATGTCAATACATTTATTTTCAAAGCATGTTTTGTAAGGTTTTTCATTTCTGTTCACACGAAGAGAAGGATCTGATAAAATTTACCAAACGCGATAGTAAAAATTGCCAATGCGCCTGATATTTGGGCGCCCTAGCAGCCATCTAATGTTAAGTACGAGAACTATGAGAATTTCTACAATATATATGGACATTTTTACTATATTTCGTGGTAAAAATTCTCGTACTTCTTGATGGGTGGCGTCGTGGCTCCAGGAAATAACGTGTTATGCATTGTGAATGTGAGCGTTTTTTATGGTGCATAGTGATAACTGCTACATGTATAGAAATGTGATAGATGTGTAATCTGAACATTTCTTATACATTCTCGATGCACAGATTTAGTTATTTTTGCTATCACTAGATGGCAACTTGACGTACCGTTTCTCGCAAACGAACGTACCTACGGAGGAGCATATAAATTGGAAAGCTCAGTGCCGATTCACCGCGTGGTATTACACCACGAGGCACAATATGGTCGTACGATTCGTGTTCCTAACCAGGTCGCTATTAAAAAATAACGATCTAACGATTTTTAGAGCAAAAAAATTGCTAAGGAATTCTGGAACGCAATTATATGCTGCGAAAGTTATTTTTTTCTTGTCTCAACTGGGTGAACATTTTTCCATTATATCTCTCTAGTTCGCATGAAATTCCGGTATCGTTTTTACTGAACTTGACCGATCGATAAAACCGATTTGGGTATCTACGTTTTTATGACAGTTCCATTTTTCTCTTGCTTGTTTATTTTTAACATTTGTTTAGACTGTTAAAAAGATCTGGTCGTTTTTTACACTTTTGCTTCTTTTATTTATCTTTCAAAAAAGTGTTCTCTTCATTCTGAGAATTTTAATGACTGAAGAGTGTCTTCTCCTTTTTGAGAAGTTTAATGACGGAAAGTGTCCTCTTTATTTTGAAAACTTTGATCACAGAAAAGAGACCTCTTCATTTTGAGAACTCTGATGACAGAAAAGTGACCGCTTCTCTTCAAGGCCATCGAGGACCGAACACGCTCTACACCTTTTGAAAACTGAGGATAAAAAAGTGTTTTCACTATTTTGCAGGCTATGAGGACAGTACACTGTTCTCTCTTCTGACTAGAGGACTTATTTCCCCAATTCACTCGGTGTTAAAAAAAAATTGCCTCATTTTTTGAGGCCACCGTTCACTTTCGTGCACAGTGCAAGTAAATCTTTAACTTTCATTTGTATGATCTCGACAATCATTATTCTATCAGTACACAGATCACTTAAACAAACTTTACGTGCGTACATACATTCGCATATCAGATGCACGTTTCCCGTCCTTATTCATGTATGTCTCTCGCTTTGAAGTTTAATCCAATGAAAAATTCGATAACATTTTTTAGTAGCTGGTCTACAAAGATCGCAGCATCAGGACCATCACCTGTTTGCTGTCAAATACTACAGCATCACACGGACTCGTAGATGCACTTCAGGACCGAGCATATATATATATATATATATATATATATATATATATATATATATAGCGAATCTCTTCGGAAATCCGATTTACTCCGAACTCTGTGCGAGACATATATCACGGACATGGCTTTTCCAGTGTTAGGCTTCTACACACCAGGTTGTAGACCATATGTATCGCGAACGATTGGACCCAGAATTTCGATGAATTCGCGGTATTGGCGTATTAGTCTGTGAGAGCTTTAACCAGTGAACCAGAGGGTGAGAAAGCTGCCGGGGGACTCTTGCTGTAGGAAAAATACTATTCTGTGTTTTGGCTATGGAGTAGTGGTTGCCCTCAATATAGAGATTGGTCTATGCGAGGGATTGGAGTAAAGTAGATAGAGTTCTGCCAATAAATAGCGTATGGGGGGGGGGGGGGGGGGGAGGGGGAATCACTGCACCGTTTAGTGGAATCCTAGCTATGTATGTATTCATATATACAAATATAGATGCCATGATATATTATCTACATGCGATCTATTCGGGACCAAGCTGCTTTTCCGGACTAGCCGCAGCCGTCAAGAATTGTAGAGTGCCGGGATTCAAGGCCGGGTTCTCGTGCAGTATCGAATAAAATAAATTCCAAATTTCAAATTTACGGAAATCACAAGTAAATTATTTATTGAAAGGTACCGGAGGTCAAACAATTTAAGTTCCCCGTAAATATTTCGATCAGGTGCTTGAACCATTAAGGGCCCGATCGACCAACGCGCAAACACACACACACAAAAATCTCACGCACACATTCGCGATACACGGGCATCTTTTCACACTTCGAACGGATTTGTTGAGATTCCCGCCATCAGACGCGACAATCGACTCTCCTACGGGAAAAATAACCAGCTACTCGATTCACCGGTATCGAAGTATTTCGCGTACTCCATCACACTGCCACGCTTTTAACATTCCCGCGCACAACACAATTTCCCTAAAAACAATAATGGCGAATTTTCCCAGAATCACTCCCGACGACCCCTTTGACTCTACGTTAACCCCCGTTTTAGTATTTTCCCTACTGACTCGATCGTTTCGACAATGGCCCGCCGTAAAGCCACACGGGACTCTCAAAACCCAAATATCCAAACAATAGAGCTTGCGGACTCAACCACGCGCGGGATACCGTCGCCGCACACGTTATAACAATTTTTAAAATATTTAACAAATATGGAGTGCCAAGTGACAAGGCTTACCTCGGCCTCAACGTTAATACCGAGAATAATCCTTTTTTTTCGTCTCCAAATGGACAAGGTCGGGAGCTTTCGCAGTACCGTAGAAGACGGGGCTTGTCTTCCTCCCAGTACCACGGATCCAGGAAAAAAGCCACGCGATGTGTCGCTCACGGGAGCGCGAAGCTTCTCATCCCTACTCTAATTGATGGTCATCGGCAATCGGTCAGTCGACCAACCCTGATTTTTCGCAAACTATACAATTATCGTAAATAGTCGACGCTTCTGGCGCGCGAAGTCCAAATCGGGACTTTGTAGCGCAGTGCACGAGTCGAC
Organism: Tromatobia lineatoria; assembly: GCA_949699805.1. Taxonomy (NCBI): domain Eukaryota; kingdom Metazoa; phylum Arthropoda; class Insecta; order Hymenoptera; family Ichneumonidae; genus Tromatobia; species Tromatobia lineatoria. The sequence goes on along the minus strand of OX453036.1, from coordinate 3,434,353 downwards.
GACGTAGACAGGTATTGTTCTACGATAATACCGCTGGAGAGTGGTATTTCCTTATGCCATTTAAGATGTTCGTAACTCCCGTCGTTGTAATTTCCGAAGAAGAAGAGGAGGTAAACGCAGTTTTGCAGCTCGTTGCTTATTCATAATTTCCGAGATATCCTCCGAGTGGTGGGGGAAAATACCGACGTACCCTCGGGCGAGCCCTCATCTCTCGGTCATACATAAATAAAAATAAATAAAATACACGGGAAGTAGAAATAATATTATAAATGTCGAGAGGCCCTATGGATCTGTCGGGAGTCGTCGCACTGCGAGGAACTACACTCGTCATTTGACGAGCTTATTTCTGATTATAAATTTTATCTCGTTACAATATATAATATATAAATGCACGTTCACACATGCCAAACGTTTTGAACTAGTAACTACACGTGTATACCTATTCGATGTTTGTGAAAGAGTGAGTGAGAAAGAGAGGGGGGAGAGGGAGAGACCCGGAAATCGATAGAACACGACCGTAACTGCCCATAAAAGTTTGGAATTTTTATGTCTCGCTTGAGGCTAAACGATATAAAAATAAATAAAAATTGCCGGCTGGGAGGATAGCTTTCGCCATTATTATATTTTATACATGGATGCCCAATAGGTATAGAATGTACTTTTTTAGATCTATTAATTTTACTCAAAAGTCTTTAATGGATATCTCTTTAAAGTGGTTGAACGTTATCAATTTTGTTATTATCGAACTCACAGTGGTGAGCAGCGGGGTCTTTTTTACAGCTAATTCAAAGCATTGAATCACCCGATTTTTTTTGTTACCATTTTTAATAAATGCACATTAATTATCATGAATTTTTAGCTTTCATTCATCTTTGGTACATTTTTACAGATGTGATGAAATATCCCACTAAAATTATTATTCATAGAAAAGATAGAGAAAAAAAATTGAATAGGAAGACGATTTCGACTAACTGCAAGGAAAGAAAATTCTTACTAAAATTTTGATAGTTTTTATATATAGCTGATATTCTTTTAGATATCGTTCCCTAACGAGCATCACCCCTTTTTCCTCATGAATATCAAAAATTTTATATCACGGATTATTTGTCGGAGCTGGATTTCAATCGATCACTGAGCGTTATTCTCGGTAATCGAGTTCGTTTGTTAAAAATTTCATCGAAAATTCCACCCGGATAGTGCACAGTAGCTCTTCACTATTTTTAATTAATGCAAGATTCTTATAGATGTCCTGTTTCCTTGAATACTCGTCTGTGCTTAGTCGACATCCAGGCTCGAAAAATGATCCGACAAATACCCCTTGACCTCCATATGTAATCGTAATATTTTCGTCTAGTTTCCCTGCTTAGCAATGAACGGAGTAATTTTCGCACAAAAATTTCGATGTGCGATACTACTCCCTCTCGTTGCGCAGCAACGAAACAATCGGGAAATATTCTGATAATTTCGGAAGTCTCGGGTTATTACTACTGAAAATAAAAAAATTATCGGCGTATCATTCATAGGGAAAATTAGGGAAAAATGGAACAGGAAGATGATTTGAAATGAAAGCAAAAAAATAAATATTCTCACTGAAATGTGTATAGATTTTAATTATCAGCCAATATTTCTCTGAGTATCGTTCTCTGGGGGACATTACCCACTTTTCCTCATGAATATTCAAGGTTCTTCTTCAAGGCATCACGAAATATTCCACAAAAAAGCTCACAACATAACTCATACACCTTAAGAAATATTTAAAAAATTAATATATGTATTGGAAGTTTGCTTGCTAATACAATGTATCACATTCAATTACTATTTTATATAAATATATTGTAAAATTTGAATAATTACATCATAAGCATAACATTCATGAAGTTTTTAGTACACTGTATATTAATTTAACAACAATTTTTAGCATATCAATGCATTTTTGTATATAGAATTTAATGTACACGTATCCGCAAACGAACTTTCATAGTCTATATCAATTTTCATACAATAATTTCTAATAGTGTACCATGAGTGAAAAATTTTACTTACGACCTTGGACCTTTCTCGCGGACTGTAAATTTTAACAAAAATGAGGGATTTTAATGTTTGTTATGTTCTTAATGATGTATAAGTGCAACATTTTGTATTGAAGAATATAATTAATTACAAAAAACTATTATGCCTTTTTCTGAGGTGATTTGGTCCCCTTAATATTCAATAGAAATAAGCTATAGATTTGTGCAAAGATAATTAACGATTTTTACATCGGTTGCATGCTAAATTGATAACGGACATTTGCCCTCAATCGTAATTAATAATTTTCCATACCAATTGCAGGTTTTCAATGGGGGATGTATTGACTGAATTAGCTGAATAGCCATCGATGATACTAAAATCCGGATAGGGCCTCTGGTATTCATGCTTACTTAGGATAGTAATGCTCCAATAATATTGCTATCCAATATGTTCATCCAGATTCAATGCAGCTTGCACGTGGCCACGCTATAGGACTACTGCAGATACACATGACCCGGAATTTCAGAACAGCCGGAATATTCACGACAACTGCAAGTATATTACAATTGTGTTGGCGTTTCATCCTCTCGGCAGTGAGAATCCGTTTAGAAGTGGATTTCTGAGTAGGCTACGATGCGACTCTGCAATGGTAGCTTGTTCAGCCACCAGGGAAAAGATTAAATATTTCAAGTAGAGGTAGAGCCGGAGTTCTGGTTAATATTACGTCATGGTACCTCGACAAGTAATTTTAAATATTCATGAGGAAAAAGGGGGTGATGCCCGTCAGGGAACGATAACCAAAGGAATGTTGGCTAATAATAAAAACTATCAAAATTAAAGTTAGAACATTTTTTCCTCGTTGTAAGTTAAAAACATATTCCTTATTGCTTTCCGGATCTGCTCTAAATTGTTAGAAATTTTCTTTTAACTAACATAGGCTACTGAAAATTTTAATATGCCAAAAATTGTTGTACTATTGATATACAGTGTACTAAAAACTCCATAAAAGTTGTGTTTATGATATAATCATCAGAATTTTACAATGTATATGTATGAAATAGTAGCCAAATTTAATACACTGTATCAGCAAGAGAACTTCCATACATATATTAATTTAAAGTATATTTTCATCAGTGTAGCTTTCAGACCAAACCGGTAAACCACTTTTGGTGCTCATAGTCTTATTTTATCTATCGAAGAGTGCATTCTCGATTGAATATAGCAATTCTGGATGGAGTGTAAGTTAGTTTACTGTAACCAATTACTTAGTGATTTTTCAATAGCGAAAGGTTTTTTTGGACATTTAAAATCATAACTTTGTCATAAAAACCTGGAATAAAAATCCCGATGTTCAATCCAGAATAACATATGAAATAAAACATCGAACACTCAAATTTGTTCACAGGCTTGCTCTGAAAGTTACCAAAAGTGAAAAACGTTACTTCTAACCTCACACCGTTCTGGTGCACTGTCTTTATAGAATTGCAAAATTATAATGTTTGTTGTGTATTTGATAAGGATTTAACTCAAGGTTTCTTTTAAAAAGTGTATCATTTACAAAGTTTAATTTCTTGTGACTGTTTTTAGGTGTCTGTGTCCTCCTCAAAGAAAACAACACTCTAGAATTTTGGGAAAATCGATTTTACGTTGCTTGAGCAACACTTTAGGTTCATAAAAACAATATGCAGTTGGACCTGCAGTTAGATTCAAAAAGCGCGAATCTGAAGTCTAATTCAAATTTCACTAATACGAATCTTTCTTTTACGATCACGGTCTCACACCCGAGATGTGCTTCGCAGAAATTCCATCATAATAAACGTTGACCGGTAATCGTCGCATATAATTAACACCTACTGTAAATACTCGATCACAGCCTATATAGCTAAAATACGTTTAGGAAACAAGCCGTAAGTCTTCTTTTTTGCTTGACATGGTATTGTTTTTTTTTTTTTTTTTTTTCTTCAAAAATTCTACGACAGTGATAATAACTTGGATGACAGAGTGTACAAGTGAGACGGTCGTAGATGCGAGGTTGTTAAGAATTATGGATTATGGAACAATGTACCTCAGAGGTGCTGATTGCATTGCATTGATACACTTTCCAAAAGAAGAAACTGCTTGCTGATTAAATTAAAATCAAGCAATTTATTGTTCTATATATTTCAATAAACTTCTATGATTAGTAAATTTTTGTTTTATTCAGCCGAGCGCGATTAACGCTTCGATTTTGCAAAATCTTGTTGTCTTCAGCATACTTTTTAGTACAATACAGTACAGCAGAACCTCGATTATCGTATTGGCTCGCTAGGTCACATTCTCTTCGACGTTACATTGCACGCCATTTGAGAGGATCAATTTTTTTTTTACAATGTTCCTTAAAGCAGAGTGATAGACAAATGTATAAAATATCATAAAAATACTGGCATGGATCTTTTACCATATGACCGTGAAAAAAAACACATTCTCCGTCAATCTAAGGACTTGAATTTTCTTTTCTTTAATGGCGGGGTAAAGTTAATTCGTGCAAAAAGGCACATTTTTGTGAATTCCTTTTCAAGACACAGTTGAAATCTACGCATTAAAACCAATAGTACGTTAAAGTATAACATTCGAAGAATATTGTGTAATATTTTCATGAAGAAATATTTTAAAATACGACATTTGTAGCAATTATTTGGAAGCGTCTCGGGAAAAAGTAGAACTGCGGTGTTCCTCATAACTCGGTGCTGGATAATCTAAGATGAAAAAATTAAAGTTCTTTCGTTCGATAATCGTTTTCCCCAGGTAACGCTGAGAGGGTTTATCGAAATTTCAATTTTTCACTTTTTGAGAACATTTTAAAGGGAAAAACGTAAAATGAAGAATATTGACAAATGTGAAACGAAATCTCTGGCGTCACCTCGTAAATTATGTATAGAATTAGGGTTCAAAACTTCGAAAGGATCGATGCAGTATTTCTGAAGTTATGAGGGGCACCAACTTTGAAAATGTGAGTTGTGGGGAAAACGCTTTAAAATTTTGTACACTAAAAAATTTGGAATACAACGTCCATATGCGAGTTTTATCGGCTTACCTCACACTGTATAATCGATGCCAGGTCCATAAAGGATGTTGCTATCATCCATGATGTCTAAAGCATCTTTTTGCTCCTGTCTATGACGAATCCTGCCTTCTTTATTTTTATTTTTGGTCCCTGTTTTGCTCAGCTTGCCCGAGTCGAAATTTAAACTTTCCTTCACCCTGTCCGTCACGTTTGACCGTCGCAACACCAACACGATGATGACTGATCAAGAGAGTGAAAGTGGAGCTTACGCTTAGAGCACGCTTAGCGCACGTGTAAAGTAAGCCCACCTTTCATTGTAAACTAGAAACTTATGCCCATTTGAGAACAGTGTACAATGAACAACGGCAAACAACACCAGCTACAGACCCGCCTCACCATTCACGAATAATAATTTTTTAGACCGCGATTCATCATATACGACGGTGTCCGAACGTTTGTACGGTATACGATTGTACGCGCGGTTGTACGGTACACGATCGTACGCGAGTTTGTATGGCGTACGATCGTACTCCGGTTCTTACGGTGAATCAAGGAAACCCACGGGAACATTTTGACGGCTATGCTAAAAATAATTGATTCATTAGTTCACTCATAAACATAATAGGTACTATGACAAAAATTATGATTACGTGAATCAAATGATATAATATATGTCAATGATGATATTATTTATATATTTTTATTGGTTTCTCTTTTCGTATGCCTTCTTCAGGCTTCTAGGTTTTTACCCCTCTCCCCTTTTTCCCCAGCATTTCATAGATTCCCCCCCCCCCATTTCCGAATTCCTTCATTGAGACCCCCCCAGAGTATTGTCCGCAGCCACTCATCCAAATGCACTACTATATCGCATTTGCACGAGGGTTGAACGAAACTAAGTTGTTCCTTTAAACGTTTCGGCCCAGATTTGGGTCCTCTTCAGTAATTTAATCATTTACGTAGTGTTCATTGTTAATGGTACTAAATATTGTGTTTTGTGGTTGTTGGAATTCCTAGCCATGTGCTGTCAATGTTGTAGGTTGATGTCAAGTAATGCGTATTGATGTTGTAAATTCTGTTTATTTAATTTTTGTTGATTCAAGAATCATTGAAATCAGAACTACATTTTGTAACCTTAGCCAGGAAACCCGGCAATCAGTGTACTCAATTATAATAAGTTGGTTCAAATTTTCATTGTTCTGCGTGAAGTCTCCGACGCATCGCTCTAGGAGGGCATCTTTGCTCAGATTTTCATAGATAGGCTTGATGGCATCCAAAATTTTATTGGGAAGAAAAGTGTACGTGTGTTTAAACGAATCCAATGCATTAGCAGCTGCAGCTTTTTGCTATTCGCACCAGGAGTCCGCGCCACCCAGACATTTTCTATGCTGTGAATTCTCGCCCGTCGAAATGTAGTGAAAAAAACGTTGCCTAGATAGCATTCTTCATATTTTCTACGAAATCAGAGTAACGTCTAATAGCCAAACCGCAGTATACCGTGAGTTTATCAATCATTTTAGCCGTAAGCGTCCCTTTACTAGACAGACTCTTTCTTTTGATCTTCTTTTCAGCCTTAGAATCAGTATCTACATCTTTTTGACTATTTCACGCAGACGAGCGCCCATCCTTTTTTAACATGTCCTACACATTCTTTTTTCACCATTGAAAAATCGTCGTCGTCGATATAGTTGCGATATCGCACACCATTCCTTACCGAGCGTTGAAACATGGTTTTTATCGCTTCGACCTCCATATTTCCAGCTGCGCCAGTATGATTTTTCTGTCACTTTCTAGCATTAAGAGGTAGTACACCGCCTGAACTTTCTTCACCCAATGTTAAACGACTATAGGGCTGTCTCTTTCGGATATATTTCTGTCTCTCTCGCACTATTTTTCTTTTAATTAAAGAAACGACGGAGTCGAATAAGGAGCCAGAAGCTCAGCCGAATTCTACGATACTCCCGCGTATCGTCTCAAAATACGGACCCTATCTGTCGTACTGTTCGGAAGAAAACTACCGAAATTTCTGCGGGGGAGGGGGTTATGACTGCCTCTTTCGAGCTTTATGCCACTCTTCGTATTCGGCAGAGTCCAATTTACATTCCCAAGTCTTACATTCGTGGCAGTACGAACTTTCGGCGAAAATGTCGAGAAATTTACCTGTGAAATAACCGGTTAACGAGCTGACGCCGTATAAAAATAAGAAGCATCTTTTTTCCATGTTCCGTCGCCTGATACAGTGGGTTCGTTAGCATGTTCAGTTTTTTTCTCTTCTGCTGTTTTTTCTTCATTTGTAGCGAATAAAAAAAATTGATTCGCTACTTCTTCTACAGGCGAGCACATTTTTTTCGTGTAATCATTGTACGTCGTTCGTGACAAAAAGCTACCAGACAAATCCATCAAGCCGCAAAAATTTCACAGCCAGCTAATCCAAGGCCTAATATTCCTATCACGAAAACAATGGAACATTTGTAACCTGTTTACAGCTTACACTTACATGATACTTACGATACACGGTGCTTACAGCACGATACTTTGAGGTTAAATCCCTTCTTTCTTAGTCGAATGAAAGTTACTTTTTCATCACATTTTACACACTTCACTAGTGTAGCGATTGTTGAAAAGACTAATAAAAATTTATTATCCCATAGTTTTTTAAAAATCAATATCCTCCATAATTTGATCTTCAATGGTTATAACTTTCATTTTTTAAGCTGACGTGCTCTTTGTCGAAACGTTTTCGCTTTTACGTTTGTGCCGAGGTATAATTTTTGTACATCGATATAATCTCGAACCAGTTGATTTTCTATCAGATCTTCTAACTTTTTTAGGCATTTTAGCAATAATTTTACACAAAACTTGATGAAAACGGAGCTAAAATGCGTGTACGTCTGCTCTATAGAAAATGTTTACTGCTACACTGAATTATATACTCTACATTGACTAAATATACAGTACAGTATACAGTACAGTACAGGTTTGTACTTGTTTTGAAATTTTTATAAAGAAAGGTATTGAGTAAGGTTAGGTATTATGATAGACATATAGAGAGCGAAAGATCTGCCAGGTCGGCCCGATCTGCTATGTGGAAGATAGCATGGTCGGCCCGGGCAGGTCTAAAAATCCGACAGGTATAAAAACACTCATAACTTCGTCAATTTTCCTCCGATTGACTTGAAATTTTGACACAATCTCCTTGAGTATTTATGCATTCAGTAAAAGAAATTATAAAAAGCAAATGAAAATTTTTAAACCCTACCTTGCCCTTAAGATATCGAATTTTGCTCTTTACCATCGTTCTCAAGTCGTATATTGTACCTCTTGAAAATACATGTTTTGAATATTATTACCGTAAAAAAAACCTCTGGTGTCATTCTACATGGAGAGAATTATTTTAAATTTTTTCTTCGCTGGTTGAGAAGAGAGGAGAGGTGTCCTTATAATAAAAAGAATACTTTCTTGACTGAGTCGTCCGCCTCAATATAAATATAGAAATTTAATGTATATGGGGTAATCAACCCCGTTCCAAACCAGAATTTAACCTTGACCTCTCCGATTTGGCTCGTAATTTTTCGTAGGCTTGTGAACCCTAAAATGCACCATATTTTTCTTTTTTTTTCTATGGCAATTTTTTTAATGCTATTTTAAAAGTGATATATATCTATAATTCCTAGCTATAATTTTAATATCTACTGCCCGGGTCAGTAGTAAGTGCCCCCTGAGGGCCTGGTCCGGATCAGTAACCAGGCCCCCATGCGGCCGCATCCGACTTCTCTCTCTATATCGCATTTGCGCTAGCATTTCTGCTAAGAGCATAGCAAAACATTGCGGAAAAACCTTATGCCGATATAGCCGGTCTCGAATTCGCCTCACGGCACCGGAGCTACGGCACAATTTTCGTCGAGAATGTGAACACGTACTACAGCGGTATACATGTGAACCCCACAGTTGCCTGTGTGTCTCACGTATACATCTGGAGGTCCATCGCGTCCATGTTTTTATTTTTCGACGAAAATTTTCGACGGCACCGGGAATCGAACCCGCGACCTACCGATGCTCTGGTTTAGAAGCCAGTAACTCTTACCACTAGACCACCTCGCCAGTTTGAAAATTCCGATATTAAGCCGAGTATTTTTCAGGTTTTTAAATTATGGCATTCGATATGTCACTTTAAAGATATATTTTTGTAATTGCATAAAAAAAAAATTGTGTTGTTGAGGGTCCAACTAAGCCTACGAAAAACTACAAGCCGAATCTTAGCGATTGAGGTTAAATCCTGGTAGAAACGGGCTGGATTGTCCTATATTCACAGTTTTTATATATAGAATCAAAAACCGTGTTGCCCATGATCGCAGCCTCGAAAAAACTACGTTTCGATTGTCCAATCTAGTCTTGGTCTCCATTGCTTCAGATACTCGAGGTTCTACTGTATTGCGGAATTTCAAAGCGGAAATAACAGGAAGTCTTGCCAAAAACATTCGTCGAAAAGCTGTCTATCGCCTCGATCAATATATCCTTTTCTTTAGATATTCACGCTTTGTTTGAAATACAGCATACACTCGTTGCGCGAATACTTGCCGAGTGCCTTTGCTCGAAATATGTACTGACATGCATTGAGAACGAGCCCGAAGAAAAGTAAATTCAATATTTCACCATCTTCTCGGCGTGTATTGAATATGTTTCGAACCACAGACCTGCTGCCGTATGAATTACCTACAGTGTACCTTCTGATGGGGGATGAGAACCTAGCGTATGTATTCAACTTGAGAATCGAGTATCATAAATCTCAGATACCCACATTTGCATACGGTGCGCTTTCTCTCACTTTTGCATCGTATTTTGGTTTTTCCATCTTTTTCCATCCTATCACGAATATTCTCACTGCAATTCGATGAATAGATCGTGATGGTATGTAGATAGGACACTCGGTATCCATAAGGATTAGGTGAGCTATGCTGGGATTGGCCATCTTTCCTTTCGATATTTCTTCTCTCGCTGACAAGGCAAAATTACATCTATCTCACAGCTTTTTAATACTAGGCTTTATTCCGATGCCATATTGAAAACATATTAAGGCGGGTCGAGCGTTACAATGTCTTCAAGAAAAACATGCAGATTTTTTTTGACGCATTGATATGAATAGTCTACGTGTTACTGTAAAGTTTGAATGCGTTTGTCTTCACCATTTTCGAGAAATATTTTTTCTAATTTGCACAACTTAACATTCATTCTTATGGCAGATTGAAAATAAACGATGAATTTCAATATTCCTAGGGTAGTTCATGTGGAAATGTTGCAAACAAATTATTGAAAACTTCAAAGAATATAGTCAGGAAGCTCTGTACAAAAAAGCAGACACTTGTTGTTCACCGTTAGTTAACAATATGCAATTACATGAAACTTTGCAGCTTCATCTCGGCACGCTTAGTACGTGCGAGTGAGAGGTAGCATAGCGGACCTCTCACTCGCACACGATCTGCCCCGCACCTTGCGCGCCACCGAGCCAATCCCCTCCAAGCCTCACGCTCGACCCTCCTTGAAAAAACGTCATAGCAAAAAAAAATTTTTTGATTTACATCTTTTAGATAATTTTGCATTTAAACCTCATCGAGCACATACCGAGCACTGTAACCTTGCAATTTTGTAAAAACATACAGTGCGTCAGAAACGCGTGAGGTAGAACAAATTTTTTAGTTATAATGTTCAGACCAAATTGGTGCATAAATTTTAGTGTGTGATGGCTTATTTTTTTCGAAGAGTGCATTCTGATTTCAGTGTAACGTTCTTTCATGCAGTGACAACTCGATTCGCTATAATCAATTATTTCGATATTTTTTAATGGAGAAAGCTTTCTTCATATTTATGTAAAAACATACCTTATTCATGAAAGCTGTAAATAAAATTTCCTACAATGACATCAGTATTTTTTGACAGGTAAAATGAGAAGTCTAAAATTTGTTGACCGGTTAGATCTGAAATCTACAAGTTCAAAATTTTATTTATTACAAAATAGCAGAATTATTGATCTTGACGTGTACTCAATGTGGTTCAAATGTGAGATTTTTTAGAAGAAAATTTAGAAATCTTTTTAAAGAAAGAAAATTTAAAAAAATTATCAATGTATATTTTCGAATTTTTTTTTTTCTTAAGCAAATGGCTGCAGAATTTTGTCCTTGATGGTTTTTTTTAGGTGACTGGCTCGCCTTCATATGAAAAGAATTAGGGCAGTTCTTAAGGGAGACGTAAAATAATCAGGTTTTATGAAAAGACTTAGTATAATTGAGACGGGGACGTGTCATAGGAGAATTAAAAATAATGGGGGAGGAGCAAAGGGGAATTTCGAATAAACCTGGGGGGTCGTCAGGGGATTTAGGTAAATCAGGATGGAAGGGGTATTCCCTGAACAATTGCAGTTTCGTTTCAATTAATTTAAAGTAAAAGAAATACATATTTTCATTAAATGTGATATCAATGTATAGTGACATTTATTTAATTCCCTCCTAGCGCTAGCAATACTTTTTTCCAATATGCGGTCTAGTGACTGGTTGGATGGCTGACGGCAATAAAGCTTACCGCAGTCGTCATGGATCTTGAGCGAGTGAAAGTAATTTTGTCCTGAGAGTCCGCCTGATTATTAATGCACGGAAAAAGACGAGACTTCGAGATCTCGAAATCCCGCAAGACCCCAAAGTAACATCGTCATCATGGCTTTTCTCCATTCTTGATGAAAAGTTTCGCAAAGGTGTGTAGAATGACTCGACCTTTTTGCTGAAGCTGATTTCCTTAAGAGTGATGAAAAAATTTTTTGCTTACATTCTTTACAAAGTCCTTGCACTATTTTTACTTTGTATTTGAATATTTATATATAAAACTCTTGTCACATAGAATAACGAACTCCCAATTATTTTGAGTGCTCATATAGGAAGCTTTGTTTTTATACAAAAAAAAATTCCGGATTATTATCTCAGAACACTCATAATGGTCTGAAACATCGAGAAAAGTAGTTTAGCAAAATTGTCCGGGTGTATGTGGTGTGTGTGTGTGTGTGTGTGTGTGTGTGTGTGTGTGTGTGTGTGTGTGTGTGTGTGTGTGTGTGTGTGTGTGTGTGTGTGTGTGTGTGTGTGTGTGTGTGTGTGTGTGTGTGTGTGTGTGTGTGTGTGTGTGTGTGTGTGTGTGTGTGTGTGTGTGTGTGTGTGTGTGTGTGTGTGTGTGTGTGTGTGTGTGTGTGTGTTTGATGAGAAGCCAGAAACTCATATAACTGTAATTTGTAAATTCTTTGACCGACAGAACTCAAATTTGAACAGTATGTGAAGTACTGATTGATTTTTATTTGGTATAAATTTGATAAAAATCGTTCAATGCATTTCAGTTTTATAAGAATTTCGGAATTTTGAAAAAGATTGTAAACGCTCTAACTCGAATGAATTTTTAGCTATCTGGCTGAAAGTTCGGATTGAAATTGCACAACGTGATGTGACCTATGGTATTGAATTAGGGCCAAATCGGTAAAGCGGTTTGGTTTTTATGAAATTATGACATTTTTGAAAAAGGTTTGCCAAAGCAAAATATTCCAAATTTCAGAAATAGAGCAAACTCTATTGCAAGTAAAATTCCAACAGATAGACTGAAATTTTCTACACAGGAAAAATTATATTTAGCCCTGCTGTGAACTGAATTTGGTAATAATCGGTGGTAGGGGACCGACTCTACACCTCCCAAGTCTACACAAAGATAGGTCTACACAAAAAGTCGACACAGAAAGACTGTACACGCAGACAGCTCGACACCGAAAACTCGGCACGAAAAACTCGACACCAAAAACTCTGCACGAAAAACTCGACACCGAAAAGTCAACACGAAAAACTCGACACGCCGAAAAGTCGGCACAAAAAACTCGACACCGAAAACTCAGCACGAAAAACTCAACACCGAAAAGTCGACACTTCGATCGATTTTGGGGAATTTTAAGGCCCTATCCGATGTGAAATTTTCCGTTAATTACAATTTTTATTTCACTCTGTGGGCAAACCGCGATTGCGCAAGCGAAGCGTGCGTGAAACTTTGTTTACACACGTCGTGGAATAAAAATAGGTACGATACTCGCGCGAAATAGTATATTACACTACAAGAGCAGAAAGTTTGAGATTCCTGCACAAGTCAAAAAAAGTTTTGTCGCACTAGTATGATACTATCGTTCAAGGGGATATCTGAATAGATCATATTTTGTTTCAAATGAAAAAAGTAATGTATTTCTGGGTTTTCAGTGAAAAATATCACGATTTTTAAAAACATAACATATTCGTTGTCTGCTGGCAAAAATACATCGAAATAGTGGGTTAAAAATGAAATAAAACCACGTTTTACGCACCGAATAAAATAAAAATTGTAATTAACGGAAAATTTCACATCGGATAGGGCCTTAAAATTCCCCAAAATCGATCGAAGTGTCGACTTTTCGGTGTTGAGTTTTTCGTGCTGAGTTTTCGGTGTCGAGTTTTTTGTGCCGACTTTTCGGCGTGTCGAGTTTTTCGTGTTGACTTTTCGGCAGGGGACCGACTCTACACCTCCCAAGTCTACACAAAGATAGGTCTACACAAAAAGTCGACACAGAAAGACTGTACACGCAGACAGCTCGACACCGAAAACTCGGCACGAAAAACTCGACACCAAAAACTCTGCACGAAAAACTCGACACCGAAAAGTCAACACGAAAAACTCGACACGCCGAAAAGTCGGCACAAAAAACTCGACACCGAAAAGTCGGCACGAAAAACTTGACACCGAAAAGTCGACACTTTGATCGATTTTGGGGAATTTTAAGGCCCTATCCGATGTGAAATTTTCCGTTAATTACAATTTTTATTTCACTCTGTGGGCAAATCGCGATTGCGCAAGCGAAGCGTGCGTGAAACTTTGTTTACACACGTCGTGAAATAAAAATAGGTACGATACTTGCGCGAAATAGTATATTACACTACAAGAGCAGAAAGTTTGAGATTCCTGCACAAGTCAAAAAAAGTTTTGTCGCACTAGTATGATACTATCGTTCAAGGGGATATCTGAATAGATCATATTTTGTTTCAAATGAAAAAAGTAATGTATTTCTGGGTTTTCAGTGAAAAATATCACGATTTTTAAAAACATAACATATTCGTTGTCTGCTGGCAAAAATACATCGAAATAGTGGGTTAAAAATGAAATAAAACCACGTTTTACGCACCGAATAAAAAAAAAATTGTAATTAACGGAAAATTTCACATCGGATAGGGCCTTAAAATTCCCCAAAATCGATCAAAGTGTCGACTTTTCGGTGTCAAGTTTTTCGTGCCGACTTTTCGGTGTCGAGTTTTTTGTGCCGACTTTTCGGCGTGTCGAGTTTTTCGTGTTGACTTTTCGGTGTCGAGTTTTTCGTGCAGAGTTTTTGGTGTCGAGTTTTTCGTGCCGAGTTTTCGGTGTCGAGCTGTCTGCGTGTACAGTCTTTCTGTGTCGACTTTTTGTGTAGACTTGGGAGGTGTAGAGTCGGTCCCCTGCCGACTTTTCGGTGTCGAGTTTTTCGTGCAGAGTTTTTGGTGTCGAGTTTTTCGTGCTGAGTTTTCGGTGTCGAGCTGTCTGCGTGTACAGTCTTTCTGTGTCGACTTTTTGTGTAGACCTATCTTTGTGTAGACTTGGGAGGTGTAGAGTCGGTCCCCTGCCTAATCGGTCAAGCACGGTTGCGATTTTGCGTGATTTTAATTATTTTTGGACTAAGTGTTACCAAATTTTAGTTCTTTATGACTATAATACTCTCTTAAAATGAAATGGCACATCGAAAGTCGAAATATTGAAGAGTGAAACCACCTTTCTAGCGTTCTGATTGGTCGTCGATAGCTTTGACACGAAGCCAACTTCAGACTGTTATAATCGCTGCAGGATCACTCGTGGCACGCTTTTTGAATTGCTGTTTTTTGCGCTTGTGAAATAGAATACCTTTTCTTCCAAAAATAGATTTTTTTTTCTTTTCTGTAATTTTTCTTCTAAAAAAAAGGCATGGCACATTAAAAGTTCATTATATTATGTGACGTATTTTTCGTGAGCGAACTGGAATGACGAAAATAATCGTGAACACATAATTTGGGATCTGTCAGTTTCGATAGCCCACCCTTGTTCGCACATCCGCAAACCCGGTGGGCGCCAGCTAATTTTTGTTCCACCGGTATGAACGCATCGGTATGTTCGAGGAATCGAGTGGAGCAGACTTGATCCCAAACCAAAACCAAAGCAAATTCCAAACAAAGCGAAGTCAAAGTAAAATATATGATCGACAGCAATAAATATAAGAAACGGTTACTTTGTTAACTTTTGGCTCGCGTGAAATTAAAGAACGCGACTGGATGCACTTGCGAGGGCTAACGGTTGTGAAAATGCACGACCACTCACTTTGTGAGCGCTAGGCACTTCACGCACGCAAGCGAAGCGAAGTGTGAAACAGGCACTTCCCGCACTAGCGGTATGGAATTGTATACGATACTCGTGCGAGAAACTTTTTCTGATCTCGTGTGATTACAACACTCGCCTTCAGCTCGTGCTGCAAATACACTCGTCGCGAAAAAGTTTCATCGCACTAGTATCGTAATGTACTATGACTCGAGAGCTTAACCTCTTGACTGTGAGTGACACGCATAAGGGCAACAAAAAGTCGTGCCATTTTTGTGTCATGACGTATAGGGGCATTTGTACTCAGGGAATATTCGCGATCCATGGGGTCCTCGCAATGGAGACCCATGATAAAAGCATAGACGTAAGTGATCGAGACATGTACAAATTAAACATTACGATTTCTAAAACAACCGATGTCTACTGCATCGATTCGATTGAAATTTAGTACCTCATGGTTTTCGGAGTCGCTGAATTTGAATTTGGAATCGGATTTCCAAAATTAAAAATGGCGGATCCAATATGGCGGCCGCAAATTTGAAAAGTAGGTGGATTTTGACAAAAAATTGTATTTCTAGATGTTTATGGTCGAGAATTTCGAATTTGGATCCTGACTTCAAGTATGTGAAGCTCGGATACAATATAATGAATAAAAATTTGGCAAATCATGTATGACAAACTATTCATTATAAAAAATGTGAATGAATGCTTTTTGGCGTTATATCCTGCTCTTAACCGAATACAGAGTCACGAACTAGGGACGTGTTGATGTTGAATTCATTTTGTTTTTGTGTTTGTGCTTCTTTGTTTTTTGAATTTTTTTTGTGCTTTTTGTACGTTGATTTTTTTGTGTTTTTTCATTGGAATTATTTTAAAATTACTTTTTGCATTCTTTGAATTTCTGTCTTTTTTTATACTTGGATATTCAAAAATTTGTTCTCTCCTTTCATGTACTTTAAATTTTTTATAGATTTTTTCATTTTATTCTTTTTGTTGTTGTCTGTATCGATTGTTGTTTCTTTTATTTTTTGTATTCTCGAAATATGTTTTCAACAATTTATAATTCCCACTTTTATGTTTTGATAACAAATATTTTTTTTACATTCGGTATTCCACCTGGCAACGTGGTCATACGCGATAGTTTTGAAAGCAATGTACCACGCACAGTGATATGTTACCACAATGCTTGCACAGATATCGTTGCTTAGAATACTGTTCATAATATGTTGAATTGTTTCTTGCATTTGTGCGCTTGATTTTAAAATAACTCAACTAAATCAGAACTGCAAACCTTTCGTATCAGAGTGGACCTGCCATTTGAAATTATTAGAATCGGATTTCAGCTTCGAATTGAGTGACCTCGGAAATTGTAAGATACTTAGCTTCGTCGAAATGGAATCATTTTTCGTATTTGCGTCCACCATATTGAATCCGTCATTTTGAATTTTCAAAAACCAATTTCAGATTCGGATTCAGTGACCGAAAATACCTTTATATTGAGACTTTAAAGCAAATCTATAAACTTTTCAACACAAAAATAGCACGAAAATCTCATTTTCATCTCACTGTGAAAGGGTTAATTACGAACCGCGGTAGCTTGCACTAACTAATAACGATTCGGCAGCGAATGTTAATAATTGGGGTACATTGAATAATGCGCGTGAACAGCAAAACGCATCGAGAACAAAGGATAACGGCGCGTAGCATAGCAATACACGTGAATGGCGAAATCAATGCGAGTTGGCCATAAACTCAGCCACACGGGGTCTTCAATCGAAAATATTTAATTAACTTAAGTGGTTAATTACGTAGACGGAAACGACTCACCAAAATTATTCCTGATACCTTCGAGTCCCGGACCAAAATCCCTGAGAATTTACGGAAACCACAGGTGCACAAAATGTACTGCACTAGGCACGAAGAACGAGAATACAGATTTCATTTTATGAAAAAAAAAAAAAAAAAATTCACGAGAACCACGAAGACGTGCGCGTGAACCACGAAAAAACCGCCAACGCGGGAGCGTACTGACGACTCGAGGCACCTCGGCAGTGTCTCGAGCGAGACCGATTATCTCCTGTAATCATCGAAAGCTCAACATTATAATTCTTCATGTCCCCCAAAATCCCTTACGCGAGAGCTACTGCCCACAGAGTGGGCAGTAGCTCTCTGCGTAGTGAACTCTGCCCACAAATCATCTCGCATCTATATCGAGATCGCAAATCATGCCGGTAACAGTCAAAATCTATACAGCTGCCTCCCTCAGTGCTTCGGGCGAAAACGACCTATACTACACAATTATATTGCACCAGGATACTCTGTCCTCTGTGAAAACTAACGAATCTTCACCCGTTCTCCAGCACAATGCACTATCGCTGTAGGGCGCCGGATTTGCACCGGTCTACAACTAACCGCAAGACTCTTGTCGGCAATGCTTATCTGTCGGGCTGCTTCTTTCGTTGAGCTCTCATCCTCGCGACAGACTTGAATATGCCGATCCTTCAACATCATTAAAGACCATGAAAAAAAAAAAAAGTGATAAAATCGATACCCAAGCCTCAACTCCATACTTCGAGACTGGTTTTTAACGAAAAACGAGGATTCGAGGAGGGGCAGTAACGAAACCATGGCTATATCGCCAACAAAATACCCTTGTGAACGCCATTTCCCAGGAATCACGTCACAATTAAAACAGTGAAGTAGAAATAGAGTCTTGTAATATACCAAATGGCATATATAAACATGAAAATTTTTAAACATGTTTAGCTATGGGAATAGTCAAACAAAAAAAAAAGAGTGTGAGAGAAGCGAGCACATTGTTGCTCGTCGAATTTAAAATGCGGTTGCAAAACAGAATATTGCACATTACTTCGTCAATAATTTTTGTTTGTATGCCAATTGTTGCCAATTTGTGACCCAATGTTCGCTCCTGAAATGGTGGGAGGGGTAAACGGGTGAAATAAATAATTAATGCAGTAGTTTTATTAAAAAAACTAGAAACTACATTAATTATTTAAGAAAAATCAACAAATACAAAAAATATGAAAAAGAAAAAAAAAAGAAAAAAAAAGGCGAGAAACAAAATCCGATTACTCGGTTCGGAGGACAATAAAAAAATGTTATAAAAAATATACGCGCCAGTTGCAAATTCGGTGCAACACCGTTTCCGAAATTCAATTTAAAAAAACTATTAAAAATTACAAAGCCTCAAACCATGAAGTGGGAGAGCAAATACGCAAAATAATTGAAACAGGGGCACTAGCTGTCGGGTAGGGCTGAGACAAAAGTCAGGGCAAGGGGCAAAATGGCCTAACGGTCGGCTCTTACAATGATTATACCCGTGTGGTCTCAACTATCTTTTACAATAATCAGGGTGGCAAAAAAAAGGGTTTTGGGGTTGAAAAATAACAAGGGTAATTTTTTAAAGGGCAAATAAAAAAAAGGGGGGAGAATTTATCTTGAAAATTTGTAAAAAGTCTGAAGGACGATTCACGAATTTTTAATTTTAAAATTATCACAAAAAAAAACAAATTATGGGGGGAAAAATTAATAGAAAAATCACAAATTGTCTGAAGGACAATTTGGAATGGGGTGACGGGTATTAACAAATAATTGTGGGGAGTAGATTGGGGATTTCTCCGTGCTTTATTGCACGCGCAATGACAGGTGGAAAAAATGGCGGGCAACGAGGGGACACTCGTTATCGGTTTATTATTTATTAAGGGGAGTTTCTGTGGTGAATAGGGGTGGTAAGGGGTTTCACGGAGTCGTAAAAAAAAGGAGTTCAAAACTTACGGAATTTCTATTATCCAAATCAACTATAAAGCACTTAGCAATAATTGTTTTTGTTCTCAATGGCACTTTTACTCACTCTCTCGAAGGCAAGAAAAAGAATATTATTATGTATTAGAAAGCCAAAAATAAAATAAATAAACCTCCTAATCGAGGCGGCTTTGAAAATGATAAAAATGAATGAGAAAGCAAGCAAGTTCTACTTTGCGTCCATATTTTTACTTTATTTATCAAGTTTCCCAAAGAAAAAAAAACACAAAGTAGAATATTAAACAAATCATACATGAGTTCAGCATGAATATACTTATTAAAAGTAAGACATTTCTTAGAATAGACGTTTGAGATGACTTAATACTCGAGGCAGCTCATCTGACAGCTTGTGTTATTTCACGTTGAGATCCTATCACGTTGGCTAATCGAATTACGTTCCGCATATTATCGTAGGTATCATGTGCCGCTGTCTGACGGAATTTCACGGTAAAAAGCTGTCAACCCTCGCCCACACTTTCTTTTCACAGCTCTTCGCATGTCTTCAGACCGCTTTTTTAACTTTTCCTCCTTTCCGCCTATATTCAATATCAGAGGTTCCTCTTTTATAGAAAGCCAATCTTTTTGACATTGCGGTGTAATTTTAAATAAGGCTAAGACACTGATCGATCCGACGCTTCCTGTAAGCACTGCCTGAATCAATCTTTTGGAGACAGGGTATCACGATTTATATCAAGATAATTTAATCTGATGATAAAAAGCGATTTCCGTAAAGCAAATGTGTCACTGAGTAGCAGAGATATTCGCAGCATCTGTTTCGAAGAAAAATTTTATCGAATATTTTTTTAACTGTTGACTTTCTGCTTTGTCATAGCGAAAGCTTTATTTTTATGGAAACATTTTTTGTTGTTGACATTTTCATGTCTACACAC
This sequence comes from Tromatobia lineatoria, assembly GCA_949699805.1. Taxonomy (NCBI): domain Eukaryota; kingdom Metazoa; phylum Arthropoda; class Insecta; order Hymenoptera; family Ichneumonidae; genus Tromatobia; species Tromatobia lineatoria. The sequence goes on along the minus strand of OX453036.1, from coordinate 3,414,178 downwards.
TCAGAATGCCCCTAAACATCAAGAAAAGTTGTTTAGAAAAAATGTGTGCGTGTGTGTGTGTATGTATGCAGGACTTCGAAATTCCAATCACCTGTAATTCAAAAACCGTTCAACCGATTGAGCTAAAATTCAGCCCACAAGTGAAGCAGCAGTCCATCTGTAACTGATGCAATTTTTATCTCAATATATGCCGAAATTTTTATCTTATAGCTTTTCAAATTTTTTCAAAAAAGGACGTCCATGTTCTAGCTTTTGTGAAAATGGCGATACTTTGCTTAATTATTCTTCATACATACATGTAATGTTAGTATTGTTTGGTATAGAATTTGACCGGAATCGGAAAAGCGGTTCAGATTGAATGGAGTTTTAAGGATTTTGAAAAACTCACGTTTTTCCCCTAAGTTTGGCTAAACATGAGATAATGAACTCAAACTTCACACATGAAATCGGGTGTTCTTAGTGATGATTAGCACTTAGTTTCGTCATAATCTGGAATGTAGATATAATTTCTCAGAATTTTAACTTTCAGAGAGAACGATGTCATTGCATTAACTTAAGCAAAACATAAGATAGCAAACTTAAATTTTCAACATGAAATCGATAGTATTCAGCACTAATGGGTACGCAGTTTTGCGATAATTTGTTATGTACACCGAAAGAAATACATACTAAGATTTTTAATATTCGATATACTAAATAATATATACTATCCAGTAGTATTTGGATAGTGCCGTGTATCATTTGTATTGTAAGGGTTATTATACGGAATCTACCTGGTACAATCAGATATTAACCATTACTATAATTATACTAACTGTTGCACTTCAGAGAGTGATCCCTATACGAAGCATCCAATATACTATCCGATAGTATATTATTACTTTCGGGTAGTATCTATTTCTATCGGCGTAGTTAAAATTTCTCGGAATTTTAACTTTGAATAAAAACTAAAACTGCAAAGTTCAACTTTGCAAATTGCTTCCTCATTATTTTTAGTTTTTTTTCCTACAAAGCTTTTCCTACGAGGAAGCTAAAAAACGATTAACATACTTGCTCACGAAGGTAGCTTTGTAAATAAAAATGATAAGGAAGCAATTTGCAAAGGTCAACTTAGTTGGGTGCGGAATTGAATTTTTTATAAGTAGGAAACGCATTGGATTATGAGGCGAAAACTTGACGCACAAGTAAAGTTGTTGGTACCCTTTGATCGTGGTAAATTCAACCGGAATTTTATGGGTCCTTCGTATTTTAGTGCGCTTCGAGATTTGTTTTTGGAAAATAAGGAAACATGCTAACTCGTGCAAAATTTACGTTACTTATCTGAAAATGTATCCACACTTGCACTTATGGTCGAGAATGATTAGTATTATGAGTGCATTTAAAAGAAATTTGTACCGTGGTATAACTCGAGAAGGGCTCGAAGTACCAAATTAAAACTTATTGGCACGAGAGTGGAGCAGATGTTACCCGACAAATGGGGTAAACTTTGTTGGAATTGATAAAGCCATTAACGTTTCATGACACGAAATGTTTGTCCAAAAATGTAAAACGTCGTAATGACTCTAAGTAGTGTAAATCTCAAAATCTAAAAGCGAACATTTATACATAAATAGAGTAACAAATAATGTTGGTTAATTCTTAAGTTAATCCGGGAGTAACAATGAGTACCAAAAGCTATATTAGATTTCACAGAGTTCTCTCTATAAGGCTGCCAAAATTGATCAACATAGATATTCATTGAAGACGCTGTGTGAAGTCCGGATAATAATGGGAAAGCCATTTGCAAGATTCTAATACACAACATTATTCTACTTTGTAACAGCTCAAACTTGAAACTAGCCCATTAAAATGCATATTCACTCATCTTCATTATTACTTAAATGCATTTAGAGACTCGGTGAAATCATTACTTTGATGAATTTAGAGACACAAGGGAGGCTAATTGAATTTTCCAAAGTATCAATTTATTATACGCGTGTTTTTCCAATATTTGCTGAAGCTCAGATGAATAGCGTCTTCTGATTGCTCAATGTCATTCAATAATGTTATACTGAATATTAATTTGTAAGTGCGAAGTCGATTCAGTGAAAACCAAAGTGAACGCGTGAGGTTAACCGAGAGAAGAAGAGAGTGAGGAAGGAAAAGGGAAAGCTACATCAGAGCTGGCATTTGCGTCAACAGGTTGTCGAAACTGTGGCAGAGCTATAGACCTACATACTTGCCTGCCCCAATCTCGATTCGATTTTTCCCCTCGCTTTCTCCCTATCCATACTCTGCCGTAGTTGGGCACCGTTTTCCGAGCGTGCAAGTCGCTCACATCGACGGAGATGCTTTTACCCTTCTTGTAGTCGATGGCCACTCCAATACGAAAACCCAACAGACGGTGCTTTCACTTTCTATCTCCTTTTCTACCCTCCACTATCCAGTGATACATATATACCTATATATGTTTCTCCATTTTCCCATTTCGTGCAGTCCATCTACTTTTGTTTGTTTCTTTCTCGTGACCCTTATCGCCTTTCCTGCGAGCGTGTAACTTTATCTCTTAGATCTGGTGACCTATTGTAATATCAAGCTTCATTGTTTTCAAATTCCCGATTAATTGCCTGATATGGAATAGACATTGGGAAGAAATGGCTGAAGATACAAGTCTGTTGGAAATCTTAAGGTACGGCCTAGATTCTGACCGTGCATGGCATAAATCTTACTTTTAAATCATAGGAATGAATAAGGAAAGATAAGTGTACTAGTAGTATGTTATAGGCAGCGACAGTGTTTTATTAACATTACTCTTTTAAGGTATACGACTATTCCCGGTCAATTGTTTTTCATGATGAAATGTTTTTTTTTGTGAAACACATCGAAGCCCAATTCAATTAGTTAAGCAGTTACAGTCGATATCTGTATGGATTCGCATTTATGAAATTTGAATTGGGCTGTGATTTCGCGCGCTTCGAATCTAGCTGTCACTGTCTTGGACCCGAGATGTGTTTTGCAAAAACTCCATCATCAAAAACAATTGACCGGGAATAGTCACATACCTTAAAACAGTAATGTAAGTGCACTAGTTTCCAATTTCAGTTGTTGAAGGCAGTATCAGATCCCGGATCGCAGCCAGCATCTAATCACAGTACTTGATTCGATTATTTGTTCCCGGTATCTAATTGTAGTATGTGATTCCAGTACGTAACAGTATCTGATCACAGTGTGTAATCACAGTATCTAATCCCAGTATCTGATCCCGGTATCTGATTCTAGTATGTGATTCCAGTCTCTGATCCCAGTATTTCAGCCCGGTATCCGTTTCTAGTATCTGATTCTAGTATATGATTCCAGTATATGATTCCAGTTTTTGATGCCAGTATCTGATTTCAGCATCTGATCCCAGTATCTGATTTCAGTGTCTGATCCCAGTATCTGACTTCATTCATCAGTTGTTTATCAAGCGATCTAAAGAGTTGAAAATCTCGACGTTTTATACGTCCAATATTGTTGTCTATCTGAAATTCCTTATTTTTAAATATATTTTCACGAGTTACACATCTTGCAGATGTAGTCAAGACATAAAAAATATACCTTCTTGTTGAAGCATAATTCATGAAAATTGAATTTCAGCATGTACGTGTTTTATTCCATCTGAATATTGTCAATCTTCTATATGCGCATATTTTTTGTTTCCCCTGGAGCGAATGTCCCTGAATAACTTTTTGGAGTAGCTGATATAACGCAGTTCTTCCAAACTTCAACATCTACTTCCTTTCGGAATCTCTTCTCCGAGCGGCTGATGTACACCATTTAAACTTCGATGCAACTCTGACGCAGACCGTTCATCGATTTTACAAGTTCGAAGCGTTAGAGATATACAATGCGGGCCCCGGGGTTCTTGGTAAACGTTGCACTGCAATCGCAGGAGCAATGTTACTCCCAAACGACCATCGTGAGATACATGTTCGTCCAGCTGCTCTTCGCTTGACAAACTTCAACTGAACATCGCTGTTGAAGCAACAAGAAAGTTCGTGTATCGTACAACCTGACCGGCGATACCACTAGATATAGTTCATGCATCAGCTACTGAACGAAGTTTCTAATCTGAGGTTTAACCGTCCAACCAATATCAGACGGAAAAGAGCGGTCTTTCGCTCACTGACTACCGATTATTACAACAGAAATTGAGAGCGAAGATGGTAAAAATTGTACCTAACCTCAACTTGATTTATGGGTTTGCCATTCAGATAAACATTGCTAGAAAAACATTGTGATCTAGTTCAACATTATTAGAATAAACGACATTGAAAGATACCCAATTAGTAATTCTTTGATGTAGAGACGAAATTTAACGAAGCTGATTTCTAATTTTAAAAAGTGTTAGTCGAATTTAATTGGCTTATTCAATCGGGTACATAAATCGTTATTGGTAGAGCGGCAATCACTCGATAATGGCTACTGTTTATTTGATGGCAGGGTTAGATAATCTGGTAAATTTAAATGTCATGATTAGAAGCTTTTCGATCATGACATTTCATCGAGGATCATGATTGCAAGGTTTTCATAAGTCAAAGGGAAGTTACTACCAACCATTCGTGGAACGCAAGAGGATTTGAGCGGACTCGATAAAAATTGGAATGTCTCCAAGTATCAATTCAAAAAACTTGTTTCAGAAAGTGTTGCTATGAAGAACCACTTAGGTAGTTTTTGTTACTATGTGATAGTTCTTTAATTCACGTGTTGCTTCTTTTATATGGATGTAATGTCGAGGTAAGATTCAATAACTAAAAGAAATAGATATTCCTTTAAAAAAAAATGTTACGTTTGTTCTTCGCTTTTGAAAGCAAATAACACAAGTGATAAGATTTTTCGTTTCTTACTTCTTCCACCTAGTTCAGACTTTATATGAGGAAAAAATTGTCATGTTCGAAAATTTCCAACCGCAGCGTATGCTATGATTTTGACCTTGAATTCTACCATTTTCAAGAAAATAATGAAACCGGTTGTTAACCGACAGAAGTATATAATTTCATCTTAAGAAAGTTTGAAGTTGATTGCTGTGTTTTTGTAACGCAACCGTGTTTTGGTCGCAACTACGAAAACGCAATCGAAACAAGAAGCAGAAGATAATAAAGCAGCTTTGCGGACGAATTTGAAACGCTTTTTAATGTCGTACGCAAATCGAGGAGGATCACCGTCCGTCACTAACGATACCCAATTTATACTTATATATAAATATGCACTCCTTATTTTCATCTTTTGCGATAAAATCTTCATGCATTCTTCAAAATCTTGGTACATTCCAATAGGACTTCTCATTTATATTCTTTTCTGGTATAAATTTTCGACGAATCGAGCGATTGAAATAACAAAAAAAAAACATTTTCGTGAATTGGGTGAATTTTCGAAAATAATTAAGTTTGAAGGCAGCAAAGCTAGCCAATGTATATAAAATACAGAAATTAATCAAACGCAATACATTAAATTTATCGCCAATACAAATCACTTACGGAGTAAAGAGTAATCTCGCTTCCTCATGGAGGAAGCTTCGTTATTAAAAAAATTGGAAATTTTTATGCCAGAACACTTAAAGTGGCCGGAACAGAAAAGTAGTTGAGAAAAATGGTCCGAATGTACACTGAAAAAAAAAAGGTTGTGGAACCAAAGAGATCGGAGTTGACTCAACCTCTCCGTGAGGTTGGATACGGCGAAATGAATCAGGAGGTTGGCACAATCCCGCCATTCTTTTCGGCGCACTTTTTTAATTCAGCTATTTCATGAGGTCAAAGCAACCTCTTTACATTTATTTCAACTATACCGTTGATTTCATTCAGATCCTCCGCACATTCCCATCAAGTTCTGATAGATTGGCAGGATTTATAGAAGCACTTGAGACAACTGCACTAATATCTCAGTACGAGAACTGATATTTTTGAACGAATGAATCCTGAAATATGATTCAAAGACCGGATGTTTGTTGCAACGAAATGTTGTGCTTTGCTGCGCTGAGAATGCCTAATAACTTCAAGTTGACTGTAAATAATATTACAATGAATCATTAATTTCCACATATTACATAGTAATATTAACAATAATATATTATTAATATTAAAAAGAAAAAAAACGAATTGTCTCCTCAAACGATTTTTCCTAACACTATTTGAGAAGAGACGCACGCGGGATTTGAACCTAAGACCTACGGAACCTACCTATTTACCTAACTACCTAACCGAGCACGCTAACCACAAGATCAAACCGACTATGTGGATATCTTATACTATAATTCTACAATAGTTCATTTTACGATAACAGTATAAGGGATGATATATCGTGATGCGAAAGGGTGATGTATGGAACCAATATTCTAAGTTGATTCTGCCAAAAATTTCGAATTGAAAATGACCGGCCTTATAAGACATCTGTTTGACACATAAGTGACTTCAATTCAAAGCTCGTAAAATCAAAATAGTGGATTTACTATGCCGGGGAAGAAAAAGAAAAAACAGACACGATTTAAATGAAATTAATTCTTTGGGGGTTTTCGAAGTCGTTGGTTACGAACTTGATTCGAAAACGTAAAAAAACAAAATGGAAGATTCAGAATGAGAAATGGATGTTCAGAGGTTTTTAATGTAGCTGATTCTGAATTCGCACGTGAAATTTGTAAAACACAAAACACTTTTTGTTGAGTCAACAAATTCCGAGATTAATTTAACAGCCGTATACCGTGAATCGTTACACTTGCGAGATTCAAAGCCCATTTCTTCGTGAAACCCGTCGCTCACGAATGAATATCGTAATAGATCAAGGGTTCTTTGTTGATGAAACGATCGTACATCCTCATTATTTTACACTCGCAAAAGTCTGCTTCTAACGACTCAAACGAAAGTTGCTAGTTGCTTTAAACAGGTGGATAATGCAAGTGCAATCGACTCGTGAAGTCAATCGAACATCTGCGTAGGTGTGTCAAAGGATCGCAAATTGGTTCAGTTTTTATCTGGAGCTAGTTCGGTTCTCCGGAGCGGTTGAGTCAACCTCATATTTTATAGAATTAAACTACTGCAATTCCTTCAAAAGCATATTAAAGTTGTCGTAAACATTTCATTATAGTTACTTCGAAGATCTCATTTCGTTTATTGAAATGAAGCGTGAGTTGCCCCAACCTCGCGCGACCCTTTAATTAAGTACCGGATAAAATTTGCTTGAATCTGACAATCGACTAATACAGTGTACACTGCGTTTTGCTCAAATCTTTCAGGGCTCACATAAACAATTATTTTGTTGAAGTTCAAATACGTGGAGTAGTTGGTGCAAAAAAAATGATTGTTTTAACCCAATGGACTGTCATTTGACTTAACCTCTATTTCATTGAGTCAACGGAATATTTTGCTAACCTCCACCCGAGGTTGAATTTTTTTTTTTTTCAGTGTATGTGCGTGCCTGCGTGCGAGCATGTGTGTGTGATGGAAGGCGTAGGAATCCAAATAATTGTTACTTGTGAACTATTCGACCGCATCAGGTCACATTTACTCAATATATATATATATCAAGTACTGGCTAGTCTTAAATCGGTATTTTAAAAATTAATAATTAGTTGATGCATTTTACTTTATTAAGAAGGTTAAATTTTTAAAAAGAGTATGTAAACACTTTAGCTCGAATGAATTTCTAGCTATTGAGCTGAAACTTCGTATTAAACTTTAACATAGTAATACGACCTTCGGTATTAACTTTCGGGTAAATGGTTAGAGCGGTTCGGTTTTCACGAGACTTTGAAATTTTCTAAATATTTTCGTTTTGCTTTGATTTAGATATAATTTCAAAAATTCGACTGAAATCTTTTGCACAGGACAATAATATTCCACCATGCTAAGTACCAAATTTGGTGGTGATCTGTAAAGTGGTTCGGATTTTAAGTGATTATAAATGTTTCGAAAAATGTTCGTTTTTACCTCGTTTAGGGGAAACTTTAACAAGCCGACTGAAATTTTCTACACAGAAAAAAACTAAAGTCAGCCCTAAAACGGCCTAAATTTGATGATGATCGATCAAGTGATTCGGATTTAACGGGGCTTTGGGATTTGCGGAAAATTCCAAGTTTCTTCTATGAAGATGAAGAAGCTGAACATAGAATAAATAAAGTTCCTCATAAAACTAGCTTTGCGAAAAAAGAAAATTAATGAAAAAGCAACGTGCAAAGATGTAATTTGCATCTTTTTATGGCTTTAATTTAATATGAGAGAATTTAACAGTTTCTCAAAACTATTTTTGATTTCCGTTTTATACATGGGTTCTTATCAAAGGTTTCAATTTTTCGTCTGGTATTTTTCAGAAGAGTTTCTAGTATCATCTGTATCCCGACAGATGGAACAAAAAGTAGATCAGGTAGTTTTGAAAATTATTATCCAACAATTTTGGTGTCTCGTGAATAAAGAACGAGTGCATCACAAATCGCTTGCACTTTCGTCATATTTTTTTGCTTCTCATCTTTCCCGATAAAATTTTTCAGGAATTTAAAAAAGTCTTGGGGTATTCCGAAACAAAATAGTCTTATCAACCTAGTGAGAAACGAGAAGGTATATTCGCTGATGAACCTTGGATCTTCAAAGTTTTTCCTTGCCCATGGAGGTTGGATAAACCTTATTCTACGTAATTCTCTAGATCAAGCCAATTTTCCTTTGTCTTTTTTTGATAGCCCTCAATTGCACTGAGCGGACATTTTGCCGTTGCAGAGAAACTGCGATGTAACGAATAGAGTTAAACGTGCTAATGGATGCTATTGTGAAAACGAATAAATTTTTATCTCCGTGTATGTCGTAGAGTAAAGATCGTTCTGGCAACGATGTGAGCTTCGAGCACTTGGCTGAGCAGTAAGCAGACCTTCATAGCCGTTCGAACATTACAGGTGATAAAACCACTCCAGAGATATTTATTTTTCAAGTCTAGAAAAGAATAAAATATAATAAAGTTTAAAACATAACTTTTATTTAAAAAAGAGAAAATAATATTGAGTTTCAAAATTATTTTGTCTGAAAATATGACAAAGGAGAATATTTAAAAAATGTTTGTAAAAATAATTCAAAGGTCTTGAGTTATTTTGTTTGCAAAAATAATTTAAAGTTTTTCATATTATTGTGCTCAAATTGTTTCAAAATAAAATTGTCAAAAATAATTCAACGTTCTTAAATTATTTGGTTCAAATTGTTTATGAAAATAATTTAAAGGTCTTAAATTATTTGGTTCAAATTGTTTATGAAAATAATTTAAAGGTCTTAAATTATTTGGTTCAAATTGTTTATGAAAATAATTTAAAGGTCTTAAATTATTTGGTTCAAATTGTTTATGAAAATAATTTAAAGGTCTTAAATTATTTTGTTTAATGTAATTGTTTTTTTCTCCTCAAATAATGAGAATGGTATAATTTTTACTTTTTTTTGAATATTCATTTTCATTATTATTTATTAGTCATTTTTCCTTTGGAGATTCTGAGATGTAGAAAAATTCTGGTTGTTTCCCAAGAGCTTCCAGAAGACGCTTGTTCTCTGCTTTCACGTCTTGACCCCCAACACTGCTGGAAAATCCCACTTTTCTATTTTGCCTCCATCTCTCGCCTTACCCCAAGAGCTCCTTTTCATCTCACGCGTTGAATTGCAAGTCTTGTGTTATGTGCTAGAATACGTCAGAATTGCCGAGCAACGGTAGATATCGTGGTTTTGTGCAATATGAGAAATAAATCCTCGATGGCATTCATTTTTTATGCTATAACAGATAGTGAATTATCTGACACAATATGGAATAATTCTTACTATTTGGATGTATAAAAAAATATATGAATAGATTATATGAGTCCATTTTTTTTTTCAAATCTGCTCTGAATTGGATTTTTTCTCTGTTCAAAAACATTCAAGAAAATTTATAAGACACTTAATTACTTCGAAGGCAAATTTTTTGAAAGTGGAGAAACATTACTTTTTTTTGTTGTTGCTGTATTATAGAGGACGCTTTGTTTTCAATTAAAAAAAAAAACTCTTATAAAATCAGTATACTAAAAATCGTATGAAACGTTGAGAAAAGTGGTTAAAAAAATTATCCGTATGTATGTATGTATTGATACATGTACGGGTATGTGTGTATTAAAAATCGCTAAAACGAAACGGATCATATGCAAATTAGATCGCCAGATGGTAAAATGAATCCCATACTCGTCTCCGATTTATTTTATCGAAAAATAAAGAATTTGTATGCGAAAATCGAAAATCAATTTTGTCCGATATTTTTGTTATAACCATAATACGTGAGCGAATTATGAAAAATAAATATCTCCTCAGACGCCGTAATACACCACCGTCATTCTACTTACAGAAAAGCGGAGACCCTGCGATTTTGTAGGCGAGAATGATTATTAAAAATTTTTAGTATGAAAAGAAAATTCTTATAATCATCGATTTTTCCGACGAAAGTGCTGATGGTTGAAAGATTATTAATATTCGTAGCCTAGTTATGAGGCTATCGATCAAGGTGCCATGCATTCTTGAACGACAACGAAGACTAGAAAGAGGAAAACGACGACAACGATGAGGACGACGACAGTGGTGTTCTTTTGGGGTAGAGGGTCGTGTCACGATGTTCCACCCAGAAGGTTGGAAGGATAAGAGTACTTTCTCCTATATTCTTAGTGGGGGCTTCATATCGATTGTCGGGCAGGGGGGGGGGTACCCCCGTCTATGGCTCCCGCTGCGTTTATTCTTTCTGCAACGTTTGTTCGTTCTTTCCGTCTCTGTACACATGGGAGCTGGTCGGTTCAATGGGAAAGTAAGAGCCCGCAGCACTCCATGGACTCATTCTACCATTATATTGGACAGGACGTAAGAAAACTTTTGCACTTGTTCAGATACATACTTTTCCCCTTTCAATAGGTCCTTTTTCTGGCGCAGACAGCTCAGACACTTTTATGGGGAGTTCAGAGAAAGGCAGATTGTTTAAAAATCTTCTGTTTACTTAAGATTCATCGCTGGTAACTTTATCGTCCAATGGTAACCGTCTATGGGCTTGTTTCTCTTGCACCTAAACTCACTTTTTTTTTGTTTTTCCGTTTTCCTCCACAAGCGACTTCGAGTTTCCAGGCGCCAGTGGTTTATTTAATTTCTATTGCACGCCGGCGTGTTCTCTCAAAGTTAATGCTTAATCTGTCGCATAGTTCAGGACTAAACAGGTTTCAAGGTTATGAGGTGCGGTGGTTTCAGTTTTCCGGATCTCTCGAACGAACGGCTTTGAATGTCGACAAGATAAAAAATCAGACCATTCGCGCCATAGTTCTGCACCTTCCCTCAAAATTTGAGCTTTTTCTGTTGAGAAGTTTAGGAGAAAATAGGTTTTAGAATTTCGAGGTGTGGTGGAGCACTGCCCGTCTCGGCGACCATGGCAACTAAGAAAAGTTATAAGAAAATCAATTCTGTAAACGATGTCCGTCTGTTCAAAAATCGTAAATTCAACAAATCTTACATTTTTTAAATTCTTCAAACGAATCTTACATTTTTTAAATTCTTCAAACGAATCTTAGATTTGCAAAATTCTGCAAACGAATCTTACACTAACAAAATTCTTCAAGAAAACGTACATTCTTGAATTCTTGAAAACAATTTAGTTTTAATTTAGTTTGTAAATATTACATTTTTTAAATCTTTCAAAAAATCTCACATCTTACAAATTCTTTTGAAAAATCGTACGTTCTTAAAGTTCTTAAAATAGTACATTTTTTAAATGCCTCTGGAAAACCTTACATTGTCATAATTCGTTTGAACAATTTTATATCTTTTAAATCTTTTTAAAAAATCTCAATCTTTTACTTTCTTTGAAAAATCATACATCTATAAATTCTTTTAGAAAATTTTATATTTTTTTACAGTCTTTCTAGTATAATCTATCGTAGATGGAAGTGGAAATTGAATTTACTGTAACCAATTATTTAATGAGATATTAATAACGGAAGATTTGTTTACACATTGTAAATCATAACGTTGCCAAAAAGACTTAAAAATAAAAAATCGCTTGCATATCGCGTACAACATATATTTTTGATCTACTTGTAAGCGTTGAATATACATATACGTGTATATAGTTTACATAGTGATAACTATCGTTGGCTCGTGCCTGAGTTCGGTCACGTTCCATCCGAAACTTTTGTCAGGCGTATGTCGAACTACATCGGCACAGTATAGTGCTATGGGGAAAAATTTGTTGTTGGGGAGGAAGCGGACTGGGAAAATTTTCGGTATGACTCCTATACAGCTGAATCTAGCGGATAGCCGACATGTAATAACTCTTTCGCTAAAAGGGTTAACGATCAATCGACTCTGCCACCTCCATCTCCGACAGCCGTCACTTTAACATTTTCATACCATAACATTAAGTCACTCATCCGAACATTACTTTGTTTCAGAGTTTTATTTTCTCAAATTGGTAGTTATTTATGGGCGAGAAACTATGTAACTTTTTAAACGATCAAGTTTTTTTCCGATATTGGGAGCAAGAAAAGATTTGTCATATAAAATTCTTATTCTTAAGAAAATTAATAAAAATTAAGTGAACCTTTCTCTTATGAGTCTACGGGCGCCGTGTGAATATAAGATATTTCCAGAGTTGCTTAAGCAAAAATATATATTTTTTTAATAGTAGTGATTGTGAGTTAAAAGAAATCGTAATTTATTTTTTTTCGATTAATTATTGTGTGCCACATCGCTACAAGGTTATTTGTGAACTTCCTTAAATTGTAAATACAATTTTTGAATAATAATGAAATTTCAATACAAATGATAAAAAAACAAATGGTCGTAAGTATTCTGTTTGTTTTTTCTGTGCAGAACCCTTCACATTATATCTCGAAAAAAGGGTGACAAAGATGAGGGTAGGCTTAATTCACCAATTTAATTAAATTCAAGTCATTGTGCTTTGAAATTCAGCAGATTTCACGAGGGGCTTACAAACACAACCGGAGAATCTAGAATTTTCGTACTGGAAATCCTTAATTCACTGTAGTGCTTACTACGAACTCATTGCAGTGCAAATTTAGCACATTGTATTTTTTTAAATGATTTTCATCGGAGTCGAAATTTGGTTTCTTTCCTCTTTGAGTCTTTTGAGACCGCGTTAATGGTAGGTACATTTACAATTACTTAAACGACAATAAAAAAAGAGTGCCTGCTGAATTAAAAAAAAAAATGTCTTCAATTTTTTTCTATTAATTCCGGTACTCCACGCACATACGAGATATTTCATGGACTTACCAAGAATAATTAATTCTAAGTTAATCAATTCTTGCCTGCACTGATGTAAAAAAAATGCTAAAAATTCCAATGCAAATAATGAAAAATTAAATGATCGTAAGTATTCTTCATTTTTTTTCGTGCACAATTCCTCCTGTTATACCTCAAATGAAGGGTAACAAAGAATTGGGTAAGCTTAAGAAGTCTGCTCGGTCATCGCCTAATGATAAGAATGGGTTGAAGTTTTCAGAGAATATCCGTTCATGAAAATCACGCCTCCATGCCAAATCCCAAAACGATCGTCTGCCTGCTTATCGAGTTATTTATTATTGAGGTTCAGTCTTATACATAGGTGACATAGCGAGGGTTATACACAGCTTGAATGTCATCCTGGAAAGTATACTAAAAATGTTATGAAACTGATGTTAATAGATGAACATCATTCCTTGGATGTTCGAAAAGAACTTTTACCAAGACCGGAATGGATCGTCTGCTTAGTTATCGAGAATACGTAAAACCAAAACTACTCAGATTGTACAGAACAATGTACACAGATCTCTCTCTCGCACATAGCGTCCCCGGCAACCCGCGCACCGCCTGGCCTTTCCGCACACCTCCCCGCCAGAAAGACCCTGAGCAACCTCCTTAAACCACCAATTTAATTAAATTCGGGTCATTGCGATTCAACTTTCAGTAGAATTCACGACGGTCTCAAAAACGCAGGTTGAAAATCTAGAATTTTTGTAATGAAAACCCTTAATTCTCGGTACGAACTCATTGTAGTGCTAACCGGAATCACTATGCATAGCATAATTACCACGGCACAAGAAGTCGTAGAAGTGTTAGCAATTAAGCAGGACCGCGGAAGAATTTCCTTAAAATAATCAAGAAAGGTAAAGCGATGGAAAGCAAGTACGCGTGCAAACCAATTACGTAACGAGCTTCTTCGCGAATACTGCTAAAGCGGGGGGACGACAAATATACGTTGAGTTAATTGTAGTAATCTCGCGCATCTCATTTTGCTCGCTGGAGAAGTGATCATATATGTTATATGCCTAGGGGGGGAGGGGGGGGGGGATTTAACATGTATTATTTTTATTGGGATCGTTTGCCAATAAAGAGAAACTCTCAAGTGAATTCGTAACGTTGGAAGATTTATTTAAACAAATTATAATTTAGTGTTATACAATATCGAGTCTTTGTTTCTCCCGCGAATATTGTGTATTTCTTATTGTAAACCTCTCACTCACTCATCCCTATCCTTTCTTTAGAATTCACCTTAAGTAATTACTCGTTCGATTATTAAACACCGTGACATAAAGATTTAATATTATAGTATAAACCCAGAATGTCGTTGGTGTACAGTAAGGAAAAAAAATTATTAGACATTTCGATCAGCATTTGATTATTAAATAATAATAATCACAAATTAAGCCAAATTAAATGGAGAAGACTTATTATATGTCGTTAACAAATTTGCGGGCAAAAATTTAGTAAGATACTCGAAATTAAAGGTAATCGTTCAAGCTATCAGGTGTCACCACAGACAGCACCCTCCGTCGTGTACAAAAATAATGATATCCGTTCAAACGAAGGAATTGGTTTTTTACCTGTTAATTAAATGGGAAATTCAAAAGTTCATTAAGGCACGTCTATAAGAATTCGTACGAAACTTTCTTTGAAAGAGGGCCAATATTCGGATTCAGACTACTGTTTTTTAAAGTGGCAAGTAAACAATCTTTGAAAAGGTTTTTTAGACACACCCTAATCCATCTGCTTACATTATTATATAACTACTCGTGTATATGACTATATTATTATGGAAAAAGAACCCCGTCGCATGTAGTAGAATGAACGGTATTCCTGAAATGCTTGACATTTTTGGTCGAGGGTTGAAATGCGGTTGCAGCTTGCTATTAATTCGTAAAATGAATATCGTATTCCTCACGACCTTCAATGCAATTACGTAGAGAACCGCAAATGTTGTGGAAAGTATGAAATGCGATAATAATTATCTGCGTGTTGAAATTGAACGACATCGCGCAATTATGAAAATGACAATGCATTATTAATTACAGAACTTTGTAGATCAAATAAATTTGTATAGGGTATTTTGTGCAAATTTTTACTAATTTTCTACTAGAAATAGATTATTGATAAACGTTGTTAATACTGAGTGAAAATTGTAGTATTAGTTAGTATAAAATAAGAACTTTTATTCGTTAGGATCTGCGACCAATTTTTGTTATAATCACCATAACTATGGTATGGCGAACCCTACAAAATAACTGCCCTAACTATAAGAGATAGTTGCGTGGCCTAGAAATTGCTAGTTTTCATTTTATAGTTAACTGTATCACGAGGATTTCTCTGGGTGTGATATGCCTATATTGTCTGACCTCGTGTGTCTATCTAGGCGGTGAATTGAAGACAAAAAAGAATATCGCTTACTGTGGACCTTGCGGGGGTGAGAGAGGGAGGAGGAAAAGGGAGGATGTCCGCTCGTGGCTGATTAATAAGGACAAAAAGGTTGGCTAATCACATCAACACAAAAGGAACGAATGACGCACCAAGGTGTCTGAGAAGTTGCTGACGTTACAAAAAAAAAAAAAAAAAAAAAATTAATGGAGGAGACCGGCCTTTGTTTAGTAAGAGTCAACCCAGAATAAACCATCGATTTTCCGCAACTTTTTTTTTACCATTAAAAGATTTCTCATGCCCATATGAATACCAACGAATGAGTTGAACCAGAAAAAATGAATCCAAACATCCATTAAAGTAGGGGTTTTTTATTTCTTTTAAGTACCATGTTTCCCGTTAATGAAAGGCTTTTTTCCTCTCTTGCGTTAATGTTTACGACGCTCTTTATAACATCTAGGCGTTAAACTTTTTTATTCTGTGCGCAAAGCTTTTTTAAAGCTCATTTCCCTCGAAAGGTATAGTGGCTCAAATGATGATGGGATATCCTCGTGGGGGTATTTGGGCTGTTCTCGAAGGAGGCTTCGAACGAACGATTCATTCCACAGACTACATCTACCCTAGATGTGAGGCACTTCGCTGGGGAGCGAAAGCGAAATGGATGGGCCCTTCAGCAAAGTCTGTTTACGTATGCCACGAAGCGTTCGGGTCGCGCGACGAGAGAGTGCCACGAGTGGTGGGTATAATTTAGTGACAGACAGGGAGTATAGCGTCGAAGCTCAGATAGACAGCAAACAGAGAAGGGCGAAAGGGCAAAGCGACTCAGCGGCCTTAAGGAGAGTGACGGTGAGTGGCATAGAAGCAATCGGAATGATAGCATGATTCAGAGTCGTAACCAAGTCCATATAGTGCGTTGTACGAAGTAACCGTCAAAATGCACATGAAGTGTTTATAGTTCGGGCATGGAAAACACGATTATGCGGCGCAAATTTTTCGATGGGATTATATAATTTCCTCTTCTTTTATTTGAAAAAAACAGCTTTCGAAATTTTTATGTCAAGACACTCAGAATGGTCAAAAACATAAAAAAAGGTGGTTTTTAGAAAAAAAAAAGCAAAGAATAGTTGCTACTGGCGTATTTGCGACACAATTTTACCATCACATTTGTTACTCGCGTAAAGTTTTTATAGTCAACTTCCTAGAGGAAAATGACGAATTTCACAAATCGAATTTTAGATTTCGTAAATTATTTGTGATTTACTTTTGTAATTTGTGGAGATCGCATTTTTGGAAGAGCCATAGAAAAACTTCGGAAGACCTGTGCAGCAAATTACTTTTCTTAGTATTTATCGGTACGAGTATATACATTCGAATTTGTGTCACTATATTAATGTACAATACTAGGACACCATTGTAGCTCACGCGCTTCGTGCGCTCGCGAAACCAGCATCTTATATTGAGGGACTTAAAAAAAATTCGGGCTTACTTAGAGACTTCGAGCTAAGATGGTCAGCTTGACTAAGCTGTACTGTGAAGCCGCACAGTACAGCTTAGTGAAGCTGACCCCCTCAGGAAACCCTCCTGCCCCTCAAAGATCCTGTAACTCAACACCTAAGGAATACCCCCTGCCCTTCAGGAACCTCGTTGGTCTGCCCGTCAGGAACCCCTACCCCTCCGCAACAGGTGGTTTACGTCGAATTTTTCTAATCCCTCGATTCTTGACACGGTGGCGGCGGCGGTGGCGAAATCTTAGTATAATGTAGAGAGGAAATATCTACACTGTTCAAAATCCACGGTGTCAAACGCTGCTGGTGTGGAGTTTTTCTCGGTTTTACCCATGGTAGCGTCAATAGTAACACTTTTTACGGTGTGAAATTAACACGAGCGGTTTCGTTAAATTTATTTCCGTGTTAATTTACTTTTTTAACACGGATTTGTCACTTTTACACCGTGAGCGATGTCAGTTTAACACCCGCAAGTGACGAATCGGCACTGATTGGTGTGACTGACGCGTGCGTGGTGAGGAGCCGATACAAAGAATATCGTGCGCAATCACCAGTATCAGTCCGCATGACGAAGGTCACGTCGTCGATCCCCGTTGTCCCGGTAACTACCAGAAATTTGAAGATGTAATGAAACGATATGCACTGAAAAATTTGAAGATCAACATTGGATTGCCCGAGCTAGTTCCATTAATAGATAGCTTAACTTGCTCATATCAGTACAGAAAAGGTTTTTTCGTCGTAAAAAAAACTCGACGAAACGACAGATTTGCCTGTCTTTAATCAAATTTTAAAAAATAGTATATTACGACCCAAGGCCCGAAAGGTGGATTTCCTGGCCGTGTGTGATATAAAGGCCGAGGCGAAGCCTCACGCCAGGGCATCCAGCATTCGGGCCGTGGGTCGTATACTATTTTTTTTCATCCCCAACCGAAAGTACGCCGGGCGGAGGGCGGGTGGCGCCCGCCCGACTTTTGCAAAACCGAGGCGAAGCCGAGTTTCTTTCTGGTCGAGGCGGCCATTAAAATACACATATTTTATCACTTTTTTTTTAAATTCAATTTAGATTTTTTCTAATGTTGATAGCTCGAGTTTTCTTTTAAGGCCTTCAAAATAAACAATTAAATTGTTTTTCTCTGAAATTGATAAACAATTTGTTTTCCTCTTGCCACTTTTTGTAAGTATTATGTACGAGTACGTATCGATCAGACGATTTTGTAGGGTAGCTTTCTGTATGTACGATTTTTTTTTGCTTCCTCGTCAAAATTCCTCAAAATCTCTTCTTCGTCTGCGGAACCTTTAGACAAGGAGTCATGCATTATGTTCGAGACACTCACTTTCAGGGTAAATCAAGGAACTAAGGGCTGAAGGACTTAGGTCGATGGCCCATTGACAGTGTAATTGTGTGCAAAACCCGGCGCTGAGTAAACCTGTTTGTTGTTGTAAATAATATTGTATTGTTAATAAATGTACTTTTACTACTACCAAAGGAACTAACTGAATTATACTCGTTTAATATTTCCGTGTCGGCATCAGTCGCACATATGAAAGAAAAACAATGAAATGCAGCTTGTAACCTCGAAGCTGCATTTCATTGTTTTTACGGTTTGAGTTTGACGGCCGGGCCACGAAAGAACTATAGTCCACCAGAGCTCGCTACAATTCGAGCTGACCACAAAAGCCGCTATTCCCGGCTTCAAATGCGGGCCGGAAGCCGGTACTTTCGGTTTGGGGAGCAAGAAAAATTGTTTTTAATAATGTCGCACCCTATGCAATTACTGAGGCGTGGCACACAGCGTATTTTCACGAGGGACTACAAGCATTCAACATTACAAAAAAAAAGAAAGTTTTTTAGTTCGAGACCTCGCGCCGTTGCATCGTAAATGTCCCTATGTTATAAGCCCAGTGTATGACAGCCCAGATAATTATATTGTACCAAAATTCGCAATTTTCTGAATTAAAAAAAAATACTCGTCGAAAAATGTATTGATCGTAAAAAAAAATGCTTCTAACACCCGAATAAAGTAAGGTTTTAACACTAGCGTAGTGTTAAATTTGTAACACGGTGCTGGTATAAAAGTTGACGTTTCGAGCGGTGTTTAATTGGTGTCATCATATTTGAACACTATTTTTAACACCGCTCTTTATCACCGCGATTTGTGTGGATCTATATAGACACCGACTTGGTGTTGTTTTTAACACCGGATTTTCAACAGTGTAGTTTATCAAGAACGCGTTTCTAAATTCGAAAGTTACGCGCGCGACACAATGCGGCTCCTGGCGCCTTCACTTTCCTTCTCCCTTTTGTTTTAGTAATGGTATTGTTGGCACAGCGATAGTTTGACAAGTCGGATTAAGAATTTCTGCCATGCCTAGTTCAAAAGTTTCGAATCGAATCGAATCGAATACGATTAATGTGAGAGTGTTCATAGTCTAACTATATCTCGCGTTCCACCCAACCTTAAACCAGTCCAAAACCATGTTCCAACTTTTTGAAGGTTGATTAAGGGTTTGTTTTCGTGAACCACCTATAAGCTAACCATTCTTTGGACATGATGGACGGTTGGTTTACAGTTGAATATTATAAGCCAACTCAAGTTCCGACCTTCAGCTGAGAAGGCTAATGGCTGACTGTTGGTCGATTCTTCAAAACTGACCATAAAATTGGTTGTCCGAACCGGTTGGCTCATGGTTGGTTATTAAGGGGTTAGGCCACTCTAGAATTTTCGGAAAATCGATTTTTTGTTCTCCTTGGAAATTACTCATTAGGGTTTGTAGAATGCTGTCCCAAAAGATTATGGCAGGCAAAAATTTGTAAATGCCCCACTTTCGAATTATAATGGGAGGCCGCCTGGTCAGCAGGGAACCTCTCTTGTGTTCGCTTCATGGTGCGATTCATGGTGTTCATGGCAACGGGCTAAAGCTACAAATAGTTTGGCTGAATATAAACATAAACCAGCTCTCCCAGCTAATGTGTATGAAGCTATCAAACCAATCTACGAAGAACTGACCAGTGATGATCTTCTTACGCGATGTATCAGTGGTTACAAACAAAACAACAACAAAAGCTTCAATTCGACTGTGTAGGTATTGGCCCCAAAATCGGTTTTTAGTGGTAAAACTGTTTGCATGTAGCCACAAATATTGCAGTTTGTACATACAACGACGGGTTTCCATCAATTTTACACATTATGAAAGAAATGGGCTTAGGAATCGGCGTGAATTCCTACAAAACGTGTCTGGCGATCGACGCGCATTAGCGCATAATGCTTGGAGAGAGATCACTGTCTGAAGTGGTAAAAGAGGCAAGAATGGCTTCAAAATCGAGCAGAAAAGAAATGCAAGAGCAGGACACTCAATTGGAAGGCCAATTATTTGGTGCAGGCATTGCAGATTAAAGGTATATCAATATTATCGATGATTTTCTACTACTTAAAACTTTGAACGCGTTTACCTCAAAACTGCTCTTTTCAAGTTGGCCGGAAACATAACTCAAGAAGTTTACCACCGATTTATTTAAAATTTTGGATATATCTTCAAAAATACATTATCTACAAAATTGAGTATGATTTTTTAAAAAGTTGTATAGTTTTTTTGTAATTGATAATTTTCGAACGATTTTTAGGCAAAATTTTTTAACTTTGACTTTAGATGCTCGCCATTTTGTCAAAAATACCTGTATCGAAAAAATCCAACGGGTTTCTGTAGCTACTGTTATGTATAACTGAAACCGTTAAGAAACTCATCATAATTAAAAAATTACAGAAGCTGCGTGTCCGGCCGTGGATTCCAAATAAAAAGAGATTTCATCGCAACAACGCTGTACAGCCGTCATTTTTCAATTAATTACTATGAAAAAATCACTATATACACTTAATGATATGTAAAATAAATACCCCTTCTCAGAAATTCGATGTCTCTAATAGTTTTTCTGCAAAAAATTCCCAAAAAGCCTCTTTCGTGGCCCTCTAGAGTGGTCTAACCCCTCACCAATCTACTATCCATCTACTACCAATCAACTATCGATATTGCAGCTAGAAAGTCGGTATGAAGGTTATTTTATAATAACCAACCATGAACTAACTGTTGATACTATCCAAAAGATGGTCTGTTGACGGTTGGTTTACAAAAAACAACTCAAAATCAACCGTTGAAAAGTTGGAATCTTAGTTGGTTTAGTCAGCAATTGATCGTTTGGCGTGTAGTCGGTTGTGAAAAACCTGACCAAATTCAAACCATAAATTACAGTTGGAAGGTTCGTAAGGATATGATCTTAATCTCAAATCTGTTTTGTCTTGCAATTTTCAATTTCTTTTCAATCTATCATATGTTGTGAATATTCATAGTATATTCCTCATTGAAAGCTGTTCAAGATCCTTAATGGTAGATTTTTTTTGAGTAAATGTGAAACACAATGTATATTTGAGGCAATGTAAATTCTTCACAACAGACAATTTTAGAAGTCTTATGTGAGTAACTGAAAAGATCAAAAAATCTTCTCTACACTGAATCTCTTGTTGTGCACTGCTCATTTGCTGGTAATTCTATCTACATGTATCATACCAAAGCATAATAAGTGTCATATTCCAAAAATAAATTGAACCTTTTATTTTATTTCACGACATTTTAGGTATAATATCGGAAGCAGTCAAGATTTTGGATTAGACTTTGATACCTGAACCAGGATTTGAATGCAGAAGACACACACCAAATTTTGATACGGTTCACAGATTTTTTCAACAGTTATTGCACTTTTGGACATGGACAGTCGTAAGACACACAGACAGACAAACAGGAATTACTACATGTCTTTTTTGGAATCTAGGACACCCGAAACATGTATTTCCATCAAAAGTCAGGAGTCGATTTTTTTGGATAGCAATACGTTTCGAAATTTCAATCACCTGTAACTCAAGGACCGGTTAACCAACTGAACTAAAATTTGCCACACAAGTGGAACAGGCCTCCGTTTTTGACTGTTTTTCAGACAAATTTCTAAATTTTTTCTCCGAAAAATATTTAGAAATTATGGTTTTATAATTTTTTGAATTTTTCAACAGAGAACGTGCGTGCTCTTGACTTAAAATTGAATTAAATATATTTGTCGTTGCCCTAAGTTTAGTGAAACATAAGACAGGAAAGTCAAATTTCATACATGAAATCGGTACTCTATTCATATTTTCGTCATAATCTACAATGCGATTGAAATTGTTTAGATATTTAACGATTGGAAAAAGTAATGTTGTTCCATTCATTTTAGCGAAACATAAGATAGCAAACTCAAATTTTATACATGAAGTCATATTCGGCAGTGACAGCTACACTTTTGTCATAATTTGTTATGTTATTTACATTTTTCAGATTTTTTAGTTTCATAAAGGAGCGGCAAAGTAATACTTTGCAAATCACTTCTTCATCTCTTTTGGTATTTTATTTTACAATGCTTTCTCTATGAGAAAGCCAAAATTGATTCACATAATTCTTCATAGAGGTAGTTCTTTAAACAAAACCAAAAATAATGAAGAATCAATATGCAAATTCTACTTTGTCTTATTTTCTATATTTTTGATTTTATCTTATGTTATTGTTGAAACATTTTTTTTGTATTCCTTATTAAGGCTTTTAGGTTACGCCTTTATTCTTACTTTGTTTCTATTGTATGGAATTCAGAAAAATTGCCTAAGTGGTTAGCCGTCCAAATTATAGCCGCTAGAAATGCTGCTTAACTCTGGGGATCACTGAAGTCACAAAACGACCACTGCTGTTGGTTCATTTTTTGCTATAATAAAAATAAAAGATTGACCAGCCTACCGGCTTGCTAGTCAAGCAAAAATATTTGTTAGTCCAGAGTATATTATAGGCAGCGGCCGTGTATTATTAACATTACCGTTTTAAGGTATGCGACTATTCCCGGTCAATTGTTTTTAATGATGGAGTTTTTGCGAAACACATCTCGGGTCTGAGACAGTGATCGCTAGATTCACAGCGCGCGAAATCGAAGCCCAATTCAAATTTCATAAATGCGAATTTTTACAAATATCGACTGTCACTGCTTAACTAATTGAAATCAATTAATCAAGCAGTCACACTCAACGAAATTGATCGTGAAAAAAATTGTGAAAAATTTCCGCCATGACCCGGATTCGAACCGGGAACACCCATAATTCTAGCCTGGTGCGTTACCAATTACGCCACCGTGGCCCTGGCAGAATTGATTCCCAATTTCGATTTTGAAGCCAATATTTAACCACAGTATGTTATAGGCAGCGACCGTGTATCATTAACATTACTGTTTTAAGGTTTTGATCTATAGCTGCCTATAACATACTATGGTTGGATATTGACTTTAAAATCGAAATTGGGAATTAATTCTGCAAGGGCCACGGTGGCGCAATTGGTAACGCACCAGGCTAGAATTCTGGATGTTCCCGGTTCGAACCCGGGTCGTGGCGGAATTTTTTCACAATGTTTTTACGGTAACATTCGTCAAGTATGACTGCTTGATTAATTAATTTCAATTAGTTAAACAGGCACAGTCGATATTTGTAAAGATTCGCATTTATGAAGTTTGAATATTGTAATGTTTGTTAGCCCAGGTAAAGAAAATTTGGATTAGAAAATTTGTTTCTCATTCGAGCAAAACTGTTTCTTAGCATATGGATAATGGTGGGGTGATAATTTTTTTTTCAATAGAGGATCACATAAAACTTAGGCACTTTGTGTATATAGATATGTATTATACAGCCAATGTTTACTGTAATTTACCTATGATCTGAATGGAACTAAGTTTCAGTTATCACTAAGTTAGCAATGAGAGCTTATTAGTTAAAAGCTTGGAAAATTGTGAAAATTCAAACGTAGGTACGAGTGAATTTTGTGTGATCCGAAAGCCATTATCGTATCGTATTCTTCGAAAAACATTAATATGTTTGCAGTACCAACTACAAAAGCAATACTCTCGTAATCCGATAAATTTTCAATAAAATCCATGCACGATAGCCCATGCGAAAATGGTTCTGATTAAAACTCCGACATTAAAGGTAAATATGCTCAACACTCTGTGCTATATGCTTATCGATGAAATATATTTATTCCGATATGCAAGTAATCGCGTGTTATTTGTTGGATAATTGACTAACGTAATGTCGAGTAGACACTTTAATGTTGAATGACAAAGACTTGATAACTCTTTCTTTGCCTTAGAATGTCATATCGACTACTTTAAAATAATATAAAAGAATTTCGAGTAAACAAATTTTTCTGTTGCAATTTCGTTGTTCTACGGGGAATATTTTTTTTGACTGGAGAATTATACGAAAATCAGTATCATTTCGCAATTCGCTTTTGTGAAATTGAATCCCTGATAAAAATAGAACAGTTAACGTAAGCGAACTTTATTTTCCGTCGTAACATCAAAGTTTTCCAAAAAATAGAAAAAAAAAAAAACAACAACGAACCCAAATTGAAGAAATAAAGCAGAAATCGGAATTACTTGAGCCATTTTTTTTAAATAAATTTTTATGCCTTTAGTAAAAACTTGCATTTCTATCGAACATATAAAAAAAATTATGCTATTCCGATGTGTATTAATCTGCTAAATAAGGATTATCTTTTCGTTTTATGAAAAAGTCAAAAAGGCTTTCTATTAAATCCCTTAATAGCACAAAGTGTTTTAAACAAAAAACATTATGACAGGCCAAAAAATTGTTCCCAATCAGACTAATCGGCAACAAACCAATTTAAAAAGCCATTTTTGTCCCAACCAAAAATGTTCCTCTTACCTTGACCCAAATGCAATACTCCCAAAATCCAAAAGCAACTTAATAATTCGAAACCCAATGTACCCAACCCCATAAATTAAATTAATCAATACAGAGACTCATCAAAAATTCATCACGGAAGAACTGAGTAGGCCAATGTTGAATCCGTTTTGTAATATTCCCGACGCGATGGTAGATCATCTACAAAATAATCGAGGGATTGAATCTTGATGGATACGCAGCTTTTCTGCTTAGCGTCCACGCCCTTCCTTCTTTTCGTACCTTACATTGTGAATCCCTATAGCGAGCAAGTATAAAAAAACACTTAAAAAGCCAACGATCCCATAGGGGCCCGAGATCAAGCCACAAATCTCGATCCTCATGCTCTTTCCAATAAAATGAAATATGAAGACAGTTCGAGGAAAGAGTGGGGTCTAAAAAATACAGAATAAGCGAACGGCTAGAAGCATAGGCACAGGAAGCCCATGAAATAGCGATAAGCTTTTGCGGTAGTGCCGTGATGTGCTATGGTCTCATACCCTTTACTTCCCTTCTTGCTCCTTGCCCTTTCGTCCTGTCTTTCCCTTACGTTTACTCGTTACCGTCTCGCTGAGCAAGCCTGCTCAACCAATAGCTCATAAATCCATTCTATGCCAGCAGCTGTCTCTCTTTCTCTCGCAGATAACTCTGAAGACGTCGAGCCGAGATGAACCGAGCCCGATAAGCCACTCGGAAATAAGGCACGGCAAGAGGCACAGAATGGTGTATCACTATTGTTACAAGGCGTTGGAACCTAAAAGCTCGTCCTCGTTCGTCTCCTGCTCTCGAACTCCCTCAAAAACTTAAGCTGGGGAAGACAGGATGGACAGCAGAGGGCAAACTGTTGGGTTACGCCGAAATCCTTCTTGAGCTTGCGGGATTGCAAGCTCAAGGAGGTAGGAGGCAGTGTATCTCGCCAATGGCAATTCAAGTGTTGGTGATATATGTGACTATCGCTTGATTGTTTATGGGAGATGTAAACAGAAATGGCTCTTTAACATCAGCAGGTGCATAAAGAGAATACTCACACATTAATTTCCGTGGCAGCTCGACTAAATAGCCCACGAAAAAATATATATCCGCAATACATCACCAACCAAAAATATCCCTGCACCAAAATATTACTCGACAAAATATTCCATGGATAACCGGAGACTTCGAGGCAGACCCGGCTGGGCTGAGTGGGGGGGTGGGGGCGGAGCCCTTCCATCATAAAAATATAACTTGGGTTCCTTGAGTGCCTTTGAGTGAGAGACCACTTAATAGAAGCAAGAAAATCCCTCTTTTAAAAAGTTCGTGGGTAACAAAAAGCATTGTTAGCAGCTTATTCGAGTTGTGATTGGTTGCTAGGAAAGTCCACGAGAAACAAGTTCAGTTTGGTGTCAAATTTGACATGAGAATAGCAAGTGCGCTACAGCGTCCGTAACTTTTTAAAGGGGTATGAAAGCGCAGCACCGCAAAAGAATTTCCCGCACGCGCGCCAACGCCTGTAATTAGCCTAGTGTAATAAAAAAATCAAACACCTCAATATAGATAGTATAAATGCATATGCAATATAGATGCATAGTCTATTCGCAAATCGCAATAGTTCTGGACAACTATGTGCGTATTTATACCGTGTCCTGTTGCTGATGCTGTGCATTTGCGACGAACGCTGTTCATGCGTCCTATTTTCATACCAACGGGTCTCCGTGACGTATGTGTCATGTATGTGTTTGTACATTTACTTGTATGTGTTTCATGGGTTTCTGTAACACTTCACGTAACGATTTCGATAGTATGTCTTGAAACATTCATCAAGAATTACTCTTTCGTGTGTTCTCAGTTAGAAAGGTTCACCGTTACTTGTGTCAAATGAATTTTTGTTTTCGATGCTTCAGGAATATATTGAATTTGTTGCTGTCATACGACTAATAAAGCACGTGACGATATGTTATCATGGCGTGTTCGTTGCATGAAATGTAATGTTGTTCAAAAATTTTATTTGTATTTGTAAGATAAATGAATAACATTTAGTGACCGACACCAGTGGTTGTGCGGTCGGTGTGCGGCTTTGGCGATCCCCCGAGTTAAGCAACATTGTTTGCGGCCATAACTTGGATGCGTATGATCGCTTAGCCGTGCACCGGCTGGCTCATCAACCAGTGAGCGGGAGGTCAGTTTTTCACCTGACTTCACCGGGAAGTCAGAAGAATAAACGGCCATCTATCTGTATCGGAATGAGTTTTCCCCAGTTTCCCCGTACCTAAGGCAAATGCGATACAATGCAGTTAAGTCGGCTGCGGACGCATCGAGGGTCAGGTTAGCTCAGCGAAGTGCGGTTAGGGAGTGATAGGAAAAAAAGGGAAGGGCGGTAAAAGGCGATAGAAGCCGTACCTTGGAAAGAATAATAATAATAATAAATAATTAAAAAATGAATAAAATTAAGTGAAGGTCGAATTTGTGTTTGAGGATATTTTTGATGGGTATATTTTGGCGAGGGGATATTTTCGGAAAAGACATCTTGGGCCGTTTAAAAGTCGGATAGCCATTTCCGCAGAAGGCTGAAGAGAATATCCACGCATCAATCACGCAGATGGTTACAGAAAATAATCATGAGTTGTGAAAGCACAAAATGGTCCGTGTATGACTATTGTAGCAAGGCGTTGGAGGCTAGAAGGTGGTCTCTCTCCGCGTCCTGCACTCCGACTTCCTCAAAAACTCAAGCTGGAGAAGACAAGATAGGCAGCAGAGGGTGAACTGTTGGATTACAACAAAATCTTCGTTAAGCTTGCAGCATTGCAAGCTCAACGACAAGACACGAGGATGGACAGAAGGCAAACTGTTGGAATACTACGAAATCTCCTTTGAGCTTGCAATCCTGAGCTTGCAGGATTGCAAGCTCAAGGATAATGGAGGCAGACTGTCTCACCAACGGAAATTCAAGTATCGGCTATTCGATATACGTGGCTATGGCTTGATTTTCGATGGCGGAATAAAAAAGAAATGGCTCTTCAACATCAGCAGGTGCTTTAAGAGAATAATCATTCATTAATTACGCACGTGGCTGACGACAATAATCACTCAGTAATTGCGCAGGTGGCTGAAGAGCAAGAATTGCGAAAGCCGAAATGAACCAAGTCCAGTGAGTCATCTGGAAATAAGTAACGGCAGAAAGTACAGAAAGGTTGGTGTATCACTATTGTAGCAAGGCGTTGGAACCTAAAAGCTCGTCCTCTTCCGTCCCGTGCTCTTCGTCTCCCTCAAAAGCTCAAGCTAGGAAAGATAGGATGGATATTAAAGGGCGAATTGTCGGGTTATACCAAAAACCTCCTTAAGCTTGCAAGATCGCAGAGTTTCTCGCGAATGACAAGTCAAGTGCAGACGATTCGATATATTTGGCTGGATTTTTTATAGTGGAAGTAAAAATAAATGGCTCGTCGACATTAGCAGGTTGTTGAAGAATATAACCCGACCTTTTTTCCCAACAATCATTTTGAAAAATCGATATACTTCCAGAAAAATCAGGAAGCAAACCTTCTAGAAAAAATCTATTGGCGTCACCAAAATATTCTTGAGACTATTAAGACAATGTCCTTTACGTTCGAAATGAGTTCGAAAATTTGTGAACATCAGCGACCTGGATACTTGAAAGTATATGGATCAAAGCTGCTTCGGTGTACGGAGCTGTAGGAAATTTTGGATAAGATTAATGTACCAGCTAACAAAAAAAAAAAAAAAAACCTAAAAGCGGATGGTACATTTAGAGCAGGATCGTCGCGTCGTTTTCCGTTACCTACGAGGTATATAACCCAGTGAAGTCGCAGCGTTCCGATAGAAGTAATGTTCGTTGAATCTATGATGGTACGTCGGTGGTATAAAGAAGAACGGATAGTGAGCCTAGCAATCTCGGAGAAATGCAAGGCGCGCCCCAACGAAAACCCGATATCTTTCCCACGGCAGCTCGAATGAAAGGTTATATTCGTTGGCAAGGGTGGGCGACCCGTTAAGGTCCTTCTTCAATATATACTTTAACTTCCTACAGAAATAGAATCTCATGTACACTGCATATATATATATATATATATATAACAGATACGCTTTTGTGGAAAAGCGTATCTAC
The DNA here is from genome assembly GCA_949699805.1 of Tromatobia lineatoria. Lineage (NCBI taxonomy): Eukaryota > Metazoa > Arthropoda > Insecta > Hymenoptera > Ichneumonidae > Tromatobia > Tromatobia lineatoria. The sequence goes on along the minus strand of OX453036.1, from coordinate 3,385,110 downwards.
GTCCGTTCAGAGTATGTCATTCCATACGTGGAGTCCTGCTTAAGGAATCTGCTATTTTGCACGTGCCTCCGTAAGTTCGAGGTGGAAAGTAAATCTGTTCTTCAGTACGAAAGTTCTTGAGAACCTTGCGTCAGGGGACCATGAATTTTCGAAAGAAAAAATTATTTCACGAAGTTTGTGGAAGCCATGATGCAATAGGTACCATTTTTTCAATATTCTCTACTTTTCCTTGGAATTTTACGAGAAGAATTTCAAGTACGTTTTGGTAACGGCATTTATTTATTCATTTATCTGTTTATTCATTTATTTATTCTTCAGCGAACGAGACAAGTTGCTTGAAAAACCATAATAGTTATAGCATATTATACCTTATTACATATCATTAATTTTGAAGTTGTTGAAGTCCTTCTTCCATATATACTCCATTTCCTACAGAAATATAATCTTATGTCTACTGCACATATATAGAAAATATGCTTTTGTCTAGCGTAAAAGCGTATCTACGTCCGTACAAAGTATGCCATTTCATACGTCGAGTCTCGATTAAGGAATTTGTCATTCTGCACGTGTCTTGGTAAGTTCGACGAGAAAAGTGAATCCGTTATTTGGTAGTAAAGTTTTTGAGCACCTGATGCTAAGGGACCAAGAATTTTCGGGAGGAAAAAGGATTTTAACAAGTTTTTAGAAGCCGTAGCGTGGCTGGTACCATTTTTTTCAGTAACTGAAATTTTTCCTTGGAATTATTCGAGAAGAATTTCAAGTACGTTTTGGCTATGGCATCTTTTCATATATTTATTCAGTTTTCATTTAACGGAAAAAGTCCGTTGAAAAACCCATATCAATCATGGCATATTACAAATTACACCTTACGCCTCATTACATATTACCAATTCTAAAGCTATTAAGATCGTTCTTTCATACATACTCCACTTCTTACAGAAATAGAATCTCATCTATACTGCACATATGTAGATGATATGGTATTGTAAGTTCGAGGTGACAAATAAATCTATCCTACAGAACAAAAGTTTTCGAGAATCTAGTACCAACGGGACCTGAATTTTCTTGAGCAAATCTGATTTTAACAAGTTTTTAAATAGTGCGGCTGGTACTATTTTTTGGTAGTTGGTTCTTTTACGAGGAATTATTTGAGAAGAATGTAAAGTATGTTTTGGTTATGGCATTTTGTCTGAAACTTTCAGCAAGGGCGGCATATTATGTTTTAGGGTGGAGGTTGACGTATAAAACAAAAAAGGTAGTCGACGTCTATAAACCGAGTTTAACTGTGCTTGACTCAAAGACATTTCACCGTTGAATGAGAGAAAATATATGAAAGGAACCACATGGGTTGCCAGTGTAGACATGTGAGAGGGTCACAACAGCTTTTTGGGGCGCGATGGTATCGCCGGTTGTAGGCTTATCCGGTTACGGTGTGTGTCACGCTTCTCCCTACGTTTCCTTTTACCCTCTTCGTATAACTTTATACTGTAAGCCAAGGGAATTCACTCAAACTCACATTTTTGGCTTCATATTTCGACCAATCACATTTGTGTCGTGATCCTAAAAAAATATTCTCCCGATTGATAAACATTGGCAGAGTCTATATATTAGAGAAATAATTCTATATTCTGTATACTGTTAGGATAAACAATCTTTTTGCCAGTCTTAAAAATAGCCTGTTGTAGAAAAAATGTGAGATTATGAGCTTGACAATGTCGAATTTTCATGATCTGAACTTTTTATTGATTTCCCACCGCTTCAAGTTTAAAAAAATCTGTAAATTACGATGAAATTAAACGGAGGTCGCAGTAATCAGTCTAAAATTTCTCCAAATATTGGTGAAAGAATATTCTTATTCGTCAAAATGTAAAAAAGAAAAAGTATTATGTATTTTCGTCGTCATAGAGGAAGCTTTATTTTCATGAATACATTTTTTAATGAGATGTCCATGTCAAGACACTTAGATGTTGAGACATAGACATATAGATTAAGAGATGCTCCAAAACATTGAAGAAAGTGGTTCAGAAACAATGTCTGTATGCGTATGCGTGCGCGTAACGTTATCTGTAACTCGAGAACGCTTCAACCGATTGAGCTTAAGCTTGGTACACAAGTAAAGCAGCAGTCCATCTTTGACTAATGCTTTTTTCCGAAATGTATACAGAAATTTCGATTTTATAGCTTTTCAATTTGCTTGACAGAAGGATGTGCGTGCACTAGTTATCGGCAAAGTAGCGACATCTTGTTTTATGAATTGAAATTTTCGAACAATTCACATTCTTGCCCTAATTTTGGCAAAATATAAGATCATAATCTTGAATTTAATACATGAAATCAGTACTGTTTAGCGGTGATTAGGACATATAGTTTTATCATAATCTGCAATGTGGTTCAAATTTCTCAGAACTTGAACTTTTGGACAAATTATGTCGTTACTATTGTAGAGGTAGCGTTGTAAAAAAAAAAAAAATTTATGGGGAAGTATGTCAATCGATTTTGGCTGCCTTATAGAGGTAGCTTTAAAACTAAAAATAATGTTTAAAAAAAAAACAAAAATAATACGGAAGCAATTTGCAAATATTTTTTTTCCACGTATTACGTATACCAGAATGAAATTGTAAATTAAGGTATTCAAATTCACCAAGGATAGGCTTGCTCGGTCTATGCTTAGTGTTGCCCCGCACGTTTCCACCGAAGTAATTTGATTCTCCCTACCTTTACATACTTTTCAGCATCTGCCTGTTCCCCTATCTCTCCAAATCCACGAATTTAACCGCAGAAAATGAAGCCGACTATTTCCAAGCTGTTTCTTCCAGTTGCAGTGTTTTTTCATGATAGGACAGACGAATGCTTATTTTCAGAAAATAGATACAATTCGCATGGATAAAAGCCGTATTAAAACGTTTTTGTAGGAAGACGTTTTACTTAAGAATGTGACGCCATTGGTAAATACGAAAAAGTAGGTACCTTCTTTTGGACCTGACAGAATATCCTTCTCTTAGACCTGGCATGATTTCCTTTTTCTAGAACTAACACGATTTTCCATCTCATTTATTTTACGTCGTGGAAGCCAGTAAAGTAAAAAAATGAAGAAAAAAAAAATCGGCGTAAAAAAGAAGGTTAAAGAAGAAACGTGAGGTTCTGTTCATGGAGACAGTAAATCAGAAAGGAAGAAGAATGGGGAAAAAGTGAGAAAGAACGTCTCGCGGTTGTCGTAAATGTCAAGATCCGCGCAGGTGTCGCAGTCTCTTAAGGGATGAAGCAAAGCACCGTTGGTGTCCCTCGTGATGATGGCAACGAGTGACCTGGCTTTCCGTTTTACCATATATTTACAGTGCAACGCTCATTACTCGCGGTATATGGGTATCCACTTCCATAGGCGCCCATTTTATATGTCCGTACATAATATAATACATAAAGAGGTTTTATGACTCGTAAAGCGATAAACGTGCTTCCTATACCTTATTTTATTCACTTCGGATCAACGTAACTGTGTACAAATATTATACACGCAATATGATGGAAACGTACAATAAATAACCTCATAAGTTCGCCTCAAACATCGTAAAAATGTAAATAACTTGCAGACCACCGAGAATTAGGTCCGAAATGTTTGGTAACTATGTTTGAAAGTTATGTTGTATCATTCATGAGCATCATTTATAACTCTGTGAAAATCGCTAACCTATGGTTTACGTTGAGCTCATCAATAACCTTAAGTCCGAAATTCATGCGGACCCTGGAGTTTACGGACATCGAACTTGACCGCCGTTTCGGCAGATTGTGGCGTTATGAACTTATTTTGTTTTGAAACGGACATTTTTTCTTTGTACTTTGTGAGTAGTGATAAGATAATGCCTTTATTATCGGTTACGAAAAGTGATGCGTGGATGGGATGATAACAATCCATCACCGGAATATTCCCAATTCTCCTTATTGACTCCCTGAAGAAAACCACTCTACACGTAAAGAACTTTTGAGTTGCCATAATGTAACTCCTCTTCTTAGATCTTTGCGCTTCGGCTTCCAAAAGTTTTAGTTTTAATGGTTCTGGATTCTTTTTACGAGTCGATTACAAATTGGACATAATATTGGGTCAGAAACTTCTACACTCAAAGCTCTCGGGGGATTGAACTCACTGAGTCCGACAGTAATGTTGATTTTAGTATAATGATGCTATTTTGTACTGCGAACCTCCGAAAATCTCCAGATTTATGACTATGAAGTTAAAATCAATGTGATCTTAACTTCAATCGGGAGATCTTACAAGCACTACTCACAAACTTTTCTGCTAAGCTGATACATTTTTTATTTCTATTATTAAACACGAGAAGAAGAAGGGTTAAAATTAAAATAAACATATTAAACATTAAGTTTTGAGACTAAGGTAAAGGTGGGGAATGACTATGCTTCATGATGATGAGGGAAACAATTTCCGTATGTATTGATTTTTTTTTGTAGAAAAAAATATTATACATGTCATAAATATTCATTTAATGTAAACTGAATATTTAAATTTTATTATGTTTGGTAATCACTGCTTCAAAATGAATTAAAAAAAAAACAAACAAAAGATACATCTGCATTAAGGTACATTAGGAGTATACCACAAATAAGAGTAAAATATTTTGATTCATTGCAAAAAATTTAAGCCGGAAAGAATTTAACACTGAGAAGTGCTATTTTTTAAAAGGAAATACCCATATACAAAAATGGAAAATTTCTCATTATTCATGGGCAAACTTTTCAATGCTACAATAAGAAATGCCACAAACTTCATCTTCTTCGTTCTATTCAATCCAGAACCCCGAGTTAATACGGACGTCTACACCCAGAGAAATGGGTTTCATGAGTTCATTTGAAACAATTATGTGCTGTATTTGGAATGAATGAAATCTCATTTCAATGAAATAGAGTCTATTTCGATCAGATGAAATTTTATTTCAATCAAATAGAGTCTGCTTCGGTTGAATATAATACTATTAGGCCGGCCATTGAATAAATTATTTATTTAATGGCCAGCCAGATAGGATTTTATTTAATCGAAATAGACTTCATTTTATCTAAATAGAATTTCGTCTGATTGAAATAAATTCTATTTGATCTATATAAATTTTTATTCATTTTAAATTCACCCTATAACCGATCCAAATAAACCCTTCAGATCCATTCTCTGGGTGTGGGTAACACAAGAACGTCTTAATACATAAAAAAATACTAAATAATAAAATTTTTATATTCTGTTACACCGATAATATGCATGTCACTTTGTTTAAGAGATCTGCGGTAGAGAGAAAAAATATTAATTTCAATAACACCAACATTTTTCATAAAAAGGTGATTGGGGCTTGTGAAGAGTCATCGTAAGAAGCACTGTTATTGAAAATACTGTTTTTCAAAACGTGAGTGCGTAAAAATTAAAACGACAGCTGGACGTTGTATGGCTTTGGCAATCCCGAGAGTTAAGCGGCATTTCCTGCGGTATAATTCCAAGCTGGACCTAATATTGGGTCAGAAATTTGTACACTTAAATCTGTCGAGGGATTATAACAAGCGGCAGGGTTAAAGTTCCGAATGGTAAATACACGAAGGTAAAAAATTCCAAAATTTAATATCTCACATACGTTTTTTGTGAAATGTTTTCCAGTGAATTTCGTCAAAAATGAAGGTGAGATATTAAGTTTCGGAATATTAGACTTTTGTCCATTTACTATTCGGAACTTTAACCCCGATTCTCCCGCCTCACGGAGACAAAGTTCCGCATGGCAAATACTTGAAGGTCTAAAATTGTGAAATTTAATAACTCACCTACATTTTTGACGAAATTCGCTAAAAAACTTTTCGTCAAAAATGTAGGTGAGATATTTAATTTCGGAATTTTAGACGTTCGTGTATTTACCATTTGGAACTTTAACCCCGCCCCGTTCCGGGACCATCACCAAGATAGCTGGTCTCTTGACCGAAAATAGATAGTTTCTTCCCTAAACTGTCGGTCGTACGGTGCAAGTGTAACAATGCGTTCAGGGTCTAAGCCAATTACATGGTATCGGGATTTGTTGTACCAATTATCGTCCAATAAAGTGTGCATTCTTACGGTTATTATATGTTTTCTAAGTCTTGTTTTTTTCCTGAGTGATCCTGACCCTTTGCATACGAGTATCTCGTATTCATCGATAGCAACGAATTATTTTTCAGTGTTCATGCGGCGAAGGCGTGAACAGATTCAAATAAGTGATTTGGTGCATTCAACAGTTTTCGTTTTTTCAATGTGTATTACGAAGTCCGGGAATCTCCCGATTTATGTTATATATATAAAGTTAAGATCGATGTGATTTTAACTCCATAGTCAGGAATCTTTCAACTGTTGCCCGTTGTTACCAGGGAATTTGAAGTACTTCCATGATCAGTCGTAAATGCAACTAAATGTAGTTCCGAATGAGATAATGTTGATGCAAAGTGATAAAATCTGTGGGCATGAAAAAAGAAAGCATAAGAAAGTCTGTTAGCTCGGAAGAAAATGTACTTTATGTACAATGTGTGCATTCTTCATTTCTACTATCCATAAACAATGTTCCCAAGCACGCTCGCGTCGAAGCGATATTTCACCGCAACCCTTTTGTCTCCCTTCGTCCCTTTGGCATCATTTTCCGACGGCGTATTTTGCTATACGCTACGATCGCGTGTACGTAATACATACCTACAGTTAGCGAGAGCCTCACCTTTCCAAGGTTTCGTGAGTGGTGGCGAATAGAGATACCAGACAGAAAGGGACCTGGATTTTCTTTTACGCCCGGATCGCAGTTTTAATGGCTCTATAAAGTGGCGCCTGATCGTAAAATCCTTGGTCTACTCACAGATCGCGAGCTTTGGAGAAGTCACGTTGTTACCCTTAAAGCGTTCAGCTCTTGATGCCGCGACCAATGAGCTCGCGAGCATGAGCTTCAACATGCTTGATGGTTCGCACCACCATGGCCGAAGGTGAAGCCTCTTACTCCATCCGAGCGCACGAACTTTGCTGGGTTGTCCCCTTTTTGGATACTGTTTAGTCTTCCTTCTCATTCTTATATTTTCTTGATCCATTGTTCTTTCTTGAAGAACGTCGAACAATGAAAGTCTTTATTAAAAGCATTTTCCGTAGAAAGCCTTCCAACAACTTCTGAAGGATTAAAAGTATCAACGCTGTTGGTCAGTCTACTTGTATTTTTGCTACTGAATCTCGTGCTTCAAGTTTCTGGAGTTGTACTTTTTCCCTTTTCGCGAGGTGGAAGTTTAATTTAATGAGGCTTATGGCCTGAAGGTGTGTGTCTGAATAGTGAAGAATTTCTTATTGATGCCGACTGCTATCTGTGTCTTGGGAAATAATTTCTCGATTGATTGGATAAGTTACTGACAGACGGAGACGCGGACGGAAAAGTGGAAAGATTGGAAGATGGTAAGTCAGAAAACCAGAAATATAGAAGGACAGAAGGACAGGAAGACGGGAAAAAAGAACGACAGGAGAAGTGAATGACAAGAGAAGAGAAAATAGATAAACAGAAAGAAAGCAAAACATTAAGACGAGACAACATAAGCCCAGGAAAATAGAAAGACAGGAAAACATGAAGATAGAAAAACCGAAAGCCAGAAAGTCGAAAATATAGAAAAAACATGAAAACCGAAAAATAGAAAGGCTGAAGCACAGATAGACTGGACGATAGGTAGAGAGACAAAACGATAGACAGATCGACAGATCTCAAACTTATCAATATTTTCACAGCTAATCGGAATCCGTAAAAAAAAAAGTTGAACACCATAATATAAAAGTAAAACAGACTTGCTGTCACCGACGATAACAAAAAATTGTTCTATTTCAAGCTATATTCATTTCAAAGTACTCCCGATTTTTCAACGGGTTTCCAGGTTGATAATCGACGCAAAGTGCACATTGTTGCCCAGCTACAATCTTACTTTTTTCAGTATATATTGATATCTGCACGAAGATGGCTGTATATTTACACAAGCCTTGTACCTGTGTCGGTAATGAATTCAAACTCATGTGAGTTTGCTTCTCGCCTGTCTGTTTAGAAGCTTTAACTATGGAGTTTAGTGTACGCGAGCGACGCTAAGGGAATTCATGTAAGTGGTTAGAAAGCGAAGTGTACGTTAACTGGTTGTCATTGATATATGCGAACAGTTTGCGCCACGGGAAGCCCAAGCTTCAGAACCTCGCTGCTGAGAGAGGGATAGAGAGATAAACGGAAGATCTCTTGCAGCATCGTGAAAGCACTTCAACATTTTCACCGAAATCGTGCTCTCGTCCGGGCTTATACATCTCTCTCTTCCATGCTTCACCCATTTATCTACCACCTCGTTTCTTTTATATCCTAGCACGTTACACCGTTTCTATCCTGTTTCTCTTGTGGGGTTGTCATGACTTCGTAGGTCAGGGACAATCTTCTTGCGTAATCGGAGATCACGTAGATGAACATAACTAAAGGGAGACCATCCAGGTTGAATAGGATGTGAATTGGGTGTGACAAGTTAAAAATTGTGATGAATTGTAACCTTACGTTTGGCTACATTGTGAAATCGAAGTATCTCCTAGCGGTGACATTTTATTCTTAACACGTATCGGACTATCTTATGTACTGTATACTGGGCGAATTTTCAACTGCAATACCGTAATGCGACTAATGAAAGATCTGGACAGAAGAAAGGAAATGCCAAGGTATTACAATCTACAGAAATTGACGGTATTCAATTTGATATGAAATTAAAATAACCATTTGCTTTATTATACGATGAATACTCAAATTCAGCATTTTATTTGATTAAATTCCACATAAAATACAAGAAGTAATTGAAGTGTAAGGAATTATAAAGGAAGAGCTCTTGGTATTCAGTGTATTTCCGATAAATTCGCTTGCAAATCATTAGATAGACTACATTTCTGTTTCACCCTGTCTATGTAAAATATAAAAATAAAGTTCGAAAATATGTATTACTTGAAGTACGTGGTTAACCATAGAATTCTGTACTCGTGATTGATGTTTCCTTCATCCCTTGCCTGTAATTTCAATTCATGTTTCTTTCGAAACCGCACAATCGAGTTGCTGTTAAAACCGCAGCCGCAGTACTGGAAGAGTACGATAGAAGGATCTGAGGCAGAATATAGATACGTAACATGAAATTGATCTTACCACAAATATATGATAACATGTCCTACAACATTTATATGGAAATTTCAAACCATTCCAACAACGTTTCCATATTTTCGTTACTATAAGAGCTTTTATAGCTCCGGACAGACAGACTGACGGACTCAAAGACCGACGGACTCAAAGACCGACGGACTTAAAGACCGACGGACTTAAAGACCGACGGACTCAAAGACCGACGGACTCAAAGACCGACGGACTCAAAGACCGACGGACTCAAAGACCGACGGACTCAAAGACCGACGGACTCGAAGACTGATGGACTCAAAGACCGACGGACTCGAAAACCGACGGACTCAAAAATCGTCGGACTGAAAGACCGACGGACTTGAAGACCGACGAACTCTAAGACCGACGAACTCGAAGACCGACGGACTTGAAGACGGACGAACTCGAAGACCGACGGACTTGAAGACCGACGGACTGAAAGACCGATGGACTGAAAGACCTATTGACTGAAAGACGAACGGACTGACAAAGGGACCGGCCGATGGATTGATCTATCAATGTCATAATTAAATACCAATGCTTTCTTTGAGATTTTGCTGTATCTATGCTTGGCTATATCATCTTGAAACTTTTTTGTCCACGAAGAGTAACAAGACGCTCATATATATAGTCAGTATACTCCTTATCAGGCAATGTTGACATGTGCGTTCTAGAAGCTCGTGCGTAAAGACGGCAATGTACATAAGTCTGATGACAATGAGTTTAAGGGCCTGGCACTGAAGAGCTGCGATGCACGAAGATATACTCGAGAATAATGGCTGTACTAGTTATCGCCTAATGGAAATCCCGGAGCATAGCACTGAACTGCACGGCGTGGAAGTCGACGATTGCAACTGGAAATGTATAGAGTTTCAGCATTGTATAGAGGGATGTAGTGGCATTTCTACAGAAAGCAATAAGTGCACTACGCAAATGAGGGAAATATATATACCATATTCGCATTGCGGTTATGGTAATAATAATAATAAATTCTATTTATGTTATCATTAGTATCTTGTACCACCTGGTCAACCAGTCTTCTAGTTTCGATGATCAGAATATGTACTCTCTTATTAATGAATTTATGGGGTACCACTCATATCACCTGGCATTTTGATGAAACTTTTTTTTCGATCATTAAAATATCTGACCTTATCCCGCGAAGAAAATGATTAGAGATTCCCTAAGACACACTGGGGCCCTTTCCGGCTTAAATGTGGACACCCTAAAAGGGTTTTCCATATCACTCCCAATTAGGGCCCTGATAAGGTATTTTTGGGTTTCCATGGCGAAGGCATTATAGGGTCACTCGATAATCACTTAAGGTCAGATCAATGGGGGTTATGAGGCAAAATTATGGGGTTAATCACGCCAGTCAGGCTTAGGCGTGGCACGAAATAAACAAATTAATAAGAATTTGGCCGGATAAGGTTTTCATAAGGCAATTCTAGATTTCGATAGCGAAGTTTGATAAGGCCTCGATAGGGTAATCACTTAAGGGCCCAATTAGGTGTAATCTCGGCGCCGAGTGAACAAATCAATAATCATTTTGCCACCTAAGGGTCTTATAAGGCAATTCTAGGTTTCCATGGCGAAGTTCAATGAAGGCTTGGTCAAGGTAATTACTTAAGGGCCCAGTCAGGCTTTATCATGATACCAAGTGAACTAATTAATCATAAATTTGCCAAATAAGGATCTTACAAGGCCATGGTGAAGTTTAATAAGGCCTTGATAAGTTGATTAATTAAAGGCCCAGTCAGACTTAACCATGGCATGAAGTAAACAAATCAATAATAAATTTGCCAGATAAGGGTCTTATATTTTGCCAGATCAGGGGCAATGCGAGGTTTCCATGGCAAAATTGGTGGTCACCTATCCAACTAATGACAAGGTCAGTCAGGTGGTCACTCATTCTAATACTGGTCCGCAGGTCAGTTAGACGCACCTAGATATGAACGAACTAATTCGCGCAAACAATAAAACAACTTCATTCGATATAACCAATTTCTGTAAAAAAAAATTACTAAATGTGCTGTTATTTTCACACATCAGACGCAGTCATATAAATTTGTCAAGTTCTAACTATATTACATTAATTTTATTTTATATTTTATATTACAGTTATTCAAATAGACAAAGAAATTGTATATTTATGATTTAAATGGCTGACAGAGCTAAGGCGCGGTCCAATTAAACCACGCGGAGAGTTTGATTTCCGTCAATGTAAAAAAAAAGTAATATGTTTTTTCAGCGATGGATATGTACCATCGTGTATAGAAAGACTAAATATCTTATTAAAAGTGCAGCATTACTCAACTTAATAATAACAAATATATATTTTTGAATTAAATTTCTTTATTATTTTAGTAGGCCCCTAACATTTAGCCTTTGAAGGCTACGGAAGAAAAGCGTGACCGTCCTTTAGGTAACCTTAAAAGGCTTCCAAATAAGGCTCCTGATATAATTAGGAAAAACTAATCAGGGCCTTGGCAAAACCCTGATAGGATATCTTCACGGGTACTCATGTTATTCAAGGAAACTTTGAGTAATTCACAAGCACACACACGTATGAAAATATAGTTGAAAAGCCGCCGATTTCGAGACGTAAGTCAATTTCTTGGAATAATAAATAACTATCTTGGCCATAAACGTCCAGGGATTTTGTATTTATTTTTGCAATCAAATGTTTGTTAATTTCTACTGGAAAATTATTTTGTAAAATCTGTTAGAAGAGTTGTATTTCCGTTATTTAGAGTATTCGTCATTATTTCCACAGAATTATTTGTTTTTCTTTATACCTCGGTCGAAAATACGTACTTTCAGCATCAATTTCGATGCAGAAAATCCAAGATTCGTGCATTAGTAAAACTACACGCACGCCCTCTGTATCAGCGGGAGCAAAATAATATTTGCTCCCTCTGCCGTCAGTCACTTGACTACGTTTACGCGCGCATCTAACCTAACCACGAAGCGGCTTAAGTGATATTTGTTTTTGTTTTTTGTTTTCATTCGCATTTTCCCCCGTCTGCAGGCATTACGCCTATTACAGGGTCAGCCCGGGTCAGTAACTCTCTGAGGGCCCGGTCCAGATCAGTAACCAGGCCCTCATGCGGCCGCATCCGACTTCCGCCGCTATATCACATTTGCCATAGCATTTCTGCTAAGGGAATAGGAAAACATTGCGCAAAAACCTTATGCCGATATAGCCGGTCTCGGGTTCGCCTCACGGCACCGGAGCTACGTCACGATTTTCGTCGAGAATGTAAACACAGATTCCAGTTGTATACCTGTGACCCCCACAGTAACCTGTGTATGTCTCACGTATACATCTGGAGCTTCATCACGTCCATGTTTGTATTTTTCGACGAAAATTTTCGACGGCACCGGGAGTCGAACCCGCTACCTACCGATGCTCTGGTTCAGAAGCCAGTACTCTAACCACTAGACCAACACATCGGTTTTTTTTAGTTATTTTGGAGACACAAAATGCTTTTGACGGATGAATCTATGGACGAGGAAGAAATATTACGAGATTTTGATACAGAGGCACAATCAATTATTGAATCAGAAACGTTACCCAAGAAGTCGGCCGATCGGTATGAACTCGTCTACTGAACGAATAAACGTGTAATAAATAAGCGATGATGTTCATAAATCTGTAACCATACATTTTGAAAATGTTGATAAATTTGAATAAATATATTTGTTTAACTATCATGATATTTTCTTTTCTCGTTGGGGCAAGCATCATTACGCGGGTACATGCAATTTTTTTTCTGGTGCTTTCGACCGGCTACAAAGAAAAATAGTATACACCGCACAAGCAGAAGTTCGAAAGCCCTGGAGTGCGCGATATGATGACGCGCAGTGTAGGAATGTCAAACTTTCTGCCCTTGTAGTGTAATATACTATTACGCAAGATATAGTAAATTGGGTTTCGGTATTTAACGACATCTGCCAACTATATCCGTAGTCTTAAGGTGTGAACGCAAACGAAATGGTCAGAGTACATTTAACTAAAAAAATAAAAAAGTGGCTGAAAGAGACAAAGCATGGCGCTAGAGTGAACGGAGTTATGAAGGGAGAGCGAAACTGAAGAAGACCAAACAGACAGTAAAGCTCTGAGTGGGGACCTCGAGAGCGCGTGGCGCTTTTTAATTAAAACGCGTGTTACTTTACGGAGTTGTCTCTCTTTTTCTGTCGCTCTTAAGGGACGACGGCGTAGAGGCAATGTCGTGGTTTTTGTTAACTCTGTAGACCCGGAAGTAGTACAAATACTGCGAAGGAACTTATCTCTCCGAGACGTTTTTTGCTGTTTCACTTTTACGTCATGTAATGTCACCGGCAGAGGTATACTGATATTTTAATGCGACGATAAATAAACGTAATTGAAAAAAGAAGCAGTATACTATATCGAAACTCATCTCAAACGCAATATTGTATACAGTGTTTACTATACTCAGCCTTTCAGCCGTTCTGAGGGAAAAGTTGATGTTATGCAAAATAAGAATTTTATAAGTAATTCATTTTTAATACATTTTGATTCCTCATAGAGGAAGCTTTGTTTTCGTGAAAAATTACTTTAGAGATTTTCATGTCAGGATACTTAAAATGGTCTAAGACATCGAGAAAAATGGTATTTACGAAATGTGTGTGTGTGTGTGTGTGTGGACAGATTTCCTTGTACGCACAATAACTGTTGTAATTTTCTACGGATATTTTTCTAATTTGGCACTTCAGTAGGTTATCATATAACAAAGTTTGGGATTGTATTTGACGCGAATCGGGTGGGAAATTTTTTACTTACAGCATTTTTTAAATTTTGAAAAAAGCGTTTCCACGCTATAACTCACGCAATTGAAAAGGCACCGGGCTGAAAATTTGTATTCATATGGATTACCCGTAAAACATTATGTGTACCTAATTTCGCGAGAATCTGTTAAGCCGTTGTGATTTTATTACAATTTTATTTTTTTCTAAAATGTCTGCAAATACTATAACTCATGCACATTCTGAGATATCCGGCTGCAGTTGCCGATATGATTCCACGATTATTGATTTCCAATAAAAATTCTAGTTTCATGAACTGTTGAGATGTCACAATATTTCGATTTTGGTGATCAAAAAGAAAAAAAAGCTTGCACAAAAAAAATATCCACACATTTATCTTAAATTTCCTTCACACTTAGACGACCATTAAAAAATATATTTAGTACAAATTTGACACCAATCGGTCGAGTAGTTCAAATTTTATGGCATTTTAAATTATTTGCAAAATCTCGTTCGAGCGCTTCCTCATGCAAATTACTAGGAATCGGGTTCCAATTTAGTTTACATATGGACTATCATTAATCAATTTTTAAAAAACAATTTTACACAAATCGGTCGGGCGGTAAAATTTTCATGTCACTTTGAATTTTTATAAAAATGTCTTCCGAGTATAAACAAGCCTGCAAAGTGGAACCTTGCAAATTGCTTCCTCATTATTATTCGCTTCCTACAAAGCTTCCTCTGTGAAGCAGCAAAAATTGATCAACATATTTTCTCATAGAGGTAGCTTTGTAGAAAGCGAAAAACAATGAGGAAGCAATTTGCAAGGTTCTACTTTGCAGTTTTTTTTTCATTTGTGCAAGAGAAAAATTCCATTATGTTGATCTATTTTTCAGTAACCTGTTTCAAACGACCGAAAAACAATTGAAGATCGGTCAATCCAACAAAAAGTTATGGATAATTGGAAATTTCGAATTTTGTTCGTAAAAATGTTCTGATTGTATTATCGGAAACCTATTTAAAAGGAAATATCTTGCTGATTGCGAAGTAGCTGATATACATAAGTTGGGAACTTGGAAAATCGAAGTGGAAATCAATTTTTATGAATTTTTTATATGCGTAAAAATATAAGTTATGCGTAAAAAACCGATGAAATAATATTTTATGAGTCTGTAACTTAAAACAATGACTAATACATAAAATTTCACCCGGACAATCTTTTGGAAAATTCATTGTTCTAATAAATTCCTATTGACCTTTTTATAGTGACATCAGTAGTTCACTTAAGGTAGTCCTCCTGTACGGTCTGACGCCGTATAAGTTCGAGGAAGAATTAAACAAAATTTACGAACAGTTCTCGATGAGATATCAATCTGAAAAAAATCGAGCGTATAGAAAATGCTAGAAAGGTTATTTTGGCATAATAATAATCAAAAAATGTCATTGACAAATCACTTAAATAAAGAATAGTGCAAGAAATTACCCGGCAACCTAACTTTTGTTTTTAATGTAAAACATTTGTTTATTTTTCTAAATACGTATGTATTTTTTCAGATTTTTTTCTGATTTTCAATTTTACACTTGGAAAAAACGGTCATTTTCAAACATCAGATAGAATTCTTAAAAAATCCACACGTATTCAGAAAAATAAACAAATTATTTTCATAACAAAAAAAAGTTAGGTTTCCGGGCAATTTGTTGCACAACTATTTATTTCAGTAATTTGTTAATAACATTTTTTAATTATTATTATGCCAAATTAATCTTTTCAGCATCTTTCAGATGGTTGATTTTTTTCAGATTTTCATTTCTTCGAGAACAGTTCGTAATCCTGTCTTGATTTCGCTCGAACTTATGCGATGTCAGACAATACAGTAGAACTACCTTAATAACAGTTAAAAATACTGAAACCACGACTTTGATTGTCAGTAACTTAGTAAATATCAACGATACAAAAAACTCGCCGAGGACATTTTTGTAGTGCGTCAGACGGACGACAAAATTTTCTTTTAACTTTTTGTCCTAACTTCAATAGTTTAGCTAAAAAATGAAAAAAAAAAAAAACGGAAAATGAACAACATAGACAATTTTGAGGCTCTGTAATAAATCGAATAGTGAAGATAGGAATTCGACTCAATAAGATTTCTGTTCGAAATTAAATGATTCATGAGATGTAGTAATTGATTTCAAGGAAAAAAATTTGTTCTTAGGTTTCAGGGAGGTAGAATAGAAAAAATCATTTTCCGGTGATATTTAAATGGGAAAACTTCAAACGCGATAATGGACCTCTAAGAATCAACATTATGAGCTTCGCTTTTGACAGGATCTTTACTAAGACGTATTCTACGATATTTTGTACAAAAGGCGAAGAAAAAAAAATATCGTTTTTTTTGGGACACCCTAATAGATAAACCTTGCATAAGATTTACTTGTAATTAGGTAGTTAGGGGTTAATGCGGTCACTAATTATGAATCCTGACTCAATGTTTAGATTTCGGCAAGTTTTTGCATTTAGTCGGCCATATTGGATCCGCTATTTTGAATTTCCGAAGTTTGACTCTGAATTAATAACTGGCGACCTCAAACACCCCTACATACTAAATTGCAAGTGAATCGTATGTAAGGACAAATTATGCTTCGATGCTTCGAGCGTTAATCCATAAAATAAATCAGTTTTTCTCGGTTTTGTTTACATTTCTTTAGTTCTTCAGGTTGCTACGGCTTACACGTTACTTTTATACTTCACAATACTATGTGTAAAAAGAAGTCGCGGACAAATCATTTTTAGAGGTCGCTCAATCGATCTCTAAAATCATCTTGAATTATACGCAAAGACAAAAAGAATTTCTTTTGTCTATTTTTAAAGTTCAGACATTAAAAACATGATCTGAATGGTTTTGACCTCTATAGCAAAGCTAAAAGGTCCTGAAAAGTCACTTAGCGTTAAAAAAAAGTTTTAGAAATCATATTACTTTTCAAAAAAACCATTTTTTTTGTGATCAAAAAATTTTTTCCGAAATTTTTGTTGGCACTATCGAAAAGAGCAATCCTTAAGACATAATGTTGAGCTGTTTCGAATTATTTTGCCCACTAAGTAACTGAATGAAAAGAGCTCGAAATCAGTTATAAGAAAAGGCTGTTGCCGGCGTTAATGACTTTAGTGGCTTAAGTGTGTTGAATATAATGATGAGATGGTCATTAAAATTTGTGTACAAAATACAACTAGTTAACATACAATTCGTACAGTATTTGGATTATTCTCGCTCTTGTGAGGCTCGGAAAAACAAATTCAGAGTAATTCTGCCAAAACACCCATATTATTTAAATAGAAAAATGCTTGTGCTTACAGGCACGTTTTTACGTTGGGATATAGCTCTCAAATTTCGATCACATTATTTTGAATTTATTTGGAACAAAATGAAGGGGCATCTCAGACAAAATTGAAATTAACGACCACCCTAGTACATAGAGTAATAGTTAACAAAGAAATCCAGCTTCCAGCCCGAACGGTGTTTTGTATCTTATTAGTAGAGTGATACAGAGAGCAGTGATGTGGTGGTATATTATTGGTATATAGATAAAAAAGTGATAAGAAGTCATAATTTTCTAGACTATGTGGCTGAAAATATAAAACAACCCCTCTTAAATGCGTTTAGTGGTGCAGTGTGGATTATAGTTTTCTCCTATTGGTTATTTTTTGACATATTTTATTTTTTATTATACAGCAATGTTTGGTGTAATACACCATAGGATTAAAGGGTAAAATGTAACTTTTTTCTTTCGGGGTAGCATTGGAATCCATCCAGAAAGCAAATATTGATTGATGTAGGATTATATTGTTTGCAAGAAAGTGCTTTCCCTCCATTTAGGATTTTGGGATGCAGTGAAAATTGAATTAATCAAGTCCAACATATAGTAAGTTTTCGAAAAATGGAAATGATTTTACACATTGAGAATTATATCTTTATTATAGAGCTTTAAGAAAATCGCATCTTCAATCCAAAAAGCTCTTTCTGCAATTAAAATATTTCTACATAAATTAATATTTGTTTTTTGTTTTAATCCAAAAGCTACGGCACACTAAAAAAGTTGCACCTTACCCCATAATTTTATGGTGTTCTAAAACACTGCACAAAATTCTTTTAAGTGACTTGGTACCCTTAATTCAGATTAACTACTATTAATATTTAATAGTGAAAACGATAAAAAAAACTTATAGTTATTATTTGGTGTAAAGAATATAATATTGGTGACTCCAATAGATTTTTTTCTGTAAGAGTTCTAATGTCATCCAGTGAAATATACTGTAACTTTTGAAGAAATTGAACTTGAGGACTATAACAAAAATAATAATAGTGTGTTCTTCAATGTACATGCACTTTATTTTTAAATAAATTCAATAAAATTCATGGTTATTTACTGATTCACTAAGATTTTTAAAATCAAGTTTTGTGATACAGTGTCTTATTTCTTACTGCAGGCTCTCAACATCATCCAGCCATATTGTGAATTCATATACTAAAATCAGGAACTTTTTGTTTGTTACTTGATTATTAACTTCTGTGTCGCTTGATGTTATAAATCATCATCACAACTTCCAGAGGACTAATAAAATGTGAATTCGTTTTCAATGCGTAACAAGTTTCTTCAATTCTTATGTGTTAATAAGTTGCTTTTTTATTAATCCATGGAACTTGGTTGTCCAGTATTATTAACTTAGATTCTTATGTACTCTGAATTTTTCAATCCGACAAGAAATACGATATGAGAAAGGAGTTAATTTGTTTGTTCTAAGCTGGCCACTTCTCGTTCTTAATGCACCATGTTTATACAATGTGAATTCAAGGATTTACTCGAATTGGATAGTATTTTCTTAAAAATATCTTTTTTGCGGTTTGCAATTTTCTAAAGTTATGTATTGAATAGTCCAGTCCTTTATAGTATAAAATGACAGTAATTAAAGAGAAAAAAAAAAAAAAATCGATACACATTTTTTACTGTATTGCAGTTTTCTTCCAGACATGATATTTTTATGTCATGGTTTTTAAGTTTCATAGAATTCCTAGGAATATGGTATCGCAGTGTAAATTTTGTAAGACCTCTGACATGAAATCAGCACGTCGGAGGTTGTTTTTTGATAAGACCTTTATTTTTGAGCTCATTAAGAACGTCCTATCACATTTGCTTGTAACTGAACCATTTTCGATTTAATCCGAATTTTTAGCCTTAATTTGCCTTATTTTGTACAATCCTTATCGTGAAAAAAAACATGTCGTTTATCATTTTTTGGGCTATGTCAATTTTTTCAAAATATATTTTTAAAGTGACGTATCGAATGCCGTAATTGAAAGATCTGAGGATATTTGAAAAAATATTTTGCTCACGAATGAAATTTTCTAGCTTATAAGCAAAGTAACCCAGGAGTTTTTTCGTATAGATTGCAATACTCCGTTTTTTACAAAGTTTGTATGAGATAAGAAGGTAAAAGTAGGAGTTGCAAACTGTGCAAAAAGTAGTGAAATCCCCTAAAAAGTACCCTGCGGGTAAGAAAACAATTTGCCCTAAGTACTTGGCGAGTTTGTGAAATGTACTAAATTTTTTTCATTATTTTATGTGTATGTATGATATTAACTCGCCAAGTGCTGAGGGCACATGTTTTCTTGCAATTTGTAATAATTCTTCTATGTTTCAAGAGCTTTTCCACCAAGAGATCTAGAGCGCAGCACCGAGATCTTTTGGGAGTTCGTGCATTGACGGAAATTCCGGAATTAGCGCAAGCCCCTACATTGATCATTGTCTCACAAAAGTAGCTTGAGAAAGCTCTCTCTTCTCTTCCGACAGTCCTATCGAGCACACATTCTCCAAAATCGCTTCATATTTTTTTTTTTTATAGATACAAGGATATGGTTCTTGCGTGCAATGCGGAACTATATTCCTTCGTTCAACTTATTTAGCTGTAATTTTTGTTGAGTTTTAATTTATTTCACTCGGATCTAGGACATCAGCAACATTTTCAACAGCATTTCCATCTTCATACCATCTATGAAATAAGATAGGTTGTACGAACACTTTTATGGGAAATCTATATTTCTGCGTATTATAAATTATAATTTCGTTTCCAACCAACAATCGATCTGAGGATTAGGACTAGCTATATTTATATGTCTATGTATTGCTGTAAAATAATGACTTATTGGACGATTATATAAACTGTGATAAATGACATGTTAAAGTTATTTGACAACGCTCCGATATTTGGATGAAATGATAATTGAATCTTGAAAAGAAATCTAATATAAATAGTGCTGTAATAATATAGACGAAAGTTCAATGGATGTAATATATATTTGAATGTTTCTGCAGGTATGATAAATTGAGTGG
The DNA here is from genome assembly GCA_949699805.1 of Tromatobia lineatoria. Lineage (NCBI taxonomy): Eukaryota > Metazoa > Arthropoda > Insecta > Hymenoptera > Ichneumonidae > Tromatobia > Tromatobia lineatoria. Next base: position 3,364,774 of record OX453036.1, on the reverse strand, counting down.
ATATTACATGTATAATTATGGCTAATAATTGAATAGGTACGATAATTTTTTAAATGATTCAAACACTGCTATAAAATGCAAGAAACCCATTAAAAAACACATAACCATTTATCACTTGGAAATTACGTTGACAAAATTCGGTAGAGATTTATTTAACTTCCTTCTCCTTCTTTTCATCGCATAGATCACCTTACTAATGTCTGGAACTATCTCCGTTGAGCTCGTTATTGTGTTCAAAATATACTTGTGAATTCAACTGAATATACTAATTCGAATTCGAATAAATGAACGATAATTGAAATATTAGAAATTTAATTATCACATGAGTTTTAATTTTGTTTGTTTCCATTCTTCAATATTTCTTTTTCTTCCAATGCAAGAATTTTCAAATTTTTTGATTTGTTATTATTATCATTATTTCATTATTATTTCAATACATTTTACTAAATAACATAAATCCTCTTTATGCGACGTTACCACGTTCAAATAAAAAACCGCTTGCTTTTTGTTTGCACAATGTTCACCATCAGTTTCGAGAATAGTCCGAGGATTGGCGTAGTCAACTATATCTAAGTGTCGGTCCTGGTGTTTCAGAACAGGTTGAGCTTACATACATGTACTTAACATGACGTGCTATAAATGTATTACTTTTCCCATCGTAATTTCGACCAATAGAATTGCACCATTCGACGTCACGTGGTACAGCCTACACGGAATTATACTGATAATCTTAAGATTATTTTGTCTTCGTTGCTATATATGCAAAACAAAAGATCATTCAGCTGCGTTAATCATCTGTCAAACTCGAAATTGATCTGATATTTTTCTCAAGATTCGCTACACACAAATGAGCTCGTCAAGTTTTCGAGAAAAGTCACTCACGCTATGCGCTCGTGATTTTTTAACCTGGAAAGCTTGACTCGTTCATTTGTTTGCAACGAACCTATTGGGAAATATCCGATAATTTCGAAGCTCTTGTGGTATTACAAATGATTATTTCACACCTTTTTGCACATACATATATAAAAAGTATACTGCTGAATTTTTATTCAAATTACGGTACATTTCGGGGCAGAATGCCACTCATGTAAATGTACTTGTCTCGATTTTTTTACCCGCAGGGTACTTTTTCGGGGATGGATTAGTCCTGCACTCTTAATTCGATATTTCATCTTTCTCTAGATGATGGTATATATCAATTACTGAAAAAATATATTACATTTTTTTCGTCTATTTAAATGACTGATATTAAATATTAAATTTAATGAATGTGATATCGTCACTACTGAACAGACTTGAACAGACATGACTGCGTTTCATGTTTGAAAAATAAAAGAACATTCACATATTTTTTTAAATAAAATGATTATATTAAATAGGACACATTGCTGCCATCTACATTTATATTCCATTTAAATTGCTTGTTTTATTGTTTGCATGAATTGGTTCGCTTGTATATAGATGCGTGACCGTCTGACAGAACGATGATTCGTGAGCTTGGTATTATGATTACGGCTGAATTGACCCTTAATGATGAACCTAAAAAGCCTTTATAAAACGTAGCGATAGAAATCTAGAATTGCCCTATGAAACCCTTATCGGGCAAGGTTATGCCAGCATGATTGAATTGGGTTCTTAATTGATGGTCCCAATGCTACCTCTTTGAATTTCAGCTTGCAAACCTAGAACTACCTCATAAGATCCTTAATTGGGAGTGATATGGAAATCCCTTTAACGGCGCCCAGATAAAAGCCCTATACTGCCCTATTTTATAATACGCATCCCTAAGAATTTTACTCGTGGAGAGAATATCCTTACTTCTCTTATAGTTTAATCGAAACGCTTACGCGTTTCCGATAAACATACAGAAAGTCTCGCGTTTCATTTTGACTGCTCGGTCTCTTAGATACAAAAGGCCGCACCCGCAAAACGCTCAAGGAATTTCATCGAGTTAAGTCACAAGGGACATCTTCCGTAAATCGAGATGTATCCGGGGCGCGGAACGTCTTCAGGAAATTGTATAGCCTCTTGTTCCCATTTCCAGATTCTCGTTCGGTATTCCGTCTGTTCATTTTATGGTCTGCTCCGTCTTCGACAAACCTTGTCGGTGACGTCAGGATTGTCAGGTTACTGAGATCCTACTATAGAGATCCTCACGTTTCAACCCCACAGAAGAAACGGAAATCCAACTTATAGGATATATATTTTTGCATGTGTTAAAAAACGATAGAAAACAATATGCATTAGGGTATTTTTTGTTTTCATTCTCTCGCTTCCACAGAAAATCCTGCAAAATCATGCTCAATGACGATCAACAAATTCTCGTAAGAATCTTTGGAAGCAGTAAAAAAATATTTGCGAATTTTATTTGCTCTGTCAACTTAAGTACATGATGATCAACCAATTTATACTTCCGAGCCTGGTTGAACCAAGATGAGTAAAAAATCTAATTATTTTTAGATTGTACACTTTTTTGCTTATGAGAAAGAAAGTCACAATCACATCTAACCGCTATTCAACTCTTTTCCGGTTTCTTGGTTACCAATCGCCCATGATGAAATGTTGACTGCCTCGAGAAGTATATTCAAGGACAGTATATTCATCATTACTAGTGAGTATGCATTTATAATACGCCATCAGTTGAACTGATGACTCCGGAATAAGGAATAATAGATTAAATATTGACGTATTGAAGTAAATGCATAGAAAATATGTTCAGTTTGATGGATCTGTGTTGGGATGAGTCTAAGCTCACTAAAACAGGTTTTAGTAATAGTTGATAAAGTATCCAACAACACGTAGAAAACTGATGAGCTGTTACAACCAAAGTATCGGTTGACCTAACAAACCAAATTTCCTAATTCTCCTATGATTTGGATTTGAAAACCAAACAGGATTAGTTGTACGAATTAAGTTTTGGTGGTAGGCCCTGCCAGTTGCGGGAACCATTTATGATGGCTACCTTACCTAATTGATTGGTTAATACAACTATTCGAGCAGGCAAGGCTCAAATACCAGTTTATTTGCATCATGCAAGATGCATTATTGCTTATTTTACCAGAATAAACATTTGTACTGATTATACTGTTCAATATTACACATCATCGCGAATAGCCCCTTGAACGGCATAATTAAGACTCCTGAAACATTGTTTTGAAGGTAATATATAAAAAATACGCATCGTGGTGATTTTTAACTCAATAAAAATTTATTTAAAAAATTTATGAAAAAAAAACAGTTAAAAAAGTACTGTGGGCTCAAGTGTAGAGAGAGAAAGAGAGGAATATTTTCTTGAGTGGATCTTTTTTTATTGTAATTAACAATGCGAATGTATATTTTATTTTGCACTCGAACTAGAGTTCTAGTCCAGTCCCTAAAGCGAGCAGGTTTTGCAAAGTCCAATTTCCTTCGTAGGAAGACTCTGCGTGGTCCTGATAAAAGAATTCCTATCGCAAGGTCTTCCCCAGAGGAACTTACTTTTACATTAATTTTTTCCTGTGTAGTTTACTTTCTGACAAAATTTGTTGTATCCGCCGCAAGGAAAATTGCGATGGTAATTTGCATACTTCAACTTGACAGTATCCTTCAGTGAAGAGAGTTCACTTTTTCAAATGTAGGTAAAGCAGTCCACCAGAACATCCCAACCTATACAAAAAGTGTCAAAATGAAAAGAAATATTGGCACGGATGAATGTGGCAACAAAAAAACACATATCGACTCTTGAAATATATCACGTCTTATGATTGCGTATAGTAATAATATTTATCATTAAGATAAAAGATTGTATGTGTGCAATTGCAGCATTGTTGAATTTACATAATTTTTACATGTCTTGGCTCTCTCAGTGATACATTAGGGTGATCCTCAAATTGGGTATTTTCGAGATTTTATCGTGCCACCCCCCAAATCAGTTCGAAATACAAAAAAACCCTCAAATTTGTTCAAATTTTTTTTCACATTTAACCTTCCCCAACGGGGTTTCAAGATTCCTATTAAAGATAAATCGACTTTTACGATCGTTGCAGTTAATATTTGATGGTGCGAATCTTCGTCAGCCAAAACGTTCGAAATTCACCCAAGTTACTGCATGTACACACTACTGTTCGAGATAAAGAATTACCGAACCCTATCGTAAAATTGGCTTATTATCGCTTTTGGGAAGAAAACGGTCCGAATTTTTCATTAAAAATATATGAAGTTCATCGGTCTTAGCAGTCTATTGTACTTCCTTCCTAGAACGTCAGTTGTTTGAACCAAGATACTTCTACAGAACTACGTTATGAAAAACAGTTCACATCAATTTTTCAAAAACATTTCTGTGGTGTGTAAAACCATACATGTTCTTGGTCGGAAATTCAACACCCTCACCTTTGTGCCCGTCGTGATGTAATTAAATATTTACTACTACAACCAATGAGCTGTTTTGGGATTGTTATTATGCAGTCACCATTCGCGCAATCTTTGATACGCTTGATTTTTACAGGTCTTTACTTTCAAACGAACCAATTAAAATTCGATTATATTGAAATTTTAAGCCGTAAACGAAATTGACGTTAGACAGAATCCTGAATTTTTGCTCGTATAGCACTTTAAATATAGATTTAAAGAGTAATTTATGCAAATTCAAAACTTTTAGGGACGTAACTACTTCCACAACAAAATATTGCCTGCTAAGCTCGAAAAACCCTATGGATTTATAATGAAAAACTTAAAACCCCATTTCTTTCAAAAGCGATAATCCATACATATTTCAAGGTAGGGGTTGGTAATTTTCCTCGTAGGGTAGAAGTACCGGTAGTGGTCACTGTACCGGTTGTGGTCACCCCTACATTTAAATACTTTTTCGTAGCTTTTTTAATTCTGTGCCTGTATTTAACCGTAGTTCTCAATAACGTTGTATATTTTGGGAACTTTTATCGCCCTTTTGACGTCCGCTCTTCTCTATTACAAAAATTACTGTATCAGTAATTAAAGTATCGTCAGATGATTCATTAAATTCTCAACTCCTTACGTAATTCGACGAGATTTTGACGGAAGCTCCAGATACATATTCGGGTTATTTGGTTGCCGAATTGCATGCAGCGTTGCACGTATTAATCTTAAAAGACATCACTGCAAATGTTCATGTACTAAAAGTGTTTAATAAAGCTATACATAAAAAAACGATGGCCACAACTGGTACATGGAATAAGCATGTTGCCTCGGATATGGCCATGATAATACAATCATTAATTTTTCGTCTATTATTGCGCAATCAATCTATATATTCATTATGACTAAACACAAAATGCCAAGAAAAATTTATGCTTGGAAGTGTATAGTACAGAAAATAATAAGTTAAAGCGGTGAAACACCTTTCATGTTGAAGATTCCCATCATTGTGCAATGCAAAAATTTACTTTCGGAGCAAAGCGATGGTAAAAATGAAAATAAAAGTGTGACGAGTAAAACATTAATATAATGTATGACTGTGACAAAGAAAGCTGCTACGAAAAAGTGCAAAACGAAGGAGACGAATGTCAAAAAAGGTTGGTTAGGTTCACAGATGACATGGTTGTCTTAAGAACATTTTCGAGTAAACGAATTGGATGTGTTCATAAGACTACAATTTTGATTGATTAAACACGCATTGAAAAATATTTCAAATGCAATGAATATTGAGATTTTCTAATTTTAAACATGGTCAAAAACGGTATTAAAAATTCCGGGGACCAAAACTTGTCATAGGTGGCCAGAACTGATGAAATAGCTATGCTCCTACTTTATTCGATTTTCAAATGTTTTTTCGGCACATATAAACATTTCAATACTACAAATGTAAAATTATATTTTTCTGTGATATAAAAAATATAGGTTCAAAACAGTTTTATAATATTTCGTCCTAATCACGAGCATTTAAATGGGAAAATTCTTGAACTGGCCACAATCGGTGCTTTTAACGTATAGTATATAGAATAATTTGTAAAAATGTCGAACCTTACACTGATAAGGAGTCTTACACTAGAGTATTAACTACAACGATTAAAAATCGCTATGTATTGTAAATAGAAATCTTTAACTTCCGTGGGGGAAGGTTGAATGCGAAAAAAAATCTGAAAATATTGAAGGATCGTTTTTTATGTATTTCGAACCGATATAAATTCGAAAATACCCCATTTAACGACCACCCGCTTAAAGACCACCCACACAAGTATTCCCAAGGATTCGAATAGTAGCATCAAGGATTATATTTGTCGTGTATACTGTATAACAAGAATTCATCGTGAATAGTTGCGGCTACCATTGGAAATGGTTAGGTAAATAAATATATGAGTTGTCGCAGCTTATTTGAAAAAATTTCAGCACAATAACTTGAAAAAGTAGTTGGCCCAACCAATCGTTTTTCTCGGAAAGCAATTCGTCTTAACAAACGCAGGAGAGACGTTTCATTTACAGAATATAGGAAATAATCCTTAGTGACTACGATGGCCTTATTTCCCCCAACATTTTTTTATGCAACGTGTGGGAAAAAGTAAGTTTCGGCTTATCTAGTTGATCAAAGTTCAGACTATTCGATGCAAAAAGAAACACCTAAACTTTCCTCAAGATTTCCTAACTTCTGTCCGAAAATGTTGACAAACTTTTTGCTAATAGCGAAAAACCAAGAGTAAAACGAGTTGGGCATAGGAAAGAGCAAAAAAGATGAAAGTTTCGGACTGTGAGGACCTGCGAAATGAAAGTGGAGTTTACGAAGAGATTAACGGCAGGCAAGTTTATTTCACCGCCGGGAGCGTCACGCCAAAATTCTTAACTCCAGTTGTCCCAACTGGTTCAGAGACGTACAATTCATTCCTAACTCGCACTAATTCTTCCATTCACACCGTCACTTGCGCATTTCTATCCTCACTTTCTATCTGGACTAATCGCAACACGCGCCGTTTGAATACCGAGATTTTTCTCATGCATAAGGCACTCTATGTCAATTAGGCCACTTTTTCCAGTCAACCTCGGTTTTTATTTTTTACTTTGTCAATTTGTTGTACTACTAGAGACGGGCAGCTATGTTTGTGTTTTTTTTCAGATTTTTAAACGGCGCCATTCAAGATTTACGTTTTTTAAAATATCTCTATATCTCAGAAAATGTCGTTCTTTCAGAAGATTCTTACTGTAATTAACTTTTGCATTTTCCATCTTCTTTCGAGTGATATTCGGGTCATAATTTTGCCAACGAAACACAATTTTTCGCAAAAAAAGCCATAAATAATTTCTTTAAACAAAAAGAACACACTCTATTTTGCCGTAATTTTACAAGGTACTTCGCATTGTATGAATATTCTGAGAAACAAATTCAAATTAGCACTTCCAGAAAACTAATACATTTTTTCCTGCTTAAGAATCGGACGTGCTACTTTAGAATTTTTCTCTTAGAATCTTCATACAATGCTATATAATCTGTAAAATTTAGACCAGAGACAAGGGTGCGATTTTAGTTAAAAAAAAATTCATTTCTTTTTTTGGCGAAAAACTGACCTTCGTTTTTCGAAAAATAATCATTCTAAAATTTTTCAAAATTGTAAAATAAAAAAGTAATGGTTTTAACAATTTTTTGATCAACCAATAATTTCTGAGATGAATTGATATTAAAAAACCGTTAATTCTACTCCACTATCATAGTTGAAATCTAAGAAATCACAGTCATCTATCTCAAGCAGTACAACAAACTGACGGATAAAAAAAACATCCTAAAGGTCGACCGATAAAAGTGGCCGGTTGATAAAAAATACTTTATCTACGATAACGAGTAGAAAAACCTTATAAATTTTATTATGTCAATTGTTTACAGCCTAAAAGTTAGAGGTGCCACTTTCGGGTTTGTACTCAGAATCTTCATACAATGCGAAATATGTTGTAAAATTGGGTCCAGAATCGAAGGTGTGTTTTTCGTTCAAAAATTTATTCATGGCTCTCTTTTTGTGAAAAATTGATTTTCTTTCGTCGGAAAAATTGTCACACACTCGAAAGATGGAAAATGAAGAAGTTGATAAACGTAAGAAATTTTGGAGAGACCAGTATTTTCTGAGATATAATTATATTTAATAGTACATTACGTTACAAGGAAGGGAAGTGCCAGATTCTCGCTCCGCTCGGGCAGCAACTTCCCACTAGGTGACAATCGGCTCCCTTCCGTGTAAGGTACGATACTTTTGTCCCAACTACGTTGAAATAACCCATGTTCCGAGCGTGCTGAACCCAATGCAGTAAACGAATGATAAAGAGACGTGAATTCCTAGATAATTTTGAAACGGGGTCCAGGGGCGGAGCCCAGGTGGGGACCAGGGGCAACCCTCGGTGGGGGCTGGGGGGGCGAAGACCCTCCACTGCATAATACAAAAATTATAATTGAAAAAATGAAACGAACAAAAAACACAGAAGCATACACAACATCATAAAAACAGTGAAAACAAAAAAAGTAGGAGAAAAAACAGAAAATACTCAAAATACCAAGAAAAAAAAACGGAGAATACAAAAAAAAGTGCATATAAAAAATACAAAAACGAGACGTGGCGCCCGTGAGGACCATAATTTCATTACTCCCTCTGATTACCTCCCTAGGGACGTAATCAGAGGGAGTAATGAACTGTGCAAGGATACTGCGCATGCGTGGCCGGTTACGCATGCACATTGGTCGGCGGCCAAAAATTAGTCACTTTCAACTCTATTCGCACGCAGAGAATGAGGTTATTTCGGCGTAGTTGGGGGAAAAAAATGCTACTGGTGTGCGGCAACACGTGAATTTCTCATCACAATTGTTACTGGTGCGACGTTAGTGTTGTGACGTTAGTGTTATGACGTTGGTGTTGTGACGTTAGTGTTGTGACGTTAGTGTTGTGACGTTAGTGTTGTGACGTTAGTGTTGTGACGTTAGTGTTGTGACGTTAGTGTTGTGACGTTAGTGTTGTGACGTTAGTGTTGTGACGTTAGTGTTGTGACGTTAGTGTTGTGACGTTAGTGTTGTGACATTAGTATGTAAAAATCATTTTAAGATGATCTGTAATTAAGGATGTATTTTATAACCATTTTGAGAAAATTTTACAAAACGATTTTACTGATTATTCTCGATAAACTGCCGAACGCAAATAGAATAGAAATTTCACGGAAAATATCTCGATAGAATGAGGACATGCTCAATACATTAAAAACCAAATAGAGAATCGTACTCCTTTATTTTTATTACCTTTTTTTGTCAAATGTTAGAAAAAGAAGTACAATTTTTTAGCCGTCATTCAAAATTCATGCTTTTTTTAAATATAGGAATCGTAATTCGTAATGAAACATAATTACAGTAATGTTAAAATTCTGAAATAATTGTAACAATTACTTCGAAATTCGTTTTTCCTTGAAAATTACTGGCGTGAATTTTTTATCGTGAATTTACTGGAGTACACGGAGGAACTGTACCAATAAAATTTTTAGAAATTCCGTACATTATTTGGAATCTACGTCGCGTGCTTTAATTCACTAGGATCGTGTTTTCAAATTCGTGTCAAGCAGCTATTCGCTTTTCCAAATTCGCGTGCCACCTCGCACTAGATGGCGCGCGCGAGTACATTCGCGCACTCTCTTCGCATCTATTTTTTGTATTATTGGCGACGTTGCGATAATTTGACAAGTCGAAATAACATTTTAGTTATGAAGAGAGTGACACAGGTCCCCTTAGAGACGAGCTATCCATTGGCAAAAAAACATTTCACTTATTTGTAGATCAAATGTTTGCTTTGCAATTCATCTATAATGCCATGCGAGTGATCAGAAGTGATATGATACGTTGCGCGTATGAGTATTTACAGTCTCAACTTCATGAGTGTGAATAACCACAAATATGTTTTGTTTATACAATTTTCAAATCTAATATTCGATGTGTATATCCACAGTTCTTTTAAAAAATTGCACAAGTTTATTGATAGTAGTTCTTTTTTTAGAGTGCAAGCTAATATGGAAGCTATTGGGCTTTGATTCAAAGCATACAGATAGAATTATCAGCAAATGAACAGTGAAGACAAACATGTGATTCCGTGCAGCGAAGATTCTGTTATTATCATTTTTATTATTCACGTGAAATTATTAAAATCATAAATTGTTAGAAAAATGTCTGTTGAATAAAACATGGATTATATTACAGGTCTACTGAATTAGTACACAATCTATACTTCACAAAATAGACATTTTCTATGATTTTTTGAGAATATTTTTTTTTCACATTTGAGGTCAAGTAGTAGAAAGAGCAGAGATTTTGTATTGGATTTCAACAACAAAACTGGGATTTAAATGCAGAAGGTACATACCAAATGTCATTCCGGTCCATAAATTTTTTTAAAAGTTATTATGTTTCCGGACGCCACAGACGAAAGCTTGACAGACAGTGTCTACACCTATTTTTTTAAATGTGGGACACTCAAAACATGTATTTCCTTAAAAATCCAAGAGTCGATTTTTTTAGTTTGGAGGGCAATAATTTCTCTTTTTACATACTTCGTATGTGTTGAGCAAGTAAAAACGTAAATCCTGAACGGCACTCTCAAAAAAACTGTAAAAAATCTCAACTGGTACAACAAACTGACAAATTTACAAAACTATCCAGACTAACCAAAACTAGCCCGGTTGATAATGAATGTCTCGTGTATGGCTTGTGTTTTCATCATTCTTTTTTTTGACGTCCATTTTTTTTAGCCTGAGGCATGTAGCAGGATTAGCAAGGCTTTTTTTGATTCATTGTCATTGCTATCAGTGTTTCTTGTATCCAGACTGGCCGAGCCAGTCTCCTCGTTTCGGGAAGCCAACTTCCACTATCTCATCGTATTCGCCCTTCAAAATGGCCCGAAGCCTGTTCCGATGCAGTCAATTTCAACTCGGCTTTACGGGATCAGAGATATTTTGGCATTGCTAGAATATAAACGGCTTTAGATACAGAAGCTTTTTTATAACTGCGCATAACTACGCTTTTGGAAGTATGAATCATTGTATGTAAAATGTAACAACGAATTAAGACACTTGATGCACCGAGAAAAACGATTCTATCGATTCACGGCAATCTACGCCAATGAAACGAAATACTTGAGTTTCAATATTATAGTTTCATTCAATGATCTCAAACTCAATGAAAAGTAGTGACACTTAATCATACAAATAAACTATTAATTTGTAGTTTTCATTAATTTCACTAGAGGCAGCGCCACTTCGCTCATCACAGCTCAGAATTTGGACACCTATTTTTCCTAAACTACTCAACGGAAAAATCTCAAATTTAGAAATAACGTGCCCATGTACGGCAGGAATCAACTACAGTTCGGGCTTCTTCAAACTCCAAGCCGTTTATGCGGAACCGGAATACAAAACAAGTGAGGTTAGGTGCGATGGGAACGGCCCTTTGAGTTTTTAACATTCGACGATGGAATTTCTAGTACACTGTAAACAAAATTTTGTATGGAAATTAATATTGAAAATCAGCAGTTGATTTTAAATACTTCGAATTACTTGGCTTTCTATTTTCCGAACTTTTTCGTATAATCGCAGCCGTTGTCCGTAGAAAGTAATGTACTATTGTGTTTGGAATTTACTCTACTCGTGCTGAATTGTATAAGCTCTGTAAATTAGTGAAATTTCAGAATTAATTTTTTTCAAACATTTTTATTGGAATCTTTCTCTGTATGCCTCATTCATGCTTTTACGTTGCCTCTCACCTCCTTTCTATCATAAAGATTGTTTAGAGTGTTGTCTGCAACCATTCTGTTAACGCAGTTGTACATCGCATTTGCAAGAGGGCACGAGGAAACTTTGGTAAACCTAGCCGATACAGGTAGCTTTATTTTTACTGAGTTATTAAAGAGCCACTTATTAACAACAGTCCAAATTCCACTCGGCAGTAGATGGGCACCCGGTGACTTACGTTAGCTCGTGCTTATGCACGGAGCAGCGAACAATGGCGGACGTGAAACATTTTGGGCCGTTCATCATCTACACTGTTAAAAATAAAAGTAAGTTTCCTATACAAATGGACATGAGATTTACGAATTAGGTATATGAATTCCACATTAATATACTTTTATTGTATCTTTGATAACAGTATAAGAACTCTACCATACCGGTATTTGAAAATTACAGCACGTGTGTATCGATTGAACTACTCATAGACCCGTGAACAAACTTTAATATGCGGTTTAGGACATTTCATAACCAAGTTAGGATTCAATGCACAGCTGCATAGTAAATATGGGGTTCTAGTTCTGAGAATTTTCCGACCTTCGCTCGGAGGAAAATGCACCAGTGCCTCTAAAAAATACTTATCAAAGTAATTTTACGCAGTTCCTTCATTGAGACCCCCCCTAGAGTTTTGTCCGTAGCCACTCATCCTAATGCACTACTGTATCGCATTTGCACGAGGGCACAGGGTAACTGCGGAAAACCTGGCCGATACAGACGGTATTATTTTTACTGAGTTTCTACTGTATCAGGATACATTATCAGAAAAATTGCCTCCCGCTCAGCAGTTGCCGCGCAAACCAGTGCCGGGCTAAGTGGTCACCCATCCAAGTTATAGCCGCAAATAATGCTGCTTAATTCTGCGGACCGCCGAAGCTATACACCGACCGCGCGTCCACTGCTGTCGGTCTAGAAAGCATGTATATAAGTTAGAAAATAATAAACATCGAGCTGTAAATTCACCGGCAGTTCTAGGAAATTAAAAATCCTCCCTTCTGCCATGCGGAACCGAACTTGAGCGCGCTAGATTGCGAGTAACCCGAAACGTTGTTCGCAAGGGATTGTTCGCCATTCCGTGTATAAGTACGGACTATTGTGAGCGGTCAAGCGTCCATGTACTGATGTGGGAATTTTCTACTGCTATTCATAAGGAGCTTATTAGTAGCTCAGTTATATTAAAGCCACCTGCATCGGCTAGGTTAAGGTAGTTATAACGCGAAGGAAAGCACGTTAGATGTTTTCGATTTTTTTATACGTTGTGGTCTGAGTATTTATCTTTGATTTGTGAGGAATTACGAGATACGTTACCGGACATCTAATTGAGTAAATAATTTTTTTAAATAGAGTTTTATGTATGGCGTTATATAGAGAAATATAAAAAACGACTTTTAAACAGGGAAAAAAGCATCTCAGAAATGAAATACAAAACATCTCAACAGCTCTACGTTTTCGTTAGATCTTGAAGTAACCGATACGACCATAAAAAATGGTAATCACCGGACATTTCAGCGAGTTATTACAAGTTAATTGAAAGAAATTGCAAGAAATTGCGTCGTGAAAAAAACAATCACTACCAGCTGTTCAAGATGGCGTCGAAGTTTGGCAACGTTGCACATCAGATACATTCGCGACAGTTACCATCGGTCGGTATATACTGATAGTGTTCTGCAATGAAAATGATCACTCGCATCCTGAATTCGACGTAATTAATTGTACTTTAAGAAGCTGATTCGAATTAAACGTAACCAGCATTATTGACGCAACTGAAATTGGATTTATTTACTTATGGATTCTCTTGAATTTTTCATATTTATGGCAATTTCACTCGCCTTGATTCTTCACGGTATCTGGCTTTTTTGTTGTTGCTTGAATGATGTCGAACCACGCTTAGAATTACCCGTAATGAATTGGCCGTTTCGTTTTCCGCGATCCGCTCTAACGTCGTGTCTTTCTCTTGGAGTATTCGACATAATAGATCAGATTCGCCAAACAAACTTCGCAAGCCTAACCTCGTTTTATGTCGGTAACGTCGAACAGTCGCTCGATATTGCGGTGTTGCCACGATGTGTCGTGTGCTTACAGAGCCAATGGCAGACGAGTCAAAACTTAAGTCAAATTAGTTTTAATAACATAATTAAATCAATCACGCATGTGAAAACAATCACGTAATATGATTGAATGAAACTTTTTTAGTTACGAATTTAATTATGGAATATGCAGAAAGAATGAATAATTTTATTCTTCGATGACAATAGTTACTAGTGTCTATGACTCAGACGTACTGACATAGCTACCTCAATTGGAGTTAACTTGGGCGTTCGGGAAGTGCAATAAAGTACTGCATGAGGATAAGTGGCTGCAGACGACACTGTAGAGCGATCTCTATGAAGAAAATGGGTGAGGGAAAGAGGGACAACGTAAAAGCCTGAATAAGGCATACATAGAAATATTCCAATGAACGAATGAATAAAAAAGAAATACTTGAATTAAACTTTACAGGATCCATACAATCCAGCGCGTAGAGTAAATTCCAAATACGATAGTACATTACTTTCTGTGCACACCGGTTGCCGGTTGCGATTTTTTTTTCAAAGTTTGTAAAATTGAAAGTCAAGTGCTTCGTAATATGTAAAACGGACTGTTTATTTTTAATATACCAGTATTGTATTTTTCAATAGTGAATGTATCTGAAAATTAAACTATATGTATATCATATGCATCGAAGCTTTGTATACTGGTATATTAATTCTTAAACAAAAATTTTTTACAGTCCGAAAATTCCCTCGTCAGTATATGAGCGCCCGTTAATTTACGGTAGCCCGTAGTCATCCACGGAGTAGCGAACAATCGCTTGCGAGAAACCTTTTGGGTCGTTCGCCATCTAGCGGCGTTAGGTCGGGTTCCACGCGCCAGGAGGAAAGGGATCCTTCTCATTTCCGATACCCGCCGGTGAATTTATCACTCGGTGTATATTATTTTCTAAGTTACATGCAAGGTTTCTGAATCTGATGTATTATAAATCTCGTATTCTTTTATATACTGAATTTACCTGCTTTTTTAACAGTGTATATCTTTTCAATGAATGAAGGAGACCGTTTCTTTGAATCAATGGAAACTTTTCATAAAAATAAGTAAACTGTTTCTTTATTATATGCTCACTAACTAAATGTTTGTTTACAAGCAATTGAATGTTCTCTTCAACTTCTAAGTGCACTATTTCATTGAAATCGATGAAATAACAAAATCAATCCACCTATTTGGCGTCAATGAAATCGCTCGGCGTAAGTAACCAATGAAAATATGGAACTGATGAAATTAATAGAAATGTGTATGCAGAGGAATGGACCAAGAAAACTGACAAATGATCAATCAAATGACACTCACGTTCTTTAAACCATTCTTCAGTAGTATTCAGCCACGTATTGATTTTCAATGTATATATTTCAACTATGAGTCTGAACCATAATGTCATAGGAAGTGAAGTTTTCCAATCAAAAACGATGAAAGACTTGTTGACCTCTAACAGTCATGCGATAAAGGATTAAAATATCTGAAGACAATCATCATTCGAAGTCAATAATGTAAGTTCAGATTTATCTTCATAAATTGAATTTCTTTCAGAAAATTGAATAATTATATGTCTATTCAAGAAGATATGCATTCCTAAAATCTGTCTGTCGATAAAGCATTAGAATTCCTAAAGGGAATGATCATACGAGGTAAATAATGTAAATTCAGATTTAACTCCATTAATTTAATTTCTCTTAACAGTGGAGATATTATATAATTACTCAATAAAGGAGACAATCATAAGATGGCAACTCTATTTATATCAATATCTTGAGCTACGTTGTGTCTCGACATTTTTGTTTATAATGAAACTAATACCGGATTGGAATTATGGATTTCCCAATACTGTGATTCGGAAGCAAGCACTTCAGTCACTTCACCACAACATCAGATGCATGAACTAATATTGATTTTTTATTTTTGGAAAGATTGATATTTCTGTTGTCTTAGTTTGAGAGTATTTTTATAAGCGTATAATTTATGTTGACCGCGGTGCACTTTTTAACATTAATCAACTGCTTATCATATTGATGGATTGAAACTTTCACAAAAAGTATATGGACAATGGGGGTCGTCAAAAAATGAATAAAATTGTGCGATCCACCGCTGAATTCAAATATGGTCAATTATAGTGGTATGTTCAGCGAGAAAGTCGAGTCAAACGCAAATATATCGACCAAAAGCGTGTAACAAATTTTTGTTGTTGGTGTATCTTATTTGACTGTATAAATGACAGTGTCCACATTGCACAATTTATACGCGTTACGTCGTAATTAATCATTTCCCCATATTAATGGTTCAAACTTTTTACGAAAACGTAAATTATATTGAAAAGGCGTTGAAAAATGGTATAAAATTGTGCAAGGTTGCACCAAATGAAGTAGGTGGATTGAAAATTAACAAAAGGGATTCGAAAAAGATCCTAAGGGGTGGAATATTTTTACAACACTAAAATTGAAGCACTCGGTCAATTAGTGGGACGTCGGGTGTAGCCGCTATAGCGATCGCAAATGTATCGACAAAGAGGGTGAAATTAATTTTCGTGGACAACGCCCAGACCTCATCAATTCCAAAGCACGTGAGGCAGCGACGAAGCTATTTTCCACCAAATGAAAGGTGCTTGAGAATCATGTATATAATGTATATCAGCTCCGTGTTTTGGCATCAGGTAGAGTATTACGCTTGTCCAAGATGCTACTTTACTTTTTTTTTCTACTCCTCGCATCCATACTTTGCTCGTTAAGGAACTCGCTGTTCCCATGTTCATGGAAAACAGGCGATCCAATCAAGCTGACTAATCCTACGACGGAATTGCAATGTCCCCGGATCTCGTTGCTCTGTCACTGCCCGGAGGGCAACACAACACCGCCACACAAGCCGACGGGATTATCTCATCGTCGATATACCGGATATGAAAATTCGTTTCGTGCTCATTGTCTGTCACCCACTGTTTACTTCTTATTTCGTCTTTGGATTAAAAAATTGAATTGCAAAGAGCATCGTGATCACAGTTTATTGATCGTTATTCGCAGGACTCGCAGTCATCCTACACTGAGAGATAATTATGGTACTAGTAACTATAGAGTGACATGATAAAAATTAAAAAAGTTTGATAATCAATATACCTAATATGAAGCTTGGATACATATTCCACGTATTAATTTTCTGATTCATTCGTCATTGATAACAGAATCCCCCAAAAAAACACTACACGTGTAAAAAATTAAGGCAAGTACATTTACATGAGTGGAATCCGATATGCATATAAAAGAAAATTCAGGAACTTGAGCCGTAAGCTGTCTACAAATACAAAAAGTCGTGAAATAAACTTATAATATCTGCAGCATGCCAAGTACATGTTGTTCAAAATTGTATGTATATATAAACACAGTTTTTTTCTATTAGCGACTATTTAAGAAGCTTGCAGTCGATAGCAAAAAAATTTAAAGTGGAAACAATATCTTGCAGTTATAATTATTAAAATATAAACGACACAAATTGAAGAATAAAAATTTTGTAAACTAAACGTGTAGTTTTATCATGGAAAAAACATCGAAGTACTGGGTGCGTTTGCAAAGTATTCCACATATGGTTCATCATCATAAGATTTCAGATTTGCATCCAAACTTGCCCAAGTACTTCGATTTTTTCGCGATGAAAATACCCGTTTTGTTTTGCCAATTTTTTTTTCTACAATTTGTGTAGTTTATATTTCATAATCAAAATATAAGTATCATTTGACCATCAAAAGATACTTTCCTATCGCTTTTTCTGTCCCGTTTCACATTAAAAGCAATGTGTAAAAACTAATGTGCAAAGCTACTACAGTACAATACAAAAGGCTCATGTAACCTCCGAAAAACTGAGTTATGTAACCACTAAATTAAAAAATATATATAAAACTGCTTACTTCTGTTTATGACGCAATTATGATTGAATGTGTCGAATAATAAACAGTAAGTAAAATGGTTTTCAATAATTCAGCCGGGTTATGCCAGGTTATCCCAGTAAAGATATCGGTTGTTTATGTTCCCGTCCGTGCGAAGCTAAACTCCCGTCCGTGCGAGGAAGCGACTGATTTTTGTGAAATATTTAGGAATAACTTTCGAAAATACAAATCACAATATTAGTGCACTGAGATAACGTACGAAGGTCATTGTGGTCTCAAACGTAGCGTTGTTTTCTGTTAGATTTCATGAATATCAGAAAAGACTTTAATCGTTACCATTGCATGAATAATGTGTCGAGACGCTGCCGCGTCGCTTGATAAAATGCGTTGCTTGGAGAACAAGATACTGTGGCAGCGTCTTGTCGATCGGTAAAAAAGAGGGTAAATTTACTTGTCTCAAGACGCTGCCGCGTCTCTTGATAACGGTGACGTAGAATTCTTATACTATTCTTGAATTTATGATAACAGTATTTGAATATGAAACTCATATACTCTCTTTGTAAATCTTATTCCTTTTCACCTTCTCATCACATACGGAGTATGTAAATAGAGAAAGTATTGCAACCAAAAAAAAATAATCGACGCTTGGACTTTGCCGGAAATTTCATATTAGCTTGCACTCTGAAAAAGACTACCATCAATGAACTTGTTCAATTTTCAACAAGAACTATGAATATTCACACCAAATATTACATTCAAAAATTGTATACGCAAAACATATTTGAGGTTATTCACACTCATGAAGTCAGTACACTCCGATAAATTCAGGATGAAAACGTCATACCAGTAATTTTAAATGAACAAAAAGTATTTCAAGATAATTTTCACAAGTAGTTTAGAAAATTAATATTTCTGTTTTATTACGAATTAGCACATTCTAAGTCTACAAACTAACTCCACAAACTAACATCGCAACACTTACGTCACGCCAGTAGCAACTTTTTTGTATATTAAATTTACTTGCATTCTTACGGTGAACAACTATGCATTTTTGGTTTGTACAATGAACTGTTTGATAGTTGCCAGCACTAGCGAGTAGTTACTAAGACTAACAAATAGTTATGATAACTATTTTCATATGAAAATGTAGTATGAACTCAAAATTAATAGGTTTCACTAATATTATGATTTTTCTGATTGTACAGGACGCTCTGATGAATGTCTATTCGCTTATATGTTGACAAATTCTTTGCACTAGATTTGGATTTGCGTACCGCAGAAAATAATTCCAGTTTTCGCGTTGACTTTATTAATGCTGCTGTCACAGTTGATGGAGTGTAGTAATTGTATGCCTTACCCGAGTTACAAGGCTTCGTTACTCTGTAACTTAGCGGCAAGGCTTGCTATCAAAGAGACTTTTTTTGCCACAGTACATATACGTAGCGACGGTTGGTCGAATCTAAACTGGCTGTATATACATACTGTGCACATATATATATATATATGCACTACACATGCATACATACATGTACGACTCTCCATCTTTTTCTATCTGCAGCTGCTACTATATAGACTGTAACTTTTTTTTACGTCGTCTTGATGGCCTATCGTAGTACCAAGTATGCTTTCATCGGTCCAACGTATCATCAATGTTCCGCGGTCGCCTCAGCGCCGCAACTTTCTCACGCTGTGACTTTTATCAAAATTCTTCAGCGCCTGCAATATATTCACGCTTCAGAGGTAATAAATTTGCTCGAATTTTCCGCACATAAAATGCGGTCTCCTATCGTAGTAAATAGGTTAGAGATAACCTATATCACAGCCACCCATCAGAATGTACCATTTTACACGACAATATCGCTACTTTAACTTTCTCAACACAGAAGCTAATTAAGGAGACTGACACCTAAAAAATTGGTAAGCAAAAATAAAATTCCGTGGATGATAGCCTGGTTTAAAAAAATTAACAGCAAATTTAAAGCCATCCTGGATGTAACGGCAATTGAGTTTCCTGTAATCAATTATTTAGCGAGTTAGCAATGAAGAAAAATGTATTCACATACTTTAAATAATAGCTTTGTCATGATGACATGAAATGAAAATTTTTCCACTCATACAAAGAATGCACTCTCCAACAATAAAAGTGGGACATTTACCGCGAGGAAAGATTTTCTTGATATCCGACAATCTTCGCCAATGAAAAAAATTACTTAAGTTTCAGTACTATTCTTTCATTGAATGGTCTTAAACCTGATCAAAAGTATTGACATTCAAAGTAGTTATGTCGCGAAGGCGGTTCACACTAATATGTTAAACTTTTGAAATATCGTAATTTCGTATTTTAGCTATTCATTTTCAATGTAGAAAATCTCGAAAAATTTAGCGGATTATTTTTCCCATCCCAATTCCGACCAATAGAATTGCACCATTCGACGTCACGTGTATGTGTACATAGAGATGTGCCGTGACGGTCAGAACTGGTCAATTCACGGTCACAGCACAACTATATAGATGCACTATTGACCGTCATTTTACAGAATTGACGGTCAATCGGTCGTCACTGCACATCTCTACGTGTATAACCTACACAGAATTATACTGATAATTTTTTATTAATTTTGTCTGTTGCTATATATACGAAACGAAAGATCATTCAGCCGCGTTAACCATCTGTCAAACGGACAGATTGAATTCAATTCTGACAGTCGAAGGATTTCATCAAACATAAACCGTAAGTTTCGTCTCATGGTGCAATTCCATTGGTCGCAATTTGGATGGGAAAAATAATCCTCCGCATACCACTCGAGCTTCGAAATTAATCTGATATTTCGCTCAAGGTTCCCTGCACACAAATGAGCTCGTCAAGTTTTCACCTGGAAAACTTTACTCGTTCATTAGTTTGCAACGAATCTATGAGTAAATATTCGGTAATTACGAAGCTCTTGTGGTATTGCAAATTACTATTTGAATGAATAATTAAAACTTCATAATCGATCGCTCTATGGGAGGACGAGCAATATTGATCATTCAATCGAGAAGTATCGCATTGAGATCAAAGATAGAGGAGAAATTCGAAAATCGCGGAGTCGCAAATCATTAAAAAATTGATGCATTATAAAAAAAGGTGACGTCACCAGACCAATATCCAATTGAACCACGGTCAAAGTGTATCATACCGGACTAAATGACGTTCCCTTATTTAATTATCGTCAAAATGAAGTTAAGTCCGAACTAAACATATAAACTGTTTACAAATAATCGTTTCAATCTGATTGCGACATTTTTAAGGATGCTTGATTACTTTTCATAATATTATTTCGGCACCCAAAGTGACGCAAATCATTATTTTTTCATGGCACATAGACGCTGACATTTATGACCCCGGCGTACATGTCAGGCAGTACATGACATGTGTTACGTCAGAGCGTTTCTTTATTGAATTGAAAAATAAACTATGTTATTGAAAAATACAATTTCTCGGATAAAATTCGGTTGAAAAAGATATTAAGTTGAAATCTTGGCTTCGATAGCACGCGATGAAACAAGTTATATTACAACGTTACTGAGGCAAAGAGGAGTACAAGTCAAGCTTGAGAGATGCTGTGGCAATGGGACGGTCCGAGACTCTGTGTCTAACGAAGACCGAGTAATTCTAAACAAGGAATGAATCATTGTCGAATTTGACAATGGACCTAATTATTGACCGACCCGATTATTGAATAAGAAGCGTATGTCGAGGTGTGGCAAGCAGCGTCTCAACACCTGCGGAATTGGCAACCCTGTATATGAAATCACCTTTAGACCACAGCTTTGACCTCGAATCTGCATTTCTCATGAACACCTTTTTGTCTTGCTTTTGCTTTATCAAGTTATCGAAGCTAATATCCTCAAAACTATACATTGCAAGTAAATTTCCGATAACAATTACCGAACAAATGTTAGAAATAATTCTGTTTTCTCTCTCTTTACCTCGATTTTGTTAACAACATAGACACATGAAACACTTTGAACGAAGGAAAGCTTGAGGTTTATAACATTTACCCCGATTAAATCGGAAATTTATTCAATAATTCAATCAATTTAACGATTCTATCGATTGAACATTTAAATACAGAAACTGGCAATATTTTTTAAAGGTCCCGTGTGGAAATTCAAACTCGCCAATAGCTAGAAAACGACAAGTTTTCATATTTGCTGTACAAGATCTAGGTGAGAAAACTAGATAGATCCGATCGCTATATGTAATTTCTCGCTGTCCAGCTCTTATATAAGAAAACTATCTAGAACCTGGATAAGAATCTACTAATACATCTAGTAAACTTGGCTACTGATTAGCCAGCACGGAAATAGCCCAACTCTGTAGAATAAAACTGTCTAAGGAATATCTCAGGATTAATAAAAACAGAATCAATATACGTTCTTTTAGTGTGACTAATGACGTTTATTTCGATTAATGACACATAACAGGGAAAATATACTACGAACAATCGCTTTTTTTTTTTTTTAAGAAAAGGAATTCTTGCCATTAGGGAGTCTTTATGAATAAAAACATTCAAAACAAAAATAGGTAATAATGTCAATAAAATAAAATAGTCATTTTCGCTTCGTTCACATTTATGAGTGAATGCGCAATCTCGCCATGAAGAACACCGAGGAACTTGATATAAAACATAAATTTTCCCATTCGGCATTTAAAATGAATTTGTATTAAGAGGTCTGGCCACCCTGGCCGCTAGAAAAATGTTTTTTTTTTTCAGTTTCTACATGACCGAGTAACAGGTGAGGAACGACCGCGAGTACCGCCCCTCGGAAATGTGCATAAAAATTTGCCCTCATTTTTTTAAATTTTAAAGGGAAATTTGTTCACGGTATTCTTGAAGTCCTTTTTGACATCTGAATAGGTAAAAAAAAGACTAACTTACGTTTTAATATTGGAAGATATAGTGGAAAAATAGAAGAAATAATGAATGCATTATTTTCTTAATGCATTCAATTTTTCTTTAATGTTTTTTCACTATTTCTTCCAATATTAAAGCGAAAATTATTATTTTTCTCAGCTATTCAAACGTTTACACTCTATTTTATAATCACTAAACATTATTATTATATCACAATTAAAAAACAAATTGTACTGCAAACTATATCCCATGAATTAATGGGGATTGACAACTCTGATTTTATTCAAGCAAAACTGGTTCAACTCTAGATGACCATATACGTATATGGTAAACAGATTATGTCTAGTTTCTCGTCAGATAACTTGCGCCATGAAAGCTAGATAAATCCAAGACAGCCGTGTCATTTATACGTGTATGCTAGATAGATTATGTCTAGTTTCTCGTCAAATAACCGGTGCCATGAAAACTAGATAGGATCTAGATAGCCGTGCCATCTATAAGTGTATTCTAGCTAGATTATATCTAGTCCCTTTACAGAAAACCTTAATAAGAGAAACTAGCTAGACGCTAGGTTCAAACCAGTTTATCCCAAACAGATTTCCACACGGGGTTCAGAGGATCAGGAAGAACATTAACACAAAAGAAGAGAAACCTAGGTCTTGTTAATAACATCAATACAACAAACAATTTAAATTATGTGAAGCTTGCGGCTTATTCACCACGATTAAATCGGAAATTTATTTAATAATTCAATCAATTTAACGATTCGATCAATTGAACATTCAAATACAGAAACCGGCAATATTGTTGAAAATCAGGAAGAAGTATTAACACAACACTCAAATAGGGAAACTGGCAATCTTAAAAATAATCCTATTTTAATATAGGTCAAATAAATTCCATACACTATTATCGATCACATCCGAGTTCCTAGAATTGAGGGGGATCGAGGGCCGCTCAGGTGACGCAGCAGATGCTGTTCCGCGAACACCATTTGCAACGAGCGTTCGAAGGCGCTATTACTGTTTATGACTTAGGGAACGATTAGTCATTCGAAAAGAAAAGAAGAACAACTCTGCATTAATTAGATGTAGAGCATTTCAGGGGAAAGGGGAAGTAGGAGACAATAGTATAAAAAGAATCCGCAATTTGGGAAAGCCCCCCCCCCCCCTCCCCAGTTACGCAGTCGATCAGCAGAGGCAGACTGAGATTTGCACTCACTGTACTTCGGTTTCCACGACGAGAGTCCGAGAGTCAGAGCGGCGACCGTTGAACCATTGTCCCTTTGGTCTGTGAGTTTTTCCATCTTCAATTCGGGCCGTAAAACACCTAGCCAGCTGCTTGCTCGTTATCACTTTACATTTGGATCATTTGACTTTTAGCTTTTAACCCATTCGGTCGTCTCTCTGGACTCACTCTCGTACGTCACCGTCGTTCCGAATTTCCGAACAATTTTTCCGGACTTTGTAAATCTTCTTTGGTTTTCATATTATTACCGTTTATTGTAACTTCGAAGTGCGGTTGCGAAAAAATGGATATCGGGTTATTTTATTTTTTTATTTGAATATTTGGAAATTGGGTTAGGAATAAATAACCATTATCGGACAAGAAGAGTGCCGAGTTGTCTTTTGTCATCTCGAGACTCCCAGATTCCACAGAGTCTTTCGAAAAATAAGAAGGAAGCATTCAAACAAAGAAGAAATATATTTCATCGTCGGAACAACATCGAATTGTATCGGAAAATCACGTAAGTACCATGTTACCATGATCATGGTAACAAGATAGCTGGGTATAGCGTAAATCGCCAGAAGACCGGAATATAACTCGATTGCTATGTTGAGTCGAGGGATTATTGCCATATTCTTTTCTCCGTACAGATCCAGATATCATAGAATGTCCCTGATACTATTTTAATATAGAAATCATCCCGCCATTTTGTTAATATAACTTATTCAATTTATATTATAAGGAAGTTTTTTTATTTTCATTTTTTTCCTCGTGACTTTTTTTTAGGAAACTCAGCCTCCTTAAGGACTTTGTTTATCCCTACAAAGCAATTACAATGTTTTATACAGGTTTAATTGCAGCTATAAAGTTCGAGACACTCGAGACGATGAAAAAAAGGAAATGAGGATATATTCGGGCAGAAAGCCCGAATCGAGATGAACGCGGTGTCACGAATCGCGCTTTATGCATACCATTCAGAGCTCTCCTACCTACCGAGGCCTTATTCGTTGGCGCGGAATTAAGGGGTTGTCGCCGACCTGGATTACCGTGTGATCTTCGGGCTGATGGTTCAGTCGCGCGCCTCCGTTTCTCCCGAGGTTACATCGTCCTTCGCGGAGGAAAGAGGCTCTTCGTAAATTACGAAAGGTCGCTTGAGAGAGGAGACGTGATAGACGCGAGAACGTTACGCTGTGACAAAGGTTAGGGGCCTTGATCACCTCGTAATTCCAACCTTTATGGGGTGATGGTACAAGCAGCCATTAGCCTGCCCTACGTCGCGGCCTAGAACATTGGTAGCAAGCACAGTGATGGGCCTTTCAAGAAAGGCCTTTGTCGAGCTTCATTCTCCTCAGCGACGAGCAAAATCTCTTGGATTTTAATTATAGAAATACTGCAGTTCATTTTGGCAGCGTTACACAAAGAATTACGTTAATATTTTCTACCGGATTCTTTATTATCTATATGAAATTTGTTGCTTGATATGCATGATAAAAATAATTGTCGAAGACTTTTTGTAATTCACCTATTACGTTAAGGGGGCCGCGTCACCCTTGAAAAAAAGTTTGAGAATAAGAATTCTGTGGATGATAGAGTTCCTTTAAAACGTCTTACATCCAAATCTCACTTAGTATAATCGAAAATGATAGGAGGTAAGGGGCTGAATTTTTAATTCGTCGTACCTTCCAGAGTGAACCGTTGAAAATATTTCAAACGGTTTAAAATTTATTCGAGAAGGGCTATCATTCAACAGTTGAATCCAATAGCTTAAATCGAAAAAGTGAAAAAATATAAAAATAGGAAGTGGGTTGCCGACACAGTATATATTTTGGGATCGTAGCTGCAGTGAATGTATGAGATTGGAGTTATGCCCGAAAAACGGCATTCGGCATTGGAGATTCGTCCCGTAATCCTTGAGAAGAGTGCGCTGATGTAACCAACGTTTTTCATGCCTTTACGATATTCTTCACCAAATATTCTTTGCAAAAATTCTTTACAAAAAACGAAGTTCTTCACAAAATTGCAGAATTAGGAAGCTTGATATTTTCTTGACGACGTTTAAGTGTAAGATTTTTCGAAAAAAGATATCATCAATATATTTTCATTCTTATATATTTTTTTTAGAGTTGCCGGAATCGTCAACAAAAGCTTGGTGCACTACATAGCGACACAAATACCAGAGGTTTCAATATCGATTTGGAACGGGCTTTCATACCATACTTGAATTCAATAAGTAGAGCCAAAAGAGTGAAAAAATAAAGAAAAAAGGAAATGGGAAGTGTCAAGAATTACCGATAGAGTATATATTTCGGGAACATAGCCGTACTGAACGTATGGGATTAGAGTTGTACCGAGAAAACGGCATCCGGAGTTGGAGATTCGCCGCGTAATCCTCGAAGGTAGTGCGCCAATGTAGCCAACGGTCTTGTGTGGTCTCGGCATCGAGCGAAACTCCTTCAGGGATTACAACATGGTTGCTGACCTGGTGCACGGTTTACCGGGCTCGCTAGAATTTCTGAGCTGGCGTGGATTTCCTGCCGTAGAATGAAATCGCTTCACAAGCAGACCAGCTGACCTGCACGACTATAACGACACCATAGCGGCTGACCATTACTCTCCTCATACTTCTTTCAAGTCGCGAGCCCGGAAAATGCGAAAGGGTCGGATATAAAAAAGTAAAGGTACTTTATAGCGATACTAAAGGGAGGAAGCCTCAATTTTACAGATTTACGATTCTTTTTCTGGTTAGTGTATTCATTTTCCTTTTATCTCATAAAGTCTAGTCACAAAAATGGTTTTTTGTATCATTTCGTTTTCTCAGGAAATATCAAATTATGTCGAAATAGGGTAATTAAAAAATCACGACTAAAAAAGTTGTGAAGTCGGGTCTTGCATATTCTCATTTTCCTCGACAAAAAAGTATGCTGACCATACTTCGCTTTCTCACAGAGAAATTCCTGAAAGAGGTGGAAAATTATAAAGTAATTTTCCAGGCCACACTTTACATACTTTATACGAAAAACGTTTTAAAAAATGTAGGAAGCTGTTTTCCTAACTTATGCTACAATATTTTTAACGTAAGCTTGAACAATTTGGAAGATGGAGTGAAAACCAAATTTGTTTTAAAAAAATCAAATGACCATAAAATTTTAATCGCTAGACGGATTAATGCCAAATTCAATTTAGAATTTTATCCTATGATAGTCCACTTGTAAACCAAATTTCAGTGCTTTACCTAAAAAATTGTGAAATTTTCTTAAATACAAACTTCTTTCAAAAAATTGAAAAGGCAATATAATTCGAATCCTCAAGGAAATATTTGTCAGTTAATCCCAAGCGTCATTCAATAGCAGCCTACCTATGGTTTAAATTTTAACCTGATATCTCAAAAGTTGCGATTGCTAATGTGCTATCAAACTACGAACACACGCACACACACAAACATATTCTAAAAACCATTTTCGCAACGTTTTGGTTCATTTCTCGAAAATCGTAAAATAAAAAATGAAAGAATAACTCACAAAGAAAAAGCTTTCTTTATTCGGAAGCAAAGAAACAATTTTCAGTTATCAATGATTCAGGTTATTTTGAGGTAGTTATGTCGGGAAGTCAAATCAAACTGATGTCTGCGAACTTTTGGCCTGTTGTTATTAAGGTAGCCGCCTCTATACGTGCTAGTCAAATCAGTACTAAACTTTGAGAAGCGTTTCTACTTAAGTTTTTGAGATTCAGTTGACGGTTCTATGAATTCAATTAGGCAACAGCATGTGTTCTTAATATATAAATAAATTACCATCCACGATTTCAAAAGAAAATACACTGCAATATATGCAAATGTTCAATAAGATGTTTCTATCATCCAGTTTATTAGAAAAAATCATAATATTAATCCGATTATGACGAAATAGCTCAGCTTGTTCATTGAAAGTTGTCCTGATGATTTAACGAAGAGATTTTTCAGTAATATTATTTATACAAAAATTACAACTGTCTGTTTACCGAACTTAACCTAACATTAGACGTACAAACGGTTGTAACTTTTTAACAAATAATAACACTGAAAAATCTTTCCGTTAAATCGCTGAAGCCATCTTTCGATGAACAAAATGAGCTATTGCTGTTCATAATCGGACTAATATTATGGTTTTTTCTAATATAGAACTAGATGACAGAAACATCTCATCGAACTTTTGCATATATCAGTGTATTTTATAATAATATTTACATATTAAGAACACACGCTGATGCTTGAATTGATTTTTAAATCCGTCAGGTGAACCACAATAATTTGTTGAAGTGCTTTTCAAAATTTAACACTGATTTGACTAGCACGTAGCGAGACGACTACCTTAAGCTGTTCAGCTTTATTTCTTCAAAATTTGGATAGTTTTTACGGGTAAGTTGAATAAATAATGCATATTTGAAAATAGATATTTTTCCACGCCACTTACGGGAGTGTTAGCGAAATTGATCTTGTAATTGGGAATAAACATACTTTTTTCAAAAGTAAATAAAAGATGATAAGTGTCGCAAATTTTTGTATTTATTTGCGAATTTTTGGGTACCGTGAAAAAATAAGGTCACGGGACACATGTTAACTCATATCAACGTGCACAATTCCGGGAAATATGATTTATTTCACCTTTTTTATGATTTATTTACCGATTTCCAAGATGTCGTCGTAAAAACAAACTCACATTCGCACTGAGAAAATAATTTACTTGCGAATAATTGTGTACCTCATGACAACAGTGTTTACGAATTTTCAATTTTATTTTGTATTTCCATTATCACAGGCAAAGTGCAATATATAATACATTTTTAACGTCATCTAGGATGGATTCTTCGTCAATTCAGCCACTTTTTTTTAAACCTCTTTGATTAGTCCGATAATTAAACACATTTTAATACTACTCGAAAGTACTTTCTCCTAATTTTTCCAGATTTTTAAATCCAATATTACGGGAAACGGAGTATTTCTTTGAAGTCAATATATATTAACAAATATAAGACATAGAAAAAATTATTGTAACATAAACGTTGTAGTTTGTTGTGAACTTTTCAACGAAATTGTTAAAGTATTTTTGCCACCCAATAATATTATTTTTTCACTACGAAATATAAAGATTATGTTTTTAAAAAATGCCACTATTTTCGCTCAAAAAATTACAGAATACTTGCGCCTATGTAACGATAACATAAAAAAATTGTCAGAGTGGAACCGATCAAAGTTTCAAAGTAAAAATATAATTTGTTTAGAAAAAAAAAAAAAAAAAAAAATTCGAGAAATAAAAGAAAAATGGTAACAACGCTTTTTATTTGAAACGTGTAGTTTATGTGCTGATAAATAAATATAATATTTGGTCCATTATAGACTTTTTTAAAATGTGATCTAGACATCAATTTTTTACTTAGAACAAATTGTTTTTTTACTCCGGATCTATAATCGGTCTCACTCTGGCTATTTTTTTTATGTTATCGATACATAGGCGCAAAGATTTTGTAATATTTTCAGCGAAAAAAAGTGGCCTCTTTACTTCAAAAATAATCTTCATATTTTTTAGGGAAAAAGCAATGTTATTGGGTCGACAACATTAATTGAACAAATTTCATTGAAACGTTCAGATGTTCCACGACCTTAATTTGAAAAAAGTATATTTCTTCGAAGAAATATCTCATATTCCGTAATATCGGATTTTAAAATCTAAATGAATTAGAAAAAGTACTTTCAAGTGGTACTAAAAAGTTTCTAATTATAGGACTTATCAGAGAGGTTCGAAAGTCGAAAGTCGAAAGTCGCTGAATTGATAAAGAATGTCTCCAACGTTTACGAATATTTTATCATTTTTAGTATAATCATTATCAGTCAAAATGCAATATATAATACATTTCTAATGTCATATCGATGCTGATGTCTATGACTCCGGCGTATCGGCATAGCTACCTTCAGGTTCCTTAGTTTTGATTCATAGCAATTGGAAATTCAAGCACGAACTCCACAGTGCATGGTCATTATAAAGTTTGCACTCTTCACTGTGGCGCGGGAAAAAAAATCGATTGGTAAAACACTTACCGTGGTTGAGGCGCTCGAACTTCTGTGCTGCTTAACCAGAGGACTTCCGTGGGTGGTTTGCGACTCGGAATTCAATTGACGTTCGACGACGGATGAAACGTGATGAGTGACAGGAGGTGGTTCTATATCGAGATAGCAATGAGCCTCCAAATGACTCTGCGCTCGTCTCTCCTCCAACACTATTTTCCGTGCGGCACAAAAAATCTTATAGTAAACCTGAAACATTTGGAAGAATGCAATTTTTTCACATGTTCCGTATTTTTTTAATCGTGTTTTTTTTGCTTGTGATTTACGTATTTCTGGTAACGCAATAGATACATTAATTTTCTGTGCACTACAAAAAACTTTATCGCAAAATTGCAAAACCTCTAAAAATATAGTTTTATCTTCAGCTTCCCAATCGGCTTATCGCTCTAATGAATTATTACAGCTATTGTTCCATTCATGGCAACAATAGGTGTAAGTTGATTTTCCATGGAGAAAATTTCTCATACAGGAGCATAAGCTTTGTGAAAACGCAATGCTCTCATTTATTATTTTGCTCATCCATAGATTACGTATGTGTGTGTTCGTGTTTGCAGGACTTCGAAAATTCAATTATCTTTAATTTGAGAACCGAAATTTGTCACACAAATCTTGAGAGCAGGTCTTATTTGACTTTTGGAATTTCCCACGAAATGTGTATTGTGATTTAGATTTTTTAGTTTTGTTACTATGAAAAAGACGTGGACGCTCTAAGCCATTAATCTTTTTTTGTTTTCCTGAGCGCAAGTGCATTTTTTAGTATTGAATTTCATCTTCGTGTTAAATAAATTTCATGAGTTTCAATTTTTATGTAATGAATCAGGAAAAAAAAAATTTTATTCGTATATAATCACAACGTTTTTTCCGATCTCCACCAAATTATGTATCTAGCTTGACTGAATATTATTTCGTTTACATGGCAATTTGAACTCGCTTGTTTGTTATTCCAATAACGTGAATTTTCCGCAAGATTCAGAATTCTATACCCAGTATTAAATACCCAAAAACATGAATCCATTGCACTTATTAAAAAAGTGTTAGTAAATTATTTTGAATTTCACGACACTTAGAATAACAACCTTCTCTTGTATTTCATTGATAAGGCTACAAAATTTGACTTTCTGCACAATAAGGGCACAATTATTAATAATACCGCTTTATCGATTTTTAACGTTTCGCGGACATATTTATTACACATTTACATACAGACTTTTTTTTCTAAGTCACTTTTCTAGACGGTTTTGGGCTATTCTTTCTCCTTTTTGCTTTCTCATAGAGAGAGCTTCGTTTTCGTGGAATTTTTTAGAAAAGTGGTTTAGGAAAGATGTGTTTGCACGTGCGTGCGTATGCCTTGCGCGCGCGCGCGCGCGCGCGTGTGTGTGTGTGTGTGTGTGTGTGCGCGCGTGTGTGTGTGTGTGCATATCTTACGCGCTCAAAAAATGTAAACCTTTATCCGTCGGGAATGCCTTGAGATATCGAGCTGAAATTATTACCATAGATAGAGGGGTCAATCCCCATCGTTCATACGAATTTTTGCGAATAGCCCCATGATCGTTACATTTTTACGCGGTTTTGAATTATTTCAAACATGTCTGTTAACCTTTTTCAATTTTCGAGATACTGAGCTTAACATTGATATGAATGTGAGCTCTCGTACACCGGTAGTCCCTATTGAATTTAGTCAAGATAAGTCAAAACTTTAGAATTTTATGAGGTTTTGATTTTTTTTATTTTTTAATTTTTTTTCCGACGCGAATTTTGGTATTAAATATCGAGTTGGTAGTTAAATAAGTACCAGGTGTACTCCAAAAACGATGAACGACACTATATTTTCATAGCGATTTGGTATATTGTATATTGCGAAGAGTAGCGATTTATGTCGTATAAACTAGCCTTGCTTCTCGTATGGAGTTTCGGTAAACCCCGGATGTTGGAGAAAAAAAAATTAGGGTATTCGAGACAGTTTCCGGACCGTTCGTTTTTTCTATATTTTCACAAAGAGGGAGTATGCACTGATGTATTTATTTATTCATTTAGAACAAGGATGCGAAGTAGAACCTCGCACATTGCTTCTTGATTATCTTTCTCTTTTTATAAATCTTCCTCTATGAGGAAGTCGAAATTGATTGGCATACTTCTTCATAAAGGTAGCTTTGTAAAAAGTAAAGATTATGAGGAAGCAATGTGCGAGGTTATACTGTGCATCCTTGTCTTTTATTTCAATATTCTTATTGAAAGAGGATCGTTTATATGAGAGATCTGAACTCACAATATGATCACTTATTGCATCGGAAAATAAAAAAGAGTAAAACTCTATCCCTACACGAATATAATAAAAAAATTATCGGTGAGTTGCGGTGCTCTCTGCTAGATTCGGTCCAAGGGTCGAGCCGGGACGTGATGACAATACAAATTGCAAAGGCGGAGGCAACGGGGCTGACAGTTTCGCTCGCGACATTTGTCCAGGCCAGAAGAGGCTTCTTTAAAGTAAAGTAAGAGACAAAGCCGGATTTTTAATTTTTTAATTTTTTAAAAGTCTCGTTGTGAATTTCCGAAGCACGTGGAACATCCCCACCCACATATAAAAGTTTGTACGGTGAGGAAAGAAAGCTTAAAAGGTTTTTCAACTCGCTTGAATAATAATTACAGTTTTAACAACTGAGCCAGGAAATACCTTTTTATCCCGTGAAGCTTAATGGCCACAAACATAGCATCGTATTTTTGTGACAATGTTATGCGTGCTAAGTGTTGAACGGTTTTGTGTGAACCTTAGGGTAAAACGAGGGACTTATGGTCACCGGGCAATACCAGTCACCTTCATTCTGCATGTGTAAATGATTGTATCGAAAATTATCTTGCTCCGTCAGCTTACGTACATGATTAAACTAGTATAATGATCCGTGCTAATTAAACTGAGGTAAATACAACAATCCAATGATTCTCTAATTATACGCTCTTTTTCTGATTAGAAAAGCCGTCATTTCATGTCTTTATCGTACTCATGTCTTTGTTGATTTTTTCGCTTTAATTTTCAGAATGTTGACTCCATAAAAAAATGTATTGAAATGTAAAATAACAAATCTTTGTAGTTGTCGGCATAACAATGGTCACGAACGCGGGACAACGGTAGTCGCATTTAAAATAGGTGTTTGATCAATAATGACTAAGAATGAAATAAAAATAAAAGTATTAAAAGATATACATAGAACATATGTTCATTTCGATTGAGATTCCGGTGGTGGCATGACGCTAGAATTTCTAAGGTTACAATTTTTATTTTTCTATAAAGAATACATGAAAATTTGTACATATAATTACATATGTATCCCTGATAGTATACAGTTGCACTGTCGAGAGAGAATTGATCGTTTGTTCCGTTATTCCTTTGAAAGGTACCTCATAATTACCCAAAAGGCGGTTGTAATTACCTGAATGGTCAGGCAATAGCAGTGAATAAACAGATTGTCAAAGTTTATAAAAAACCGAATTATTGTATTGTTCTCGTGACTTCTACGCTATCACTTTTCATCAATAGTTACACTGTAAAAAATGCAAGTGAATTTAATATGCGGCTTTTACTTTACACACGGCTACTTTACTTTACGCACTGCCTTTCAGATGACACGGGCTCGCGGATTATATTTTGTATACTGACCAATGATAACGAATCGTTACTGATATCCGAGAAAACTATTTTTGTTGATTAATTATAAAATAAAATATTTTTGTTGAATAATTATAACATAAGTAAAATGAAAATTAAACTTCTTCAATTTTTTTCTTATTTCGGGGGACTTCGCCCCCTGGACCCTGCCGAGAGCCTCGTTCGTCAACCCCGTTGCTGTGTACCACTTTTCTCGCAGGCATTGCAGAAAATTGTATGTGCAACTCGTGCGAGTATGTTATTTTCCACTCGTGCGAAAATATACATACTTTACGCACTTGTTGCAAAATATATTATTGTTTATACTCTTCTTTATGAATCCACGAAAATTACACCCATAACATCGAGAATCAGAGAGCTCTCCAAAAGATTCGCTGCAACCCAACTGGATAATCTTGAGCCTCTCAGTATACAACCCACACCAAACATAAACCCTACATTCAAACACCCTACACATACAACCTACCAGCAACTAGGAAGAATAAACGAATAAGACCAAAGTACCAAACCTCCGTAAAATACTAACTGCAAAAGCAAAAAAAAAAAATCATTAGAAAAAAAAAGGAGAATCAATGGCTGAAGGACCTCGGTCGATGGCCAATTGTCAATGTTTATATATGTATATGTGAGTTAAAATGTAATGTACCAATAACTGTCCAATGATGTATGTTGACAATAAATGTACTACTACACTATTATTGTTATATCATCGTCCGAAATTTCTAGATGCCAGATATATTTTTGTATATATTTATTTTCCATGGGGGTCACCCCTACTAGTAATAGGGCTCGTACTTATGCAAAAGCAGTTATTGTGCTCTTGGCAGCTGAGAGTTCAGGGTTCTTCGGAAATAACGATGAAGGACAAAAGCACGTCCCGGAGTGTTGGTAAATTTCTTGCGAATACTGTTATAAGCGACGCGAAGAGAATACCTAATCCGAGGACAAACATGCAAGTTGCTCCAGGAATTACTTAAGGGCTGCGCACTTATTCTCTGTCTGGACAGTTCCAACGGGATAATCCTCTTTATCGTGAAAAGTCCGATATTGGTGCCATTCTCAAAGATCGTTTTTAATATTTTTATCTACCGCAAAATAGGTATTTGAATTTTTTTTTAGTAGCTTTGAAAAATTACGGGTTCGAAAATCATTGGAGAAAAGTTCGAAACGGGAATTTTGGGGTAGATTATACGACTTGAAAAAGTTATCGATGAACAAAATTTCATACCGTTGGAAAAAAAAAGTCGAGAGGTGGTTTTTGCATTCTTTATCAGAAGTGATTCCGTATTTAATGTATAAGAATGGTCCACGAATTTTTTTCGTATTCCTATAAAATGTTGTTAGCAACTTTGCGAAATTACGATTTTGAAGATGATAGTAGTAAGATTCGGGATGAGAGTTTTAGTGGTAGATTTATATAACTTGAACAATTATCGATAGGAAAAATTCGATGCCTTTGAAAAACAAATGGAAATGTTGTTCTCACATTTTTTATCAGAAGGAATTTCTGATTTAATACATTAGGATGGTTTAAGATGGTAAATCTAATTTCCACTGCATCAAGGATTGCTACATTCGAGTCAGAGAGCACTCGTCGACACATAAAATAAAACATCGTATTCTCAATTTGTCCACCAGGTTCGTCTCAAATCTACGACAAATTAAAAATGTTATTTTTTACCTTATACCTATTTTAGTGCACTGCACATCTTGACAAAATTACGAAATAATGGTGCTTAAGGTAGTCCTCCGTATTGTATGACATCGCATAAGTTCAAGCGAAATCGAGATAGAATTACGAACTGTTCTCGAAGAAATAAAAATCTGGAAAAAATCAACTATATAAAAGATGCTGAAAATATTAATTTGACATAATAATAATTGAAAAATGTTATTAACAAATTACTGAAATAAATAATTGTGCAACAAATTGCCCGGCAACCTAACTTTTTATTATTATAAAACTGATTTGTTTATTTTTTTGAATACGGGTGGATTTTTTTAGAATTTTATCTGACGTTTGAAAATGGCCATTTGTTCCAAGTGTAAAATTGAAAATCAGAAAAAAATCTGAAATAATACATACGTATTTAGAAAAATAAACAAATGTTTTACATAACAAAAAAAAGTTATGTTGCCGGGTAATTTGGTGCACTATTATTTATTTAAGTGATTTGTCAATAACATTTTTTAATTAGTATTATGAAAAAATAACCCTTTCAGCATTTTCTGTACGCTTGATTTTTGTCAGATTTTTATCTCATCGATAACTAATCGTAAATTTTGTTTAATTCTCCCTCGAACTTATAAGGCGTTAGACCGTACAGGAGGACTACCTTAATATATACTCGATCAGATTTAAATATAAGATTTTTCAAAAGAAGAATTTTCAATGAATTTTTTAAAAATATTTTGTTTTTGTCAACTGGATTCTTTCAATATATAATTCGCTTGTCTTAAGCACATATTGATTAATTTTCACATTACACTTACCCACATCATCACGATTAATGGTATGTAGAAGCTAAGGAGAGTTGCGTAGATCTGGTAGCCAAAATTTTGGCAAACCACGCAGAGGGGTTCATTGGTGATGGGATCAACGTGTTCGTTTCCCATTATCAGCAATGGCGGAAGACTTATGCATGCTGCGAAGAACCACACGAGGCTCACGCATAATATCATGCGTTTTGGCGTCCTTTTTACCCCGTACTCCAGTGGCTTCGTGATGGCATAGTACCTATTTTTTTAAAACAATAACAGAAAAAATACTTCAAGTTAGTTACAGTTACCAAAATAGCAACCTAAAAGTATGAATTTGAAATATGAGAGGTGAAGTACTTCGTGAACATATGGACAACGTCTCATATCAATTCTCTTTGGGGTTAACGCTGAATAACTATGGTATCACTGTACTGGCCCTTCGCTCGGCTTATATCCTAAGGTTTTTTGTACTTAAAATCAACAGCAATGTGAGTTGCGCTACGACTAAAGTTACGTTACGACCGAAATTAGCCAATTATTTCGCTTCGCTTTTGCTAGTTTTTTTAAAGGGGGACGCGGTTGTGAAAAATT
Source organism: Tromatobia lineatoria (assembly GCA_949699805.1). Classification (NCBI taxonomy): domain Eukaryota; kingdom Metazoa; phylum Arthropoda; class Insecta; order Hymenoptera; family Ichneumonidae; genus Tromatobia; species Tromatobia lineatoria. The sequence goes on along the minus strand of OX453036.1, from coordinate 3,328,124 downwards.
TTTTTTTTTGTGTTTATTGTAAGGGCAACTGTTCCCCTCACCGAACCAAAATTTAAAATGATTCCCATCCTATAGGGTAAGCCCAAAGATTTTTCTTAACATTATTATAATATTTTATGCATTTGTCCATAACTCTGCTTGGAGTGGCGGGGTGGGGGGGAGAGACCGTGGCGAGAGTTAGCTATTGAATATAATCATATAACAAATCTGAAAAAAAACTCACCTCTGTGCCGTGTCTTACTCTTACAATATAATTTGAACCAAAAAAAGGACATCGGACAAATTTAGCACTGTGGATTTTTTTGAATAGCCAAAATAATTAAACAAATAATCCTCCACGCTCGATTGTTGAGAATATTATGCAATGCACAAGAAAAAAATTGCAGGCCAGAATATTCCAAATTTTAGGAAGAGATAAATTTTTTCGTATCGAGGGCGATACTTTTTTTTTAATTTCCAAGTGCCACTATTTTTTTCGCAATGTGCAGTTAATTAATAAATATTTGGTCCTATAATAAAAATAGTTTTGATGGATATTTTCAGAGATATGGTTTTCTGAAAAGTTATTTAGTATTATTTGGAAATTTCAACGTGCGAGACGTTTGATCGAATTGAGCGGGTGAATTCTGATTATCTTGTAAGACTCATTCATATGTTTAGTATATACACGGAGAGAAGAATATGGCGATAATCCCTCGACTCAACATAGCAATCGAGTTATATTCCGGTTTTCTGGAGATTTACGCCATACGCAGCTATCTTGTTACCATGACCATCATGGTGATGGTCATGGTAACAAGACTAATAATAATAACCATCGAAACTCATTTACCCAAAAAAGGCCTGAGAAAAAAAATTCTGTAAGAAATACACTTCTCTTGGAAAATCTCGAATTAGAGTCTCATTAAAAACATGAAGAACATTATAATTTTGCATTTTTGTGAAGACATACAATGCACCGGAATGGTGAGAGGTAAAAGGTAGAATTTTTATCCGTTGTAACTTTCAGATAAAACCGATGAACAAATTCCAATGTTCCATGTCTTATTTCATCTACTAGGGTTAACCGACACGCGCGCTTAAGCGCCCGACTCTCTCTATATGTCAGTTTTGACATCTGACGTAAACAAATTCAATGCATGAACTTGGTCCTGATCTCAGTGTGTCTGATGACACCACCGACGAATTAGAGTATGTCTTAACCGCTAACAATGAATTTCGCATTTATCTTCCATGAACTTTTTAATATAGGACTAGGCTAATCACACGCGCTGGCGCACGTGCCTAAACATTTTTTAGACCTGCTGCTCTTTTATAACCTTTTGAATTGTCACGGACGTTGCAGCGCACGTCCTATTCTCATGTCAAACTTGACACCAAACTGAACTTGTTTCTCGCGGTCTTTCCCAGCAACCAATCACAACTCGAATAAGTGTCAACAATGCTTTCCGTTACCCATGAACTTTTTAAAGAGAGTCTAGAAAGCAAATACGCGCGCTTAAGCGCACGCCCGGAGGTTAGACAGCGCTGCAGCCGTCATTACGACAAACTGTCAAATCTCGCGCAATTGAAAGCAACGACTGGCGGTCGTCATGGTCAACGACCAATCACAGCGGGAATAGATCGACAACAAGCGTCATGTTAGCGCGTATTACGGACTTTTTAATAAAGGATATACGATCGCAAAGTGAATTCTGGATTGAATAGGGGAATTTCTGTTGCAACTCTTAATGATACAGATGTGATTTTGAATGAGTTAAAAGGTTTCTCTATTAAAAAATCACTAAAGAAATTATTACAGTAATGCTAATTTCCACTGCATCCAAAATCTCTATATTTAATCCAGAATGCACTCTTTGACAGATCAAATAAGACATTAAACACTAATATTGGTTCACAGGCTTGGTCTAAATGCTACGGCAAGTGAAAAATTTTACTTTTGACTTCACACCTTTCTTGTGCACTGTACGTCTTTACAAAGTGCAAAATTATAGTGTTTGTTATGCACCTGATAAGGTATAAATGCAAAAATTTTTAGGAGAAGAACATTATAATAATAATAAAATTTCCTATGCTTTGTTAAAGATGATCTGATCTTCTTAGGGACCTTAAAAAATTGTTCCAAGTGAGATTTTCACATTTCAATTTCACATTTCACATTCACAATTCTTCGAGCAGTGTTCTTTGGAACATGCATAGAGTGCAAAACCCATACATCTGGTTTCCAAGCAATTGGCTTACGCAACCGGATGGGTAAGTTACGTAAAATTCTTAAGGATTCATCCTGAAGGGATATAATTGTTTCCACTTTTTTCTTCGGTAGCGGAGAAAATGGTCCGCGTAATAAAAAAAAGGTTGAATTATTTGTCCCAATTTAAATCCTTGGGTAAAATGTAAGTCAGTTAGTTTGTATTTTAAAGAAATGTTGTTCACGAAGGAGCACAGAATTTTTTTGTAAGTCTACAGAAATTTTACGACCACTTTGTGCTCAGAAAATATAATTTTCGCACTTTTGTTTTGTAAGACTATAAATTGAAAGAAAAATTCTGGATATGTATGTTATAAATTTTTTTCGAAGTCCGAGAATAGTATTTTATTTTCTACTGTAAAGTGTGGGGAAAAATTTCGTAGGGCAGAAACGAAATGTGAAATGTTATCACCGCGGACGTAAAAACGTTACGTAGTCATTGTCAAAGCACAGGCCAATTCGTGAAAGTCTTCGTCAAGTAGCGTCGGCTTTTCCGGTGTGGTTGGAATATAGGAGGAACCTATCTTCGTGCGGGGTGAGTAAAAACATTTTCCCAATAACCGCGACGTCCCGACCTTCCAGCAATCTACTACCAACTTAACTCCCATGAATAATTCAAGATATATCCACAGAGTTACGCCATATTTTATCTCTATATTCGATCCCTTTTTTTTTTCATAATTCCGTTCTATCAATATGGGATTAAATTTACCTGCCTGTCTGAGTTGTTGAGCCTTTTATGTACTTATGTGGCAGTTCTGCACGTCATTTCGTATTGACATTAATATTATTATCATCATCAATAATAAAACTAATCATAATCAATACATTATCTATAAGGAAAATTATGATAACCTTGAAATATTTTGCTACCTCGTAGAGGAAGCTTGGATTCCGTAAAAATTTTTTTTCGTGATATTCATTCCAGAATACTTAAAATGGTATAAAACAACGAGAAAAATGGTATCTATGAAATGTCTGAAAGTTTGTTGATTTCCAATTTCTGTTTGGTACCACATTTTGTTGTATTATTCAGGAAACCTGGCAAGCTGAATACCGCTGAATCCAAATAAGCATTCGGATTAGGGATTGAAAATCAATAAAAGTACATTGTCCAGATGAAGGACTAACCTATAAAAAATTGACACCACATGGCCAGGAAATCCGGTAACCAAATAGTACTAAGAGAATTAATAATAAATATCATAATAAATTATTGAAGAGAAGCCTGATCAGGGCTGAAACGTATAGAGGAAAGAACATATCCTAAATTCTTTGGTCGTCAATGTTTGAAAAACTTCCACCACTTAACTTCCGCAATTTTCAAGATGTCGGGCTCAAATTTGGCACACGAGTATAAAGTGTGGGTAAACAAATAATGAGTTAAGAATTAGTGAGAATCGATCGAGATCTTAAAAAATTATTCCATTCTGAATTTTTGAAAAAATAGTTCTAGCGCTCTAACTTTTACAATTTTCAAGATATCTTAAACTAAACATCAGTTCGAATCTGGCGAGAATCTGTCAAAGGCTTCAAAAATAATGCCATTGAAAATTTTTTCAAACAAGACTGCAAAGTAGAACTTTGCGAATTACTTCCTCATCATTGTTGGATTTTTGCAAAGCTTTCTCTATGTGGAAGCCAAAATAGATTAAGATACTTCCTCATAGACATAGACCTTTAAATTCACTATTTTGTTAAAAATAAAGTGGGAAAAAGAAAAATGGGTCAGGTTTTGGAAAAATATTTATGTTTAAAGAAACAAACACCGACGAGTCAGAAAAGAGTGTTTTTCGAACGTTTCCATCTGTTCAATTTTGTAATAAATTTTCACTGAGCGAATATGAGCGTTAATTATTCCGAGCTTGTGATAAATGTTCTCGCTAAGATTTCAACGTTTTCATCGTTGGCGTTTGCGCGACAATTTCAATTACAAAATTTCGCCTGAAGCGGGAAGACATATTGTTGCATCTCGGTGAATGCCATAGCTGCGTTTACTAAACTATCAATGTCATACCACGACTGCGACTGCGACGACAAAGTTATCGCTCTCGGGACTCCGCGACAGCGAACAGTGATAACATTCCCGTATATGTCAAATCTAGCGAGGACATAGGCGGGAGTATACATAGGCAACCGGACATATTGCATGTATATCTGTATAATGCCTGGAACAGACGGACAGACGAGAGCGTCTGTGGACGGCATTGACTCTGTCAGTGTGCGGTCTCGAGGAAGCAACCGACAACTCTATGGACCACCACCGTACCCACTGCACGTACTCGTACCGGAAATAGCCAAAATTTCACTGCCAAGAGATAGTCATGGCGAAGCCTCTGCTATATTTGCAGGCGGTCTGGAATAACCAGGGAACAACTATTATCTCATAGTTGCACTAACTGTGAAACATTCTTTACTTTTAACTAAGAAATATTCTTATAGTTGTAGTAATTAGAAAATATTTTTCTAGTTGTGGCGAGTATAGAATAATTGTGAGTATATTTCTAGTTGCGAGATCTATAAAATAGCCAATCTACATTTTAATAGTCGGGGCAACTATGAAGTAATTTAACTATAAACATTTTCAATAGTTGAACCCGAAAAAACAGTTTCGCTGGCCCAATAAATATTTTGCTAAGATATTGATATCATTTTGTCATGTGCACGCCTGGGAGAGCATTTTGGTAAGTTAGCAAAATAATTCTTTAATCTAGCAACAAAAAAAAGGTGAATCTATGACATAACGCAATGATGCGTTTATGAAATAGTGCAGACTCGAGGAATCAACCGACAACTCTATGGATCACCATCGTCACTGTAAGCATTTGTACTGGAAGTAGTAACAGAACCAACAACTCTACGACTCACCATCGTCACTGTGAACATTTGTACTGAAAGTAGTAACAAAACCAACAACCCTACGACTCACCATCGTCACTGTGAGCATTTGTACAGGAAGTAGTAACAAAACCGACAACTCTACGAAGCACCATCGTCACTGCGACCATTTGTACAGGAAGTAGTAAAAAGTCCACTGCCAGAAGTTCGTGATGTGACATGTTGAGCTTGCAGCACATAATTTATGTAATAGCTGGTAAACAACAAACTATCTTCAATGTATACAACCAAGGTTATTGTCAAAAATATGACTCCGGATCATCAATGTTGAATTTACCAGGTACCATTAAAAGTTAATGAAGAGCCTTCGTAGTGAACAGTAAGCAAACTTTTAATAGTTTGCTTGCCAAATTCTAGCTAGAAATTTCGTAGCTTTATCGCTGAGATAATAGCTGCTTGTACATTTAGGGGAGATGGTAGCATGGCCATTCTTGGCAACGAAAAGAGATTGCATTTTTCGATAAAAAATTTACGTTCGTTTATCAGTTTTTGATTTAACAGAAAATAAATTGATATCACTCCAAACTTGTCAGGTTATCCACGATTCCGCTGAATGTACATCTCAATAAGCAGAAGAACTCCGAACTGTTCTCATTAAATGTGTATGTGATAAAAAAATGATTTGTCCGCTATCTCAGCATCGTGTTTCGAGAATTCTTATGACATAAATACTTATCGTGCTGAGTGAATTTAAGTGTGACATATCGAGACAAAAATAGACGAGTGGCAATACATGACATCCAACGAAGTATAAAATTATTAATTCCACCCGTCTCGTGTTATATTGGCCTTCACATTCAGAGAAATCGAATAAGATCTAATAAAAATTGAGTGACAACTATTATTACTTATTCCGTGCAAGAGTGTTTTTAAACTTGCAGTGACTATACAATAGTTGTACCTATTTCTCCATAGGAGCGGCATTTAAGAAATAGCCGTTATATATTTTCATAGTGGCGGTGACTATGTAATACTCATTACTATTTTTTTTTTCATATTTGCTAAATCGTTAACGTACCTATCAATAATGATGATGGTGGAGATTAAGCAGCAATGACTTGACCAACGTCGAGGTATGAATGAGTCAAGGTATAAGAGTTAAGGTATGTTTTCCGTTTCTAACCTACGGTTCAATGATTGCATACGCTCTTGAACATTTTTTTCGCTCACACGTGCACTTGTGTAATTTAAAAAAGGAGTCTGCGATGGCACAACAAGAAATGCAAAAACATTTGAAAAATCCCAACAATCTGTTACGTTGTTATAATAAAGATACGAGAAAATCCAACTTGAAAATGATAAAATTGACATGCACGATTAGATAAGGTTGATGCAATTCTACATTAAAACGTTAGAATAACCGTGAAGTTGTCGTTATGGAATGAATAAGAACGAAATTGTCCCATGGTCTGATGATGAGTAATCGCCACTTTAAAGTTACTATATTTTACTGAGTAATGGGCCAAATACAGGCAATGTGTAACTATTCTATAAACAAGGAGCATCTGGCATTACTAATGAATTCAAAATACCCGCGCCGTATTTTACATGATTTAGTATCATAAGCTCTGTAATGTTTCGTGAAGCTCACTTTTGTGTATCTGTACAGCCACCAAAACGCAAAGGCCCATAATAAATGTCATCATTATATGCCCCGAAAGTGGATAGGACGCTAATGGCCAAGCTTTTCTTCCCGTTCTTATACCCGGTACAATAAGTTATCAGGAACAAGGCTACTGCAGGTGCTGCTCGTAATAAGCACATGTTGTAATCTGAGAGCCGAAATCGTTAAGCACGAAAGTACGGAAGTCGTTTAGATGCAACTTCCTTTCGCGTGTTTGCTGTCTCTTGAATCTTCTAGATACTAGAGTTAGGATTGTTACGCAATGTTTCTGTATATTACTTAACCTTTTTTTCGATCAGGCCCGCTCAAATATTTTCTCTTAGAGTTTCCTGAATTTACTTTTACTTTGTTTTGATCACACGCAAAATTCATCTCAAAAAGTGTAACAATTATTGGATGAATCTACATTTTTCCATCTAAACTTATCTGTTCTCCGAATAACCGTAACGTATTTTCAGGACATTTTACCTAAATTCTTCTGACCTTTTTCTGAATGATCGTAACGCTTCTTGAGGATATTTTGTCCAAATGCAATATTTTGGAACAATCGTAACACTTCGTGAGGATATTTTTCACAAATTCACTTTTTCTGATGAACCGTAGGGCTTTTTGAGTACATTTTCTACCCATTCACTTTTTTCCTGAATGGCCGCAACGTCCTTCAGGAAATGTTTTTACAAATTCACTTTTTCATCGAATAGCCGAAACGTTTTTTGAGCTCATTTTTTTCAAATTCTCTCTTTTCCTGAATGGAACGCTTTTTGAGAACATTTTGTCTACATTCACTTCTTCCCCAAATGGCTGTATCTATCTCTCGAATGGGCTTAATGTGTATGGACGACATTTAGTCAAATTTTACTCTTTTCCCCGAGTAGCCGTAACGCTTTTTGAATTTTTCTTTTTCAGAAAACCGTTCCTAAAGACATTTTAACAAACAAAAAAGCATACGCTTTGTTCAAAGACAGCCAATAGAGAGATAAAACTCCATGACCAATCTCGCAAACCCACTATTACGTCCTGACTTTTTTTCCTGATATGATCTATTCATATCTCTTCCCATTATTATAACTAATTCTATTCTACGCTTTCCTAATACCATTTTTAAGTTTCATGTTCCCACAATATTCTTATTGTACTTCTTATAGAAAGAACCTGCAGATGCTAAGACTATTTCGTCACGCTGGAGGTATTTAAATTTCTGATGCTTATTTGTTTGTGCTCGACTAATTTCAACTATATTTCTAATAAATGATACAACTATATTTCGAATAAACTATATATAATAATAAATGAATATCTGTTTTCATTGTTCTTAACAAATACGGTCATCAAGTGAATATTTTACGCGTGATAATTTTGAATAATGATTTCACACCGAAAAAAGGTTTGATAACATTGAAAAAATTTGCTTCGAATTAACCGAACCCGGCGGTAGCGGATGGGGAAGGGAATTTTAATTAAATTGAATTAAAATTGCCATCGATTTAAAAGAGTGGATTTCATTATTACGACTTAATATATTTTTGACCTAATCGAGTGGATAATTTTATCGATAAAATATTTCATTCTTGTGATCGTATGTTCGGTTAAGTGTACCCATCACGGGTTTCATAAGCATATTCTTTGATTGAATTGACTATACGTAATCTTGAAGAGACTCTATTATAGTTGATCGAAAAAAACAATGAATCTAATATGATATCTTACATTTAAAATCTATTTAGCTAAATAGTTATTTATAAATAAAGACACGTCAAATGATGTTTGGTATTGAATTTCAGTAAAATCGACAAAGCGGTTCCGATTTGATAGAATTTTGAGTTTTTCGATTTTTTTTTCTTTTCTAAATCACGTCGAATGTCAACAAATGAACCGGAATGTTCTACAGTCAAAAAATACCATACAGCCCTGCCACATACGAAATTCGGTGATGATCGGTAAGCCGTTCGGATTTTATGACATTTAGAATTTTTTAAATAAATGTACATTTTCGCTCAGCAGCAGTGAATTTGTACTTCATCAATATGAGATGTGAGAATGTTTTAACGGTGTTTCATAGCTGCACACAATATGGATAATTGAAGAGAACATTAATTGAGAAACAAGAATTGAAAAAAAGATGACAAGAGATCGAAACATGGAAAATAAATTGGAGATAGGTAAAAAAGTAAAAAAAAAAGATGCAAAGTAGGACTTTGCACATTGCTTACTCATATAAAATTTTAAAACCGTTGTAAAGAGGAAATTTCAAAATTTAAATTTTCGAGAAACGTACCTCTATGAGGAAGCGAAAATAAATAATAAATGTCTTCCTCATAGAGGTAGATTTGTCAAAAATTGAAATTCGAAAATTTCCTCTTTACAACTATCATCAAAAATTTATTTGTGATATCCCTCGGTATGCTTTCGGAACTCAGGAAAACCCCCTCTTGGTCAACAGTTAGAGCGCAAACCAGTGAACGGCTAAGCCACCACCCAGTGCGGTCCACCAGGAAGGTGGATACCAGGACCAGACGGTTAATTTTCAACCGTGAACGAAGGAGCAGACTCCTCGGCTATAGTCGAATTTAGGGCAGCCTTGCAGTCTTATATACGCTAAGGCTTCAAGTCACTTGCGAGAATCGCTTCGGTCGCTCGCCATCTAGCGGAGCATTGTGCATGAGTGTTGCATATAATGCCCCTAGATGGCGAATTAACGGAGCGTTTCTCGCAAGTGTTTGGAAGCTTCAGCGTATGTAGGACTGCTAAGTTGTCCTGAGTTTGACAACACACAAACGGTATTCCAGAAGTTCAGTACAGTATTAAACTCACAATAAAACTTCACACCAGTAACAAATGCGATAAAAAAATAAATTTTTGTAGTCATGAAATATAAGTATTTAGTCACATGCGTTCTATAATCGGATCATTTTTAATTCATCCACTATTCTAATTGGCTCTATCGATTGGTTAAAATAGCGATTTTTTTTAACGAAACCAAGTGTGCGGTTAAATCGACCGTGTTGTCGTCTTAACCCTGACAGTGCATGCGATTAAAACCAAGAAAAAAGTTTTTGAATCAAATCATGTATAGGTTATATCAAACGTATGTTTCGGGAACGAGGTGAAATAACGCGTAAAATCGTGAACATAATTCGGGCTCCGTCAGTTTCGGCCGTCCATTGCTGTTCGGGCATCCGCAATCCCGATGGGCGCGAGGTAATTTTTGTCTCACCGGTATTAACGAACCGGTATGTCCAAGAAATCCCGTTGAGCAAGCTCGATTCCACTAAAATCGAAAGTCTGGAACAAAACTAACGATCGAGAACGCCAACAACGGGAACGGCAACTTAGGTAATTTTTGGGGTCACGTCAAATTAACAAACGCAACTGAATGCGCTTGCGAGAACGAACAGTTGCGGAACAGCAGTCTGAGCCCGGCCGCTCGGACTGCTAGGTTGTGGTAGAGAGGGTCGAGGTATGGCTCAATAAATAGATTTCCTTTAAGGTTGTTGGGTGGTCTAGCCGTCGGTGGTGAGGTATGCGGGGAGTGTCGTATGCTTATGCATTGGAGCGACTCACTGCTATCGATCGTCTAATACGAAATACTCGTAATCATTAAATTCATTATTTCGATGATTTTCTCACAGATATTTTCTACACTTTTCTTACTAAATCCTTATCAATGGTCGGTAACTGCATAGAGTGTTTTCCAAATTATTTATGATATATTTGTAACATATTAATTTATCAACGCAACTTGGCAAAGTTGAAAGCTAGAGATGTGTTTATAACCTACGCAACCTAACGCTGGATTATCAGGTTAGGAATAATTTTCGCATTCCACGTCGATAAGCGTCGAAGATTCCAAAAAAATGGATGTCGGCTATAATTAAAAAAACTGTACCGCTGGAAAGGCAAGGTTTGCACGGCGGAACTTTTTAAGAAAAGAAGTGCTCAAATGGAAAGTGATGCACAATCGCCTCCATCAGTGCTTTGTGCGAAAACGGACCTACTAAACAAGCATCTTGCACCAGAATGCTCTATTCTCTACAAAAATTAACCAGACTCCAGCTGTTCTCTAGCACAACACGCTATCGCCGTAGGACGCCGGATTTATACTGGTCTATAACTGATTGGAAGAAACTGTATCGGTGGCTCTAGTCCGTCGGGCTGCTCGGTCCTTTGAGCTCTCTTCCTTGCGACGGATTCGAGTGCACCGATATTCCTATAACTCCACAGCACATCACTAAAGCGTAAAAGGTCAAATTTTTACCTCAACCGCAGAGGTAAATTCGAAAAGAGGTATCCGGATCGTTGCAAAACTCAATTTACATTAGTATAAAATCTAGTGACGTTATTTTCAAAGAAATCACGTTACAAAACATATCAATTATATTAAAACAACGTCGATATAGTTCATTCAAATATATCTCGTTTGATTCAAACAAATTTCATACGTACGCACTGATAAGGTTAATGTTACTAAACCTCCTTCTCGGTGTACCATTAATCGAACCGAGAATTTCCAAATCGTCGCTCGCCTGAGCCGTAACACTCACTCAAGCGGTTCATCCGTCGATGTGAGATGAGTGTCACTCATCTCGTCGCCTTTGGCTTTGATCACAATTTTCAAGTTCTCGCCCGAAAGTTTCAGACAACAGAGTGTTGAAGTTTATCTGACCTCGGGGCAGAAAGGGCCACTTGGAAAACCGAGCAAACCGTTGGGTACGTTAACGCAGCATCAGTATCAATGAAACGACCGGGAGGCGATGAAACCGAAATGTAAATCGCGATCTGCGAAGCGGAAACGCAGGAAGTACCCCAACGATTCGATGAACGAAGAGCCATGCCGCGACTACTGGCTTTTATTTACCTCATGTCGTTTCAGTGCATACATTCGCCCTTCGTCGCTTGTTCACCTCCGTTACGTTCCATTGCATCTCTCGCTGCCCATTCAGAGGATTCCACCTGCCGCACAGACCGTATACTATCCACCGCATACATACGTTAAAGCTTTTGTTTGCATTTCTATTCAACACGTTCACGCCGCTTCGAACTTGACTCGAGTGTACTCATGATATTAAAATATACGTACAATTTTACCCCATTACGTACAACGTATGTCTATGCATGTATTCCGTTGAGTATTCAATATTTTACGCTCGAGAATAACACATGAGCTGCCTTCTTGTCACATCGTCGTTGCTGACATAACTACGCAACATTTGTGATGTAAGGTTTCGTTGTTACAGAGAGTTTTATTTATTTCTTTTACCTTGTCTATAAAATTGTACGGCCTTAACCTGCAGTGCTTGCAATTTCCTCTATTCACAAAAAAATTTTACGCAAATGGAATTTAAAAAATGATAACTTATTGATTGATGTCTCGAAAAGACAAGTGTTCCGTCAATAACTGTAAAATTCTGTGGCAAAACTACGCAATGCTACAAGGAGCAATTGCAATTGTTACAAGGAGTTTCATTTAACTTCTTTATCCTATTTTAAAAATGTATAGTTTTAAGCTGCAGTACTCGCTATTCCCTCAAGTACCGAACAAATAGATAATTGGAAATGGTACCTCGTCGATTGATGGCTCGAAATGACTAGTATTTTGCCAATGGAAAGTTGTAGTCTAATTGTAAAACACTGTGGGAAAATAATAGAAAAATTGGTTCTTTTGGGGCTTCCACTTGGAATGTGTTACGTGTCGACGAAAATGTTCGCCGTTTCGCAATAAGTGAGAAATTTTCTATGAAATTGACTTTTGAAATGTCGCGATAAACGATATCAGTTTTTCTTCCACTTTGGTTGCCCTAGAAATTCTGTATTACTTAAACACGGATTTTTCAGATTCGCCTATACCTTTTTCTTGGGTTAACTTAATTTTCAATTTTTTTCTTTCATTCGAAGAAGCACGACAAAACAATTAAAATCGTGTGGGGATCATAAGCATGTTTAACCATTTGTCGCCTTAAAAAATCGTCGAGAATCGAATAGTGATTAAGTTCTTTCACTCAGTGCTAATTATACTTAAAGGTAAATTCGAACAGGTACAGTTTGAAAATAATGATCCCTATTTCGAAAACAATTTTTATCAATAATGAAGTGGTATATTTCATAAAATTTGACTCACCTGTCCACTGAAATCATGCAAAGATTTAGGATGCTGGCGGTGCAGCTGAGAACGTCGAAGCTGACCCAGAGATCGCACATTATTGGCCCGAAGGACCAAGTCCCGAGTGTCTCGTACAGCAGCGCCATTGGCATTACAAGAAGTGCTACGCAAAGATCACTCACTGCCAGACTGACTAGCAGATAGTTGCAAGGTCGACGTAACTTCCTCACGAGACATACCGCAACGCAGACCAGTATGTTGCCGATCACTGTGCCTACCACGATGCTTCCCAATATCAACGCAATCAGAATTGCCTGTAACACAATGCAGAATATTATATTTTTTATTTCATTTTATTTTTTTCATCGAATGTGCTTATTGGGCAAAATTGAATGGGTTTATTTTTCCGGACGCGAATATGATTTTACAATTTTGCCCACTCTATTCCTTACTCCATTTTTAACAAGCTTTGTCGATGGATGTGCAAGCGGATATTACAAGACATTATATTTAGGAAGAAGTTAACAAATTAAGCCGGTTATAAATAATTTAAAAAAGAAAAGCCTTGCGAAAAGGTTGCTGATCACTGGGCCTACCACGCTTGCTTCCTAATATAAACCCAAGCAGAATGCTTGTCAACATAATGCAGAATATTGTATTTTTAACTGCATTCCATTTTTTTAAATCGAATGTGCTTATTGGGTAAAATTAATTGGGTTTATTTCTCAGTATTCCAATATGGTTTAATGATCTTTTCTACTTAATTTCTTATTCCATTTTCAGCTATTCTTTTCGAGGGTTCTGTAAGGCAATATTAAGAATATTATTTGAATAGCAGTTCAGTAAATTAAATCGGTTGTGAATAATTTGAAAAAGGAGAGTTATAGTTACATCGCGCCGCAATATACCTTGTAATACTTTTTTTTTTTTTGTAATACTCTTTTTTTACCTAATGGCTAGTAATCAATAACCTGACTACTACTACTTTTTTCAAGTACTTGATACTTCAAGTAGAAGCCAGAAGAAAAATATAACTGGAGGCCTTCTCATATGTCGTAAAGTAGCTGCATAATAAGGCATCCGGTTTCTCAAGCTAGCTCAACGTCCCTAACATTAATAGTTAACTTTGTCATATAACTCATCTACAAAATGTTATACGACTAACTTCTAACATGTGCAATCAAATTAGGTTTGGAGAGACAGACACTTCAATTAGCAATACTACGTTGTCTGTGCGTTTGAAAGCCTCTACTTTAGTTCTGAATGCAAAGGAATTTTAGGAATCAATTTTCTGATTCGAGTTCCACGTTAAGAGCGATATTCAGATTACAATGAACAGATAATGATTTTTTGGATATCACTGCATTGTGACATTTCATTGCTCCAAATTACCGCATGATCTGAATTTGATGACCTCAATCTTTACATTCAAGTCTCGACTCAAAGTTGAAGATTGCACTCAAACTCAATCTTTAGATCAATCTTACGCTGAATAGATTTGATTTAACGTGAGATCGAATTCGATTCACATTTAAAGATATCATAATGGCCTCCGGACACAAGCGTAACAGTTCATTATTGTTTCGTACACCTTATACAAGATAAGATCTTGATGTATCTCTGAATTTTCCTTGATATATAGCATTAGCAAAGAGATATGTAATCACTATCTTAAAACCTGGATACGATCAATGTTGAAGCCCAATGTTGCGTTCAACTTCGACAACTATCATAACAAAATGGAACTTAGGATTGAAAGTCTATCCTTCAGACACAACCCTAACAGTTTCATATTTTTCCATATACTTTCAATGAGATCTTGAAAATGTATTGAACGAGTATCTTCTAATAGGTGGCATTATATTAGATTCAGTGAATGAAACTATCGCTCTCGAATCAGGAATGTCTTACTTTCGATGCCATTTAAAAGCAATCTCCGTTTTAGTTCTATTCGCAAAACAATCCCAGGGTTAAATTTTCTAATGCATTGCATCTTGAACCGGTTTGGGTACCTAATTTGTAATTAACCATATAGCATATGTCTCCATGACCCTAAAACCTGGATGCATAATTCCAATCTTAAATCTCAATCTTGAGATCAATCTTCCGTTCAATCTTAAGAGCTATCATAATTCTAATCTTAAGATGGAACTTAGGATTGATCGTCTATTCTATAGACACAACTCTAACAGTTGTTATTCTTCCATATACTTTCTGCGGGATTTTGATCTTGATTCAACGCAAAAAAAACAAAACACCTGACCTGGGTCGCTGTGTATGGCGAATGTTTGCCGGGGAAGTCCCGTGAAAAGTTATCGGGGTTTTGGTATGCGATCGTCGTTGTCAGATTCAGAAGCCAGGTGCTTTCCGTGCTTGCGTCCTTCCCCTCCATACGATCCTAACCGAAAGTCTGGAGCATCCCAAGCGCCCCTCGCCTTTCCAACTACGTCATCATCTCCACGTCCTTTTCGCCGCCAGCACGCCAATTTCCCGGACGTCGCCGCTTTCCTTGGCATCGATGTGGCGAGCCTTCGATCCTGTCTCCTTTTTTGACCTCGCTGAAGTGTAACCGCCGTATTTTTCTGTGGCTGTCCAGTTCCTCAAGTCTCAATTATCAACCAGGCCTTTTTTACCAATTCAACATCGTTTGGCTGTTCCCGGACATCTGTAAATCATATTTCATTTGGTTATATGGTGAATACAATGCGGCAAGTACGTTCGATGACCCCCGGGTTCGATGACGTATGATCCCCGGGATATTATTGTAACCCACAGTGCTCTCAAATAAAGTCGTTAATATAATGTTGAATAATAGGAATTACGACACCGTGAACGGGTACTACAGTTTATCGGATAGGATTTTATAAATCTATAGCTTTATTCGTGGACGCGGAATCCGAACGTTGATTCGCACTCAGCAACCTTGAGTGAGTGGGAAGATTTTGATAAGTACGCGAGAGCCATGGAACTCAAATAGAGAAACAATTTTCTCATCTACGAAATCAATAGTACCAACGGAACTGGTGATTGTGATAAAAATAGTTTTATACTCAGATTGTCCATTATAATGTACTTCAGGAAATTGAAAAAGGAAAAACGCTAGCCGGACATTACACCAACATAACATGCGATTAATCCACAAAACGTATTTTTCGATTCTTAAAAAAATTGGGAATGCGCTGGTAAACTTCCTCAATTTTACCAAATAAATGTTGATGTATATGAACTTTTTCAATACCGTTTGTTGTTGGTGTTGCGTTGATGACCTAGTTCCGTTTGTATATCAGAAGCGTTGCATGATATTTGGGGTTTAACTTTTTATGAAAAATTAACTTTCATGAAATAATTAAATACTGGTGGCTATATAATGACGTAATACAATGTCACTTTGTAGCAGACTTGAACAGAAATTTGCATTGTCCTCGACTTTCAGGAGCTTAAAAGTAAATACTGAAAATAGGTCAGCTCTAGCAAGTAGCTCGGGAATTTGAAAGTTTGAATCCCGACATAAATTACTCGAGTTGACGTAATTTATAGGACCATTTTATTCCTCTTGACGTAAGCTTTCATTTCGTATAAGTCTCTTAAATGCAAAGGCATTGGTTAAATGCATTTCTGCCATACATATCATCTTGGAGACTGGCTGGGAGTTTTCATTAGGATGGCCAATGAGTAGAACGGCCAACAGGTGTACCTTGGACTGAGTCCTTAAAAAGGTCGATCAAGATAGATGAAGGTCCTAGATGTTCTACATAGACCCTATATCTATAGATGTAGTCACATAACGAGGATATTTCGGAGGTAATTTAGATTCTCTGATTTAGGCGGGTGTATAATAAATGCTCATAATAAGTCTTCACACAAGCCATCGACGTAAGTATTAAAAAAAAATTGTCGTAAATGATCGTGAACCCAACAACCATGTAAAAAATAGATCAAGTGTTTTTTTGTCGCCAAAGTGCGAAAGGCAAAAAAGTAGAATAAAACAGAACGCTCGAGTGGACATAAAGAACGTTGCAGGACACCATTTGCTTTCACGGGTGCCACCTAGACGGAAACATCGATTGGTTTCAATGTACAGAGAACATAACATATTTTGCAGAACGTTTTAAGAGGGATATTTCCATCAGTCGCTCCATCTGCACGTGTTTATGGCAAGTATCCGTCTTACACTTTATTCGTAATTCGAAATGAATGATCCGAGAATGTATATTTATAAATGACATCCATTTGGATGTACTTTTCTTTATTAAAGAAAAGTACCGAATGATCATTGCAAGTATCATCAGAACTGATGAGTTTTTCATTACGATTGTCACTCATCTAAACCATTCATAACACTTATGATGTTAACTACTTCGAGTGAAGAACTTTGTCGAAACCTCTAGTATATGACACTGCGCGCCATCTGCCGGGGTGAAGTAGAAGTGTAGCTTGAAGGAATTGGCCTTCCCAAGAACCTTCTCGTGGGGGTAATGTGTACTGTATCATAAGTGACCTCGGAGCGAGCCATCTATTGAAGTGGAAGCGAAGCCTGAGGCAACTTATTTCGCCAAGGACCATCCAGCAGCGTTGATATACGATATTGTAATTTCAGTCACAGCAAGTCATCTAGTGGAGTCAAAGCGAAGCTTGGGGAACTTGCCTCTCCGAGAGTCATCTAGAAACATTGATGTGTACTGTTTCGCAAGTTACCTCCCTGCAAGCCATCTAGTGGACCATTAGATTGTAGTGAGGTTCCAGGAAACTGAACCTGAAGAATATACAATTACCGGATAATCATAGGTCTTATATTTTATATATTGAAGTCTCGTCTTCATTTTTATACTTTGTACGTGAATGTAAATAAGTAATATAATGTTGACTCCATCAGTTGACAAGAATCTAATTTGCAGGTTCTTGTTATATGATTTCGAAACAATCCAGCGACTTAGATAAAGTTGGTGCTATCTTTTCGAAACGCGATTCGGAGTTGTTTTTTTGACAACTCTTGTGTATGAAATTTTTTCTAGTGTGCAAAACTATTTTATTTCGTTTTTATATTAATAATTTCCCAACCAATGTATTGTTTTCAAAAAATTCGTATCATATTTGATATTTTTCAGTGTAATAATATGTTTCGACCTGTCTTCCGCCTTATATCTTCTTTTTCCATGACTCGGGACCGAACCATTCGACTTTTTTTTTCCCTCGAGACCATCTAATAAAACTTGGAATTTATATCGACGTTTCCACATTGCGAGCATAAGGTCCCTCGACTCGCCATGCGCTTTCCAACCGCCCGCTCTTTCTTTAACCGTAAGATCCGTTCTACTTGGTATCCTGCCTACACAGTTATTCAACTGAGAAAAGTGTAGCGAAGAATCTGTTCGTGTTTCGACCTCGAATAGCACAAAACACATTTCTTCCTGACACACAATATTCCGGACTGCGCCACACCAACCGGAAAACATAGCATGCATGTTGAAGCGACGATAAAAAAACAACCGCAAAGAAATAAATCAATTTGCGACCTCCACAACTCATATTGATATGGTTTTATCACTTTTAGACTTGTACAATTTCCGCGTCATCTTTACTTTACCGTATTTTCGTGTCTACACAAATTTCGATTAACTTTCTGTTTATTGACTTGATTTTTATCTGTCATCTAGTTTTTGTTCACATTACTCATTTTGCTCATAAAGAAAATAAATAACTTTTTTGTTTTTTTTTTAAATATTCAATTCCATGTGTGTGTTTTGAAATTTTCTTGTGTACTCAACAAATGTTTCGCTGCCTTTCTATACTTACGCGAATTCAAAAATTCTTCTTCTGCGATGGGCGGTACGATTTTTGACTCCAGGCGATAAATGACTGATTGGTGCGGCAGAATATTTCGAAAGCAATTTGTTTCTTCTATATCGTCTTTTTCGGTTCGAAGCGATTTTTGAACTTTGTTGAAAGGACGAAAGTTTTAAAGAACTCGGTGCTTTTCACTCTAGGCTGGAATTAATAATATTCCTTCGGGTTTTCAAGTGAATCTCAAAGATCGGATGACCTAACCGCACGGTCTTGGTGGTCGGAGATAAAAAATTACGTGAGCTTGCACCAATTTACTCGACGACTCATCAGACGATGTTGAAAAATGCAATTTCCAGAATTTCATTATGATTCGTGGTTCGTTTATCCGGATCACTTTTCAGTCTCTCGCGATCACATTACCCACTGAATCGACGCTCGAAGGACTCTCTTTTCCAGCTTGATGCCCGCTTGTTTGAGTTTGAATGTACAAACTGACGAGGATATTCCTCTGGCTTTTCGCATGCAGCTAGTTTTCTCACTCTCGTCAACCTTATAACGTGCTATACGTTCATCTGTTGTAACGAAAAGTACCGGGCGTTGAGACTGCTGCAATCATCCTTGAGTTTCGCGATTAAATTTTTCCTCTTCTTCCTTCTTCAACTTCTCGACCTCTGGAAGTAAACGGAAAAAACTTTGTTAAACGGGCATTACTTTAATCTCAACAATCACTATTTCAATTAATTTCTTATTTTTCTCCCGTATTTATAGCATAATATAACCGTTATTATTGTTGACACAAATAATGTTTCCTCTTTTTGAACAAATTTTCTGGAAAATTCTTGAATAAATCTTGGAAAAAACAAGTATTGCATCCGCAAAAAATATTAGAATTCATAATGCTCATTGAAAGATAGAATGTAAAGGAAATATAAGAACTGGAATATTTATTAAAAAAATGTATACCGACTGTGAGCTGAAGAAGGATTACAATAGTGAATGTAGTTAGTTTATGCAATCAACATCGGGCGGCTGAATATAGACGAAAGAAGCTTTGGAAATAAATTTTGTACTATTCTCATCCGCTTGAATGGTTATTCTTTTGCTAAACTTGGTCGAGGATTTAAACGTATTCTATACTAGAACCTTTGACAGACCAGAATTAATATACGACTCAAAGAACGAAATATGTATGCATGAATGCGGAGTTCTGACGGTATTCATTCCAAGAGCAGGAGAAAAACATCGATAAATATCTTTGCCGTGAGTTCTAGGTCAAGTTCCAAGTCCAGCCCTATTCATGGCACATTTGTCAGAAAATAAAACGGCGTTTAAAGTGTTGGGTGTTGGCAAATTAGGGGAACGGCTCAAATGCAAAACCAGAATAACAATTATGAAATGGAAAATCGTGGTAACGATTTCTGTATTTTTTCTCTTTTTCTTCTAACATTCTTGTTTTCCGAGAGTGGACAATTTCTGTGGGTCGCGATCTTGCAGGAGAAACAGAAGTCTAGGTTTCTTGGCACTGGTGATGTTACTGCCTTGTGCTCGAGCGTGATAATCTCACCCGCTCACGGATCGATTCCTTTACAGCGGTTGGCGTCTCACCGTGGGGGTGCCCAGTTTGCTTGAGATCGTTATATGGACCACCCTCCAAGCGTTCTTGCCGCGAATTATTCACTTGTGCCGTCGGGCGAGCTCGTCACATCCGTTAAGTAATCGCCTGTGTGCAAAATAGGGTGCCTGCTTTGCCAATAATAGACTTAGATTATATGGTGTAGATTGTAAACGCTTTCGTGAGAAGGGTTATGACGTAAACTTGTGGGCAATGACAAGGTTAACTAGATATTGTCAATGTTATGAAGCAATGTATAAATTTCAATGACCAGACCAGACCAGACCAGACCAGACCAGACCAAACCAGACCAGATCAGACCGGACCAGATGTTAAGAAGTGACATTTAAGATCAAATTGATTCCGAAATTTGCTGTCAGGTTAAACTTTAGCCTGACTTTCTTCTCTCAAACCTCTTCAAATTATAGCAGATTTAATTTATTTCAATAGTTGAACAGATTTTAATTGCCAGTGTGAAACTAGGCTTTACCTAGTCGTAAAGTTATGCGAAGTACATCCAGACAGCCCGAGGTAGATGTCACAGGTTTCGAAGTTTTTCCCCAAATGTTTCTCTACTGAGAAAAACTCGTCGACCAGTTGATTTAATTTTTGTTTCGAAATTTTTTTTTTTTTTTTTGAGGCCGTAATAAGGATATTCAGTTTACATTGGATAGCATATAATGCAAGACAACTTTCAAGGGTTAGAAACTTTAAATTTTCTGTATCATCAATTTTTATAGAGGAACTAAACACTTCATCTGTTTAGCAATTGTTGTGAACTATGCATCTGATGGGTCATCTATTCGACGTAAGAAAGTTTCTGAAGTGAGTAATCTCGTACAACCTGCTGAATACCCCTTTTCACACCGTTCGGATTTAATACATACAACGTATAGTCGTGTACGGGATCTTGTCATCTTTGCAGCATAATACTTCCCATCGCAGTATCCATGCATATTCAGTGAAAACTCTGTCCTATTACATGTAACGCGTGTCCTCTTAGAATGTTTGCAATACGAGTGTAAATACTATGAATAGCTTACCGTCCGGCTTCTGAGTTTCCAGAACGATGTTACCCGGGAGTTTGAAATGTTGGGGAAAACGTTATTCGCGATTCTCAGAATATTCTATGGCATGTTTGTATGCATACATCGACAACGAAGTTTTAGAAGTTTTTTTATAGAATAAAAGTCAAATGCGATAACAGAGAATGTAAAACCAACTATAAAACGAGACAAACTTAATGAGTTCATCCATTGAAAGCATTGTGCACGAAAATTGACATTGACCGCAAAATAAATCAAACCCGACACTTGGAACTTATTTTCCTACTAATTCGACGACTGAATATCCTTTCGTCAATCAAAATTTACCTCATCGTAAAAAACCGACAAGATGCCTTGCAAAAATAAAAGTAAATACTTAGTGAAATGGAGAAAAGTCTCCTTGAAGTATTCCAAGCGCAAATGAAGTTGTTAGTACAAATATCACATTAAATTTTTTGACAGCCGACTAAGCTTTTAAATGCAAGTGGAGAAGGTTGTTTATTGTTCGAATGAATGAATGTGGAAATATATACAGTTTCCAGTACATTGATATAAAAATAAATCAACCCCGACACTTCCAACTTATTATTCTACTAATTGGACGACTTTGTATCCTCTTGATAATCAAAATAAGCAAAATCGTGAAAGTCCGATACAAGCAGCCCTCTAAAAGCACCCTCCTGAAAATTAAGTGAAACGAAGGGAAGCCTATAAAGTATTTCAAGTGCAGTAAAATCGTTAGCACTAATATGACCGCACATTTTGCTTATGAACTGACCGAACTTTTTAATGCTAGTGGAGGAGGTTCGATTCTCGTTCAAATGGATATGGAAATATATCGAGTATTCACTTATATTGCATTTTGATTTACGTTCGGGTGAACAAATTTAAAAAAGTAATGAAGCGTCAATGCGTCTATACACTACCTCTATTCAGACGTATGCAAATAGCTGATGAAATTGGTGACGGCAGAGAAATGTTCAGGCTGTATTTAACAGTCAGTAATGAGTTGCATACGTACGCAAACGTCAAGGAGTGCATCATATGCACTGATGCACATTCGTATCTTGATGTTCATCGGGCTTTCAACGTTCTGCAGCAGCAAATGGAGCCCACGTATACTTATTTGTCATAGAATGGGCAGAGATTAGTTCTGCTTGTTGAATCGAAGTAATTCAACAGGGAAGAAACTTTGTCCAAGTCTCATCTTGGCATTTGGAAAATGATCAACCAAGTCGATGTACTTTATTCCTCAGAAAGAGACAAAACTTTCAGCGATGTTTGACTCTTATTTTGATTAAAGTGTTATTTACTTTCTTTTCTTAAGACTTAATGTGGTTCGCTTCTTCTTAACGTGTGATACTGATTTCTTCTTACAGAATTTTTGGCAAGCAAATCTGTTACACCGGCTCTATTTTTAAGATTCAAGCAAGCATTCCACCGAGTTTCTTTACAGAGGACATGATTATTCTTTTTTAGATGTTGGTAAAGCCTGTTTACCTTCAAACGACGTCATCTCGAACAGATTCTTGGGCGACCGACAGTCTTTTGTAAATTCGCAAACGTCAAGGATTGTATGAAATGCACTGATGCACATTCGTGTCTAGATGTTCGTCGGACTTTCGACGTTCTGCACCAACAAATGGAGTCCACGTGTACATATTTGTCGTAGAATGTGCAGAGTTTAGGTTTGCTCGCTGAATCGAAGAACTTTAATAGGGAGAAAACTTTGCCCAAGTCTCATCTTGTCATTTGGAAACTCATCAACCAACCCGATGTACTTTATTCTTCAGTAGGAGGTAAAACCTTCAGTGATGTTTTTTTCTTATTTCGATAAACGTATTATCAATCTCCATTTTCTTGAAACTCGCTGCGGTTCACCTCCTATTAAGGTAAAATACCGGTTTTCCTTCACAGAATTTTTTAAAATACCTTCAAAAAAATTCTTAGGATATTTTGGCAAGAAAATCTGTAACATAAGTTGTAGCTTTAAAATTCAAGCAAGCAATTTACCGACTTTCTTCACAGAGGGCGTGGTTTGTTTTCTGAACGTTGGTAGAGCCTGTTTGGCTTCAAACGATGCCATTTGGATCAGTGTATTGGGCGGCCAAAAGTCTTTTGTAAATTCCCAACTATCAAGAATTGTATGTTATGCACTGATGCACATTCGTGTCTAGATGTTCATCGGGCTTCCAACGTTATGTAGCAGTAAATAGAGCCCATGTGTACATACTTATTACGGAATATACCTAGTTTAATTTTGCTCACTGATTCGAAGAGTTTTAACAAGAAAGAAACTTTGCCCAAGTTTCATTTTGTCACTTGAAAAATCATCGACTCGGTGGATATCTCTCGATTTAATGGTATTGTTATTTATTCCTATTGATTCGGAACTCACTGCGGCTTGCTTTTCGTCAAGGTAAAATACCGATGAGTCCTTCCAGAATTTTTTTTCCATTCCCTGAAAAAAATGCTTCTAGATTTCTTCACAGAGGGCGTGGTTTTTTCTGGATGTTGGCAAACCCTGCTTCGCTTCAAAAAAGGTCTTTTGAAGAGGTTATTGTGAAACGGAAGTCTTTCGTAAATTCTTTGGCTACGAGACCTTGTCCTTAAAGCATCGACATTAAAGGGTCAACTGAGGGCGTAACCTTTTCTGATCTTACATTCTTCGGTTGCCAGCAATTCAATGCGTCTTCAAACTTCAAAGCAGAATTTATTTTTGCCAGGAGATCGATAGATGTGGACCCATCATTCTCACATTGGTTTTGAAAAATCAGCAGTAACGATGAAGTTTGGCAGTCTAACTTACAAGACTTGATTGGAAAGTTTGATGCATCGACAAAGTATGCTTCATACTAGTTGGACTGGATTGGGTATTCAAAGATGCACTTGAATGACCCTGAAGTGATGGCACAGTGAAAGCCCTTCTGTATTTATTGCCATCCATTTATTCTTCTCCATTCGCCCCTTCACTGATACATCTTGCAAATCGGAATTTTAAGGCTCCATTTACCCTCCTTGGTTATCAAACGCTTTTTATATGCGGATGACGACACGGTTTCACCCTCCAGCTTATCCGCGTCAGTAGTACTTGGAAAATCGGGCAGTTAATCAAATTTTTCTGTTCATTCTCTGTTTTGGAGTCATATTCATGTGTTTTATTACATCGCACATTTGAATCGACAGTGGGTGGACGTGCGGTCGGTGTGTGGCTTCAGCGGTCCCCAGAGTTAAGCAGCATTATTTGCGGCCATAACTTGGTTGGGTGACCGTTTAGCCGGACACCGGTTGGCGCGCCAACTGCTCTGCGGGAGGCAGTTTTTCTGAGTTTCCAATGTATCATCATACAGTAAAAACTCAGTAAAAATAAAGCCGTCTGTATCGGCCAGGTTTTTCGCAGTTTCCCTGTGCCTTTGTGCACATGCGATACAGTAGTGCATTAGAATGAGTGGCTGCGGGCAACAATCTAGGGGGGTCTCAATGAAGGAACTGAGAAAGAGGGGGAATTTATTAAATGATGAGGAAAAAGGGGAGAGCGTCAAAAACGTAGAAGCCTGAAGAAGGCATACGGAACGAAGCCAATAAATAATACACCGCACATTTGTACTAAGGCAATTATGGCTACTATACGTATATCCCTTTGAGGGAGCTAAATCACTCAAGAAAAATCGTAACAGAACAAATTCTGTAGTCGACTGCCTTTTCCAAAAAGTTGTACATTTAAACTTCATTCTGTAATGTTTTAAAGATATATAGTGCAACACAATAGTGGAAGGTAATAAGTAAAATTTTTGACATGTCACAGCTTTGAGAGCAAGCTGACAAATGATTTGTAGTGTTTGTTGTTGTATTTTATCTATGAGAGAGTGCATTAGAGTATGAGTATAGAAATTTCCCTTTTATGCTTTTATGACAAAGCATTGATCTTAAATGTGTAAATTCATCTTTCTTCATTGAAAGAATCACTTATTAATTGGTACAGTAAATTTAATTTCCAATGCATCCGGGTTGGATGCACTCACACTAGAATGCAGTTTTCGATAGGAAAAATAAGACAATGCACGCTAAAATCTATGTACTAGTTGGACCTGAAAGCTAGTACAAGTTAAAGATTTCGCTTTTGACCTAACACCATTTTGGTGGACTGCATGTCTCTAAAAAGTTAGAGAATGATGAGAGTTAATATGCAGGTTCAGTGATGTTCAAATATAAATTTTTTTTAAGAAGGGTATCTGGAAAAAAAACGTTCTTATGACTTTTGTTATGACATATGGCAGTAACTAGGACTGCCATGCATATTGTATTCTGTAGGAAAAGTCTATTGGGAAAGATTTATATGAATTTAGGTTTAGATCTGGTATGATTTAGATATAGCTAGAATAGCTTAAACGTCGAATGGCATTACATGATGCGTATGCCTATCCATAATCATCGTTGACGTGATTAAATACATACCCGATTAGATTCGCAACCGATGATGATTCCATCAACAGGAATTTGTAATAGGATCATTCAATTATTTGTAATGTAATAGGATTGCGCCAACGTTGCAATAGGCTTAATACTTAATCTCCAAATTCAGATGTTCAGTGCCATGATCACCATCACGATGATAAATTATAACGTACGCTACTTTGAAGTGAATCACGTGACCATAAAAGGGCGTTGCCTAAGCAAAAAGAACTTTCGGTAATGGCCAAGTTTATGATGATGAAAAAAATGGCAAGGTTGATTATGATGTTTTAGTGACAATTCAGTCTCGAATAAACGAATAAACTCGCGCTCCAAAAAGACTCATAAAGAGATTTAAAATAATCTGAGGCTAGGCAGAGGGTTTTAAAGACACTGGAAATGATCTATGTCGGTAAAAAAAATCTCACAGAGGCTCTAAGAATAATCTGAAGCTGGGAGAAGGTTACGAAAGGGGCGAGGATTTCTTGGTTGAGGCCTCTAAAAAGTCTCATAAAATCACGTAGAATAATCTGGACCTGGGACAAGGTTTCTAAGAATATTTGGAATAATCTAAGAATGGGAGAAGATTCCTCAAGCGACTAGGAATACTGTAGGTTTCTGAGAAGTTCTATAAAGTGACTTAGAATAATCTGGACGACCGAGAAGGTTCCTGTCGAGACGTGGAATAATCTAGGCACGTTACGAGACTCCTAAAGAGACAGTCAATGACCAGCCTCTGTAAAAAAAAAAAATTCTAACGGTACGATGAATGATCTGGACAAAATATTCCCAAAGACGTTTTTGATTTGGAATCCTTACTCGGCCTGAAAACTTTACGACCCTTCACAAACAATATGAGTATATACCGGAATATATATTTTTCATCAACCGTGCAGTAAAAATGTTATTAGCATATCGCGCAATTAATGTTTACGATGAGAGTAGCTTTAGGTAACAGTTATTTTATTTTCATTCACTGCACTCTTACCTATTGAACGATCAAGCACTCTGACGTGAAATATATGGTTGCATGTGCATGTACCGAGGTTGCACATAGTACATGATAGCCGCAGACCTCGGTTATAGAGCTTTCGAGAAATTCGACCTCAGCCGACCTCTCGTCGACCAACCTCGTCACTTCATCCCTCTTGCGACTCCTCGACCCGCGGACTCTCCTCTATCGATTGAACAATAACTCCTCTATTCAGTAGGCACCGAGTGTTATCGTAACGAGCAAATAATCAGGCGATCATTCCGCGATAAGCCACCGCAGCGAGAGAACAGCCATTCGACGGCCATGTATACGTCCACGTAAAATGCACTGTACACGTTAAAACGCATGTGTGTCGATATTTTGATGCATTCACTCACCAACTCTATCGACGAAGCTGTACCGGATAAATTGACACTTAATTACAAATCTCGGTGATTTATTACTCGGCATGGAGAACGCGACTTTGCCAGCAAATATTTCGCTAAAATAGTAAAAGCATTGGGTTATTTGCTGGCTTAGAAAAACAAATTATTACCCCAGTGAAAAGATTCGCTGAGATACGATTTTTTTAGTTAGCGACTCCCTATTTTAGCAAAAGACTTACTGACCTGAAAAAATCGTTTTCTTTGTGTGTTTCTGCACAAGACTCTACCAGTTCTAGTCCTGAATCGGATAACCATTTTAAATAAACCATTTATTTCAAAATGTTTCAGTCAATCCCTGAAGATTTGTTTTGTTGAATGAAATTGCAATAACGGTAAGCTAAAAAATATTTAATCTTTTTGACAAGATATTGTGTTAAATCTCTCAAACTACCTCATGAAAACGTCGGACGAACCCATATTTATTATATATTGTTAACTCTACTACTAAATTCTTCGTTGAACCAAAAGGTATACTCATCTATCTTAATGCTCGTCTCCTAATTGCGGGAACTAGTCTGAGAAAATTAGAACGTTTTAATGAGCCCGGTGGTAAAATTAACGCCCACGAATTTCCGGGTCACATGTGGAAGCGACGTATATAATGCTGCACTGGCTACAGTAGCTTGCGAGGTGACCTGCCAGACCCGAGAGGTTAGATTCAGCCAAGCTGACAACCAAACGGCGCACCACATGAAACTAAAAGCCGAAGCGGATCCTCCTGCTATCTCGGAACCGGGCGGGTTATATGTCTTCAGTCACATTGGAGGGTTTTACGGACATATGCGACGAGGGCTCACTGAATGAGAGAAGGATGAAGTGCAGACGGAGTAAGAAGAGAAACGACCAGCAGGGAATTGATGGCAGCTCGGTGAACGGGCTGTTCTCCGGAGACATCGCTGGAAAAACTGATCTTGATTTTTACTACATTTTTAGTCGGAATAATGATTTCCAGAAAAATTACTACGTACATGAACGATTTCTACATGTAACAGCCCAACCGTCCAGTTCCCGACTACTAACCAGTTTTCAGTAGCTGATATTAGGCGAAAAAGTATATAAGTGTATCCTAACATAAGGGATGATGATAATGTATGTATGTTATAATACGACTGACCTTGGAAATAAGAGATCCTTTATTTTGGGCTTGTGAAGTTTTTATTCTTCGTCGAGATCGTCTTGAAGTGATCTTTATGAGTTCTAAAAAAATCAGTACGTAAATAGGGGAATGCTGCATAGAAAATATGAACTGTACTGTTCTCGACAAAAACAAAAGTGAACATGATCAATGATGATAAGGTGGCTAACACGATAAATGATGATAATGAGGTTGTATGCTATGATCTGAGAAACTTTTGGTGATAAGCGATCCTTAACTGATGCCTGTATAACGCTCGTCATTCTGGTTGGGATCATTTTGAAATAATATTAATTTTAGTTTGACTAAATGGATGAAATAGTGACGAAAACTACTTTGACATTCAGTCACAAAAAAAAAGTTCCCCATTTAAAATTTGTCCGGATGTTTAATTTTAAAAAGGTCAAATAGAACTTGTTTTAGCAAAAATCAAGTGAGATTCGTTTTAGGAGGATACTGCGGCAGTTTATGTAGAGTGAACGTTGAGAGCGGAAGCTAGAGAATAAAGAGAGGGAGAGGGCTTATACGAAGTCTAGGAGTAGCACGGAAAATTACGTTCGTCGCAGTGACTGAAATTGAGTGGTAATTGGGTGCCGTGCAGGTATTTCTCACGAGTTGCACCGTGTCGTAGACTCTTGTATCAGTCGAGTGTACAGACTCTATCGCTTTTCGAGCTTTCTCGTTTTGTGTCTCGAATCTTTTTACGGTTAACGAGAAAAGCGTTTCCAACAAATAGGATACAGCAAATATCCTGCACTGTAGCTATATACATGAACGGTCCGAGATCACGGACCATTTTTACCGGAGTCTTTTATTGAATTTTGGGAGCGTATTTTCATGAACCATCGTTTGCGCCATTTGAAGTCAGGCATGAAAGGAGGAATTTAATTGCCTGAAGTTCGCATGGGATGAGAGTTCGCGTCCTCTAAAAGTGACCATAAAAGATAATTGATTAATTTACAGTTCAAAATGGAAGAACAGATCGGAATGTCTCAACTTTTCCGCAGAAGAATAAATTGAGAAACCTGAAGTTTTGCATGGAAGGAGCAATCAAGTAGCTTGACGTTAGGCATGGAAGGAGCAGTTGATTCGCTTGAAGTTAGGCATGAAAGTAGTAATCGAGTGTGCTGAAGTTGAACATGGAAAGTGGAAGATAATTTAGTCGAGATATCCATAACGAAGAATTCATGCAATCTGAAATAAGGTATGAGAAGAGGAATCGATTCATCAGCAAATGACCCTGAAAAACAAAAATGCATTGTGAACTCATGCATGAAAAGAGTGATCGAATCGTTGGCAGATGATGATGACGGAAGAAAATTGAGGTGCGTGATCATAGCTGTGCTCGCAATGATTTGGTTGGTTAAAATTAGCTGCAGAAGTAAGATCAAATGTGTCGTAACAACTTGGATATAAGGGGACTTCGAGGAGCTTGAAGTTAATCATCAAAACAGATTTGTGTCCTTTTAAGTAGTTCACAAAGTTTTGAAGTTAGCTATCATTGAGAATCGAGCGATGTGAAGTTCGATATAAAATAAGTTACCTCCAACGGGAAAACAAAGAAATGACTTTCTGAAAAATGTTCCCAGATTGTGGATTATTTTGACTCAAGCTTGGAAAAAAAATGCTGCAGATTATTCTGTCTATTCTTAGTGAAGGTTTTAATCTTATCGGTAATTTCCATCGCTGGAAAATATCGGAGGTATGCCATCGATTAAACACGAACTCAAGGTCTGATATCATTATGTCACGAATGATCAATCACTCGAATCATTTGCTAAGAAGTACTAGTTCGAAAACCTTGATTTTCGACAAATTTTTTCAAAATAATTAACTATTCCATATTTATATTATGCTTTAATGTAAAATGCGTTATTCAGCTCTTATTGCCACGCGGTTACCTCGGTATTTGCACAGCTGAGTTCTTGCTGCTCTGGAATGAGTTCGTTTTCACTTAGTATCCGTTTAATACATGGTACGCATGTACATGATCTGCTTAGAGGCATTATAATCCTCCGGGAATTCGAACAATTGGATGCACATACCGCTTACCATACCTACACAAATTCCATCAGAGTAGGACTCACTGTAGTTACGTATAACAATGGATGATAATTAACCGTGTCAAGAATTAATCGAACACTGAATGCCCCAAGTGATACGTAGTTTCTGCATGCACATGCAAATGAATACCAGTGACCATTATATACATAAAAAAATAAAATAAAAACGGTATGAATAGAAATAAACGTATGTACTATGTATATTTATTAGGGTGTGCTAAAAAATATCTTCGCTCTAAACATCGTAGAATGTGTCCTCATAAAGATCCTCTCAAAAGCGGAGCTCATAATTCCAATTCTAAAAGGTCCATCATCGTATTTAAAGTGTTTCCGTTTAAATAACACAGAAAAGTGATTCTTTTACCTTCTTTATCTTGGGAAACCAAGAAGAATTTTTTCTTTGTAAAACCAATGACTACATTTTATGAATCATTAAATTCACAACAAGTAATCTCATTGAGTCGAATTTCTATCTTCAATTTATGATTTTTTAAAGAGCCTTGAAATTTGTTATTTTGTAGAATTTCCGATTTTTGCATTTCTTAGCTAAGCTATTGGACTCAGGACAAAAAGTTTAACGGAAATTTTTGTATTCCGTCTGACGCACTATAAAAAAATTATTGGCGAGTTTTTCGTATCGTTGATATTCACAAAGTTACAGACCAACAAAGACGTGATTTTTGTATGCTTAACTTTTATTAAGTAATGTACTGATGTCAGTACAGAAAAGACAATAGAAATTTATTAGAATATTGAATTTTCTGGAAAATTGCCCGGGTGAAATTTTATGTATCGCTAACCGTTATAAGTTACAGACACATTAAATTTTATTTTTATGGTTTTTTACGTATATCCGATGAAAAATTGGCGCTAGCACGGAATTTTATAACTCTATTGTTCGTTCAATTCTTTATAAAATTATCCCAGTCAACCTTTCTTCATTTTCGCTAACTAAATATATCAGTTATATAACACTGTGATGTCTAAAAATTAATTTTTTGAAGAACATTATTTATTGGTTCCTGTTGCATATACCTAAAGAACGATCAAAATAAGATTTAAAGAGTCTGTAACTTATAACCGTTAGCAATACATAACATTTTACTGGGACAATTTTTTAGAAAATTCAATGTCCTATTAAATTTCTATTGACTTTTTTGTACTAACATCAGTAGTTCACTTAATAAAAGTTAAGAAGACAAAAACCACGTCTTTGGTGGTATGTAACTTTGTGAATATCAATGATATGGAAAACTAGCCGAAAACTTTTTTGGCGTGCGGCAGATGGAGTACAAAATTGTCTGATAACTTTTTGTTCTAACTTCAACAGTTTAGCTAAGAAATGCACCAAACGGGAAATTTACAAAATAAAAAATTTCATGGCTCTGTAAAAAATCAAATATTGAAGATGGAAATTCGACTCAAGATGATTTTTTTTTTCTGCAGAATGTAAACAAATTACTTTTCTGTGTTATTTAAACGGAAAATCTTTAAGCGCGATGATGGACCTCTTAGAATTTTAATTATGAGTTCTTTTCACAGGTCTTTATTAGGACATATTCTGCGATATTTCGGGTGGAGAGGAGAAAAAAATATCGATATTTTTGGCACACCCTAATATTTATTGATATATATATATATATATATAACGTTGTAACTACAAGTATAATTGTACATGTACTAAGCTGGATGTACACGTTTTCTTTAGTGCTTTTTTTTCACCAGCGAAGCGTTTGAATCGAATGAAATTTTTTTACTCCGCTGGCACCTATTTTTTGGTTGTTTAACTTTCAATTTGAAAAAACATTATGAGGTGTGATTTCTGTTTCAGGATCCAAAATGTTAATTGATTTAAAAGTCATAATGTGAACGGCTCAAAATATTCAAACTTGCCTATCTTAGAAATATTATTGTGAACACGCAAAGAAATCGATGCAAAATAAAATTGAAATTTGCGGAAAACGTAACCATCCCTTTTTTCAATTCTTCACTTCCGCATTGGTCTGAAAATTGTCGGATTATTTTTCCGTGACTTATTTTATATTTTACTGTGTTATGAGCGTCGATACTCCACAAAAACAATGAACTTTTTCTTTTAATTTCCTTTGCAAATAAAAAAGGTTTCAAATGAAAGTTAATAAGAATGTTTTTTTGTAAAGACGCGCAAAAATGTGAAAAATATGGAATGGGTCACGGAAAGAGATTCGTAAATTATTGGACCATTGCAGAAACCGAAAAGTGGAATAATTAATTTAAGAAATTCGAAAAAAGAAAGCGGATCCGCATTTTTATTTTTTATCCACTTTTTTGCGCTTTTACAATGATATTTAAAAAATAATTACGTTACAATTTCTCGATCTATAAAATAAAAAAACAAATAAAATAAACTGAACATTTTGTATTCAGGAAATTTTTTTTACTTTTATTGTTTTTTCGAATTTTAATTTAAACAAAAACAAATATTATTGGCGCCAATGGAGTAAAGAAACTGACCCTTAATTTTGGAGGGGGGTACATCCTCAATATTTTTGTAAGCAGAATATCAGATTTTCAGTCAGAATAAATAAAAATGTGAAAAAAAAGTGTGCAATCGGTTATTTTATTGCTTATGGAAAATATTTTAATATCCAATGTGTGCCCTTAACTGACACATCTAAAACATTGAACGTGTCGTGTTATCGACAGATCAGGGATTTCTACGAAAAACCATGAGTTTATCGTTATTCGTGTATAACGAATCCATTTACTTGTTACACAAGCAGAAATGCACGCTCAGTAGCAATGCTATATATGGTAGCAAATTATCAACACCAGTAATGGTAGCGAGAATTGTTGCTGCACGGAGAATATTACGGTGCACGCGATCCTATCGATTCTCTGACGAAATGGTTAGACAGGTTTCAATATCGGCGTTTGAGGTATCGTGAAATCGCTGACATCATGTGGTATGTCTCCGCTGACACGTTGGCTACGTATACAAATTTTTCACTTTTTCATAAGAAAAGCTTTGTTTTCATGGAAATAAAAAAAAAATCAAATTTTTTTTTTCAGAATACTCAGAATCGTTTAAAACACCGAGAAAAGTGGTTTATCAAAAGTACCAGTACCGGCGTGCGCGCGTGCGCGCGTGCGTGCGTGCGCGCGTGCGTGCGTGCGCGCGTGCGTGCGTGCGCGCGTGCGTGCGTGCGCGCGTGCGTGCGTGCTTGAGGCTCCGAAATTTCAATCACTTGTAACTCAAGAACATTTCAGCCGATTGATTGATCTGAAATTTAGCACTGAAGTAAAGCAGCAGTTCGTCTTTGATTGTTGCAATTGTTTACGATCTGTATGTAGCAATTTTTATCTTACGGCTTTTTGAAATTTTATAAGCAGAAATACGTGCGTGCTCTCACATGCGTAAAATCGATGATATTTTCCTAAATGATTTTTGACACGTGCGGATACTCTGAATGTTGCTTGGTATTAAATTTTACCGGAATCGGAAAATTGGGTCGGATTTTATAGAGTTTTGAAATTTCTGAACAAATCACGTTTCAGCCTAAGCTTTGGCAAAGCATGAGACAATGAACTAAAGTTTCACACATGAAATCGGTACGATCCAGCGATAATTAGTACATAATCGTCATGATATGTAATATGGTTAGAATTTGTCAGAATCTTCCTGGACGGAAATTGTGGTACATATTTTGAGGCCATTTTATTCGTTTCGGGGAGATCTATTAAAAGAAGAAGGAAAGTTCTAAATCGGTTGTTCCGACAAAAAAAAATCGACAGTTCAATATTTAAAAATTTTCCCGACTCCGACTTTGACAAATTTCGAAGATGACATTTTTATGGATCGTACACAATTTTGAGAGCCTATCATTTATTGTCATTTATTGGGTGCACAAATAAAAAGCTTCAAGTGACGACATCGAATAACCATTTCTTTTCATAAAAGTTTTGAAATGATTACTCATGAAAATTTAGGAGCTATCAACATCAGATTCGTATGTTAATAACCAGCTTAAAGAACGATATTTGCATTGTCTGATAACATATTTATATCGTTTCCAATCGATCGAAATTACTACAGAGTCTGATAATGACAAGTCGTAGAAATCAACAAACATTATCGTTCGCACTATTGTCGATTGTCAGGCTTTTATTCTATTAACAAACCGCATTAATTTTTAAGTATGTCGATGACAATGCTTTTCCACTAGCTTTAACTATCGATTTTAGCACTTGTACGAATGTCACGTAATTTTTATGTTAACCAAGTTTTATCGTAATACATTTTTATTCTTAATAATAAATGGTATTTTTATGTAAATTCGTCTCAATTTAATCTTCGAAATATTCTCTTGAAGCGTAATAAAATTCGTCATGGTATTTTTATAACATCGTTTCAAGATTGCACGCAAGTATTGATCGTTCGGTAATTTTTATTCATGACTCTCTAAAATTACGAAGGTAACCTCGACCTACGCGTTATTTCCGGATGCTGCTAAATACGAAGAAAGACTTTCTCTAGGAATTGTTCCTACACGTTTCAACGTCCGGAAATTGGTTAGCCTCGAAATTAATTAATGGTCAGTTTCGACAAGAATAATATCAAACGAAGCACGAAAACCACACGATTAGAGGTGATGTAGTATATCGAGAACCGTTCCTCTGTGTTTGTTCAGTTGTTCAAATCTCGACACATTCTGATAATGCTTTAAATACACAGGATAAATCAAAATCGTTTTCCAATGAAATTTCAAATTTAATATTCTGCTGTAGTCTCATACATTATAATGCGTCGAAATTTTTATTATTGGATGAAAAAACTTCCGATTGCGAAATAACGCACAGTAAAATTTAAGTCAACGTTGTTGTATTTATAGTATTTTCAAATTTACATTGAGAATTCTTCCCAACTAAAAAAAAATTGGCTGAATTTTACACAAAACTTTGAACAACAATTTTATAACTGTAAAATATAAATCTACAACAACAACAAAAATAGGAAGAATTCTCTTGAAGCTCGCTGATAAAAACGTGATTATTAAACATGTAATCTGTAATTCTTAACGTAAGATCTCATTGTTTTTACTTAGAAGATACTCAACGAATAAACCATCTCGATTTCATAGTGTTGATTGTTTCATAATTGCAGCCTGTTGTTCATAAAAGTATTTCAATTCCTGTGTAAACACTGAGCAAAATTATCAAATGATAAAAACTAGGAAATATCTACGCGGTCAATTCGTAGAGTATGTTTAAGAAAGAGAATCGGCTACCACTTATCAAAACTGGTAATGAATTGCGAATTATACTTGAAACAAACTGAATGATCTTTCTCGTCTCTCATTGTTTTTCAATGCATTGAATTTTAATTAGGGGTGTGCGAGTACTCAAAAACTCGGGTTCGGGTCGGGTTTGAGTTTTTCTCGATCGGGTTCGAGTCAGGTTCGAGTAACCCGAAAATTTCGAGAAAACCCCAGACTTTCGAGAATATCCGAACCTTTTGAGAAAACCCTAAGATCTCGGGAAAACCCGACAGTCTCGAGAAAATCCAAAAATCTCGAGTAAACCCTAAAACCTCGAGTAAGCGCGAACATCTTGAGACCCCTCAAAATTCAAACCGCTAGAATGTCTTCTTTGTGACTTACACTGTGAAATATGTTGAAAAACCAATATAAAGTATTGGATTTTCTCGCGAATACGAATATATTAGATTCAATATGCAAATAACAATTGATATACTAAAAAATTGTCGTAAAATTAATATACGGTATAATAAATACTTATACGTGATGAGTTTTCAATATAATAATTGTAATTTTACAACGTTTTCGTATATTAATTTAAATTTAATATGCCGTGTCCGCAAAAAAACTTTCTCGGGTTTTCTCGAGATTTTCGGGCTTTCTCGAAGTTTTCGGGTTACTCGAACCCCATCGAGAAAACTCAAACCCGACCCGAGTATCGAGGACCCGAAATTTCCGAAAACCCGCACACCCCTAATTTTAATTCGTCGATGACAAAAATTTAGTGCTATGCTGACGACAAGAGTCGTTACCAATTTAAAAAAAATCCATAATCATTCGCTGATTAAGGTATCCCAAAAATATTTCGATAGAGGAAAAGCTCATCCCTGATCTGGACATAAAATAATTCTCGATGATTTATTTTAGTCACTAACTGGTACATCGGTTGCCATTTCAAAGCAGCACCACTTTATATTATTTTCAGGTATATCTTGGATCAAACGAAGCGGGCTTACTAGATGTAGAAATAGAGCTGCAACAACACGACATGTGTAGGATGCTTACGTACGGTTTCTAGAAAAAAATAGTTAATCCAACATCGCCTAATCTCAAAAGTCGCCTCTTCAGTTTGGAAATGGAAATGAAAACGATATTTATGAAAATTTCTACTTATGAAAATTTGTGCATTTTCCGGAGTGTGGAATTTGAGATAACTAATCGAAGTTTAAAAAAAAATTCCATTCAAACTTGTTTCTGATTTTACGACTTAAAAAAAAATTACTGAATTCTGAAAAAAAAAGTTTTCTGAAGAACGAAAGAAAGAAAATTTTGTTAAGGTAGAAATACGAACCGACAAAATGAAAAGTTCATAAAAGGGGGATTCATTAAAGTCAGACAGACAGACATCAAAGTAATTGTTAGTTTTCATGCTCAGGCACCCACAAGAAAAATCTAACTTTCAGCCGGTTTTATTTTAGACTAAAAAAATTCATAATTCTTCAGTGATTAACATATTCCAATGATTTTTCCATGGAAATAATGCACATCCCTGATTCAGAAATGAAACAATTCTCCATGATATTCATCAACCGTTCCATCCGGTGCAATTGAAAGGCGATAACCCTTAATATTATTCTCAGGTATATCTTGAAACAAACGAAGCGAGATTACTAGATGTAGTGATAGAGCTACGAGAACACGAGAGGTGTACGGTCTCATAATTACTACATGTGCTAATCATCGAGTTTTCTCGTGCGCACCATCGCCTACCCCGTGACGCACATAGTCGGGATATGGCCACGTGAGGTGCCATTTCGACGAGGTATTAAGTAATCCTACCTTTATTCAATTCGTTATCGAGGTTACACGAGAGCGTAATTCTATTGTGGCGCAAATCCCCATGTTCCCGAAGGATGAAGAAAATTCAAGCTTGTCAGCAGCTTTTGTTATCGCGTTCTTTGTAGTGCATAGGAAATACGAATTAACACCATTCGATACCCGCATGGAATTAATTGTCATGGCGGCGTAAACTGGATCAAGCTTTGAATTGTAATCATCCAAATTGCTTCTTATGTCTGCAAGAACCACCAAATTTGATACGTTGCTAAAACTACAAATTTAAGTAATCTTGAAGTCAGTGGGATATCACATTAAAAGGGTGATAAGAAATTATGCCGTTATAGAAAATTTCGAGTCCGGTCTCGAAATTGTCTGATGCCTGTTGGAGAAATCAAATTTGGCTTTTACTACATTTTCAAAGACTGATCGGAATTCTTAGATTATGGGACTAGCATATATGTTTGGATATCTTGAGAAATTCAAGTACGAACAGACATAAAAAATGGAAACTATCGCCGCACGAGACAATTTTTTTTCGATATAACTTTTTTTTAAATGGAAATGAACGCTAACCTACTTTGATATGAGTTAAAAAAATTTGCAATGTGTCAAAGAATTTTTGAGATTCTTTCCAAATTTTTACATTACGGTTAACACAGTTTTTTAAAAGAGTGATAAGTCGAGTAAATATAAAAAATTCTGCCTTGCTTTTTGAGTTGAAATAACGACTTGAAAAAATCATTGACCAGATCGGAGCGATCAGACCCGGGATTGAGTGGACTGCCCCATACATAACCATACGTAAGCCGGTAGTTTGTTGTGGACATGCTTTCAGGGTTGTACATAGATCGACGCGCGACTCCATTATATCGCAGCCAATGTATTTAGCCGTGGCTGCGAAGCTATTAGACGACCGTAATTACAATTAAAATCGAGCCTGGTAATTAAAACCCGTTTAGAGCCCCGCGACCTCACAAACACACTTGAGACTCATCGGGCCGGGCATAAGCCGACGTGGGCGGAAAATGGCAGAATCGTGCTGGAAATTAGCAGCAGCCTAGTCAAACCTGGATTCCCAAAGGACTTATTATTTTTCGACCCTTACTATTCATGCCAGTGCTGTTCGTGGCACTCGTAGCGTTTCTATGTATCTACATATATATGTATATACATATATATATTTCTCTATATTGTGAAAGGATCTCGCAGCAGTATGTATGATGTTGAGATATTTCGTGTCAGAAGGATTCTTTCGGATTCAGTATTCTCTAGGTCCCCCATGGACAGGCTGAAATCATGGAGTGGCTAAGTCACAAAGTGGCTGAACTCACGGAGCGACTGAAACGACGGAGTGGCTGAATTCACGAAGTAGTTGAATCCACGGACCGGATGAAACCATGGAGTGGCTGGAGCCAGGGAGTAGCTGAGACCATGATGTGACTGAATCGAATTTCCGCTATCGATTGGATTTTTTTTCCCAACCTGAAGAGACAATTTCTCAAAAAAGACGATGTTTAGTTACTGCAGATTGCCTAAGTAATCTGGAAATTCCCGAAATCAAGATGTCCGAAAATATAGATGGGACGAATTCAACATACGAAAAACAAATAGTATAATTAATTTCAATAGTATAATTTAAGTTGAATGGCAAAGCAATCTGCATATTCAATTGGAAGTCTCTAAACCGCACTTTGGAGTTATCCAGACATTAATAATTGAAAACAAATAATCACTCTCTGTTATTCATAATAATTGCAGAGGCGTGAAGAATAATTTTTATTACCATTCTCCATCATTTGTTAAAAAAAAAATAAGTAAAATCTTTTTCACCTGAATTGTATCA
Source organism: Tromatobia lineatoria (assembly GCA_949699805.1). Lineage (NCBI taxonomy): Eukaryota > Metazoa > Arthropoda > Insecta > Hymenoptera > Ichneumonidae > Tromatobia > Tromatobia lineatoria. Next base: position 3,288,827 of record OX453036.1, on the reverse strand, counting down.
ATGGTGGTAAAATCCGAAGGTAGATAAATGCTGGTTTATTCCAACAAACGGATCGCGTCCGAATTTAATAGGTTCGTCGGAGTAAATCACATATTTTTTGTACTGTTTTCTTTTTTCTATTTATTTCACCGGTGGGTAGAAAAAAAAAGTTGATGCCTCGGAAACCCGGGCTTCCGAAAGAAGAACAATATAATCGGGATCGAAAGTTCATCCCTGTGATGCTTGCAGAGTCGCAGTAGTGCAACTCTGGTGAGTCGTGCGAAAAATACGAAGAGCACAATTGAGGCGGTCAATCAATTCTCGTATGCAACAAGCCGACCTCGGTGCCTCTCTGTTCATTGCCTCGTTTCCTCGTCTCGCTACTTCTCTCGACGGTCGATTGGATCGTAGGGACGCCACTGGCGTACTAAATTAATTTCCAGTGCCATCCACCGATTAAACTTGCTTCAGGTCTCGCGAGACTGTCTCTCATGTCCTCTTTTCCTCTTAACTTCCCACTAGATGCTTGATTTATCGTCGTAAAATTGACGCTCACGGGGAAACGTTTGCTCGATGATTGTAACTATTTTCATTTGATGAAAAATAAATAAGTAAACGAAAACTTTAATCCAATAAATTTTTCAATTCCTCAATTCAATTATTGCTAATAAGTAATTAAAGTGAATATTCGTATGCGATTGAATAAAAATAATTTCTTGAATTACATTTCAAAATTCGGCTGATTATGATTTTGGTTCATTAAAACTATGACAAATAGAATACAAACACTATTTGACTATTTTTTTCCACTCCTCGTCCGAGTTATTACTAAAAAAGCAACACAGATTTTGTGATGATAAAATGATTTTTGAAATTCCATGAAAAAAAAACTGTTTTTTCAAAACTTTCATGCACTATTTTATTCAACGTTATTTTTTGTTCAAGTTCTTTAGCACAGGGCTGAAAGATAACAAGAATTTTCAATAAAAATGATTAGTAAATAATTGAGTTGTAACTGGATTTGACTTCTTCAGTTGAATACAAAAAAATTTTTTATTTTCAAACATAAATTGTTTTTTCGTGCGTCCGCTTGGTTAATTTTTTTTTACACATTATTTATTATCCCCCAAAAAAACCCTTGCGGGTAAAAAAATTGAGACAAGTACAGTTACCTGAGTGACATTCTGCCCCAAAGTGCACCGTAATTGAAAAAATATTCAGCAATATACTGTCTATATTTGTATGTGCAAAAAGTTGTGAAAAAATCTGAAATGTATATACAGCATGTCATGTCAAGTACATGTATATAAGCATTACAAGTTCTGACCACCAGGACCGACACTTAGATGGTTGACTACCCCCGTACTCGGTATATTCTTAAAACTAAAATTATGCAAACAAAAAGCGAGCGGTTTCAAAAAATTTTTAACGTTCGAAAAGTTTTCATATGAGGACAATTCATATTATTTAGTAAAATGTATTAAAATAATAATGCAATAATGATAACAATAACAACGACAAAAATTTTCTAAGTTCTTGCATTGAGAAAAACAGCAATATTGAAAAATGGAAACATACAAAATTCGAACTAATTTGATCATTGTATTGGAAAAAATAATTTGCCCTCGGTACTTAGCGAGCTTGTGAAATATAGTAAATTGTTTCATTATTGTATGTGTTAGTATGATATGAACTCGCCAAGTATTAAAGGCAAATTGTTTTTTTTTTTCAATCAAATTATCAAATTAGTTTCAATTTTGTTTGTTTCCATTTTTCAATATTTCCGTTTCTCTCAATGCAAGAACTTAACATTTTTGTTGTCGTTATTATTATCATTATTTAATTATTATTTTCATACATTTTACTGAATAACATAAATTTTCCTCATGTGAAAACGTTTCGCACGTTAAAATTTATTTAAAAAATGTTAACGTGCCACTCGCTTTTTGATTGCATAATTTTTACCGTTAGTTTTAAGAATATACCGAGTACGGGGGTAGTCAACCATCTAAGTGTCGGCCTTGGTGGTCAGAACTTGTAACGCTTATAAACATGTACTTGACATGACATGCTGTGTATATTTTTAGATTATTTACCAACTTTTTGCACATACAAATATAGACAGTATACTGCTGAATTTTTTTTGTACACTTTGGGACAGAATGCGACTAACGTAAATGTACATACATGTCTTAATTTTCTTAGACCCCCCCGCGAGAGTTTTTTTGGGGGATTTCGCAACATTTTTCATAGTTTCAGCATTCACGTTTTGAACAAACGCACAGAATTCCCTATTGCATTCGCTCTTAACATGCCTGAATTCCCTTTTTATGGGGTTAGCTGTCATTAACAAAATATTCATTTGTAATACCATAAGAGCTTTGAAATTATCGGATATTTCCCGATAGGTTCGTTGCGAACAAATGAACGAGTCAAGTTTTCCAGGTTAAAAAATCACGAGCGCGTAGCGTGAGTCGATAATCGATTGAGGCCGATTTCAGTAGCAATCTATTTCAGAGATATTTCGACATGTGTCCTAAATTGCAGCTAGATTGCTGAAAATTTGAGACCGTTTTCGGGTTCACGGCCTTTTAGGTAATACACTCATAGACACACACGCCCACATTTGCACATATTCATTCATCCCACATTTTTCCCAGATATGCTTTTTTAACGTAACATTCTGAACCTATTTTCTATGAATCGAATTTTTTTTTCACGCAAAGAGAGCACTTGCAGGAGAAAGCAATATTTTAGAAAAATTTGATAACTTTTCCTCTTTCGTTACTAAATTTGTGAATAGTTTTTTTTATAGAAAAGAAATAAAAGCGAAACTCGACCCACTTTGGTTTTAGGCTCAAAAATGTTGTTATTTTATGCAGAATTTTTGAGAATTTTTTCAGATTTTTTAATTTGGGCTAAGGATATGTTAGCTTTGAAAAATCGCAAAAAAAATGAAATAAATAAAATCTGAAAAGAATTTCCAGTACTTTCCGAAGTTGGTCCAATCATATAAAATTTTTTTGACCAAATCCGAGTGGTTGAGGGTCCGACACAGGTCGAATCGGTATGGAATGCCTAAATATTATTGTCTCGAATTTCTTGCGGAAAATATACCGGTTTTTTATCGATGAGTCGGCAATACATTTTAATTCCAATAGCTCATTGGGGAATTATCGAATTTTTTAAGTACCTTTGTAGGCGTATTTATTTATTATATATATACTACCGTCATAAAATGGATGAGGAAATGGTTTCCTCAGGTATTTCATTTGTCAGATGGAATTTCGAAGTTACGAGGAATCCGTGCGAGCCTTTTGCCTTCCAGTGCAGAAGCGTGTTATATATATCGTGCGAGGAGCGAGCGAAGAAAGTTTGGCCATTAGGATGACAAATACGTTACGTGATATTTGGAAAGGGGGTGAAATCTCCAAACTCAACGAGTTTTTGACAACGATCTACTACACAGTGAGTATATAACCATGTATTCATATTGTACTTATTGTTAACTAATATTTGTCCCATTATGACGAAAAAAAATTGTCATTTTTTTATTAAATCAACTGAATCGATTTTTTATTATACTCACAAGTTGAAAATTAGAACTAAAGTTTAATAAGTCAATATTGAACACAAATATGTCTAAGTGCTTGTTATCGTTTAGAAAAAACTGATTAAAAATAAATTCTATAAAACACCATAGAAATGTTTTCGAGATAAATGGTCATGCATGAGGTAGTTTCAGCACTTACATAAATTAGTAGATAATTGCATACACATTTTATATCGTGTTTTGGAAGCAGTGCTTGTGGTACTTTCGGCGAACTTTCGAAGTACCTTACCGACCTTTTTACCGAGAAATACGAGATTCAAAAAAGCGATTATAACGTGGCCGGTATAGGGAACACCATGTACTTTTAAATATTTCCAGACAATTTGTATGTAAAAAAGGTACAAGAAAAGACAACGAGCCACTCATCTTGTTCATTTGGAATGATCCGTGAAAAAAAACTAGGTCACCGACCCCTGCGGCAAGTTTTTTTGAGTTTTCGCCAGCACAATAAACAACGGAGAATACGTGCTTTGATAAAACTTCAAATTAATTATAGTATCGAATATAAATCCTAGTGGTATTAAATCGGGAAGGCTGAAGAATTGAAAACAAAGCCCTCATAATAATTTATAAATGTAAAAAAATGATTCAACCTTCAAAGTCCATTAGGGTTATTATAAATAACACGCTGGTATTTTATAAGTCATTACACGTTTGTTCCCTTGATATTTGAAGATTATAGGTTCCCTTGATATTCGAGTATTGCGCTTTTCGGACGCGAGCTTCTCGAGGGTATCGTTAGCTTGGAGATAAAGGCCTTAAGGTCACGGAATTTCTTTTGTAATCGTTTGTCACTCCGTTCGCTAAATCGAACGGTCGTGGATCGATGATTCCTTGACTCGAGTAAATCGCCCGTCACACGAGAAGAACATCTCGGACCTTTGAGATGGTATCCGGCGGGTATAGGGTTTATAAGGGTGCGTGTGTGCGACACGTGAAGGAAAAGAGCGCCAGTATAGCACAACGAGGACCAAAAAGGACCTTTCCGACATTTCTGCTTTCACCACATCACACAATATCCTGTAATATTCCGACCCTAAAACCCTCTGTCACCGGACGTTCCCGCGGCTGTTTTTTTCGCCCACTCCCCCCTTTTATCCACCATCCGAACCTTTTTCGCGGCTTTAGGGGATAATGGATTGTTTCATCATTCGATCGATCAATCAATCTTGTCCGACACCAGCATCGTCTAACTACATATCTTTCTTGCTCTCAGTATTTATGTCGTGTCGATTCGATAGAATATCATCAGTACAAAGAATATCATCACGGACAATGATATTTTGAAGTTAGAATATGTACTAATGGTGTATGAGTGTCGGTCATGTAACTGAGAAGAGTTTATCGACGGATGACAAGTGTCTTGTTGCGACAGCATTTACTGCCACAGCAAGGTTAATTTTTTTCCCAGCAAACCATGGAATATCCAAGGCGATCGCGAAACAACTATAAAAAGACCTGGAAATCCGACGGTCGTTTTGTGTCAGAAAATATCTATGCGAATGATGCCAAAAGGACCAGTATATTAGTCATTTTTTTAATTAGCGACCGCAAAACGACCTCGAAAAGCGAACATCCACAAAATTGTAAGTATGGTCGCTAATTAACAAAACGACCATACTTAGATTGTTTATGGGTGGTCATTTTCGACGTTTTTTTGGGGTCACTAACATAGAAAACGAATATACTGGTTGTTTTTAGGTCGTTCGAATGGTTATTTTCTGGTACAAAACGACCGGTCGTTTTTCAAGGTTACAATACGGTTGTTTGATCTGCTAGGGTTCGGGGTTATAGGGAATTTTATTTTCGAAGGTAGATTAGGCTGACAGTGTAATTTATTTTTGTAGCAGCTGAGTAAAATGTCCTGCAAAGAATTTGTTGTATCAGCAAATCAAACAATATCTGCTTTCTTCTACAGGAAATGCTTGATTTTTCGGGGAGTCGAGTCATTTAAGAATTTTTTTTTCAATTATCAGGACAATCGCCACCGCACCGAAGGGTGTTTTGAAAATTACTCTCTTTTCTTAGAATGGAGAGGATTTTTTTTTGATTTTGTAAATTAACCAATCGTATCATCAACCGGTTGTTTTGAAACCAGATTAATGAGCTTTACACTCTCCGTGTGATTTATAGTACACTGCTCGAAGAATTGGCTTTCGCTAGGTTTTAATACTTTTGCAGTCATACAGCACGCCATTTTAGCGAAGAAATTTTCTTTAAAGTTATACTCTAAGAGATCCATCTCTGCGATGTCAGAATTATTATAAAACTGTATACATTAATATATACCCCTGCTTAGGACTGTTTTGAATCTACCGTATATTTTTTTCATTTTATAATAATGTCACTTTTAACTTTTTCCTAACTGTTACCTTTCAGAATCGAAAGTTTGGACGTTTTTTTGTTAACTTATTTTCTGGTCGTTTAGTCGTTAAGATATTTATCCTTCATTTCAGGACTCATCGGACATATTATTAAGAAAATAAAAATAAAAACAAAAGGAATCTATCATTCGTCGTAAAAACCTGCAATTTTTGCCAAAATGTAAAAGTTAATTTTTATTTTTGTTATTTGTTGATTCGATAAATAAAAAAGAAATCCGTTTATTTAAAAAAGATTGGATATTAAAAAATAACAGGAATAACAATACACAACCTTGTACCGAAGTAGTCTATGCAGCGGTTTGTAAATCCAACGGTGTGGCGCAAGCTGTGGTAACACACGGATATATCGTATCTATTCATCTGCAGCTTCCAACCTACCGCACTATTTTGGTTGGCACTATAGTATTTTAGCATTGTAGTTTGGTGTTCATTATTAAAAGTGTACAGTGTTAATAAATGAACCATAAGACTAACCATGAACATATTTACCCACGTTCCTCTAATAAATTGAGGCTCTCATCTTTAGTACTTGGTAAAAAAGACGTATCTTATAAAAAACAAGAAGTCAAAAATGAGATTCCTCTGAGATTTTGAGATCCAATCCTTGCTTATTAATTTCCAAATTATGATCTCCAAAATATTATTCGATCACATTTCACAATTTGATACAAGTTTCTCATTATTATTTTTGAAATCGCAATTTTTACCTTATCATTGTACATAATGAGAAAAAAATGTTCGCACATATGATAAATAGTTTTCTTTGAATTCGATAGAAGTATATCGTGGAAAGTTGCATAAAAATCGTCTGAAAAAGTACGAGACACGAAGAGGATAAATCGCAAGCTTGGAATCCTGCCAAACGTTTTTAACTTTTGATGAACTCCGGAAATTTCAAGCACTGTTCTCGCAATGGAATCTCGAGGGGATCAGGAGAATAAAATGTGAGGGAAAGGTAATAAAGTGTGTTTGAGAAAATGAAGAATCGAAGTGTTGTATCCATTCCATAAAAAACTGCGCGGAACTCGTGAAAACGTTTCTAGCTAGGTACTGTCGTATACGAAATATAGATATGGATATAAATATGAATAGTAAAGCGAATGGTTGCTACTAGTGACCTCCAGAATGCGGTGAGCGCCTGGCAGCGGGTAAACGGCGAGGGCGAAACGCAACTTCGGTGTTAATATTCAATTTATGTGCAGTTCTGATGGGATGATGGATGGGTGGATGAACGAACGCTCCGGTGAGTTGGTTCGCCTCTGGGAGATGGGATGCGATACTCTATAAGTATACATACAATCGAGGTATAAAGTTACGCATGTGAAGCAAAAGATGCGATAAAAAATGGCTATCACCACGATAAACAGTCTGCTCATAACTTTTGATATCCTAATAAATTTTGTTATTTTTATGAAGGGTCTGGAACATTGAGAAAGCATGGTACAATTTCTGCATTCTTTGTTGGGCATGAAAACTTTTTTCCAACTGTATGATGGTTGACAAAATATTGCACATTGGCAGGAAATGGTTATTCTCGTACAAGATCGAATTTAGAAGGAAACCATAAGTATGAGGGCGGCTCAACTAGCAGCGATGTTAAAAGTGTATGATAGTGATGCCACAAGACGAGACAAAACGATAAATAATTCTTGTCTCGAAAAAAATTTTCGAGACAAGACTTCTTGTCTCGAATTTTATTCAAGAAATTTTCGAGACAAGTCTCTTGTCTCGATATTTCTCGTCTTGTCTCGAATTATTCGAGAAATCTCGAGTTTTTCGAAAAATTCGAGTTTTCAGAGAAATCTCGATATTACTTGTGATTTTCGAGATAAAATTTTCTTGAAAGATATTTCTTTCAAGAAATTTTCATCGTCAAGACAAAATTTTTCTTATCTTGTCAAGAAATTTCCTGAATTCTTGATTCTTGACGGCATCACTAATCTTATCTAGAATAGTTCATAATTCTGTCGCATTTCCCCTCTCACTTATGTGACGTCAGTCATTGCGCATACTATCTTAACATCTCTAAAGGGCGCCTCGGATTGTTTTTTTTTATCGAGATCTCTCATAGACCATCAAGTACCCTGACCGATTTTCTACTCGGTAAGTTGATATTCTGCGAGATTTTTCTATCTACATACAATTTTCAGAAATTCGGGGAATAGTAACTGAGAAAATGGTGTCCCTTAGACTCATAAATGGGTTCCATAAATATCAAAGCGTAAAAGTCGAACAAGAAAGCTTGCAACGTCTTTCGACACGATCGGTGACGTAAGTAGGTAAGTTTACTTGTCTCTAACCGCTACGGGAGTACTTGCCAAAATGCAATGTATGTAGGCTGTGTAATTTTTGTACAACAATCGATAGAAGACCTGTCACAATTAACACATCTCAATGCTGCTCATCGATTTCGCTTAAATTGGTATTCGTGAACATTCACAAACACTCATAAGCACTTACACTCACAAACACTCATGAGTACTAACACTCGAAAACATTCACAAACTCTCGAAAACACTCACAAACTGCATCAACTTTCTCTGCTCTCTCTGTACTCACCTCTCATCTTCTCGTTCGTTCTGTATCACTTCATTCAACCTAAGACTATTTTCTGTAATTCATTTTCATTTTCTTTGTCCGGTCTTATGTTTTTGTATATTTTTGTCTTGGCATAGTCCTCGGGAGGTTTAATATCCCAGGATCTTAGTAAAGGAAACTAAAACTAAACTACACAAGCACTCACTCGCACTCGCACTCGCACTCGCACTCGCACTCGCACTCGCACTCGCACTCGCACTAGCACTCGCACTCGCACTCACACTCAAGGCTTAGAGGCTAAATGAATGTTTGGAAAAAACCATGTGTAACACGTTTGAGGGTCCGCGTAAAAATATAAATGTGTCTGCGTATTTCTATCCCAAGACAAGTACAAAACAAATATGCGACTTTTGAATATCTATGCCGACTATGTGGTGTAGCGCGAAGTGTCCGGACTGCTATGACTCCATCGCATAGTTCAAAGAGCTATACGGTTCCTTAATGTAAAAAATGTGCTCGTGCATTATAGTAGGATTTTGCACCTTAAGTTGGAGGTATTAGTCAATTGGTTTTACTCGCTCCGGGCTGTACAAGACCCGGAATCGATTCTAGGAATATGCAGTCCGCATTTCCTTTGCCGTCAACTTATGCATATATGTCTGTGCTCACATATTCCGCACATGCTCTGCACGCTCTATAATTGCATATAGCTTCGTAGCTATATCCATGAATAGGTACTACAATAGGTCAAAACTTTGAAGTATATTTATATATACATGTCGCACTTTACGATTCTTGTTATCTTGTGCTTTAATCAAACCGCTTCAAATATGTATTTAATGCATTAACATCATCCTATGAATAGTATAAACTGTTTTCAGACGTTACAATAGAAAGTTAAATTTTTCACTTGAATTTTTTAAACAAACATTTTTAAATATCATATTTAATGATTTGTTGTAATAATTTGTAATATAGTTACATAGTATCTCAGAGAGTGTACTATATACCTATAGTATATATAAGATTCGTACATAATCCCTACAATCCTATCCCCAAGGAGTCGTATATTTCACTCAATATATTATTATTATTATTATTATATACTGACATTCATGAAAATTACAATTCCACGAACAATCCGAGAATGGAAAAAAAAAAATTTTCCCCTAAAAGTTTACTCTTATTCCCAGAGGGAGCAACAGGGGCACGAAATTGTGACACAGATTTGTCGAGATATACACTTGGGAAATCGATACTTCGGATACTGGTGAGTTTACGCGCGGGTTCTTTTTGTTTCGGGAATCCGATCAAGGGGCTACTTAATTTCTCGTTCTGAACACGTTTTTGTGTCAACTTTACTGGTTTCAGGTTTTAGCCTAGCTGGAAATATATCACCTCGCAATAAGCCGTCTGGGACTTTTGTGTTTGTACACCCAATACACATCTATTACAGTTGGCAATGTCCGTTTAGATTTTCGGCACACAAATCTATTTCTTCTAAGCTTAGGAGCTTTTCTGACCCGTTGGCGAATATTCCCATAAGGGTATCTTTACCTCATGACTGAAATAACCTCTGATCGAAACACGTGTCAATTGACCAAGACAGGAAAGTAAATTGTATAAAGCCAATCTGGACAATTGTCAATATATAGGACACCTCATCAACCGGAGAAACACCTATATCGCGATTCAGGTACAAATGCAATATATTTATTTCCTTAATTTATTTTGAAAGCATTGAAAAGTTTATGAAAACTTGTCCGATTCACTTTTCAATGTTAATTGTTCGGTTTTCGAGGTAACAGAAAGTTGATCGAAATTTTAAGGAATGACGTCTTTTTTTCTTGTTAAATTTTAAATGTAACTAAAAGTTTTTTTACATTTTGTCCGATTCACTCATAAATTTTTTTGTTCTGTTTTGAGAGTGAAAAAAAACTTTTTCAAAATCTGCCGGATTCAACTTTAAAAAAAAATATAATCTGTGTATTGTTGTTATATTTTAAAAGTAAAAATAATTTACCAACAATTAGTGGATTCAGTTTTCTGTTTTTTTGTTGTTAATTTATAGCAGAAGAAAAAGTTTTTAAAGATATGATGGATTCACTATCCTATTTTTTTGTAAAGAGATATATTAGAAAACGAGAATTCTATATTTTTCTATTTTCCGTCCATATCTTTTGATGGAATTGAAAAAGTAACACTGAAGGCGAAATGACATCTTCTTGACAAACAATTATTGTAGCTTTTTTATTGACAAACTAGAAATCGAGAAAAAATCCGTAACGTGACCAACTTTTTTGTAGATTTTTCGGTAAAAATCTTGAAAGAAAAAAGATTTCGGCTTAGTTTAATTCATGCACTTTATGGCGTTTGAATTTTGCAATAGAGTTTTTATTCTGTCTGATACTCTAAAGTCGAGCCGAATATAACGAGCGACGACTATTGAGGACCATAAAAAAAGATATATATGGGTGAAAATAATAGTTTTTACACAAACATAGCAAAAATGCATGTATACATAATGCCTACATGGTGGGTGCGTTTCTGAAAGCTGATTAAACATGAAACTCTCGCTGCAGACAAGCAGTCAGAATACCACCAGGCGTGTGAAATACGCTTTGTAAACTTGCACAATGAACTCACGAGGGTCCTCTGTTTAAACGAAGTTTGCAACAGACCATAACTCATCTGCCAATCGTGAGCTCGGAATTGCATACATGTTGCATATAGAAATAGTTAAAATAAATATGAATTTATTTTTTTAAAGGTATGCACCATTTTATTCCTTCTTCAATTTTTTTTAGATGTGCAATTAATAATACATAAATATAAAAATTCATATGAATAAGAAAGACTTTTTCATCTATTATTGATAATATTGCAAGCAGAATCTAGCGATCATAGCATTGTTCGCTGATGACCGAATTGAATTATTCGAGTGATTGACATGACAATTGATTAAAACGTGAACGGTCGACGAGTTCATGTAGAATGGACGTGCGACATCCATCGTAACTTCAGTATCAAGAGGAACTTTACCAATAAACGAACCAGTTGCCGGTATTTAAAAAAAAACATGCTGTTGATTTGTCCGGTTGTAACTTCGGTCCACTCAGCCGTAAAAATATAATACGCTGAAAATGATAAATTGATTTGAAAGTGAGTATTTATCGTCATTAAAGCGATTCCGGTGACCTGGTTTTGTGATTACCTTAAGGAAAGATAAAAAAAGTATTTTAGAAGAGAAAATTGTCTTACAAGTCTCATTGCAATTTCATCATTACCTCGTTTACATAAAAATACATAACTTGTAGTGACAATCTTCTGTCCATTTTTTTCCATTAAAAAAATAGCCATAAAATTATAGTAGTTGTTTTATTTTATTTACTTTTTTTCTAACACCGTCTGCTTTTCCCGAGCTACTTTAAAAGTAATTACAGTATATGTTTTTCTTGCCGTTTAGAGAATAAATAAACGTGCTGTCGATTTGTCCGGTCGTAACTTCTGTTCGCTCATCTGTAAGAATATAATACGCTGAAAATGACAAATTGCATAAAAAGTGAGAGCTTCCTCGTGATTGAATCGATTATTGTGACTTGGTGATTACCTGGAGAAAACGAACAAAGGTAATTAGGAGAGTAGAAAATTCTTTTATAAGACTCAATCAAAACTCTTCATTTCCATATTTACATAAAAATGAATTACGTGTAGTGATAATTTTCTTTTTCTTTTCTTTTATAAAATAATATAACTCCGAAATAAAACTTGAGAGCACTTTTTCCTGTGCTATCTGGGCCCGTATAGCCTTCCTTGACTAAGTGCTGGGCCAATCGTGGAAATCTAACTGCCGGCCGTACTGGTCGGTCACGCTTTTAACCCTTGGGCCAGTACAGGACGATATGACTAGGCCAGTATAGGATCCCATTATTGAGATAAATTTATTTCATCAAGAAACATTTGTTTATGCTTCTTTAATAGCGCTTTCAATTGATATTCCTCCGTGCCCTACACAGTGGTGTACTGTAATCGCTTGAATAACATTTTCATTTTTTACCTTCCGAGGGATCGAACACGAGCCGTTCAGTTGGTTGTTGTGCCACAGCTCACTCGGCCATTCAGATCATGCGACTGTATTATTATTTCTTGTTCAATTGAATGACTGATGTCTAGTATCAAATTAGTGTAGAAATTCGTTTAATATAGTCACAACTTTATAGACTTCATGATTGCGTCTGATGTCGTAAAAATAAAAATAAACTCAGTCCTTTTTTACAGAAATTTGATTGACTACAATAATCTGTTGACTGGGTACCCCGATGGTCAATACTAAGATGGGTGACCATTTGCCTGAGCCTGACAGACAATTCTTAGATGGGTGACCGTATGTCTGACCGTGACGCTTATTACTTAGATGTGATGATAAATGCTTTAATGGATGACTGACTGTCGAGGTTTGACTTGTCGAAGGAGTGTTGTCGAGAGCTTTGTTGAGCCAAGAAGGGCCCAAGATTGGATTCCCTATCATGACTTCCACGTACAGCCTTATAATGGGCCTGTATTTAATCGTGGACGCCCGTACAAATTTCTGCACGGGTTCTATTTCATCAACTTTTTTTTAAATACCACCACCTTTTCCCAAACTTCTTCGGAAGTAACTGTATTATATATTTTGTTCACTGTTTGAAACATAAAAAAAACGTGCATTTCATGATCGACGCTCAGCCGTAAAAATGTGATACACTTATTAAGTGTACGCCGCATCAATCAGAAATTGAGTGTTTCCTCGTCATTAAATCAATCATAGTGACCTTCATGATTACTTTAAGAAAATAAAAGAAAGGCTGAAAATTCGAATTGTCACGTTGCTTCCGCGTTAATATTTTCTAGCTTTCATGAAAATTCTGTTTTTCTTATTTTTTCTTATTATGTTTGGCTTCCCCATAAGGGAAGTTTTGCTGTGAGTGATAACGCTTATCACTGATTTCTAATCAACTTTGACTCTATACTAAGCTAACCTTCAATCTTCATTTATTATGAGATTGGTTAGTCAGTTTTTACTTTTTACTTCCCCGTAAGAGAAGTTTTGTTTTCGTAAGAAAAAAAAAATTCCAGATTTTCATCTCAGGATGCGGAAAATGCTCTAAATCGTCGATAAAAATGATTTGTACTAATTGTGTGGATTTGTGTAGATGTATATTAGGGTGTGCCAAAAATAAGCGATTTTTTTCGTTGCTCTCCGCCCAAAATATTATAGAATACATCTTAGTAATGATCCTGTCAAAAGCGGAGCTCATAATTTTAATCCTTAGAGGTCCATTATCGCGTTTGAAGATTTCCCATTTAAATAACACAGGAAAGTGATTTTTTTCATCCTTTCTCCCTGCAACCTAAGAAGAAATTTTTTTTCATAAAATCAAAGACTACATCTTATGAATCATTAAATTTCGAACGAAAAATCTTACTGAGTCGAATTTCTATCTTCAATATTTGATTTATTACAGAGCCTTGAAATTTATTATCGGATATGCGTAAAAAATCATCAAAATAAAATTCAATGCGTCTCTAACTTAAAACCAAATTTAGACTTAAATCTTCTTCAAGGATTCTCCACATGTAAAAAAAATTAGAGAAAGATCTGCGGAAAATTTCTCCATTTGATTCACCTGAATCGTAATTTGCCGATAAATCAATAGTTTTTTTGAGTCGATTCAACATCGATAATCAATAAATCATGAGGGAAATTGTAGCCCGATATTACAGGATTCAAAGGGGCTACAGTATTCTCAGACGAAAACAAAGCCTTCTCTATGAGGAAACAACAAATGGATGGGATTTTTATTTCATTTTCACTCTTTCCAACACAGTTTTTTTTTCCCCAAGCACCTTGAAGAGTAACTGTAGTGTTCGTATATTTTTTTCAGGTGAGAAGATAAAAAAAATTGTTATGAGACATGTGGAAAAAGGAAGTCTTTATAGCTGAGCTTTCTGCACCTCCCGACTCTTTTTGCGACGTAAGCGCTACAAGTTTTCACACTCAACGAAGTTCCACGCTCTTGCACGCAATTCTAGGAATAATGGTAAAAATGATAATAGTAAAAATATCAAAGGAAATTGTTAGAAGAGTGAGAACTTTTTCTAACCACTCAGCACTTTTTATCTTACTCACTTGGATGAAAATACACGCTAAAGGAAAAATGTTTCCAAAGCATTTTCGCTATTTCCACTGCTTTGCATATGTATTGAAGTTCCGTACGCATATCCATACGAATTCCACTTCTCGGATTTCATCGCCCATTTGTTATATTATTGTTCCACTTTTTAGGAGACAACCACAATTTCTATTACATTTTTTTCAAACAATTTATGTACTTATGATTATTTATAACAAACTTATTAAGGATCGGAATTAAAAAATCTTATAAAATATTTATAGGCCCTGTATGAGATATTAATAGTTTTAAACTTGGGCTCCAAGTGTAATGGTTTTAATTTTTTTATCTTCTTTAATTACATAAGAAAAAATTGATGGAATTTAAATGCGTCGACATTCTTCCACTGCAGGTTGATTCTTGAATATTTCTAAATTTCCATGCATGTCAGAACTTCCGAGAGTGTTCTCAAAAACTGGTTTCTTATTAATTCAGATTAAAAAATTTTAGAAAACGTTGGAATTTTTTATTATTGCTTTAAAACAATAAAAAAAAATGGTGAAAATGGGAGTAAAGTTAAGGACATTATCGGTATATGCTTGGAAATATTGACAGATATTGATATCTGCTGAAGAATTTATGAGAATCTTGTAAGATTTTTGAATCGAGGTTTTTAGTATGTTCGTTATACATAATTCTAAGTATATAAATTGTTAAGGAAAAATCTAATATATATTGTTGCTGCTTCTCAGAGACGGAACATAATATAAAAATTTGAATATGAAATATGAGAGGTCGAGGATCAGGTCCAGGTCGAGTTGATATGAACTACCCTGTATATAGTGTAGCTAGGGATGAACACGCCTTGCAACTCGACTTAGCTACAATGTTGAAACACACAGTGGAGTCTCCAGGCATTTCACTCTGTTTTCGCAAATTGGACCCTCGCAAATACCTTTGGTACCTTCATATGTATATACATATATAGCAAAAATACACCACATTGACTGTACATACATAAGGACGTACATAGCAGTACAATATTGAGATTATACTTCTCATTTGAGTCGCACAAGACGAAATTCTACGCTTTCGAGATCTGCCACCCAGAAATTGCAAGTCTCGGATATTTGAAACAATCTGTTTTACAACATTAAAGAACTGCTGACGAGATTATTTGATGTTCTTACTCAAGCTGCAGAGTGAAGCTATATTTTTCGACTTCCACAAGGAACTCCTATTTCCCAATATTTCCAATCTTTCCAATTTCTAGCAAACAAGATTAAGGACATAGGTACCAGAAATGTAAAAAAGAACTTGCAAAAGGAAGTTTCATAAAGAGGGCATTCGAAAACCTTGCGTTATTGGCGAACTGAGAAAAACTGAAAAAAATACTGAAAAAATGAAAAAAATTCTACGAAGCCACGAGAAACTATTGTAATTATTTTCGTTTTCTCATAGAAAAAGCTTTCGAAAATTAGGAAAATAATTTTTGCGCTTGCCATGTCCATTTTCAGATGCAGATTAACCTAATACCTATTAATATCTATTATATTAATTACAACGAAGCTTTCACTTTGAAATCTTTAAATTTACATAATACATGTTTATCAGAATTTTTTTTCAACATACACAAAAATCATATATTTCAAAACTTGATAGCTCTGTCGATTTAAATTTGATTCTCTATAATACTTGGGTAGGACCTGTTTCACTATTGTGCCAAGTTTCAGTTTCATACGTCTAGTCGGTCTTGACCTATAAACGTTAAAACAGGAAAATAAAAAATTCGCAAAAAAATGTATGACTTTTGAACCGTTTTTCAATTCTGCTGAAAAAATGTCGATCAATCTCAAATGAAAGTGCAAGTGAGTCAACATTTACAAATGGGCAGTTTGTGATTCACATGCGGCGCGTTCACGTCATTAAGCATTTAATTTTAAAAAAGTTGAGACAAAATCTGCAGATTACAATGAATTTCAATTAAATTTATTACAATGAAACGTTGTCAAATGCTTCACTTGTGCGTAAAGTTTTTTAGACTGCTTCCTTCGACGTTTCCGACACTTTTCATCATAATAAAATGATCATGTCAAAGTTGAAACAAATTTTCGAAGAGTTTTCACATACGATATTCTTAAAAATACTTTGAGACACAGTGTGATTTTATCGAGGAAATTATTTTATTGAATCGTTTAATGTGAAGAATTGGTGCCGCGGATTTAATAGAGACTGTAAATATTAATTTCCTTGGTCTCCTCATCTCGCGATAAATACCATGTCTGTTGAGCGAAATGAGTTTCCGTTGACCCCGTAGAATGTTCCATTCTACGAAATAATGGCACATACTCGACGAATATTCAATTTTCCGCTGGTGAGTTTGATTTTAACACGCAGAATTTCTGACAATCAATTCTATGATCCTAACATTGCAAGTTTGGTAAAATGCAGCTTTCGTCGGTTATAGTGCTTTTCCTCGAAACCGTTAATGTACCTGGTGAAATGTATATAATATATATTATTATTTTGCCTCACCCGTAATAGATATTTCCTTTAAAGTTGTTTTTAAAAATTCAATAAAGAAAAGAATCAAGTGATAATGTGAAAAATCTACTGGAATCTAATAGGACCATTAGGCTTTCAGAATGCACCGAAAGTAAAGTTTTTCACATATATCGTTTGATATAAAAAAATTTATGTTTATTAATTCTATCAAAATTGGTTCAAATAATTCATCGCCACCATATGTCTTTTTTATTTGCCAGAACTGAAAGCCATTGACGAACAAACAAAAATATGCCGTGTAATACATTGCGATCTCTTTTGGACCGGAAGCTGATGCTCCAATCGATATTGCGTTTGCCGAATAAAGTTGTGTAAGAAGTGGTATTAATTTGAGGCACCACGCTTTGCAGAGATTTATGTTTCTTTTTTTGGTTTTTGGCTCTTCTCAAACGCAATAGAAATATGAAAAAGACATTTATTATTCATTTTGGCTTCCTCATAGAGGTAGATTTGTTAAAAATTGAAACGTTAAAATATCCTCTGTACAGCTGTCTTCAAATTTTATATGGGGAGGTAATGTGCAAATTTCTACTTTGCATCTTTTTTATCTCCTTAATTATAAATATTGTGTGCAGCTATTGAACACCGTTGAAAAACCCTCACATTGCATTTTGATCAAGTACAAACTTTTATCTTACTCTCTTAACTTTTACGGAAGTTGTGACCGAAAATGTACATTTATTAAAGAATTAAAAATCCCATAAAATCCGAACGACTTTACGGATCAGCACCAAATTTCGTACGTAACAGGGCTGTATGGTATTTTTCGACTGTAGAACATTTTGGTTCATTTGTTGAGATTCAACGTGATTTAGAGTAGAGAAGGAACGTAGAGAAGGAATTCGTTTTTTTCAAAAAATTCTAAATTCTATAAAATCGGAACCATTTTACCGATTTCGCTGAAACTCAATACCAAACATCATTTAACGTGTTTTTATTTATAAAAAACGATTTAGCTCAATTGGCAAACTTCTACGAAAGTTAGAGCGATCACGACATTTATTTGAAAAATTTAAAATTCTATAAAATCTGTATACATTGATACATTTAATTGAAAATTCCGTTAATTGCAGAGGAGTCAACACCCTAGTTTCGTGCCAAATTTGAGCTTCATCTATTGTGCCGTTCGTGAGTTATGGATAATTGACGCAAACACACATATTTTCGGGCGCGCGCGCCCATACAGACATATTTTCACCACTACACCACTTTTCTCGACGTTTTAGGTGATTCTGAGTATGATAACATGAAAATCTCGAAAAAAAAAAATTTCACGAAAACAAAGCTTCCTCTATGAGGAAGCAAAAAGAACTAGTAAGCCTGCTGTATTCACTATGGTGCGTGCAAACGTCTGCACTTGGAATAGTTTTGTGAATGGTGAGGTATTTTGTACATACAATACAATGGACGTTTTGGCATCCAAATCAGAAATATGGATTGTAACACTTTCTGTGGACACTTTCAGCCATTTAACAGCCAGTTTCCAGTCGGTTACGATTTTTATGAACATTTTTAGAGTTTCGTTTGAATTTGCAGCACTTTTTTTTTAAGGCTACTTGTGGAAACTTATTCGATTTTCAGAAGTGCCTAATATATCGATAAGAACAATGTTGGCCGTTGGAAAACCAATTTTTGAAGGAACTGTATTATGTTTCTACAGAACTTTTAATTTTTTGCCTTGATTTCTACAACGCCAACAGAATGCTTTTGGCGAACACTTTTTTCCATTTTTGCAAAATTAAAAAAATAACAATACTGCTTGCAGATATGCATTGGCACGCTTGGAACTCTTTGACGTAAATACTCGTGCGATAACCCGATAAATGGTCAGCTGTGGAGAATGCATTTATCGGTAAAAATGTTCTATTCCAAATAACTTTTGACGCTCCGAAGGGCTAATTTCAACGAAAAAATTCCTTCTTGAGGTTATTCCATATTCTATATTTTCCAGGCAACACGTTTGTGCCAAGCAAGTTTTTCTATTCCTTTCGAAACGCAGTTCAGCATTAAAATCATCAATATCCTCAAAATCGCAAATAACATCTAAAACTTGAATATTTCACGTCATTAAAACCCTTAACCCCGGGTATTAATTCAATCTGGACCATTCTACCAGGGAGATAATATAAATCCGTATATGGTTAATGGTTATACTGGAATAAGTAGAAAATCGAAAGAGTAATAAGAGCTTTTACTGGTTCAATTATTTGCTTAATTTTTCATCCGAAATGACTTCAAGAGCTTCGAATCGATACATTTGATCGTATAATTCTAAATTTTTTGGTGCCTACATATAAAGAATATTCCTAAGTAACATTCCTTATTTACTAGGCACCAAAATTGTGCTTCGATAATTTCTCCAGACCTTTCGAGTCACCGGTTCAAGGTCAAAATCATAAATAACCAGAAAATCACCAATAAAATCTCCTCCATGGGTATTTCGTGTTCTAAAAACCTATTAACCCGAGTATAAAACCATTTCGGACCATTATACTTAATAACTGAAATAAATCTGTAAATTGTTATACAGAAATAGGCGGAGAGTGAATGGTAGGAGTTGTAATTGGATTCATTAAATATTCACAAGGGATTTAGTAATGTTTGCTGGAAAAAATAATAATGTCCTCCTGTAGTTACGAGTAGCGGTAACAGAGCACTCGAAGAGATGTCAGTTGCCTCTACTAGATTCAATGGTTCAGCTGGTGGTAACAGAGGGTCACAGTGGGGCAAAATTATGAGGTCGACAGTCCTCACAAATGGCGCTTACACCATTAGAGCTAATTGCAAGTGAGAATACTGCTGAGAGTCGGGAGGAGGTCTTCTCATAGAACGCTTGGGAGTATATAGTATCGTTGGGTCTAGTTGAATCACAAAAAAAATTATGACTGCGGCACAGGCAGACGCTTAAATTATTCGTACATTCTGGTGGGACACGAGGATCTCGTCCGCTAGGCGGGCTGTCAAAATTAATCACCGATTTCAGCTTCCACTAATACTTATTTGGCACGATATCTCCTCTTCTACTTTTCTTTCTATAAGGAATACTCAACAGAATTTCAGTGACTATTTCTGGCCCTATTCAATATTCAGGACAATTAATCTCCAGCGGTGTGTCTATAGATTTTCGCATAACTGATCTTTCTATGTATGAAACACGAAGCGTTCACCCCTGCAAGTTCACTGCGCCATTGGCTCATCCTCTACTAGATCGTTATGGTTTTTGTGCCGATCGCCTTTTAATTGCTCATTCATTCTTCTGTTTTTAATTCCCACGATCATATTTTCATTGCTTTGGCAGTCTTCTCCTTTCCCTTTCGTTTCTATTGTTCTCTCAGCGACGACCGGTAATCTTCTGCTCCAATTGACTTTTGCTCTGTCATTTAATCATGTCTCGATGACTATTCTCTGTGCAACTTGCTATTTCGGATTTCTCCAACATTACCGACTGTCCGTTCTGAAATCGGCGATGATTGTTCTTCTACCGGCCCTTTGTTTCCCCTTCTAACCATTTTGGTTTCCGTTAATACGTCATTATTTCCACTATCGTTCGCCATTTGTTGCTACTTCTAACCATTTTTGGTTTTAACAGTTTGTTTATCACATGTCCTACCAATCGTTTTTAGTTTCCACTTCAAACCACCTTTGACTTCAATCGATTTTTTATCGCTTGGACGATCGTTTTTCTTTTTCACTTCTAAACCCTTCTGACCACCGCAGTTTTCAATCCGTCATCCATTATTTCCCACACCAATCATTTCGTGTTTTCCCTTCAGTTCGTGTTTACTTTTGCGTACCAACCGCATCTATTGAATTTTCCCTTTATTGTTACGCTTTTTTGCGAATGATAGGACCACTTATAGGTACGGTCTGAAATTTGACGAACAGAGAATACAAAATTGCGTCGAGCGGCTCTTTGACGGATCCGCTTTCCCTTTGACCAACGTTCGAGTGACCATTGAATTGCAGATGTAACTTTTAGATTTTTTTTTTCAGTTATCAGTATCACTAGAGTGGTAATATCAGGATTTGGAGCAATCTGGCTTAACGATTTTTCACTAACCAAAAAAATAACTTTTTCGCAACGAAAAACCATTACCTCGTGCATTAGTCGTTTGTGAATCGTTCCTCAGCCGACCTGTCATATTCTGAACCTGTCATGTCGCTTTGGGGTGCCCGGTGCTTTTAGCCACAACCACATTGCCGTCACTTTTCGTAGCAACAATATAGAAATTCAACCGTGGAACAAATTCGCACGAGCGATAGTGATGCACAATCAAAAATTATTCTGTAATAGCGGATATCAATTTATAAATGTATCGAACTCGTCTAGTTGTCATAAAGAGCTTTTTATGTTTTACAAAAAGATTTCAGGCATCCGGCCAATTGAAACACTTTTATTGTAACATTGAAAGTATATAAAGAAAATTTATAATATTTACTAATTTTTGTTCGTTAAATTAGAATTGACAAAGCCTGAATGAATGAATGAATTTATTGTCTTTTATTACTAAAATCTGAAACATGTTTTGTAAAAGTCTTCGCGACAAGATGATGGTTTATCTTGCAAATTCATATACAAATTGATAGTAGTATATCACTCCTCGCTTACAGAATCGAGGAATAAAATTATTAAGAATGTCTGCTATATTTTAAGCCCGATTGATGTCCATTTTGCCAATTTCGGAGTTTTTAAATTTCATTTATCTTCGTCATAACCTGCCTTAACTCGACTAAGTCAGGTTGTCGCGTTAGTCTCGTCGTATCAGACAAAAGATGCCCTCCTACCGCCACTTAATATCCCTCTCACGCTACCCAAGGACTAATGCCTCATTTTTCACGAAATCCCTGTTGATCTACCCTATTTTCTCGAATAATGTCCGGGTCGCTTCAGAGCGAAAAAATGGAGCAGTATAGGGGAGGAGGGAAGCCCTTTCTGTTTCCTCACAGTTTTTCTACTTCCAAATATAGGATATCCACGGTCGCCACGTTCGGATATTCGTATTTCAGTCGGGACCTCATTTTTATTCATGTTTTTTGAGAATAAGGATGAAATAGGAGGTCCAGTAAGCAAATCATATATAACTTAAGATATGTAAGGTACAAAATGAACCATGCACGTTATATCTCTCAAGCAGGATTTAAAATGACGACTATCAAAATTATGCACTGTTTTAAGTCCTGGTATATTGTCAATTTGTAAATTGATGAAGCAATCTGAACTGACAAAAATACAAAAATTTCAAATGTTTTATTTATTCCATATAGGTACAATCATACCCCGAGTTACGATTTGCCAAACTTGCATCTAAAATAAGAATATCGGAGGCTGTCATCATCGAAGCATAATAACGTCTCTTTAATGAATATTCTGCCGAAGTCCAAAGAATAATAAGCTGTGTTTATTTGTAATTATGAACATGTATATTAATATACATGTTACTTGCGGAGTTATAATGATATAAAAAATTATACAGTGAATTGAGAGTAGTCAACACCAAATCGAGCGAGTTGATGAGGAATACTTCAGGTGAACCAAACCTAAGAAATATGAAAGTTTTTACATGACAGTTCAAGTTATAAATTATTTTCCTAACACAAATTTCTTCCCTGGTTACAAATTGTTTTCCTGGTACAAATTTCTTCCCTGACAGTTCAATTCACAGGCTTTTTCCATGATAGTTCAAGCTACAGCAATTTTAATAGGTATTTAACTGACAGACTTTTTCCCTGACAGTTCAATTTACAGTATTTTTCACTGACACTGCAACCTGCGTACTTTTTTTTCTGGTAATCAATAACCAGCAGATTTTTTCTTGATAATTTCACTCACAGACTTTTCACCTGACAGTTTAACCTACACACTTTTTCCCTAAAAGTTTGACCTGCAGACTCTTTAACATGACGATTCAGCCGACAGGTTTTTTCCCTGACCATTCAATCTGCAGATTTTTCTGACAGTTTAACCTACAAGCTTTTGTCCTGACAGTTTAACCTACAAGCTTTTGTACTGACAGTTTAACCTACAAGCTTTTGTCCTGACAGTTTAATCTACAGACTTGTGTTTTGTACAGACAAAATTTCCCTGATTGTTCAAACTAAATAATTTTAGACAGAGTTCAAACTTCGACTCTAACTACCAACATTATCAGTGGTCTGCCAGAAAAATGTTTGGCTTCAATTGCCAGTGAAAGCTTTTACCTCATTTATCAAACATTTCGTTACGAACGTGACGACGGCAACTAACCGTTCGTTGAATTTTTTACCTTTAACACTTTCTGAAAAGTATTAAGTGCCATTTCCAAATATGTTTATGTAGTTTTATTGACTACGAAATCGAAACTACGTCGAAATTTGCATAGGCAGCATCTTGAAGCGTTTGCCGCGCTAATAGCGAGAGAAAATTTCGATAACACCGAAGTTCGGGTTAACCGAAGTATCGTTCGTGCAATCCTGCAATTACGCCGAGAGTTGATTTTCCGTAGGCAGCACGCGCTCTGGCTCCTCGCACTATGTATATACGCTGAGCGGATGAATTTATACTCCTTAAGGATCCAACAGCTCACTCCGTCTTTCTTTCGCTTTCTATCTTGACTGGGCTGCGAGCGCAATCCGTGTAATTCTAGACGAATTACTCGGTGAAGGCGGATCCGATACTCTGAGAAACGGTGAGCCTTGCTCCGAGACACTAAAGCTACCACTATTCCACATAGCGATTATTTTCTTATTTGTAACACAGAGTGCGCAAGTAACGACGCTTCAGTACTATTGCTGTGATTTCCTGAGTCGTAGCATTAATTTACGTCTTTTCGACCGCCGGCTTTCCAGAAATTCTGTTGTCCTCGTATGTGACAAATTTTTCAAGTTTTCTACGATAAGTTATGAAGCTGATCCAGTTCAAAAATTGTTTATTCTTTGTTTCAGTAATCAAAAATGCTTATTGGAATATAAGTGGCTATATTAGTGGCAAAGGTGTTGGAAAGACTCGGAATGAAGTTATTCATGGTCGGCAAGTCTTATTTTTCGGTTCTAGTCAGGAAGAAGTGAATAGTTTTACCAAAAATGGGCTTATCATGACGGCCAGTATCATGCAGATTCGAAAACGCCATTGTGGTCCAGAACTGGGACTGTCTTAGTTGCCAAGCCCTACCCGATAGCCCTGTTCATATATTGGTGAACGATATCTGGTTCAATGGACCTGATATGCATACAAGGTCCTGGGCGGGATATAATTGATTTAGAACTTTTAGAAGGGTCAAGAACAGGGACAGTCACAGTTGCTTAACCTTGTTTTCTGGCTCCGTCCCAGTCTTGCTGAAAAAGTTTATCAAGAATTAACCTTTTATGGCTACCAATATTAGGTACATTCAGATCAGTCAATACAGTCCAGTGCTGGCGAACAGCTTTACTCAGCTTTACCTGGGCAGAAGAAGAACTGCATAGACGACCCAGAACTGGGACAGCCATAATTGTCAAGTGTTATTTGATTGCTGTCTCAGCACTGGTAAGCAAGATTACCAAAAACGATGCTGTCATAGTTGCCAATGTTAGACAGGTGACCAGATCTGTCTATGCGCTTAGGTGACGAAACAATCCTCATTGTCAAGCCTTATCAAGTATTTCCCGACATTGTTCCAATCTTGGTAAGCAATCTTACTAGACATAAGACTGCCGTGACAAGACTGACTGCCAAATATTGGGCATGTTAAGATATGCCAATATCGCCCAGCTCTGGAATCATATTTACTTAGAATAAATTTACAATGTTTACCAATACTGATCAGCTCATATTTGCCAATACGCCCCAGGACTGGCAAGCATCTTTAATAAGAATGAACCCATCATAGTTGCCAATTCTGGGCAGATCCGAGGTGCATACATGGTCCAGAACTGGGGCACCCAAGCATAATTCCGTCTCAGTCTTGATATATTTCCTTACCAGAAAGAAGTCGTGGCAGCCAATGTTGGGCCTGGATGGTTTTGGCTACCACGCCAGCAAGCATTAGCCCAGTATTGGCTGTCATGTCAATAGGTACTGACCAGTATTCACGACCACGACGGTATGCATTGGCCCAATATTGGCACCACGCCGGTACGCATGGACTCAGTATTGGCTGCCACGCCAGTACACATTGGACCAGTATTAGCTACCACGCCAGAACGCATTGGCCCAGTATCGTCTACTGCGCCGGTACGCATTGACTAAGTGTCAATACGAAATCGGTACAATTTGTAGTAACTCTCAAATGCTTGAGCCGTAACACTAATTAACACATGTAGATTGTATTACTTTCTGCATCTCGGTGTTTCGGCAGTTCACTTCGTCTACTATTTGCTGAATTTTTTTATCTTCTCCATTAACTTGTGCAGCTTAAATTGTTTTGCCTTCGCCTTACTAAGTAAGGGAAAAAAACCATAGCCTCACTCTGACACTCCAACGACTTAACCCAAAACTCAGTCTGGCTATTCGCATTCTATCCACATCGGATAACAATTCACACACGCACATCTACCAACTCGCTCCTGTAGTTATTTCAACTTGCAGAATTTGCGCAATCTTGTACACAATAATCTGCGATTCCGTTGCTCTAATCGTTTCGCGTTGCCTCCAAGTATACGGTAGACTAGATTGACGCGCACGAAATTCCTGTTTCTACCTCTGTCTGATTCTGTTGAAACATGTCTGACTACTCACAACACTTACTACTTCCGCGCGCATAAAGGATTCTCGCGCTGCTACGTGCTGCAAATTGCTTTACGGTTCTATTGCTTTACGAAAGCCACTCGCTCACTTTCATCCGTAAATTTTCTTCAATATTCGATCTGTACTCCGATAATTTCAGCTCCGATCGTTTCATCATAAAAATTAGAAAAAAAAAGTAGACATTACAAAATAGATGACGTAATGAGATTCCAATATACTGTTCAACTTATATACGACAGATTAGTTGACAACAGAACAAAGAAAAAAGTAAAGATAACTTTTTTTTTTTTGCACAATTATAAGATAAACTTCAAAAACGAATTTTCCACGCTGTTATTGGAACTTTTGAAACTGTTTCCATATACTCTGCATAATAATGGAATCATTTCCCCGTAAATTGCTAGTTCAAAAATAATGAAGAGGAATATCGCTGATAGCCATGGTAACCAATTCGAAATTGGGGTCGCTTAAATTCGTCTTATACTAATTGATATTATGGGTATACACAGTGTATATATATATATATATATATAAACTAAAGTGGTATATTATACTAAAAGGGAGGGAAAACCCGTGATTCCAGCCGAGGGGTAATTTGGTTGGAAATCACCCGAAATAAAAATGATGCCCCTTTACTTGATGTATAAGGACTGTTTCCCGATTTTATTAAAGAACAATCACATTCCATCTTGAAACAATTTGAGCTAGTATCTTTTTTGCAATTTTTAATGCGTATATGTGCAAGCACGGCTTTCATTATTCCCGCCGAGCAAAAATGAAATTTTTCTTCTAAACGAGTTCCATTGCTTCTTTGTGCATTAAAAAATTAAGCTTTTAATGAAACCATTTCCATTACTTCCTAGGGAGTAATGAGGTTATTTCAGCAAAGTCGGAATGTAAATTGTTTTTTTAACGCGCTACAATATTGTATATTTTATACAATAATTAGTGAGTGGGAATATTGCATGCAAAACACTGACGTCTCTCTCTCTTGAATAAATATCTCACTTTTAACATGAAAAAATAGCGTAGGTTTCCATCGGTAGACCGTTAATATCGCGTGCATTGAAAATGGTAACTTTTTCACTTCCAATTAACGACCACCGTCATGAATTTAATATCGTTGGAGTAAAGGGCTATGCATAACATTCCGCAAATTATTTATAAATCCCATCAGCACTTTACCATTCACTAGGGTTTTCCCGATTATCTTCTATCACTGAACGACATATGAATTAATTAACCAATTTATATTTAAATGTGGCTCATTCATAGTGTTACTTCCCGTTTTCTGCCATATTTCTTAAAAAAAAGGAATATGTCAATGACAATATGACTGATCACATAAAAATTTCTAGTCGGAACTAAGTTATCAGTCTCTTTAATGGTCTCAAAATAAAAAACGATTTTATAATTGTAAATAAATATCAATATAGTTGATAAATGATACGAGAAAACGAAATAGGATTCAAATTAAAAAATTATAGTTCGAATAAGTATAATTTAAATTAAAAAGCGTTCTTAATGATTCATCAACGAATATTTCATAATTATTGCGCAGAAATGTTTTAAAATGTTTTCAAAATGACGGATCATAATTGTTTGATTTTTTCAATTTCTAATTGTATGTCTGGATATAAGTAGATATTGCTCAGAAATAATTTGGAATGTTATTTATTTCTTACCAGTGATTTTTCTTAGTGATCAAAGTCTTTTTAACGTTCCCAAAATCAAAAACGGGTTTATAATCGCAAATATATATCAATATAGTTAGTTGATATATCTAAACCTTTGCTTTTTAAAATTGAAGTAGTAATGAGTAAAATTTCGAATGAAAAAAATAAAAAGTATACGAAAGAAGTTTTGAAAAATCTTGCAAAATCACAGATCACAATGCTTTGGTTATATTAATTTATAATTTTATGCCTGGATGGAAGTACATATGGTCGAGGAATAATTAAGAATGCTATTTATTTCTCGACGGTGATTCTTTTTTTAAAATTGTTTTGCCTCAGTTGGGGGTTGCTGTGGCAAAGGGAACAACAATTGTTTAAAAGCAGGCTTTGCACGGTTTTCTGCGCCCTCGAGGGTCTGTTTGACTATTCAAAGCACCTTTCGCTGGCTCACTCGGCAAGAAATCTCGCAAAGCAATTTTACATCTCGTACATGCTAAATGGAAAATTCAATTTTTCCGTCACGGACTCGACGAGTCCTTCAATAAATTATAAATGGAACCGAACGCACCATAAAAAGTAGATTATTGCGAGCTCTGAAAGATAGATACTTTTCCTTACTTTCTAATAACGCTCGTGAACGATAGGGGATATTCGAACAAAGATTAATCCAATTTTTTTTAGTATCTCATAATTACCAAACATTATAATTGGATATAATGACATAATATCATTTTAACATTTTATCTATCAATTTATCAATGTTTATGTAAAGAAGCAGAATTTTATTACAACTCCTACATTTTCATTTTATGGGACCAAATTTTTCCTCTTAATAAAAATATAAAATTCTTCCTCTATTTTGATGCAAAAAAGTTTCCAACACGAAAAAAAAGTAATTTGAACAGGACCGTTGATATCTTGATCTAATATCATATAATTATCATTGAATTCCTCATTAGTACATCGACAAAATTATTACCAATAATTCACTGAGAAATATTTTGGAAACATTTATCTTCGCACATTATTAAAATTAAAAAAAAATTCTGCCTTACCTTTTAGCAGATGATTGTAGTTGTAGCTGCGATGGGCCGGATGTCAATAGTTACTTTTAAAGTTATTCCGAGAAAATGTCAAGAACTGTGCCCTTAGTTTGTTGAATTTTGTTTTTTCAGCAACATTCACTTATATATTTAACAATAAACACCCGTTAGGTATCAGGGGTATTCAATTATCGTTAAAGCGATCAAGCCAAAATAAAATCGACTAATGAGGGGGAAAACAGAGGCTGGGATGGCACTGATGAAAACTGATCGGTTAATTAGACCCAGCGGGTTTTGCGGTGACCAAACTGACCGCAGTTTAGCTCCGGCTAACCCGAAATGTCTAGGAGGATGTTTGGTGAGCCTATCCCAACACTATCGAAAACAAACTTTACATTTATTTCCGGTTCACTGAACAACGTAAAAAAAAACCCAAATTTCCATTCAGCACTTGGACAAGTTCGGGTTCAACAAAAATATTGTGATACCGAAGTCCCCTCGATGATCCGGTCGTCGACAGTTATTCCAAATAATCGAAAGTCCATTAAACTTTTCAGCCCGGTTAAAGAAAAATTCTTTTGCTTTGCGCCTTCAAGGAGAAAAGAATTCTTCTGGCGTTCAAAAACTTCAGAAAGTCTTCTTGACCTCGAACTTGTTCGAAACCCTTGATTTATTCCACCTATTTGACGAAAAGTTTAATGAGAGCCCGAGAAACGCTAACTTTCTTATCTTCTCTCTCCTCGCATTTGCCCTCGAGATAAGAAAACCCGTTTGTTATCTGCTATCGACACCGCACAGAAGAACAATTAAAAATTAAAGCTTTGGAAACTCGCTCGAACCGAAGGAAACTTGTCCGTAATTATTCAACATCGTTTAAGCGAGCTTTCATTAAGAACTCTTCGGCCCACTAATCGGAAAACTTTTTATTTCATCGTTTACTTTGTTCCTGCAGAGTTTTGCTATATGCATTCATGACATACACATAAAAGTATACATATACATATATATATAAAGCCTACACACCAACTTTTTTCGGAAGTTTTAAGTTCACAAATATTCGTCCTTTTTTTAAACTCTATGTTTGGCTGTCATTCACAATATTCACCGAACTTTCTCAATTAAAAAAAAATTCAATTAATAATTTTTTTAGAATAATTATGAATCCACCCGTAATTTTCCATTTTGCCAATCAATTTTTGACGAAATTGATTGTTTTTGAGATTAATTTCACGACGTTTATTTAAGGAAAGTACACGAGCGTGCCTTACGACAAAGTATACGCAGGTGGGACGCGCGTCGCGGCTCGGCGGTCGGTTACTTTGGCGTTCGTCGTGCGACTAGACTGGGACGACGGTCTTGCCGTTGACCCGGACTTTGCTTGCGGCGCAAGCGCCGCTCCGCCAAATTATTGCCCTATCTGGAAAAGCATCCGGCGCGTGTGTATGCGTGACGTAACACATATCGTAACATACCCCACGTCGGTATTCGCACCATCAGAGATAGCGAAGAGCATGTAACTCGGAGGCGCGGGCTATGCAACGCCTCCAGTCGTCTATCTGTACCAATATATAGGTACGTACGTAACATTTCATATCACCCGATCGGTCTACGTTAAGCCGCACGCTTCCATCGTCATCATCCATGTAAATGAGGCGACGGGAGACCGGAAGTCCGTATGAATGACCACAGGTCACCTACCCTTCGCTCTATCTATCATCACTTAGTGACAATAGTGTGAACTTACACCTTCATCGTATCGTATTGTCTGATGATCTTCTCTTGGTGATAGTTTTTTTTTAAATATATGGGCAACTTGGAATTGAGATGAAATTGTTATTTACGAATTTGGGGTTATGCGCTGTAGAGAAATTTTATATTTATATTTCCCATGAATAAAGTCAAGCGGCGGAAGACATGGCAATGACTCACAGTAATTGAATCCTCATACATCGGTTAAAGGACCGTCGAAATCGGCCCGCTCGAGCAATGATCGGCGGATCGCAGCAGATTCAATGGCTATTATTATATACATTTGTATAGAAATGTATCAAGTGGAATTTGTATATGGGTCATTACATACCTTTTCGACCTGGGTCGGACCCTCGACGATCTTCGATTTGGTCGAAATTTTTTAACTTCAAAAAGGACTGGAACATTTTTTCAGATTTTTATTTAAGTTCGATTTTTCAAAGCTAACATATTTTCGCCCAAATTCAAGAATCTGAAAAAATTCTCAAAAATTCTGCATGAAATAACAAAATTCTTCAGCCTAAAACCAAAGTGGACCGGGTTGCGCTTCTGTTTTTTTTTCTATGAAAAACTATTCAAATATTTAGAATCAAAAGAGGAAACGTTATCAATTTTTTTTTAAATATTGCTTTCTCCAAAATATGTATTTCGTGGAAGGCCGTGAACACGAAAACGTTAATATTAAATTTCAGGAAAAAGTATACAAATTCTACGATACTAATATTTCAAAATTACAGTACTAACGTTTTGTAATATTCATTTTCATGTATAAATACTTCATTTGTCAATAATGAATGCATCAGAGAACTAAAATATGGACAAAATTAATTCAATCAATAACTATCCCACGCGCACGCCACTTCCGAAAAATTACATATAAAAACAGACAAATAGCCATAGGAAGTGCGACGAAAATATATGCATGTATGTGCCAACCTTTGCTCGAATATGGACACTCTATCCTACTTAACTGCCATAACACTGCGAAAAACAATATTCGAACAGCAGAAACTATAGCATTAAAAAAACTCACCAGATTACGACACCCAAATAACCCCTTACATAACCCATCAAATCTCCTCTTATACGAGGTATGCAACATTACATCAATACTCGATCGCATTGTGACTTTAAGCACAACATATGTACACTCACAGATAGAAAACATTGCCACTCACTGTAACAATAGAACACCTAACACAATACCTAAACACAAATTTCCCGCCCACACAACTATAAAAATCCTCTCAGAACTACGACACTAATACCAAGATCAACACTTATTCTGATACATATTAATATTTGTAATAACTGATACGGAGTTAAAACCACCACGTAGAAAGAAAATGAAAAGTATTATCGCTCAAATCTAACGAACAGTCACACACACGCACGAGAAACAAGGGCTGAAGGACTTCGGTCGATGGCTCGTTAGGCAATTAATGCAACAAAAAGCTGTGAAAATCTTGAATAATGTAACTCACCATATGTATATATATTAGGGTGGTCGTTAATTTCGATGTTGAGCGATTTTGTTCGAGACGCCCCTTCATTTTGTTCAAAATAAATTTTTTTTAATTTGGTTAAAATTCGAGAGTTCTATCTCAACGGGAAAACGTGCCTGTAAGTACAAACATTTTCCCATTAAAGTAACATCGGAGTTTTAGCACAATTACTTTGAATGTTTTTTCCGGGCCTCACAAAAGCAGGACAAATCCAAATACTGCACGAACCCAGTAAACACGGTATTGTAACAGCAACGTAACGGCTATGTAACTCAATGTAACAAGTAATCTCACGTGTAACTTACATGTAAGTTACACGTAATTTACAATTTCCCACTCAGCAATGTTACCATGTTATATAACATGTGTTACGTAACTGTTACAATTGAGTTACGTTGCCCGTATATTTCGTAGTGTAACAGATATGTAACAAGTAACATTCAAATGTTATATAACGTGTGTTACATAACCGTTACGGTCTTGCAATGTTAGTAGTGTGTTGCAGGATATTACTGCAAGGTAACAGCAACATAATCAAAAAAATTGTTTGTAACTTACATGTGACTTACGTGTAATTTATAATTTCCCGCTCAGTAATGTTACCGTGTTATGTAACGTGTGTTACGTAAACGTTGCAATTTAGTTATGTTGTGTTGTGCAACTTGAATCACACAGCTGTTACTGTTTCGTTATATTGCTAAAGTATAGTCATATTGACAATACATTAGCTTTACTTTTGTGGACTTACAGTCCACAAAAGAGCTTCAAGGGTTGCTAAATTGCTACCCTTGGGAGTCAAAAATATTAGCTGCTACTATTAAAAGTAGAAAAAGCGATTGGCAAATGATGCGAACCGGTTGAAATCTCGGAAGAGTATCACTCCGGTGTGCATATGAAGCTGCACCGTTACGCTGACTTATATACGTTAGTGACACGAATCGCTTGCGAGAAACGTTTGAGTCGCAGGCCATCTAGCGGACATCACATCGTGATACACATGTTACGTAACATTAATACATTTTTGTTACATGACTGTAACGAAACTACATTACGTAGATGTTACATATTTTTGCAACGTTTTAGCAATGTTATCACATTACGTAACTGCAATATGACAGGACTATCCCCACAGTTACATTGCAATCGTTTCAAAGATGTTGCATTACAGGTACACATTTTAGTTACATGACTGCAACACAACTACGGCTTATAACCGTTACGTTACGTGCATGTTCTCGATGTAACATAACCACTGTGATATGCATGTAACGTCAAATGTACATACTCTTGGAACATTCTTGTAACGTTACCACATTTACGTAACTGTAACATGACCGCACTATCGCTGCAGTGACTTACAGTCGTTACATACATGTTACATTACAGTTACACACTTTCGTTACATAACTGGAACGGAACTACGGTATTTAACAGTTGCACAACGTGAATGTTCACGGTGTAATATAACCACTGTAATATGTATGTTACGTATTGTTTGCAATATACTTGTTATGTTGCCACGTTACAACACTACAACAGTGCGTTCCTGTCACGAAAGTGACGTTCCTATTGTTACTCGCACGTTGCGTTGCAGTTTCATAACTTTTGTTATGCAATTGCAACGAAAACATGTCACATAACGGTAACATCACCCGTATGTAACTAATGCAACATCACAATGTTACTCCTACGTTATATATCCTCGACATATCATAAGGGTAACACTGTTACAATCACATGTAACTTCCATGTTACATTGCCGTTCAAAAACGTGTTTACTGGGAATTGTATGTCATTGTATAGGTGTTGTACTTTGTACACAAATTTTAATGACCATCTCATCATTATACACACTTAAACCTCTAAAGTCATTAAAGCCGGCAAGAGCCTTTTTTTACAACTGACTTGGAACTCTTTTCATTCGGTTACTTAACGTGCAAGATAATTCTAAACAGCTTGACATCATGTCTTGAGGGTTGCTCTTTTTGATAGTGCCAATTATAAATTTCGAGAAAAATCTTTCGATCACAAAAAATGGTTTTTTTGAAAAGTAATATGATTTGTTAAACATTTTTTTTTCACGCTAAGTGACTTTTCAGGACCTTTTAGCTTTGCTATAGAGGTTAAAATCATTTAGATCGTGTTCTCAATGTCTGAACTTGAAAAACAGACTAAAGAAAAAAAAAAATTCCTTGCGTATAATTCAAGATGGCGCTTAGAGTTCAGTAATCCCTTTGTCAGAGTTTATGAATCTTAGAAATAACCTCTACGAACGTCCCTTTGTCAGAGTTTATGAATTTTAGAAATAACCTCTACAAACAAAAAGTGTTTAGAATTAGCCACTTAATATTACTGCATTTTTTCAGAATTCTTGAAAGCATTTTTGATTTTTTTTTGTATTAGGCCAACTTTTGGAAAATTTTTAAATTTCTCGAAATATTCAGAAAAAATTCAGGATTATTCCTTAAATAATTTCCGAGACTTTTCATCCCTTGCACATTTGATCTACAGATTAACGTTTTTGCGTTACACATTCCCAAGCGTAATTTTTAGTTTAGGCGCCATCTTGAATTATACGCAAGAAAAAAAATTTCTTTAGTCTGTCAAGTTCAGACATAAAGAACACGATCTAAAGGGTTTTAGCCTCTATAGCAAAGCTGAGAGGTCCTGTAAAGTCACTTAGCGTGAAAAAAAAAAATGTTTAAGAAACCATATTATTCTTTAAAAAAAAAACAATTTTTTTCGTGATACAAAAATAATCGTAAATCATAAATGTGATTACAGTATAATTAAACAAGAGCAACTTACAAGGCGAGATTATATATAGTGACTACCAATGACATTGTGAATACGATGGAGATTCGTAACGATTTTTCCGTAATACCATAAGTTGATATAATTACCTGATTGATTTTCGATAGAGTCATAAAACCGTTTGCTTCGTCTCGTTCTTTTTACCACTTAGTAAAAGCTACATATCTGATCCGTTCTCCATTGGCATTTGCATGAATAATTTATATACTTTATCGACCCATAGATATGCCTTTATATATCATGTTGTATATTCTATACGAACGCTGAGCACTGCCGAAAATGCCATAGAATAAATGCATCTGTAGCAAAATTAAACGACATGAACACAATGTTAAATTGTAGATAAGAAATTAATGACTTATCGCTAAACGAATCCTTATAATGTAAAATGTTGTTTATGCTATTGCAGAATTTTTCCAAAAGATTAGCAGAATCATAATAATAATATCGACGATCGATAACAAAGGAATCTTCGGCATCGATAGACCCGAGTTACGATTTGCCAAACTTCCAGCAAAATAAAAATATCACAGTCTGGTATCGTCGAAGCATCATAACATCTACATAATAATAATATTAATCCCAATAATACGTAATTGATTACGCACTCAAGGGAAAATCACCTAAAGAGAGCTACAGAAAAATTAAACCCGACAAGAAAATATAGATAGAAAAACAATTATATGTTGAACCCACTTGACATAAGATATGCGGAAAATTATTCATATAAGTTTTTGAGATCAAAAAAAAAATACAAAACTCTGAAAAAAATTTGTACACAATCAATAAAGTATTTCAAGTTTCGACCCAATTTACTATTTGGAAATGACAAAAAAAAATTGAACGAATTCTTATCTATTGAAATTCCTCGATTATCTTCTCGTCAGAGTCAATACGTTAAAAAATAGTTGCTTCGTCTCAGTGAAGAGACGGTGAAATTCTATAGGAGCTATATAAGATAACTCCGAGCACTTTGACGCTCGATTTCCATTAAGCATAATACTCAACACCGGATGGTTTAGTTCTGTGTGAAGACAAAAGTGTTGAGGTCACTGTAAATGAAAACTTTTTCTCCCATTACACATACAACGCATACACACGTAGTGGATGCACAGCATAGTTCATCCAAGTTGTTGAAACTTTTCAAGAGAGTTTCCTTTCCCGTTGACGGAAATCTATTGCATTGGACCTCCCGACATCTCTCATCACCTGTTTTTCTTTATTTTTCCTCTCGCTCTTTTTAACTTTGCTGTTAGTGCCTCTACACGACCTCGTTCTGATCCCAAAACGTAAATCCACCATCTGGCACGTGTCGAAACCAAGGTATACACTTAGAGGAAACATATGTCCAAACATCTCAGTATAAATTATGACAAGGCCATTTGTGTTTGTGGATACCGCGAAGAAAAATTTTGTTGCCCCGAAAAAATCGAGTTACAACGCCGAAATTTTTATTAGAGTCAAACAAAATGACTTAATATTCAGTCCGTAGAAAAAAGATGTATTAAGAGGATTTGATTGTTAATCAATTCAAACTAACTACTCAGTATATCAAATATTCGAAAAAACATGAACAGAAGACTCGAAAAATTCCGTCTCATTGATTTTCCACTTTTAATCGCTGGTAGATAAGAAGGTGCAAAGTTGAACTTTGTAAATTGCTTCCTCATTATTTTTGGATTTTCTTAAAAGGCGGCTTCTATAATGAAGTATATTCATCAATTTTGGCTTCAACATAGAACAAGCTTAAAAAAAAAACTAAAAATGTTGAGGAAACAATTGGCAAAGTTTAACTTTGCAGCTTTTTTTAAATAATAGTTAAATTTGAGAAAAATTTGAACCACATAACGAATTATGACAAAACTGTGCACCTATTATTGCTGAATATTACTGATTTTATGTTTAACACTAACGTTCGCTGTCTTCTGTTTTACTATAGTTAAAGCAGTAACATCCTCTTTTCTGAATGTTAAAATTTTGAAAAACTCAAACCACATTGCAGATTGTGACAAAACCATGTACTAATCATTGCTAAATGAAACCGATTTCATGTATGCAATTTCAGTTAGTTGTCTAATGTTTTGTTGAAGTTTGTGCAAAAACGTGAATTATTAAAAGATTTCAAAACTGTGAAATCCGGACGACTTTTCCGATTTTGTTCATATTTCATAGAAAGCAATGTTAACAGTATCCGCACTATGGTGTGCAAAAGAAATAGATTTTTTGCTCTCCCCCTAAAATATCATAGAATACGTCCTAATAAAGATCCTGTCAAAAGAGGAGCTCATAATTCCAATTCTGCGAGGTTCATTATCGCGTTTGAAGTTGTTCCTTCTGAATAACACAGAATAGTGATTTTTTTTACATTCTTTATCCCTGCAACCGAAGAAGAAATTCACACTAATGGAATACATATTCTGGACTAGCTTTGTAAATTTTTTTCGAGTGATGTAGAGCATTTAAACAATGGTGACTGAATACAAAAATTTTCATTTGTAACTTTTAGACCAAACGACACGATGTATCTTGTCTTTTTGACTTTTTATATGACATTACCTTCGCTTCCTCATAAAATTCATTTGGGTGAGTGATAATTTAATTCAGTAATAGGAGTGGTTCATTGTCGTTGAAAGCTTCATTTACTTCGTTTATGAAGTCGAAGAAAACGAGATTGATGTGTTAAAGACTAAAACTCATGGATGGTATCATATAGAAACAAGAAGCTCTGTTGTAATCTTTACTTTCATCATTTTGCTTGCTGTAGAAGCTTTGCCTACATGAATTTTTATTCGATGACTTTCATGTAAACGTGCTCAGAATGTTCCAAAACATTGAAAGATCACATTGAGAAAAAATGTCTGGGTCTACCATAGTCAATTACGTAAGCGGGAACATGTCCCAGAAACGTATATTATTTCCTGATTTGAGTTTAACTAACAAACGAAGTGTGACATGTATGACATGTGTTATGCATCATTGAACATTTACTATCACATTCAACACACGCGCAATGCCGCAGAATTGAATTTCGTACGGTTCTGTAAAACGTATTTTGAAAAGTACTCGAAGAGGTATCCTTAGTACCGAAGGATTTACGGTCTCAAATTATTTTGTATTTCAAAACATTTAACGTATTTTGTATATAAAAATACCTGGAGTATTTTGTATTTGAAGTATTTCCATGCATTTTGCCTAGCTCTGGTCAAAGCTGGCATTTGAAACCCTTGCTCATCAGCGATCCTATACCGTCTATAGTTGGAGGCTTTTAGTTGGCCCATATGATCGTAGTAGCCTTGGGGATTACGGTATGTCGGCACTAGTACTAACTCTAATCGCAACCTCAAGCCATACGTTTCCTAAACACATGCGTGACTATCCTGTTCTGTGTGTAGTGGTGAATAGGAGTACCACAAGAACCTACTGGAACTGGTACAAATACATCCCACTCTATGTCGGGTGTTTGCATCGGCAGCCACAGAAATTCACTAGTGGCTCTCGACGTAACTAGCACGTGAGTGTTTCAGCTGGTTCGCTTCCACCCACAAGGCGCCAACTAACTTCCAAGTCCGCGTGACTGTACGGATTTCGCGTGCCAGGTGGATAACCAGGGCCACTGGGCATACCGTTGAGAGATCTGACTCCAGAGACTCAAGTCGTCGATATATATTCAGATATACATTAAAGTATGTCTGTAGACTTGTCTATATATATTAGGGTGGTCGTTAATTTCGATGTTGAGCGATTTTGTCCAAGACGCCCCTTCATTTGGTTCGAAATAATTTTTTTTTGAATCTGTTCAAAATTTGGGAGCTCTATCTCAACGGGAAAACGTGCCTGTAAGCACAAACATTTTCCCATTTAAATACTATGGTAGTTTTGGCACAATTACTTTGAATTTCTTTTTCGAGCCGCACGAAAGCAGAAAAAATCCAGATACTGCACGAATTGTACGTCAAGTAGTTTTATTTTGTACACAAATTTTAATAAACATCTCATCATTATATTTAATATTCTTAAGCCACTAAAGTCATTATAGCCGTCAAGAGCCTTCTTTTAGAAATGACATTACGCCTCAAGTTGCTCTTTTTGATAGTGCCAATAAGAGATTTTGTGAAAAATTTTTTGATCAGAAAAAAATGGTTTTTTTAAAAAGTAATATGATAACTTATACTTTTTTTTACGCTAAGTGACTTTTCAGGACCTTTGAGTTTTGCTATAGAGGTTAGAACCATTTAGACCGTGTCTTTAATCTCTGAACTTGAAAAAAAAAACTCAAGAACATTTTTTTGTCCTGGCGTATAATTCAAGATGGCGTACATACTAAAAATTACGATTAGGAATGTGTAACTCAAAAACATTGAACTTGATATTGAAAGTGCACGGAATAAAGAGTCTCGGGAATTATTTAAGGAATGATCCTGAATTTTTTCAGAATTTTTAGAAAAATTTGAAAATTTTCCAAGAATTGTCCGAAAAAAAATGCTTCAAAGAATTCTGAAAAAATTCAGTTATATTAAGTGGCTAATTCTAAGCACTTTTTGTTCATAGAAATTATTTCTAAAATTGTACGGTGCTCCAGTCAAAAATTCATAAACTTTGACAAAGGAAATACTGAACTCTGGGCACCACCTTGAATTGTACGCAAGGAGAAAAATTTTTTTTTAGTCTGTTTTTCAAGTTCGGAAATTAAAAACACGATCTAAATGGTTTTAACCTCTATACCAAAGCGAAAAGGTAATGAAAAGTCACTTACCGTAAAAAAAATGTTTAAGAAATCATATTACTTTGCAAAGAACCCATTGTTTTGTGATAAAAAAACATTCCGAAATTTCTTATTGGCACTATCAAAAAGAGCAGCCGGCAAGACATAATGTTAAGCTGTTTCGAATTATTTTGCACGTTAAGTAACCGAATGAAAAGAGTTCCAAGTCAGTTGTAAAAAAAGACGCTTGCCGGCTTTAATGACTTTATTGGCTTAAGTGTGTTGAATATAATGTTGGGATGATTATTCAAATTTGCGTATAAAGTACAACTACTTGACGTACAATTTGTGCAGTATTTGGATTTTTCCCGCTTTTGTGAGGCTCGGTGAAAAAATTCAAATTAATTGTGCCAAAACTCCCATGTTATTTAAACTGGCAAATGTTTGTGCTTACAGGCACGTTTTCTCGTTGAGATAGTGCTCTCAAATTTTAACCAGATTTAAAAAAATTTATTTCGAACACAATGAAGGGGCGTCTTGGACAAAATCGCTCAACATTGAAATTAACGACCACCCTAATATGGATGTATAGTCGAAGTTCTCATATAATGTGGAGGAAAAAAAAGTCAAGGGTAATGCAAATGGGACATTCGAAGTCTCAGTAGCTTTTTTGAGATTCGCAATCTGATATATGAGAGCATCAACTGTACATCAACTATACAGATAGTCAACATGAGATATGAAAGCTCCGGCTGTAGCTGTTAATATTCGTATATCATCCTTATCTTTGTAGACTATCTTAGAGGAAGGCATAAGATATTCTACTGTAACTAGTAACACTCGAATTATCCCTACCACTTAATAAGCTACGTGAACCTAAATTATGGGAGTTTTCATTGTAGCTATTCAAATTCGTATAATACCACCGGCTTAGAGCCCACGTCAACGTAAGACATGAGAACTTTCACTGTAGGCACTGATACTTGATTCATCCCCTCTACTTCTTAAGCAATGAGATCATAAGATATGAGACCTTTGACCGTAGCTACTAACACTCAAGTCATCTCCACCACTTAATAAGTGAGATGAACGTGAGATATAGGAGCTTTGACTGTAGCTACTAATACTCTGATGATTCCCACAACTGTTTAAGCTACGCTAACGTAAGATATGGAGATTCGACTGTAGCTACTAACATACGAATCATCCGTAACACTAAGCTACGTGAACGTGAGATATGAGAACTTTCTCTCTAGTTAGTAATTCTCGAATCATCCTTACCACTTTTCGATTTACATCTCCATGAAATATGAAAGCTTTGATTGTAACTACTAACACTGGAATCTTCACTACGTAGTAATTACGTAATAAGCTACGTGAACGTAATATAAAAGAGGTTCCACTGTAGGTAATAAGACCCGAATAACCCCCACTAAGTTTTAAGATACGCGAATGTAAGATAGGAAAGCTTCCCTTGTAGCGGCTGACACTGACATCATCCCCACTTCTCAACGCACCATTAAGCTACATCAAAGTAAGATATGAGAGCTTTGACTGTAGATACTAACATACGAATCATCTACAACGCTTAAAAAGCTACATGAACGTAAGATACGAGAGCTCGCTCTCTAGATACTAATACTTCAATCATACCCACCACTTCAAGTTACATAGAATATGGGAGCAACAACTGTAGCGACTGACACTCACATCATCCCTACTCTTAATCAGCTACGTGAATGTAGAATATGGGAGCTGCCACTAGAGCTACTAATACTCAAATCACCCCCACCGCTTTCTAAGCTACCTTAACGTAAAATATGAGAGCTTCGACTGTAGCACTAATACGTGTGAACTACCATCTCGCATGGGAACGGTGCGGTGTAAGCCAGTTGGGCCCACAAGGAATGTATATGGGAAGACAAGGGAACATTAGTTGTACAAGTAGCAGAGTGCAAGGAAGTTATATACATATAGCGACCGATTCCAACAGTGTGTACTAACTACTCAACCGGAACATCCAAAAGCTTTCTCATATTAATGTGATTCAATTCGAAGCGAATTCCATCAGGTACAGACTTTGCCCCCAAGATTCCTGCTATGCAGATAATTTGCAAAACTTTGCAGAACCCTGTGTGGATCTTCGCAATGTACTTGGAGCTGTCCATGTTCCTTCCCTCTCGTGTTTATCTAAATCATCTGTGTGCATGTACTACGGGCTGTTGGCAACGCTAAGGAGTTTTTGAGCAATCATACACCGTTACCTTTGAAGGATGAGATGGAGAATATTGCGAACTTAGTCGAATAACCTCCACGGCTGTCAAGTATCGTTGGCTACTAAGGTACGAATATCCTAGAAGATAACCAAGGTCCCAATTACCGCACACGCTTCTTTTGATGCATTTCTTATGCATTCTGATATTTGATGTAATTATTTATTGTTATTATTATTGATAATAATATTGTACAATTTAGCTTCATTATATAGACAAGCTAGTTTTGAATATCTTGAAAAAAACCGAAGGTAAAATTTAAAATTGTTGCATAAATGCAACTCCATTTGGTTCGTGTTTTTTATGGCAAATTTCTTAAAATATATTTTCAAAGTGACATATCGAATGCCATAGGTTGAGAATCTATAAAAATTCTGAAACACACTTTGTTTAATATAAAAAATTTCTAGCTCATAGCCCAAGTGAGCAAGATTTTTCTCCGCATAGTTTTTGAGCTTTTTTTATTTGAAAAATTATTGATGAAATGCTTATTTATGTAAAACCGGATTTTTCAGAAATTTTTCAGATTTTTTAGTGACATATCGAATACTATTGTTTGAAAATTTGCGTCATTTCGGAAAAATACTCCGGGTATACAGAAATTTTCTAGCTTATAGCTAAAGTAGGCAAGATTTTTCTCCTCATAGTTCTTAAGATTTTTTTATTTGAAAAAAAAAATGTTTTTAAAGAAAAAAAGCTTAAAAACTATGAGGAGAAAAATCTTGCCCACTTCGGCTATAACCTAGAAAGTGTCGATATTAAACGAAATATTTT
Organism: Tromatobia lineatoria; assembly: GCA_949699805.1. Lineage (NCBI taxonomy): Eukaryota > Metazoa > Arthropoda > Insecta > Hymenoptera > Ichneumonidae > Tromatobia > Tromatobia lineatoria. The sequence continues at coordinate 3,246,359 of OX453036.1, read as the reverse complement.
TTTAGAATCTTCGCAAATTCTAAGTTACGGTATTCGATATGTGACTATGAAAAAATATTTTAAAAACATTAGCATAGTTCGGAAAAATCTTTAAAAATTCCTAAAAATCTGAAAAGATTTTGGGAAATTCGGTTTTACACGAATAAATACTTGACCAATCGCCTAGTAAATTGATTTTCTATTTTTATTTCTTAATAACTAAAAAAAGCTCAAAAACTATAAAAAGAAAAATTTTGCCTGCTTTGGTTATAACCTAGAAAATTTCGACATCGAACAAATTATTTTCCAGTATTTTTTCAGATTTTCAAATTATGACATTCAATATTTTACCTTAAAAATATATTTAAAAAAATCTTCATAGAAAATAAAGTCTGGTTCATTTGAGGTTCCAACTAAGCCTACAACAAAATAAGAGCCGAATCAAAGAGGTCGAGGTTAAATCCCGGTCAAAACGGGGTGGATTGCTGCACACGTTCTTTCTGATAAATTTCCTATGCATGCGTGTTGAGACAAGTAAATTTACCCCACTCTTATCACCGACCAACCAGACGCTGCCGCAGTGTCTTTTTCTCGTAGCAACACATTTTGACCACATTTTTTCGGCGTTGATACGTTATATTTACAAAATGGTACACGGAGAGAAGAATATGGCAATAATCCCTCGACTCAACATAGCAATCGAGTTATATTCCGGTTTTCTGGCGATTTATACCATGTTATCTTGTTACCATGATCATGGTAACAAGATAGCTGCGTTTAGCGTAATATGTGAAAAAAGTTATATGTGAAGCATCTATATGTGCAAAAAGTTATGAAATAAACTGAAATCATACGCTGCTTGTCATGTCAAGTACATCCATAAAACGTTACAAATTTTAATCACCAGAACCAGCACTTGGATGGTTGATTACCCCCGACTCCGGAAATATTCTTGCAACTCACAGTAGGGATTAAGCAAATAAAACGCGAGCGATACTTCTAATCAAACGGGCCAAAAAATTTGCCGTAAAAAGGATTGATATCACTTACAGGAATTTATGGAAATAATTATAAAATATTAATTCAATAAACACGATAAAGGAGTTCCTGCATGTAAAAAAAAAAGTTGAAAAATAGAAACAAATTTTATTTTTTGGAATTTCGTTGCGAAAGAAATACGACCATACTTGGCGAGTTGATATAATCCCATAAACATTGAGTGATGAAACAATTGACTAAATTCACAAACTCGCCAAGTACTGGGGTCAAATTTCGTTCGCAATAAAAATTCCTAAATTGTTGAAAAAATATTTGTTCATTAATGTGTGCCGAAAAATACCAATATTTTTCTTTACTGTTCGCCCAAAACATCGTAGAATATGTCCTAATAAAGACCCTGTCAAAAGCGGAGCTCATAATTCAGATTCTAAGAGGTCCATCATCGTGTGTAATGTTTCACCGTTCAAATAACACTTTAAAGTCATTTTTGTACATTCATTGTCCTGGCAACCTAAGATTTTTTTTTTTTCAAATCAATGACTACATCTTATGAAACATTGAATTTCGAAAAAAAAATCTTGTTGTACGTAGAAAGCCATAAAAATCAGATTTAATGAGTCTGTAACTTATAACCGTTAATAATACATAAAATTTCGCCCGAACAATTATTCAAAAAATCCAATGTTCTAATAAATTTCTATTGACTTCTTTTTACTATCATCAGTAGTTCACTTTATAAAATTTAAGAATACGAAAACCACGTCTTCGTTGGTCTGTAACTTGGTCAATATTAACGATACGAAATACACGCCATCGACTGGTTTGTACTGCGTCAGACGGACTATAAAATTGTCCCTTAACTTTTTGTCCTAACTTTAATAGTTCAGCTAAAAAATACCAACAACGGAAAATTTACAAAATAAAAAATTTCAAGGATCTATTAAAAAAATCAAATATTGAAAATAGAATTTCGACTCAATAAGATTTCTTGTTCGAAATTTGATGATTCATAAGAAATAGTCATTTATATTATGAAAAAACATTTTTTCTTAGGTTGTCAGGGTAAAAGATGTAAAAAATCACTTCTCTAGATTATTTAAATTGAAAAATTTCACTAAATTGAGTAGGTATTATGACTACCGCTTTTGACAGGATGTTTATTAGGACGTATTATACCATATTTTGGGCGGAGAGCCAAAAAAAAATGTCGACATTTTTTGGCACACCCTATTGATGATATTTCTCAATAATTTTTCTTCCTCATAGAGGAAGCTTTGTTTTCGTGAACAATTTTTTTTCGAGATTTTCATGTTAACATACTCGGAATCACCTAAAACGTCGAGAAAAGTGGTCTAGAAAATATATCTGTATGTATGCGCGCGCGCGTGTGTGTGTGTGCGTGTGTGTGTGTTCCAGATACCGAAAATCCAATTGTCCATCTCACGAACGGCACAATGGATCGAGCTCGAATTTGGCACGCAACTAAAGTATTGACTGCTGTATTATTGACGTAATTTTTTAACAAATGTATTAATGTTTACAGATTTTATATAATTTTTAATTTAAAAAAAATGTCGTGATCGCTCTAACTTTTCTAAAAGTTCGCCAATTTAGCTGAAGAGTTCTTTATAAATAAAGACACGTTAAATAATGTTTGGTATTGAATTCCAGTGAAATCGGTAAAGCGGTTCCGATTGTATAGAATTTTGAATTTTTCGAAAAAACAAATTTTTTCTCTAAGTCACGTCGGATCTTAACAAATGAACCGAAATATTCTACAGTCGAAAAATACCATACAGCCCTGGTACGAAATTTGGTGCTGATCGGTAAAGTCGTTTGGATTTTATGGCATTTTAATTTTCTTAATAAATCTACATTTTCGCTCACAACTTCCGCAAAAGTTGAGAGAGTAAGATACAAATTTGCACTTAATCAAAATGTGATGTGAGGGTGTTTTAACGGTGTTTCATAGCTGCACACAATATGGACAATTAAAGAGAAAAAAAAACAGATGCAAAGTAGAACTTTGCACATTGCTTCCTCATATAAAATTTCTATTAAATCCACTTCCATGAGGAAGCGAAAATAAATAAGAAACGTCCTCCTCATAGAGGTAAATTTGTTAAAAATTGAAAGTTTAAAATATCTTCTTTAAAGCTGTCTTCAAATTTTATATGAGGGAGCAATATGCAAAGTTCTACTTTTTTTTCTGAATGCAGGAACCTCTTCATCATTTTTATTGTATTAATAGTTTCTCATTATTTCAATAAATTCTTCTAAACGATGTGGACCTTTTTTATGGCGAAACTTTTAGCATGTTTAAATGGAAGTATCGCTTGCGTTTAGTTTGCTTAATCTCTACCGTTAGTTCCAAGAATATTTCCGGATGAGGGGGTAATCAACCATCCGAGAGCTGGTTTTGGTGTTAAAAATTTCTGACGTTGCATACGTGTTCTTGACATGACATGCAGCGTATCATTTCAGTTTATTTCATAACTTTTCGCACATATTCACAGTACAGCACCAAGGTTTTTTGAAATTAACTGTGCATTTTGGGGCAAATTGTGACTTACGTCAATGTCCTTGTCTTAATTTTTTACCCATTGGGTATTTTTTTGGGATATTAATATCAGGAAAGGATACGATTAGAATTGTAATTCTTCGAATGGTTCGTGAGGTTTATTGTATAGATAATAGTACATGACAATACTAGTTCAACGAAACTTTTTCGGACAGGTGTTGCTATTACACGAATTCCGAAAACGCACGACTACCGCTCGAATTTTATTCCAGACGTGAGAATAAAGGGTTTTAGGCACGCCAAGCATGTGTAAAATCGCATTTTACGCACCGAGTGGAATACATTTTTTTATAAAATCGCTGAAACTGAGAAGTGCTAAATCGATTCTCAGAAATAGTTAGAAATAGTGAGTAATAGAAATAATACACTTCATAAAGTTGTTGAGCAGTGCACAGAAACCCGGTTCTTCATCCTTCTCGTAGACGTGTCACTGCATGAGTGAAGAGTGTCAGTACAATTTCCATGCGAACGCGACGACAATTGTACACCTGCGACACTGTCGCGTGCAACACTGAGTCCGACCACTTACGTTCCCTTTCCATTTGCGTCGCTTCCACAATGAGGGATTTGCACACTCAGCCAATAGTCCTGGCGCTCACGTACCTTCTGTATGCAATTAGAGGTCTATTCGAAAACCTAGGTGGGTCCTTTAGATTTTTTCTCCTGGATTCGAAAATCTTGGTAATTTTTTTAAAACCGCTAGAACGTATTGTTATTAACAACTTAATTTCTTAAATCGCTATAATTTGAAAACTATTGGAGATATCGACCGATTTCCAAATAATGCATTGATCTTTTCTTCAATATGAACAAAAGTTGTCATCACTTTTTTTCTGTATATGCACAAGTTTTCGAGTAATTGTTGAGTAACCAATTTTGACGGCAGTCAGGGCAGTTTCTGCACTTGGTAGCCGTGCACGCTCGGGTCTCAAGGATGGTAGCATCGTTACTATTTGATGTAGCAACATTTATAGTAGTGTTTTGTAAGTTAGAAAATAAAAGCTGTACGATGGTTTTGGATAGATAAGGGAAGTTTATAAACCAACACAATGACATCGGGCTTAAGATCGAATATTATGTGCGAAAGTAGACTCTATATTTCTTTGAGTATCTCCGGTTGCAATTATCGGATCGAATTTAGCCGTAGTCCAATGTAAAGAAGTTTCTCTAACATATCAATCGATATGAAGCTTATATTGATGTTCTTGCAGATGTGGAAGTTGCAGCCCTTGAAAGAAGTGGCATTTTGAGCGTACTTCACATGTACGCCGTACCCGAGTTTGAGGGGACCAAATCAGCTAAAAAATGTCAATATAAAACATTAATTAAAAAATACCCATGCTGTTCACGAACGAAATTAATTTTAACCACTTACAGTATACATCAAACACTATAAATGTGCAATTTTGTGCAGTGATATGGTTCACCATAAGATTATGGGAAAAAGTGTAATTTTCTTTATTTGTCGTAAACTTCAGATCAAACCGAATGTCAGAAAATGGGTTTTGATAGATCATTTTCTTGCTAAGAGAAGGAATTCTGAATTGAAAATAGTAATATTTTTGCTGATGCTGTAAAATAAAGTTATCAATTCAGAAATGAATTAAAAATTCGTTTTTCAAAAACTTTTTTTTTTCTTTTTTTTACTCATCTTCTCTCGCAAAAGAGGAAGAAGGGCAAAAATCGTGGCTAAAAATGGGGAAAATCTTTTTGAGACTCGAAGCGTCTTCTCTTTGCCCGGAGTCGAGGTTATCCATCCACTCCAGGAGAAGAGTCCACGCTCGTGTGTGCCGGACTCTCATCTCGCCTCATCGGGCAGATCTAGAGTTAAAGCTCTATCCCCACACCAGTTTCTGCGAGATGCATACCTGCTGAACCCACCCTCTTGCCTGATCGATATATAACCGTTAGGAGAACCTCGATCAGACGGGAGAGAACCACTTATGTCCGCGTTTTCGTCGGCTTCTGCCCCCCCCCCCCCCCCCCCCCCCACTACATTAGTATTACTTCTAGCTGGAGGTTTCTATCCGTGTTGTCGTTCTGTTAGTTATTTTCTGTCATGTCAAACATCCGTCTGCGTTTTTCCGTCGCAGTATCGTCTCCGTGTATGTGGCGACAAGTTGTCACCACTCTGTTGAGTAGAGCATCACCCGAACGATGTTGTCCGGAGTGATGTCACCAACTATCGGCTCGAGTCTTAGCCGCAGTTTTGTCCAGCGGTCACACCCGAAAAAAGTGTGTTCCGCATCGTTTAGTCCATGTCCACAGTATTTGCAGTCCGGCGTCCGTACTCTGTTCATGATGTAGAGGTACCGTCGGAAGTATCCGTGTCCCGTCAGGAGCTGGGTAACGTAAAAATTTACATCCCCAAACTTCCTTTCGATCCGCGGCTTGAGGTCCTTTATGAGGCGTTTCGTCCAGTTCCCGGTCTGTTTTTCGGTCCATCGGTCTTGCCAAGTCCGTACCATCCTATCGCGCTTCGCAACTGCCGCGTCCTCTCGTCCTATGTCCGCGCTTCTCTCGTAGATTCTCTTTTGCTCGAAGGCAAAGAGGTCCACAGGGGTTTTACCCGCTACCACTAAGAGTGCTTGTGCAGAGACCGTCCGGTAGGAGCTGGCAGTCCTCAGCGCACTTTTCCTTTGTACCATAGTCATCGCGTGGCACTACTTTTTTATCTTCAGGGCATCTGCCCAGATTTTTGCGCCATAAAGGAGGATCGAGTTAGCCGTCTTCATTAAGAGTCGCCGATTCCCCGGTCTCGGTCCGTTTGTGTTGGCTATCAGGCGACTTAAGGATGTTATCTTCGTATCAAGCGTTATCCCTAAATATTTGGCCTCCCCCTTCCCAGCCGCCAGTTTGTCCCTCCTAACTGTCATTGTCAGTCTCGTCTGTATGCGTCTTCTGCTCAGGAATATGAGTTCCGTCTTTCCTGTCGCAAGTTGCAGTTCGTGTTCCGTCATACATCGTCCTACTCGTCGCATCGTCTGGTTTAAGCTGTACAAGTTCCAGAGTCCGCTCGGTGATCATCGCCGCCACGTCGTCAGCGTAAGCGACGAGAAGCAGGTCAAGCGGTAGCTCCAGTCTAAGCAAGCCATTGTAGAGTCCGTTCCAAAAGTCTGGTCCCAGTATAGATCCCTGCGCGACTCCCGCGTCGATTTGTCTCGTCACTGGTCCTTCAGTCGTCTCGTACGTAATTCGTCTGTTTTTCAGGTAATCCCTCGCAACCCGAATCAGGTAAGCCGAGACCCCAAAGTTACTTTCTAGCGCGTCCAAGATGTCGACCCACCTCGCCGAGTTGAAGGCATTCCTGATGTCTAAGGTCGCCAGCAGCACGATCGGCCGGGCTGCGTGACCGTGTTGGTCTAGTTTTAAGAAAGAGTCGACGACTTTTTGTATCGCTCTGATCGTCGATCGGCCCCTCCTGAAGCCGAACTGCAGATCTGAAAGGCCGCCTTTCATCTCTATCTCGTCAGTGGTCTCCGTTTCAGTGGTTGTTCGTAAAGTTTGCCTGTGGTGTCAAGCAAACTCAGTGGCCGGTAGGCTGACAGCGTGTTGGGGTCGCCCTTACCTTTAGGGATAAGAACTAGCTTCGCCAATCTTCCACCGGTCCCTAAAAGTCCCTGCCATCAAACACGTATTGTATAAGTCAAGGAGTATTTCCGGCCTCTGTTTCACCATCAGCTGGACAATCTCCGCCGGTACTCCGTCTGGTCCCGGTGCTTTCCCAGTCTTCATTGCGTTGGACGCCCGAGCGAGCTCCTCTGCCGTGAAGGTGGGGGTTGCCGGTGTGTTTGTGTCGTCGGCCATGTCCGTCCATATTGGGTGTGTAGGGAACAACCCATCGACGATCTGTCGAGTGGAATCGGCATCTTTGAGGCCTGGTGGTATCCGGGCCCTCAGTTCACTAGTCACTATTTTGTAACCAGTGCCCCAGGGGTCCCTATTGACCTCCTCGCAGAGCTTCCTCCAGCATTTTCCCTTTCGGGTCTCCCCCTAGCCCTCGTTACTCGTCGTCGGCATGCCAGACAGACTGTGCACAGTTCGGCTATTTCGTCCGTCCACCAGTATTGTGGCTGTCCATTTTGTCTTTGTCGTCGTTTCGGCATTGTGCTGCTGCACAGCCTGTCCGCCAGACTGGCCGTCTCGTCGACTAGTCTCTCCGGCCTTTGCCAGCCAGTCCGCTCCGAGGGGATTTTCGTTATCGGTGCTGGTGCTGCCATCAAGAATTCCGAAAACTTTCGTCCGCCAAATTTTTGAGGTTCCACCGGGGGGGGGGGGGGCTAGGTCCTCGGTCCCGTCAGGAATGGAATTTGCAAATCCTGGTCGTCTGTACGTCGGTGTGTTCCCTGTATTTGCTACCACTAAATCTAGCCTTGCAGTCATCTCTAGCAGCAGCCGTCGACGTTTGTTTATTGTAGTCATTCCCCACTCGATCGCCCGCGCGTTGAAGTCGCCCCCGATGATTACGACTCCGGGCAGATCTCTGATTCCGTCCTCGAGGAGTTCCACTATTCTCTCGAACTCGACCCCGGTACCGGAGCCAGAAATTCGAGATCGAGCGGGACCCCTCACCCATATAGCAGTTGTCTCCGTCTCGTTCGTAAAGTACGTTTGTGTCGTTTTTTTCCTGTACGGTTCGCACAGGATCAGAATGTCAGCGTGGTGTTCGACAGCTATCCGTGGCCGTAGCATGTCTGTTCGCCTACTCCTGTTCCGGTTTCCCTGAACTATTCTGTCTGTCTTCCGGCCCTCCTCCTGGACTCCTCCAGCGCGGCCCGGAATACCGCACACCTTCTGGTACCCGAAAGATGCGCAACGTCGCCGTGTCCCGCCTTGGCGCACAGAGGTCAAGCCGGTTTCTTCGTACAGTTCGTCGCGTAATGACCAGACTCACCGCATTTACGGCAATTTCTGGTCCTGTCTTCGTCCGTACAGTTTGCCTTTACGTGCCCGTATCCCAGGCACTTGTGGCACTTCGTCACTGTGAGCTTTTCGAAAACTTACCACATATTGACCTGTAATTAATTTAATTTCCACTCTAGCCGAAATTCTATATTCAATCCGTAACCCTGTTTCTCAGGAACAAAATGATTCATCAAAACTCATTTTTAGGCACTCACGTTTTGGAAAAACGCACAGAAGTGCCTATTAAACACGCGTTCCACCGGACCTAATTACGTTTTTAATAGTTTAATGTGAATTCAATTTTAATCAATCAATTATTTTTACGGCCAATTTTTTAAACACAGTGGAAAACACATTCTTGGTGTAAAAGAATAAAGATTTTTCATTATAAAATAATTTTTGTTATGAAAAACAGATTTTTTGTTACCCGTATTACATGGTAACTTTGATCCAAATGGACCGACGAGCGAAAATTTTTGACATTCCTTATTTACACATCATGAAGTATGCACAAATATTATAGTAATTTTCCTATTTGTTTATTCTGGCGAAAGATCATTTTATTTTTATTTATTTATTAAGTTAATATATTTGCATTAATGTTCTGAATTTGTTCACTTTTCATGACACGAAGTGATCGTCCTTCGAACGACGCATCGCGTTTTAATTTATGAACGCAAATCTTTTCAGATTTGGCCAAAATTGAATACCAAAGATCGCATCAATTTCTACTATTTTAATACTAAATTTCAGTTCAATAGATCGAAATTCGTGAAAGATAAAGCATTTATATGCTTTTCTGAGAATTATCAATTTATTATTTTTAAAAAATGTGTTAATCCATATTTCCGAAATGTATACCAATTAAAGATTTGGCAGTACTGTACATAATGTTTAAATTTGCGCTGATGCGGTCGAATAGTTTCAAAGTTACAGTTAATTTAATTTGTGGCCTTATACATAATTATATATAATAAATATATAAAATAATGCGCTATAATTTACATCAAATTTTCCTTAACGTTTTTGCGTTTTCGAGTATGCCCGAGTTCACGAACAACGATTATGACGATTCAACCGGGCCCAAATGACTATTTTCGACAAAATTTGAGCGCAAAGTGCCACATCCGAACTTTATTCAATTTTTATGCGTTTGTGAGTGTGCCCGAGCCCACGAACGAAGAATATATGAAATATATACATATATAAAAGTAACTGGCCTTCAAAGAATGTGGGTATGGTTAAAATTTCAAGAATTTTCGAAATGTACACAGTTCTTAAACTTTACTTAATTTATTATAGTTTAAATTGATTATTAATTAATTTATTAAAGTTGGAATTTAAATTTTTGAGGAAATTATTTTTTTTAAATTTAATTGAATTGAGTATTCAATTTTTAAGTTTAATATTTTTTTAATACAATATTTTCCATTAATTTTTGAATTTTTAAATTTTCAAGAGATCGGGAAACAAGAAAAAAAATTATATCATAAGAAAAATTATGACATTGAAAAAAAAATGGTAATTTTTAGTACCATTCTAATCGTGAGAGATGTAAAATAATAATTCAAGAGCTGGTGTGGTGGTTTATTTTCGACAAAAGGCAGTCTGATTTTTGTGAACGAAGGCCTATATGTCAGTTGAATATATTGCTATATTATACACTAGAAGAACAGCAACGCACAATCTATGTATGTATTCTTTTTTAAAGTTAATATTTCTTCGTATTTTGTAATACTATTTGGCTTTCTTATATAAGCCACTTTGTTTTTACGAAAAAAAAGTTGTTTTTGAGATTTTCATATCCGATTACTCAGAATCATAAAAAATATCGAGACAAGTGATTTATAAAAATTTTACAGATGTGTGTGAGAGTGCGGGTTTTTTCCCTTGTGAGGATGGAAAATGCATTCATACACGCCAGCATATTGCCGGTAGTGTTGGACTCTTCCAATTCTGGCCCTAACCACTAAAAACCACCTCGTTACTCTGTTGTTCTCCTTCCTTCGCGGGACCGCCCGCAGGCATTGCTTCGCAAAGGGAGCTTGGCTACCGCCGTCTCTTAGTAGCTGAGGACCCTATCCTACGTTTCCCAGCTGAGCTTCCATTGGGTTTCTGCTGTGCTCCACCACTCTCAATTTCTTTACTATGGTCACCGCGTGTCTTTCTACTGAGTCCCAGTTAACCTGCGAGGTCACCATAAGCTCGAGTACATTCTCTGGCCGCGGCCGGTGTTCTAGCAACTCCGCCAGTTTGACTATTTCCACCTGGAAGCGCGGGCACACAAAGAAGACGTGCTCCGCATCTTCCACCACCGAGTTGCATGTCGGGCTTTCCGAAGAATGATCGAGCTCGAACCGAAATTGGTATTCCGTGAAGCATCCGTGTCCAATCAACAGTTGCGTGAGGTAATACAAACTTCCACATGAGGTCGTTCGAGCCATGCCTCGATGCGCGGGATAAGGCGGTGTGTCCAACTTACCTTGCTCGACGCATCCCACTTACATTGCCATTGCTCTATGGACTTCTTCTTAACGACCATGGCTATTTCCTATCTGGAGAGTTAGGTGCCCTCGCGCGACCGTTGATATAGCCGCTGACGCTCCTCCGGAAGCAGTTCAATCGGCTGCATCCCAGCTACCACGCATGCAGCATTATATGATACCGTACGGAATGTGCTGCAGACTCTCAAGGCACTTCTGCGGTACACTGCTACCGGTTGGCGCCTGTATGCTTCTACACTCATTGCTCCACGTCATACCTTGGCTGCGTAGAGCAGGATCAGTGTAATTACCCTGTATAGAAGCCTTCTCCGGCTCTGCCAAGGTCCTCCAATATTTTGCATTAAGCGTGACAAGGCGGCCGTCGCTTTAGCTGCTTTGACACTAGTGTATTCCAGGTGTTTGCCAAATCTAAGTCTTCCGTCTATCAGCACTCCCTGATATTTCACGGTCGATTGAGATTTGATAACCCGATCGCCGACTGTCAGTGAGATTGACTCCCTTTGCTTTCTGCTCGAAATAAGGACAACTTCGGTTTTGTATTCTGCGAGCTGTAAACCCACTGTTGACATCCAGCGCCTGATATGTTCAATAACTCCGTTGGCGATTGGCATTATTTCCTCGATGTGTTTTGCAACGATTACTATAGCCACGTCATTTGCAAAGCTCACGACTCTAGCTCCATCCAGCACCTGTAACCTCAGTAACGCGTCTTACATAACGTTTCATAACACCGGTCCTCCGTATGGTACGTTAGGGTTCTGTCCCTAAAGTAGTCCGTAACTATATCCCTTAGGTATGCTGGCACTTCCAGGTCGTCTAGAGCTTCCAGTATGCAACTCCACCGAGTTGAGTTGAAGGCATTTCGCAAATCGAATGTCACGACGGCGCAGAACTTGTTTGCGCCCCTTTTCTACCTTTTGCCTTCTATAGCTTCGCGAGCTATCCCAACTACCAAGTTTTACGGCATCAATCGTGGATCGCTTCTTTCTGAATCCGGATTAGCTGTCAGAGAGGCCGGTTCTTGTCTCGGCGAATTTATCTCGGCGCTTGCATATGATTCTCTAAAGAAGCTTCCCCGCCGTATCCAGCAGCTTCCTTCGGAAGCAGCACAAGTTGTTGTTTCATCCACGGGCTTGGAAAAATGTCCTCCTTCAAACATGCATTATACACCTCCAAGAATACCTCTGGTCTCAGTCTCAGTGCTGTTTTGAGAGCAACGTTTGGGATGCCATCGACGCCAGAGGCTTTTCTGTCTCCCACCCTTTTGCAAGCTTCGAGGCGCTCTTCTCTCGAGATCTCTGGCACATTATCGGTTGCTTTAGTCTGACTTGGCCTATCGCGTCTTGTACGTCTATCTTCCCTCTGCCATGGGAACAGCGTCGACACGATCTTGGACAACAGCTGCAGGTCGTCGGGCGTCGCTCTCAGAGAGTTTTTCAGTTTGATCATCCTAATCTTGTAAGGCCTGCTCCAGGGCTCGTTGTTGACATCCTCGCAAAGCCTCAACTAGCTCGCTTTCTTGCTCGCCTTTATAGCCCTCTCAAATTTGTTCCGAACGGTCTTGTCGTGCTGTTGAAGCGCCTGGAATGCTGGGTGACCTCTCACACGTTGGTAGAGCCTCCTTGCGCCGTGACATTGCTTCCGGAGCCTGGTTATGTCGTCGTTCCACCAGTGAATAGGCTGCCATTTGCTGCGAGCTAAAGTTTTTAGCATCGCCGCATCACAGTTTCTAGTAATCCAGGATACCATTTTCCGAGCCTTGTTTGCGGGTGTTGCAGTGATTTCCACGTTGCCTTGTATAGTGGTTTGGGAGGACCCTTCGTCGTATGCTTCGTATACTTCGCTTTCCATCTCGGACCTGCGTTCCTGCTGGTTCGGCTGGTTGATTCACGTGAATTTCTTACTATGCAGAGAATTTCCTGCTGGTCACTCAGTGTAGCAGTCGCCGAACTCCCACATGGGGCCTTGGCGGCTGAGGCCTCCACTTCAGAAAGTCAGATCCACGATCGAGCTTGTCTTACTCCTTGTAAAGGTCGGCTTATTGCCTGTGTTTGCGAGAACGATGTTGAGTTACGCGAGCACTTCTAGCAAGGTCTCATCCCTAGCGCTTATCTCCCGGCTTCCCCAGTCGGTGGCCCACGCATTGAAGTCGGCTACTATAATAAGCGGGGTCGTCCCTCGCACGTGAGTTGCCAGTTGGTCAAGCATAGTATCGAACTCTTCCATCGTTACGTTCGGCGGGGCATAGCAGTTGCTAACCTCCTGGATTGGAGAGTTGCCACATGACCAGATGGCCGCTCTTCTCGATGCGTCCGCTGACTATCTATCGTCCCCTTGATTTGTGTACTGCTTCGAGAGGATAGCGACGTCTTTTTTCATTTCGCGAGCCGTCTACGATGATAGAACCAGCGCTGCCCCGCAGTGGTCAAGATCGGGCTGCAGGATTTTCATCTGCTTCTTTTCGACGCCGCTTGGATGGCCTTCCGAAAAGCCGGACACTGACCTCTACTTGTGAGGTGATTGGTATCCCTCTTTCCTTGGTAGAGTATGCACCTGGGGTCTATAGAGCACTCCTTCGGTATGGCGAAGGAGTGCTCTATAGGCGTACTCTATAGGTTACGCGCTAGGCGGCCAAAGTCCCAGCATCTGAAGCACCTTGAGATGCTTGTCTTTTCCCTAATCCGACAGACACCCTATCCCATCTTCACTTTCCCTAACCGACCGCTTTCCCAGCAAGGTTCACCGAAAAGCTGACCACCGCCGTTTGGGTGTGTTTTTACGTCTTACGGATAGACTTAACCACTTCAGTTCCTGAATATGATACGTCTAGCAGCCCGTTCAGGGCGGCTGCGAGCTCCTGTTCCGTCGTCAGTTCTTTAAAGTCCTTGAGTTCTAACGGGGTCTCTTGCGTTATGAACTTTACTTCGGCATTCTCTCGAAGAAAAACAGCTACCGATTCTTTCAGCTGCCTTGCCTTCTGGGATTCTGACCTCTCGAATACCATTAGTAAATCTCCGGCTTCGTTCCTTAGGATTTTTTTTAGGCAGCTGCCTATACCTTCCATAGCTAGGTCTTCCTTCATCTGTCGTAGTATGTCGACGGGTGTCTTTTGCCCTTTTGCCAGGGGTCAGGCCACTCTAGAATTTTCGAAAAATCGATTTTTTTTCTCCTTGGAAATGACTCATTAAGGTTTCCAGAATGCTATCCCAAAAGATTATGGCAGGAAAAAATTTGTAAATGCCCCATTTTCGAATTTTAATGGGAGGCCGCCCGGTCAGCAGGGAACCTCTCTTGTGTGCGCACCAGATTTGTACCAGGTCAAATACGCTTATTATATTGGTGACGGTGATTATAAGACTTTCAAAGGCATTATAGATGCAAAGCCATACGAAAATTTGACAGTCATCAAGAAAGAGTGGTTGCACACAAAACAACAACGAAAGCTTCAATTCGACTGTGTAAGCATTGGCCCCAAAATCGGTTACTAGTGGTAAAACTGTTTTGGATGTAGCCACAAATATTGCAGTTTGTACATGCGATGACGGGTTTTCATCAATTTTACACATTATGAAAGAAATGGGCTTAGGAATCGGCATGAATTCTTAAAAAACTTGTCTGGCGATCGACGATCAGCCCATAATGCTGGAAGAGAGATCACTGTCTGAAGTGGTAAAAGAGGCAAGAATGGCTTCAAAATCGAGCAGAAAAGAAATGCAAGAGCAGGACACTTAATTGGAAGGCCAATTATATGGCTCAGGCATTGCAAATTGGAGGTATATCAATATTATCAATGATTTTCTACTACTCAAAACTTTAAACGCACTTATCTCAAAACTGCTCTTTTCAAGTTGGCCGGAAACATAACTCAAAAAGTTTACCACCGATTTATTTGAAATTTCGGATATATCTTCAAAAATACATTATCTACAAAATTACGTGAGATTTTTTTTAACGTCGCATAGTTTTTTTGTTATTGATAATTTTCGAACGATTTCTAGGCCAAATCATGAACTTTCACTTTAGATGCTCGCCATCTTGTCAAAAATACCTGTATCGAAAAAACTCTTCATACTTCTCTAGCTATTGTTATGTATAAGTGAAAACCTTTAAAAAACTCATCATAATTCAAAAGTTACAAAAGCTGTGTGTCCGGCCGTAGATTAAAAAAAAGAGATTTCATCGCAACAACGCTGTACAACCGCTATTTGCTAATTGATTACCATAAAAAAATTACTGTATACAGTAAATGACATGTACAATGGATACCCTTTTTTCAAAAATCGATGTCTCTCATAGTTTTTCTGAAAAAAATTACCAAAAAAAAAGCCTTTTTTTGTGGCCCTCTAGAGTGGCCTAACCCCTTTATCACGATGTCATCCGGCCTTGCAGAATGCGATAGAGGCTTTTTTATTTTCCCTTCACCTGCTGTTTGCCACGCTGTTTGATCCTGTGATCCTGCCTGCTGCGCCGCCACCAACGCATAGGTCTCCACGTGCCCGGGTGTCTTGAGGCTACGCTCTCCTGTGTATCCCTGCGCTTCCGTTGTGGCCATCTTCGTCGCCCGTCCTAGCGTCCTAGCATACGGTGACTTCCTTTTGCTACCCCTTTCGTTACGGTCTCCCCCTTTCTTGGCTTCACGAACCTAGTGTTCGTGGGTGGAGACGGAGTCATCTTCCGTTTGTTGCTCGTTTTCTCGCTCCCGCCCGGTGAGGTCTGGGCTCCCTTGACCGCTGTTATTTCCTTTTCTCGAACGACTAGGCACTCGTTGTCAGGTCGGCAGGCCATCTCGCAGCTCGACTTAATGGAGGCCACGAGCCTGCGAATCTCATGGTGGACGTTGCTCTTGCTCTTGACGAAAGTGGCCAATTCGTCGATCTTGCTGCCCATCCATTCAAAAACCAGTTCGCCGCTCTTCTGGACAAAACTTTGCGGGTCATCGTTCTTTGCACTCATAGCTGAAGATGCTACAGAAGCCAAGTAGATCACTTCTGAAACATTGCGGTCGCTTGGTGACGTCGTCCCGGGGCCCGCTTACTCACCCCTGGGAGACACCGTGAAGAAAATGTTAATAATATGAAGTCCGTAAAAATTACAATTAAAAGTTTAATGGCGGGAGTGAGTGAGGAAAGGTGGTGTAAATAATTCAACAAACAATATTTCGCGGAAGAACACAAACCAACTTGCCTCGGCATAAAAACTCTCACGACTTAGAGAGAAAAGCCGGGGCAAGTGTATTTTATTGAAAATTAATAGATTACAAAAATGTTCGACTCTATAAAAATTATTATAACATACTACACAATCCGCAAATTTGCCGCGAGGTACCTTTAACGCACGCTGTCGAGAGCTCTCTTACCTTACCCGGCAAAGTGCCGGCGTGACGCGAAGTCCTAACCGCACTTTAGTGGCACACCTCCTTAGACGCAGGTCGCCTCGACGTCTCGAGGGAACAAACCTGCGCCACGGGCAGATCCTTGAATGGACCTGCCGCGTAGGTGGACGCAGGGTAGAAACCGGCACGTCGAGGAATCGCACGTGGCCGGGTTTCCCGATCAAACCAAGAAACCGTGAACCTTCACCCACACACACTACCCGCACGCACGCGAATAAACTTCTGACCGTTAAACTGATATGCAACGCAACAATGACGCAATGACGCAATAAACACGAATATACTTGGACGACGACCGCTTTCCAAGACGAACCTCGACGAAGTGACCGAGGCACGCATGCTAACGCGAGAGGAAGCACGAACCCCCCACCTTGTCTCCTCTGTTTCCGTTTCCGGTTGACTACAGCGCCACGAGACCCCGCGAAAGTGGATCCGTAACGACGTACGCGCGCGATACGCGAGAGGGCGCCCGAACTCTCGTCCCTAGTACGACCGCGATCCCGATCGAAACACAGGCGCCGCGGCGAATTGGCGGACTGCCGCGCAAACCTTACCCTAAAGGCCTAAAACCCGAACATCCCGCCCGCCTTCGTCCGGCGGACGAACCAACCCCTATGAAGCTCACTTGGCTGTATTGTCCAATGCAAGAGGGCAAAGACGAGCGATGTGGCGTCGAAGAGAGGAAGTGGCCGTCCTGATGGTGACTACTCGCACCAGACCATCTGGGCCGGGGTGCACCTCGATGACCCTTCCCAATGGCCATTTGGATGGAGGATACCGATCGTCCTTGACCAAAACGAGCTGACCCACCGCAAAATTCTCCTGAGGATCCCTCCACTTTTCCCGCTCTTGCAAATGGAGCAAATACTCAGACGACCAGCGCTTCCAGAAATTGTTGCGAATGCGCTGAAGTAACTGGAACCGATCCAGCCGGTTCTCTGGCAAGGTGGCCAGATCCGCGTCGGGAAGTAAAACAGAAACACCTTCATTGAGGAAATGAGAGGGAGTAAGCGCCTGCAAATCGTTGAGGTCAGAACTCAACGCGCCGAGAGGCCGAGAGTTAAGGCAAGCCTCGATCTCCACGAGGACTGTGGAGAACTCCTCAAAGGTGAGATGATGTTCGCCTACAACTCTCTTCAGATGATGCTTTACCGACTTAACACCAGCTTCCCATAAGCCGCCGTAATGCGGAGCACTAGGCGGGATGAAAACCCAATTCGTGCCATCGTTGGCAAGAAGAGATGCCGTTTCCTTGTAAAAATCCGAAGCGCGGCTGAACATACTCTGGAGCTCCTTATCCGCTCCTTGAAAATTCGTGGCGTTGTCGCTGTAAAGATTTTGGCAAATTCCTCGTCTCCCCACAAACCTACGATATGCACAGATAAAAGCCGCCGAGGTCAGATCACTAACAAGCTCTAGATGAATAGCTCGAGTAGCAAAACAAACGAACAAAGCAATGTACCCTTTGTACGAGCGATTCCCGCGGCCCTTTGACATGCGAATCTGAAACGGACCCGCGTAATCGAGTCCCGAGTTAGAGAAGGCTCTATTTCTGTTAACTCGATCGGCAGGGAGCTCACCCATTAGTTGTTGCGCTGAATGAGGCTTGACTCGTTGACAGGGCACACACGCACGAACCGTTGATTTGACCAAACGATTTCTACCCAAAATCCACACCTGAGGCAATAGAATGCTCGAGGTCAGAGTAGGCCCACCGTGAAGACATTGATGGTGAGCGTGTCGCACGAACAACAAACTGAGAGCAGAGTGTTGCGGCAAGATCGGGGGGTGCTTTTGGTCGAAGGAAAGAGCCGAATGAGCAAGTCGGCCTCCCACACGCAAAAGTCCATCCGCCTTGCTGAAGAAAGGATTTAAACTACTAAGGCGATTGCCCTTCGGCAGTCTCTTACCCGACCGCAACATCCCAATCTCTACCGCGAATGCACTCGCTTGAGCCAAACGAATGACCGCTACTCGAGCTGCAGAAAGCTCAGCCGAGGTCAAGAATGGAGGCGACGCTTCTGCCATTGGTGCTTTCCTGCTTAAGAGATGACCAATGGCGCGTCTGCAAAGAGCTACGATGCGAAGAAGCTTCGTCAAAGAGGAATATCGAGAGAGAATTTCAGATTCTCCGGTTCCTGGGCGAACGTGATTAGTCTTAACAGGTTCGACCGACCGAGGCCACTCTGTTGGGGGCATGGATAACCACACCGGGCCCTGCCACCAAAGAGCATTATCGGCCAACTCACCTGGCTGAACTCCTCGCGTCGCCAAGTCAGCCGGATTCTCCTTAGTCGGAACGTGAGCCCACGTTGCCGACGGCAACTCAGTTTGAATTAAAGAAACTCGATTAGCTACAAACGTCTTCCAATGGCACGGATGCTTACGAAGCCATGTAAGCACGATCTGACTATCAGACCAGGCGAAGATGGGAAGATCCTTTAGAAAGTCCAAGCCAGTCAAATGACGAATGAGCTTTACGAGAAGAGCAGCGCCACACAATTCCAAATTGGGAATGCTCACCGTTTTCACGGGAGCTACCTTTGCTTTAGCAGATAAGAGAGCCACCCGCACATTTCCATCACCTTCCCTGGTTCGCAAGTACACCACCGCGGCGTAAGCTCGGGAAGAGGCATCAGAGAACCCGTGTAACTGAAACGACGAAGCTACTGTACTCCCCAACCAACGCTCAACAGACAAAGAAGGCAGTGCAGACAAACCCTTGCAGTACTCGTACCAACGTTCACGAATCTCAGCTGGCAACGGCGAATCCCAATCGCACTTCAAAATCCACATATCCTGCATCAGGATCTTCGCCGTGATCGTAACTGGAGCAAGCCAACCTAATGGATCGAAAAGACGCGCTATATTCGAGAGAACAGATCTTTTCGTGTGAGCTGCAGACAAATTCTCGACTCCAACCGCGTTAAACCGAAACTCATCTTGAGATGGAACCCATTGCACCCCTAACGTCTTGACCGACTCATCCTCATCGATTTGCTTCTCTGCGATTGGCCGTGCCGAGTCTGGAAGCAAATCTGGGTGATTTGCGGCCCATTTATCCAGCTCGATCCCAGCAGATGCCAACAACTCGGTAAGCTCGCTTCTCTTCTGAATGGCAACTGATAAATCGTCATCCCCTGCAAACGTGTCGTCGACGTACGTTTCTGACAGAAGACAACGAGCCCCTAGTGGAAACCTGCTCCCTTCATCCTTAGCCAACTGCGAGAGCGTCCGGATTGCCAAATAAGGAGCGCACGCTGTCCCGTAAGTTACAGTAGTGAGACGGAAGTCAACCGGTTCAGATGCTGGATTGGGCGCCCAGACAATCCTTTGGTAATCTTGGTCTTCTGGCCTCACCTGAATTTGTCTAAACATCTTAACAATATCAGCTGTGAAAACGAAACGATACCTACGCCAATTAAGCAAAATCAAGGAAAGATCATTCTGCAGCGGAGGTCCTGTGAACAAAAAAGCGTTTAACGAATGCCCGTCCAAAGTCCGACGAGAGGCGTCGAAGACAACTCGCAGCTTCCATTTAGTGACCGACTCTTGCACCACCGCATGGTGAGGCAAATACCAAGCATCCGACCGAGAAATCTCCGACGGCGGAACCCGTGACATGTGACCTAACTTCTCGTAAACTTCCATGAACTCGCCGTACGCCTGAGCTAGTTTCGAATCGCGTGAAAAACGTCGCTGCATGTGAGCCAAAGAACCAAGAGCCATACGACGAGTCTCAGTGCCAACCGAAGGAAGCCCAGGCTTCACAGGGAGCTTTACTATGTATCGCCCCTGCTTGTTCCTACTATGAGTATGCTCGAAGATTCTCTCGCACATCTCATCTTCTGGTTTTAATTTGCTGGATGACATTGTAACCTCCTCAAGAGTCCAAAACCGCTGCAAAGCCTCATCCAAGTTATCTTGAGAAGCACAGTGGAACGCCTGCACTGGAACCTTGGTTGCGGGACTCTCCGCCCGCCATGTCGCATCTGCATCGAGTGGACCGGAGACTATCCAACCGAGAACTGTGTTCTGAGCGACAAGCTGCGAAGATGTGGACCTTTTCACCCCGGAACGTAGTAACTGACCGTAAAGATCAGCCCCTAGAATCAAATCGACCTTTTTTGAAACTGCGAACTCCGGATCCGCTAAAACTACACCTGGAAATTGGCACCGTGCCAGATTCTCACTAACGGCATAGGAAGGAAGAAGCGACGTGAGTTGAGGGAGAACTAGAACCTCAGTTTCGACCCGAAAATCTGCATCCACCGCAGAGCGAAGAGTGACGGGAACGATAGACCGAGCTGTCCCGGCTACACTAGCGCCAAGACCAGACAGGGGGACATGTGTACGTCGCTTAGTCAAACCAAGTAACTGCACTACGGCTTCTGAGATAAAAGACGCTTCTGAGCCTTGGTCTAGAAGCGCTCGCACGTACGTGCCCCTGTCCTTGGGACCTACTACCAATACGCGCGCTGTAGCGAGAAGAATCTTCCTCGGTGACACGGAAGTTCCAGCGGCATGCAGACTCACCACCGGTGAGTTGGCATCTGGAGTCACCTGACTGACCCTAGGAGTGTTGGTCACCGATCCCTGCGAGTTTTTGGATTCCTGGAAATGAATAAGAGAGTGATGTTTCCCTTGACAAATAGAACAACGACCGGAAGAAGTACAAGAATTCACCCGATGCCGACCCAAGCAATTGAAACAAAGCTGCAAACGCTTAATTTCAACGCGGCGATCCTGGACCGATTTTTCCCTGAACCGATTGCACCTCATAAGGATATGCGGACCCGCGCAGAGTGGACACTTCAGAGTGATTGTCGAACCTGCTTTCCCTGTCCCAGAGGAGCTTGCGTGGAAAACCTTGCGACCGTGGTTTGGCTTAAGAGGAGGGGCTGACCTTTTCACACCGCGACGCTCAGAAGCGATCATACCGAGGGTTTGAGCCCTCTTCTCGAGAAATTCAACTAAATCCTGAAACTTCGCTGGAGAGTATGAAGAGCGAGAATCCTCCTGTTCCGCCTCTTCTTCCTCAATATCCCGATCCTTGGCGCTGAGCTCGGACTCCCACAGCTTGCGCGACTCAGGATCTAGACGTTCAGACAAGATGAAAATGAACCAAACATCCCAATAATCTACCGGCATTTTCAGATTCCTCAAGGCTCGAACAATACGCTGAGCTTCATCAGTAAATGACCGCAACTCCTCAGCTGACTCCTTCTTGACATGTGGAAGTTCCATAAAAGCAGACAAAAGCTTGCTTATGATGAGCCTCGGGTTATGATATCTGGCCTTCAGCGCCTTCCATGTGCTTGCATAGTTAGCGCTGGTAGTCGCCACATCTTTAATCAAATCAGCTGCACTTCCGGTCAAACACAGCTTCAAATACTGTAATTTGGTTGCATCGGTAACCTGAGGCACATCATGAACGAGCGTAGTAAACAAATCCCGAAAGCTATCCCAATCCTCATATTCTCCTGAAAAAGTAGGAAGAGGAATTTTAGGGAGTTTTGCAAAACCAGAGTCTGACCCCGACGAGGAAGAATTATGAGATACTGTCACCACGGTTTGGTCTGCGACTTCGAATTCCGACCGCAGTGTCAAGGTTGCATCGAGAGCATCCTCATACGCCCCTTGAAGCTTGCCAAATACGTCCTCGGCGATGTACGGATCTGTTTCAGCATCTTCTCTAACCGCAATCTCCGAATGAGTCCGTCGAACCTCAACCCAGATCTCTGTCAAAGTATCGAGTCGTGCCTGAATAATACTCTTGTTGAGAGAGTCACGTGACTTAGCGAGGAGACGACTACGCACTCCATTGATTTCCACCAAACGTGCGTCCTGCAGAGCCACCAACTTTTTTAAAGCTGTAGGAGCCATTATTGCCTCAATTACCAAAAGAAAAGAAATTAAAATATGATTAGACACCAAACAACAGTAAATAGAATCGAGCGAAAAACCCTTAAAAAAAAAAGAAATAATTATATAAACCGAAATACGCAATCAATTATATAAATAACCTTAAATTTAATTCCTACAGCGCGAGCGAGATATATTGTAGCGCAAACGCAAGCCTTTACAACCCCGACGCGAGAAAATATCAAATAATCGGAGACTACGCGGCACTAATCTACTAGACACTACGAGAGTTGCCTTGATGACGTCACGACGCTGTAGCACGAGGCAACGCGCGAAGCCCGAACAAAAATGGCGGCGCGAGGGCCCGCCGACGCTACACGAACAGACCCGAGAAAGACTGACCGGCTTGAAACCACGCGCTGAAACAATAGATGATCGAACACAATACGATTTTCGCAATTATTGAACTATCTACGCAACCAATCACTCACTCCTCACCCGGGGCACCATGAAGAAAATGTTAATAATATGAAGTCCGTAAAAATTACAATTAAAAGTTTAATGGCGGGAGTGAGTGAGGAAAGGTGGTGTAAATAATTCAACAAACAATATTTCGCGGAAGAACACAAACCAACTTGCCTCGGCATAAAAACTCTCACGACTTAGAGAGAAAAGCCGGGGCAAGTGTATTTTATTGAAAATTAATAGATTACAAAAATGTTCGACTCTATAAAAATTATTATAACATACTACACAATCCGCAAATTTGCCGCGAGGTACCTTTAACGCACGCTGTCGAGAGCTCTCTTACCTTACCCGGCAAAGTGCCGGCGTGACGCGAAGTCCTAACCGCACTTTAGTGGCACACCTCCTTAGACGCAGGTCGCCTCGACGTCTCGAGGGAACAAACCTGCGCCACGGGCAGATCCTTGAATGGACCTGCCGCGTAGGTGGACGCAGGGTAGAAACCGGCACGTCGAGGAATCGCACGTGGCCGGGTTTCCCGATCAAACCAAGAAACCGTGAACCTTCACCCACACACACTACCCGCACGCACGCGAATAAACTTCTGACCGTTAAACTGATATGCAACGCAACAATGACGCAATGACGCAATAAACACGAATATACTTGGACGACGACCGCTTTCCAAGACGAACCTCGACGAAGTGACCGAGGCACGCATGCTAACGCGAGAGGAAGCACGAACCCCCCACCTTGTCTCCTCTGTTTCCGTTTCCGGTTGACTACAGCGCCACGAGACCCCGCGAAAGTGGATCCGTAACGACGTACGCGCGCGATACGCGAGAGGGCGCCCGAACTCTCGTCCCTAGTACGACCGCGATCCCGATCGAAACACAGGCGCCGCGGCGAATTGGCGGACTGCCGCGCAAACCTTACCCTAAAGGCCTAAAACCCGAACACACCGGTACTGGGGTTTTCAATCCTCACGTAGGAGTTACAGCCTCCCCCTGTGGCGTGCGTGCGTGCGTGCGTGTGTGTGTGTGCGTGCGTGTGTGTGTGTGTGTGTGTGTGTGTGTGTGTGTGTGTGTGTGTGTGTGTGTGTGTGTGTGTGTGCGCGCGTACGTGCGTGCGTGCGTGCGCGCGCGTGTGTGTGTGTTTTTTTTTTATTTTATTTTTATTTTTATTTTTTATTTTTTTTATAGAGAGAAGGGAAATGCTTTATGCACCGTAGGTTACTTACACAACCCGTGTGTCGGACTCTACCGACTAAAACCCTCATCCTCTAATCATCATTGACCATGTTCGCCCCCCGCGGCACCGCCGCTAAGCACTACTTCGCGGGGGTGGTCATAGCCGTAGCTTTTCTACTATTCACGGGCCTGTTTTGCCTCGCATTCATCATTTTCCACCTGGTTTATCGCCTTCCTTCTGCCTTTCTCCTTTCCTGCTCTTCGCTGCGCAGCGCCTTCAGTACTGCTGTTGCGAAGATGCAGGTTGCGTTCCAACTTCGTTCTGATGACACCATGTGCCGTACAATGTTGTCTGGTGTTGGGATTTCGCCCAGTTCTTCTTCCAGCTTTTCCCGGTCTGCCCTGAATCGTGAGCATTGGAAGAATGCGTGTTCCGCGTCCTCCACTGCTCCGCATCCTGCAGGACAGTCCGGGGACTCTTCATACCCATACTTGTGGAGGTGTGCCCTGTAACAGCCGTGGCCTGATAGCATTTGCGTTACGTAGTAATTTACTTCTCCGTGTTTTCGATATGTCCAGTCGCTGACCCTAGGGATCAGGCGATGTGTCCACCTGCCTTTCGTAGATGTATCCCACTCCGCCTGCCATTGCAGCAGGCTGGTTTGCCTCGCCTCGTCTCGTTGTTGCTCGCGAGCCTCTGTTACTGTGTTTCTTGCCTCATATATACCTTTTCGCTCCTCAGCCAGTATCTTCATCGGTATCATTCCTGCTATGACGCACACCGCATCTTCGGACACGGTGCGGAAAGCACAGCAGACTCTCAATGCGCTAAGCCTATATGCGGCGGTTACTTTCCTCCGGTATTCTTCGACTTTTAGTACGTTTCCCCAGATGGCTATTCCGTACGTCAAGACTGAAGTCACCACCGTAGTTAGCAGCTTCCTTCTTTCTTGTCTCGGACCACCGATATTCGGCATGAGGCGCGCCAACGCCGCAGCTACCTTAGCTACCTTTTCCGCAGCATATTCCGCCTGCTGCTTGAAGCACAGTCTGGCATCGAGCTGCACTCCAAGGTACCTAATGTACGGTCTGGAGATTATGGTGCAGCCACCGACTTTGAGGTCAATGGTCTCTGCTTGCTTCCTGCTAGTGATTAGCACGGCTTCTGTCTTGTGTTCTGCCAATTTCAAGCCGACCGAGCTCATCCAACGTTGGATCTGGTCGTACGTCTTCTCAAAGATACAGTGGATTTCTTCCACATATTTAGCGACTATGACAACCGCTACGTCATCGGCGAAGGCCGTTAACTCAGCGCCCTCTGGTCTCAGCTTCAACAGTCCATCGTACATGATGTTCCATAGGAGTGGTCCGAGTACTGAGCCCTGTGGTACTCCCCCCGTGACCTTGTACTCTTGCGGGCCATCTTCCGTGTCGTACATGAGCGATCTATTACTGAGATAGCTTTTAACCATCCTCTTAAGGTAGGGCAGTGTCCCCAACCTGTCTAGTGCCAGGCAGACGGGTTCCCATCTCGCTGAATTGAATGCGTTTTTTATATCCAGAGCAGCTACTAGGCAGTACTTCTTCGTCCCTCCTTTCCACCTTGTGCCGGAGATTGCCTCTTTTGCCGTGCTCACTACGCGACTTATCGCGTCCAGAGTTGATCTTGCCTTCCTAAACCCATACTGATTTTCTGCTAGTGCGTTCCCAATTGCGTTTTCGATTCGGTTATGGACGATTCTCTCGAGGACCTTACCCGCTGTGTCCAGCATGCACAAAGGACGGTATGCTGACGGGTCATCGGGTGGCTTCTTTCCCTTGGGCAGAAGGACGAGTCTTTGCCACTTCCATCTCTTCGGGAAGGTGCCTTCTTTCAGACACTCATTGTACATATCCACAAAGATCGCGGGCGCTGCTTTTATGGCTGCCTTGAGCGCTACGTTTGGTATGTTGTCCATCCCCGGTGCTTTATTATTGCCCACTTTACTGCAGGCTCGGAGTACTTCGTCTTGCGTGACGGGTGGTATAAGCTCTCCATCTTCTTGCCTCGCTTGGTAGCCGACCTCTTGCTGTTCTGGGAACAGCGTTGTCACTATTTCCTGGAGCTGTTCCGGGCATGTAGGTTGCTGGTTTGTCCGACTCTTTAGCCGTGACATAACTACCCTATATGGTCTACCCCACGGGTCTCCATTTACTTCACTTATTAGTTCGATAACGCTCCGTCTCTTACTTTGCTTGATGGCCCTGGTCAGTTTAGCACAACATGTCTTGTATTTTGCATACAAGGATGGGTGCGCGCTTTTACCTCTTGCTCGTTGCGCAATCCTCCTGGCTTGGTTGCTGTCCCTTCTGAGTCTGGCTATCTCCTCATTCCACCAGTAAAC
The DNA here is from genome assembly GCA_949699805.1 of Tromatobia lineatoria. Classification (NCBI taxonomy): domain Eukaryota; kingdom Metazoa; phylum Arthropoda; class Insecta; order Hymenoptera; family Ichneumonidae; genus Tromatobia; species Tromatobia lineatoria. The sequence goes on along the minus strand of OX453036.1, from coordinate 3,220,095 downwards.
TGGGGCATGAGGGTTTCCAGTACCTCTTTTTGGCATGGTGGCATCGCAGGCTGTTGTCACCCTCTTCATCACTTTGCTTACTTTGGTTTCGGCGTCGTTTGCTATCAGTTCACTATTTGTCATTGCCACGCAGTACACCTCGTTGTCAAAAGGGTTCACTTCCCATCCTGTCCTTCTTGACCTACTATGTTGTTGCGGGTCACGTCGCTTCTGTCGCGTTATTTCCCACATTATGGCAAAATGATCACCCTGAGTATGGATATCCGTCACCCGCCAGTGCGTATCGCCTTTTGCAAGGCCACTACTGACGAAGGTGAGATCTATCGTTGAACTAGCTTCCCCTCTGTAAAAGGTTGGTAATTTGCCGTCATTTAACTGTACTGGGTTGAGGATTGAGAAGGCTTCCAGGAGTGCCTGTCCTCTCTGGTCCGTTCTTCTACTACCCCACTCCACTGCCCAGGCATTAAAGTCGCCTGCTATTGCCCACGGGATTCGGTCCTTGGCATCAGTGGCTAGTTGGTCCACGACTCTCCCGAAAGTTTCCAGAGTCATACTGGGTGGGGTATAGCAGCTGTATAGGTACACGCCGTTTATTTTGGCTCTGACGAATCCCTCCTCCTGTCTGTGCATCACCGCTTGGAAGGGATGCCTGCCACAGGCCCAGACAACGGCCTTGCCCGTAGTGTCTGTTTGCCACGTTTGGCTGTCGAGTTTCCTATATGGTTCCGCAACGATCGCCACGTCAATTTTGTTTTCCCGCACTGTCTGCATTAGCAAATCCTGTGCTGCTTCGCAATGATTCAAGTTTACTTGCAGTATTCTCATCTTCGGTTCTGGACAGCCTCTTGGTACGCTTTTCTGTAGGCTGGGCATTTACTGCTTCCAGCTATGTGGTTGCCCGCTTCGTCCGGGCCGTCCGCGCCGCATTTGAAGCAGCACTTTGACCTATCTGCCGTGTTCTTGCAGTTCGATGCCAAATGACCATATTGCCAGTACTTATAGCACTTGGTCGGCATCACTACTTCACGTACTCGACAGTTTACCCATCCTACTCGCATCTTGCCTGCCTCCGTGAGTTTTTTCGCTGCCTGCGTTGGGAGTTTGACAACGGCTGTCTGCGTATCTCCATAGGCTTTGCGGATCGAGCGGACACAGTCCTCCCCTCCAACAGTTTCATCGCTTAATGCGGTCACGAGCGCCTCGTAGACCTCTTGCTTCGTGGTTATCTCATCGAGGTCTTTAATCTCGATTGTGGCTTCCTGCACTCTGTTCTTTATCGACGCCTCCTCTCCAAGTGCCGTCTCTATCGCTGCACTTAGCTGCGCAGCCTTCTCCTGACTGGTTCCTTTCATTACGAGAATGAGGTCGCCTGTCCCAGTTCTGCGTATTTTAGTGACACTACGGCCCACCTCCTGCAAGGCGGCATCCCTTTTGACCTTGCTTAGGATCTCGGCGTAGCTCAATTGACCCTTCCTCTGAATGACCACCGCATTGGGCAGTACCGGTGTGGCACGTGGCTTTCGCGGCTTCCTAGTCCGAGCAGTTTCTCATCTCGCATGTCTCATCCTCCGGTGGTTTCGTGTGACGCACTGGGGGGTCGGGTGCCCCTGTTCTGCGTTTCCTCTTTTCCGGCTCTTTGCTGGTGTCAGCTGATGGCGGGGTATGCTTCTTCCGGCTTATGCGTTGCTCGGTCTGCTCGTGTCTCGGTGTGCCTAGTGTGTTACCGAAGACGTTTGGTGACGTCTGGGTTGTCATCGTCGTTGTTAGAGGACGTTGTTTGTTCCTCACGCCGTCCTTATCTGCCTCTTTCGATTTCAGCACCCTGTTGTAAGAGGTACTGATTGAGCTCACCAGTCTTCGAATTTCGCCATGGACATTCGATTTGCCCTTGATAAATTCCATCAGCTTAGTGATGTTATCTCCAAGACGGTGGAACTCTTTGTTCCTCTTCGTTTCTTGTTCTTGGTCGTGAGTTTGGCTCCCCCCAAAATCCATGGAGCCGGCACCAACCACCGGGGCTTCCACCCGGTCGGAGTTGGCGGCGAGATTTGCCATGAAGGGCTTGCTCGCTTGGGGTAAGTTACGTTGAGACTCACTTTCCATTTTTTGGTTTGTCTTCGGGGTACCTTCCCCTAGGTTTTTTGTAGAGGTATCCTTCCCCTACGCACGACCTTTGGTCCGCGAGGGCTATTTTATTTCACCCCAGTCCGCCAGTCGCTTCGAGAGGGTCGATGCTCTGGTGAGGACTTCCCCTATCCGCCACCCGGGGACGCGCTCCAGTCGGAGTTGGGTCTCTCCGCGAAGGGGACATCCTGTAGGGGACATCACATCCCTGAAGCGTGTGTGCGCGCGCGCGTGTATGTGTGTGTGTGTGTGTGTGTGTGTGTGTGCGTGCGTGTGCGTGTGCGTGTGCGTGTGCGTGTGCGTGTGCGTGTGCGTGCGCGTGCGTGTGCGTGCGCGTGTGTGTGTGTGTGTGTGTGTGTGTGTGTTTGATGAAAGGCCACAGATTCATTTAAGTGTAACCTTTAAATTATTCGACCACATCAGCTCAAATTTAAACGACATGTACGGTACTGCCTAATCTCCAATTGGTATAAAATGTTCGGTGCATGTATATGTGCAAATGTGGGCGTGCACCGGACATTTTTTCCAGATACGTTTTTTCAACGTAACATCTTAGACATATTTTACATGAATCGCATTTTTTCCTAATGAAAAGAAAGTACTAGTAGAATAGCGCAATATCTTAGAAAATTTTGATAACTTCTCCTCTTTTGTTCCTAAATTTTTGAATCGTTTTTTGCAGAAAAAAAAATAGAAGCTAAGCCTGGCCCACTTTGGTTTTAGGATAAAAAATTTCGTTATTTCATGCAGCATGTTTGAGAATATTTTCAGATTTCTAAATTTGGGATAACGATATGTTAGCTTCAAAAAATCGCAAAAAATTGAATAAAAAAAGTCACAAAAAAATGTTACAATACTTTTTTTTGAGTTGGTCCAATCGTACAAAAACTTTCGACCAAATCTGAGAAGTCTAGGGTCCGACCCAGGTCTAATCGGTATGGAATGCCCCATATATATCTAAACAATTTTTTGAGAGCACTTTTCTCGATGTTCTGGACAATTCAGAGTGTTTCGATGTACACAACTTTGAAAAAAAAAATCATTTTTCAGTTTTTAAAATCAATTCCAACTTCAAAAAGTTGTCAAAAAATGTGAAAAATGACCGATAAAAAATCGATTTCCCATACGAGTTATAGTTTTTACACCTACTCGCACTTTCGCTTAAAGGGACTGACAATTAAGAGGAAATTGGCAGGCCAACTCTGGCATGGAACCGTTCCGCTGGACTCGCAACTAGAATTCTAACATCGAGCAGGTGCTCAACCTTCGACTACCCGCTGAGACTGTATAAGTATAATAGTTGTTGCATAACCTACCTTGTATGATATATACCACGAGAGCTGATAGCGAGAAGAACAAGGAACAACTCCGGCTACACAAGCATCTGAGGGTCACTGGTAGAAATTTTCAATTTGCTCCGTAAAGTTTTAAAAATCTATAAAATAAAAAAGCTGAACTTGAACTTTGCAAATTGCTTCCTGAATATTTTTGGTTCATTCTAACGAAACTACCTTCTTGAGTGAGCATGTTAATCGATTTTGGCATTCCCATAAAGAAAGCTTTGTAAAAAAAAAACTAAAAATAATGAGGAAGCAAATTGCAAAGTTCAACTCTGCAGCTTTATTTTTTATTAAACTTAAATGTCTGATAAATATAAACCACATAATAAATTATGATGAAACTTTACCTATCATTGTTAAGTAGTACTGATTTCATGTCTAAAGTTTGACTTCGATATCCAATGTTTTGTTAAAGTCAATGCAATAACATCATTTTTTCAAAACTTAAAATTCTGACAAATTTGTATTATATTGCATATTATGGAGAAACTCATCTTCACGATAGTACCGATTTCATGTGTGAAATTTTAGTTCATTAACTCATGTTTTCCCAAGGTTGGAACAAAAAAATATTTTTTTTGAAAAGTTCAACACTTTATTAAATTTGAACCGCTTTCCGATTTATGTCAAATTTACTACCAAACAACACTAAGAGTACCTCTACTCATGATAAATTATTTAGAGAAATAAAATGTAAAATCAAATTAAGCCGAAACGGTAGTGGACTCGCACAAAAAAACCAGGCTAAAGGACTTCGGTCAATGACCAATTTGCAATACGAGAAAAAAAGAGTGTCAAATAGTTATCTATTTAATGTAATTTGTCAAAAATAATAACTTGTCTCACGTATCAAGAGACGCGGTAGCGTTCTCGAGACAAGAACATTTACCTACTTCCCGATCACCGACCGAGAAAATGGAACGCTACAAGACTCTCTTTCTGTAGCCAACTCATTTGAGCCACTTTTTCAATAGGTTATATGGTGATATAAACGAATTTCGAGTGTTTTGATGATATTTCATGCTGCAGTTAGACAGATTAGCTTAAAATATTAAGATTGAGACTAAAATCAATGTTGTAAGCTATTGTTTATCACAAAGATATGGTTGTTTGTAATTTCGAATTTTTGAAATTTGTGATCTAAAACATGGCACGCGCGCAACTTCTCGGTAGGTGGCACACAGCCAACGAGACTAACTTCATGCGGTACATGGCACAGATAACGAGATATAATATTATGAACATATATCTATTTTTTTGTACTTCATATATATATATCCATATATATGAAGTACAAAAAATCACAAATAAATGCCGCTTCCGGCAGATTTGGCTGCGCGATTTGCAAAAAGACGCCTTATTACAGCATCGGATAAAACAGGTAATAAATTACCATATCATTTCGACTTCGGCTGAATGTTTTCATTAATTGATGTTATGATGTTTCGACCTGATAACCCGTAATATTTTTATTTCTTAGATGGAAGTTTGGCAAATCGTAACTCGGGGTCTGAGTTGACCGATGCCGAAGATTCCGTTCTTATCGATTTTCCTATATGGGAGAATCAAACATTGAAAATCTTTGTATATTTGTCCGTTCAGATTGCTTTATCAATTCGTAAATTGGTGAAGCAATCTGAACGAACGATATTTATAGAATTAATTTTTAATCGTGAAAAATACAAAGATTTCATATGTGTAAGTGCAAACATTTCAGATATTTTTTTTCATCGAAGTTTTGTAAAAGATCGACGATTAAGAGGCAGTGGTACACCGCCACAAATTTCGACGCGCAATGCTAAACGCCTATAGGTCTTTCTCGCTCTAACATAGCTCTGTCTCTCTCGCACTATGTTTTGTTTAATTCTTAAAAATAAACGGCTATGTTTAATGAAGACCCAAAAGCTAAGCCTAATTCTACGATACTCATGCGTATCCTCTAAAAATCCGGACCCTATCTGTCGTATCGTTTGTGAGAAAACAGCTTTCGAAATTTCTGCGGGGGGGGAGGGGTGTATCTAAATGGTTTTTAGCTAGCCTTCATAACTGAAGACACGTTCAATGTTGCTTGGTATTTAATTGTGACGAAAGTGGTAGAGAGGTTTAGTTTTATAGAATTTTGAATATTTCAAATTACTGACATTATCGCTCTCTACTAACCTTTGGAAAACTTGAGATAGCGAGTTCAATTCTTGAAATGAAAATGTCAATCGATAGCATTCATTGCTAAAAAATGTCGAGGTTTAGACATCGACATAATTATTAGTAAAGAAGCTAAACTTCACGAACATAGTTGTTCGCCACACTTCGATTATCATCACTACTCACTAGAGAGTTGCACCAACTCACTTTCCGTTGTCACGTCACCTATTCGAGATTGTTGTAGACACCGAGTAAATCGTTGTAGCAACTTATTTCTGGTCAACTCATTAAAGCTGAGTTGGCCCAACTTCTTATTTTTCTCCGTGTAGACAAATCAAATCGCCGAGCCCGTGGCTCTAGTGCGATTAAAAAATCGCCGAGCCCGCGGTTCTTGCGCGATTTGTAAAGTCGCCGAGACGAAGATCTCTTGCGCGACATATTTTGAAAATTGTATATAATTTTTTTTGTTTTCAACAGGTGACCTGCCGATGAGGAGTAGCAGCGGTGGCGACGACAGCAGCAGCAGAAGCGGTAACAGCGGCAGCACCAGCAGCAGCAGAAGCAGCAGCAGAGCCAAGAGCAGCGGCAGCAACGATGGCGGTGAGGACAACAGCAGCAGCAGAGGCAACAACAGCAGCAACATCAGCAGTCGTATTTTTTTATTAATTTTTTTATTCAAATCGCCGAAACCGCGGTTCTTGAGCGATATATTTTATATCTACAAATGCTGCTTCGAGAACTTCTTCTTCTCGAAGAAGCTTCGAAAGAAGCTTCTCAAGAACTTGAAGTTCTCAAGAACTTGAAGTTCTCGAAGCAGCATTTGTAGACAAATCAAATCGCCGAGCCCGTGGCTCTAGTGCGATTAAAAAATCGCTGAGCACGCGGCTCTTGTGCGATTTTTGTCGCCGAGCCCGTGGCTCTAGTGCGATTTTTGTCGCCGAGCCCGTGGCTCTAGTGCGATTTTTGTCACCGAGCCCGTGGCTCTAGTGCGATTAAAAAATCGCCGAGCCCGCGGCTCTTGCACGATTTCGAAATCGCCGAGCCCGCGCGCTCTGCCGCGATTTTGAAATCGTCGAGCTTGTCGCTCTTGTGCGATTAATAAGTCGCCGAGCCTACAACTCTTGTGCGATAAAACAATCGCCGTGTCCGCAGCTCTTGCGCGACATATTTACACGAATGCTGCTTCGAGAACTTCACGTTCTCGAGAACTTGAAGTTCTCGAAGCAGCATTTTTAGACTGAAATCGCATCGCCGACCTCGCAGCTCTTGCGCGAATGAAAAATCGCCGAGCCCGCGGCTCTTACACGATTTTGAAATCGTCGAGCTTGTCGCTCTTGTGCCATTCATAAGTCGCCGAGCCTGCGACTCTTGTGCGATAAAAAATCGTCGAGCCCACAGCTCTCGCGCGACATATTTTCAATCTACAAATGCTGATTCGAGAACTGGAAGTTCTCGAATCGCCGAGCTCATGGCTCTTGTGTGATTGAAAAATCGTCGAGCTCACGGCTCTGGCGCGATTTATAAGTCGCGGAGCCCAAGAGCTGTTGCGGATTATACGTTCAATGTACGAATTCTGCTTCGAGAACTCTCGAAGCAGCATTCGTACGTAAATTGAAATCGAATTGCTGAGCCTGAGGCTCTTGTGCGGTTTTAAAATTGCCGAGCCTGAGGCTCTTGCGCGGTTTCGAAATCGCCGAGCCTGGATCTTGCGCAATAAAAAATCGCCGAGCTTGCATGCTCTTGCGCGTTTAACAAATCGCCGATCCTATGAGTTCTTTTGCAACAATTCTAATCTACGAATGCTGCTACGAGAACTTAAAGTTCTCGAGATCGCAGAGCAGCATTCGTGAAATTGAATCGCCGAGCCTACGTGATCCTGCGCGATTTCAGATGTGCCCCCTTGTGGCGACGCCAATGGACGTCATATCTTTAATTTAGAAGTTGCGTTGGGCGACACCTAGCGGCAAGCGGCAGTGTTACCGACTCGGTAACCTGCTTTACCACGGGAGCAGGGCCGCGTCGCGTCGTTCTGGCGTGTTTCACATGCCCTTAACGTGCGAAAAGTTTTTACATGAGGAGGATTTATGTTATTTAGTGAAATGTATTAAAATAATAATAAAATAATGATAATAATAACAATAACAAAAAAATTGTAAGTTCTTGCATTGAGAGAAACAGAAATATTGAAACATGAAAACAAACAAAATTGAAAGTACTTTGATTATTTTATTGGAAAAAACAATTTGCCCTTAGTACTTAGCGAGTTTGTGAAATATAGTAAATTGTTTGATTATTTTATGTGTTGGTATAATATTAACTCGCCAAGTACTGAAGGCAAATTGTTTTCCCAATAAAATAATCAAAGTACTTTCAATTTTGTTTGTTTCCATGTTTCAATATTTCTGTTTCACTCAATGCAAGAACTTAACATTTTTTGGTGTTGTTATTATAATCCTTATTTTATTATTATTTTAATACATTTCACTAAATAACACAAATCCTCCTTATGTAAAAACTTTTCGCACGTTATAATTGAAATAAGTGCTCGCTCTTTGCTTGCATGATTTTTACCGTTCGTTTTAAGAATATACCAAGTACGGCGGTAGTCAACCATCTAAGTGACGGTCCTGGTGCTCAAAACTTGTAACGCTGATATAGATGTACTCGATATGACATGCTGTATATATTTTCAGATTATTTTACAACTTTTTGCACATACAAATCTAGACACTATACTGCTGAATTTAAAAAAAATTACGGTGTACTTTGGGGCAGAATGCCACTCACGTAAATGTACTTGTCTCAATTTTTTTACTCGAGAGGGTTTTTTTTGGGAATTGTATTGTCAATTAACTCACTTGTACTACTACTACTATTTAGAAAAATATAACTAATTTTAGGAAAGCTAATGTAGTGTGCACACGTCCTTTTCGATTGATTTGAAAGATTTCAAAAAGAATTAAAATAAAAATTTCTGGATAATTTTTTTTTTTTAAATCGTGATAGTCAGAAATGAACAGCTGCTTTACTTGGTATTAAAAACGCTTAACTCAATCAAATTACAGGTGATTGAAATGTCGACGCCCTGCACACCCACGCACACACGCACGCACGCACACACACACACACACACACACACACACACACACACACACACACACACACACACACACACACACACACACACACACACACACACACACACACACACACACACACACACACACACACACACACACACACACACACACACACACACACACACACACACACACACACACATATGGACACTTTTCTCGATATTTTAGATAATTCTGAGTGTTCTGTCAAAGCCTTGAAATTTTTTTCTTTTCATAAAAAAAAAGCTTTTTGTATGAGGTAACAAAATTAATAGCATCTTAATTTGTTCTGTCGTTTCAAATTAGTCGGTTTACTACCAAGGTTATTCTCGATCAATGACCACGAGTCGAAGTCGGTACCTATTAGTGCCAAAAATGATAGTTACTGTAGTGAAAGCCTCTTTTTTTTAACAGTATGAAATATGTAGTTACACTGAAAATGTTCAGTATTAATATATGTTACAGTGTTCAAGAGATGATTTTGTGTTGGCTAAATCAAATATTGCAGAAACGTATCATTTGAAAAGATGTATTTCTAAGCTCTATAAAATCCGAGTCGAAAATTGAGAGGGAAATTCGAAGGGTGACTCTTGCATGGAATCGTTTCACTTGACTCTCACTAGAAATGTAACGTCGAGCAGGTGGTCACCTTCTAAGACTGTGTAAGTACAACAGATCTTGCATACCCTAGCATGTATAATACAATATATATATATATACTACGAGAGCCGAGAGCGAGAACAGCCAGCAGCAGTAGCAACAGCACAAGCGGCTGAAAGTTACTAGCAGGAGGGTCTATTATACGTCCACTCGAGTTCACTTTGAGGCGAGTGCGCGCGCGAACGGCACGAGAGCGGGCAATTACGTATACACCCGTGACGAGAGAGAAAAGTTGTGCCGGCGTCACTTGGGACCGTAGTACGTATGCATATGTAGTCCATCAAGGAAGAGTACGTTAGTACTTCCATACTGATAGATATGTATATATATGCTTATGTATATGTGTATATAAATTTATGTATACATATAGCCGAGCCCAAATGGATATTACCATAGAGTTTGCTTGGTAGCGCAATACGGCCGCATTAGAAACGGAGTTGAGATCCAACGTCGGATTTGCCCCAACAGATCGTTCGTGTCTCGCGCTAAACTCAGATACGCCTCTGATGCTAAAATCAAGCACGTACGTCCTACTAAAAGCGAGCGAAAATCATTCTGAACTTCAGCCGCGATATAAGTGGTGCAAATGATCAGAGCTAATCTTATAAAGGTTGCAGAGTCGAATATTGAAGCACACAAGAATAAAAGTATAAATACTAATTAAATTTGAAGAAAGCTTGAAAAAATATGTCATTCTATTAATCTTTTTATGCGGGAATATATTTTCTGAGCTCGGTGGTGATGCAAATAGATCGAAATGACTTTAAACTTGGGACCATAAATTCGACGATTCGATTATTTGCTCCACTCATATGTAAATAATAATTCTTGAAATATTGTTTTTTAAATGAAAACATTCATAAAAACGTTACAGAGTCGGATGTTAAAGCCGACAAATGTGCAGTATAAGTACAAATTAACCGGGAATATATTTCATGCAGTTTTGTGCTGATATAAGAAGTTCGAGATAAATTCAAACTTGCAAATAAAAAGATCGACCCTCAGTAATAACAAAAACAAAATTATAAGAATTATTATTTTGATATAAACTGTGCAGAAATTTTGAAATTTAGAGAAAATATAGGACCTTGGTAGGTTTTATCAGGGCTTCGAACAATAGGAATTTTATATGAGGGCCACGTTACAACCCATAAAAGCATCCAGATAGGGCCCTAAGAAAAAGCTATGGGCCCCGTTTACATGGTCTCAGGGGTACCGCAATCGAGATGACAAAAAAGGGCCTTACTATGACCTGTAAACAGTTTCCTAAAAATTGGTCACTTATCTAAGTGTCGACGACCACAGTTAGCCATGTGGCCACACATGCGACTGACCCCTCCAGTGGTCAATATGAGTGCTTAATAGAGTGGCGATTATAGCCCCTAACTAGGAAACATAAAAAGGCCCTGAGCTTTGCAGCGTGATCAGCCTGGTATGGCTGCAATTAAATTTACGTTATGGGCCTCTAACAGAATTGAAAAAAATTAGCAAGGGCCAAGTCGGAGCTCCAACTAATTTTCTGCACGGGAATGGTGCAAATAATCGGAGCTCATCTTATACAGGTTGCAGGGTCGACAAAAGCCATAGTCCACTAAATAGAAGTACAATTGAAATTAAAAGTACACGTGAAAGAATATATCATTTTTTTTTAGCTATCATTGCGGGAATAAATTTTTTGCCTTCGGTGGCGATATAAAAAACTGGAAACGAATTAATTCTTGGAACTACAAATTCGGCTTAAGTAAATAAAAAACAACATTTTGTCGAATTATTATTTCAATAATTTCAGTAATTACACTGTTTAAGGAATACTGAGGAATGAAGTAATAATTGCATCTTTTTCCCTTGAATTTACTCGAGGGAAATATTTCAATGAATACTACGTAACTGCTTTGAGAGATATTCAAGATTCCATTCAAACATCGCTGCGCCTTCGACGCAGCGTATTATTGTTATGTACTCGGGTTAGTTATTCGACTCCGCATCAATAAACTGCATTTTACCCAATTATTATTTTACCCAACTAATTTGTTGTATAACATATATGCAGATAATTACCGTCAGTTAAGCCATGATCACTGTTAAACTTTTTTTTAATCTGTTTAATATTGATCAGCCCCCGTGGCGAATTCTCAATAGGTTTTGCATAAACCCCTTCTGAATGTATTTCATTATGCACAAAATAAAAAATGTTAATATGCCGACCGTATCATATGGGTAATGACCATAGTATACCCATTGCGTATACTATTCTGCTCGTGATGTTATCACATATTTTACCCGTCATCTAATTAGCTGTATGACATATATGAGACAATTACGCTTTGTTCAGCTATTCATTGATCTTCACTGCGAGTAAGCCAACGGGTTATGGTTCTAGGCTACAAAGAAGAACGCGAGATAGCACGAAAATAGGTTGAAGATTATTTTACCACGAGGCGAAGACAAATCTTCTAGACCAACGGAGCAAATTAGTTGACATTTGGAAAGAAAAATGGCGTCACCCGTAAAGAAATCTTATCGGGATTTTGCCAAGGCCCTGATTAATTTTCCCTAATTATATTAGGAGCCTTATACGGTTTCCTAAACGACGGTCACGCTTTTTTTTTCCGGGGCCTTTATAGGCTTAATATTGGGGGGCTTTAAAGGCTGCCCTATTAAGTCCTTACTAAAATAATGAAGAAATTCAATTAAAAAAAATATATTTGCTATTATTTAGTTGAGTAATGTTGCACTTTTAATGAGATATGTCGTCTTTCTCCACATGATGGTACATATTAATCGCTGAAGAAACGTATTACTTTTTTTTTTCTACATTGACGGGATTCGAACCTAGAACCCTCCGGATGGTTTAGCAGCGCCTTAACTCCCTCGGCCATTTATATCATATGAATCGGAAATTTTTTTGTCTACTTGAATGACTGTAATATGAAATATGAAATGAAATTATTGTAATATCGTCAGAACTTGATAGATTTAGATGACTGCGTCTGATGTGTAAAAATAAAAGCAGATTCAGTAATTTTTTTTACAGAAATTGGTTATATCGAATATAGTTGTTTTATCGTTTGGGCGGATTAGCTCATTTGTATCCAGGTGCGTGACTGTCTGACTGATCTGAGGGCCAGTATTAGAATGAGTGACAACCTGGCTGACTTTAGCGGTTATTAGTTGGATAGGTGACCACCAATTTTGCCATGGAAACCGCGGCTTGCCAGATCAGGGTCTGATCTGGCAAATTTATCATTGATTTGTTCACTTTATGCTATGCTTAAGAGTGACTGGGACTTTAATTAATTAACTTATCAAGGCCTTATTAAACTCCACCATGGCCTTACGAAATCCTTATTTGGCAAAATTATGATTAATTAGTTTACGTGGTATCATTATGAAGCCTGACTGGGCCCTTAAGTGATTACTCTATCAAATCCTTCGGCATGGAAACCTAGAAAAACCTACTTGGGAGTGATATGGTAAACCCTTTTAGGGTGTCCACATTAAAGCCTGACAAGGCCCTAGTTTATCTTGCCAAACTTCCATCAAAATAAATATTAAAGGCTGGCATCGTCGAAGCATCATAACATCTATTCAATATATACATACTCCGCCAAAGTCAAAGAAGAATAAAGTACGTGAACATCTGTTAAATTCTTTGATACAGCAGACAGATCGAATGAAATAGAAGTCAATATTAATGCCGATTTCATGTCTGTGATGCTTTAACATAACCCCCCAGCGACTTTCGAGAATTTTCGATGCGCGATCGAATCGCGGGACACGCTACCAAAACCCGAAGCTCTCAGAGTCAAGCTGTTGAAGAGGGTGGAGTTCGAAAGCATGAAAATCGGGATAGTGGAGTACACGCGACAAAACTGGCACCGGGTTGAAAATCAAGAAAGTTCTTAACAATACGTTCTGCGACGTTTGTCTAGAAGGAAAGAAGACTCGCTTACCGTTTAGTCAGAAGTCCAAACGGAAAATAAACATCCTCGAAATAGTTCATTCGGATATCTGTGGCCCGATGCGAACAAAATAAATTGGAAGATCAAAGTATTTCGCTACATTTATTGACGACGCCTCCAGGTGGTGCGAACTTTGTTTCTTACGCAGCAAAGGTGAAGTTATTCAAGCTTTAAAGATTTTAAGGCACTTGCGGAAAATCAATCTAGACGAAAAATAAAATTCCTTGAAATTGTCAATGCTAAGAAACATTGTAACGAACGGTTCGACACATTCCTGAGAGAGAGCGGACAACGACTAATGGTAACTCATACACCAGAGCAGAATGGTATTGCAGAACGCAAGAACCGGACATTAATTGAGATGGCTCGATGTTTATAAATTGAATCATCATTACCTACATTTCTCTGCGCCGATGCCGTAAACAAAACCAATTATATACGAAATCACTGCCCGACTAGTCATTTTAACGGGAAAATACCATTCCAAAAATGGATGTATAAATTCCAAACGTGAGTCACTTTCATGAGTTCGGACGAGAAGTTTTTACGGTGAATCGCGAAACTGATAGAGGAAAATTCGAGTCGAGATCGAGAAGGGGCATATTCGTCGGATATTCGAAGATTTTCAAGGGATACCGCGTTTGGTTACCGGAAGAATGAAAGGTCAAGGTCGCGAGAGATATAACATTTTCGGACGCAGCGCTAACGCCGTCCAAAACCAAAGATTATGAAAAATTGTTCGAAGTTCAGGACGCCGAACCGAAAAACATAGAAATTGAACTTCGGCCGAATGTATTACTACATCCAGAACCGAATATCCTAGTCGAAGAACCTCTAGAACCAAACGTCCTAGTCGAAGAACCTCCAGACAGCGGCATCGATTCCGAGAAGGGACCCAATGTCGAAGAGCACGAAGGTACCGCAAGAGGTCCCGGTCGTGGACGACCAAGCTTGATTCGCACTGGGCTGAGGGGGAGACCCAGGAGATTATTCTGTATCGCTAATCTTGTATTCGATCAGAGGAAATGGCTCAGTTAACCGAAATTCCAATAAGAGAGACAATACAAGGTCCAGTTGCGAATGAGTGGAATAAAGCCATCGCAAATGAACTGGAGTCGGTTCTGAAAAATAATTTCTGAGAAATCGTAGCACGACCCGAAAATGATACCGTCATTAGTAGTAGGGTGGTACTATGCAATAAGTATAAGGAGAATGGAACTTTTGAAAGCCGCAAAGCTCATAGTGTTGCTCGGATGTTGCGTTTCTTAACGTCCAAGTGTCGATTGCGAGGATACATTCGCTCTTGTAGCACGTATGGAATCGATTCGGATTGACATAGCTTTAACCGCGGAAAAAGATATGGTTACCAAACAATTAGATATCACTACAGCCTATCTAAGCGGAAAGTTCAACAAGACAGGGCGTTCGATCGAAATTTAAATTCTTCCGTCGCATAGACCCGAGATCGAGCGCGTAATATTCGGGAGAGCTCGGGCACCTTCGTGGCACGAAGTGACTCGGGCCAGGGAGTGGGGAGTAGGAAGTGGCCGGCAGAACGCCTGGACTGGGCATTGTTAGCTCTGACGTCTATGGAAGCGGTCAACGAGAATAACACGGAAAAGCGATTAGAAAAACATTAAGATTGTGATAATTTGTACTCGACGTTGCAATTTGGAAAAGGCGGATTATCTCCTTAGAGGTTTATCCTCTGAAAAGCGGGCCAGGCCCCATAGAGATACATCCTCTGAAGAGGCGGATTTTATCCCCCAAGAGGACTTTCCTCTGCGGTCGTTGCAATATTATTTGCAACACGAGGGTTTCTCATGCCTTGCGGCTTTTTCGCTGCAATACAACTTTAATAAAAAAATTCAATATAAAAAAATCACCACAAACATTTCATCACCTCCTCATCCAACAATATCGGAACGACTTCAAGGAAGAAGAAGTTCGAACAAACATTTTGGTGCCTCCTGTGAGGTACAACGCAACAAAGATAAGATAAGATAATGTTTATTGCACCAGGACCAAAGGTCCTATCAGGCAACCCCGTAGCCAGGGGGAGAGCCACAAAATTGGTAGAGCGCCACAGTCCGGCGTCTACCTAATACATCCTTATAACTATTACAGACAGCTTAAAAACTAAAACAAAAACTCACGCATGAACTTAAAATTACCACGCAATTACTGTCATTAACACGAGATGCAAAGCTTTCTAAGACGACAGAGAGCTGCACTAGATCGGCAGCAAACGCATGCCTGACTTGATCCGCTTAAACATCGCCGCCCTAAACTCGCCGCTTGACAGCTCCAAGACTTCCAGGGGAAGGGCGTTCCAACCGTACGCTGCAATAATGCAGAACGCACCTCTTCTCGCCTCCGTCCTAAAGTAAGCAATCTCCAGCCTATTCCTCATACCAAGACGAGTCCTCGCCCCCACACGTTCGCCCACCTGAACAGACTTTACAGGTGCTGAGGTCTGCCTGTCGACAGAACAGAGTGTGCAACGCACATAATCGACAACTCTCTCCTTACAGCTACTCGCAGCGACCCAAGTCGACGATAATATGAAGAGATGTGCTTGCATCTACCAACGTCAAATATGAAGCGTACACATGAATTGAGCGCCATGTCGATGACTCTGTTGTGCGTATCCGAGATGCCACATAACACCTCACTACAATAATCCACGATCGGCAAAATAAGTGCCCTAACGAGTGAAACTCTCGCCACCCGCGGTAATAGAGCCCAACAAACCTTCAGCCTACAGAGCGAGAAGTAAATTGACCTCGAGATTGCTACCGCCTGAGCTCGCCGGTGGAGATTGTCCGCCAATATGAATTCTCACCGACTCTCCGGAGGATATTTAAGAATGGCCGTCTACAAGCCACGGCAGAGAGTCGTCGCCGAGCCTACGCACATACGCCCCACTCCCCGGCATGATGGCATGAGTTTTGCTACTATTCAGAGCTAGACCGTTGACGGCAGCCCAAATACAGACTCACATAATGTCCTTATTGAGCCTGGTGCTCACCAAGCCCATGTCACCAAACGCACCCCTGCAAAAGATCTGAAGATCATCCGCGTATAAGTTATACTCACATGAGCTAAGGGCATACCTAATGTAACAAAGAAGAGATTTTACCGGAGAAAACAGAAAGATCGACGCAGTCAACCGTCTCCGGTTGGACATCGCCAGGTCGAGCTGCCCATCATCAGTGTTATCGAAAGAAAGATGAGTAATCGCCATAAAGGACAATTTTATCACATATTTAGTGTGTCGGTTCGTTGTCATCTATCCATTACAATTCTATAATTCGAATTCACAAAGAATAACATCGAGACGCGTGGTTGAAAGTCGCACGTAGTGGATGAAGGTCACACGATCGCAAAACAAAGAATCTGTCGTCGTTGAAGCATCGCATCTTAATACGATTGAAAGTAAGTCCCTCAGAGTTGCAACACAGTACTCTGTGATCGCGAGCTTGTAGCGTAGCGAGCGTCGACGTTATCTCTCAACGCGCAGCCATTTTGCTGAATAGACGGGTAGCGTCTAGTTCGAGCTTGCCGAGGCGTACTCTTCGCGCTAGCATAAATACAATTTTTAAAAACACTCTTCGCATTCATGTAACAAAAGATTTAAAAAATAAACACTAAGATTCAAATAAGTAATCAATTACGACAGTAGTTACGAATGTGGTCCACCACCACGTTTGCTATGGAGCGTATTAAATACATTGCAACCCGATGTTCACTCCTGGAATGGTGGGAGGGGAAAACGGGTGAAATAAATAAATAAAGCGGTAGTTTTATTGAAAACTAGAAAACTACGTACTTTGATTATTATATAAAAATCAACGAATACAGAAAAGATGAGAGAAGAAAAAAAATTGCGAGAAAAAAAAAGTCTGATAAAACGGTTCGTATTATCAGACTTTTGATGGGGGTGACTAAAATCTGGGCGCCAGTTGCGATTCGGGGCAACACCGATTGTGGAATTCGTCAAATTGAATTCCTCAAATCTAAAAAAAAAACAAACTATTAAAAATTACGAAATCTTAAACCATGAAGTGGGAGAGCAAATACGCGAAAATATCAAGAACTAGGGCATACACTATACGGTAGAGCTGAGACGAAGGTCAGGGCGGAGGGTAAAAATGGCCTCACGGTCGGCTCTTACACTGATTTTACCGCGGTGGTCTCAACTATATCTTACATTAATCAGGGTGGCAAAAAAAGGGTTTTTGGGTCGAAAAATGACAAGGGTAATTTATAAAACGGGGAATATAGGGGGGGGGGGAGAAGGATTTATGTTTGAAAATTCGCGAAAAGTCAGAAGGACTATTCACGACTATCGAACTATTACAATTATTTAAAAAAAAAACAAATTAATGGGGAGGGAAAAATCAATTGCAAAAATCACAAATTGTTTGAAGGACAATTTTGAGTAGGGTGACGGGTATTAATTAATAGTGGGGGGGGGGGGGGGGTTCGATCAGGGATGTCTCCGTGCTTTATATGCACGCGATGACAGGTGAAAAACTGGCTGACAACGAGGGGACACTCGTTAACGATTTATTTAATTGATTATGGGGAGTTTCTGTGGCGAATGGGGGTATTAAGGGGTTTCACGGGGTCATAAAAAACCGGGATCAAAACTTACGGTATTTCGGTAATCCAAATAAAAAATAAGCACTCAGCAGAAATCAGTTTGGTCGTAGTAAAACTCTTTTGTCAATGGTTATAGGCGGCACGAAAAAGGAATAATAATGGCCAAGAATCCTCTCCATCTTCTTGCTCGAATTATCCTATTTTCCTAATTTTCTGATTGGCTGATTTGCATAGAGAGAGACATTAACGCTGCCGCGGGCAGTAATTGTAACGCGGGGTGGTAGTTCAATAGGTGTGTGATGGATGGCGGCAGGAGTCCAGTAGATCACAGATCGATACCCTCTCACTCGACAGCAGCTTGCGATCCTCGTTACGTTGAACGGCTCCGCGATGACGTCATCCGCGCCACAATCCCTCACCGCGACGTTTGTCGTCTCTCTTCCATGCTCAGCACTACTTAATTTGATATACGCGGGGGGGGGGGGGGGGGGGGGGGTTTATTGTTACAACATTAATCAAAAGCGAACGACATTAAAGTCACAAATCACTTTGTTAGAAAATGCTGTTGCGGATGAGCGCCTCGATTCGACTAACGAAAGTTTGTGATTAACGAGAACATAAATATATCGAGAGTCGCATTCATGTACGTGTCAATCAAATGGGAAATCTATGCATCGTTTGAGCCACCTCTGAAAATTTTTTGATCGCGCTAAAATTTTGAGAAGTGTTGCTTCAAGGCACAAACTGTTACGTCCGGGCATATCGTTCTTACTTAATTAGATAACAAATGGATAAATAACATGATTCAAGTGTAAAATTAATATTATTTCAACTGTTAATAATGACATCAATATTTCATTCGTATACCACCCAGTAGCGTAAATTTTCTTGTAAATTACGCGCATCTCAGACTCGAGGACTGCTTTCGCTACCCTTATCAGTGCAACGTCCGCGGTCCCGCGGCGATTAGCAGGGCACCGCACACCTATGTGATGTGGGATGGCTTGCATCTTCAATTTATTATGCGCTGTGCTTTCAGCACCACATTTTGATTTCTCATACAGTCAGTTTTGTATGGCGATTCGGCCACGTGTGGTCGAGTCCGCCGAATATTTTGAAAATTTAGTTTTTTTGCTCAGGGGGCCAACCAGCCTGGTCGCCCCTCATCAACCGTTAAACAAATCTCAAACACTGTTCAAATGAATACCTCAATAAATGAAACAAATAAAAAATGTGTTAAACTACGATTGTCAACTAATAATAAGTGTTAACATTTACAAAAGTAAATATTTTTATTACACGAACATACAAGAACAACATGTGAAATCTCGCCTCATCAACATATTTTTAATCAAATTCATTGTTTATTGTTGAGTGAAGTGTATTTCGTTTATAACACTATCCAATCACCCAGTACACACCTCCGGCCTTTGAGGCGGTGAACACCGCCCAAAAATGGAAGAAATAATAATATTTTTTTGGTGCGTCATTATATAAATGCCAATGGCTATGGCGTAACACAAACTATATTTTAAAACGATGCAAAATGAAAAAAAAGGTTCGACACACCCCAATAATTATTTCGCAACTTTGGAGTACCTGTACTGTAGATATAAGCAGTAGTCTTTATATGCATCTAACGAATATAGAAGAGAGAAGGAAGAGAAAGCGAAGGAGAGTGTTTGCAGCTTGCGCGACATGCGAATTTTCGCCGCCTACCGAAACCGTCGTCGCGATTAGTGTCAACCCATTAGGGTCAATTAGGTCGAGTCCAGGTATTCCCGGCTCTACAAGCCACTGCAGCTTACATGTTGAACGTGCGCCCACATTATAAAATACGAGCCTCTAATATGATATAGTATATTGGTAAATCTATGCGTGCGCAGTTAATCATGGTGTTAGAGATAGAGAACAACAGATTGTTAATTATGTATCGTGAGATTAACGGTAGCTCGGTCAGCTAGAATATAACACCGACAAAATCCTTAAGGGGAATGAATGAGTAAAAAATTACCAAAGTCACATTTTTTAAAGCGATTATTTTGCTTACCTAAAAATGTTGTGCTCACCAAATCAGATTTTACAAAACCTCGTGCAATATAGTTATTAGGGTGTTCCAAAAAAAACATTCTCGGCTGTTGATGGAAAAGTTGAAATATATGCAGAAATACGTTTTGGTGGAAGTGGAGCCTCTGTAACTAATTTTTTAGAGGTCACTCATGCGAGAGTCATTTGAATTTGAAAAAGAGTTCGGCTGATGGATGAATCATTGAACAATATTTTTTTTCATCAATCTGTTAATAACATCTTGGAATTATTAATATACCAAATACATTTTTCAAACCTTCCATTTACTTGATTTTTAAGAAATTTTTAACGCATGGAGAAGTCTTCAAAATTCGCTCTGAATCTCACGTTTGGGCGGACTGTACCACTCATACATCTTCAAATTATTGGAAACAACCTACTATTAACCAATTAAACGAATTTACCTGTAAGTGAAGTTCTATTGTAATTGGATGAAGCGCCTCTTCCGAAAGATCAAATACGTAGTAGTCCTCCTACTCCATGCCGATGTGCCACAATTTTTAAAGTTGAAAACAAATACTTTTATTTTCACTGCCGTCTATGATACCACTCTCGTTGGTGATTTTTATTATTTTTAAAGCACAGCCGTTACTTACTTTGGGTTTTTATCAGTCTGATGAAAAAGGGAATTTCAGGGTGGAAGTGATCTTTCAGAAGAGGCGTTTCATACAATTACAATAGAACTTCACTTACAGGTAAGTTCGTTCGATTGGTTAATTGTATTTCGCGCCTCTTTGTTCAAGATCAAATATGTAGATATTTGAAGCTACTTACGGCTGATTATATATGTATATATATGTGTGTACATATATATATTTTTTTGAAATTCAAAAATTTTTTTTATTATTTCTATAACATTATACAATACAAAGACAAATTATGATTATTGTAATATCGCTCGGGCAAAAGAACAACCGTCGTGGGTAACTAGGCGGTCGTGAAATTTGGCCAAGTTTGCCGAATTTTGCGTCCAACCTGCCATTTTTCGAATCAAATCAATATTCACGCCTTTACGTTTTGCCGCAGATGTTGATGCGTGTCGAGTACTATGGGCTGAGAACTGTGTCGTGTCGATCCCACTTTCGTGCAGTACTTTTTTAACCCATCGGCTTAATGTTTGCGTACCTACAGCCCTGTGCGGTCTCTTAAACGAAATAAATCATGTATCCACGGTATCTCGTAAATCTTTCGTCCTTGCAGCGTATAAATCGAGAACTGATGCTGCGCAAATCGAAATATCGTCATGATAACACGGTAAGATTAACATTGGTTGGTTTCTTCCGGGCACGGAAGTTTTAATTGTATCCGGGATTTTTATTTTCATGCCCATATCTAGCTTACGTATGTTTTCGATTTTTATTAAACCCAGAGTCTGCATTCTATGTCCTGTCACAAGTGCTAACAAGACGGCAGGGGACCGACTCTACACCTCCCAAGTCTACACAAAGATAGGTCTACATAAAAAGTCGACACAGAAGGGTGGGGACCAACTGAGCACCTCCCAAGTCAGCACGAGAATAACTTTGCACAAAAAGTGTACACCGAACGACTGTACACGTAGATGGCTAAACACCTAAAACTCGGCACGAAAAACTCGACACCGAAAAGTCGGCACGAAAAACTTGACACCGAAAACTCGACACTTTGATCGATTTTGGGGAATTTTAAGGCCCTATCCGATGTGAAATTTTCCGTTAATTACAATTTTTATTTCACTCTGGGGCCAAATCGCGATTGCGCAAGTGAAGCGTGCGTGAAACTTTGTTTACACTGGATCTCTGAATAGATCATATTTTTTTTTAAATGAAAAAAGTAATGTATTTCTGGGTTTTCAGTGAAAAATATCACGATTTTTAAAAATATAACATATTCGTTGTCTGCTGGCAAAAAAACATCGAAATAGTGGGTTTAAAATGAAATAAAACCACGTTTTACGCACCGAATAAAATAAAAATTGTAATTAACGGAAAATTTCACATCGGATAGGGCCTTAAAATTCCCCAAAATCGATTAAAGCGTCGACTTTTCGGTGTTGAGTTTTCCGTGCTGAGTTTTCGGTGTCGAGATGTTCGTGCCAACTTTTCGGCGTGTCGAGTTTTTCGAGTTGAGTTTTTCGTGCAGAGTTTATGGTGTCGAGTTTTTCGTGCCGAGTTTTCGGTGTCGAGCTGTCTGCGTGTACAGTCGTTCGGTGTACACTTTTTGTGCAAAGTTATTCTCGTGCTGACTCGGGAAGTGCTCAGTTGGTCCCCACCCGTTTGAATATTACGGATGGGAATAGCAAACAGTATATTTATTAGGGTGTGTCGAAAAAACATCATTATTTTTTTTTTCTTTTTTCCGGCAAAAGTATGTATTCTGACCTCAAAACAAACCTCCCCTGCAGAAAACGACTATATATATATATATGTACATTTTTTTTTTAGTTAAAATTCTATATAATAGAAAGACGTCGATTGAGACACATCTAAACATTATTTGTCAGCAAATTCCTTTGGCACACTCGATTGTTAGGTCAACCCCTCAAGTTCAATCCATGAAAACGAAAGATAAGTGCGATAATCTTCGGATTTTTTTACTTTTCTTCAAAAACCAGAGAAATACCGATTTTTCCTTTTGCTAATTCTTACTACTAATTATCGCACTTTTGCTTAATTGTGCACTGGTGTTGAACGCAATTACAAATTGCGAGTAGATTAAGTTACTTAGGTGAACCCGATTACTAATTCCAGGTGGAATCGGTAAAATTTTGTAAAATTAAGTACAAAACCAGAGTGGAATTGTTATTTAGTTGAATTCAATTCCAAAATCCAAGCGGAATTGGTAATTTAGTGGAATCTTATTACAAAGTCCAAGTGGAATTGGTAATTCAGTTGAATCCAATTACTAATTCGAAGTGGAATTGGTAATTCAGTCGAACCAAATTACTAATTCCAAGTAGAATTCATCATGGAATTGAAATTAATTACAAATTCCATTGAAATTGCTGATAGAATAAAGATAAATTATCAGTTCGGAATGTAATTAGGAGTTCTTTGAGATAATAACGTAATCCTTTATGGAATCGTTAGCTGATTCGAAATTAATTACAAATTCCAGCTGGAATTTGTAATTGAATTATTATAAATTATTAAATTCATAAGTATTTCGTATTTTTTGTTGAAGAAATTATCGAATCGTGATTGTATTTGGAAAGAAAAATCGTCAATTCCAAATATGCCGATCTCTGACGTGCACCTGCATGGTAAAATACGAGCGAGAAAATGCGATAGAGTATATTTGTAAACCTTGAAATGTGCAATTACTCATGGTGTTCGAGATAGAGAACAACAGATTGTTAATTATATACAGTGGAGTTAACAATAGCCTGGTCAGATAGGCATTACACTGACTGAATTCTTAAGAGGATTGTGATACGTAAAATAAATCATGAGAAAATAATTCTTTATATGATACCCTTTATTTAAAAAATATTATATTTAATCCTCACTAATTACATATCAAGCATTATAATTCTGCAATTTTTTGAAGCTATGCGTCGCACCATAATGGTGTGAGGTAAAAGTGCAATTTTTTACCTATCGTAACTTCCAACTGAACCGGTGAACGAACTTTTCTGTTCGATAATTTAGATCCAATTTACTCATTTTTCCACTTTTCTCGTAGCTTATATTTTTTTTCCTACGGAAACTCGTTGTTCATAATCCTGTATCACCATTATTTCTTTGTTCTCGATGCTTTTCAGATAATCCTCGATGCACGCACTTTTTACATTGTACAAATCAATTGTTCCGGAATCTATTACTGCTATACAATCCACTATCAGAATGCTAGCAGGTTATTTATACAAGCATGGAACTCGAGTTTATATTTTACGCAAACATAAAAAAAATATTTTTATTTGGAATGTGTTTTTCTTAAACATTGTCAAACGATTTTCATAATACCACCATAACAAAATCAACGTTTCAAAACTCCCGATAAAGAAAACTTAATAAAATAAAATATTACTTTTTTCATCCTTAAACTTTTCAAACAAATATC
This sequence comes from Tromatobia lineatoria, assembly GCA_949699805.1. Classification (NCBI taxonomy): domain Eukaryota; kingdom Metazoa; phylum Arthropoda; class Insecta; order Hymenoptera; family Ichneumonidae; genus Tromatobia; species Tromatobia lineatoria. The sequence goes on along the minus strand of OX453036.1, from coordinate 3,196,011 downwards.
GGTAATATTGCGACCTTTCCACGACTTTCCAGAGCAGCGAGGAGTCCAGTCAAGCGTATTCTGTATTCGTTTTGCCTTTGAACCAAATTGGCCGTAATTTACAAAGTATGTACTGCGTTCTGACGGACACGGATCGTGGAATGGAAATAAAAAAACTTCAATGCCCTTACCGCAAGCTCGGTATAAGCTCTAACAGTAAATTAGAGTAGACAAACTGAGATATGAAAATTTACTACTGTTCATTTTTATTTATGTCTACGTATACATATGAATATATTCGTCTTTTCTACAGTGCAATACGTATATGCTCATATATCTATATACATATGGATATATATTCTCGTGTCACGATATTGATTTCTCGTGGGATCGTTCGTACTGCTCTCAGTCGTACATACAGTTGGATTATGAAGGAGACCAGGGCTATATGGATCAGGACAAATTGGATCGAGCCTATTTAGAAATAGGCAATACAAATGGGCGTGATGTTTCTATCTTCTTGGAGGTTTTTTTGCGAATTGATAATATACGGTTTTTTTTTTTCAATTGCGAATATCGATGACAAAAACTCAAAACCTATACAGCAAAACCCGATTTTTTCCTTGAAAACTAAAAAGCGTAGGCAGTTAAACTTTTGTCATTCTGAGATTGAGTTATTCGTCTAAAAATATAGATTCAGCTGAACCTATTTCATAAATCAGCTGTAAAGTAATTTTGTATGGTATTGACTAAATGAATATGGTGCTAATAGGTTCACGCATCAGCAGACAAAAAAATAGCTCCGGAAAAACTCTTTAAATTATGATTTCCGATGATATGCCTATTTCCTAAGGATCTTTTTCGCGGGTAACTTTTTCCGAGTTATTTCTTCTGTGGCTTTTTTTACCTCCTCCCACTATTTATCCTGAAACACGCTCTATAAATCAGGGCTCGAAAACATCCTATTATTTTTCTGATAATTCATGCAACAAAATTCCTACTCCCAAACGATGCTGCCAGCTATTAAACAAAAAATAAACGAAATAAAATCAAAACCTTGCACACATTATTTGTTGCTGTTGTTGTTGTCCTCATTATTTGTTGCTGTTTACGAAGCTACCTCGATGAGGAAGTATAGTAATCTAATAAATGCTATCTTCTTTATGAAGGAAGCTTTGTAAAAAGCAGCAAATAACGAGGAAGCAATGTGCAAGGTTCTACTTCAAGCATTCTCGTTTTAGATAAACGGATAAACATGGCTGAATTTCTTTACATCCTAAATTTGGGCTTGACATCTGAAATCTTACAAAAGTTGATGCGACAAAGTACATTTTCGAATAGATCGAAATTCCATAAAATTAAAATTATGTAACTTTTGTCACTAAATTATATATTGATAATGTCTGAATATGCTTTTGCTTACATGCTCAATTCTGGTTGGACGTCGTAATTTTTGTAAATGTTAATGCGATGAAGTTAGATTTTTGATAATCCAAAATTTCATGACATCAACATTTTTTACCATTTTGAACTGAATAATTTATGTAGAAGCGCTTCCAAAGCTAATTAATAGAAGAAGAACACCTAGCAACGGGTTGTTGATAATACGTCAGCCGTTTTATGCGAATGTGACAAAACAGACGTTATATTCATCGTTCTTTCGTAATAAAATATTATTCATTATTAATAATCTGTTCTGTCTCATTCGTGATCCTACATTTGGGGGCTCGTCTGGGATCACAACAGAATAATTATTTAATGAATATGTAGCGTGATGCGGGCGAAGAAAATCAGAAATTCATTGGAATAATCAGAGGACGAGTAAGACAGATCAAAACAACGATTCAGAAATATATCCGGCATTAAGTAATTTGCGGATGATATTTAACGAGTGATAGATCGAAGAACGTACTCTGATAGTGCCATGACGGAGGATAACTCGAATTTCGATGTCAATGAAATAACGACGGAGGAGCTTAGAAGTCATCTTGAAGAACGCGGACTCTATTTGATTGGAGCAAAAGCAGTATTACGTGAGCGTTTACGAAACGCTCTTGAGAAAGGTAATGAAGTTGGTAGATCTGTTACCGAAAGAAGACGAAATGACGAAGAAATAGATGAACCAATTGAACCAATGATCGTAGATGCGTTATCGACGGCAGACCTTAGAATTCAATTGCGCAATCGAAATTTGAGTTCGATCGGTAAAAAATCGATACTTCGTGAAAGGCTCAAACACGCATTACAAAGCAACAAAAATAACACAGACGACGAATCGAGTGATGACAATGACGACAATGGTGAAGATAGGCAACGTAGAAGTCAAGACGACACGCGTCACATGAGGGTTAGATCACAACCTACTCTGTCATTTAAAGATGTTGAAGACGCGCTTGAGCCATTCTCTGGAGATGGTAATCAAAACATTCAGAGATGGTTTGTAAACTTTGAAGAAACCGCAGAATTGTGCAAGTGGACTAATGTTCAGAAAATAATTTACACGAAAAAACTCCTGCGCGGTTCAGCCAAACTCTTGTGAGTTTTTCTTGCCATGCACAGACCTGGACACAATTGAAAAGAGCAGTTATAAAGGGGTTCACGTCTTCGGTGAGTAGTAAGAAGGTTCATTCCGATCTCAGCCGTATAAAGACGAAATTTTGGGAATCTTTCAAGTATATGTTTATCGCGTATTGGAAATGGCGAGTCATACTGATATAGAACTGGAGGCAAAAATTAAATACATAATCGACGGTGTCATTGACGAGGAAGTGAACAAATCAATTCTTTATGGAGCAACGATGATAAAGGAGCTGAGAAAGAAGTTTACACTATACGAAATGCAACAGAGCCGAATGAAGACGAATGAAGACGAGGCAACCTTCGCAAAAAAATCGAAAAGTTCAATGCCACTGAAAGGAGATACTCAAAACAAACGATGTTATAACTGCGGAGATAAATCTCACGTTAGCAAAGGTTGTCGACATAAGTCGAAAGAAGTGAAATGTTTTTCGTGCGACGAATTCGGACACATAGCTTCGACATGCCCAGGAAAAAGTGGAAAAATTACACCGAAATCCGGAGTAAAAAATATTAATAGAGCTCGTTGCGATGCATTAATGCCAACGGACAAAAAAACTTACAAATCTGTAAGAATTTTAGGAAAAGATGTTGAGACTGTGATTGATCCTGGAAGTGATTTACATCTCATGCGATATAGTTTATACGCGAATTTGGGACCGCTAAAGCTTAGTATTGTTACGTTCGTGTGCGTAACACGAGATATTTTCTTTCCCGTAACTTACCGTTTTTTCCTTTTGGGTCGTTTGCCTACGTCCCTTACGGGCCCGATCCCTGATCTCCGGATAAAAATGATTTTTGGGTAGGTTTTCGTTTTTTTCAATAATTTCAATTATTTATATATTCAAAACCCAGTATTTATTTACTGTTCGATTAACGAATAGCTAACCCTAATTCTACGCAATTCACGCGGCTGAATATAACACGCTTAAACATATGGTACATATAACAACTCACTCATACATGCACGTACTCACTCTTTACACTCTTTCGGGCAACTCCCAATCGGATTTATACGACTGTTCCCCGACTGTGCCGCAAGTACATGCCGGCCCAGAATTACGAAGGAGGCGAACGGAACCGAAGGAAGCCACTGAGTTCTTTCCAATTATTTGGATGAAGACCCACTCTTGTATTAGCGTTTGAGTTCGATGCTTGTCAAATCACTCGCGGCAAATCTACCCGCACCAGAACCCGCGGCGTTCACTGTTCCGCCTACACGAGAACAGATTTTAAGAACTGTGCTGGGGAAGATAGGTGAAGACTTCCGGATGATTTAAAAAGTTGTTAACTCTCTTAGATTCAAGAATCGACTGACTTCTCCACCATCCAGTAAAGAGGAATTTCCTCCCTACTGGGTAGTGGGGAGAACTTAGCAACTATTGTTTCATGCAAGAAAAATGCTATTTGGCAGAACGTTAATACGTGTCCTTCGCTAACCATCTCAAGTAGCAAGAAATGCCTCGTTTCTGAGCTCAAATTCTGAGCTCAAATTTCGCTCAAGTCATCCGTCCGATCCGTACGACCGATCTACTGTCGTTAATTTAAAAAAATAATCTATACAAGTTACAGGGATGTAACAGTATCAATCAAGTTCCTTTCGACGGCGTCGGATCAACAGGTCATCGTTCATTAGAAAGCACAAAAACTGAAATAATCATAGATGGGATTACGATCGATTTGGAAATACACGTGGTTCCCGATGAGTTCATTCCACGCCACAATTTGTTACTGGTAGGCGGACTTTCAGATTTCGTCGAAATTCGATTAAGAAAACGGCAAGCAGCGCTACTTCCAATAAAAAAACTCCGAAAGTGAAGTTCAAAATCAAATAACTAATGACATTGTATGTGTAGACGCCGATTTAAGAGAAATACTAAACATAAATGTCACCTACGAGGAACCTGACTATTTCGTTCCTATTCAACACGTGACAAACCCATCGGTAAAAGCGAAGTTGAAAGAATTAATCGAAAATTATGAACCTCGAAAAACTGATGACAGTGGTGTGAAGATGCATATCATTCTGAAAGACGAAATTCCAGTTCATCAGAATCCCCGAAGATTATCAGCAGATCAATGCGAAATTGTAAACAAAATTATAGATGACTGGATAGAAAATTGTATCGTCAGACCGAGCGTTTCTGATTTTGCTAGTCCTATTGTTCTGGTTGAGAAAAAAGATGAAAAACCGGATATATAATTCGGTACATTGACGTTCAGAGAAAAAAAAATTGAAAAAGTAATGTGGTGAGTACCGATAATTAAAAAAATCAATATCTTATTGAACAAAACTGAACGTGACATTTCTTCGAATTGAAACACATTTATCATCGTCGACGGTCGTGGCCCCACTGCCTTTTTGCTAATGAGTCAATCGCAACGTATTTCTCAAGTTATTTGGTTTCGAACCGATCGCGCTCGCCGAATCTCCGAGCATTCCGTCTCCACGCTAACACATATACTCATTCTCTCTCTCTCTCTCTCTTTCTTTCTCTCTGCTCGCGATTCCACTTTTTGTTTTTAATCCAAGCTTTCAATATCCGTAGCGACTTTTTTTAGTCGGTCGACTGCGACCGACTAAATTCCCTTATAAATTCTGTTACTCTGTTTCTCGCCCTCGATATCCTGTATCAAATAACGATCGTTACCCAATGCTTTAACCACTTCGTATGGACCGCGATATTTTGGGCCTAGTTTTCGACTTTCTCCACTAGCAGACACTCTGTTCGGGCCATGACTAGATCTCCTGTTTTATATACTATCGGGGTTCTTCGCCTTTTATCGAACTGTTTCTTGAAAATGTCGTGGTTTTTCTCAAGTAAGTCGGCAAACATTTGCGTCCTCTTCTGTACCGAATGCGCAATTTACTTCATCGATTTCTCTTATTAAGGTAGTCCCTCCTGTATTGTCTGACATCGCATAAGTTCGCGCGAAATCGAGACAGAATTACGAACTGTTCTCGAAGAAATGAAAATCTGAAAAAAAGTCAACTATATGAAAGATGCTGAAGAGATTTATTTGGCATAATAATAATTGGAAAATGTTATTAACAAATTACTGAAATAAATAATTGTGCAACGAATTGCCCGGCAACCTTACTTCTTCTTGTTATGAAAATAATTTGTTTATTTTTCTGAATACGTGCGGATTTTTTTAGAATTTTATCTGATGTTTAAAAACGGCTGTATTTTCCAAGTGTAAAATTGAAAATCAGAAAAAATACATACGTATTTTGACAAATAAACAAATGTTTCACATAACAAAAAAAGTTACGTTGCTGGGTAATTTGTTGCACTATTATTTATTTTAAAAAATTGTCAATAACATTTTTTAATTGTTATTATGCCAAAATAACCTTTTCAGCATTTTCTATACGCTCGATTTTTTTCAGATTTATCTCATCGAGAACTGTTCGTAAATTTTGTTTAATTCTCCCTCGAACTTATACGGCGTCAGACCGTACAGGAGGACTACCTTAACGGACTATTATCTCAGCTTATTACCTTATAATTAAATACTAATTCATTCGGCGTGCGCTTAGTCACTTTGTAAACACTCGAATTTATCGCCCATTGAACTTTATACAAATGTTCGTCCCAATCCTCGCTGTTTTGCTTTTGAGACGTTGTTGCTAAACAACTGAGAATTACGCTATTTAATCTTTCCACCTGTCCGTTCGCTCGCGTTGCGTCTGCCGCGATTTTTACGTATTGTATCGCGTGCTCTTTACAAAAATCCTCGAAGAGTTTTGACATGAACTCCGTCCTACGATCGCTTATTGTTCGCACCGGCTCCTCATAATTTGTGATAAATTCTTTTACAAATCTGACCGTAGATTCGGCTCCGACGTCTCACACGGCTTTCAATACTGAGTATTTGCTATATCCGCAGACGATTGCCGCTACATATTTTCGCTCTGATTCTGATTGCCGCTGCTCGCTTTGCGATACACACAATTGACGCATCGGTTTACGTACGCACTTACGAATTCTATCATCTTCGGAAAATAGAAGTGCTCTTTTACTCTATTCAAAGTCTTTTCTGCGCCGAGATGGGTTAGGTCGATGAGCGTCCGCCACGATATCGAAACGTAGATTCTCCGGCACGTATAATCGCCATTTCACGGTGATCACGTGATATACTCTCGCGTTACACATTGCAAACTTCTCGTGAGTGTTTTTATCACCAGCTTCGAATTTATTTTGAATTGCAAGAATCTCTGGGCTACTACGTTGCATGGCTGCAATCCAATCGGTTGATATTTTAATTCCCAACACCGGAATACCGACTAACTCCGTTTCTTTCGCAGATTCTATGGGATTTCGACTCAATAAATCGGCCACGGTATTTAACTCGCCTTTCTGATGCTCGATTTTATAATTGAATTCTGACAAACGCACGAACCATCTCCCGATTCTTGGATTCATTTTATTCTTATCCGCGAGATGCTTTAAATTGTTGCAATCTGTACGAATAGTCACCGGTATCCCGAACACGTAATGCGAAATTTCTCCAGAGCGTTTATGATCGCGAGAGGTTCAAGCTCGTATGAATGATATTTTCTCTCTTCTGCATTGTTTTGAATTGAAAATGTCCATCGAATGTCACGAAAGCTGTTTTCTCTTTCGACTTTTCTTCGACTGGGACCTGATGATATCTGCTAAACAGATCTAACGTCGTAAAATTATTTTGCCTGTGCAACCAATCGAATTGATCGTCTACGAAGGGCATCGGACACCTTTCGCATACCGTTACTTTATTCAAGCTCCGATAATCTACGCACATTCTTACTTCGCCGCTTTGCTTTCGCACAAGCAATATCGGGCTAGCGTACGGAGACGTACTATTCTCGACGGTAGCCGCTGGCTTCAAATGTTCTACAAGATCTGCCACCTGCTTCCTTTCGTGATGTGATAGCCGATATGGTCGATAGTAGATCGGCTTATCCGTAGTCAAATCGATCCTCATCTGCGTCTTGTTGTTCTGACCAACCTGATGAATATCGGGAGCGACGAGATCCTTGAATTCGTTCAGCGTATGTAGTAATCCTTCGGCGTCTCGTTCTCGTAGATCCGTATTTATTTCGTCCAATTTTATTTTTTCCGTGTCGACGATTCGTTGTATCTCCCGCTCGGGACAGGTCTCGCCTCGAACTACAACATCACCGGATGCAATTTTGACGTCCGGACCAGTGATGTTGAGTACCGGGATTCCGGCTGGGCCTGTATTATCTGCCGACAATATACATCGAGGAATTATTTGACCGATCTCTCGCAAACCACCTTTAATGTATAACTCTTGATTCGCAAGCTGTCCCATCACCGATACATGCCCAACAAAATTATTTGGTATTATCTCCGTTTTGTTTGACTTGAGTGTTGTTCTGCTGTTTTCCATTGGTGTGACTTGACACAACTCGTCCAAGCTCGCCGCCACCCTCAACTCATCCGCTGTACTTAAAATCAGTACCTCGGGATGTTCCGTGAAGGGATGACCGACTAGTAACGGAATCTTCTGGCAGTCGTTCGGAACAATCTGGACTTCGGTCTCACAACGACTTCGTCGATTCCAATCATCGTCGTCGTAATCTCAATTGGTTGAACGTGTCCATTTCCGTAGCCGACAAGAGGTGACATAATCGTCTCGTAGAAGTTGAGTCCAATCTCTGCTGCGGCGTCTTCTCGCGGTGCAACAACGCTGCTTCTCGAATTGACGTAACACCGGACGATTTTTTCATTGATCGTTGCGTCCTCAAAATATTTGTTGTGACTGCTCCGGTCACACACCGGTTGGTTCTCGACGTCGTTCCAGAAGAGTCTTCATTCTTCTTCTCCTGTTTGGTTTTTGTTTAAGTCGGACAATATCGTGAATAATGACCTGACTGTCCGAAGCTAAAGCATCCACTCTTGCGATCCGATTGCTTCGCTTCTTGCTTTGGAACCTTCGGTTTCGTAGATGCATTTTGCTTGTGACCGTATTCCTGACAATTGTAGCACTCTATTTGCGTTTTCGTACCTAACGCAAACTTATCAGCCTTGAACGATGTGTCCTTAATGTGCGCACTTCTGCTTTTCAGATCGGGTAAAAGCTGCGCAGTATTTCGATAACGACTCAATGGACCCAGGTAGCCGCGGAAACGTGCACTATTCAAACCGTCTACGATCCATTGTATTATTTCGATTTCCGTCATCTTCGCCTTGAGGCATCGTACCAGGTTTTCGTAGTAATATTCGACGATATTGTGATTGTTGTGCCGTCTATAATTCTGCGCTGTCGTGCACAGCGTTATCGCATCGATTTCGCATGCGTTCCAGAACTTCTTAATTATTACCTCGGGTTTGATTCGGTTGGGAAAAAATTAAGGCGAGAAAAATATTGAATAGAATATCCAGGACAAAATGGCTCGAAAAAGGGGGTGAAATATAATGAGGAGAGGGCACAGAGGTAAGCTAGAAACTATATGTGGTAAAATAGAAAAATTTGAAAAAAGAACCAGAATCACCACTCACTGGATCGCGCAACAGGTGTTCACATGGTGGGAAAAATATAGCGGGCGAAGAAAAATACAATATAAACTGAAGTACGGGGGTACTGGGCGATCAAGGGGGCTTGGAAAATGGTGTACTGAATTACTTATGTTTGATGGTCACAAAAATGATCACTCTCACTCAAAAATCACTCAATAAAATTCAATGACTCACTCGAAAAATAAATTATGAAAAAATATTATGCTCGTGTGGCAGCTCAGCTAAAGTTCGGGGCCAGCCGGTGTCTTCTTCTCGGCAGAACTTAGTGTCGCTGCTCATTGGCCGCAGCTCCTCTCGAAGATGGCGTGGAGGATAGAAGACCGCGCAGTTGGGGATTGACAGATGGGTCGATCGCAGCAGGCGGCAACATTGAACTGTAAAAGAGCAGTTGCACTGTCTGGAGAGCACACACACACACATCCTTCGGGAGCTGTATGACCCTGAAGAAGCTGATGTGGCGTAGCCACGGTCGCGAGTGAGGAGGCTCAAGCTGAAGTATGTCCAAGACCCCCGTCTTCTCTCATGAATATCTCTAAGGGAAGACTGAGGTTAACGTACGGCAGATACGACCAGGAAACAGCTCATCTACACTGCTCATTAAAACACATAACACGAACACACAGTAAACTGACACAATCTCACTCCCAACACTGCACAGCGGGAGGTTTCTCTGGTGGAGTGCCACGATGCGGGGCGGTACACTGGATAGGTGGAAAACTGGGTTCAGTGCTCCCAGGCGGCCGGTTAGTACAGGGGCCCGGGCCAGCTCAGCCTGCGTGACTTGGCTGCCCCTTTAGCCGCCGAATAATCTCCCCGATTGCAGTAGTGCTGGGTAGCGCCCGGATCGAGCCCTGCTGCGAGTGGGGGGGGGGGGGGGCTCTACCGGGGCCACCGCCCCCAGGCGTGTCGCGTCGTATGGGGATACTCTGCCGGAAACGAGTTACTCAGGAGGGGGGCCTCGACCACGGACACGAAACAGAAATAGAAGAGGAGAAGAAAGATAAAAATGTTCAAAAGTCCACTAAAAGAAAAGAGTTCAAAAGCGGAAAACCAAAACCTTGTAGTTATAGAGAACCCCATCTCTGAAGAAAACGAAGAGAAAGCGGCACCGCAAACGTGTGGAGCTCTAGAAGATGCCAGAGTCACGAGACTGAAACAGCAGCTTGATAATCTAGAGATAGAAGAGACAAAGGCGATAGAAGAGCTCGGGAAAAACCTCTGTGTGATCAACGATGTCGTTAAGAAAGCACGAAACATCCAAAAGTCAATCAGGAATGCCATAACTGAAGCAGTAGTGCATTAGCACCACCTCAAAGACTGCCGAGCGGCACTAATGAAAGCTAGGCAGGCGCATAATCGAGGACTCGAGCAGACTTATGTCACATCAAGTATCAGCTCGACTCAAAAGAGCGCGACGTCTAAAAAACAGGACCGTGAAGTGCAAGTCATTGGAATGGTGGTATTCCACGATACAGCAACTCAAAGTACGATGTGGGTACAAGAAAATCGATCGGACATTCGCCTAGCTCGGAGGCTTCTGGACACCCCGAATTCGGACAGCAAGAAAAGGGCTGCCCTAACATCTCCGGATGAAACCACACGCGAACGCAAGCGGCACGGCCGGAGCCAAAACGCTACTTCCGTCGAGAAGCCCACCTCAGCGTGGGGCCGCAAATTCAGGGGTTGAAGAAACGGAAACTGTTACAGGAACATCAGAACAGCCGTGGGAAACTGTTGACTGCCGGAAAGAAAAAGAAGAAGAGGAAAAGGATAGAATGGTAGACAACGGGAACAACAAACCGAGAAAAAAAGGATAAAACGAGATCGAGATAGATTGCCCGAAGCTCTAATGGTGACCACTAAGGGTGAACGTCCATACGCCGACGTCCTGCGCGACTTAAAGAAAAAGGTGGACCCAGCGGAACATGGCGTACATGTCTCCGGAATGAGGCGGACACAAAATGGTAAAATTCTTGTAGAAATAAGTCGGGGAGGTGGCAAAGCAGAAGCCCTTAAGCGAGCTGTCATCGAAGCACTCCGAGAAACGGGAACCGTGCGTACTCTGGAACAGAATGTCACCATAGAAATTCTCGATATAGACGAAGCCACAGATAAGGGAGAACTTCTCGATGCAATGGAAATGGCCACGGAAAAAAAACGATCCAGCATCTATCAAGATAAGAGCTTTTAGGACAGTCTTTAGGCGGACTCAGGCTGCTATGGTTACCATGCCAGCAACAACCGCGGACAAGCTCCTGAAAGTAGGTTGGGTTATAGGTCGCGTCAGGGAAAAGCAGCAAGTCACTCGCTGCTTTAGATGCCTAGGTTTCGGCCACATTGCGGTGAACTGCAACAAGGAAGATAGGTCGAAGAAGTGCCGCCTCTGCGGTCTGGAAAATAACGTGGCGAACGATTGCGAAAAACACACCACATCCTCGGGAGTGCTCAATGTGCATCCTTCTGCAAGGAGCTACGAAGAGTCCGGAAATGATCCGGTACCTACAGGTTAACTTGGGGCATGGCCGAGAAACACATGACTTGCTTATGCAAACGGCCGCGGAGGAAGAAGTGGACGTGTTGCTAGCCAGCGAACTGTACCGGAAGCCGGAGAACGGCTGCTGGTATGAGGACAGAATCTCAAAAGCTGCGCTCGCAGAACTAAACAATGATTTAGTGATACGAGCAGTTGACGAGATGGCAGAAAATAGTGTTACCGCTCGCCAAACACGTCCTATGACGAATTTATGATCCAGCTGACTTAGAGAAGAGCGTTCGATCAGCAAATGGCAAAGTCGTGGTCACTGGAGAATTCGACAGAAAGTCACCAGAATGGGGTTCGCGACAGTAAGACAAGACAGGCAAAGCGCTCTCAGAAATGGTAGCAAGGTTAATCCTTGTAGGACTGAACGAAGGGAACGCATTGACCTTCCGCCGTGGCATCACGGGTTCGTTAATCGACGTCACACTGACGTCGACAGGTGCTAGCGCTAGCAAGGTGACAGAATGGAAGCCGTTGGACGTCCTCACTCTGAGCGACCACCAGTATATAGGATTTACCATCGTACTCCGTCGACGAGACAGGAGATGGGAGGCACCAGGGCACCAACCCCAAAGGCGTGCGAATGGACATTGTCAAAGTTGGACAGAGGTCAGGTTGCGATGCACTTCGAAGAAGCGAAACAGCGCGGAGACCTGACTCGCTCGGCCGTGAATGGGGACGTCGATACACTAGTAGGCTTTCTTCCTTGCGGGAACTATGACTGCAGCATGCAGCGCAGCTATGCCTAGGCGCGAGTCTGCTCCGCGGGGACTGAAATCGCTGCATTGGTTGACTGTGGAGATCGCTGAACTGAGATCGAGGTGCCTTGTGACACACAGACGGATGCAGCGAGTGAGAGTACACACTTAAACGCAGACGCAAACGCAGATGCAGACGCCGACGCAGACGCAGCAAGTAAAAATCATGCGAGATAACCTGCAAATGGAGTATAAAAAGGTGAGGAAAGAACTGCGTTGTGCAATTAAGCGTAGTGAGAAGTGCTGGGAGAAGCTATGCCGATCCGTGGACAAAGATCCTTGGGGCTTGCCCTACAAGATCGTCATGAAAAAACTGGGCGATCGAAAACAGATCCCTGGCCTGCTATGCCCTATGTAGATGGGGACTATAGTCGAGACACTGTTCCCGACACACGACAAAAGAAGTGGAACTGAACACCCTAATCAGGAGAAGGGCCCAACCCCGTTTAGCCTGAAGGAATTGCAAACCGCAGCAAATAAACATCAGCAAGGGAAGGCACCAGGACCAGACTTGATACCGAATGAGGTGGTCAGGGGTCTAGTTGAAATATGGCTGGGACTTCTCTTGGAAGTCTTTAACAACTGTCTGAGGAAGAGAACCTTTCATGCTTGGTGGAAGAGGCAAACGCTCGTCTTGCTGAGGAAGGGTGAAATACCATGGGAAGAACCTTCGTCTTATCGACGGATAAGCCTTATTGACACCACAGGGAAGCTATTCGAGAGGCTTCTGCTACGGAGGCTGGAGCAGCATATTCGTGAAATGGGAGGACTATCCCCTAGGCAGTATGGCTTCCAGAAGATGTGTTCTACAGTGGACGCGATAACAAGGATAACTCAGCTAGCAGCCAAGGTGAAAAGGGATCCGCCGCAGAGCAAAGGCTACTGCGCCCTGATCCCACTGAACATTCGAAATGCCTTCAATACGGCAAGATGGGACCAAATTATGATGGTTCTAGTAGACAGAGAGACACCAGCATACCTGCTACAAATGATGGAAAGCTACCTCAGCGATAGAACGCTCTTATACAACACGAAGGAGGGATTGGTAGAGTACGAGGTGACGTCGGGCGTACCACAAGGAACGGTCTCCAGTCCCTTCCTGGGGGATGTGATGTATGACGGCCTCCTTAAGCTCAACCTCTCAGCTCAATTGGAAATGGTCGGATTCGCGGATGATGTGGGACTGGTAGTGATTGCGAGGACAACAAAAATGTTGGAAGTCGTAGTGAATGACGGTCTTCATCGTACCAGCAATTGGCTCAAGGCTAGTGGGCTTGAGCTCACACTATATGAAACGGAAGCAGTCCTTATTACGGAGAAATGAGCATTTACACCATCAACGCTAGAACTGGAGGGCCAGATCGTCACCTGGGGAAAATCACTAAGGTATCTGGGTGTACATGTTGATGGTGGACTCCGTTTTACGGAGCACATCAACACAGTGTGCAAGAAAGCTGCTTCCATAGGCGCGGCGTTAGCCATACTCATGCCAGACGGTGATGGACCATCCGATTAAAACGAAGGCTGCTGAGCAACGTTATTCACAACAAGATAATCTATGGCTCAGAGGTATGGATAAGACGCTACAGAAAAGGTGGCAGCGGGAAAAAAACTGGCTGCTGTATAAAGACGTTGCGCCATACGAATAATATCAGCGTATTGAACAGTCTCTGAAAACGCAGCATTGGTGCTTGCCAGCACACAACCAAAAGATCATCTAGCGCGGGAAAGAATTGAAATATATTAAGAGACGCATCCAATCGATGGGATACCCGCAACGGAAGAAGCAAGGGCTGGTGCAGAAGGGGAAGCTCATCAAAGGCTCCCCGAGAGGTGGCAGGAACGCTGGGATGCGAACAGCAAGGGAAGATGGACACACCGGTTGATTCCAAAAATAGCAGAGTAGTACGAAAGATGCCACGGCCACATGGACTATGAACTCTTGCAAGTGCTAACAGGGCACGGATGTTTTAATGCATACTTGACAAGATTAAAAAAAAGAAAAAGCGCCGAATGCAACCACTGCAACCGGGAAGAAGACGACGCACGGCACACGATATTTGAGTGTAAAGCCACAGAAGAAGAATGAAAACCTGATTCCGTTGATGCTAAGCGGGGAAACAGCATGGACAGCAGTGACGTTTTTCATTTAAAAAAAATAACAATGAAAAAGAAAAGAGACATTGAGAATGAGGAGCAAAACAGCGCCGAAAGGAACGCCAACCCAGTAATGGCTGACCAGCACGCCAGATACTAGCGGAACAGCTACACTTGCAGCGGAGCTCCTTAGAATAGGTACGGAACACACCACACTGAAGTAATGCTGACGCGGTTCCAGTGTGGGCTGAAGAGACGGCGGCGGAGTTTTAGTCGGTACAAATCTGACACTACCCAGAATACCACGGTGGAGATTTCTTCGTCGCCAAACACACACACACACACACACACACACACACACACACACACACACACACACACACACACACACACACACACACACACACACACACACACACACACACACACACACACACACACACACACACACACACACACACACACACACACACACACACACACAGGCGCGCGCGCGCGAGAGAGGGGAGAGGGAGAGACGCACATGCATACGCACATCCACACGCTGTGACCCGATGTTTGCTCCTGAAATGGTAGGAGGGGAAAAAGGGTGAAATAAATAAATAATGCGGTAGTTTTATTGAAAACTAGAAAGCTACTTTAATTATAAAAAATAAACAAATACAAAAAAATAAAAAAATAAATAAACAGAAAAAAAAATGGCGGAAAAACAAAGTCTGATTACTCGGTTCGGGGGCAATAATAATAGTATAAAAATATGGGCACCAGTTGCAATTCGGTGCAACACCGTTTCCGGAATTCCACAACTCGAATTCCTTAAAACCCAATAAAAAAACTATTAGTAATTACGAAATCTCAAACCAAGCAGTGGGAGAGCAAATACGCGAAAATAATTAAAATAAGGGCATAGGCTTTACGGTAGAGCTGAGACGAAGGTCAGGGCGAGGGGGAAAAGTGGCCGAATGGAAAAGTGGCTCTTACAATGATAGTACCGTCGTGGTCTCAACGGAATCTTAAGTTGATCAGGGTGGCGAAGAAAAGGGTTTTGGGGTCGAAAATTAACAAGGGTCATTTATCAAAGGGGGAAAATCAGGGGGGGGGGGAGAATTTATATTTGAAAATACGCGAAATGTCATAAGGACTATTCACGAAATTCGAATTATTAAAATTATAAATTGATAAACAAATTAAGGGAAGGAAAAAATTATTAGAAAAATCACAAATTGTCTGAAGGACAATTCGGAGTAGGGTGACGGGTATTAATTAATAGTTGGGGGGTAGATCGGGAATTTCTCTATGCTTTTATGGACGCGATGACAGGTGGCAAGATTGCTGACATCGAGGGGACACTCGTTATCGGTTTATTTTATTAACTACGGGGAGTTTCTGTGGTGAATGGGGGTAGTAAAGGGTTGCACGGGGTCGTGTAAAGTGTCGGCTCAAAACTACGGTATTTCAATAATGCAAATCCAAAACAAAAGCACTCAGCAATAACAGATTTGGTCTTAATAAACTCTTTGGCATTTCTATAAGCGGAGCACGAAAAAGAAATAATGGCCAAAAGTCCTCTCCGTCTTCTTACTCGAATTATTTCCTAATTTTCTGATTGGCTGATTTGCAAAGAGAGAGACATGAACGCTGCCGCGGTCAGTAATTGTAACGCGGGGTGGTAGTTCGACAGGTGTGTGATGGATGACGGCGGGAGTCCAGTAGATCACCGATCGATACCCTCTCGCTCGACAGCGGCTTGCGATCCGCGTTACGATGTTGTACGGCTAGCCGTGATGACGTCATCCACGCTACACTAGTGCTCCGCGACGTTCATTGTCCCCCTTCCATGCTCAGCACTTCTTATTTTGACATAGGTGGGCGGGGACGGAAAGCATTTTCGTCTCTTGTTGTTCTCGGGAATGTGATGTGCGCGCTCGGGCAGTGCCTGTAGCGGGATATTGCGTTTAGCGAAATTTCTCGTTACAACGCACACTCACACGTACACGTACTAAAATTCGGAGATGGGGGAAACATTAAGGCGCAAGAAAGGAACATATTACATAATACAATAATGGGACAGGGAACTCGAAATTAAAATGAATAAAAAAAGATCAAATACCTCGATGCTAGTGAACAGTTGTTCTCCAGCTGTCCTGCACACACACTGAGAATGCACCGTATTAGAGATTCCCTAGGTAGTAGGTGAGTACTCTGAGTAGGCTGAATCTAAAATACGACTCGAGTACTTGAGCCAGGGGGGTGTGGATGTGGGGCTGGAGGCGGGAGAGGGGTGTCCAAGAATGAAGTAGAACGGTATTGGCGATTGGCGGGGTGGTACTAAATGCAAATTCTCTAGTAGCAAGAAACAAAAAACTTCATTTTCAATCAGTCTTACAAGAACGTAGGATAAAGAGCTCAAAACAGAAACTAAAAAAGAATTTTTCTTGCTCCCCGAACCGAAAGTACCGGCTTCCGGGCCGCGTTTGCGGCCGGGAACAGGGACTTTTGTGGCCGACTTTGGTAGCTCCCGCTCTCTCCCTTTCTCTCTCTCTCTCTCTCTCTATTGTTCTCCCATCTCCGGTTATTATTGTTTATGTTTGGTGTCATTTTGCTTGCGCGTGCTTTGACTTTCATTTCATTACTTTCTTCAGTTAATTAATTTCTTTAGCTAACCTGAAAGTGAATTTTACAAAGTGACTGCTATTTCATTACTTTTGTTTTATCTTTCTTCAGTTAATTTCTTTAGCTAACCTAAAAGTGAATTTTACAAAGTGACTGTTTTTCCATTACTTTCATTTTATCTTTCCTCAGTGAATTTCTTTAGCTAACCTAAAAGTGAATTTTACAAAGTGACTGTTATTCCATTACTTTTAATTTAACTTTCGTTAGTGAATTTCTTTAACTAACCTAAAAGTAATCGAAGAAAATGGATGACTCCTCGTCTGAAGGTTCTGTCGACGAAGAAGAAATTTCAAGAAATTTTGATGAAGAAGCGAAAAAAATAGTGCAAAGTGAAACCTACCCTAAAAAATCTTCTGATCGGTACCTGCTAGTTTATGATACTTATAAGAAGTGGCAAGAGGAAAACAAAAATTCTTTGTCAACCTCAGAGGAAAACAATTTAATCGTTTATTTTGAAGGCCTTAAAGTTAAACTCAAGCCACCAACATTATGGAGCATATGGAGTATGTTAAAGAAAACTTTAAGTGTACGTGAAAATATTAATATTAATAATTTTCTAAATTTAAAAAGTTTGATTAAAACGAACAGTAAAGGTTATAAACCAAGAAAAGCTTTTGTTCTACGGTGGGACCAAATAATAAATTTCATGAAAGAAGCTCCCAATGATTTATTTCTAGCCATAAAGGTAATAGTTATTTACGTACTTTCTTCTAAAATAATTTATTTTGATACCGCTCTCTAATTATTATTTTTTTAAAATATTTACAGGTCATACTGATTTTTGGAATCTGTGGTTGCCTGAGATGTGACGAAATTACAAATTTGGAAGTGGGAGATGTGGAAGATTTGAATGATAAGTTTTTAGTATCAATAAATCACAATAAAAATAACTACGCTGGACAATTCATAATTGGAAATCTTTTCCACGATACAGTGAAAAAGTATATATCATTGAGACCCCCCGATAAATTCAGCGACAGATTTTTTATTAAATATACGAAAGGTACATGTGGTCGTCAAGCAATTGGAAGGCACACGATAGGAGCAGTACCGGAAAGAATCGCCTCTTATCTGAAGTTACCAAACTCAAATAGATATACAGGACACTGCTTCCGAAGAACATCAGCTACTCTACTGTCTGATTCCGGTGCAAATATGCAAATGATAAAACAGCTGGGGAGTTGGCGTTTTGATATAATAGCACAAGGGTACATAGAAAATTCCATGCACAATAGAGAAATGATTTACAATGGTGTAGTTCAAAAAACAACAGCGAATATTCAAGAAAAACAATCTAAAAGTGTCCCCCAACATGGTACAAATATTATGTATATTGAACTAGAACCATCAACCAGTATGCAAACGACCATCGATTATGAGGATAATAATTCTGAATTTAATTTGAATTGGAAAGATTTCGAGGATGACCTCACAATTGCTGACATTGATCAAACTCTACAAAGTAAAGATAAATATGTAAAAGGAAAATCCTTTCACTTCACGGCTGCTGCGGATAAAAGCCGATACTGCCATACCGACCGGTACACTGCTAAACTGCTAATAGAGAAAGCCGGTAGACAGAAAGTCAGAGAGAAACGTGGGAGCCAGAGCATTGTTTTCGATTCCTGTTTATAGGTTAGAGACGAACTATTTTATATTGTTATTTGTTATTTGTCTATATTTTTATGGGTTGCAAATACAATTCCTGTTTATAGGCATCGAACGGCTCTACCTCATTGAAAAAAAACCCGATGTGAAATCCATCCTTACAAATCGAAAACTTAAACTCTGCACGATGACTACTCAATTTCGCTTCTATGCGATCATGGAGGAAGCAACGGATAAGAAAACAAGCGTGTATAAGCTGAAATGGATTCAAACCGTTGGCTCAGATCTATATTACGAATTTCCTGGTGAGTTACAGAACATAAACAAACATCCAGAGATCGCCTCGATAAGTAAGGTTAAGACAGTGTTATCTGCAATGAAAACAAGAGGATCGTACCGTACATTTACACTTACACTAACACCAGAGATCGCAGCATTATATAGAGATGTCGACGGAGATGTAGTGTACAAAGATCTTTACTTACAAGAAACAACAACCCCTGAATATGAAGTGAAAACGACGAGGAAAGAGAAGGAAGAGGATATATCCACGTTACTGAAACAAATAGTCCACGCCACAAGGAAAGAATCAGAGCCAGAAACGATACCGAGAAGAAATTTAAGGAAAATACGTGAAGACTTTGTACTGGAAAGTTTCGATGGGAAAAATTTCCCAATAACAAGTTGGTTCCAAACGTTTGAGAAAGAATGTGAGCGATGCCACGTTGTATCAGATGAGGATAAAATTCTGATTTTGCGTCTATTTCTTGACGGAACAGCTAGGGATTGGTTCTCCTCAAAAGTAATTACGCTCGGTTTAGATGTAGAATTTGACGTATGGAGAAAAACGTTTCTGGACAGTTTTCGGGAAACTGGTTGGCAAAAGAATAGAGAGGCATATTCTTTTCGTTACATTGGAGGCAGCTTGGTGGATTATGCTTTACGAAAAGAAAACTTGTTAGTAAACATTCGAGAAGATTTTCCAACGGATATACTAATTGATTTGATTGTGACCGACTTGCCAATAATGATACAAGATAAAATCGAGAAGACGAAAGTTACATCAACGGAGGATTTATTATCAGAGTTACGTAAACTGGAAAACTTGGTACAAAAAAAGAAAACATTTACGAAGATTAATCCAGGAACTTCAAACTACGGTCAGAAGAATCAGCCTCAAGTGCCCTTTACGGAGAGAAAACCGTGCCCACACTGTGATAAAAAAGGTTTTCCAGGAAGATTTCATCCCGAGGCACTATGCAGACTAAAACAGAAAGAGCAAGGCGACCAAACAAGAAACATCAAGACAGTAAACAACGTAAAAGTTCAAGATACATTGAACGAATCAATAACCGATCAAAAAAACTAATCTTGCCGCCGCTGATAACGTTAGAGGTACTTCTGAACGAAAAAAAAATACAAGCAATTTACGATCCAGGTTCAAACGTAACTCTTCTGAATTCGAGGATTACAAAAAAAATGGGTCTGATTACAAAAGAGGATAGAAATACCTTCAAAACTGTCGGTGGCAAGAATAACTTCACAGGGAGATTATCGACTAGAATGAAAATCCACAAGATAGAGAAAACGGTAGAAGTCTTTGTTGTTGACGGGGAGAATTTCGAGTATGATATTCTACTTGGTCTCGACACAATAAAGAATTTCTGCCTGAAACAAGATTACGATCTAAAAATCTACCAGAAGATACATTTGGAAAATACGGAAGAGGAAGTTGAATATTTCACCACGAACGCAGAAAGTCAGGAACATTTGGTAAATTTTAACGAAGGTATACCCATCGAACAATTCAGAGCAAAACTGGATCATCTACCAAATGAAAGGAAAAAGAAGATTCAAATCCTGATGAACAAACACGAAAGGATTTTTGCAAGAAATAAATTTGATGTTGGTCAAGTTAAAGACCACGAAGCTCACATAAAACTCCTGGAACATAAATTTATAGCAAAAAAACCGTACCGTTGCTCTGTACTGGATAACAGAGAGATAGAAGATCAGATAAAAGAATTATTAAAAGCAGGACTGATAGAAGAATCATGCTCTCCTTTCGCATCACCTGTTACTCTCGCGTACAAACGGGAGGAGGGAACCAAAACAAGAATGTGCATCGATTTCCGAGAATTAAACAAATTACTAATCTCGGAACCACAACCGTTTCCCTTGATAGAGGAGATTATAGCCAAAACCCGAGATTCAGAGTGGTTTACTACACTGGATATAAATTCCGCTTTTTGGGCGATCCCTCTGAGAATCAAGGACCGATACAAGACGGCGTTTGTAACACAAGATGGCCACTGGCAGTGGAAAATTTTACCGTTCGGTCTGAAAACATCTCCTGCAATATTTCAACGGATTCTGAGCAATATAATTCGGAGAAATAACCTAAATTCTTTCTGCATAAACTACATTGACGATATTCTTATTTTCTCTAGATCTTTCGAAGAGCACATGGAACACTTGGAGAAACTATTGAATGCTATTCGCAAAGAAGGATTTCGCTTAAAATTCGTCAAGTGTAATTTTGCGAAAAACGACGCAAGATATCTTGGGCATATAATATCAAAGAATACTGTACGCCCATTAAAAGACAACTTAAGGTCAATTAGGGAATTCCCTACACCAGATTCTCGAAAGAAGATTCGGCAATTTCTTGGAAAGATAAACTTCTACCACAAATATATTGAAGACTCTGCGCGACTTTTGGAACCACTACATAACTTGCTCCGGAAAGACTCTCAATTTGTATGGTCACAAGGTTGCCAGGCAGCATTTACGAAAGCGAAGGATAAACTGTGCTCACAACCAATACTAGCTATTTACGATGTAAATGCACCAACGGTTATTTATACGGACGCCAGCATAGACGGTCTAGGAGCAGTACTAAAACAAAGACAACCAGACGGTGAATTAAAACCGATCGCTTTTTTCTCAAAAAAGCTAAATAAATACCAAAAACAAAAAAAAGCGATATTTTTGGAATGTCTGGCCATAAAAGAAGCGGTCAAATATTGGCAATTCTGGCTCATCGGAAAAAAATTTTTGGTCATAACCGATCATAAACTGCTGGAAGGACGGAGCATCCGATCAAGAACGGATGAAGAGCTAGGAGATATGATGCACTTTCTATCCCAATTCGATCTTCAGATTAAATACGAACCAGGAAAAGGCAATGTAGAGGCGGACTGCCTTTCGCGAAATCCGGTTCTTTCGCATTTAGATAATGTAAACGAACAAATAAAAACAGTCAACTTTATTACGGCTGAGGATATAAAACAAGACCAAAGCACAAACAAAGATTTGCAGGAAAATTCGAAGAAGATAATACTTGAAAACGGGATATTTTATAAGTTAAAGGGAAACCAACAACGAATAATGATTTCGGAAGAATTCGGGAAACGACTAATATTGAGAGTTCATAAAGATTATGGACACATCTGTAAAAGCAAGATTATCGACAAATTAAGACCCTCGTATTATCTTCCGAATATTGAGAGGATAACAAAACAGATTTATGAGCAATGCGAGATTTGTGCCAAAAATAAAACCCGAAGCAAACATTATGGTCTCTTATCCAAACTCGGCCCACCGAAGGAACCATTTGAAATTGTTTCCCTGGATACGATTGGAGGATTCGCGGGAAATAGATCGACAAAACGATATCTACACCTTTTGATAGATCATTTCACCAGATACGCTTTTATACTAACATCGAAAAATCAGACGTCCGACGATTTTACAAAACTACTGAGGAAAATCCAAGATAAGCACCAAATAAGGACACTACTTACAGATCAGTATAGTGGCATTAACTCAAACTCATTTAAAAATTATCTAAAAAATCAAAACATCAACTTAATCTTTACAGCAGTAAATTGTCCATTTTCAAATGGTCTTAATGAACGACTCAATCAGACTCTAGTAAACCGAATCCGATGTAAAATAAATGAAACGAAATCCCGAGCATGGTCAAAAATCGCGGAGGAGTGCACGGATCAGTATAACCGGACAGAACACTCGGTAACGGAATTCAGTCCGGAATATCTATTATTCGGGAAAATGGACTTAATGGTCCCAGAAGAGCTGTCAAAGAAGAGAAACTTGAGAAATGACAGAGAATCAGCATATAAAAATTCTCAAAGGAATCACGAATACAACAAGTCAAGATATGATAAAAATCGGAAAGACCTTGATCTTAATGTCAACGATTTGGTTTACGTGGAAAACGGTGCAAGATTAAATAGGAAAAAATTGGACGAGATCAGACTTGGTCCTTTTCCGATAATTCGAAAGATTTCCAACACTATTTACGAAGTGGACGCCGGACATAGGAAGCAGGAATCAAATTACTACCACATCTCCAAACTACGCGCATACAGCGGGCCCGATGATGTTCGGTGATGTCGCAAAAGCGTTGCTCTTTTCTCCCCCCGAAAGGGGGGGGATGTAAAAGGAAAATCCTTTCACTTCACGGCTGCTGCGGATAAAAGCCGATACTGCCATACCGACCGGTACACTGCTAAACTGCTAATAGAGAAAGCCGGTAGACAGAAAGTCAGAGAGAAACGTGGGAGCCAGAGCATTGTTTTCGATTCCTGTTTATAGGTTAGAGACGAACTATTTTATATTGTTATTTGTTATTTGTCTATATTTTTATGGGTTGCAAATACAATTCCTGTTTATAGGCATCGAACGGCTCTACCTCATTGAAAAAAAACCCGATGTGAAATCCATCCTTACAAATATATTCATTTAATGACTGAAATCTCATCCTTAATTGTATATATTTTACATTCCAGTGTTAATTCACAATTTATTTTGTTTCAGCTAAAGTTGTACCAACTGGATTTATAACAGCGAAAGAAAATCCCATTTTTTTACCAGTTACTAATCGAAACGAATCAAATAATGGAAAAAAAAATTATTTTTCGATAAACCAGGAATTAAACTGGCCTTTACAAATGAATCGACATTGCAGCCACCTCCAAGTTAAAAACAAAAAATCAGTCATGAGTTGGAGACTCAAAATCTCGATAACATAAATGCAACGCTAAATAAACATGTAAAGTTTGATAACTGTACTTTTAATACCTGTGTTTTTAACATCAATACGTGCAATTGCACCAAAGAAAATAACGCTTAAGGAAAAACAAAGAAAGATTATACGTATAAGAGTTATTTTATGTTAATAATATTACTAATGATAATACAGTATTACTAATAGAGTGATATTAAATTTAACGACAATGTGTGAGACGAATTTCAAATAACATCCTAAATTTTCTCTTGTATCCATTAATTTTAGAAAAAAATGAAAAGATATTCGTAGAAAATTTATTTTATATTAATAATAATAGCAATATCATCAATAATACTATTGATACAGTATTACCATTGAGTGAGATTAAATTTCGGCTTCGCCTCGGCCACTACATCATATGCGGCCAGGAAATCCAACTTTCTGGCCTAGGGTCGTAATATACTATTTTGTGTCCATTGCAAAGACCCCATGGCTCCCGAATACTCCCTGAGTTATAGTAGCGGGCCTGTCTTATCGCCACCTGGGACAGATTGCGATGGACAAAATCGTAACGGAGGGGTAGGCGTTGCATTCTGTCATTCCAGATAAAGTTGAGTCGGTTCGGTTAACGAGGGCGGGAACGAGGAGGTTATAACGGATACTCTTCGCGGGTCTTGGGTTTCGGCCAAAGTTCAGAACAGCGGGTGTGACTTGGGTAGAGGCATGAACGGAATGGTTGAGGGCAACGTAAAGCTCAGGAAGGTGTTGGTCCCAGTTTGTCCCAACTTTACCGACAAACAAGACGATGATGGTCTTACGGGTTCTATGTACTCG
This sequence comes from Tromatobia lineatoria, assembly GCA_949699805.1. NCBI lineage: Eukaryota > Metazoa > Arthropoda > Insecta > Hymenoptera > Ichneumonidae > Tromatobia > Tromatobia lineatoria. Next base: position 3,171,381 of record OX453036.1, on the reverse strand, counting down.
CTCGACGGGGTTCGCTTGGGCATGGTAAGGAGATATAGTTCTTTGGCAAATTTCATACTGATTGAGATGATTTGTCATGTGTTTGTTAACGTACTCAGTGCCATTGTCAGTCAGCAGGAATAGGGGACATCCCCAAAGATTGAGGACAAGGTCTCTAGTGCCTCAGCGATGGAGGGACCAGTAGCTGTTCCAAGGGCCTTTGCCTCCACGAATTTGGCGTAAAGATCTTGGAACACCACAATATATTATTTACGGCCTTTCCTGGGGGAGGGGGGGGGGGGACCCGTGGCGTCGGCCAGGACGGGTCCATGGTCCTTCGGTCATGCGTTCTTGCATAATTCCCCCCTGGTAGGTCGTATGGAGCGGAAGGATCTCGCAAATTACGGAGCCAGTGCAAGCTACTTTGGTCTGTTATTATCTTGAAATCAGTTCCCTCAATGTAAGGACGCAGCCTTTTAGCTGCTCATAAGACCGTGACACACTCTTTCTCGGTGACACTGTACTTGCGCTCGGTTGGGGTCATGACTGTAATGCGATATATAATAGGATGCTCTTCTTCCCTTACTTCCTGAATGGATGAAGTCTGTGGATGGAGACGGACGTGGTATAATCGGGTTGGGCTAGGACGGGGGTTTGGGTTAGGGCCAGACGGAGGGACTCGAAAGCTTGTTGTTACTCATCTCACCAGTGCCATTCCACTCCTTTTTCTGGGAGGCGCACTAGACCGATCTTTAACTCGAAGACGTCTCCTATGAAGCGGGCATACCACCCGATCATGCTACGGAATCTCCTAAGTTGCTCGATATTTGTAGGGGGCTGGCATTTGAGGATGCCAGCAATTTTGTCGGGGTCAGTTTTAAGTCCGTCTTTCGTGATAACATACCCCAGATATTACATCTCGGAGCAGAAAAATTCATTCTTCTCACGATTCATCTTCAACCCGGCTTCTTGCAAAGGAATGAGGACCAGCTCGAGATACCAGTAGGATTCTTCCTCAGTCTCGGTAGCGATAATGACATCATCAAGGAACGCGAAGACATGAGGTTCCCACTCAGACCGGATGAGTCTGTCCATCAGTCTCTAAAAGTCGCGGGAGCGTTCGTCAGTCTAAAAGGCATACGGGTAAATTGGAAAGGGCCTAGGCTGGGAATAGCGAAAACTGTTATGGAACGGCTGGCAGGGTTTACTGGGATTTGGAAATAGGCTTGACTCAAATCTAGTTTGGCAATATTATGGCGAGCTCGTCGCAGTCCATATAGGAATCGGTTCAGGTTAGGGAGTGGATACGCATCTTTTTTGGTAATTTTATTTACGTCTCAAAAATTTATGCAGAATCGGGCTTCTCCACCGGGCTTGGGTACGATTACGGAATTTCCCAATCAGGGGCTGTTGGACCTCTCGACAACACCCTCGCGGAGCTTCTTTTTGACCTCCGTTTGGGCAGTCGTGTGCAGGTAGGGACATATAGTACGGGGACGTTGGCGAATAGAGGGATGATTCTGAATATCAATAGTATGTTCTACTAAATTTGTGGCACTTAAAATTCCGATCTATAAAGGGGGTTAAGTGAACCTCGGCGGCAATGGGATCGTCGGCTAGGCCGGTGCACTCCGGGAAAGCTGGCACTATGATGGGAATTCTCCCATCAGAGGTGAACTTCGGCGGAGGCCCACCGGGGACTTGCCACATATCATTTCCATAATCGATTTTCAAGCCAAACAACTTGGAGAAATCGATCCCGAGAATGTTGTTGTACCCCAAAGGGGCTACACGCAACTCAACGGCCTTGATACGGGCTCTAACTTAAATTGAAGGAAAACAAACTCCTAAAAGGGGAATCACTGCGTTGTTAGCAACCCGCCCACCACCGGTGACTGGTCGGAGTGCCTCGCTAAGCGATTTGGTCTCCGCCACCCCCAAGTAAGAGCGCGTGGCGTGTGGCACTCGGGTCAATTAAAGCAAGCACGTGGTGACCCAGGAGGTTTAACATGACGAAATGACGCTCATCTTTCTCCTGGGTCTATATTGAATCGAGGACGACGAGTGTGGGAGAGCTCTAGATCGGGGACTGGGTGCGGAAATTAAATTTAGGGCAGCAATATAAGCTGGGCCTAAATGAGGATGGTTAGTGGTATTGGGGAGCTGGGGCAGGAGGAAAGGTACTAGTGGGCCTTGGGTGGGACTTAACGGTCTGGGTGAGGGTTGGACCGGCTTGGCTTGTGTCAGGTAGGGAGTAAAAGTTTGTAAGCAATTTCTGCTTACGCCGAAAAAATGAGATTCGTCCAATAACGGTAAAGCAGATTCCTACAAATTACTGATTAGATTTCTATTTGTTTGTTTATTATAAATGATGAAATATTAAAACGGATCGCTCACCGACTAGATGTTACATATGAAAAGGGGTAAGGTGGTAAATCAGAGAGAATAATGGACGGTGATACGAGTTAATTTATAAGGTTTTTAATAAATTACGTGAAGTATCTCATAGCTCCACGGCCGAAATCTCACAATACTCCCTCAGACGGTAGGCTAACTCGGAAATCAGATATACCAATCGGTCGATATACGTCGGAATCTTTCTAATAACAAGAGCTTAACACAATTCTCAATCTGAATCACTCGAGATGACTTACATGAAGTACACCGGTGCACATACAAAGAAACGAAAAACAAAGTAATATTTCATGGGTGGTGAGACAGTGAAATTACTACCAAACAATAGAGGAGCATAAATTCACGAAATCAAAATTATCACACATCATAAATTTCACTTCCCATACATCATCACAAATCATCAGTTTCAGTGCACATCATTATCATAAATATCAGTTCTCAAAATTATTACAAATCATGAATTTTTTTTTGTTTTTCGAATTATCAAAATTACGTTTCTCATCATTATCATATCATGAATTTCGGCCTCGCCCAATTATCATAAATCTCATCCTCATAATTATTATATTGTAATGTCAGGTTTGTTAATCGTTATTGTACAAGACTCCATGAATATTACAGGTTTTACAAGAGTTACAGAGTTATATGGGATGCCAACCAGGCTACGAAGCGCGGTATTGAATCTGGCAACGCGGTAGATATGGATCGGAGTGAAAACGACTAAGACTTCCACACTGTACTCGGGCAGCGGGATGGACGTAATGGACCTCGAACGCCTCGCGAGAGGTGTTCATAAGGGCTTGAACTACGAGGAAAAAAGGATATTGGTGCGGAAAAGAAAGTTCGGTGGGAAAGGCGCATATATGACCAGTTATCGAGAAAAGCGGTCAGTTAATTAGATAGGGCCCGCGTGGTAAACGGGCGATAAAAAGAGACGTGGAAAGAAATTTGGGAGGAAACTAGAAGCTCCGGCGGCAGACAAACACTTGTAGAAATGGATTCCGGGAAAGGCAGTTATTTAATTAGGTGGACGATGCATAGGAAAGCGGCGATACACAGAGCCGTTGGAAAGGAATTTTGGAGATATAGCGCGCAGCATTAAGCTGATCCGTGGGACGGAAAGCGTTAAAGCAGGAAAGTAGGCCCATGGGCTATAGGTATGGAGAGTCAGGGTGGGAGAAAAAAACTAGGTAGGAAAAAGGAGTACGTTACGACTCCCCCGATATTTTAGAAAAACCATATAGTGGTAAATGGATTTTCTACCTCTTCGTATAAGGCACATTACGTCTGGTCGTATGTTTTACAGTCAAACGATTATCTAAAGGTCGCTTTAAATGGGCTAAAGCCTTAGCCTTAGCCCATTCATTTAAGACTTCATCTAGTGGATACCGGGATTCATAGTTGACATGATCGGTGGTGTTCGTGTGGAAACAATTGTTGTACACATTAACGTAGGATGAGAATATACAGGCGAGAAACCTCGCTATCCAATTACCTAGACATGTGCATAGACATATCTGACAGGCTAATATTAGAGCTACAATACAAACACATGCATACCCAAAGTATTTCAGTTCTTCATAAGCGATTTAAAATAGAGTCTTGTTGCGATGGTGACGTCCAATTTTGTCTGCTTCCTCTGAGATTTCGTCTAGAGTTTGTCCAAGTGACTTGAGTTCTGTTACATCGATATGAGTGGGTTTTCCCGAAGGTGGTCCGTTGCAAGTCGTCCAGAGACAATGAATGATTGTTTAAGGTGTCGTCAAGATTAGGCGTCTTTACTGTCTTCTTGATGATTACGTCAGTGGTCAGTACAATGTTTTCCTCCAGCCTGGGTCGAATAGCGATGTGGTCAGTCTGTCCGAGGCAGCTCATTGGGAGACGCAGAGTCGCAGACGATGTGGAGTGTTTCAGACGTAGGTAAGGTTACAATTGTGACGAGGCGCTAGTATGCGATCGCATTAACGCGCTAGGCCTAAGGTGCTCGAGCACCAAGGACGCCCGAATACTTGCGTAGCAACCGAATCGCTCCCCGCCGTCGAAACTCGTACAGTCTCGAGAACATTTGACTGCCGTGATTATTACTTACAAGATTCTCAGAATTAGAGCAAGGCGCGGGGAGACGCTAGCGACGACGTAGGATGAATGGAAGGAGAGTACGGAACAACGCGACGATCGACGAAGTCGATCGATGACAGGACGTGACCCCCACCCCGAACGTCCGAAGCCCTTGTGACCCGGCAAAGCGTGCGAGAATTAACAGAAAATAGAGTACGATTCAGACTGCGCGATCGATTAGTTCGATTAGGAGAGTACGATTGAGACCGCGCGATCGATTAGTTCGATTTAGAGAGCGAGAGTTAGTCCGGAAATCCCTACGCGTGAGAAGTCAAGTAACGAACTCAACCAAGAGAAGAGCGCTCGAATAGTCCTCGCGCATCTTTGGCCTTAAATTTAACCGCGTGTGTCGAACCGTAGCTACGAGTCTCGCAGATTATTAAGCGATAGACCCGTGCACGAGCATACCACTGTGAGTTTTTAAGAGAAGGGGCGTTGGGTTAGGACTTCGCCAAGGATTATCGTAGTTGCAGTAAGGAATCCGACTCGAGGAGCCCGTGTGACGTCGCAGTTAAGCAGAGTAGCTGGCAGCAAAAAGGTAGGCGCAGGTGGTGCACCATAAAATTTGTATTGTCCGCGTGCTGCAGAGCAGCCTCTCGTCGCGATCGGCCTCTCCGATAATTGGTAATTATTATTGTTTAATCCTTATCGTTGCATGCGGAACCGCGGTAACGGTTCGGACTCGAGTCGTTGTTGTTCTCTATTGAATTATAGTGTTTATCTTTTGTATTATATTGGGAATAAATAATTGGTGTTTTGATAATTTTGAGAAAACTAGAGACACGTGTTTGTTTTAATAAATTTCGCATGCGCCCCGAACTGCACCCCTGTATTTCAGCTAGCTGGTAAAGAATAAGAAAAGAGAAGAACAGAAACCCCTGGCTTTCGGGGAAATAGTAGAGAGCCTGGCGCCCATCGGGAAGACTAATAATCAAAGTACGGGAAATAATAACTGCGTGGGCGTCGTTATATTTGGCCGGCGCTCCCCGTCAAGTCACCGAAATACTTGTACGAGGGGCTCGTCACACAATCCACGAGTGGCCGTTTTTTAGTTGGGTCCATAAGAATTTAACTAAATTGATGAACAATATTTGGCACTGTGAATCGGAAATGTCGGTTGGTCCCTGTAATCTGACAGCTTCGCAGCTGCTGGGGTTATTGATGGTGTAGTCGGGTTTCTGCCTTTTACCGAGTAACCTAGAGCCTAGGGCCTTACAACGGAAGAGATCTTTTTCGTTAATAGGAGTAAGCAAAGTCTTCAGGTCATTGACAATGACTACCGCATCGGGTGGGTTCAGATAGAACAAGCAACCCAGACGTCCCTGCGGGGCGTCTGGTTGTTTGTTGGGAGGGCTCCGCCCCCCGAACCCCCCAAAGAATGACCTTTCAGGCCATTTTTAAGGCACTCCGCATGATTCGAACGTCGTGATCTGTATGATTTACATGTTGCGCTTTGGGTTTCAATGTAATAATTTTGTATTGTTAATAAATTTAAAGTTTATTGATATGGGTCTTTTTTGCTACACCGTATCGAAAAAATTACACCGTGTAAAAAACAAGAATGATGCAAGTTTCCGGGAAACTGAACAGACTACGCAGTCAAGTGTTACACGATCGTTCGAACGGCGTGGAGAGCAAGTCCGGAAATAAAACAAAGACAATGCTTCCGATCTTTCGTTCCATCAGTTTTCTAAAAGAGAGACTTTGGACAATATATATTCTTTTAATCACTTGTGCGCTACCTTGTGCAAATTGTGAGATTCGGAGTCCAATTTGGTTCACGTATATTATAGAGCGAGGCTTATGACGGAAAATGATGTAAATCAGTACAGCGGTATACTTTTTATACGAATTACCTTTTTGCTTACAATTTCCGGAAACGTGATAATAACGACGGTGGTTCGTCATCGGTAAGGTTGTAATTGCAGTTGTGTCGAGATGCTGCTGTGTCTGATTTTGACAGGTGACAATTTATAAACGATAATAGAGCAAAAATAAAAAATACGAGTGCAAGAGTAAAATGACCAACGAAATAATTGTATGAAAATATACGTGTTAAACATAATTCTTTAAATTAGATAAGTGTCAGTGTTAAATATGGTTACGAGTGTTGTGTCTAGGTTATTTTGACTAATTTTATAAATTAATAGGATATTTATGAATTATTCCAATTAAAATATACAAATTCATTCAACAAATGGAGAAATAAAGATAAAAGCTGAAGAATTAATTGTTTTTATTTGATATGATGTATAATATGTAGTGTGGTATGTTTTTTTTTAAACCAAACTATATTTTTATTGTCATAAATATTAAATCAATAGAAATTAAATATTTGCTCCCCATATTAATAGGTAATCACTACGTTAGAATTCTCTAAAGGCGAAATAAAAAAAAAAAAATTATTTGTATTAAGGTAAAATATGAGTACGCTGGAAATCTTGCTCAAATTAATGAATTTGGTGAAAAGTTAATGAGCCGTACACGTATCCGTACCTGAAAAGGGCAATTCATAAAGGTAAATGCCAATATAAACAAGTGAGAAAATGACTATAATATTTGTGCATACTTCTCAATGTGGGAATAAGAAGTGTAGAAAATTTTTTAGCTCGCTCTGTCCATTTGGACCAAAGTTACCATGTAATACGGTCGTCCGGGTAACAAAAAATATGTTGTTCATAACAAAAATTATTTCATAAAGAACAATCTATATTCTATCACACAAAAAATATGTATTGCACTATGTTCAAGGAATCTGAAATGAAAAAATGGATTTATTGAATTTAAATTCACATTGACCTATACAAAGTTAATTAGGTCCGGTGGAACGCGGGTTTAATAGGCACTTCTGTGCGTTTTTTCAAAACGTGAGTGCCTAAGAAGATGACTCGACACCATGAAAAAATTAATAATAGAAAATTCAAGTACAAATAAGAAATGATAACTTGATGCCTAAATGCTTAATAAATTAAATATGACTAATGACAAATCAGGCCGGAAAGGGGGGGAGGGGCGTGTCGTTAATTACGGGAGGGTGTGAAAGGATTTAAAACAAGACAGGGAGGATGTAAACAGAATAACTCCAAGAATACGGGCGCCAGCCACGTGACATGTAGCAACGGTAATTTACCGGATATATTACCCGGTAAATAGACGCACGCACGCGCGCACGCGATATAAAAATAAATAAAAAACGATCAAATACCACGATGCCAGTGAACGGTGGTCCTCCAGTTGTCCTGCACACACACTGAGTATGCGTCGTGTTACAAAGTAATAAGAAAAAAACATTTTTGTTATACACCCTGATACGCATACAAACGGACATTTTTTCTAGATTACTTTTCTGAACGTTTTAAACTATTCTGAGTATCCTGACTCAAAAACGTTGACATGTTTCCTAATATTAAAAACACAGCTCTATGAGAAAGCAAAATGATCCGAATAGCCCCGGTCACTGCGATTATAGCACTATATACTATGAAACGTATATGTATGCGAGGCTTGCATGTTCTAAAGCAAATTCGAATGCCATAAAAGCGAACGCGGGCATCCCAGAAGACGTACTCAGTCCTCACAATGCTATAGGTATATAGATCAGGGAGTCGCGGGCGTTAGTGCCCACAGGAGAACAAAAGTCCACTAATTTGCCGATCAGATTACGAATCGACCCACTGCAACTGTTCGACGACTCGCTGTGCTAGAGTACAACTGCTCCTTATACATCGAGCCAAATGCTGATATATAGGAAGCGGTGCTTCAGCAGGTGCAGAGATGTATATCAAGCTCTGTACACTGCATATATAGATTTATACCTGTACTATGATACATCAACTATGGTAACGTCGAGAAGACCCGATTTCTCGATAATAGATAGGCAAGCCATGAAATTATTTATCATTAAAAAATGATCTTGATTAGTATTTCCTACAGACGAGAGGACAAGTTGATTTCCCGGCAAAAACGGAAAAAAGTTATCTTACGTCTTTTTCGATTTTTCTACAGACAAATTTTCCAACGCGTTTGGGAAGTCATCAATGATTATGTGAATTAAATGTGGTATTGAGGTTTTGTTTTACAATCTCTCGATAATTTTTATAACTGAAAGATATAGAAGAATTTTTATCAATCTTGTCATCAATATATTGAATTTGGCGTCAATCTGTTAAGCGATTCAAAATCTATGGCATTTTGAATTTTTTGTTCGTGCTCATACTTCCGCAATTGTTAAGATATCGGGCTCAGATTTGATCCACAAGTAGATTATAGTGGAACTAGGTATGAAATTAAATTTGAAATAAATCCGTCGAGAGGTTTTTAATGTATGGTCTTGTGAAAAAAAAGATTTGAAATTTTTGATCGTACTCGAACGTCCACATTTTTCAAGTTATTGGACTCAAATTTGGTACGCAAGTAAAGTGTAGGTAAGCCAACCATCTGTTCGAATCTGGCGAAAATCTGTCAAGGGGTTCAAAAATGATATGATGGAGATTTTTCTTAAACGAGGCTTCGAAGTCGACCTGTGCAAATTGCATCCTCATTATTGTTGGATTTTTAACACAGCTTGCTCTATGAGGAAGCCAAAGGAGATTGACATACTTCCTCACAGAGGTAGACTTGTAAAAATAGAACAATAATGGGGAAGCAATTTGCAAAGTTCTATTTTGCAGCTTTTTTTCAAGCCTGAACAGCGCAAATTTACCGTTGTCTTAATTTTAGTTATTTTTCGAAGTAATCGCGTGAAAGAATAAAAAAATTGAAGGATCGCCACTATATTAGCCATTTGCTCGAGTTTACGGCAATCTTTTGAAAGAGAAAAAAAAATCAAACTGGATCGCGGGGATAAAAATTACCGCGTGTTGAAGATTCCGAATTTCCGTGAATCTAAATTTTTAGGGTATTCTAAGTAAAAAAAGTTCAGCTTATATTGAACTTCAAAAACTTATTGAGTACGACAATACTATTTGTTTTGTCGATTCCTTTAAAAAATCACGTGAGAACCAAGAAAAAGAACAAATTTATGGTTTTTTGTGGTTTTCAGAGAACTGGAAAGAAGAAAAATCAAGAGAATGCTGATTCGTTAGAAGATTCTTATCTCGATATTATTAATTGTAGCTGTCCGGCGCACTCGAGATTATGAAAGGTGGTACTTATCAAACCGTTGACCAGGAAGCGTGGTTTCACGAATACTCCAAAATGGTCAACTCTTGACCGAATAATAAAGCCTCGAGATGAGAAGAAGTCAAGGCTCCGTCCTTAATTTTTCCCAATGTCCGTTCACTTGAGCACTCCGCATAACTCGTATTGACTGCTGAGCTCGTAATTTCCATTAAGAAACTGTTCCAAAATTGAAAGTAGCACTGGCAACCGGTGGTTGACAAAGTATCTTGTGCCACAACAGGGAGTAGTTGATAATCAAAAATTTGCGTAGGAGATAATAAGAAATTTGCCGAGAATACCGGGCCCAATCGCTCACAAAATCTTGCAATATAGGCTTCGATAAACAAACGACTACTATATATGCCGGTGCATGTCTGATTTTCGCAGGAACGATGAACATAATAGCCCCCTTTTTTACTTAAAATCTAGACTCACCTCATGGAACACTATCCCACACTTACAAACAATTGGCTCTGAGTCTGACTTTGCACACCGTGCTTACAATAGCAAGCTCGCAGAGCGACTGGGTAGAGTAACGCGCTTCGTTCCACGAGGTTCACAGCATGCCGCGCAATATTGTGCCATTAGCTAGATCGGTAATGGTCATATATTTTACGCCATGATATTTTTGTAGCAGCTCGTCAATACGAGAAGGAGATTCGTTATCGGATTCAATAACCTGGTTGATGAACCGAGAATCAAGACATATTCGGACTCGACCATCTGTTTTCATTACGATACGAAGCGGATTACAGTAAGGGCTGACTGACCTTTCGATAATACCCGTAGCTAGCATGTCATCCAGTTCCTTTTCAACCGCTTTACGGAGATAAAGAAGAACAGCATAAGAGCGCCTAACGACAGCCTTTGGATCGGTTAACCTAATCTAATGTTGATAAGATCCAGCACCAGTATATTTTAGAGAGAAAACTTTTTTAAAAGGTAACAGTAAATGCCGAATTTGTTTTTGTTGAGATCGTGAGAGATCGGTGAGTTCTACCGTCAAGCTTTCGACGTCATCAAAGAAATTCTCGTCTTCTCCTTCAGTATATAATTTACATAATCGGGTATCAGGTGCTGTTTCTTCGTCATCCTCAACCTCGACCAATATGGTTCCGAGGCATTCGGAAGAGTGTAAGACTTGGATATCGAGAGATATGGGGTGAGCAGGCATACACTCACTGCCCCCCTGGAAAGGAATAAGGCGTTGCGAATTGCTAGCAAATAGGGTGGATAACTCTTCGATGATTTCAGGCTCGGAAACGTTAATTATATTCTCGACCTGGGGTGAAAGCACCTCAACCGCAACAGTAGTTTCCGCACATGACATTTCCGGGACTTTTGCTTAACAAGTGTCGATGGTGTTTTGAAGTGGAGGAGAACAAATAGTCCCAAGAGGCATCTCAGCTATATCCGATCACAAAACCTGAATGTAGGTGATATCATATCATCTCGCTTAGAGACGACGCGATCAGCATGATAACGATCGAATTGAACAAACTCATCTGGAATCCTGTATCCGTTAACGACAAACTGTAGTTCATTATAATCAAGAATTTTTTTATGAGTCTGAAGCCAGTCGTTACCAATAATCGTGTTAGAAGTGAGATATAGAATGACGAGACATTGTGCAGACACAGTTAGCGTCCCGAGGATCATATCGAAAAAAATTTGATGACGAACTCGTGTTGGTTTTTTCCCAATCACGGTAGTAATTACTAGATTCGTGACAGGTAATTCTACGAGTTTAAAATAAGTATGTAAATACTGATAAATTATGTCGGTATATTACGTACGTTCGGAGGTGCGAACCGTCACCGATCACCGGAGGACGAATCCGTCAACGCGTATTTTAACGCTAAACGAAAGTTGTGTGCGGATTTAAACATGCAGTTCGTAAACGTCCGCGAACAAATTTTAGAAGGACTTTGGTCTAATGATTTGAGCTTGGCCTTGATGGGTCGTACTCATTATACAGTGGATGATCTGTTGCACGACAAATGCGAATAAGGACAAAAAAGAAAAGTTTGCGACGAGAACATCCGCGTCGGGTACACAGAGTTGAGACAAACGGCCTCCAGTAAGAAATGATGAGAGGCAATTAAAGTGTTATAATTGTAACTCATTGGGCAGATTGTGCGTGACTGTCCGGAGCCAAAACGGAAGTTGAAGTGCAAACGTTGTAACGGGACTGGACATACGCAACGTCATTGCACCGTGTCTCCAGAGCCAGTGATTAATATGTTTAATATACCGGGAAGCATCACGATCACAAAGTATATCAAAACTGTACAGTTAAGCGGACGAGATACGCGCGCATTGATTGATCCAGGCAGTTCCGACTGCACGATAAAAGCGACAAAAGTATTGATTAAACAGTTTAAAATCATGTACACACAGTGCGAATTGAAAGGATTCGGGCCTTCGCATTATACAGTAACGTCTCCGAGAGTCGTTCGAAGCGAAATAACTGTTGATGGTGTCTCGATTTCCGATATATTAGTGCACGTGGTACCCGATAATACACAAGACTTTGATGCAATAATTGGGCGCACTTTTACGAAACATCCCTAAGTCGAATATCGTAAGAGCGGTAATGAACTGACGTTCACAAAACAAGGGAACGTGTATCTGACCGACATCTAGCCGAACGTGTATAATCGCGTAACAGAAAACGGTACCATATCGAACGAGATTACCCTTCCACCAGCAACGATGCACCTGATGTTGTGTCAGACACTCAACAGTACGAGGTGGCTGTATTGAATATGGAGTTATCGAAACGAAAACTACAAAAGGATCATCACATCATGCGAGGTGACATATCGCATCTCCCGATTGTTCAGCCAACAGCGACGAAAGCTCTAGTCAATCGATATCAGCTAGACATCGGAGAAGATCAACCTGAGGAAGTGGTAAACGAACTTGTAACGATCATGAACAAGCAGACATAGTTCGAGATACAAATTCTTGGTATGCAAGTCCTGCACTATTGGTAAGAAAGAAAACTGACGAATCACGCCTTGTCGTTGACTTCCGACGATTAAATAAACAAACCGAACGAGTGCACTTCCCGTTACCAAACCTTGACGACCACCTTGCACAGATCAAAGATAGAAGTCTATTCATAACCTTAAATCTTGCTCATGAGTATTTGTCTGATGAGATACCTCTATCGGAAGACGCAAAACCAAAAACGGCTATTATCACCCCGGACGAGACCGTAAACTTCAGTCGCATGATTTTCGGTTCAATGAATGGACCCGCCTACTTTTCGAAAGTAATGCATAAAACATTAGGATCGTTACGTGACCACGTTGTATTATATTATCTTGACGACATTCTTATCCCAGGACGAGATTGGCCAGATCTCCGCGGAAGACCAATCGTGACCTTGAAAGCTTTAGGTAACGCTAGACTAACTGTAAAGCTGAGTAAATGCCCGTTTTTGCAAGGACTAGTGAGCTATCTGGGATTTAAAATATCAAAAGACGGGATTGAGCCGGGAGAAATGAAAACGCGAGCGATAATAGAGTTCCCTGAACCGTTGAACACCATGACCTGCGAAGATTTCTTGGTATGGCTAGCTTTTCCAGACGTTTCATTTCAGGGTTTGCTCAAATTACTGCGCCACTACATGCTCTTTTGAAGAGTGGAGCAACTTTTGTTTGGATCGAAATCGAACAAGTCACGTTTGAGAAGTTAAAAGAAAAACTCGAGAGTAAACCGATACTAGAACAGTTTATTCCACAACGAGAAACATAACTACATTCCAACGATAGTGCCAAAGGATTGACCGCTATGTATTTGCAAAACGACGAAGAAAATCGTTTGCGCCTAGTTTACGCGGTAAGCGGACGCAGAAGCGAACCAGAACGCAACTATTACTCTAGTGAACTAGAATTGCTCGCGATTGTTTGGTCAGTTATGCAATTGAGATCCATGCTGATCAACATTCACTTGACGATAGTTACAGACTGCCGAGCCTTATTATGACTCAGTACACAAAAAACCGTTAATCCTCAGATTATCCGCTGGAATAATAGCTTGAGCGGGTTCGACTTTAGCATAACACACAGAGCGGGCACCAAACTTGTACACGTAGATGCACTAAGCAGAGCGCCTACGAGATCGAGAAGGATGAATTGAGTAAGCTAAGCGTGTTTGCGGTGTTGCACGAGTATGACGAAGTTGCAATGCAACAGTGTGCCGATGAGAGAATCCAAAGAAAGTGCGCGATACTTCACGAAAACGCAAATGAGCGAAATAAACATGAGATCAGTGAAATTAACGGTTACGAACTCTCGAACGGAATAGTGTACAAACGGCAAGACGAGCGGTTGCTCTTCGCCGTGTAACAAACAATGCGTAAAAGTTTGACCGTGCGATTCCATGACTTGAATGGACATCCAGGACCGGACAGAACGTGCGCAATGTTAACCGAGTATTATCACTTTCTAAGAGTGGGATGCTACGTCAAGCGGCACATCGCTTCATGCATCCAGAGTGCCTTGAGTTACTTTTTTTCCCGGCATATTACATCCGCCATTTTAATTTTACGTGTTTTGAGTTAAAGTCACTTGTGTGCCAGACAGATGACTTATAAGGCCGGTCATTTTCAATTCGAAGTTTTTGGTAGAGTTAACTTAGAATATTGGTTTCATACATCACCCTCTCGCAAAGTGATATATCATCCCTTATCAAAAGACGCGGCAGCGTCTTGAGACAATTACATTTACCTCTCTTTTCTTACGACCGACATTTTCTTTACCGACCGACAAGACGCTGCCGCAGTATCTCTTACTCCGAGCAACTCATTCTAGCCACTTTTTTCCAGGTTAATATGTTATATCAACAAAATGGTAGCGTTTTCAAGCTTTTTCCAGGTTTAATGAAATACAACATGCAAAAACATTTCGTTTCACACCAAAACGACCTCCGCAGCTTTCCCCAGTGGACTGATATCGTAATTTTAATCTCGAAATAGTTCTGAAATATTCCAAAAAATTAAGACCTTTTTCGCACTCCCGTGATTCTAATATCTTTCGCAGGGGCGTGAGCCTAATTTTTCGCAGGGACGTGATCTCAACCGACGATGGTATCCGCACCAGAATATGTATATATATATGTATTAGGTTGTGTCGAAAAAGATTTTTTTTTTCATTTTGCATCGTTTTAATCTATAGTTTGTACCTTGTAGCAACTCTTCCCAAAATTTTAGCGTGATAAGCATTTTTTTAGAGGTAGCTCAAACGATTTATACATTTTTCATTTGATTAACACGTAGATGAATGCGACTCTCGATAAATTCATGTCTCTAAATTACAGATACGATACATTGACGTTTGCGTATCTTTTTTCGTTATCATCAGATGATCGGGAAGAGAAAAAGTGCTTACAAATTTTCCGTTTAAATCGATAGTTTTTTAGTTATGAATTTTTGAAGCTCAGAATATTGCCATGTAAGATCAGTTTCAATTGAAATTGCGAATTTAACGTAAATTCTGGAGCCATTGTCTGTCGTGAAGTTTAATTGTAAGTAAACTTTCATTCAACTGTTAAACGGATGTTTCAAATTTGTTTGTAAAAACGAAAAAGTGACCAATTAGACCGAATATTTAAGAGAAAAATTTAAAAAATTCATCGGCTTTGTTCAAAACGTTTGATTAACCTGTCAAATTTGAGCAAATGATCAGGAAAAAATTCAACAAAACATAAAAAAATTTAAAAAGAAAGAAAAAAATTATGAGGCGGCTGAAATTTTTTTTAGACGGGGTCACAAATTTTACAAATAATGTTACAAATGGAGAAAATCAAGAAAAAATGTAAAAACTAAAGAAAAATCGAGGGGAAAAAATCAATAAATCATCAAAGAATTGCAAAAGAAGAAAACCATAAAGATTTCAAACAAAATGTCGGATTGGTTCGAAGATTCAGCGACATTTTTTCTCGTTGTTTCTCAATTTTTGACATTATTTGTAAAATTTGTGACTCAAATTTGTGTTGAATGGAATTTCACTTATAACTAAACTTCACGACAGACAATGGCTCCAGAATTTACTTCAATCTTGAAATTTCAATTGAAACTGATCTTACAGGGCGGAGAGGACGATATTCTGAGCTTCAAAAATTCATAACTAGAAAACTATCGATTCAAACGAAAAATTTGTAAGCACTTTTTCTCTTCTCAATGATCTGAAGATAACGAAAAAAGATACGCGAACGTCGATATATCGTATCTGTAATTTTTGGACATGAATTTATTGAGAGTCGGATTCATCTACGTACTAATCAAATGGGAAATCTATTAATCGTGTGAGCTACCTTTCAAAAAATTTTTATCACGCCAAAATTTTTAGAAGAGTTGTTTAAAGGTACAAACTATAGATTTGAACGACGCAAAATGGAAAAGAAAAAAAAAAATTTCGAAACACCCTAATATGTATGCCCAAAGTCTAGTTGAGGGACATTTTCACCATTGCTTTGACTTTTTCTTCACAATTTTACATGAGTAACTTATACTTCGGGGACTGTCCCCAAAAAATCGACCGTCAGTCGTATGTATTGTTTGAAGACACGCTCAACGCAGTGATACTTTGGGGACAGACCCCGAAAAAAAGATATGTGTAACGTATTATATGAGGACTGTCCTCGACAACTTATGAATTGTATTCTTTGAGAACAGTTCGAATGTTTTTTGGATGTAGAGTGATAAAATTAAATTTAATAATGAACGTAAATTGTATTGCAAACTTTCTTTATTTGTCTTCAATATTCAAAAATCTTCCATAGAATTAGTAATAACATTAATATACTGAATACCGAATACTCGTTATATAATTATTTTCGCGATTTATTCAGTCTTTTGAAACTTATATTGAAATAATATCAACTCATTTTGTTTTCGTATCCTTGAAAGTAAGAAATATAGAATATAGCTTCAACATGTTTGAATGTGGATATTTGGACCTTCTGCCTTTGTAAACGATAATCATAGTCAAAAGAATTATCGATAGTAGCAAGTAAACTTTTTACTTGTAGATAAATAATGGAAAAAATGAATGGGCGGTTTTATCTTTGTATAGAAAAGGGAAAAAAAAATACTCAAAGTTTGGACATTTGCGAAATAATACTGTGAATCACTTATTCAGTTAGCCTTTATAAACGGCACTCAGATGTCGAACGAATTATTGATAGTAGCAAGTAAACTGTTCACTTGTAGATAATTAAAGGAGAAAATAAATAAGCAGTCATATCTTTGCATAGAAAAAGAAAAAAAATACTTAATGTTTGGTGGTTTTCGAAGTATGATTTTGAAATTATACTGTGAATCACTTGTTCAGTCTCGAACTCGACTATGTTGAAAATTCAAAGTTATAATTTATTTTTTTTGCGTGTGTAGCCACGTCCTCAATTGTGCCACCTCACGGCCTTTGAAACAATCGTTTGCATCAATTAACTTCTGCATTTCGTCGCCAGTAGGCATTTTTCCGTTCGCTATGTTTTTTTGGAAGGCTCCCAAAACCGTCGCATGTTCTTCATCGGTCCATCGGCGGTGGGTCGTTCTGGTTCGGCTAGAGGATGCAATTACGCAGCTCTTATTTGGATTTCTACTCTTCCTAGAAGAGTTGCCGCTTTTCCGATTATCTAAAAATATTATAATTTGTTCAGTAATCAGTAATTCGTCGAATTATATATCAATGGTTTTTTATTAAAATATACTCGCCTTCAGTTGCACTGGAAGATGCATCTCCTGGTTTGCCATTCGATCCGTCGCTATCTTCGTTGGCTGGTGTGCTACTGTCATCATTATTCGGTGATGAACCTTGAGTGCCTTGAGCTATTTCGAGTAGTTGAGATATTTTAATTGTGTCCTTTTCTATGACAGGTTGGCGATAAACATCTTTATGAATTTTGTCAGCGTGACCCATAAAATTAGCTAGGTCAGAAACTTGTTTTTCGTCCAAGTGTAGAGTTATGCATTTCGTCGCAACATGTTTTCTAAGCTGGGTCCCATGAAGAGTATTCGGTAATCCAGCATCACACTTTTGAGAAAACTGTCTCAGCAAGTCGCATGCTCGAAGGTACTTCAGCCGATCTCGATCTTTTGAAGGGATGCTGAACAGATAAGGGTTTGCTTCTGGTACTCCAGCCTGGGTGCGATACTTTGATAGGCGATTTATGAGGCCCAAAAGATTTGCAGGAACCAGAACTGGAACTCCTCTGCCGCGCTTTCCTCGTGCCATAAATCGCACATATTTCTTAGCCAGGGCTTGTCCGTCTTTCGACAAAGCGTTGAACACATCTTTGTCCGTAACTGCATCAATGCCTTGATGAGAATGATAGTCCTCCAAATAGACACGCTCCATTTCTCCAGCAGGGCGACGATTAAAAAGTTTTAGAGAGATAACAAGCACTTCCGCAAGTTTTCGCCAAGAGACCTCGGAAAATTCTTTTTCCAACGATTTAAAGTAAATCTCGCATTCCGACTTCAGAAAGTTGTGCAACTTCGTAATATCCTCGAGACTTGGAAGTACTACTTTTTTTCGTCGGTTGTTTTGCATTTGTGTCTCTAGTACGGCTCTATTAACACTGGTGCCATAATTCTCGCTCTGCAATTGAAAAAAAATCCGCGACGCGTTTTTGTTCATGCGCATTTTCTTTCTTGATGTACTCGGAACGTAATATATCGCCGACATGTTTGAGCAGCGTGCCGAGATTAGAAGCTACATCTGGATGCTTCTCTCTCGAAACCCGTGACTCTCTGACTCTCATCAAAACCCGTGACTTTCCGTACGGCTTCGACGGAATCGTCGTAGTTCCATGGTTTGAAAACGTCGGCGAATTCTTTTATCGTATTATTTTGTTCCTTTATAGCTATAACAAAACGTCCAAGTAACCGTAAACGCGCTCGTATCATTTGGTATTGATGTTGATGGGTACCGTATTTCTCGCACTGTTTATTTGCAAAGAGAATGACCAACTTATCGTACCGAATACCCACGCACTACATTGTCTTCTCGCAGATACGGCATTATATGTTCTCTGACCATCTTGTTAGCTTTCGCGTGAATCCTCGCAGAAATTTTCCTCCCTTTTACTAAAACAAACCGTTCGTCCGTTGCATTTTCTTTCATTATTTTTTTCCGACCATTTTGCAAAATGGTGGCGGATGACTGTTCGGGCATACTGACCCTTGCAAATTCCACATGCCAAAAAGTCTCGAGCTGTTTTTCCCATTCTTTTCTGCGGCCTTCGAACTACGAGCAGCTCACTATTATTTAATCGTCGATCAGTATTATACAAATAATTCCCATTATTTCTAATCGCAGCCATTATTTGTTTTCGCCCGAAAGTTTTTGGTGGCAACGCTGAGAACTTCTTTACATCGCGTTCTTCTTTATGAATGAGCTCTAAGTGACGAGCAAGTTTCGACTGGAATTTTTGACAATAGAAACAGAGTTGTTTCTTTACTGAAGGTGCAGTTTCCGATGTTAAGACTATCGATTCAGTGTCGTCAGGTGCTGACAACCCGGGTTTGTTGGCTCCCAATGTGATGTCCAGCAACGATTTTTGTTTTTTCTGTCTCTTTTCACGGTTCGTCGACGTTTCTGGGACTGAATCTTTCGCATCGTCGGCATCGGTATCTGACGAATCCGCCGATGGAACATAACTGTCGCTGTCAGAATTCTCTTCACTCATCGAATTTGAGTAAAATGTCATCTTAACTAATCTTCGTAAAAGTGCAAAAAAGTAAAAGACTGCAAAGATACGTACGATACCAAACGTTAAAATATTGCATAGTTTTCTTTGAGAACATCCGCAATAAGAAAATTTTGAGAACTTTTCGTCTATATGAAGACTGTTTTGACGACTTCCTGCTGTTCCATGGACATATTACGCATGAAAATATTTACGCCATATAACATGTAGTACATATATGTGTTACCAATAAATCTGGAAGTCCTCGAAATGTTCTTTATATATGTCAATATGTCCTCGAAGAATACGATGCGTAAAAAGAAATTTCGTGAAATGGGAATTACTGTTTACCTTTGTCGTTGTCAGAATTTTCAACACCAGTATTAGGATTCAACGTGTCCATAGTTGTGGAGTTGCAAACTGGATTTGACGTTAATAGATTATCAGGTAGCGTAGAGTCGTTACTGGAATTTTCAAGACGGAACACATTTCCACACAGCATAACATCCTCCAGGATACGAGGTTGCGATCTATATCGTATAAATTGAATACAAATGTTTGAGCATTGGTTCACTTCTGGAAAAACCGATTTTCGCCGTGTTCTTTTTCTATTTGCATATATGTATAATCTTGTAACCTACCTAGGTTGAATAATACCGCTGGAATCATCTAGATTAACATCTGCTAAGAAGTCTGGAATTAATGAATAATGATTACAATCCAATTTACGAAGCTGAATGGAATCCTATTATCTTTTCTATTGATTATATACCTAGATTCATGAAATCCAGAGAATACGTGTTATTAAGATGGAGCCTTGTGTCACGCTTTGGCACCTGAGCTACTTCATTCCCAATCGATCCATTGTTGCCGAGGTTCCTTTGAAGATTGTGTTTCTCAAGGCACCACTTTTCATCAGTATCCACCAGTTCGCCATTTTCATTGAAAATTATAATTTTTCCTCCGATTTCTGTTTCGTTGTCATTTTTATTGAGAATAATCATTGTTCCTCCGATTTCTGTTTTGTTGTCTATTTTCTTAGTAGACATATCAACAACATGGTTTGAAGCGTCCTTCATTTTTTAATTTTCTTTCGATTGGTAAGCAACTTGATTGGAGTTAATGTCTTCGCCCGCAAAATCGGATTCCTTTAAGTTACTCGTTACTGAATTACAATTTTCGTCGACGCCCGAGTAATCCAACACGTCATTTTTGTCGTTGAGATTCTTTATATTTTTTTTTGATTGATCAACAATCTCATCCAATGTTATATTATCGAGAACCTTAGGTCCGCAAATTCGAACGTTCGTCTCATCGAAAAACTGTACCTTGACGTCATGCTCTGCGGTCATCTTTTCACCTCGAACAAATCTTTCATCACACATTTTACTCTCGGGATTGAGTATGGTCGAGGTAGTTTCGTCAACAACTAATTCATGGTGCGTTCGTTTGGACTTTCCTTGGCAGTGATGTGTTCGTCTGCCATCGATAATTCGTCTGGAACGAAATTATCAGCGCATATTTTATCCGAGAGGGCGGGTGGCGATAGCTTCTCCCCGAAAATTAGACTTGTTGTACATTCACTCGGATGTTTCTTGACAGAGACGTGGACTTCTGCTACTGAAGTTTTTCCTTGAACAAAAATTTTGAGCAAGAATTCGATCTTCGGAGTCGAGTTCAGTCGAAATTTTTTCGCGCTGTGTCGCCGTAGCGGAGGCATGTTCTGGCGCGATCAACAGTTCGCCTCGAATGAAATGATTTTGGATTTCTGGAAGGAAGTTGCCATAATTATCCATGTTTTCGAAAACGAATCTGTGTAGAAAGAATGAATTTGCCTTACTGAAGAATTTCTTCATTTCTTTTTTTTTCGCGCAATAGAAGTCTGTAGTCCTCGGGATTAGTACATCGCGGAGGGAATATTGTTGCATCAAGATATAATTTACCAGCATCTGCACACACATGTTTGTTGTAATAGTTCATTAAATTCTACTATAGGCTGGAGATATGTACCCAATATTTGCTTAAGATAATTAGTAACTGGAACTGCGATGTTTTCAAAATATTAAAAAATACCTTGGTCATTGTCATGTCTTTTGAGAATATCTGAGAATGATAGATTCTCCTCCGCAAGTCGAAGATTTTTGAAAAAACCTGATTCTGATCCCTCTTCAAGACTTTTTTGGATGTGCTACAAAACCTCACGATCCTCTGAAAATCACACGATAAAGTGGAAGAAAAATTCTCTATGAGGAAGCAATGTGCAAGATTCTGCTTATCACCCTTCATAATATTTGTCTTAAAAAAATACTATGCTCAAAAATATTGCGTACTGTACACTTTGAGAACAATTTTATCTATATAATGATTATTTTCCAGACTTTTGGCTCTTTCGAAGACATTCAAATATGTATTTTATCATGCCCTTCGTACCCTCAGGTAACCACGGGGGGGGGAGGGGGGGGCGTGAGGGAAGAAGTAAGATAAGGCCATATATATTTCGGTTTGGTATTGTTAAATGTCTGCAGTATAATTTATACAAAAATAAAATTAAACAAAAAAGTTTAGCAGGAACAACGAACAAAAGAAATTAAATATAGTGTGGGGGGGTGGACTCTCGAACACCATTTACCAATAAGAGAAAATGGCGGAAGATAACAAAGGTGGGGAGCAGGGCTTCATTACTTAAGAAAAATCTCTCTTTTCACTCAGACTTAACTCATGAACTTTGGGCGCCAGCTACTGTACGTCAGTAGCACCGTTAAATGCAAAGAAAAAAAACCAAGAATATTTCACTTAACATCAACAATATTGCTAGCACTCGGTTAGCGAGGAGAGAAGAGGGGCTCAGAGCGTAGATCCCCGAACACGATGGCTTCTTACACTATTACCTCGGCACAGGAATATCAATTGTAAATTTAATTCAGGTTCTTATTAGGGTTCTTTTAGGTCTACAAATTATGGAAACGCATTAAATTACTGCTTATTGTACTATCACCACCGTTCACCTGTCGCACTATGACCGTTACTCGTGGTCGATTCAAATTTTCGCACAATTACCAATACAATGGGGCCTCAGGGGACTAATAGCGTATCTATGATCGAAGTGGAATCGCTAAGGTACTCACTTTTGCTCTTATCGCCTCGTAATCTCTTATAAATATCTCGCTTCCTATTCTAACTAAATATTCGCTCGTCTCGTGGTACTCTTTGTCTCGCTGTCTGGCTCGAAGTGAAGTCCCCTCGTCGAAAAATGGCTGCTCCTCCTTCTTCCGTTTCGCTTCCTCAACTTGGCTCATGACTGGAAGAGGAGACTGTTTTTGATTGGACTAGCCCCTTGGTCGGAAGAGGAGACTGTTTTTTGATTGGACTAGCCCCTTGGTCGGAAAAGGAGACGGTTTTTGATTGGAGTTAGCTTTAGACCCGAAGAGGAGACTGTTTTCTATTGGCGCTCGGGACCGGAAAGAGACCCAGTGCGCTCCGGCTCGTGCCGTCAGCTGTGTATGTAATATGGTATCAGGCCGCAGCTTCACCTCGAAATTCCGAGGATTTTTATTAGTAACAGTTCATTTCGAAAACAGTGACAGTGCCCTCCGAGTGATTGAAGAAGAGTGTATCTTAACCCTAATATATTTTATATTTTAGGTGAACGGTGGCCTTCGAGCCAGTTTCGCCTAGACAACTAGGCTTTATTACAATTTATATGTTCATGATTTTCGCATATACGTATCCTAAAAAGACCCAGAAGTCTCCAAAACAACCTTTATACGGGTAAATACGTCCTTAAACAATACGACACGCAAAAATATGACATTTTTATACATTTAATGCAAATGCTTGTACGTTTAAAAGAGCCGGGAGTTCTAAAAAAAAACTTTATATATACGGATATGTCCTTGAATGATACAATACATAAATATATCGTAATTTCTAACCGTAAAAAAAATAGAACCTTATCAGAAAACCAACACATATTCACAAGTGATCTTATTGTTGAATAATCAACCTGCTATCGTCAATTGTTTTGAAAGTTAGCGGTGTCTACTGCCGTATATCTGATCAACAGGTCACCAGCAAAAGGATTAACCGACTCCACACCAGAAGAACAATGGTCTGGTGAGAAACCTGATCTCAAACATTTGAGAACATTTGGTTGTCAAGCAATGGTTCATATTCCAGGCCAAAAACGAAGAAAATGGGATGTAAAATCACAAAAATGTATATTTCTCGGTTACAGTGAGGACTCAAAGGGATATAGACTGCAGGAAATAGAAACAAAAAATATAATATGCAGCAGAAGTGTCGTTTTCTTTGAAAAACGGAAAATCCAAGTTCCACATAAGGAGAAGAATAAGAAGGAAAGTAATCTTTACTACCCACTGACCGACGAATTTAACGAGGAACAGAACCTCAACGAAGAAGTCATCTCGACCACCGATGAAGAACACGAAGATGACAACGAAGATGGAAATCCAGAGTCAACTGAAAACGAAGACTACACAGACGCTAGCCCGGACGAATATATACCATCGAACATAGAAAGAGTTTCGGAAAGAGCAACGCCAAGACGTTCAACGAGAGCACCTGTTCCACGAAGATTCGACGATTATGTATCTTACCTAGCCACAAATGAAAACGAACCGACGACTTGGGAAGCAGCAGTAGATAGTGCTGAAGGAGCAAAATGGAAACAAGCAATGGACTCTGAAATGGATTCCCTAAACAAAAACAAAACATGGACGTTAATGGACTTACCACAAGACAAGAAAATAATCGACACGAAGTGGGTGTTTAAAATAAAGAAGAATGCAGATGGTTTAACTGAAAAATATAAAGCTAGATTCGTAGCGAGAGGTTTCACACAAAGATTTGGAACAGACTAAAACGAAACCTACTCACCAGTTGTTAGACAGAATACTGTAAGGTACCTTCTCGCACTTGCAGCCAAAGAAGACTTATGTATTTATCACCTGGACGTCGAAACCGCCTTCCTACATGGGGAATTAGAAGAAGAAATCTATGTCCGCCAACCCGAGCCATATATAATGAAAGGAAAAGAAGAAAAAGTGTACAAACTGGAAAAAGCCATTTATGGATTAAAACAAGGAAGCAGATCATGGAATAAAAAATTGATCTCCGTTCTAAAAGGATTTGGACTCACAGAATCTGGAACAGACCAATGTGTCTACTACGCAATCACGGAAGAAAAATACTTAATAGTAGCCATATATGTCGATGACTTGCTATTCTTCACAAACTCTGAAGAATCAAAGCGGGAAATAACAGAAAAACTAAAGAAATTCTTTAGCATAAAAGACTTAGGCAAAATAAAATATTGTCTCGGCATAAACATCGAAGTCAAAGAAGGGGAGAAAATATGCGTGGATCAAAGATCTTACTTAGAAGAAATCTTGACTCGATTCATATGCAAGACGCTAAACCGGTGATGACACCAATGGACGCAAATCAGCGACTAACGACGAGCACTGAATTAAGCCCTATGAATGAAGACGACGAAAATATGCAAAGTATTCCGTATCAAGAGGCCATCGGTGCACTACTATTCGCAAGTCAGGCAACTAGGCCAGACATAAGCTATGCTGTGTGTGCCCTCAGTAGTTTCAACAGAAATCATACAAAAAGACACTGGAAAGCAGTAAAAAGAATTTTAAGATATCTACAAGGCACAAAAAGAACCGGCATAGAGTTTACCAAAACTGGAAACGATACAATGATAGGATATTGTGATGCCGACTGGGGAATCGACAAAGAAGATAGGAAGTCCATATCAGGATATATATTCCTTCTCCAAGGAGGCCCGATATCTTGGGGTTCGAGGAAGCAACAAACTGTGGCCCTCTCTACGTGCGAGGCCGAATATATGTCTCTCGCAGCCGCCGTTCAAGAAGCTCTATGGTTGAGACAGCTCGCAAAGGAATTGGTCCCACACTTAGTCATCGAACCAACAACCATATATATGGACAACAAAGGGGCAATTGACCTTGCCCACACATCAGCGTACAAACCGAGAACAAAACATATTGATATCAAATTTCATTTCCTAAGAGAACGAATTGAAAAGAAACAGGTTACGATTAAATTCATAGGTACCGAAAACACGTTAGCTGATTCTTTAACAAAACCATTATTTAGTAATAAACATGAAGTTTGTACAAGAGGTATGGGGCTGAAGTCAATTAAAGCTTAGAATTTAAATTCTAAAGGGGGTGTTAGCGAATTAATATTATTTAAATTATGGCGCCTTATCTTCTTCAGCGCCGCCTATACTTACCATACTCACCTGTTATTATTCGAGCTACTGCGTATGTCTCAATGCGCACCTACGCTACATCCTGTTATACTGCTTGCTAGAATAAATCTCTGTATCTACCACATGTCGTCGCGATGTATTTTATCCAAACCGATTCCCATCAAAATCCCGCGTGCGTCACTTCTCGAATAGCGTTAGGAAAAATCGTTTGAGAAGACGATTCGTTTTTTTTTATATTAATAATATATTATTGTTAATATTACTATGTAATACCTGAAAATAAATAATCAATTGTAATATTATTTACAGTCAACTTGAAATTATTAGCCATTCTCAGCGCAGTCATATCAATGAAGCACAACATTTCGTTGCAACAAACCTCCGGTCTTTAAAACATATTGCAGAATTCGTTCGCTCAAAAATATCAGTATTCGTACTGAAATATCGCCGCAGTTGTCTCAAGTGCATCTATAAATCCACCCAATCTATCAGAACTTGATGTAAACGTGCGGAGGATCTGAATCAAATCAACGGTATAGTTGAAATAAATGTAAAGAGGTTGCCTCAACCTCATGAAATAGCTGAATTAAGAAAGTGCGCCAACAGAATGGCGGGGTTGTGTCAACCTCCTGATTGATTTCGCCGTATCCAACCGCACGGAGAGGTTGAGTCCACTCCGATTTCTTTGGTTCCACAATTATTTTTTCAATGTAAGTAATGTCTGAAAATGAACCATCAATTCATTCACTTCAATAGAATGTAAATGGTTTCTACTGCAGACGCGAAAGTGTACAAGTCTTGCTTAAGAAAATTGACCCTGCTATGATATGTTTCCAAGAGACTTATTTCAAATCAGACCATTGTGTGCGAATGAAACGATATAACAACTTCTTTCAAAATCGGGTCAGTGCAACTCATGCTAGTGGAGGCGTAGCAATATACGTCCGTGACAAGTACCGTCCAAGGAAATTGTAATTATTTCACCATTGGAAGTGACAGCTGTTTCAGTAGCTATCCCAAAAAAAACTACCATATGCAATATATATATATTACCAGACAATTACCGAGACCATGTATTATAGTGGGAGATTTTGATAGCTATCATCCGCTATGGGGATCTGCGAAAACTGATGTTCGAGAAAGGATCATAGAGCGCTGGCTACATGATCCTGAGCTTACAATTGCGAATTTGAACATGCTGACTCATTTTAACTGTTCTCGGGAACATTCAGTTCCATTGTTCTAAGTATCTGATCCTCGAATATAATAAACGAAATCGATTGGTATATTGAAGAGGACTTGAACGATAGTGATTACTTTCCGATCTATCTTAATCTTGGTCAACTAAACAGGAGCGTTGCAAACCTGAAACGCCCTATCACTTGAGAGTTCCATAAAGCTGATTGGGAGGCTTATCGAGAGCAAATCGAACTAGCTATGAAGGAATTCCCTGCTCTGGAGACACAATCTGCCCCAGATATAGACACAATCTTAGCGTCCTTCACTAACATTATACGGAAAGCAGCAGACCTGACGATCCCAAAAACATCTGGAAAACCAAAGAAACGAGAAGTCCCGTGGTAGAACCCGGACTGTGAACAAACCAAAAAAGAAGCCAAACATGGCACAATCGAATATAAAAAACTAGGAAACAAAGCCCGAAGGACACGGAAAAATATCAGAATGAAATCTTAAAAAGATCACGTTGGTACCTTGAATCCACGCCCGCCTCTCGGCTGAATTTGGAAATCGCTTAACCGTATCTTGGGAATTCCATTCTCGAGTTTGCCCCCGTTTCTGGTCGACTTAAACGCCACAGCTAAGGATACAATTAAAGACATGGCAAACCTTTTGGTAGATACATTTGCAGCGAACTTAAGTGACTTGAATTACAACCAGGACTTATTAGGAATTAAAAAGGAAACTGAATGGTGTAACTCTGGCAATGAACCAGACGCAATCGAGAAAAACCATGAAGTAAGCGACAACAATGACCATTGATGTAG
This sequence comes from Tromatobia lineatoria, assembly GCA_949699805.1. Lineage (NCBI taxonomy): Eukaryota > Metazoa > Arthropoda > Insecta > Hymenoptera > Ichneumonidae > Tromatobia > Tromatobia lineatoria. Next base: position 3,143,733 of record OX453036.1, on the reverse strand, counting down.
CATTTACAGATGTCCTTTAAAACACTAGCCCAGGACCCGACGGTATACCAAGTATACTTATCAAAGAGCTACCTTAAGCAGGCCGCGAGCTACTCCTAAGCATATACAACTACATGTTCATGAACAATATCTTCCATAATTCATGGAAACAGTCAATTAATATTCATATAGCAAAACCAGGGGATGATCTGACGGTGACTGCTAACTATCGGCTAATAGCTCTCACCTGCAATCTGTGTAAGATCCTAGAAAAAATATTAAATCGGCGGCTTAAATGGGGACGGGATCGCAATGGATGGATTTCACCTCTTCAAAATGGATTTACACGATCCCGATCTACAATAGATCGTTTAGTCCAACTCGAATCTTTTATTTGCAACGCATTCGCCAATAAATTGAGTGCCACAGCAGTGTCCTTAGACATTCAAAAAGCGTACGAAATGGTTTGGCACCATAGAATCATTGACATCCTTTTTCGATAAGGCTTCAAGGGGCATATAGTGGCATATAGTGGCATTTGTCAGGAGCTTCCTCAGTAAACGAGAGATTTAAGTCAGTATAGGAATTAATCCTTCCAATCCGAAGATCATTCTTAACAACTCCGATCTTCCACGATCATCGACATTGAAGATCCTCGGCATGATGTTTGACTCAAAAATTACCTGGGCGCCACAAATTAAGATGCTTAAAGCACAATGTTTTAAACGAATTAACGTCCTAAAGTAATTATGTCGAAAAGTTGGGGAGCCGACAAAAACGTTCTTCTCAATACATATAAGGCAATAATTGAAAGTAAATTGGATTATGGTGCCATTATCTACGGATTAGCCTCGGACAGAGTGCTCAAAACATTAAACCCCATACAGACAACTGGAATACGCTATCTATTGGAGCCTCTCGTACGAGTCCAAATCTAAGTACACCACTCAGTTTGAGAAGAGCGGACCTCATCTTGAGATACGCGCCGAAATATCAGCAAGTAAATAACATAATACCGGATCGAAGACTACCCGAAGCACGAGAACAGCTTTTTGAAGATAGACCACGAATTCCTCAGCCATATCTAGTTAGGCTGGAACAACAAGTAGCCTTACTCGAGGTTCCCAGGTCAACAATATACCCACTATCAATTTAATAAATCCCTCACTTCCTTCGGATCCACCAAAGGTCAATATAGATCTAGATATTGCGCTCGCGACGAAGGGGAAAAAGAACACAACCGCAGTGGAGTACCGGGAAATCTTGGATAAACTAATTAACGAGAAGTACTCAAAGTATATAAAACTATAAACAGATGGTTGAGTAAGCGATGAAAAATGTGGATGCGGAATCGCCAGCGGAGACAGAAAACTATCCATTCGACTACTGGATTCCTGCGCAATCGCTTCGTGCGAAGCCTACGCCATCATGCAAGCTCTGTTGCTCATTGACGAAGCAAAAATCCAATTAGCAGCCATATTTAGCGACTCGCGATCCACCTCAGATATCCTTACAAATACACAAACTGACAAAAAACTCGCTCAAAACATACAACTATAGTTGAATGCGATGTTAGAAGGCTCCAAATCCGTAACGCTCGTATGGGTTCCATCGCATCAGGGGATCACTGGCAATAAGTTGGCTGACCAAGCGGCAAACGCTTGCCACTCGGGAACTGGACATCGCAACGAAAAATATATCACTGACCATCTCTGAATACAAAAAACTAGTAAGTCAAAAAATTTTAAAGAAGTGGAATATCATATAGCCCTCAAGTGGCCCCAGCGAACTCCATGAAGTTCGAGATAACATCTGGGAAAGATCTCCAACTGCTGGAAAAAGGAAGGACCAGGGTTTGATAACACAACTAAGGGTTGGACATACCAATACATCGCACATACATCTGATCACTCGATCCCCAAGGAACATATGTCCATCTTGCAACGTCCAACTTACCCAAGAACACTGGTTAATTAACTGCCCAAGACTTCAAGCCCACCGAGATCAACTCGCGCTACCAAAAACTTTAAAGGAATGCCTCAACACCAAAAAATCATGTGAGAAGTGTATACAGTTCTGCAAAATCACTAATATTTATCAAAACATATAACCTGGTACAAAAATGATGTAAAATGTAGAGGAACCATTTTAGCATTCTCATAATTATTTTCAAAAAATTTTTCCCCCTATTTTAAGTCGCTAATGACAAAAAAATAAAAATAAAAAAATAATTTTTTTTCAATCTAGTGCGGAAAATTATCCGTAATTCGAAACACATTTTTTTCAAGTTTCAAATAAAATAGAACTATTATTGCATTGTTCATTATTTTCCACATTTATTTATTACTTTATTACTACATTTTTTAATGACTCAACTCTCTTATTTTCGGACAGGAAACAAATGATAAAAGTCATTCTGTTTAAGGAATATCTGAGAAAAGTGGTAAAAATTGGCTGAGGTTACAGAGCATTTTTATAGAACAACGTTGCTATGTACCCATTGAAAATCAGTTCTACTAAGAAATCGATCAATTGGAATTTAAGTTGAAGAAATATTTTTTATAAATGTACAAATATATTATGATATAGTTTGATAACATATACAATTCTAGATATATTATATATGATATATTAACTTTTGAAAACATATATTTTTGATGGTTCAGTATATTTCTTAACGAAGAAAATGATAGGAATCGTTCTGTATGAGGCATATCTGAGAGTAGTGGTAAAAAAGTGACTGAATTTACAGAGAAGTTTTATGGAACAACATTGAAAAGTGCCCGTTGAAAATTCGTTCCACTAAGAAATTGATCAATGTTCGCCTCGCTGCTATCCATTTTTTACATGGCTATCGGATGTTAGATGATGAGATTCAGGCGGCGCACCACCCTTAATCTACATGCACTCTTCATAACGCTTTGGATTTGAAGCTTCCATACATATAGCTCTACGCTGTAACTATCGCCGCAGCGTAGAGCTATGTGAAAGCTCCGACGTCGGTTGGGTGAAAGTCGCCTCGTAAAGCTCGATTCTTACGAGGATGTCGCGTGTCCTCGGGTGGGTTGAAGTTAGCTAAATAACGACAGACGACAGCGGGCTGCGATACTGCGTGAGTGATAATGGATGATCACGAAAACGAACGTGGGCGAAAGAGCTTCACGCGACTTAGCCGGTTCTCGTCAGGGTAATCCGATCCGGTTGTCTATTCTGGACGATCGGTCGTGCAAGGCTAAAATATATATTCCCGTACATACGCGTCTCTTGCATAATTGGAAATGTTAAAATCACACTACTTTTCGAGTAATGAAAGAAAAAAATCAACGGTTCAAAAACATGCAACTTTCCAACGAAAATAAAGTATTCGTTTTTTTTTCCAAAGGTGGAAAAAATCGTAAGTTTCAGAAATCGTGTAGTGCAAAGAGAATTCCGAATTTCTTCAAAATGCTCATAGCAGCATTATTATTCGTCATTTACTTGAACACCGTAATTTCACTCCCAATTTATATAACTTAAAAAGCCCTCAGAAATATTGTCAGAGTGAGCAAAATATTGTTTGGAGCAGAATGAAACATTTCTAAAAGATATTAATGATTGAATTGTAAACCTTTGAAGAAATGTTCATACCAACATTTGTAAATAAAAAAATTGCAACAATTTTATCATACCTCGACAGCATAATAAAGGAACTCCTAATTGCAATTAGTACAACGAACTTTAAGACACAGATCATCAATTATCGTGAGATAATCATAAGAAAGTCGAATGGAAAAGTAAAGGTGGTAAACGAACATTTTATTTCCTCGGCAAACAGCAATGCATTCTGTGACTACACTCTCGTTAACCAAGGCCGGTGAATTTATCAAACGAATAAAGCAAACGAGTGGAACTAGAATTATACATATATATTCTTCACGTTGTAAGAAAGACAATCCGTGAGCTAATTGCGCTGCTTTGTTTCACGGTGCCTTTACAGAATTTGCAGAGACCGAGAGCGTCAACGAAATTCTTTTTTCCCTTAGCGAAAGAGACTCTGTACGATCTGGTTACCTGGAGTGAAACTGAGACTGAGGCGCTGTGAGAAAGAAAAAGGAAGTGCGGGAGTGAACGACTACGTTGAACGAGAACTCGTGTCAATTAGGTCGACTCGATTGACCCTATTCAGTCTTTTCATATCAAAGACCTTGTCAAAGCAAAGGTACTTTATATCGCCGTTTGCTATATAGTAACGACTTCCTACACTCACGTATTTCTTATGAAATTCCACTGTGGATGATTACATCAAATGTAGCAAAATTCTATGTTTTGTGATCCGTTCATTTTTCTGAAGAGATACACAAAAAAAAATTTCTTGTTCCAGAAAATATTTCGACAATGAAAAAATGTTCCAGGTTGAAAATATTTTGTCAGTCCATTTTACAATAGGATAAACATCAATAGTTAAAAATAAAAAATGAGAGCGCAGCTGTTGAACTGCCAATTATCATTTTTTTCTCTAATTTATAAAAATGAAGTAAAATGATGCATTAGGCCAACGGGTGGGGGTCAGAATAGTGAATGACTAAAATAACAAATTACTAAAGTAGTGAATTTCAAAATGATGCACGTCTGAACCTAGAATCGCTATTATTATGGAATTCGATATTTTATCCATCCGGTATTTCAATCACGCGCTATTTTCATTGTATTTTACAGTAAAATGGGGGTCGAAAATAACGAATGGCTGAAATTGCGAATGTTTTAATGACGGCTATTCTAGATTCAGATGTTCATTATTTTTAAATCCACCATTTTAGCCATCCGTTATATTGGTAATTTGCTATTTTAACACCCACCTAAGTAGGTATAGGATTTCGAAAAAAATACAGAAAAAATTCAAATTCCGAAGTGCGTCAACTCAGAAAAAAATTCTGACAATTCCCATAAGTAGTTTCCTAGAGATAAAGTGACAAGGGCGAACATACGGTAGAACCAAGTTACATCGATCGCTAAACTACGGCAATCTGTGGTCTAACGAAGAAAATCCTCTTGTCAATCAAGACAAATGAATTTTGTGGATCAATAAAAACTCAATCCAAATGTTACGAGCGTGAAAACGAACCTCAGCAAACGCGCTGATTTATATTATATCTTGTACGCAAGGTGAAGCTGAACGACCTGGTACAAATTTTTGCTGAGTCTCTGCACCAGAAACAGTTGGCAATCAGTCAGCTTGACTGTACTGGAACTTCTCTAGTATATATTACCGGATAGATTGAATTGAGGAAGCGGAATTGAGTAAGCCATGGGTACAAACCATGCGAACGAGAAATATACGAACTGTATCGGTGCAGCCGGTAAATGGTGACGTCTGGCTCGACACCAACGGTCTGCGTTTGTCGTATCACATGCCGCGCACCTGTTGACCAATTTCGACGTTGAACCGCATAGACAAAACCGAAGCGAGCAAAACCACCGCAAATCTGCTCCGCAGGGAACACGCTAACAAGGAGGATTGTATTTTGGACCAATGAGTTTGAGTCGAATCTTACGGACAGATGAATTTCAAAGGACGTTTCTCCAATTTTTTATGATCCAATATACACTGAGAGAAAAGATTTCATTGGCGCGAAAGAAATGGGTAGGTTGTTTTTTGTTTTCATTGATTTCAACGAAATATTCCTTTGGTTTCAATAGAATATCAAGTGAAGTGAAATATCAAAGAGAACATTCCATTGCCTGTAAAGAAATTCTTACTTAGCCATCAACATATTATAAGGAAATATTGTCATTGTTTTAAAGAACAGTTCTTCATTGATTTGGAGGAACGGTCTCCTTAATTTATTAAAAAATATACTTGATGCCACCAAGTGCTGGGAATTTTATGGGTCAATGTTAAACACCTATAGGGTTGTCTCTCTCGCACCCAACGTCACTTTTTTTGTTTTTCAGTTCCTTTTAACAAACGGCGTTGAGTTCCAAGGATTCCGTACATGAGTCCATTTTTGCTGTACTTGAGAATTTTTTGTCCAAATTTGAGCTTTACCTATCGAGTAGTCTAGGAAAAAATAGGTCTTAAAATTGTGAGCTGCGACAGAGAAACTGCCGCTGCCTTTTCACCGAAATCAATGAAAAGAACAAAGACCATTTTTTTCGAATGAATGTCAATACTTTTTATTCGGTTTGAGTTCATGAAAAGATAGTATTGATACTCAAGTAAATCGTTTCATTGGCAAAAATTGCCGTAAATCAATAAAATCTTATCGCTCTGTGTATATAGATGGAACAATAAATAAAAGGTAAAATTAGGAATTGCAAAATGGATTCTACACTAAAGAAACAGTTTCATTATTTTACAGACAAGGGTTTATTAATAAGAAACGATGTACTACGTTCATTGGAAAAATATACTTGCCCATGTAGGAGTGTACAATTGGGCCAGTATTGGGCATGTGTCGGTGGCCAGTCTCTCAGTAATGGCATGTTGACAGAAACCAGTACTGGCTGATCACTGGATAACTTCTGGGTGATAACTTGGACCCAGTGCTGGTAGTTGTGTACGGTCGGGTACTGGGGGCTAATGATACCCAAGAATGGTAACAAACACGGCCAGTATCGGGCAAGTAACGGCGGGAAGTATTCTGAATGATCATCTCAGTAATTAATTATGAATTTTTAAAAATACATTTCCGAAACGCCTCCAATAATTTTAATAATGGTATTGTTATTTATTTTAAAAAATCGTCCACAGATAAATTTTTTTCGATAGCTTTCTGGAAAGTGATGGTAGTGGGATTTTTTTTACCTAAAACCTATTTAACTACCCAAACTACCTAACTACCTAACGAGCACGCTATATTCTGGCCCAAACCGACTATATGGATTCCTTATACTTTAAGTCCACAATAGTTGCATCTAGGATAACAATCAGAGTGACATCACATGGATTTGGACAGTACTTGGTACACGAATATTTTTGAAGCTACTGTTTGAAAAACTCAAGTTTAAATTCATAAATTCAAAATGAAGGATCCAATATGGCTGTTCAAATGGCAATACGTTATATAATTAGTATAAAACTCGAAGCAGAGACACTTTTCGAATCTAATAGGCAGCTAATATATAAAAAGTGATTTCATTTTCATAAAATTGAGTACTCAGGTTACTCAAGACAACTGATTACCAATCTTAACACAAAAATAAAGGATAAAAAAATTGCCGATCCAAAAAAGTTTCAGTCAATATATTGTTCAATACTCAGGATAGGAAATATTTTTTCTGCTGGTCATCGCTAGTGATACCGACGGTATCACGATATTGAGGTTATGTTAAATATTGGTATCAGGGTAGTGGCCTATGTCTGCCCAACGACTGGCTGTCATGCGTGAAAATCGTATTGGAACTAAGGCGATGGTCCCCAACATTGGCACACTGATGATGCCCTTTACTTGGCCGGTAAACATTGGCCGGAGTACAACCGGTAGTTGCACTCAACGGTTCCTAATCATTACTCGACCAATGTAGGAAGCCTATACTCGGCCAGTGAACACAGACCAATATTGAAAGCGAGGTCTGGCTTAGAGTTTAACCAATACTGGCAGCCAACGGCTTGTAACCATTACTTGGCCAATGCTTGGAGCCAGCCCTGGTTCAGAGTATAACCAGTACTGGCAGCCAACGGTTAATAGCCATTACGCGGCCAGCTATTGGGTTTATTGTAACTGCTGGTGTTTCCTGTATGGGTGATGGCGGCAAATGCTCGAAATTTCATCGCCCAACGTTAAACAACGAGATCCCGAGGATGCGGGGGTTCCCCGGCAAGTCGGGGGTCCAAGACGTTATGAGGCAGGCCTAGTGCCATTCATACGGTGACTACGGAGGGTGCTGAGGAGGCACGAAAAGGCCCTCAAAAAGTGAGGGCCTTTTCGTTGTTTGGGCCACTTACCCTGACCTCGCAGGATCAGCCTCTGTCGCCCAACTCAACGTCGAGGACATCTGACACCCAGGCAAATAGAAGTAAAGGAACTGACTAAGCTATGGCTTTCCAGGCCCACCTCTCTAACCCTAACCCCATCCCACACCCTGAACTTCCATTACACACCCCCCCCCCCCCCTCCCCCCCCACCCCATCATTAACCAAACGCGAACACGGGCACGCGTGCAGTTCCTACAGGTGCAGGCCGAACCAAGATTTCGGGGATTAAGGCAACTAAGTCAGCTAAAAAATGTCAATATACAACACTATTCTTGGAATGGCTATACTGTTCACAAACAAAATCAATTTTAACCACTTACAGTGTACATCAAGCCCTATAATTGTGCAATTTCTTGAAGTGATATGGTGCACCATAAGATTATGAGAAAAAGTGTAACTTTTTCCAATTGTCGTAAATTCCGGATCAAACCGAATGGCAGAAAGTTGGTATGGATGGATCATTGTGTTCCTTAGCGGAGGCATTCCGGATTGTATATCGGATTTTTTCTAATGTTGTGAAATTGGGTTATCAATTTTAATATGTAAAAAAATTGTATTTCCCAAAAACTTACCACATACTTCACAGTGCTCAATTCAATTTTCACTGCAGCCCAAAATCCTATATTTAATCCGGAATGCCTTGTTTCAGGAACAAAATAATTCATCAAATTTCATTCTCTGCCATTCGGTTGAATCTGAAATTTACGAAAATTGGAAAAAGTTACACAAAAGTTACACCAGAGAGAAATGTAAGTGTTGGGGAATGGACTTCAAAAATTTCTATGAAATAACATTTTTTTATTAACATATCTTCCACGCCACATCTTTTCTAATATTTGTTCTAACTTTTAACGTTTGTCAGGGAAAGATATTCGGACTATTTGAGCAAATAAAATTTTTTTTTTAGATATATGCAGTATAGACTATATTGAATCGATTCCTTTGTTGAAAAATATTAGATAAGTTGACACTAGAAGTAAGCGCCTAAAAACGACTGATAAAAAACATTTAGTCGGACGCAAGCGTAGAAGACCCAAAACGTGTCACGCGTGGGATCAAGATATGGAAAGAAAGTTTTTGAGTGCTAGTGCGAAACAAAGTAGAACTTTGCACATTGCACATAGAACTTACTCATTATTTTTCGATTTTTCTAAATTGCATCCATATTTTAATTTTATTCTGAATGGCTGATGATTTACGAAATCCAGTAAGTTCAAAAAAAAGGTCACATCGCATTTTGATTAAGTATACATTTTTATTTCACTCTCTTACCTTTTTCGGAAGTTATGAGCGAAAATTTACATTTATTGAAAAATTAAAAATGCCGTAAAATCCGAACGACTTTACCGATCATCACCAAATTTCGTACGTAGCAGGGCTGTTTGGTATTTTTCGACTGTAGTAAATTTCGGTTCATTTGTTAAGATTCGACGTGACTTAGAGAAACATTTTTTTTTTTTCGAAAGATCCAAAATTCTAAAAAATCGGAAGCGTTTCACCGATGTGATGTAATTGAGCATGTTAACATAAAAATCTCAAAAGAAAATATTTCACGAAAACAAAGCTAAATCTAGAAGGAAGCAAAAAATTGGTGGAAAGGAGTTTCCGTCCACCGATTTTGAGGGATATAGACTCTTCGATCTGTCTAAACTGTTAAAAACCTGGAAGATTTCGTCTGCTGAACAGCGTGTCACGGAGCCGTCACTTTTACGGGAACCGGTCGACGAGGATTAGATGATGAGTACGCGATAAAATGTGAGAAGTGCGCGGAGCAAAATAAGTTTTTTAGTTCGTTCGCTGTGGAAGGCGGTCGTGGCTACGCCATAAATCAACCTACTGTACTGGCAATGCGTTGTATCGGACAGGGCTTTGCTATCCTGGCTACTTTCTGCGGAATTATGGATCTGCCACCACCCATACAGCTCCCGACGTAGAAAATTATCAGGCAGAATATGCTAGCTGCTATCAACGGAGTGCAAGAAAATATAAGAATAGCGGTGGAAGAAGAAATCGAACTGACGACAAACGACAGCAAAGAGGCTATCGCCAGTACCAGCACGGGTGACCCGAGTACGCGGTGTATCATGGTCAAGGCGTCGCTACCTGGCAACGTCGGGGCTCCAGCTCTCTCAATGCTGTTTTTACAGTAATTGGGACTAAAACGGGAAAAGTACTGGACCAGGAATTACTTTCGCTCTACTGCCAAGCGTGTCGAGGTTGGGCAAGCAAGAACAGAAATGCTACAAGAGTCCAAGGAGAATTGGAGACAAGAGCACGGTGACATGTGCTCAAAAAACTGCGAGGATGATGAAAATTTTTATCACGAACGTATCAAAAACTCGGTCTCACGGCCTGTTTGGAGGCCGCCAGCAAGCGCTTCACAAGCGCCAGGCCAAGGGCTGCCGTGAACCACTCGACTAGGCCGTGAGTCACTTGAACAGTACGTAAGACCAGTGTGAAGTTGGCTCAACGAAGACTCGACGCCGCGCAAGCTCAATAATTCTTTCAGTCAAGTGTCATCCATACCTGAGGTTATTATAAATCGAGAAGCCGTTTAATCGTAAAGTTATTTATTAAAATAATGAGAAGACCGGTGCTTCAAGACATGACGAGTGTAAAAGGTATCGTCCACGAGAGTGAAGGAGAAAACGATCCAGAGAGCGGCGACGACGATTCTGAAGAAAATCAGTTTTCGGACCTCGACGAGGATGAAATTCCTGAGGATATTGCGGAGTTAATTGCTGACGCAAATAATCATCTCCAACCTCAAAAATCGAAAGAATTGTACAATTCTACGTACAAAAAATTCATTGAATGGAAAAAACAACGTAATCTGAAAGACAATATATGTGAAAATTATCTCCTAGGGTACTTCAACTACTTGGCCAGAGATATAAAAATAAAACCCACTACTCTGGTGTCAACTTACTCTATGTTGAAAAATACAATAAATTTGTATCACGAAATTGACATCAGTAACTATTCTAAATTAAGAGCTTTCCTAAAAAATGGAAACAAAGGACATAAGAAGAAAAAATCAAAAGTATTCACGCGCTCAGAAGTGAAAAAATTCGTCGAAGAAGCTCCAGATGAGAAGTGGTTGGCTGTCAAGGTGAAAGAGAAAAGAATGAATACCTTTATTATTATTCACAGAATGAATTAAAATAATTAATATAGTATATACGTTTAAGGTGGTTCTGATACTTGGAATGTCGGGAGCATGTCGCAGAGTTGAATTGTGGCAACTAAGTGTGGATGAAATTGTTGATAATGGAAATTGTTTCCTGATTAACATTCCTGAAACGAAGACAGATAAACCGAGACGATTTGCAGTTGTGGGACCTTTTTATGGTATTGTCAAAAAATACTTGAGCCTTCGGCCCCCAAATCATCTTCACAAGAATTTTTTCCTCAAATATCAGAATGGAAAATGCCATCGTCAAAACATTGGCATCCACGGTATTGGGGCGATGCCCAAGGCAATTGCACTCCATCTCCAGCTGCCTAATCCTGAATTGTACACGGGTAACTCGTTTCGTCGATCCTCTGCGACAGTCTATGTAAATTCAGGTGCAAATATAACTGACTTAAAACGACACGGTGAGTGGAATTCAAATACAGTTGCTGAAGGTTACATTGAAAAACCTGAGGCTCGAAAGATGCAAGTTGGTCATCAAATAACGAATGCCATCTTTGAGCACAGTAATCTCCCTCTTGTGCCACCCGACAATATTCCTCCTGTGCCTCTCAAAAAGCGGAAGATAATTCGCCATAGGGCACCATCAACATCAACCGTACCTGAAGGTGAGAAAGAAAATGCGCCACCAATGAATGTCATAAGAACAACAGAGACACCATCATCCACGATTACAACACAAGGCGGAATAACACTCCGTTTTGAAAACTACACCAATCTTAAAATATACATTTGTGAGTGAAGGACACTGGAGCAAGTGGAAAACCTCTGAAGTGCCAAACAAGCTTAATATATAACGAATAACTAATGTATCTAAGTTCGTAAAAATATTCATGTTCTTATGTTAAAATAATATCTTGTGTTATAAAACCTTTAGTATGGGGATACTAATAATGATGTTCTCTTTCTTAAAAATAATGCATTATGATCAATGTGAATCCACGGAAAAGAATGAATGAATAAATGTCTCTTATTAAATTTTCATAAAGCCAGTTGTCTTTGAAATTTATCAAACAGTACTATTTAATATCTGTTCGATCTTGTGGTTTATCATATTGCACACTCCTACTCCCTTAGAACCTCGTTTTTGACACGGCTATGATAAGAAATAGTGTTAGCCATTCGCAACGCAACTCGTGTGAATTTGCTCGTCCGTGAGACCACGCTTCACGGCCTTATGACCAAATCTACTATTTTCATCGACTGGGGGAGAAATATGACGTGAAGTTAGCAGCCCAATATTTTACGGACCAAACGCCGAGATAAAAAAAATTGAATGCACCGGCCACGTTCAAAAACGATTTGGCAATCGCGTGCTCAAGACTTCACTTACAGGCAAGAAACTCAGCGATGGAAAGACTCTAGGAGAAATAGTGCGGCTGACAAACCTAGTCATCGATCGATGTCAATTTGCTCAGCTGAGAAAAAATCTTGGTGTCGGTATTGACGAGTGGAGGCCAACGGAACTCTACAGGATTTTCAACACTGTTAAAAAAAAAATTCTACCAGCAAAAACGCAAAATGCCAATAAATTCTTGCACAGCGTCATTTGGAAATACTGTCCGAAAACTGTCTTTACAGGAATCGAAACTGTGCAGCTGTCTAGATTCTTGTGAATCAAGTGTATTCCTGTGTATATTCCTGTGTATAATCTCTAGCAACCTAGGGATTATACACTCCGAAGCTGAAGCCGCGGGATGGAGTGATGGGAAAGCTCAGAATTGTCTCAGGAGAACATGCCGTCGCTGCTGCAAGGAATAAAGCTAATGCAAGGATAGTTGAAGCCGAGTAGCAGGCCGAAGCGAGCACTAAAGCCGCAAGAAGTCGTAAGTCTATTGTAGTGATGAGTGCTATAAGTGTATGAGTCAGTAAATTAATGAAGTGCGTGAGTGAATTAGTGAATTAGTGAAGTGTAATAATTTAGGGCCTGGGTGAGTTCGTAAAGGGCAATAAGTGAGTGAGAGAGTAATTTGTGTAGCGCAACAAGTGAGTAAGTGAGAGGTGCAATTATAAACACTGTGACAATGGAAGCGTAATATGAGCAGTTTTAAGACTTAATATATTAACCATAATTATTTATACGTATTGGAGAATTAAATAATTATTGAAAACAGTTATAATTAAATTGTGAGTATGCAATAACTCTGATAATTTCTTCTTATCTACTTTTGCTTCTTTCTTGCTCGCATACGTTATTCATGTTCTGTTTTTCTTTTTTTGTGCATTTTCAAATGTTTTTCAAAATCTCTCTATCTCCCAAAAACCCAAATTGTTTTCCAATTTTTTTTCCAATCTTGTAGTTTACATTTTTTTTATTTCAACTGCAAGGTTTTCTTGTCCATTTGTGAATTTATTTCCTTATAACATATATTAACATAAATGTACTTGTCTCAATTTTTTTTACAGATGGTGTTTTTGAGGGGTCTCATTACTTTTTGCAAAGTTTTCGTATAGATAAGAAACATAAAATCCAATGTACGAAACTTGTTCACACTAAACCCGTCTCCTTTCTCATCCGGACTTAGGGCAATGGCAGAGTTTCTGTTAAAATTAAATTTTATCAAGCAAAACATATTTTCGGTGAAATCTACGAAGACGACGACCTGGACAACGAATACTATGGAGACATCGAACTGGACACCAAAAGCTATAGAGAGGTCGACCTGGACATCTGAAATCGTAGAGAGATCGACCTGGATACCGAAAACTATAGAGAGGCTGACCTGGACATCTGAAATCGTAGAGAGATCGACCTGGATACCGAAAACTATGGAGAGGCCGACCTGGACATCCGAAAACATGAAGAGTTCGACCTAAAGAACGAAAACTACGGAGCGATAAACCTGGACATCGAAAACTATGGAGGAGGCAACCTGGAAACTTTAAACTATGGAAAGATCGACCTGGACAACATTAACTGCGGGCCGTCGAGCTGGACGTAAAAAACTATAAAGCGGTCGACCTAGACATCGAAAAGTAAAGCCGTATCAACCTGGACACCGGATTCTATGGAACGATCGACCGGGACATCAAAAACTGTGAATGAATTGACCTGGATACCGAAAGCTACGGAGTGGTCGACCGGGAGATCGGAAACTATAAGGAGGTCGATCGGGACACCAGAACTACGAAGCGGTCGACTTGGACATCGAAAACTATAATCCAATTCTTATTGGCATATATAGTATATTACGCCACTAGGCAGCGAAAGTAGCGTGTTTACCACCCTCGCTTTCGGCTCAGGTCGTAACCTTACACGCAGTTGGGGATAGTCTACTTTCACTTCCGAGTGGCGGAGGCAACTTTTCGCGCAGGTATGGTGAAAAGTAATATTATAATGATTCAATTTATTGAATACCGAAAATTACATTTTATTTCAGACGGTCAGCGAATAAATATATCTATATGTATATCTACAGGGTATGTCGAAAAAAAAAAAAATTATTTTTTATTTTTCATCGTTTTAATATAGAGCATAGTTTGTACCTTTAAGCAACTCTTCTAAAAATATTAGCGTGATACAAATTCTTTTAAAGGTAGCTCAAACGATTTATAGGTTTCCCATTTGATTAACACGTAGATGAATGCGACTCTCAATAAATTCATGTCCCAAAATTACAGATAGGATATATCGACGTTCGCGTATCTTTTTTTGTTATCTTCAGATCATTGGGAAGAGAAAAAGTCCTTACAAATTTTCCGTTTAAGGTAGTTCTATAGGGAGGCACTGGTGGGGATAGTAGCTCGTAGGTGCAGCAGTGTACGGAGTGTGGGGCAGGCACCGTCCTGCTAGTGAGCGAACTCGTGTGGCATGTACGCGTTTCGCTTTTAACGTTCGTGTCTTAAATGTCCCGTAACCCATATTTTTTTGAGCTTAGTGGAATCGTTATTTACTGACAAATACAATGTACTATTTATATTTTTTGTATCTTTCATCTAAGTATGATAATTTTTTAGTTGAAGATAAATATATATATATATATATTCCAGTGCCGATACCGGTTGGTTGAGATCACGCCCCTGCGAAAGATATTAGAATTACGGAGGTGCGAAAAAAGACTGAATATTTTGGAATATTTCAGAACTATTTCGGCATACAAAATATGATACCAGTGCACTGGGGAAAGCTGCGGAGGTCGTTTGGGTGTAAAACGAAATGTTTTTGCATGTAGTATTTAATTTAAGCTGGAAAAAGCTCGAAAACGCTACCATTTCGTTGATATAACGTATTTATCTGGATAAAAGTAGCTAAAATGAGTTGCGCGTAGTAAGAGATACTGCGGAAGCGTCTTGTCGGTCGATAAAGAAAATGTCGGTCGGTAAAAAAAGAGAGGTAAAGATACTTGTCTCAAGACGCCACCGCGTCTCTTGATCCCTGATACAAGAACCCTGCATATACAAGGGACCAGTAAAAGGGATAAGTACAGATTCAGACAACAAGAAACATGGTGCCCTCAAATCGAACCGATTCTGCACCAGAGATCCGGCGGCAGCTACCGTCAAGACTCGCGTGGGCGGCGTAGCAACTGAGCTATTAATAGCATCAGCGTACCTCTCGTACGACTCAGAGGAACCTCCTCCAAGAAGGGAGTTCAGGGAGCTTATGGACTACTGCAGGAATAAGGGGCTTAACCTGGTGATGGGCTGTGACGCTAACTCACATTACGCCATATGGAGTAGCTTTAAGACAAACGGGAGAGACAATTTTTCATAGAGAAAGTTTTCATAGAGAAGCTATCATCGAATGGATCCACCTAATGATTCATACGAGAACGGTTCCCGCAGGGTTCAGAGGGTCAACCGCGAGGGCGCACGTCAAGCGGGGCTGTCTGCAGGGGAGGAGGGTCTTATCTTCTCTTCTGTGAACAATGGTCGATGAGGGGCTATTGGCGGCACTTGATCGGCTCAGGGTAAGCATGGTAGGATATGCCGATGACATTATGATAATGGTCAAAGGCTCCCATTCGGGAGAGATGTCGTGAAGAATGCAGCGCGCTCTCCACCTTATGCAAGAATAGTGCACCTCTAAGTCACTAAGTATCAACTCAGGCAAGCCTGAGATGGTGCTCTTTACCCGCAGGAGAGGACTTAGATCTGAGCCCCCTTATATCTTTGGAACTGAGCTTCAATACTCTTCGGAGGTACGTTACCTAGGCGTTACCATGGGCAGCAAGCTAAGATGGAAAAGCCGCATCACCAAACAAGACACCAAACAAGGGCACTGCCACCTTACGGGCCTGCTGGCGTAAGCTTGGAGAGACGTGGAGCTTGTAATTGGAAATGGTGAAGAGGAATTACATGGTCATCCTGGTCCCCCAGATCTCATCTGCTTCCTTGGTCTGGTAGCCGGGATTGCAAAGAGCCACCAACAGGAAAGCACTGGAAACGATATTAAACTTATTGAGCTGGGAACTACAGGGGCGATAAGTACGACCCCGATTCTGGCCATGGTGGACCTTCTAAATATGGTGACTCCTCACATCATAGCGGATGCTAATGCTAAGAAAGCTGCGTTACGTCTACATTTAAAATGCAAATGAAAGAGAGCAGAAATGGGCCATGTATTACTGCTGCAGCGCAATGGGGACCTCGATGGGATCCTAGCGCAAGGCGGGAATCGCTTGCCTATCACATCGTCCACAAGTACCGAGTCATCTATGCTGGTAAGTAGGATTGGGTGAAGAATTTCAACAAACTCTTGTCTCCTAGCTCGTCTGGTACACAGATGGATCCAAAACAGGAACAGGACAGAAACGGGAATCTGGAGCAGTGGACCCAGGACAAAGCTATCCTTGGTACTGGGACACACTGCCTCGGCGCTCCAAACAGAAGTGTGAGTTATGTGGACCTGTGCCAGGGTAATCCTGGACAATAGGTACAGTGGCAAACACATATATATACAGGGTGTCTCGTAACTTTATTGTCATATTTGAGATTTAGGTAGATGATGGCCAGGTGAGTAGAAAATCATTAGGGTAGAATGTTGTCCGGTCAAAATTGCCCAAGATATTAGCGTTCCGAGTTGGACCAATAGGAGTAGAGATATAGCGGACGCAGCGCAGTGTCGAGACGCCGTGGATTTGGCTGCTGAGAGTGCACGAAGCGAGAGTTACTTGTTCGGCGCAAGTGGGGCGGGCGAACATAGGCATGCCGTGTCGCCGATCAGTGTGTGTGAGCTCGATATCGATCGGTGTCGCTGATAGACGATTAAATGGTAGGGTCTGTAAAAATAAATTTATATGATTCGTTTATCGTTTAAAAAAATTAATCATTATTTCTTGATCTGAGTTTGCATGGAAAAAATTTTCTCCCACATTGAGAAAAGTGTTGATGTTAAACTTTTCGCGAAGCTGCTCCTATGAGCAAGTCAAAATTGATGAATGTACTTGCTCATAAAGGTAGATCTATAATTAGGTACAAACAATGAGGAAGCAATTTGCAAATTTTCGCGTCACAGCTTTATTAATTACATGATCCAAATTGATGTTGTCGACATCTTTCTTGGGGTTCTCTTTTTAAAAATTCTTTTTCCAAGAAAGTGTTTAAAACTTAAGTCTCATTATTCGCTGGGAATGTAACGATACACCGTTGTTATTTAAAACTAGCACAAGCCACAGTCGCTCCGACACTCAAAAAGAACGCACGCATCGAAAGATATCGAAATAAAACATCTACCACTGAAAATTCTTCCCTGTTTTGGACTGAAAGTTATAACAGTTTGAAAATTTGACTTATTTTACCTCATCACCAATATTGCTTGTTCTCGAATTTATTTTCGCAGATACTTCTTCGTTGTCAATTCAACATCGAAAAAATCTGCTTTGGATTTGTCTTTAAATCAGTCATCAGATTTGTAGACATCTGTCTTCAGATTTGTATGGTTGATTGTTCCTAGAATTCTTATTGTTTAGATTTTTCGCAAACGCCTTGAAGCTTTCAAAAACGGAATTTCATTTCGAACCGTTCAATGCTTGCAGGATAAGCTTTATCCCACCGATGATACTCTCAAAAAGAATTAAATCGAGCAGATTATCAAATTCAGGAGTTTTTTTTAAATACGAAAATAGCGTTAGCGGGTGTAACTCTCGCCTCGTGCACTCTCGGCAGCCAAATCCACGGCGTCTCGACACTGCCGCTGCGTCCGCTATATCTTTACTCATATTGGTCCAACTCTGAACGCTAATATCTCTTGTAACGATAAATTTCGCTAAACGCGCAATCTCGCTACAGGCACTGCCCGACCGCGCACAATACCGTTCCCGAAAACACGGCAATAAGAACTAGCCAAATAAGAATAAATAAGAACTAGCTTCTTCCCGTGCTTTCCCTCCCCGCCCGCCTATATCTAATAGCAGTGTTGAGCATAGGAGAAGGACAGTGAGCGTTGCGGGGCGTGATTGTGGCGCGGATGACGTCATCGCGGGTCGACGAGTAACGAGGATCGCCAGCCGTCGTCTATCGATGGGGTATCGATGAGGGATCTAACGGGACTCCTGCCGCCATCCATCTCACACCTGTCGAACTACCACCACGCGTTACGATTACTACCCGCGGCGGCGTTAATGTCTCTCCCCTATGCAAATCAACCAATTAGAAAATTAGAAAATTCGAGGAAGAAGACGGCGAGGATAATCGCCATTACTGTTTCTTCATCGTGAGCGATAAGAAGTGCCTAAATTGATTCTGCGCCAAATTTAGTTTGTGCTAAGTGTTTTTTTTTCCGGATTTATTGTTGAAATTACGTAAGTTTTGAAGCCTTTTTTTATACAACCCGTGCAACCCCCCCCCTTTACCGCCGCTTGCCACCGAAAGTCCCTTTGAGTGACAAAATAAGACTAACGAGTGCCCCCTCGTTAGTAGCCATCTTGCCCACCTGTCAACCGCCACATAAAGAATTCCCATTTTGCCCTCCCCAATTGCCATTTAAGACCCTTTGCCTTATTCCAAATTGTCCTTCAGGCAATTTGTGATTTTTCTTGCAAATTTTTCTTTTCCCTTGGGTTTATTTTCGCTTTATTAAAGTTAGGAAACTCCAAAATCCGTGAATCGTCCTTTTGACTTTGCGCGAATTTTCGAGTAATCACGGTTCTTTTTTTTTATTACCTCTTTTTTTTATTATTTTTAATTGTCATAGCGATTTTCGACCCTCAACCCCTTTTTTATATTTTTTTTCCACCTGTTATTTGTAGCCCTGACCCAAAAAGCCATAGTTGAGAGAGAAATTGTAAGAGCCGACCGTTAGGCCATTTTGCCCCTCGCCCTGACCTTTGTCTCAGCCTTACCCGACAGCTAATGCCCCTACTTTAATAATTTCGCGTATTCGTTCTCCCACTTCATGGTTTGAGGTTTTGTAATATTTATTAGTTTTTTTAAATTAATTTCGGAAACGGTGTTGCACTGAATTTGCAACTGGCGCCCATATTTTGTTTATTATAATTTTTTATTGCCCTCCGAACCGAGTAATCGGATTTTGTTCCTCGCTATTTTTTTATTTTTATTTTCTTTTTTATATTTTTTTGTATTTGTTGATTTTTTTTAAATCATTAAAGTAGTTTCTAGTTTTAAATAAAAACGACTGCGTTTATTATTTATTTCACCTGTTTTCCCCTCCCACCCTTTCAGGAGCGAACTTCGGGTCACACTCTCTCGGTCAATTTTGACCGGACAACATTTTACCCTTATGATTTTCAACTCACCCGGCCATCATCTACCTAAATCTCAAATATGACAATAAAGTTAAGAGACACCCTGCATATTGCGGTGTCCCAAAAAAAAAAAAAATTCTCGGCTGTTGATGGAAAAGTTGAAATATATGCACAAATACGTTTCGGTGGAAGGGAAGCTCTGTAGCTAATTTTTTAGAGGTCGCTCATGCAAGATTCATTTTAATTAAAGAAAAAAAGTTTGGTTGACAGATTATCCATTGAACAATATTTTCTTTCATTAATTTGTTAATAACATCTTGGAATTATCATTATACCAAATTAATTTTTTCAGCACCTTCTTGAGTTTTCAGAAATTTTTACCGTATGGACAAGTGTTCAGAATTCGCTCTGAATCTCACGTTTAGGCGGACTTGTACCGCTCGTACATCATTAAATTATTGGTAGCAACCTACTATGACCGATGGTAAGGTTTATCAAATAAATTTTTTTTAAATGAATACTATTCTGAAAATTTAATACATTCTTTACGTTTTAATAGAAATTAAAATACAAATTTCGTGTGAGCGTCCTCTGAAAAATAAGCTACAGAGCCTCCCTACCAGAGAAATGTATTTCTGCATGCATGTCAACTTTTCAATTAACAGCCAAGAGATTTAAAAAATGAAAAATGTTGTGGGACACCCTCATATATATATATACAATGTATTTGCAGTGACAGTCGGGTGGCGATCGGATTTCTCCACCACGTGATGAAGAAATCCGGATTGGTGCTTGACTGCAAGGCGCTGGTGTCGTGGTAGCCTGCACCAACAAAGTAAATTTTCTATGGGTGCCTGGACATGCAGGTGTCCAAGGAAGCGAAGAAGCAAAGATACTTGCCAGGGGCGGGGCCGCGGTTACCGATCTGGTAAGATTTTGTGATGTTCCAATTGCAATGGATCATATTATGACCCTGTCAAAAAGGTAGGTGGAGGAACGCTTTAATATTTAACATATTTAAGGGTCCCTCGGATTTCTATATTAACAGACTTGGACAGCCATTAGCTTAGAGCTGTGGTGTTGTCACCGGACACTGGCATACGGGAAATCATCTCAGACGTCTGAGCTACGTGAGGAACTACTTTGTCTGAAATGTAAGAAGGAAGGAGAAACGCCCCTCCATGTGATCACGAGATGCTGGGCGCCAGAGGACATTCATATGGATATACTTAGGACGCTCGTTCTCGGATCACTGGATTGAGAGGAAGTTAGAGTGCGTGTCCTCCTGCATTTCGCAAAACAGGCCTGCTCAACCAACAATCCTACATAATTGGATACCCTCCGGTCAATGGGCACAAGCACAATGGTCATATAGACTGAGCACTCGGTAACAATACGATACATACATACATACATCAGCTCATCAATTAAGTTTAATGTAAAATTCTAATACGAAATTAATATACTTTTACAATTAAAATGAAGCAGATGATATAAAAATAAAATTGACATTACCAATTTCACATTGTATTCAAATATCAAATTTATTGTATATGAAATATTGATATTACCAATTTCACATTGCATTTGTATATTAAATTTATTGTACAATTTGATCCATGAAAAGTTCCAGAATTTGTACATTAAATTCCCAGTGTATTTTTTTACGGTGTCGTCTTTAGGGCTACATATCTGCAATTATAAATAATATCGCTCTTTTCATTTATTACAATCGATTTCTGGAAACAAAATAACTTGTTTTAAATTTCGTTTTAATCTCTTCTTCTAACTCCGGGCAATAAATTTGTAGCTACTGCAATATTTTCTAGCTTAGGATTAAATTGGTAGTATCCAGGCATTTTTTTCTTGCCGAACGGTGTATGTTTTATAAACAATATTCAAGTTAATGTTATTAGTAAAATGTTGTAGATAAGCGTTCACGTGTTTACGAGCACAGCGGATGCTCAGAGGTACTTACTAATACAGGATAACGGTAGTTTAATTAAAATCTCCTACCAGATTGTAGCCCTTTTACGAGGCCCAACTCCCCCTCGATTACGTCTACAGCCGACTTACACTATTTCTTCTTTCTACTCGTTTAAGGGTGCAAGGAAACTGTAAATTATATGTTCCATGTTCATATAATCAGACTCTACACACGGGTTTTTCTACAGAAAGTCATTGAAATTGAAAAGAAAAAAATTAACTGTATGGCTTAATAAGCCACTAATAGTATCACTATCACAGCAATAGTACCAGTATTACTGGCTGGCTGGCTAACTAAGGTTAACGTTAAAGCAGAATGCTGACTACATTTTTATCACTTTTAAGAAATTTCAATCCAAAACAATAGGATTCAAATTGTTTTATCATAAAATTGTACGAAATACTGCTGCAAATAAACAAAATGCTTTTTCGCTAAGTTTTTTTTTAAATGACGTTAAGACCTTGTAAGTTATTTTTTTTGACACTATAGTTTAGATTTTCTTAAATTTGAATACGTGGCATAATGGTTTTTATTACCCAAATCTTTACTAGATTCGAAAGCAATTTATTAAAACAAAGAATGATCAGTGTTTTGGTTGAAATCTGACAAAAATAGTTTTAAAATGTTTGTGTTAGCGAACAGATTATATATTTAGAGGCCATGTTTTGTTTAATGGGATTTCAGTACGGTAATAACTAAGTTCAATTTGTGGGTCAAGAACTTGCCGAATGGCATGGTGGAGAGATTCGAAAAAACGAGATCCGTTTTTTCGTTCTCTTTTATACGGTGCGATATAAAGAAACTTCCAGCTTCTGCTGCACTTACGTAAGTATGTATTAAGTTCTGTCGGTACAGTCGGCTTAAAGGTGAGATTCAGACAGAATTTCAAACGCTCTTACATACGATAAGAATCTGAAGAAAAATCAAGTACTTTGAAGGTGCTGAAGAATTGATTTTGCGTAATAGTAATTCCAAGAAGTTATCATCAAATAGCCGGAAAAAAATTGCTAAGCGAGTCACCTGTCAACCCAACTTTTTTTCAAATAATGATGATTCTTTCATATTTCTGAAGACGTAAACGTTGTTCGGAATTTTAACTTATCGTCAACAATTAATGTTTTTTTTTTAATGTGTGGTTACTCACAAATTTTAGCGCGAACCATATACCCCCAATTATAACCAAAAAGCACCCGGATCAAGTAGATTCAGGAAATAAAAAACACATAAAATAGAATCACACATAAAAAAACGTAATTAGAAAAAGATGTATAAGATTCTGAAAAAAATTATATAGATATTGAGAAAAATAAAATAATCATTTCCGTTTAAAAAAAAAAGTTAGTTGACGGGTGATTTGTTGAACAATTTTTCAAAATCAATTTCTTAATGACATTTTGGAATTATTTGTAGCTTTAGCATACCAACATGCTTGATGGTTTTTAGTTTTTTTCGAATCGAAAATTGTTCGAAATTTTCTCTCAATTTCCCATTTAATCGGACTGTACCGACGGGACTATCTTAATCCGTTGATGTAATTCCATCGAATCGATTCGTCGCATAGTGACCGATAAACCACATGCGATGCTAGTCACATGCTCTCAATATCCCCTAAAATCCCAACAAGCCCTTGCTGCGATTTAACGACCGGAGAGATCGTCAAGAGGCTTTAATGGGAAATCCTGGTCGGGAATACGTGTTGAATTCCTAGCGAAATGAAGATCCATTTATTTTTTGTATTGTATCTTAATATTCGTTCACAAGCTACGTTATTACTCATTCGTTATAACATTTTGTAATGCTAACTTGAATTTTAATGGGAATTATGGCTCTACTGAAGGATGCGCCATGATATTTAATATTCGTGACAGAAAAACCGGAGTAATTATACGAGCAATGTGAGACATGTTTTATGTTTATACACTTTTTCTCGTAAAGCTTTATAATAATTCTGCTAGGGGCCATATGAAATGAGAAATAGCCTAAAGTATAGTTACATTGAATAATAAAGGAATTTACGAGAGTTATTTTATCGAAACTAGAAAGTATTCAAGATTTATAATTTATTCAGACTTATACGTGAGACAGACACAGGAACCTATGGGGATCACATATATACACCTTGTAGTCCGTGTTTACAGTCTCGACGTAACGTGACGTAGCTCTGGTGCCGTGAGTAACCTTGAGACTGGCTATATCGGCATAAGTCTTCCGTAGTTTCCCTATGCCCTTAGCAGAAATGCTAAGACGAATGGGATATAGAGGGGGTGCGGCCGCATGAAGGCCTGACTACCAATCCGGACCTGACTCTCAAGGGGCACTGGCTACTTATCCGGACCAGGCTCTCAAGGGTGACCGACTACTGATCCGGATCAGGCTCTCAGGGGGACCGGCTACTGATCCGGACTAGCCCCTCAGGGGAGAGTGGCTACTGGTCCGAACGCGGTCCTTAGGGGGACTTCCGACCGTATCAGGGTGACCCTGTAATACGAGTGATGCTTGCAGACGGGGGAAATGTAAATAAGAAAAAAACAATAATTCATTCAGATTTATAGAATACTTGAAACTGTACTCCTGTCTCAAGCCCGCCCAAACGAAAATGTCAAAAAAATGTTCTTCACAGTCCGAAGTTTTCTCTATAACATAAAAAGATTTAAATCATCACATAGCGATGTCTATCTTACTTTTGAAAGACTTGAATAAAAATATCCTACGAATGAGGTTTCGTTGATAGCTTTCAACTAGAGGTTTCCCCAAGTCATAAAATGAGTAAGACAACTTTTACTTTCTATGGAGAAACTTGAGCCTAATTTTATAATTACGAATATTTTTTACGTGATTTCGCAACCCTGTGACACAAGAATTCGGCCAAGACTTTTGTAATATTCCAAAGTTTCCTCTATAACGTAAAATGCTTTGAAAAATTATGTGACACCTTGCAACCAACTTTTTCCAAACTTGAGTATCAAGTTGAAGACGTTTCTTTCTCAATTAGTTCATTAACGACTACAGAATGGTCTACGAATGGTCATTGATGAGTATCAGCTTAAAGTTGTTCTCCCGAGCCACAGATAGTAAAAAGCAATTTATCTTTTCCCGAATTCATCACATCTACGCAACTATGACATTATTTTCCAACGTTCCCCTTCAAATTGGCCCTCAAACAGCCTTATACACCGTTTAGGTAGAGTGTTCGAAGTATGGAAGTTACATGTGTAGGTACAGCACTATCTCGGTTAGAACTCGATCTGTTTTCCGGCTATGCACCCTTAAAAGTTATCAACTTATCGTAATTTCACGAAACGATACAGTAGCGAGCTAAGTGCTATTCGGGGTGTGGAACTTCAAAGGCGAAATTAGATTCGCTCTCGACTGGAGTGCGGCTGTGTTCTGGATACGGCAGCAGCCATGCGATTAGAGTATACGAGTTGCTTGCAGCATGTGAATGCCGCATCACTTTGCTGAAAGCTTTCGCGGTACAACTGGACTGCACTGGTTCCTGCGGCTGAAATTCGGCAAATGGTTTCACTCATTCCAATCTCCGAAGTATTAACTTTCTCATACGAATCTGACGCCATTACAGCCATTCATCTAAATAAAATTATTTATGAATATCATTATTAATGGTGTGAGGTGGCGCTGTCTAAATGGGCAGTGCAATGAGAATACACCGATATACAGTTTCTACGGTATCGTTTCGAGAAATTACGATTTATAGGATAAGATAAGAAAACTTATTGTCTTGTGAATCTCGAAATGAGTATGTGAAAAAATATTCGAGCACTTGATATTTTTTTTAAAAAAAAGTTTGATTAAAAATAAAAATTAATAAACACTTAAATTTAATAAAAAAATACTTGAATATTCTTTCGTATACACATTTCATACTCAATACTTGATTATGAGTACAATGAAACTATGATTATGTCCAATACGACATACTTAAGGTGCCACCAATCAAATTCTGCCAGGGCTACACGGAAAGAAAAAAGTTGTGGAACCAAAGAAATCGAAGTTGACTCAACCTCTCCGTGAGGTTGGATACGGTTAAATGAATCAGGAGTTCGACACAAACTGCCAATTGGTCGCTAATAACCTTAATGATAATAAAAAAAAAAAAAAACAAGCCGCCATTCTGTTGGCGCACTTCCTTAACTATAGAAAGCAAGAACAGACATGATTTTAATAAAATTAATTAAAAACCAGTGCGGTGGTCTAGTGGTTAGAGTACTGGCTTCTATAAACCAGAGCATCGGTAGGTCGCGGATTCGATTCCCGGTGCCGTCGAAAAATAAAAACACGGACGCGATGAAGCTCCAGATGTATACGTGAGACACACATAGGTAACTGTCGGGGTCACATGTATACAGCTGTAGTTTGCGTTCGCATTCTCGACGGAAATCGTGACGTAGCTCCGGTGTTGTGAGGCGAACTCGAGACCGGCTATATCGGCATAAGGTTTTTCCGCATTGTTTTCCTATGCTTTTAGCAGAAATGCTATGGCAAATGCGATATAGAGGGGGAAGTCGGATGCGACCGCATGGGGGCCTGGTTATTGATCCAGACCAGGCCCTCAGGGGGGACTGGCTACTGACCCGGGCCGACCCTGTAATAGGCGTAAGGCCTGCAAACGGGAGGAAATGCGAATTAAAAAAAAATTAATTCATTGTGGGTTTTCGAAGTCATGGGTTACGAAATTGATTAAAAAACGTGAAAAAAAAAATGGGAGATTCAAATGAGAAACGGGTGTTCAGAGGTTTTTAATGTAGCTAATTCCGAATTTGCGCTCGAAATTTGTAAAACACAAAACAGTTTTTGTTGAGTATACGAATTGTGAGATTAATTTAATAGCCGTATACCATGAATCGTTACACTTGCAAAATTGAAAGCCCATTTCTTCGTGAAACCCGTCGATCACAAATGAACATCGTAATCCATCAATGGCTCTCGGTTGATGAAACGATCGTACACCCTCATTATTTTACACTCGCAAAAGTCTGCTTTTAACTACTCAAACGATAGTTCTGAGTTTCTTTAAACAGGTGGATAATCCAAGTGCAATCAACTCGTGAAGTCAATCGAACGTCTGCGTAGTTGTGTCAAAGGATCACAAATTTGGTTCAGTTTCTATCTGGAGCTAGTTCGGTTTTCCGCAGAGGTTGAGTCAGCCTCATATTTTATAGAATTGAACTGCAATTCCTTCAAGAGCATATTGAAGTTGTCGTAACCATTTCATTATAGTTACTTCGAAGATCTTATTTCGCTCATTGAAATGAAGCATGAGTTGCTTCAACCTCGCGCGACCCTTCAATTAAGTACCGGACAAAATTTGCTTGAACCTTACAGTCGATTGATACAGTGTACACTGCGTTTCGCTCAAATCAAAAGAAAACTTGACTGCCAATCGTCGCATACAATAACACCGAATGTAAACACGCCGCGGTCACAGCCTAGTGAGCTACAATACGACATACTTCTTATACTTTCCGTTTTAATACTATTTTTATACTCTTTTCATGCTATATTTTTGTTCGTACACTTAATTCATTAAATAAAAAAATGATCCCAAACTTATCTATGTCACTTGACCCAATTTCTTTCGACCTCGTATAACAAAAAAAAAAAAAAAATGCAGTGTACACAGCCGTAATCCACGTGCATTTACCGGTCGCTACGAGTTACTGCTCACGTCTCGCCTATAACGAAAGGGCGGTAAATTGCATAATTTTGCGGTTAAGCTTGGAAATTGCAGTTCTACCTCCTGCGTAACCTCCCCTCCAGGACCTCATCCTCCGACTAACATCGTCACAGCCCACCACAGTGGGTCTCTCTGTCGGTGTTCGCCTCAACCAACAACGCACCAACATCGGGCTTCAGTTCCTCTAGGCTTCGTTCAAGACTCGACTTAGACATAATTATTCTCGTGATTCAATTGTGTTGACGGAAATAAATTAACCGGGATACAACTTTCACTGTTCCCCTCGTTGGTGTTGGTGCTTTTGCTGCCGCTGTGTTGATTCGTCTCTGCAACGAGATATAGCAAGGGTGAAAGTTTTCCGCTCCTCCTGGAACTTTCTGCACATCAGGAAAACGTCTAAGCTACTTTCAGACGTTCGGTGCTTATTCCACTCACTAAAATTATGCGAATTCACGATTTTACGAGAAATCTGGAAAGACAGGATCATTCACATACAGAATGTTGCGGAAAGTTTTCTGTGTATTCCGTTATGCGTTTATCCTCTTCTAAAAAATTGATGGCTCGAGATATCTCGCAAATCTCGAAATATCTCGCAGTATTGTTATCCCCGTTTTATTGGTACTGGGATTGGTCGGCGGTTTCGGTGGTTACGGTTATCAAGCTCATGTATTGAAATACCATTGAAATATGTTTTGTTTATGTCAAATGTCAGAACGCACAGAACGCACACTCATTTCTCACACCGACACTCATTCACTATGAAGAGTTTTGAATCGATTGGAATTTGCATCCATAGGATAATAGATTGAGAACGAGCTAAAAGTCACTGATTCACTAGATTATACAAAAATGTTTAGGATTCAAATAAGCTGCAAAGTAGAACTTTGCAAATTGCTTTTTCATTAGTTTTGGTTTTTTTTTAACTACCTCTGTAAGGAAGTATGTTTCAATCGATTTTAGCTTCCTCGTGAAGGTAGATTCGCAAAACAATTGGAAAATCATGCGGAAGCAATTTGCAAAGTTTTCATTTGCAGCTTTTTGAAAATAAAAGTAAAAATTCTGAACAAACTAAACCATATTACAAATTATGATGATACATCGAGAGGAGAGATTTAATGATAACGGCAATCTTCGCCAATGAAAAGGGTTACTTAAGTTTCAATATCATCTTTTCATTGAATGTACTTAAAACCCGATAGTGACGTATAATGAAGGAAATCGACTCTGTTCTTTTTATTGATTTGAAAGAGGCAGCGGGTCAGCCCATTTATACTACACAATTCGGTCCAGCACATAGTCGATCATACTCGCTCATATTCGCTCCGACGCAGTCCTACGTACACACGGCTTTTCTTTCACATTTTTACCGTTTACACACCCTTTCTACGACGTTTTGGTCTTACACATTTCGCGTATGTACAACGTTAACTACATAAAGCGCTCATCCACATTGCTCTTACGACGCTGCTCTTTCTAATACAAATTTATTGTACCAATTCGTGATTACACAAATCAGCTTCTACACAATTCTTGTACTACACACCCAATCATCCACGGGGTCGTAGGTACACGCATTGATCCGTCACGTTGTAATCCATCAGAAGATTATCCACCACATTTCGATCCCACACATTTACTTTGTCGATATCAATTCACAAGAATCTCTTCCGCCGGTAAGGGAGAAATGTGAGCAGTCATCATTTCATGCAGAGATTCTCATACGAGTCGTTAAATATATAAATCGTCACCATTGAAGGTAGCGACAGAGGTTTATTGGAGATGGAGGCCTCTAATGGTGATAGGTTAAATATATTAGAAAAACATATATTAGAAAAACATTATGTAACTGCTCACATTTCCACCTTATCAGCGGAAGAGATTCCCGTGAATCGGTATCGACAAAGCAAATGTGAAGGATCGAAATGTGGTGAAAAATCTTCCAGCGGATTAAAAAGTGACGGATAAATAGGTGTACCTACGACCTTATGGATGGTTGGGTGTGTAGTACAAGAATGATGTAATAGCTGATTTGCGTTAGCAAGAACGTGTACGATAGACTTGTATTGGGAAGGACGCCATCGTCAGAACAATGTGGATAATCACCTTGATCAGTCATCAGTGCATGCTCGGAATTTGTACGTTCGACATGTCGTGGAAGTGCTGTGTGAAGATTAGAAATGGTCGTACGGTGAGCGTATCATACCTCAATAGTTCTGATTTCATATATTAACTTTAAGTTCACAATCTTAGGTTTCGGTAAAGTTAATACAGTAACATCATGTTTTTTAATGAAACATCTGAGAAATCTGGAACACATTGCAGATTGTGAAGAAAGTACATACCAGCTAGGTACTACCAGTTTCTTGTGTAAAGTTTGATCCCGTTGTCTTATGTTTTGCCAACGTTAAAGCAGCAACGTGAATTTGAAAAGAAATTTGCAACTCAAGAAAAGCCGATCCACTTTAGCAATTTCGGTTAAATTTAACACCGAACAATATTAAGAGTACCGGCACTTATAAATAATAATTTATAATAATTATTTAATATACAATTACTTAAAAGCTGAAGCGCGCACGTACTTTTTGATGAAAATTAAAAAAAAAATAGTTTTTTTTAATGTAAATATTGAGAATGATGGTTGAATGAAAGTTTTCTCATAACCTCAAAGCGGTCTGATGAGTATAAATAGAGCTTTTTTGTAACCCGTATATGAAAAATGGCACTTCGCACGACAGTATTGAAAATATGGGGTACGAAGAAATATAGGTTCAGTTTACAACTGAATTACGGCCAGATGAAAGTTTTCTCCTTTACTAACAACCTAATATCGGCCTTATGGATATAAGTAGAGCATTTTTTGTAACTCGTGCATGAAAAGCGGTACTTTGCATGACTATATCAGAAATTCAGGTTTGCAACAGTTCACAATTATTTCACTTTCGCCTTTTTCGACAAAAAATTTTTGTTTGAAAATTCATAATTTTCATATGAAGTTTTATGCATATACAGTATATAAATTTTGATTTACTAGTATATCACTAGTAAATTACAATTACTAGTATTACTATTTACTAGTATTACTTTACAGTTATATAAAAAATGTGTACTTGGTTTTCCAATATAAACATGCACACGTCTATAAAATTTACAATACAGGATATGACTATTAAAAAGTTAGTTTAAACATATTATGGGAAAATTAATTCACTTATGTATATTAATTTCACAATACAATGATTGGTATTTCAAAAATATGATGGCCGGTAGAATATAAAAATGAATATACTTTTCTATATTAAATTTACGCAATAACAGTCAAATTTTTTAATCACGAATTGAATATAAATAGATTGAAGTCTACTAATAAAATTAATAAAACTGATTTTATTATTAACAAGTATATATATATATACATTTTTTGTAGTATTTCATTTGATAGTTATTTACGAAAAAAGCGATAGTCGTAGTCTTTAAGGCATGGTGTCGTCGCTGAGACTCCGGAAGTCTTGAGTTCGAATCTCGGACGATTACTTTTTTCTGAGATCTCTTTCTCTATAATTTTTTTTTGTGTACCAGATAATCCCTTCATGGCAAGAACATTTAATTCACTGATTAAAACACCCTATAGAGCTTATCAGTTATACAAGAAAAAATTATAGAAAATAAGATCATAAAAAATACATTGTCCAAGACTTGAATTCAAGACCTCCGGATTCGCAGCGATGCCACCATGCTTTAAAGACTACGACCACTGGTCTTGTTGCAAATAACTATCAAGTACAATATTCCGAAGATTGTGTATATACTTGTTGTTAACAATCTTTTTTTAATACCATTTTTAATTTTTTCTCTTTTTTTCTGCAGTGAGCACACTTGCGAGCGAAGAATATGAACGCATGTTATGTTCATATTCTTTTATGCGGGTGAAAACGTATTTGATCCCCAGTATATCCGTGCTATGTGAGCAAGAGGAAACGCATCTGCGTGAATTAGTTATTAAAGGAACCTTGTTTGCATTATAAGTGAATTGTTTTGAAATTACAAAAAAAAAATGGGAATTGCTTTTTCCCTTACAAAAGACGTAACTTCAATACTCCGAAGTTGGAAATTCCAATACCAAGCATATTAATTTTTTTTTTTTAAGTTTGAAACTCCATTCTCAATTATTGATATTCAATTACACAGTGTTTGAATTCCAGATTAATTTACACGATTTGCTAATTTTATGCAAATGATGGATGAATGTAGTAAACTTAATAATAGTATTGAAAGAGAAAATAAAAATTTGTTTGTGGTTATTAACGACACCTTCATTACATTTCAAATAAATTCTATCAAAATTACAAAAAAGTGTATTGATTACTTTTACCTGCACAGAGATCATGCTTTTAATATACGGTCCTATTAAATTTCCATGTAATGCATCTTAATCTTGATATATCAATATTCAATTTAATATCAATTTACTAATGTTCAATCGCAATGTATATGAATTCTGATTCAATATACCTTGTTTATATATTGCATATAACTTCGTATATTAAACATGTTGTAAATTTCATAACATTTTTAACAGTGCGCCCACTCATCGCAATCGTGAACATTCGGCCCTTGCAACACATTATTCTATTCCAGTGTTCTTATGATTAATAGAGTCACGTTATCAACTTTCGACAGACAAGTTTAAAGTGCGGCTGTCTGCTAATCTCGGCTTTTCGGCTCGTGTATAAAAAGCAAAAAAAGAAAATTCACAGCAGTAAAATTAGCGGAAATGTTTGAGTCTGTTGAAATTCATAGCGACGGTTTGATTTTTCATAAGTGCTGATATTTTTTAACATAGCCGAGTGTAAATTTATCCGATGTTTAAAATTGGGAGGAGGTATTGATGAAACGTTGCTAAAAGTTT
Source organism: Tromatobia lineatoria (assembly GCA_949699805.1). Classification (NCBI taxonomy): domain Eukaryota; kingdom Metazoa; phylum Arthropoda; class Insecta; order Hymenoptera; family Ichneumonidae; genus Tromatobia; species Tromatobia lineatoria. Next base: position 3,111,371 of record OX453036.1, on the reverse strand, counting down.
TTGCTTTCATGATTACGTCGACATTTTAGCCCAACGTGATTTTGAAGTGATGTAAATATCCCAAGGAATACCTACTCCGTTTATTTGCCGGCATTTGCTACCGCTGAAAAACCTTTCGAAGTCGTTTATTTTGCTTCGGAATCGATTCTCGTCTGAAATACCGTTGCACCGTTCCATGGAGGCTCGTGTTTTTTACTATTGACGGTAGAACATGAGACGTTGCTTTTCTCTCCCGTTTCGAATGCTCTGGCGACTTTCGAAGGCGCATAATATGTTAAATAAATTTTAGGCAAAATTATTACACAGTGTACGAAGCTCGTTCACCGAAACAGGTACAGAAAATGTACTACACGAATATAACATAAATCTAATTCGTTATGAAAGTTGTATCAATTGATTTATAGTCTGCTCAATTCGTTACAGAAGAAGTATTAATTAATGCACAGTTTATTAAATACGCTATACAAGTTCTTTTTTTATTATCCGTTAACATTAATTTTATAACACCCTCGTTCACTGTCAAATATATTTAAGATAAAATCACTACACACTGTAAAAAAATTTTGTTTGAAAATTAATATACTGGTATATAAAGCTTCAATGCATATATTACTTTTTAGATACATTTGGCATTGACAAATACAATACTGGTATATTGAAAATAAGCAATCTGTTTTGAATATTATAATCTACTTGGCTTTTGATTTTCCAAACTCTTTTGCAAAATCGCAAGCGGTGTGTATAGAAAGTAATGTACTATTGTATTTTGAATTTCTCTACCTGCACTAGGTGGTATAATCTTTGTGAAGTAAAATTGAAGTATTTCTTTGTTATTAATTTTTTCATTGGAAAATTCGTCCGTATGTCTCATTCAGGCTTGTACGTTGCCCCTCATCCCTTTCCTACATAGCGGCCCCTTGAGAGTATCGTCCGCAACCACTCATGCTAATGCAGCACGGTATTCGCACGAGGTCACAATGAAACTTCGGTAAACCTAGCTGATACAAGTGGCTTCATTTTTACTGAGTTACTGATCCGTCTCAGTACAGGGGCGTCCCGTGACTTACTGTTAGTGTTCTCAACAGAGAACCGGTGCTGTGCACGTATTAAGAGAGAAAATAAAAGAACACGGTCCATTACGAACGAAACTTTATCATCATACAAACGATGTCGTCGTTATGACAGCGTGTCCAATACTGGCTATGGCGCCAACAACCGCGCTCAGCGCCCTCTTTCTAATGGCACTTCCGTTAAATACGCTAATTTTTCAGCATTAGGCGCGCGAGATATAAAAAATGATAACTAAAAATAATGAATTATTTAATAAAATAATAGCACTCACGAACACTCACGATATCCGAGCGCCCACGTATACCATCTGTATGCAATAAAAGGTCAATTCGAAAACCTAGACGCGTCTTTTAGATTTTTTCTTTTATTTTATTGTAGAATATATTGTTATTAACATTTTAATTTTTCAAATCGCTGTAACGAAAAAATTATTGGAGATATCGATGAATTTTCTAATAATAAATTGATCCGTTCTTTAAGATGAACAAAAGCTGTCATTACTGTTTTTCCGTATATGCACAACTTTACGAGTAATTGTAAACAAACCAACGCTGGCGACGACCGAGGCAGTTTCTGCGCAGGCAACGGTGCACGCGTGGGTTTCAGGGACTGTAGCATCGTTACAATTTGATGTACCAACATTTATAGTAGTGTTTTGTAAACTAGAAAATGTAAGCTGTACGATGGTTGGAAAAGGAAAATGGAAGGTTAAAAAACAACAAAATGACGTTGGTTTGAGGATCGAATATCATGTGCAAAAGTAGGTTATATGTTTTTTTCAGTATCTGAGGCTCCAATTACTGGATCAAAAGTAACCGTAGCCCAATGTGAAGAGATTTTTATAACGAATCGATCGATATTAAGTTTATATGATGGTCCTGCAGACGTGGATGTTACAGTCTTTGAAAAAAGTGGCATTACGATCGTAAAAGCCCGTGGATATTTCGGTAAGAGAACCAAGTCAGCTAAAAAAATGTCGATATAAACCATCAATTTCAAAATACCCATACTGTTTATAAAAAAAATTAACTTCAACTACTTACAGTATACATTAAGCACTATAATTGTGCAATTTTGTACAGTGATATGGTGCACCATAAGATTATGGGAATTTCCCAATTGTCGTAAACTTTAGATCAAACCGAATGGCAGAAAATGGGTTTTGATGGATCATTCAATTGCTAAGAGAAGGCATTCCGGATTAAATATAGGGTTTTTTTAATACTGTACAATAAAGATATCAATTTTAATATGTAAAAAAAAATTTCATTCTTAAAAAACTTACCACATATTGACCTGTGATTCAATCAATTTTTACTGTAGCCCAAAACCCAATGTTGAATCCAGAATCTCTCAAAAACAAAATAATCAATCAAAACTAATTTTCTGTCATTTGGTTTGATCTGAAGTTTTCGTCAACCGAAGATAAATGTAGGCAGCGGGGAATGGAATTCAAAGATTGCTACAGAGTAAAATTTCTCATTGACATATCTTCCATGCCACATCGTTTGTAATATGTTTTCTTACTTCGAACGTCCGTCAAGAAAAGTAATTTGAACTATTTTTCGTTTTTTTTTTGTTTTCTGTTTACAATATATGCAATTGGGATATTGTTAATTGCTTTTTTTATTGAAAAACATGAAATGACTTGAAGCATCAATGGAATATACCTGGGGTCTTCTGAAATTTCACTGAAAGGTTATCCATAATACCGGTCATCTGTCTGATGACCATAATGTCCAAATGTCGCTAAATCTTCAAACTAATCTAACATTTTGTTTGGAATCTTTATGATTTTCTTCTTTTGCAATTTTTTGATGATTTCTTGATTTTTTCGCCGTCTATTTTTCTTTATTTTTTACATTTATTCTTCATTTTTCTCTATTTTTGACATTCTTTGTAAAATTTGTGATCCAGTCTAAACATTTTTTCGGATGCTTCATGATTTTTTCGTTTCTTTTTAAATTTTTTCAATATTTTGTTGAATTTTTTCCCGATTGTTGGTCAAATTTGACGTTTTGAACAAGGCTGATGAATTTTTTAATTTTACTCTTGAATATTCGATTTAATTCATCATTTTTTTCGTATTTACAAACAAATTCGGAACATGCGCTTATTAAAAGATGAATGAAATTTCACTTATAATTAAACTTCACGACAGACAATGGCTCCAGAATTGCCCTCAAACTTGAAATTTCAATTGAATGTGATCTTACAGGGCAGAGAGGGCGATATTCTGAGCTTTAAAAACTCATAACTAGGAAACTATCTATTTAAACGAAAAATTTGTAAGCACTTTTTCTCTTCCCAATGATCTAAAGATAACAAAAAAAATATACGCGAACGTCAATATATCGAATCTGTAAGTTAGGGACATGAATTTATTGAGAATCGCATTCATCTACGTGTTAATCAAATGGGGGATCTATTCATCGTTTGAGCTACCTCTAAAAAAATGTTTATCACGCGAAAATGTTGTCAAGAGTTGCTCAAAGGTACAAATTATAGATTAAAACGATGCAAAATGAAACAAAACAAAAATTTTTTCGACACACCTGTGATGGCTGTACATTGCATATAAGAAAACGATTCGAATGAGGGAAATATATCGGTGACATCAGCGCAGTGGTTAGCGCTCTTACCCAGTACCTGAACAATCCGGGTTCGGTTCCCGGTGATCACCATATATATTCTCTCGTCGATACTTCGTCAGTCCATCCGCAATGCCAATATCTACACTTCCCCAAATTCTCCGCTTGGTCAATACACACCCTAATAAACATCACACTGTTTCTTTGACTAGCAACGACTAGGCTTAGGCGCAATTAATAAATGCGATGCAGTCTCAGTAAAAATACCGATAGCTGAGAAAACATTGGGGAAAAAATGTACTTTTCTTCGTTTATAACAGTACGAAGAGTAACAAACAAATGAACGATCGATAAAACGAGTGCGGTTGACAAAAATAAATCTCGATGGATTCAAATCGAGCGCGCACATCGCAGGTGCAGCTTGATTGTACATGAAGCTGCGCAGTAAACGCAATGAAGGTTATTGTTATTAAAATCTCCAATTTGGGAGAATGATAAAATGCTCGTGTTACAGAGAATAGCGGTGCACAATTGTTTCGAAGAAAATAAAGCTATGCCGCGGAGTTCCGAAAGCCGCAAGGAGACACGTTGGTTCGACCAGCCGAGTAATATTGGGCACACGCAAGAAGTGGTTGCACGGCCTCACTTTTCGTAAGTCCGTACAACCTCGGATTTTGTGAGTTGAGACAACTACTTTTAGTTAGTTGCACAAGCTGGGTTGCAGTGACTATCTATTATGGTTGAGTGCAACCCACCGGTGAGTTGACACAACTCACTTGCCAAACAGAACACATTTGACCCGGCTATCGGTAGAAATTGTGCGAATTTATAGAAAAAAAATTCAATGAATTGACACAGGGACGATGAAATTAATGCGTTTTGACGTTTTACTTGATCAAATTAATACGGATTGGGATTATAGTTGGTATAATTCATTGAGTCTGAGATGCCTGTTGATGGAATTACGACGGTTTGAGGTTATTGTGTTCGATTCCTTATCCATCTGTCACAGAGGGCATTCTAATGTGACTGTGAAATCATGTCTATCGATAGCATTTCTTTGTAAAAAAATGTCCATCGATAGCATGTCTTTGCAAAAAATATCTATCGATAGCATGTCTTTGCAAAAAATGTCTATCGATAGCATTTCTTCGCAAAGAATGTCCATCGATAGCATGTCTTTGCAAAAAGTGTCTATCGATAGCATGTCTTTGCAAAAAGTGTCTATCGATAGCATGTCTTTGCAAAAAGTGTCTATCGATAGCATGTCTTTGCAAAAAATATCTATCGATAACATGTCTTTGCAAAAAATGTCCATCGATAGCATGTCTTTGCAAAAAGTGTCTATCGATAGCATGTCTTTGCATCAAATGTCTATCGACAGCATTTCTTTGCAAATAAAGTCCATCGATAGCATGTCTTTGCAAAATATGTCTATCGATAGCATTTTTTGCAAAAAAAGTCTATCGACAGCATTTCTTTGCAAAACAATGTCCATCGATAGCATATCTTTACAAAAAATGTCTATCGACAGCATTTTTTTTGCAAGAAATGGCTATCGGTATCATTTTTTGCAAAAAATGTCAATCGATAGCAGTCATTGCTAAAAAATGTCGATGTTTAGACGTCGAAATACTTATTAGTAAAGAAGCAAAACTTTGCGAGAATAGTTGTTCGCCACACTTTGATTATCATAGGTTTCGATTAAAAGAAAAAATGTTTTGCTGCGAGCGCTCGTTGCGTTGGTTTAAAATGGTTGTGCAATCTTACTGATTAGTTGGGCGAACTCACTAGAGAGTTGCACCAACTCACTTTTCGTTGTCACATGACCTATTCGAGATTGTTGTAGGCACCGAGTAAATCGTTGTAGCAACTTATTTCTGGTCAACTCATTAAAGCTGAGTTGGCGCAACTTCTTATTTTTCTCCGTGTATGTAGTGGTATAGAATCCAAATTTAAAAAATGAAAAAGAAACTCTAAATTTCTTAAGTGACTTAGTCCCCTTAAGCATCACCTTTACAAATTCAAAATTTTCAAGTTGGCCATGAAATTTTAAGCGAGCCGTTCCCAATTGGCCATGGAATTTCGAGCGAGTCCTTCCAAGTTGGCCATGAAATTTTGAGCAATTCGCTTCAAGTTGGCCATGATATTATGAGCGCGTCGTTTTAAGTTGGCCATGGAATCATAAGCAAGTCGTTTTAAGTAAACTCAAGATATTCAAGATTTTCAACAGAGGTTTTGCGAACGCGCGAAGCGCGTGAGACACAATAACACCCTAGTATATATATATATATATATATATTTAGTAATCTATTTATTCATTTAACTATTGGAGATAATTGGAGCCGGTGGTACTTAAGAAAACATATAACTACTAGAGGAGGTGCGCCCGTTGGGGCTGTGACCAATTATTTTTTAGTGTTCTCTCGGATTGTGTGCATTATAAATTTTTGGCCACTGTCATCGCCGTCGCAATTGCTAGACATTAATTTATGGGCCAGAGTATCACTCTGTCCTCCGTAAAAGGGTTCCGACCCATTCACCGCAATAAATAAATGAAATATCCAATTGTTAGAATTCTTTATGCTGGCTTCTACGATAGAATTTCGAATTACTAATTTTCAAACCACAAATGAATGACATTTTTTGTTCAATAAAAAAACTTCACTTTGCAATCTTAGTCGAATGTTCGCCATATCTATTTGTGAGAGTTAGAGTTTAGATTCAATTCAGATTCAGAGTTGAAGTTGGAGTTGGATGCAATTAAAATCTGAATTGAATCTGAATCTAAATCGAATAAGTCGTAGATGGTATAGATTACGATGATGCTTTGATGCTTTCGCTCCAGTTTCGAGAATTGATTCTGTGCGTTTGATGATAGCACTCGCAATTGAATACGACATGAATGTAGAACATTTCGATGTGATGACGGCTTTTTTCAATGGGAAATTCGAAGAAAGCTCTACATCGAACTACCGAAGTACATTAGTGAAGGTTTAAATATTACAATTCGAACCAACCCACTCACCGGTGAAATCAATATAAAAGCAATCAAAATGCTCACCGACATAAGAGACGAGAATAAAGTCTGTCTCCTTCAGAAGGCAATATGTGGTCTGAGAGAGGCTGGAAGATATTAGCACAGTGCACTAAGCAAAGCATTGTTACATTTCGGTGCGAAGAGATCATTTTCTGACTAATGCATTTTCTACCAAGGTCAAGGGCATGGAGCTATGATAATGACGATGACATACTTGTCAGTTGTAAAGATAATTCGAGAATACGAGGGTTATATCGATTCCTCGCTAAAAGATTTGAAATCAAAAATCTGGGTCCGATGGAGCACTGTCGAGGTATGGAATTTCCACGAGATGATTCTAGCTCAAAATGAATCAGAAGGGTTATATCAACAAGCTGTTAGAACATTTCGGAATGGTAGATGCGAATCCTGCGAGCCCTCCTCTGGAACTGAGTCAACAACTACCAAAATCAAATTCGACAGATCAAGAGAAGGAATCTATTCCATATCAAGAATTTACCAGATCGTTAATGTACTTGACCGTCTGTACGAGGCCCAACATTACTCATCCGGTTAATTACCTCAGTCAATTCAACAAGAGTCATGACTCAACTCACTGGTATATTAAGAACCCCCAAAAAAACACCATGTGTAAAAAAAACTTCAGACAAATACATTTACGTTAGTGGAGCCCAATCCTCCCCCCAAAAACTGTGTTTCAAAGAATTGAGCTATAAACTTTGTACGGGAACAAAAAGTCGTGAAATAAGTAAACTAAAAATATCTGCAGCATATCAAGTACATATTGTTCATCATTGATATATATATTGACACAGTATTTTTATTCGGTACTAATAAGCTTACAGTCGAAGGAAAAAAAATACAGGAATGTACGAGAAAACCTTGCAGTTTGAATTTAAAAAATTTAAACTACAAAATTCAAAAAAAAAATTGGAGAAAAATTTGCAAATTTTCATAATGAAAAAAAAAGAATTCAAAGTACTTGACGAGTTTAGATGCTAATATGAACGTTCTATGATGATGGACCATGTGCGATACTTCGCAAACTCGTCAAGTACTGTGAATTCTCTTTTTTTCGTTATGAAAATTTTCCAATTTTTTCCAATTTTTTTTTTAATTTTGTAGTTTACATTTTTTTTAAATTCAAACTGCAAGGTTTTCTTGTCCATTCCTGGATTTTTTTTCCTCCGACTGTAAGCTTATTAGTACCGAATAAAAATACTGTGTCAATATATATATCAATGATGAACAACATGTACTTGATATGCTGCAGATATTTTTAGTTTACTTATTTCACGACTTCTTGTTCCTGTACAAAGTTTATAGCTCAATTCTTTGAAACACAGTTTTTAGGGGAAGTATTGAACTCCAGTAACGTATATATATATATATGTACTTGTCTCAAGTTTTTTTACACATGGTGTTTTTTTGGGGGGGTCTCATTACTTTTTGCAAAGTTTTTAAATAGATTCAAACATAAAATCCGTTGTAGGAAAATTGTTCAAGCTAAACCCTTCTCCTTGCTCATCCGGACTTGGGGCAATGGCAGAGTTTCTGTTACAATTTAATTTTATCGAGCAAAACATATTTTCGGTGAAATCTACGAAGACGACGACCTAGACAACGAATACTACGGAGACGTCGACCTGGACAACGAATACTATGGAGACATCGAACTGGACACCGAAAGCTATAGAGAGGTTGACCTGGACATCTGAAATCGTAGAGAGATCGACCTGGACATCTGAAATCGTAGAGAGATCGACCTGAACATCCGAAAACATGAATAAATTGACCTGGATACCGAAAGCTACGGAGCGGTCAACCTGGAGATCGGAAACTATGGAGAAATCCACCTGGACACTCAAAACTATGGAGAGTTTGACCTGGAGATCGGAAACTATGGAGAAATCCACCTGGACACTTAAAACTATGGAGAGTTCGACCTGGACAACTAAAACTATGGAGAGTTCGACCTGGACAACTAAAACTATAGAGAGTTTGACCTGGACAAGAAAAACTATGGAGAGTTCGACCTGGACACTTAAAACCATAGAGAAGTCGACCTGGACAACAAAAACTATGGAGGAAGTCGACCTGGACATCGAAAACTACAGTCCAACTCTTATTGGCATATAAATAATATTATAATATCATAATGATTTAATTCAATGAATACCGAAAATTACATCAAGAGACGCGATAGCGTCTCGACGCCAAGCATTAAAAGAAAAATTTGTAATGCCTTACGAGACTCCTCACGACTGAGATTTTATTATTTGAAACGATCAGCGAATAAATATATCTATATATATATATATGAATATATATACATATTCTGGTGCCGATACCAGTTGGTTGAGATCACGTCCCTGCGAAAAATTAGGCTCACGCACCTGCGAAAGATATTAGAATCACGGGAGTGCGAAAAAGGTCTTAATTTTTTGGAATATTTCAGAACTATTTCGAGATTAAAATTACGATATCAGTCCACTAGGGAACGCTGCGGAGGTCGTTTTGGTGTCAAACGAAATGTGTTCGCATGTCGTATTTAATTAAACCTGAAAAAAGCTTAAAAACGCTACTATTTCGTTGATATAACATATTAACCTGGAAAAAAGTGGCTAAAATGAGTTGTTCGGAGTAAGAGATACTGCGGCAGCGTCTTGTCGGTCGATAAAGAAAATGTCGGTCGTAAGAAAAAAGAGGTAAATGTACTTGTCTCAAGACGCTGCCGCGTCTCTTGATACCTTAAAGGAACGTCTGATTTAGGATTAAAATACAGAAAAACTGAAAAGTCTGTATTCGGATACGTTGACGCTGATTGGGGAAAATTGCATAATGGACCGAAGATCTTTTATCGGATACGCTTTCGTTATGAGTGCTTGTCGTGTAGTTTGGTCGTCAAGAAATGAGAAAACTGTTGCACTCTCCTCAGTTGTAGTAGAATACATGGCTTTAACTGAAGCCTCTAAGGAGGCAACTTAAAAGTTGGGATTCCCTAAAAAAACGAAAATCAGAGTATACTGCGATAGCAATGGAGCACAAAAACTTGTAGAAAACCCAGTATTTCATTCCCGGACTGAACATATTGACGCACGACATCATTACATGCGGGATGCACTTGCAGACTGTATTGTCTCTGTAGAATATCTTGAACCTAGTAAAATGGCCGCGGATATGCTGACAAAAGGGCTACCACTACCAGAACATGAGAAATGTATCAAACTACTAGGAATCGAAAACTAAGATCAACTACTCGTAGTTATTATATCTTCGAGGGGGAATATTAGAAAAGAGAAGGTCGCATTGATATGATTCAAAGCTGCGAAGATAACTGTGTTACCCCAACGACGCAGTTCACCATTTTGTTTTCTTGTTTATTCGTGACATATCTTTATGCACGTTTTTTGCCTTCTAGAATAAATATTGAATAATGTTCACTGAACACTCATCCTAATAATTCATTATTTGAATTCCTAGCTCTGACAATAACCTACTTTTGCATATGATATTCGATTTTCAAACCGATGCTGTTTTGTTGTTTTTCAACCATCCGTTGTCTTTCTTTGACTTTTATACAGCTTCCATTTTTGAGTTTGCAACACACTACTATAAATGTTGCTAATCCAAATAGTAACGGTGCTACGGTTTCCGAAACCCGAGCGTGCACGGCTGTCGGCGCAGAATCTGCCTCGGCCGCTCTCGAAGCTTGTTAATCTACAACTAAGTTGTGCATATACGGAAAAAAAACGTGAAGACAGCTTTTGTTAATCTTGCAAAAAAGGATCAATTCATTAATTGGAAATTTGGCGATGTATCCAATAGTTTTCGAGTTGCAGCGATTTGAATAATTAAATTGTCAATAACAATATGTTTAACCGGTTTTGAAAAAAAAAACAAGAATATTCGAATACAGAAAAAAAAATCTAGAAGACCCACCTAGGTTTTCGAATACACTTTTCATTGCAAACAGAAGGTACGTGAGCGGTAGGACTATCCGTACTTACAGATGGAACGGCGAACATTTGTTTTCCGAGAAAGGTTCCGGGTCTTTTGCCATCTAGCGGAGCTCAGCCGGGTTCTACACCGCAGAAGAGAGGGGCTTCACTGTTTCATTTCAGACCTGCCGGTGAATCTACCACTCAGTGCTCTTTCAGAAGCACTGGTGCATTCTCCTTCAAACAAAGGTCAGAAAATTCCAACAACCGGAATTCCAAATTCACTCTGCAAATGTGCATAAAATTCTAACTCGGTTATGAAATGTTCTAAACCTAAATTAAGTTTCGTTCACGGGTCTATCAACAGTTGAATCGATACACACCTACTGTAATTTTGAAATACGGATACCCTCATGGACTGATCCCACCGTTTCGTTAGTTGGTATAAGGTTAAATATTGGTAGGGTTTCGGTAGGATTGTAAACAAGGTCGATATCAAGACGGGTTTCGGTAGGATTTGGGTTGTACAACCGAATTTCAACGTAATTTCTACTGGTTGTCTTGTGCAAAAAATAAGCCCGTAACCAACCGGGTTTCAACCGTTCCAAAGTAAAGCCACCGTTGGATTAATAGTTGTTTTCACGAATTCCTACCAAATTCCAACCATCGCACGGCGTAGCAATTGATAGGATGAAATTCTACCTCATTTCAACCTTTACTTGATATGATATAGTGTTTTGCACAAACCAACTTGTTGGAACTGGGTTGGCATTCCGTTGGTCAAATCCGCGAGGGTATTGTAGAATTCTTATACTATTATCAAATTCACAATAATAATATGGAATTTATACACCCGATTCATAAATCTCACATATCTTTTTAAATTAAATTCGCGTAAATGTTTAACAGCCCACATGTGCAGAAAGCTCTTTTACAGAAACAAGTATAGAAAATTTAACACACGAATGCAACTGAAAATTAATGTACAATTCTTCTTAATTCGTTACCACAGTCGTTTTAGCTAATACACAGTCTCCTAAAATCGTTAATAAAGTCGTATTCTCAATATAAGTTAACTTTAATTTTACTACACGTACATTAAATTATCATTTTCCTTCGTACATTAAATTGAATTTCCTACACGGGCTTAGTAAAAATCTATTGTAAATGCATAGTATAAATTACTATACACTATATGAATTTTCGATATATCCTTCCACTGAATTCTTCTTGCCAATTCTATGCCACTTTACATCCGGAACACCGAATCAATCTTATTCTTTCCCTCGCGTATAACACTCTATTTTCACTGAGCCAACGATTCGTACTATGTACTGTAGTTTCATACGCTTCAGGGCAACTGGACAACTGTTGGATACACTTGCTGTTCCCACGCGAGTTGATCACGCATGAAGTTTGTAAACGGGCACAATGAACAAACAAGACAGTCAGCCGTATGTGCAGTAAAAACAATATGAACATTTTCGTACTGTTATAAGCAAAGGTTGGACCACAACCCTACGAACTTTTCTAAATTGTACAGTAAATTGTGCGTCACTTTGTAATTTACCGCAAGGTTGTAGGGATAATCTGCCGTAAATGTATTGTTATTTTACATAAGATTTTCGATTTGCAATATTTTTAGGTGTTTCAAAACGTCTTCGTACTGATAGAGATTCCTCTCATCTTACCCTTAATTTTATATATTTCAATGTAATAGATACAGAATATATATTGAAAACTAATCAGTGTGGGTGGAGGATATTTGGAGCGCGAAAAAAGTTTTCCAAAAATTATAAATTTATAAAATCTTTTTTTTTAGTCAGCAAGGCTTTTTTTAAAATTATATTCTCAATTATTTATAACTTACTGTCGTGAATACAGAACCCATTTGAAAAATTAGGAGAGCTGCCCGAAATATTTTCCAGCCACTTTCAATATTTATAGTTTAAAAAAAATGTTTTTTCACTGATGGAGATTCTTTTTATGATGCCCTTATTTTTATATACCTCAATGTGATGGAGAGAGAATCTTTCTTTTTCCAAATAACTAGAGTGCGTAGAAATTATTCTGAGGGGGAAAAAAGTTTTCCAAAATTTAAAGTGACTCAATAACGCATTGTTCTTCGTATACTATAGCTGTCTATTATGGTGTGCCAAAAAAATATCGGTCATTTTTTTTTTCAATATCGTCGAACATTTCCTTATAAAGATCGTGTCAAAAGCGAAGCTTTATTCTATTGCAATTTAATTCCAATTGCATAAGGTCCATCATCGTGTTCAAAGTTTTTCCGTTTAAATAACACAGAAAAGTGATTTTTTTTACATTGTTTATTCTGGTAACCTAAGGAGAATTTTTTTTCCATAAAATCAATGACTACATCTGATGAATCATTAAATTTTGAACAAAAAATCTTGTTAAGTCGAATCTCTACCTTCATTATTTCATTTTTTACAGAGCCTCAAATCTTTAATTTTGTAAATTTTTCGTTTTTTGCATTTTTTAGCTAAACTTTTGAAGTTAGGACAAAAAGTTGTGGGACAATTTTGTAGTCTGTGTGACGTACAACAATAAAGTTTTCAGCGAGTTTTTTCGTATCGCTGATATTCACAAAGTTACAGGCTAACAAAGACGTGGTTTTTGTATTCTCAACTTTCATTAAGTGAACTGATGTTCGTACAAAAAAGTCAATAGAAATTTATTAGGACATTGAATTTTCTGGAAAATTGTCTAGGTAAAAATTTGTGTGTTGCTAACGGTTATAAGTTACAGACTCGTTGAATCTTAGTTTGATGGTTTTACCGTGATGCAACAGTAAGCAGTGAATAATATCCTTCGACAAATTGATTTTTAGAAATCACAATGCTATATAACTGATATATGTAGTAACAAAAATAAATTGAACATCCTATTTTTTTTTGCTTAAAACAATACTCTAGAATTGTTCATTTACTATAATCGGAAGATCTCCTTTAATATCTATTTTATCATAAAAATATAGGCTTTTTATGCGCCGAAAATGATCCTTTTGAGTCTACCGACATGAGTAATTTTTTTCTCATAAAAAATAAATTACCTCTATACGCAATCAAACTTTTTGCTATCTGTAGAGAAAATTGATTTTGCTATTGACGGTCATCAAATTATCAGGTCACAATTTTTATATTTTCCTCATCGTAATATTTTAGTTTATTAACAGTTACTGAACCACTACTGGTGTTATTTACATTTATATCGACGAATTCTTAAAACCAAACGCGGCAAGATCATCGACTTACACGTTTCGTAGTTTGGGAAGCCCGGATTTCCTGGATATACAGCACGTCGAGTTAAAGTCACTTAAGCTGACGATTTTTAGTTCAATCCTGTTAGCAAGAAAATGGATAATATCTTTGTGAATACGTCGAATAATAAAAAAGATGCAAAGCAGAACTTTGCACATTGCTTCCTTATATAAAATTTGAAGACAGTTGTAAAGAGGATATTTTTAAATTTCAATTTTCAACAAATCTACCTCTATGAGGAAGACATTTAATATTTATTTTGGCTTTCTCATAAAGGTAGATTTGTTGAAAATAGAAATTTAAAAATATTCCCTTTACAGCTGTCTTCAAATTTTATATGAGGAAGCAATGTGCAAAGTTCTACTTTACTTTGTTTTTTTTTTTCTCTTTAATTATCTATATAATGTACAGCTATGAAACACAGTTAAATCACCCTCAATCGCATTTTGATGAATTACAAATTTTCATCTTACTCTCTTAATTTTTGCGGAAGTTGTGACCGAAAATGTACATATGTTAAACAATTTAAAATGCCATAAAATCCGAACGACTTTACAGATCAGCACCAAATTTTGTACGTAACAGGGCTGTATGGTATTTTTCGACTGTAGAACATTTCAGTTCATTTGCAGAGATTCGACGTAATTGAGAGAAAAAATTTGGTTTTTTAAAACACTCAAAAGTCTGTAAAAACGGAACCGCTTAACCGATTCCGCTGAAATTCAATACCAAACATCATTTAACATGTCTGTATTAAAAAAAAAACTATTTTGCTAGATTGGCGAATTTCTGCGGAAGTTAGAACGATCACGAGATTTTTTTGAAAAATTAAAAATTCTATAAAATCTGTATACATTGATACATTTAATTAAAAATTACGTCAATTACAGAGGAGTCAGTACTCTAAGTTGCGTGCCAAATTTGAGCTCAATCCATTGTGCCGTTCGTGAGTTATGGACAATTGAATTTTCGGTGTCTGGAACAAACACACGTTCGCGCATACGCACACGCACACGCCCACGCACACGCGCACGCACATATACAAACAGACTCATTTTCTAGACCACTTTTCTCGGCGTTTTAGGTGATCTTAAGCATGTTAACATGAAAATCTCGAAAAAAAAATTCACGAAAACAAAGCTTCCTCTATGAGGAAGCAAAAAGGTTTACCGGGTTAATTTCATAAAGAATTGAACGAGCAATAGAGTTGTTATAAAATGTAGTGTCCATTGTTCATTTTTTATCGGATATACGTAAAAAACCATCAAAATTAGATTTAATGGGATCGTAACTTATAACCGTTAGCAATATTAAAAAAAATGTTACCCGGACAATTTTTCCGAAAATTCAATGTTCTAAAAAATTTCTAACGGCTTTTTCGTACGAACATCGATAGTTCACTTAATGTTGCTGTGGAGCGAAGTCAAAAATGCTACCACCGTCATGAAAATTTTAGATCGAAGCACAGCATCGTTTAGGAGAAAAACATTACGAATTTTGGGGCCTATTGCACTGCTATTATAAAGAGTTATGGTGATTACGCCGCATTTAGGTTATAACAGCTAAGAAAATGCTACCACGTACATAAAACAACTATGTAAAGTGTAAATGATAATTGATTTAACGTTTGGCACCTTTAGAACACGGTCGACAGCACCGTTATTGATCTATTAATTTATAAATACTCTTGGTCGTCTTCGCTCAGAAACTGAATACAAAGCTGTCTCACTCGCACACCAACCGCACCGCATACCGCGCGCCGCCAAGTCTGCCCGCAAACCCAGACCCTACTACAACCTTAATGAAAGTTAAGAATACAAAAACTACGTCTATGTTGGTCTGTAACTTTGTGAATATCAACGATACAAAAAACTTGGTAGGAAAGTTTTTTGTAGTGCGTCAGACGGACTACAAAATTGTCTTTTAACTTTTTCTCCCAACTCCACTAGTTTAGCTAGAAAATGCAATAAGCGGAAAATTTACAAAATCGAAAATTTCAAGGCTCTGTAAAAAATCAAATATTAAAGATAGAAATTCTACGTAATAAGATTTTTCGTTCGGAATTTATTGATTCACAAGATGTAGTCATTGATTTTATGAAAAAAAAATTTCTCCTTAGGTTGCCAGGATAAAAAATCTAAAAAACACTTTTCTGTGTTATTCAAACGGAAAAACTTTGAACACGATGATGGATCTCTTAGAATCAGAAGTATGAGCTCCGCTTTTGACCGGATCTTTATTAGGACATGTTCGACGATATATTAGGCGGAGAGAAAAAAAATATCTATATTTTTTGGCACACCCATTGTCCATAGTCCAAAACCTGAATAAATAAATAAATGTTAAGCTCGGGACTAACCTTAAGATAGATTTGTCGGAGATGTATCTGGCCAGTTTAACTGATGTTTTGGAAATTGTATGTAATTATTAAGAATAATAATTGGGAGATAGTGCGAGGAATATTTCGAGAAGAAAAAAGTGTTTCAACTATATAAATTCTTAAGGTTGTATGATACGTACGGTCCCGCCAGACGTGAGTTTGAGAGAATTTCGATCACTTCCGGATGGGCCAAAAATCGGAAAAAAATAATGCATATAGAACGTGTTGAAAAGATGGATTTCGCATAATAATAATCCCAAAATCCTATTAACAAATTAGTGAAATAAACAAGTGTACAACAAACAATCAGTCAACCTAATTATTTTCCTCATGAAAATGATAAGTTAATTTATTTAAGTGCATACAAATTTTTTCAGATTTTTTTCTTCATTTTGATTTTGATTTTTTTTATTTTCGGAAATGTGCGCGAAATTACGAATTTTGGATATGTGTTCGGCATAAAACTATCTACTACACGCAAGATTTTTTGCAAAACGCACATGCGTTTAAAATAAAAAAAATAAAAATCAAAATAAAGAAAAAAATCTGAAAAAATTCGTATGCATTCAAATAAATTAACAGATCATTTTTATTTTAAAAAAAGTTAGGTTGACTGATTGTTTGTTGAACAATTGTTTTTTTCACTAATTTGTTAATTACATTTTGGGATCATCATTATGCGAAATCAATCTTTTCAGCACGTTTTATATGCATTATTTTTTTCCGATTTTTATCCCATCGGGAAGTGATCGAAATTGTCTTTGAAACTCACTTTTGGCGGGACTCTACGTATCATACGTCCTTAAAATGCTTTTTCAGTCACAGAGGCTCGTTTTATTTTAGCCTCAATTATTTACAACCCACTGTCGTAACTACAGAATCCATTTCAAAATTGTAGATGAAAATTCTTTTTATTTTGCCCTTGATTTTATATAACTTGATGCAATAGATACAAAATATATATATTTTTTCAAATCATAGTGGTCGGAAAATCTTTTAAGGGGGTGAAAAGTTTAAAAAAATTAAAAATGACTAAATAACGGTTTTTTCTTCGTACAATACAGCTGTACACAGCTGAAACCCTTGATATATAAATAAATATCAAACTCGGCACTAACCTTAAGATATCGTTTTCACAGATGTATCTGGCCAGTTTCCATCCCAGTACTCACTCTTCGTTCCTTTTCCCGCAGCGATTCTTCTTCATATCTCGGTTCTGTGCTTCCTCCCTTATTTTTATCTAATAGAAACACCGTGAAACTCTCGGCGAAGGTCAAAAGCATTTCTTTCAGTTTCCTACCATATAAACAGTACGTTACGCTGTGCGTTTCTGCTTTTCCTGGAATATCCATTTACAATGTACAGCTTCAAGTGATCGTAGATACCTCTTGAAAACAATCCTCCGCATGGAGTTCAGAATAATGAAATCTGCTGGTAAATACGAATTTTATGAAATTCAGAACTCATCACTTATTCAGGCAACAAAGACCGTGAACATAATGAGAGATTTTTAATAAAGCAATGGAAGACAAGTTCCAGACTGTCTTTGAGAGGAATATACGGGGCATTCTCCGTCACTAAGCTAGTTTTGAAAAAATCGTTTCATTTGACAAAAGGCAAAAATGTAGCTGCATCGAATTCGTCACGCTGCTTTCTCATTAATTTCTAGCTTTCCTAAAAATTTTGTTATTCTATATTTTATGGTTATGTGTAGATTCCCCATAAAGGCTGTTTTGTGTGTGATTAATAACGTTTATTGCCCATTTCCAAGTAACTTGGTCGATATTTGATACCTATACACGTACTAGAACGAGAATACTAATTTCTCATAAAATTCGAAAAATTGAAAACTCCTATGCAATTTTAATGATTCAATCGGTTTTCACAAGACTTCGGCATCAATTATCAGTCTATAATAGTCCATTCGTGAATCAAATTTAAGCCGATTATCTTGTAAAATAAGGAAGTTGAAGCGTGATAAATGATTTTAGAAAAAATTCTAAATGTCATAATTTTTTAGACGCCTGACGAATTTGCGTCAAGTTTGAACTTAGACTTTTTCTACTGACATTATACTTATGCACCAAACTTTAGGGCGATATCTCGGTCGATTGAGGACGCGCTTGTTGTAACAAAAATCCGAGCATACACACACATGTACACACATACAGACATTTTATAACAATCAGTTCTTTGGAGGTTTTAGAGAACCGTGAGCATCCCGAGATAAAAATCTGGGCAATAACATTTTTACGACAACAAAGCTTTCTTTATGGGGGAAGCAGAAGCATCAAAGCATTTCAATTGACGTAGAATCCCTCATATATCTGTTGTTTACAATAGCGCAAGGGTATTTTGCAGATGCGATAGTCAGCAAAAAGGCTCTTCCCTACAGTTGCTACAAAATATCGCAAACGTTGATCAAAACATGCTTAAATGAATTTTCGAAAATTATGTCCTAAGTTAAAATTTGAATCCTTTGAACACGCTTTGTTAAATGAAAATTAGTAAAATAATCCACACTTGGATGCTCATACAAGGGTCTGAGAACCTCATTTCCCTGTATACAACCAAATTGGAGGTAAAACCGTAATAATTTCAGTTTCACAGTAGTCTTCGATTACTCTAATCGGGTAATATCTGCCATTTCCACAGGTTTTAAGGAGTGTGAAAGAAATGGAGGAATCTTCGTGTGTACCCTGCGTGACCACTACATTTAGGCTTTGGCGAGGGTCTATATTTTAACTCGGGCACGTATTGACGTTTCTACGTAAAGCTTTACCGTAGCAACGTTCGACTTCGTGGCGATTTTTCTTAACGTTTGTTTTTTTCTTTTACACCGTTTTCACCTCTGTTGAGGGTGGCACCAGAGATGAGTAGGGATATTGCCAGTAGAGCGATATCCTTGAGGCAACTTTTTTTCCGTGGTTGCAGCGCCGCCACACTGGAGAGTTGCTGAACTAGACCCATCTTTTTGATTGGTCGAATGTATTGTAACGCGTATTTTTGAGAGCGTCCCAAAAATTCAGATTTTCGGAGGGACCGAGCAGTCTCTCGCGTGCACTGTGCTCTTCGACCGCTATTCAGGCATTCCACCAGGCTAATTTATATAGCAATATTGTACTAATCTCTAGGAACTGTTTTTGTATATTTTTTTTTATGTCAACGCCGAGGGAGCGAGAGTGGAGAGCGGAGCCAGGAATAGGACTTTCCACGCTTCGGGATATCCCAATCCGTCATATTTTATTATTGGAATTAATCCCTTGGGGTTCGCAAAGCAGCCGATTTTTTTTTGTTTGTCATATTATTAGCGAGGCGATAAAATATTATAACGGCGAGTATTTCAAACATCGAGGATTGCGCGAAGTCGTTGACGCGTGACACAGGCCCTAATTGGTTGCCGCAGATCGGGAATATTCGACGAGGGCCGAAAATATGAGCGAAGTGGGGCAAAGAGATTGAGAGCGTGCGAATATTCGGAAAAATTTTTTCTTTGGTACAACGTCGAGGAGTACGGGTGCGTGAGAGCGAGAGAACTGCTAGTGTCTTGTGGACTAACAAGAGACAATCGGTGGACCCATCGCGAAGAACGGCGACTGTGAATCGGTAAGCTCTCCTTGCCTCGTATTTTTTTTTGGGACTCAATAATAAAATCAATCGCGCTATTGCTTTAAAATTTTTGTTTGTTTAATAAGCGACCGCGAAGTGGTGTCGGCGGGCGACCTATTAGGAATTTTTGGGTACCGCTGACATAAACGCGACAGATTCGCTTCGATGTAATAATTAGAATTTTTTTTTTTTTAAAGAATGCCCTTGGGTAGCGGTATCAAAGACCGTCATATTTGTGTTGTGTTGGTCCGGTTTGAAAAATTCTGGCGGGTACTGCGGGGCTGTGCGTTTAGCCTAGGTACCGAAATTTTAACCGTTTTGACCATTTTTGGCGATAAATTGTAAGATAGTAGGGTAAATAGGGAATTCGAGCGCTTCGGACCGGGAGGTACCGTTGCGGTTATTGCGGGGTAGAAAATCTCGGCGGTGAATAGAGTAGCCGTTGTAGATTTTAGTAGGGACATATTTTTTTTTGTAATTATTTATTTAATTGTTTTTTTTTGTTTGTGGCGTTTGCAATCGTTCGGGACCTCCCGAAAATAATAATAAAAAGAACGAATTTGGTTGCAATCTAATTTGAAATTGTGTTTAATTTATGTATTTTGTTTGATTATTTATGTGGGATTATTTTATTTACTTGACTGAGCAAATTACGAACCGCCCACTCTACCGTAAGATCATTGACTCGTAGCTTAGCCGGCAATCACCTCTTTTCTTTTTTTTTGGTAACTTATTATTTTTTTGGTTACTAATTTAACATCTTGTCCCTTCCATTGTCGCTTCGGCGGCTGGCGCCCTAAACAAATTTGGAAGGGGGAATTTATTAAAAGAGGTTTGTGAATGCGAGAAGGGAGTTTTTTTTTTTTTTTTTGGAAAAACGCATCACAGTATATAAATATACTCAACGTGGAAAAAATTGTGCGCTTCCGACCCATCTTTCTGATTGGTCGAGTATATATAGATATACTCTCGATGGGCGAGGTTCGTGCGTTTCCGTAGCTTGCGACCGCGCTTGATCCTTTGCGCCCGTCGCAACGTTGCTGGGACCATGCATTTGAATTTCAGCTCATCGCACGGACTTCGGTATACAGTCTTCGAGCCTTGCTTGAACATATCTTGACCGTATCAATAAAGAATTTGAAATATTCAAGCAAGCTCGGCAGACGTACGCCAGTTCACTCACGCACTGAACGAATTTCTTCCCGTTAATCTTTTATTTTTTCAACGTTTATACGTAATTTAATGAATATATCTTCGCAGCAACGAATTTGTTGCTGCGAGGATATATATATTTTTTTCCGCGTTCAAGAATTTCGGATAAGCATTTTTGGGTAACGTACATTAACGTTTAAAAGTGCACGGTGGTCGTGCGCATAGAAAATCAGTCTGGTAACCGGAAGGTTCGGAGTTCGAGTCTACGATACATTTTTTTTACAATTTTTTTTTTAAGAATGTTCGTCAGTGAAATTGAAAATGCCCAGAAAAATCTAAAATAATTACTGCGTTTTTAATAAGTCATAACAAACTCACATGAATTTTTTGGGATTTTTCGTCTACATCGTTTACACAAAATTAATTTTTTTATGCTCACATTTTAACATAGGCTCTTATGGCATATTTACGGATGAAAAAAAAATGTTTGAAATGAAAAAAATTTTTACATCGAAAAAAAAAGAATTGATTCCACCAAATACTTGATAAGCAATTACTTAAAAATTGCAATTTTTTTTAAATTCGTAATATGCCATAAGAGCCCAAGTTAAAATGCAAACATAAAAAAGTTCATTTTGTGTAAACGATGGAGACGAAAATTTCCAAAAAATTTATGTGAGTTTGTTATGGATTATTTAAAACGCGGTAATTATTTCAGATTTTTCTGTGCATTTTCAATTTTACTGACGAACCTCCTTAAGGTTACCATCCAATATTACCATACGATAAGTGCACTTGGCTAAACAATCAACAATAAAAAAGTAATTCTATTTCAGAGTGATCCGACCTTGCATTGCTCGCATGGGGGCTCGATCGAGGCCATTGTTGCGTTGGTATTCTCGCTTTCGAACTGCAGCATCTCAGCAGCCTCTTCAATTTCAAACGAGTCCTCATCTCTTTCGTGTTCGATGAGACTGTCGAACATCTCGTCTGAATGTTCGAATGCTCTGGCAACCATCGTACTCAGCTCAATTAAAGCAACAGCATCGGGACATTCAACGTTTCGTCTGCTGCTGCTTCCGATGTAGCCAGTTGATAGAACGTGTCTCAACGACAACCGTACCATCCTAGCCGTTGAATTTAGATTGTGTCCGCCACGTTGTCGGAGTTTCGAAAATAAATGCTCTACCGAATCCTGATTGCACAAAGCCGCATCCAACTCGAATTCAGGATACTTACTTTTTACCCTCTTATATCGTTTGAATTATCGCGTTCACTGAAAGTGGCAAACCTTCCAGACAAGGCACTTTCTTCATCGCATTTGAGTTGGTTCGCACAGTCCACTGGGCAGACCACGCGACAAAATCGACGAGAATTTTCTTAATTTCGGAGTTTCTCTCAGCGAGGGGACGCTTCGATGGATTCGCGGAGAGCAATCTGTACGCATTGGATGCGTCTATTACGTTATTAATACGCTCTGCAAAATCAGCCGAGTGCTCCCACGTTTTGCTCTTCAGCCCTTGCGGATCATGTCCTGCGGTTAATAATGCTCGTTTCACATTCATTGCTTCGAAAGATGATGGAAACAAGTGAGCTTTACTGATGTGGGAGAGCAGATTGGATCTGCTCCCATGTGTCTACGAAATCCTGATAATTAACTATAACGTTTCCTTCGCAGTAAAGTAATTTATGCGTTCGGAGCGTGTTCAATAAACGTTTGATGAGATGCGGAAAATCGAACGATGCCACGTATTCTTTTTCACCGACCGTAAACGAAGGCTTTTCATCACAGATACTTTAAGGTAAGACGTAAAGAGACTTTGAGTTGATGGACCCTGGTCGCAGGTAATTAAAACTGGTTCCGCCCCCGCAGCGGACAGTCTACACAAACATTCTTTCAACAGGGCATAAATTTCGGGAGCTTTCAGTTCGGATCCCGCAAGAAAGTAGGCTAAGGGTTGACGCCATGGCGTCTTTGCATTTAAACCATAGACGCAAATCACAAAAACGTATCGCGCACGTTCATTTTTGCGGCCAAGAGATCCAAGGTCAACGAGACCCTCGATGCAATCAAACTTTTGGCAATATTCCTCAAACACTTTTATTGACATTTCGTCAAATTTGACCGTGCACACGCGATCATCTGGTGATAGTGTTGAAATTTTGACTGCCAATTTATCGAAGATAAAATTGCAGAAACCAGGTTCAATATCGACTTTCGAGACCCAGTTGCGAACACTACTTTCCGATGGAAACGAGCAACCAGCTTTTCGCAGACGTGAGTACGCTGACGCAGAGTAGTAATACAGCTGCTTAGCGAGATCTTTTTCCTCTTTGGTGTAAGGCGCCTTCTTGCGATGCAATTGTAGTTTCACTATCGTTCCCGCTGCGGGTTCTGTGCAATTATGATGGTCTAAAAACTCGTCAACCGATATTTTTTTCGCTTCGTCTTCGAGGCGTCTATTTTTCGCAGATACTCTTATCAATTTCTGTCGGAGCCCCTTAATTAGTTTCTGATAGTGCAAGATTTTACGTTTTGATGCCGACTTAGAGGTTTTTAACCTCTGCAGAGGCGCTAAAAATTATAAACAAATACGAAGAAGCTATGTTCAAGTGTTCTTTGTATCCTTGCACCACACGCTTCCTCACCAACCCCCACCACGACACACCGCCACTGGGAGTCTTCATTACGTGCATCGAACCATCAGTATTCACGCAACTGGCGCTGTCAATGGTTAGTATCGTTTATTTTTATAATGGCAGTGATTGTGTGGATACCACCCTATCTCATCTGATGTACATATATTTTACATCGACCTAATTTCTTTTTGGTACACTTGCAGGATTCTACTCTAGATACGGAGATGGAGAAGGTGGCGGCGCTCCTGGAGCAAAGCGAATTAACGCAAGTTGCTGAAAAAACTCCTAATCGAATTCGCGGTCTAACGCTAGGTTTGGTGTTAATAAATATTTCTTTCTTTTCTCAGAGACGCGGCGACCCAGGACCAGAAACCGGGAAACGACCCAGGCCCATCAACGGTGTCACCGCTAACGGACACGGCTGATAAACAGAGTAAATGGAAATTCCGTTACGTCATTATTATCATGGAAGATGTTGTTATTTATGGTTTATTTCTCATGTCTCTATTTCAGATAAAATTCAAAAAAGTTGGCAGATGAGCCGCCGGGAGCGGAAAGAACGTGCCGTGGCGGCCGGCCACCCACCGCCCGCCAAGAAGAGCCGTAAATCGGGAGGGGGGCAGAAGGGGGCCAGCCGCAAACCGTACGAGCGGCACTACGGGGGAAGCAGCCGACACGAGCCCTCGCGGGGTGGCCGGCGCGAGCCCTCGCCGGATGACCGACGCGAGCACTCGCGGAATGACCGGCGTAAGCACTCGCGGGACCGCCGGCAAAGTAATTCGCGGGGGAGCCAGGTGCCTCGGTTCGAGGAACTATCCAATCCCGAGCGGGCCCTCCAAATCGCGTCCGCAACTTTGATTGATGAAGTTTTAAATAAAAATAACAAATAAACAATCGTCAATATGGATATACCGTTTTGTTCACTTCTACCCATTCCTCCTCTTATAATCCTGATCAAACCTTACCCGCGTTTTCAACCCATGTAGCCAGTCGTTGATCGTCTTTTGTGGGAAATCTGTAGAGCCTTGAATTCGTAGTGAACTTCCCTTTCGTACAACCTCTGTACGCACAGAAGTCAGCTCGGCCTTTTTTGTCCATAATTGACTTATGTTTTTTCAATGTTAACTGCGAGACGCAAAACTGACTTCAGTCTCCACTTGAAAAAATCAAATGATCGAGACGAACCGGAGTGCTCGCACTTGTTTACAGTTTGGTTCCATACAATGTTGCGTTAATGGATTTCCGAAAAACATTAAAATTTTTCAGACCCGGCCTTACATTGCTCGCACCCTCATGCGAGCAATGCAAGGTCAGGTCTTAAAAAAAAAAAAAAAAATTGTGAAAAAAAAAATTTATCGTTGACTCGAACTTCGAACCGTCCGGTTACCAGACTGATTCTCTATGCGCACGACCACCGTGCACTTCTAAACGTTGATGTACGTTACCCAAAAATGCTTATCCGAAATTCTTGAACGCGGAAAAAAAAATATATATCCCCGCAGCAACAAATTCGTTGCTGCGAAGATATATTCATCAAATTACGTATAAACGCTGAAAAAATAAAAGATTAACGGGAAGAAATTCGTTCAGTGCGTGAGTGAACTGGCGTACGTCTGCCGAGCATGCTTGAATATTTCAAATTCTTTATTGATACGGTCAAGATATGTTCAAGCAAGGCTCGAAGACTGTATACCGAAGTCCGTGCGATGAGCTGAAATTCAAATGCATGGCCCCCGACAACGTTGCGCCGGGCGCAAAGGATCAAGCGCGGTCGCAAGCTACGGAAACGCACGAACCTCGCCCATCGAGAGTATATCTATATATACTCGACCAATCAGAAAGATGGGTCGGAAGCGCACAACTTTTTCCACGTCGAGTATATCTATATATATTCGACCAATCAAAAAGATGGGTCTAGTTCGGCAACTCTCCAGTGTGGCGGCGCTGCAAAGACGGAAAAAAAGTTGCCTCAAGGATATCGCTCCACTGGCAATCTCCCTACTCATCTCTGGTTTCTCCACAATTTGTAATTTGGTTTAAATTTCTCGGAATTTCAATTTTCAGAAAAAATGATGATATTGCATTAACTTTAACAGAACATTAAATTGTGAACTCAAATTATATATATGAAATCAGTAATATTAATCAATAATAGGTACATATTTTCGTTTAAATTATCTCTCTATCGTAATCTCACAGCTTTTCACATAGCTTCCTCTATGAGAAAGTCAAAATCGATTAACATGCTTCCTCATAGAGGTAGCTTTCTAAAAAAAATAATAATAATAATGAGAAAGCAATTTGCAAATTCCAACTTTGCAGCTTTTTTAGTCACCAAAAAAGGGTCTTCCAAGCTTCGGTAACCTATTTTCTTAATTATAGATAACTTCTCTCCGCCCAGAGAAAAGATTTATTCGATTTGAGTAAAATTGAGTTGAAATAAATAAAATTTTGTCAATTTCTCCAGGAGCTTATTAGTCATTCATTATGAATGAGCCTATACTGCATTTATCGGCTGATCCGTATGCTAACGGTATCTTTGATTCGAGTTATCATGAATACTTTATTTGAAGCAATGTTTAACTCAAATATTCCATCTGAGTATCATACATTTGGTACCCAAATACAGTGGTTCGACTTATGACAACTTCAATCATTTAGTTGTAATTATGAATGCTGTTGTTGTCGTTGAAACAAATAAAACATTATTCAGGATCCAGGCTTAAGAGAATTTCATCTACGTGTGATACAGTGCAATATTTTTATCCTTCTTTAAAAAAGACAGGGCACATCGATAGTCGAAATATCGAAAACTAAAGCCACTTTTCTAGCATTCTGATTGGTTTTTAATGGCGTTGACATGAAACCAACTTCAGACTTTTACAATAGCTGCAGGATCACGTGTGGCGTGCGTTTTGAAATATTGTTCTTTCGCAGCTGTGACATAGAATATATTTTTCTTCTCGAAACAGATTTTCTGTTCTTCTCTTATTTTTCTCCGAAGAAAGAAGTCATGACACCTTGAAAGCCAATATGCTTCAGTATCGAAATACTGAAGCAGAACAGTAACGTAAAGCCACGAATCGTATAAATATGCAGATATCATGTTTAGCCATAAAAAGAGACAAATAAATGAAAAAGAGTGCAAACGAAGCGAGCACGTTTCCTTGCAGAAATATAACCGGGTGGCCGCAAAAAAATATAGGGCCTTGTCAGGTTTTGTCAGGGCTTCCACAATAGGGATTCCATACTAGGGCTACATGACCACCCATAATAGCTTCTTTTATATTATTCCAGGCTAAAATCGGGTCATCCAGACAGAACCGTAGTCCAGGAGCCTCTATAGGTTCCCCTTATATTTTTTCAGGAGTGCCACAATAGCGATGCCAAAAAAGGGCCTTACTAGAACCCGTAAACAGTTCCCTACAAATTAGTCACCCATTTAGATGGGTGAGTTATTTGTATTGAGTTTATATTGTATTGTATTAACTTGTATTCTATTGTTATAACAATATATTAATGTATTGTTATTACATTGTAATAACTTTATCCGTCTTTTCTAATTCACGGTTGACGTCGAAGTGACGATGCCGACTCGTTAGCCGGTCGGCCCGCGTGCTCCATGTGTACCCACGTAGATCTACAGTCGACTTTTCCAGTCGATATTACGCGCTTGCGTCGTCAGCTCTCGCGTTGTCTTGCTCGGTTCGTTGTACCCCATACGGAAAAGCGCGGTCGTCTCTCTCGCAGACGATAAGTCTCGAACACGAGTTGTCGATGTATTGAGAAGTAGTGTTCGAATTTAGCCGTAATACAAATAATTATTATATCTCTGACGAACGAGGTGAGGGAACAAAATTATTATCCTGTCACAACTGATAGAGTCAACCATGCGGCCACCCATCCGACTGGCCCCCTAGCCAATGAAACAAGCACCTTTATCCAATATATTTATACGTAGCAATAACGATGCGATGCCCAATGTAATTGATAACTATACAAAATAGTGAATGTCGTTTTATTTTTACCATGTCAGACGCAATGATATAAATCTAGAAACTGCGGACTACAATTTATTTATTTTATTTTATATTTCATTTAATCATTCAAATAAAACAAAAAAATTGTGCAGTCGTATGGTTAATGGCCGAGCGAGCTAAAGCGCAGCGCAACAACACCATTTGGAGGGTTCCAAGTTCAACGTTCAACTTCTCTTCAAAATACAAAAATATACATATGTTTTTTCCTGCGATTAATATGTACTATCATGGAGAGAAAAGCTTAATATCTGATTAAAAGTACAAAATTGATTAGTTGCATACAAACAAATAAATATCCTTTAATTCATTTTTAAAATTATTTTTGTATTTTCATTTAGATACTACGCCTTTCCCTACTTTGTCTAACTATCACTTTGCCATGTACCACATTATTATTCAGTAACACTTTTTATTCTACCATATTTTGTCGTAAGTGAAATATGGTGGAATTTCCTCGCCATTGAAATAAATTATTATTGCCAATAATAATAATATCAAGGATCATTATAATCATGAGAATGATATCGGGCAAGGGGAGGATATGGAAAAATAATTGCAGCGAACGCGTGAATATCAATAATATCGCCTACTGACGAGGGCAGGAAAATACCATTCCTTGGATAATCACCATCTCCCACGCTTCGTGGAGCACCCTTCTCTATCTATCCTACAATTTTTCTCCCTCCAATGCCTTCTATTCGTCTTTCAATTCCGCCATAAGTCCCTTTCTATGCCTTTGGATACACACCAAACCCTTGTTCAGCCACGCCGTGACTCTCTAATCGTGTTACGGGTAAAACTAGATAATGACAAGACCGTCCAGACACGCGGGTGATTGCCAGGGCGGCGCGGGAGTGAGTTGCCGGGAGGAAAACAGCTTACTTCGTCCAAGCCACGTACACTCTGTGTCGCACACTGTGTTAAGGTCAGGCTGAATTAATCGGGTCATGTCGCAAACCCAGGAGCTTTGTAACGGTTAGAGCATATTGTTAATTGAAAATGGAAAACCTTCCCGCGTCAATGGGTCTGAATAATTAATTAAGTCGAAGGTGACATGAAATTCTGTTTATCTATAAACAATTAAGAAACTATATAAATGTAAAATCTGATTATTTTTAACTGTATTTTAGTATATTTCACCTGTTGAAATTTGTTATTTTCTGAAAAATGAATTATTGCCGTATTTTTAGGAGAAATAGGAAAATTGAAGTTATTATTATCTGGGAATGTTTGATCTTGCAGATTTTATGAATCAAAGCGTGCTAAAAGTAAAAACAAGAATAAATTGCGGAAACAATTGTTCAATTGAAACAAAAAATTCTTGGGTTGAGATCGCTTGAAAGGAGCTTTGGAACGGTTGGGACATTTTATTAATTGAAAATGGAAAAGCTACTCGCGTCAACGAATCTGAATAATTAAATTAGGCAAAAGTGACATAACATTTTGCTTATCTATTAACAATTACAAAGCTTTATTCGACACATATTGGTCAAAATGTGAACCCTGATTATTATTAAGTTACAGATGTGCCCAGCCAGTTTCCATCCCAGTACTCACCCTTCGTTGCTTTTTCTGCGGCGATTCTTCTGCATATCTCGATTCTGTGCTTCTCCCCTTTTTTTTAATTTAATTGAAACACACCGATACTTTCGACAAAGGTAAAAAGCATTTCCTCCAATTTCTTATTATATAAACAGTATAAGCATGTTACATTCTGAATTTTTGCTTTTTTTTTCCGGAATAATTATTTACGATGTACAGCTTCAAGTGATCTTAGAAACTTCTTGAAAAAGAACCGCCGCATCGAGTTTAAAATAATCAAATTTGCTAGTAAATGCGAATCTTATGTAATAGAGAATTTATCACTAATTCAGACGAACAAACTAGAGAATTAAAAATGTTTAATGAAGCGATTGAAAACAAGTTCTAAGCTGTCTTTGAGAGGAATATATGGGGTCCATCACTAAGCTACTTAAGAAAAAAAAACCCATTTTGACATTGGAATTCATATAATTTTCCTATCAAGAGATGCGATAGCGTCTCGACGCCAAGTATTAAAAGAAAATTTTTAATGCCTTACGAGACTCCTCACGATTGAGACTACTCTTGAGCACTACTCTTATTATTTGGACGTTCACCCTTTTTCGTGTGCTACGAAATTCTAACTTGAATTATCTCAGTCGAAACGTCGCGGACGCCAAATGTATCAGGTTCAATATTTTTTATTTATTTTTTTCTATCGCATGAGCCCCGGTTCAATCAAATCGGTGCCCGCAATGTTAATATCTGGCCACTTACAATTTGGATTCTGTCTAAATTATTTCATTTCTGTCCGCACTCACACATCGAATTTGTCCAACATTATACGTGCATGGCGTGTACCAGCACACTCACATGTCGTCTGTAACTCTAATTATCTCAGACAATACATCACGGACGCTAAATGTATCAGGGCCAATATTTTTTATTTTTTCTCCCTTTTTTAACGAGACCAGTTGCGATAAAATCGGTTCCCGAAGTGCTAATATCTGGCCAATATTACACATTTGTCCTCACTCACACTTCGAAACAGATTTGTCTGATCGCATATACGTGTGCATACGTGTAAATAAAGACGTACATACACGTACCACAACTGGTGGCGGCGGATGAATAATCTTGTAAAAGTTCGATTGAAGATTGTATGCGGAGGAACAAAAAACACGAATAAGTAAGTACAAAATACAAAGACACTATTTACTTTTGATGACTTCAATTTTATTTTCACTTAGCCATACGCGGGACGTTCAACCAAAAAGGAATTTTTTTATCGTGAAGACCACTTCCACTCTCACAGAAGGAAAAATAACAAATTATTGGCTCTCTTCAGAATAAACCTAAAGCATTTTTCTGTAAATAGGTCAAACGATTAGGTTGTCATTTACAAATCCATTGACAGGCTTGTTCTGAAAGCCCCTGCCAGTGCTTTTCATTCCACGCTGCAGTAGAAAAAGTCATATTCTTATTATAAGAGTCACTTTCTCCTTCACAGAAGAAAATACTAAAAATAATTACCTGCTTTCAGGATGAACGCGAAAGATTTTTCATAAGTGGACCAACTGATTGGGTCAACTGGCGGTTTAGAAGTCATATTCACATTGGAAAAACGCCAAGGATTGGTCTTCGCTAGGTGACATTCTCTTCGCAGCACACACCATTCCAGCAGAGCATTTTTTCAATGGTCCTTAAGGGAGACGAGAAGTCAAAAAAGTTTTTTTTTTGCTCATAGGGACACCTTTCACCCTCAGCGAAAAAAAAAATTATAAGTTTCCTCCCTTCAGGATCACACCGAAGGATTTTGTTACGAATTGACCAGTCAATTTCGTCAACCGCTTACTTTGAAACCAGGTTCATGAGTTTTACATAGAGCGCAAGATCTAGGGAACACGGCTTTGCGGATTGGCCTTCGCTAAGAATCATTTTCTTTACAGGTGCACTGCACACCAATTAAAAGTACCCATTGTTTTAATTAATCGTTAAGGGCCTCAGTCACCTCAAAATGTCATAGGAAAACAAATCTCAAAATGATATACTTCTTTCAAAAAATCTGACATGAAAACGTACTTAAATACATAACAAGTATTACAATTATGCAATTTTGTAAAGACATACTGTATTCAAACCAAATTACCAAACCGATAAATTAATTTAATTTTTCAATGTCTTATTTTATCTGTCAGGGAGTGCATTCTGGATTGAATATAGGAATTTTTATTTTGAGTCTGTATTTAAAAACTGTGATTTTAAATGTGTTAATAAATTCTTCTGTACCAAAAACTTACTAAGCAATTGGTCACAATATATGTAATTTTCACTGCATTCAAAATCGCTATATATTCAATCCAGAATGCACTCTTCAACAGATCAAATTAGACATTGAACACCAAAATTGGTCCACCAGTTTGGTCCGAAAGCTACGACAAGTGAAAAAATTCCATTTGACCTAACACCATTGTTATGCGCTATTGTTATGTTCTCGATGAGGTATAAATGTAACATTTTTGAAAATAAGGGGATCATCTACAGATTTTTTTTTTCATGACTTTTTTTTAGGTGACTCAGTCCCCTAAATCTGAGAGCCACTGCGAGTGCTTTTTTCAAAGCTGCTCGTGATTGGACCAGTAAATAAATTTTACCAGTCGATTTGCGAAATGTGCATTGATTCTAAAACCAAAATACGAGAATGACACGTATGTAGTCAAGACCAATTTTTGGAGCAGTCTTCTTTGTATTATGCGCAGGGTATTAAACTCATGAATTTATACTTTAAAGCAACCGGTTGACCCATTCGGTTGGTCCATTTACAAAAACATCCTTTCGGTTTATTTCGCAGAGGGGAATTTTTTTTTTTCTATGAGGGGGAGGGTCGTCTTCATAATAAAGAAAATATTTTAAACTGACCTTCCTTTTATGTCTAATTGAAAATAAAACTAACCTCTTCAAAGGGAAATAGTATCTTTGGATTGTACTTTCTCACGGGCCATTTATTGCGCCTGTGAGGTAGATCTTCAATCGAGCTCATATTTGTGTCACGTGCGGAGCGGTCTCGCACGCAACATCATCAACCTCCTGTGGGAAGCACAGGAGTTTATATTTATTTTCACGTGGATACTTTCAACACTAGTCCCGTACAGGACCTTCTCGGATGCCGGATTAGGAGAATTAAATAAGTTTGCAAACACTCATTTAGCTAAAATATGAGATTTATATTTTGAAGTTAAGTCGTTTACATACCTTAGGGTGGTCGTTAATTTCGATGTTGAGCGATTTTGTCTTAGACGCCCCTTCATTTTGTTTGAAATAAATTTAAAAAAACCTGGTTATAATTTAAAGACTCTATCTCGACGGGAAAATGTACCTGTAAGCACAAACATTTTTCTATTTAAATAACATGGGAGTTTTGGCACAATCATTTTAGATTTTTTTACCAAGCCTCAAAAAAGCGGGAAAAATCCAGATACTGCACAAATTGTACGTCAAGTACTCTGTACACAAATTTTAAGTAACCAAATGAAAAGAGCTCGAAGTCACTTTTAAAAAAAGGCTCTTGCCGGCTTTAATGACGTTAGTGGGTTAAGTGTGTTGAATATAATTTTGAGATGATAATTAGAATTTGTGTATAGAGTACAACTACTTGACGTACAATTCGTGCAGTATTCGGACTTTTCCCGATTTTGTGAGGCTCGGTAAAAAATTCAAAGTAATTGTGCTTAAACTCCCATGTTATTAAAATGGGCAAATGTTTGTGCTTACAGGCACGTTTTTGCGTTGAGATAGAGCTCTTAAATTTCAACCAGGTTTTTTAAAATTCATTTCAAACAAAATGGAGCGGCGTCTCGGACAACATCAAAATTAACGACCACCCTAACATACATACATTTAGACATACTCTTACACACTTACAATGTAAACACCCTTACGATTTCAATCACTCTTTGTGCGCACTCCAAATCAATTACGAATTTCAACTACACGACTGGTTATTCGTAGCGAAAATGGTTACACTATATTAACGCAGACAGACTGACACACCGCGACGCGAGCAACTTCCGGACTTTTTCAGGTTCTTGTGTGTAACTGGAAATGCTGCGCGGAAGAATTATTGCCATTATGCGGGAGCTGAAAGCGGAGCCCCTTTTGTCGAC
This sequence comes from Tromatobia lineatoria, assembly GCA_949699805.1. NCBI lineage: Eukaryota > Metazoa > Arthropoda > Insecta > Hymenoptera > Ichneumonidae > Tromatobia > Tromatobia lineatoria. The sequence continues at coordinate 3,077,939 of OX453036.1, read as the reverse complement.
TTTTACTTTTCAGAGACAAGTCGGAGACTAACTAAAGAAGACCATTTTCGCTTGTCCGGCGGCTCGCTCGCCATCGGGTAACGGACAGGGGCTTTTTGCAAAATTGACAAAAGTTAACATACCAACAGTGCACGTACATCGATGTCCGTCTGTCTAAACGCAGTTTGTCACGTCCGCGGCATCCTGGTGTTTAATTTTACCCAGGATTTTGCAGACGCTGACTGTCTGATGTTAGAAATTCGACGCGAAATATAAGTCGGCGTAAAACATAAAACTCTTCAAAAGAATAAAAGAAATAACCGTTTGAAATATGTGAAATAATTCTTGCTATTTCACATATTTCACAGCGCGGGACATGATATTTGTTACAAATTAAATGACAAATATTGGAAATAAATATAGCAAAAATAACAAAGAAAACTACTAGCATTGAATCAGTGCCTACATCTTCGCTGAAAGTTAACAATCATAATTACAAAGATACAAGTGTGATATCGATTATGGTAAGAATGGAAATAAAAAGGATTCACATTACACAACAATTATGAGAGGCAGAGGCACTGCTTGGATATTCGTCGATTATTTAGCAGTTAAGCAGAGCCTTGTAATTCTAAAGACGTGTAGATATAATATTTAGAACAAACGAAAAAGTGATAACGTTGCATAAAACTTGTTGAATCCTCTCGACACCTATATTGAGGCTGTTATTTGTCGTTTCAATTATTACACGAAGCATTTTCTAAAATTTCTACTGCAGCCTGTATACATTTAATATACGGGCTTGTCTGTTGAAACATTTAAGAGAGTACTGAGAGTTTGCTTGCCTGAATTTACGGATTACTGTAAATTAACTTTACAGTTTTTTTTTTCGTGGCGGTTAGATTTTTAAAAAAACAGCAAATCCCTCGAAAAAAATTTTCCCAAAAAAATAGGTACGCCAAGTATTGAAAGTGTTATTATCCCAGTAAAAAATTACTTGGAATAAAAAAAAAAATTAGCTGAAAAATCTTAAAAAACAAAATTGCCTTACAAGGATATTCAACCGAATATTATTAGCGAAGTAGAGACCCTTATTAGACAAGTAATATCCCATGAAAAAATCATTTTGAAACAAAAAATACTTCGCTAAAAAATCTTTTGTAATAAGAAAAATGAATGCTAAATATTTAACCGAATCCTATTAGCCAAGTAAAAACCCTCGATAAATTTTTAACAGATGAAGATGTTTCTCCAAAAAACTTGGCGTCCCTGCGACTAGCTCCCGTACATTTAGACCTTGCATTACATGAGTAATGCAAGGTCTGGATATCACGGCAACAAACCATTGATGTGTTCTGGTAGTCTTGAGATATGAAATATTTGTAGCTGCGCATGCTGTGTACAGTGAACATGCGATAAATTTGAAATGGATTCATTTCAAATTTAATCCTGAACCTAGTCTGATAATACCCTACTCGTAAACCAAATTTAAGATAGATATCGAAAAAACTGTGGGTCCCGAAGCAAAAAAAAACCTATTCAAAAAAATTACGAATTCAGTTTCACGTGCATGCATTTGTCACGTAAAAACTGTGCTTAATAAAAACTAAACAAAATCGTGGAGCGAATGGAAACATTTCAAAGTTTTGGCCACAATTAATTGTATCATAACAATAATAATTCTTGCCAATCATTACTCAAGGCCACTACAGTGGTCTTGTTATTAAAACCGTAATTTTCCTGATGTTCGCTAGAACGACGCTTCGCTCGGCTATGTCATTTATAACACGAAGTCTTCGGCATAAAACGTAATACGCTAAGAAAATTGTATTATTCTTCCGCCCTAACGGTTTCTGTTGAAAATTGCATACTATTAGCTATGACGAAGTCTGAAATTCTGATTCGACAAGCGTTGCGGGCTTCAAAACTCTCTTTGACTTGATGACTGCCACTCTCTGTACGTGCTAATGATTCAGTCATTTATCTCAACGTCTCGTTTGAAACATTGTCGTCGAGAAATGCCGAACAGATCTTCGGACATAAACCACAGGTGGTTTGAAAGTTCATTCGGTACTGCAGTAGCAACTACGACATCTTCATCCTTATAATTTTGCAGAGAATTCGAATACCGGACAATTTGATCCAATTATGATGAGAAGACCATTGTACTGGCTTCAAAAAATGGTTAACGAGAATTATTGTCGTTATGATAACGTTAATTGTGTCGAAAACATTCAGATGTTCTACGTTATCATTCGTTATTTGTCCGATTTTTTCGAATTAATTGAACAGCATAGTTTTTCTGCACCAGGAGTTGAGTTCATAATTTTTTTATATAAGTTTTCTTATGCTCCGACACCTATAATTTTTCAGATATCAGTCTAGAATTTGGTTCACAATTAGGTTATTATCAGACGAGGTTTGCGATTCGAATTGGCATTAATCCATGTCCTAATAAAAATATTATGGCTCGTTCAATTTTGAAAAAAAAAAAAAATTCGCCAACTACTTCCTATTTCACAATACACAGTGTGCGCAGATGCAAATATTCAGTAACTCAAGCTAGCAGGACGAACAATGGTTTGTTGTCCTGATATCCGGAATGTTTACAGTCATGTATTGAAAGAAATGTAAAGACATATTTGAGTATTTTCAGTAAAAAAAAAAAAAAAAAAATTGAAATACGAGAAAATGAAAAATAACATCCTAAATATTCCGTCATGACCTCGAAGGATTTTTTTATCTGATCGATAATTGACGACGACTTTTTTTCATAAGAAAGCACAGGTTTGGAGCGTGCCCTGCAAAAAAAAATGTATTGTTCCAAAGTGGACCATCCTAGGGTACTGAAACCCTTTGCCATGTAGGAAAATTAACTCAGTAGGCAAACAAAAAATTTAGCGGGGTGAACAAACATTATAGCATTTGGAAGGACGTGGAGCGTTCCATACATCTGTTATGTTTACAATGCCGCAAGATTATCATGCATATGCGATCGTCGACAAACAGAATATCTCCACTGTCGCTACAAAACATGGCAAACGTCGATCAAAACGTGCTGAGAATAAATCAGTTTTGTAAAAACGATTTGTATTCACATTTCCATAAAACTTCGCTATACCGTATGTAATTTTCCCATAGATATTGTATCAATCGGGTGGATTTTTCCGTATAGAAAAGTCAGCACCCTTTGTCGCACACTGTGTGAGGGTTAGGCTGAATGTTTCGGGTCATTTCGCACACCCAGGAGCTTTGTAACGGTTGGGGCATGTTCTTAATTGAAAATGGAAACGCTACCCATGTCAATGGATTTGAATAATTCATTTAGGCAAAAGTGGCATGACATTCTGCTTCTCAACCGACAATTAATAAACTCAATTAGAAGCGTACACTGTAAAAAAAATGTTGCGTTCTTACGATATAAGTGTATATGAATTTCGATAATGCGACAATATGAAATTTCAATATCTGATCATTAAATCAATAATTACTAGATTGGTACATGAAAATCAATATGCATTTCTTCAATTTTAATGTCGAGTTTAAAGTTTAATATAAATTTACGCATGACATGTCAGACCAAGATAATATTTGCATAGTAAATTTAATATGCGTGTATATATTTTACTAATCGGCTGACCGAAAATTACAACACATGGTTACTAAATTAAACATTACTAAATTATGAGCATCAAAATCAATATGCATTTTTGGAATTTCAGTGACTGATTTGAAATTTAATACACAATTTAAAATTTAAAAAAATCCCGCACTAAATCCCTAATACTTATCACTCAACATCGAATTGTGCCTAGTTACATTCCCAAGATTGATTTTATTTAGGTAGCCATCCCTATACGTGGTAGTCAAATCAGTGCTAAAGTTTGACAAGCGCTTCCACAAATTTTTAAGGTTCAATGGACAGTTCTATCAACTCAATTATATATAATATCAGTATGTGTTCTGATCAACAACCACGATGCGAAAAAAATACACTGATAAATGCAAATTCTCAATGAGTATCTTCTGTCATCCAGTTATATATTAGAAAAAACCATAATACTAGTCCGATCATGACAAGCAATAGCTCAGCTTGTTGTTTGGAAGATACTTCAACGATTAAACGGACATGTATTTTGATATTATCATTTGTACAAAAATTACAACAGTCTGTTAGTCCAGCTTAACCTAAGATGAGACATACCAATGGTTGTAACTCTCAAAGAAATTCCTATTCCTCAAGCTATTCTAAAATCTTTTCGTTAAATCGTTAAAGTATCTTTCAATATACGAAATGAGCTATTACTCGTCATAATCAAACTAATTTTATGGGTTTTTCTAAAACTAAATGACAGAAACATCTAATTTAACATTTGCATATATCAGTATATTTCTTCTTTTCAAACCGTGGCTAAAGATGTATTTATATAGTATGTAGCACTAGCACGTAACGAGACAACTACCTTAAAAGCACTTGAGCGTGTCGCGCTGCCACGGCTTTAAATTGAACTCCGAGACTAGATCTCCACAGGTATGTGGATATAATTCTTTCGAAAATCCGGATACGTGAGCCTCTATTCATGAGTTTATCCAAAAATTATGTTTACATGAAAATATTTTCAACCCGATTCGCGCTCTGATTGCTGCAAATTGAATATTTCATTATGTAAATTATAAGTATGCTTGAAAGAATAATAGTTGTACACCTCTTATGCCATTTTGCATTACCCAAAATTCCTAAGTCGTGATAGCGTAGTTGGTGGCGTGCGTGAGTTGTTTGATATTTTGATAGGTAGATCGTAGGTTCACACCCCAGCTTAGGCGAAAAAATTTCCGTCGCGAAAACCAAGACCCAAGTACCAAATAATTGCTCATAACATGATTCGTCTAAAAAATCAATGCCAGATTGATCTTTAAATTTTTTCCATCATCTTTAAGTGAATTTTTAATTTTTATATGTGCTTGAGTTTTAAGGTACCCCTCATACGAAAATCCAACACAAATGCTTATGTAATCTATCTCCGGGGTAATTAAATATCAAAACCAATTTCTATGAATTTTACAACATTTTTGTTTGTATATTAATAAATATTCGTATGTTAAATTCAATATACTGTACCAGAGTAGAAATTCAGCTACGGCGAATATCAGGTTCTAGCATAGTAGCCGGATTTACATGTAAGGCCCCTGCCTGGCAACCTTATACCGGCCTGGCAGGAAAGTAACGCAGCGCATGATGGGACCACGACAAAAACATCCGAAACATAAGATCTGACGAAAAAAGATCCTACGATAAAATATCCGCACCAAAATGAAAATATCCAGCGACAAAATATTCGGCAAACGAACAAAAACATGCGGTCCAAAATATCCGCGTTGTTTCTGCAAATATTAATAACCAAATATCCTGCGATAATTTATTCAAACGTTTAAAAAAACCATCAAAATCTCCTATCCTATCAATCAATAAAACTCTGGTGAGGAGGATATTTAAATACCAGAATGTACGGTCTATCAATTATTTTATTATTCGAGCTCAATCAAAAGTGTTAATACACTTTACGCATATTACGTCAAAAAATATCGTATGCGATACGTACGTACGTTTTTCGTACTCGTAAAATCGCATTTTACGCACTTGTGGCATAATATACTATTTCGCAATCGATTCAAATCAATATTGTATCATCGTAGAGTTGAATAATCGCCTGGGAGTGACAAGTTGGCACAACAATATTTTCATTCGACTGCAAAGTTAAACTCATTCGATTTGTATATTTTACCAATTAAATTAGTTAATTAGTGCATTCTTTGAAAAAATAAACTTCCTACATATTGTAACTTGATTTTACTCTAATTGTTTCGAATATATCGATAATTTATTTTGATTGAATAAATAAATTTTCATATCAAATTGAAAAATGAAAATCGATTTGATTTGTGCATTTCAATTTTTTTTTTCTTCATGGTAATGAGGTCTATTTTATCTCAGGGATTTAAAAAATATCGAAGCTTTATTTATTACCGTATAAAGCATATATGTGATTGTTTAAGATCAATTAATTCTGCTTCCGCACAGAGAAAGCTTCGCTTTCGTGTAAAAATTTTTTTCGGAATTTTCATGTCGGAATTTATTCAATATATCGGGCTGAAATCAAGGAACGACAGCAGTGGACGCGCGATCGGTATGTGACTCCGGCGGTCCCCAGAGTTAAGCAGCATTGTTTGCGGCCATAACTTGGATGGGTGACCGATTAGCCACGCACTGGCTTGCGCGTAAATTGTTGAGCGGAAGGCAGTTTTTCTGAGTTTTTAATGTATTCTAATACAGTAGAAACTCGGTAAAATAAAGCCGACTGTGTCGGCCAGGTTTTCCGCAGTTTCCCTTAGCCCTCGTGGAAATGCGATACAGTAATGCTTTAGAAAGAGTGGCTGCGGACAACACTCTAGAGGGGTCTCGAGGAATGAAATGGGGAATAAAGGGTAGGGGATAGTAAAAGCCAATTGACATACTGGAGCAATAACCAATATCGGGCTCAAATTCTAACCACAAGTAAACTGTTGTTAAATAAGATTTGGAATTAAATTTGGAGTTAATTCGTCAAGGTGTTCAAAATATATGGCATTTCGAATGTTTTGGAGAATGCCAGCTTGGGCTGTAACTTCCGCAATTTTCAAGATATCGGGCTCAAATTTGGTCCACAAGTAGACTGTAGCTGAACAAGATATGGGTTTGAATTTAGAGTTAGTCCGTCGAGAGGTTCTGAGTAAGTGGCTTTATTTTTTAACAATTAACATTTTTTGTTCGTGCTCTAACTTTCGGAATTTCTAAGATATCGGGCTCAAATTTGATACACTAGTGAAGTTTGGTTAAATAAAGGATGAGTCACAATTTGGTGCAAATCTGTCAAGGTATTACAAAATTATGATATTTTGAATTTTTCGAAAAATTAGTTTTAGCATTCCAACTTTCACAATTGCCAAGATATGAAGCTCAAATTTTGTACGCAAATAAAGTGTAGGTTAATTAAATATCAGTTTGAATGTGGTGAGAACTGTCAAGGGGTTCAAAAATGATATTTCAGAAGATTAGAATTAGAATTACTCTATTGTCTCCTTTATTCTTTCAATCGTTGAAATACAAAATAGTGTTTATTGTTTACATCTTCTTGCTTAATTTTAATATCCTAATTTTTTGTATCTGCGATATTTTAGATTATGTTTGGATTTTTTTAGCAGTACTGGACATTTCAGCATAGGATATTTTGAAGAAAAATATTCTGTCCTGGGACTTATGTCGTTGGATATTTTGCGACATTTCAGATTATTTCAGGGTGTTTTCGAGCAATTCAGGACATTTTGGCATAGGATATTTTGCCGAAGGACTTTTTGTCATGGACATTTCGTGGCAGGATATTTCGCGACGGGATATTGTGACGAGATCCCGCGCATGGTCAGGGCCAGATTAAGTTTACTAGATAAGTGCCGGATAGAAGCGGCTCTACTAGGCCCCTACTTATAAAAATGACTAATAAATTACAAAATAATTATCTACGGTCATCGAATTCGATTTATCTTGCACTATCTATTAGATACTCGAGCTTATCTAGTTTTCAGTACATATTAATTGCTGAAAAAACACCTTAGACATCTTAGAAAGTTTATACATTCATTGTGTATTTGAAGTATACTCAAAATGAAAGCACATCCATTGTGTCCATCCATTTATAATGACTACAACCGAATTATTCGAAATTCAAACATGACAGGCGGTCCCCCATCCAGGTACTGGACTGTGACAGTCAGTACCCGAATAGATTTCAAAGTAATCCTAGGTAGTCCTGTAAAGCATCAGTTTCAGCAACAATTTCGGATATTTCTCAATGGAATAAAGATGTGAAAAAATCCAGCTCGTGCAAGGAGCTGAAAAGATTGATTTCAAATAACAATATTTTTCAAAATTTTTTTAGCAAATGCCGTATCTAGGCCTCACACGAACCTGATAATATAAATTTACGGCACATCCCAAAAAACTATGCCATACGAAGACCGTATGAGGACCTGACGGGGAAAATAAAGGTAAATTAGACGAAATCTTGGTCGGAATGCCATAGGAAGACCTTATGCGAAACGGGTAAGGTCGAAGAATGGCATATCTATGTGAGGTTACCATATGTAAAGCCTGACATCGCCCGGATCCGGGGGAAAGGCGGCATTATTTAAGTAAAATGTCATATCGCGGGCTTATATGGACCTGATCGGGTGGAACGACGGCATTATTAACTACGAATGCCATATCTCGGCCTTACATGGACCTCTGATCAGGTGCGTGCGTGCGTGCGTGCGTGTGCGTGCGTGCGTGCGTGCGTGCGTGCGTGCGTGCGTGCGTGCGTGCGTGCGTGCGTGCGTGCGTGCGTGCGTGCGTGCGTGCGTGCGTGCGTGCGTGCGTGCGTGCGTGCGTGCGTGCGTGCGTGCGTGCGTGCTTGCGTGCTTGCGTGCGTGCTTGCGTGCGTTCTTTCGTGTATACCCTTATATAGATCTCTCTATATTATTTTATAAACAACTGGTTCGATAAAAATCATTATAAAATTCTTCGAAATAAGCGGTGATATATAGTTGAAAATATCCGCATTCACATTGTTAATTAATTTAGAGAGATCTCACCATGATCGTCATCAACATATCAATATTTGGGTTGATCATTATCTCGATGATATTTATTACCTATATCCGACATTGTGTAACAATCTTGGCAGAAATTCATATGAATTTAAACTCCACAGAAGTTCAATAAACATTACAAATTTTAAAAATGAAATAAACAATAACGTTCAATGCTCTTAATCATAAATATTTGCAATAGCCTTGTTATCCAATAGCATGCAATGTAAATTCCAATACTCCAAGATAAATAGATTCCGACTTATTACCGTGTATTGATAAAATGTCAAACCTGATTATTTTTCAATATTTCAGTATATTTCATGTGTTGACATTTGTTAATTAAGAAAGAAAAAATGGTTACCGTGTTTTTAGGAGAAATAGGAGAATCTAAGTTTCTATTATTTGGCAATTTTAGACCTTGCGGATTTGATGAATCGAAGTGTGCAAATAGCAAAAACAAATGTATATTGCGGAATTTACTTTTATTTTCACTCACTCTAATTGGAAAAAAAAATTCTTAGGTTGATAGATCAAATTTATCTTTTCATATGAACCCTCTAGAACCCTCTAAATCAATAACGAGTGGACTACGGAGATTATTTATAGTGAAAAGTGTAGCCATGTACCACAAAATATTTCTCATTCAGCAACACATCAATAGCTACATTCAATCCGCTCTTGAATACACCGATATTGATCATAGTCCAATGGACCGTTGTGATTCGACGTTAAATTGCTTGCAATGAATGGGCAAGCTGCTCGGTGAACAATTTAGTTACGCTCAAGTTATGATTGCGTTGGCGATGGCATTCACACTGATACTAATATTGCCCTACTCATGGTCCTCAGATTATTGTTTGCCGTGGATCGTTCATGATGTAACATGTAGACATAAAATTCGGTTTATACCAACAAACGCATAATAGCTTTCATTGTTTTTGCCAGTTGAATGTCATCTTTTTAAGGAGGAGAAATTGCATAAAAATTGTTAATGTGCATGAGGAAATAACTCACTTATCTAGCTGCTGGTATCATATGACAATATAATTCGATAAAAATTGAAAACTGGCCGAAGTATCGAAAAAAGTGTATATATCGTCTCATGAAATTGATGTTTTTTCAATACCAGATCGACATATTCAGGCAACCAAAAACATCCTAAATCATTGTATGACAAAATATGTTTACACATGCCGTAAAAAATGTTTTAAAATAGCAGCATATTTATAAAGATTCGCATTTCTGATAGCAAACAGCGACTCTTTGGAATACTACATTTGTCAATCAATTTGGGATTTGACCTTGCAATGTTGATATTCTAGAAGGTTTTCCAAAAATGCGAAAGCGAATCGTTCGTTTTTTAAAAGCTTCACACTGTTATAGGTCATTAAGCAATTTTTAACTCAGTTTCTATGATGTGCAGAATATATTAAAATTAGGAACATATAGCAAGTAGCTTAGGAATATGTGAGATAGTTTCTGTCATTTAACCAATTATATTTTAACTGAGATTTCATTGGTAAACTGTTATTAAACAATTGTTGTATTTTTACGATATTTTTATCGTAATTTTCGATATTTTTTAAAGAAATTATGTTTAGAACTCGCCGTGAAAATTCCAAGTCAATCAGATGATCCGTTTTTGAGTTAGAGCTGGAAATTGCAAGAAAATTCGGTATTTTTGACGTGTTGCTGTTTAAGATACCACTCCCAAACTATTCGAAATTCGACCTTGAAATCGTAATACAATATCAGAAGGTGTTCACAAATGCAAAAAAATGTTGATTTTTTGAGAGCCTTCAAGAGCTATAAGTCTCTCAAGCAATTTTTAACTCAGTTACTATGGGATGAAATATATATTGAAATTGGAAAAATATAGTAAAAAGTTTAGGAATACGTTAAATAGTTCCTGTTATTTAATCAGCTTAACCGATTTGGTTTATAATTGGAGCTGCACCACATCATAAAACATCATGTTCCTGACCTGTAAGCAACTGCTCTTCAGAATGTTCCCAGTAAACACGGTATTGTAACAGCAACGTAACGGCTATGTAACTCAATGTAACAAGTAATTTCACGTGTAACTTACATGTAAGTTACACGTAATTTACAATTTCCCACTCAGCAATGTTACCATGTTATATAACATGTGTTACGTAACTGTTACAATTGAGTTACGTTGCCCGTATATTTCGTAGTGTAACAGATATGTAACAAGTAACATTCAAATGTTATATAACGTGTGTTACATAACCGTTACGGTCTTGCAATGTTAGTAGTGTGTTGCAGGATATTACTGCAAGGTAACAGCAACATAATCAAAAAAATTGTTTGTAACTTACATGTGACTTACGTGTAATTTATAATTTCCCGCTCAGTAATGTTACCGTGTTATGTAACGTGTGTTACGTAAACGTTGCAATTTAGTTATGTTGTGTTGTGCAACTTGAATCACACAGCTGTTACTGTTTCGTTATATTGCTAAAGTATAGTCATATTGACAATACATTAGCTTTACTTTTGTGGACTTACAGTCCACAAAAGAGCTTCAAGAGTTGCTAAATTGCTACCCTTGGGAGTCAAAAATATTAGCTGCTACTATTAAAAGTAGAAAAAGCGATTGGCAAATGATGCGAACCGGTTGAAATCTCGGAAGAGTATCACTCCGGTGTGCATATGAAGCTGCACCGTTACGCTGACTTATATACGTTAGTGACACGAATCGCTTGCGAGAAACGTTTGAGTCGCAGGCCATCTAGCGGACATCACATCGTGATACACATGTTACGTAACATTAATACATTTTTGTTACATGACTGTAACGAAACTACATTACGTAGATGTTACATATTTTTGCAACGTTTTAGCAATGTTATCACATTACGTAACTGCAATATGACAGGACTATCCCCACAGTTACATTGCAATCGTTTCAAAGATGTTGCATTACAGGTACACATTTTAGTTACATAACTGCAACACAACTACGGCTTATAACCGTTACGTTACGTGCATGTTCTCGATGTAACATAACCACTGTGATATGCATGTAACGTCAAATGTACATACTCTTGGAACATTCTTGTAACGTTACCACATTTACGTAACTGTAACATGACCGCACTATCGCTGCAGTGACTTACAGTCGTTACATACATGTTACATTACAGTTACACACTTTCGTTACCTAACTGGAACGGAACTACGGTATTTAACAGTTGCACAACGTGAATGTTCACGGTGTAATATAACCACTGTAATATGTATGTTACGTATTGTTTGCAATATACTTGTTATGTTGCCACGTTACAACACTACAACAGTGCATTCCTGTCACGAAAGTGACGTTCCTATTGTTACTCGCACGTTGCGTTGCAGTTTTATAACTTTTGTTATGCAACTGCAACGAAAACATGTCACATAACGGTAACATCACCTGTATGTAACTAATGCAACATCACAATGTTACTCCTACGTTATATATCCTCGACATATCATAAGGGTAACACTGTTACAATCACATGTAACTTCCATGTTACATTGCCGTTCAAAAACGTGTTTACTGGGTTACTATCTTCAAAATATTTGATATTCGAACTCGAAGTCTCAATATAATAATTTAGAAGGTTTTCGAAAATAAAACCTTTCTTATCCTAGCTTCACACTGTTATAGGCCCTTAAGGAATTTTTAACTCAGATTCTGAAGTATGTAATATATATTGAAATTGGTAAAATATACAAAAAAGTTTAGGAATAATTAAGACAGTTTCTGGTACTTAATCAGTTATTTATTAACTGAAATGGCATTGGTAAACTATAATGTGCGCTGCTTCCAACACGTAGGCTCACCGCATTATTTTACAAACTCCATTTAAACAAAGTTAGTTGGAGGTGCGACGATACAGTGCGGTAGTAGTAACCACGAGAACTTTCAATTTTGTCGTGCTGTCCGACACGCCCATAGGCAACCCTCGCCCCGGTTACGTATAAACCTAACACGAACACTTCCACCAATTCCGGATAACTATAGTCAAGGTACACCTCCACCTTCAGCCAACAATTTGCGCGTTGGATCGTGAACAATTTTCACACCTACATATGTATGTGCTCGTGACGTTTTAGCTAACCTAATTTAGTATCGGAAAATTTATGGACGACCTACGATACATTTTACAAGTTCTACGCCTCGAAACATTTTATGGGTCGAGGACCGAGTTCGTGTTGAATAAAGTTATTGGTTGAGTAGCGAAAAAAGGTCGGAACTGTATCATTCAATAATTTATAAGAAAAGGTTGAAATAGGTATATTTTCTTGCAATAAAATTTACAAATTGGAAACGATCTTAAATATTATAAGTCAACGTTTTATGAAAATGATCATTTTTACTTTTTTTTATACTTTAGACGAATCATTAAAAATACGGGAGGGTTTTACTAAAATAGCTGTCACATTATTAGAAATGTTGTATCGAACCCTGTCGTTATTTCGTTCCGTTTGTAATTGATCAAGATTTGAAACGCAATACGACGGAAATAAAATAGATTTTTTCATTATTCTTCTATTCGGCAGTTCTTTTTATGGATGGAGCAGCAAGAATTCAAAGTTTTTGTAATGCTCTTTTACTTTTTTTTTCGCAATTCATTAGGATTCCTAAAGCTCTTAATTTGTAAAATATTTTCAAAGATAAAGCAGCGACAATTTGAAATTATCGTGCTTTCCACGTTTTCCACAAGAAAATTAAAAAATGGTTAACCAAAATGGATTTCCGTGTTGATCCCAGAATTAATACACCTTTTTGCTGATAACTTGAAAACTTGATTGATGAAATCAACATTTTTCCAAGGTTTTTCCCATCCTACTTTGTCATCTCAGCATAAGACTCGTTTACGTTAATCTGTACGAACATATTTTACGAACTAAGTTAAGAATTTTTTTCTATTGATAATTACATGAAATCAATTTTGTTTTACGTAATCGATTTCTCAGCCTCAACATCTCCCACACTCGTTATCGAATGATATCAGTTCCCAGCTTGCCCTAGAGACAATTCGACGTATCAAATGCAATCATGTTGATCCGATAGCAATATCGAACTTGGTACTTAACATCAGCTTAACGCGAGATCTGCGGGGAGAATAGTGTATTAAGTTGATGATTCACGGATCACGGAGCATAACTGTTCTATTCTCACGAGGACTATAGCATGGTAAGATGGCACGTGCAGCGATAATTCGAGGCTGTATGGACTAAACTAATCTGTATTTGGCTGCAGATACTCAAGTTTCAAATTTAACTTACATATTTAGTATTAGTTCAACACCAACTCCAATTTCTGCTTACTACTACGTCGTGAAGGACTCTCCGTTATTGTGAACGTGTTTATCTGTGTGTTCGTTGCATATTGTGATACTAACTGGGCAAACTGAACTCTATCTATTTGATGTCAAATACTGAATATTGAACAAGTGAACCTCTACAAATACAGAGGTAAAGGAACAGTACTTGGAAGTATTAGACCAGAAGATATAGTAACAAATTCCCGATGTGGAAACTCATTTCCAGACACCTTCGCTTTTACTGCTTTCAATTTAGTACCTGACTGGGAAACTTTCTTAGTACCAGGTTTTATAGCCTCGTAGCTATAACAACGCCGTTCTAGTGGCAGAATCTACGAACACATTGCGGAAAAAATTTTGTGGCCTATAACGATTATTATAGGCCACCACATTTTTATTTGTAAATGGGATTGAGGCTAAATAATTTCAGTAACTAGTCCAATTATAAGGAGATTATTTTTAAAAATTGCTACTCGGGTGACGCAACACGTGACTTTCTCAACAAGATTGTTACTGGCGTCACTTCAGTGTTCTGACATTAGTCTTGGGAAGTTAGCTGGTTAAGTTAGTATGTAAAAATGATATCAGTAATCTATAATTGAACATGTTTTTCACAACTATTTTATGACACTTGCATAAAACGATTTTAAGTACAATTCTCTTTAAATTGCGAAAAAAAACAAAGATTAGATATGTCACGAAAAATATTTCAAAAATAAAGACATGCCCAATGCATATAAATCTAAGTAGAGAATCTTACTCCGTTTTTTTTTTTATTATTTTTTTTTTTCTGTAAAATTTTATTTTAAAAAGTACGATTTTTTAGCCGCCATTCAAAATCCATACTCTTTAATCTAGCAATAGTAATTCGTAATCAAACAGAAATACAGAAATATTAATATTCTGAAACACATATAACACTTACCTTGAAATACTTTTTCATTTAATGTTTTTTTCATTAAATTAAACGTGAATTTATTGGAGTATTAGTACCGACGGATACGATTTAAGGAATTCATAAAGATTCGTTCATTATTTGCAATCTACGTTGATCGCTACAATTGATGACGATCGCGTTTTCAAATTCGAAGTCAAGCTCCGACCTGCCCTTGCTAGCTTAGTGGCCTGCGCGAGTACGTTAGCGCCACCTCTTTACAACTGTTTTTCGTGACCCTTAAAAAACACCCTCGGTTTATTGAAATCTGAGACAAGTAGATTTATATCAGAATTAAAAGTTGTTGTTAAGTAATGAATTACAAAAGTAATAAGTCTCCCTACTTTGCAAAATGTGAACAAATAATAAGTAAAATACTTCTACTACTTATCGTCATATGCATGTAGTTTTTCAAGTAAACTCGAACATTAATAATAATAGTGGCATTACAGATCGTTGATTATATCATAACTCAAAATTTCATGAGTAAATTTATAAAATTTACTTGTACGACCGTTTAACTCTGCGAATTAACTGTTTTATCGATTAAGAACACCAACAGTCAATGGGACTGGAAAAGTAATTTTCAAAAATGTACTCTTGCAATTTTGCGTTATGATATAACGATCTGTAATGCTACTATCATTATTATTAATTTCGAATTCACTTATAACATACATTCACTTGACGATAAGGAGGAGAGGCATTTTACTTATTATTTGTTGACTTTTTGCAAAGTAGGAAGACTTATTACTTTTATAGTTTATCATTTTACAATTTTTTGCCAATAAATAGGACTGCTGATGTAAATGTACTTGTCTCAGATTTTCATATACCGAGGGTGGCTTTTTAAGGGATTTGTTTACTTTTTGCATAAAGTTCACTATGTCGATTTAAGAATCGGTATTCCCTAACTTACCATATAATTGTTAATCACGAATACTTGTAAAGATCAGTTGTATACGAATTATTTTTTATTGACCAACTTCTTACAATTTAAAATCATTCATGTTAACAGCAGTTAAAATGTTGGTGCAGAATTCGAATAGAAGTTTCAAGCAGGATCGACTAAGCAAGTTTTATTTATCACCGTTCACTCGGTAAAGTACCGTAAATATACTTTTCTCCAGACGTTAACTTGTCAAAATCGAACAAAATCTATCGAGCCGATGCGAAGACGTTGTCTTAAACATATTTTTATTGAAATCAATTGTTCAATCAATTATTATCGACTGTTACGTCCTGGCTATTTTTCCTAACATGATTAATATTTATTTAATCCCCATCCATTTCGATATCCAGTCTCAACTTCTGCCAATATCAATTCGTTCCACAACTACGTGCTTCGTTCATTGCACTCGTATATTTCCGCTGACCGCGTGTGTCATGCATCGTCAGCATCTTTGGGCCATCACGCGGTCCCCGAAAACCCCACTCAAATTTCCATTTACTCTTTTATCATTTTTTCCATTAATTTTAATATCCAGTTTTCAATCAATTTTCAATCAATCCACATGGAATAAACACATTTATTGAAGGCTCAAAAGCCTAACTTTTAAATATAAACCTAATTTATAGTATTTAGCAATTATCGTAAACGGCGAAAAATAAGTTTTTCCCTTTTAAATTAGTTAATTAATAGTGCTGAATTTGTTTCTTCAAACGAAAAATATAGGCTTGTGATAATTCGAAATTTTGTTTCAACTCTTAATCGAAGAAGAACTCTCAAAAAAATATATCCGTTTCCAACAGTCTCGTTACCTCGGGACGTAACATAATTTTTGGTGTCAAAAGTGGGATATTCGAGTTTCGAAATTATCTCGCGTTAAGTGAATTTAACACAATTTAATAGTGCACGTAATTGAAGTTAACAACTAACCGCATGATCGTGAATTCAAATGAAACTTCATTCGTCTTCGCAAATATTCGTGTGTTCCGTATTTCGGCACATTTTGTGACTTTCATCAGTTTTAGGGTATTTTTGAAAATTTTCGTGCACCTCTGCGAACTTCCATAAACTCCCAAGATGAGCTATGAGCGACTTAGTACGAATAGTGTATCGCAATTACGTCGCTATAAGTACTCTGTTCACGCAACAAAATGTGGTTCATTTTTGTTAACTTTTGTTTTCCCTTGTAAATTTTGTGCAACTGTCCACCGTTTTTTGCACCTTTTTGCGCATTTCCACGCAACTTTCCGCGAACTTTCGTGCATCATTCCGAAATTTTGTAAATTTCTGTGAATTTTCATTTTTCTGCAACCATCCGCGAAGTGTCTAGATTAGTGCGAGAAGTGAATGAGTCGCGAAAACTGTTCACATGATTCACATGCGGCAAATTCACAAGTTAAGGAGGTTCGTCAGTAAAGTTGAAAATGCACAGAAAAATCTGAAATAATTACCGCGTTTTAAATAATTCATAACAAACTCACATGAATTTTTTGGGAATTTTCGTCTACGTCGTTTACACAAAACTAATTTTTTTATGCGTGCATTTTAACATGGGCTCTTATGGCATATTGACGAATTTAAAAAAAAAATAATTGAAAAAAGTTTGTACATCGTTGAATTTTTCAATATTCGGTGAATTAAATTCTTTTTTTTTCGATTTAAAAAATTTGTTCAATTTTTTCAATTTTTTTCAAATCCGTAAATATGCCATAAGAGCCCATGGTATGCATACAAAAATTAATTTTGTGTAAACGATGTAGACGAAATTTCCAAAAAAAAATCATGTCAGTTTGTTATGAATTATTAAAAACGCGGTAATTATTTTAGATTTTCCTGTGCATTTTCAATTTTATTGACGAACCTCCTTAACATAAGGATATGAACTTTTTCTAAAAACAAACGGAATCCGAAACGTTTTCGTAATTTCAATCGAACTTTCGTGGTTTCCGGTCAATTCTCTTCACTTCTGCCGAAACCGCTGCAACAACCAATGAACGATGACCTGCAAATACCAGGGGAGGCGAGCAATAAAATCACTACGGTTTCGTAAATATTCCCAGTTTTGAACAACTATAGAGTCGACACCGCGATGGATTTTCCCGGTCTACCCTGGATGAATGGTAGCCGCGGCTTCCCGGAACCGTGAAATCTGTGAGAATTTAACGATTAAAACGAATTTTACCATGATCAAGAATTCAACCATCATCAAGAATTCAACCATCATCAAGAATTCAACCATAATCAAGAATTCAACCATCATCAAGAAATCAACCATCATCAAGAATTCAACCATCATCAAGAATTCAACCATCATCAAGAATTCAACCATCATCGAGAATTCAACCATCATCAAGAATTCAACCATCATCAAGAATTCAACCATCATCAAGAATTCAACCATCATCAAGAATTCAACCATCATCAAGAATTCAACCATCATCAAGAATTCAACCATCATCAAGAATTCAACCATCATCAAGAATTCAACCATCATCAAGAATTCAACCATCATCAAGAATTCAACCATCAACAAGAATTCGATAATCAACAAGAATTCGATAATCAACAAGAATTCGATAATCAACAAGAATTCGATAATCAACAAGAATTCGATAATCAACAAGAATTCGATAATCAACAAGAATTCGATAATCAACAAGAATTCGATAATCAACAAGAATTCGATAATCAACAAGAATTCGATAATCAACAAGAATTCGATAATCAACAAGAATTCGATAATCAACAAGAATTCGATAATCAACAAGAATTCGATAATCAACAAGAATTCGATAATCAACAAGAATTCGATAATCAACAAGAATTCGATAATCAACAAGAATTCGATAATCAACAAGAATTCGATAATCGACAAGAATTCGATAATCAACAAGAATTCGATAATCAACAAGAATTCGATAATCAACAAGAATTCGATAATCAACAAGAATTCGATAATCAACAAGAATTCGATAATCAACAAGAATTCGATAATCAACAAGAATTCAATTATCAACGTTTCGACCATCGCCAAGAGATTAACTATCATCAAAAACGCCTTAGTGTTCAGACGCTCAGTCAAAACTCTCAAGTCGCCAATAATGTAACGAATTTCCCGGAGGGTTCACCACAATTTTAACCTGATCTTCAGACTGGGAAAGCGATATCTAAAAAATGGACGCCTCCAAAACTAGCTCGATTTTGGATAGAGAATGAGGGTCACGAATTTCCTTTCAAGTGCTCTCGGCCTTGTTATTCCTTATCTTCCTTACAAACCGATATTCAGAAATAGGAGCTTTCAACAAATGCGGAAATTCAAGAATCTCTCGTCAATAGGATAAATCAATGCGCAAGAGAACGCGCCGTTCTACTAGGAAAAAGGCACGAAAGTCAATGCCTCGACGACGAAAATGAGATATAGCCGTTAAAGTGTTCGACAACTTTCAGGAAAAATATCAGCAACTAACATCTAATTATTCGAGGAGTCGAAAATTTGACATCGCTCATAATATGGGCGAAGCCGAGGTCGCTATGTCAGCGGACTTTGTCAACGAAGCACAAGACCACTCATCATCTGCCGAGACACTACCTGCAAACGACCGCACAGCCAACGGACTTAAGACGACACTCGATTCGTCTGATCTTGCGGACTTCATGATGGAAAGTTTCGATTTTTTAATTAACAATGAACATGATCCACCGGTTCACTCACTCGACATTGCTCCACCATCGTGGCAAGATTTTTGAGGAATGCTGGGGTCTTTCAAATACCAAAGGAGCATGCCGGAAAATTGAGCCGATGTCCGGACTCAACGAGACTCGAAGAGGCGTAGGCGAGACCTACTTTGAGAAAATCCCAACGTTCTCTGGATCCCATTACAACGGCCAGCGCCTTCACCCAGTGGAACAACGGTTTCATCACGAAAAGCCATAACCCCTCCGTCCTAAAGTCATACACTTACAGACATACACATTTGATTTTGCCAAACGAAATTATTTAGAAAAAGCTTAAGTAAGTAAATAAGTCTCATGAAAACAAAAAAGAATTGAGAAAATTGCCATGACTCGGTGCGCGCTTCTTTTCTTTGAACCCGTGGTCCTAACGGCGATAAATAAGAAGTTTTACTCTTTTAAATTAGTTAATTAATAGTGTTAAATTTGTTTCAGCAATCAAAAAATATACACGTGTGATAATTCTAAATTTGAGTTTTGTGGGCGCCACCATTTTGTGTGCGACGGCGACCACTGAATTGCTCATTTGGCCAAAGAATATAGATTTTTCGATTTGCCATCGCCGAAAAAAAAAGGATATAATTTTGGTGTGTGGATTCCTATAAACCTGATTATGGTCACCATCGACGGACCGTATGAAACCATGATTGTCGCGTCTCGACCTGGCGTAACTGTACATGTCTCAAGACGCTACCGCATCTCTTGATTATCGGCGACACTGCGATAGTTTGGCAAGTCGAACATTCAAGTTATTCGATGATCAAAGGTTTCGAAGCTCATGGTGCATCTAAGGCCTCCAGAGGCTTTAGGATTCATCTACAATGCTTTGCGAGTGATAAAAACTGTTATGATACGATGCGCGTATGTGTTTACAATCTTAACTTCATGAGTTTGAATAACCTTAAATATGTTTTGTTTATACAATTCTCAAATATAATATTTAGTGTGACTATTCGTAGTTTTTGTTGAAAATTGCACAAGTTCATTGATAGTAGTTCTTTTTCTAGACTGCAAGCTAATATGAAAGTTATTGAGCTTTGATTTGATGCACACAGACAGAATTACCAGCAAATGAGCAGTGAAGAACAATATGTCATTCACTGCAGCGAAGATTCTGTTATTACCTTTTCTATTATTCACATCAAATTTATAAAATCGTCAATTGTTTAAAAAATGTATATAAAGTGAAACATGGATTATATCACGTGTCTAAATTAGTTCAGAATCCATACTTCACAAAATAAACATTTTCCATGATGGATGGTTTCAGAAATTTTAGGTGAACGACTCAAAACCTGAGAATTTAATATTTAATACAAATATTATTAGTAAATTTCTTATCGAAAACAACTAAATACCAGTGATAATAATTTTGCATATCTGTAACACAATCCATATCGAACTTAATAGGAATTTTTTATTAATAATGATTTTACAAATCTCATGTGAACGATTTTATAATAACAACCTGTTTGCTCAGATACTTTTGTTCATTGCTTGATTTGAATGCAGACGGCACTCACTAAATTTAATTCCGGTCCATACATTTTTTGAAGAGATATTTTGTTTCCAGACAGCACAGACGGACGAACGGACAGACAGACACACAGATATACAGAAATACGTTAATGTGTTTTTTGGAATCTGTGACACTCCCATCATGCATTTCCATCAAAATCCAAAAGCCGATCTGTTTTGGATTGCAATACTTTCTTTTTTTACATATCTGTGTATGATGAGAAAGTAAAAAATAATTGGGCTAGCAGGGGTATCTAGGAGGTTGTTTTTTTAACTTTTTTATAGCCTTTTAAGACAGATCAAGTAATTTCCCTCATACAAAATTATTTTGAATCGTTACAAGTTTTCCGTACAAAGGATTCAGGCAAAAATAATTCCAGGTCCTGGTCCAATGTCGTTGCAGTTAAGAAAAAAAATATTGACCTAACCGGTTTTCGTTAGGGTTTATGATTTTTCCAAAAACCAATCGCTGGAAGTGATAGATATTAATGATTTCCCTACTGCAACAAAATAGCCCACTGACAGTTTTCTCCACGTACGATTCAAGCTCAATAATTTTAGTAACTGGTTCAATGGTACAAAGGATATAAAGAACAATTGGGCTACCCAATTCTTCTTTATTCTTAAATAAATCAAAGTTTGCTTAAATAAATAAAAAAAGCTTTTAGCAAAGGGCTATTTCTAGAATGTCACTTTTTGTACTTTTTTGGACCCTCGTAAACCATTTCAGGTAACTTTCCCGATACAAGATCATTTTGGGTGGCTAAAAATTTCCTCACTCATAGGATTCAGGACTAATTATTTCACGGCCTGGTACAATATTGGAGGATTTATGACAAAAAATATTGACCTATCAAAATTTTCGGGAAGGGTTGCGAATTTCTCAAAACTGATCGGTCCAACTGATAGATATTAATGATTCCACTGTCAGTTTTCCCCACATACGATTTACATGGATAGATTCAGTATCTGGTCCAATGTTACAGTGAGTTAAAATGAAAATGGTTCTATCAAGGTTTGCAGTGACATAGGAACAAAATAAATGTCAATGCTAATGATTTCATTTCAGTTCGATCGGCACCGCCCATGGCATCAAGATATAGCTCCAAGTCAATGACACACATACCCACGGCACATTTCTCATATCAAAATGTGCCAATATATTCATAGCAACATTAATTCCACTGCTTTCGCCCTTTTCGCAATATAGAAGCAGAGCAAGTAATAAGCATAAATTGGAAACGACGTGATTTGCATATTTTCGTCTTTTTTCCATATTATGCCCCTCTGCATAATATCTGAGCTATAAGAAAAGCTTGCTTCGCTCGTACTACGCGGTCTGTAGGTACGGTTAGAAATATTACGTTTGTTTGTTCCCGGTAAGAATTCTATTGAAGGTGAAACTTGTCGAGGAACGATGTACGCCGGCTTCGACAACGCAACTTCTCATAACGAAGGTCCATAGAAACGGCTCAGGACGTGTACCACGGGAGAGAGGAAATTGGAAGTCACGGAAGCATAGCGAAAAGAAGAGTCTCGTGGGAAGGAAGAGTAGTTTGGGTTAGCGCAAAACTTAATCAGTTCACCTGCTGGGAGACTAGTGCTTGACTGCTAACGAGCTCCGCTTCTTGACTCTGGCAAGCCACGAGCCCATCGCCATAGCTGGCGGTCAATGGACCGGAAGCGACTTCGGAAGAGAGCTCCGGAAGCCGGTGCTTCAGTTGCTGCAAAATATGCAAGACGTCACGCGATCGTGATAAAGTATCTTTTCCAGGGATAGCCAATATCCGAATAAAAATGTATTCAGAATATTTTTTTATATAATAACTGTCAATATTTCGGAACCAAGGCCAATAATATGATTTTTCATCGTGACATGATTTGATTTACTTTTGGGTATATTGAAAAAATCTAATACTCACCCAATTTCTTTATAATTACTCATATTTATTCAGACCATAATGTAAATGAGAAGCTTTCGGTTCTGAATACATGCGACGTTGGTAATTATGATGAAATATCGATACACAAAGTTTTAATATATAGAGAAATTTCGAGACGTTTTAGAATGTAGGAAATCGAAGCGAAATATAGATTCTATCCTTGGCTTTCATAAAGATTTGGTCCAAAACAGACGGTAATTTCCAATGTGTTTTTTTAAGACGGTAATAAAAAGACAAAGACGGATTTCATACACAGTTAGTACGAGATGTTATGAAGTTTCAGTTTTTTTCTATAGAAAAATTTCAATCTGCAACGCGGGTCGAAATTTTAACCCTTCTTGTAACCTAAAATAGTGGAGATCAACGAGCGTAGTTTCGAGTGTACAAGATGGCAGTCTGTAGGGCACAGGAAGGGCGTCGCGAATAAATTTACATTTGAATTTTACCCTACCAGACTCCTGAAATGGCAGAAAGTAGACATCTCGACTTAACGGAGGGTCACGGAGGGTAATGCAGACCCTAGAAAACCTCCGTAGAACCGATCATAGGACCTCCCGACCCTCCGTTTAGTCTATCGCAGAGCCTCCCAGACCCTCCGTTAAGCCTACTACAGAACCTACCAGGTCCTCCGTTAAGCCTACCACAGAACCTTTCATACCCTCCGTTGACCCTGCGAAAGTTCCTCCCACATACACCTTCCATTCACCTACATGATGAAAGTTCAATTACTTATATTATGAATATAAAAAACAAATTCAGGAACCAAAACCGTTTATTCAACTTTATCTTATAGATGTAATATATTTAATGCAAACAACATTTTTAAATAAACTTTTCTTTCCATAACTTAAAATGCACCCAACTAACGTAATATTTCATTCGATCAACTTAGAACTCTAGAAAGACTTAGCTTTTTCGGTACATCACATTACTTTAAAACTTAATAGTGAGCACGCTTTGGTTTATACCTACTTCCAAGGAACACTCGAAGAGAAAGTAGGGGGAGAAACAAAAATAAAACATGAACATTTGCTCGGAGTTTCGAGAATAACGATATAGTTTTGTGAATACCCCGTGCGATTTAGGAGGTTCGGTGACGCCTCTCGAAGTCAAATTTCATCAGTGTAAAATTTTCGTTACACATTTTTTAGAGTTTATTACACAGAACAAAAATTGTAGTGGGTGATTTCTGTTACAGCTCGTATACTTAACCCACAGAAAGATTAATAATGACGGATTTGCATATAGGTAACTGATGAATGTTTTTACAAGTTTGATTTGTAGAATCAGTTTGCGTCTATATGTACATAGATGATCAATCGTACATCGCAATACCAATAAATACCATGGAGTTGGAATAAAAAAAATTGTCGAGAACTAATTTCGAATTATTTTTACTGTACCAGCAACAACGTGCTCGTTTGGCTCTTTTCTTTTGTCTTTTCTTGTGAACAAAAATTATATATGCATTTTTATACGACTTGTGACTCTGCATGACTTATTATTTCTGCTTCAGAATTCCGTTATAATCGACTTTCAATGTGATATATGACTTTTTGTAGAAGAGAAGATTCATTTTCAGTGATAAAATCTATGATAATAAAATGTTTACATACCTCGATTCACTAGATCTTTTTTATGCTTTCTAGCCCTATCCTATACATACGTATGTACCAATGCCTTCTGGATTTACCATAACTTAAATTATATTACTTACAGCAATAAGGTGTTAAACGCTTTATGAGTTTTTATTAAGACGTCTTTTTTTTTCTATGTTTATATTGCTTAAATAGGGTTATCAGGATTTTAATAGGTTACATAGGTTCAACGGGGATTATATGTCTCATTTATTGTGAGTAGGTCGTAGGGAGGTCTATGGCTAGGGCGTGTAGGCCGGAGGAGGCTCTACACGGAGTGAGGAAGACTCTACGGAGAGTGTCAAATAACGATTGAACCTCCAAACAGGGTCACTGTCGATTGTACGGACGGTGAAACCGGCGTCGGCGTTTGCCTCGTCAAAGGATTTGGGATTCCCGGAGGGCTAACCGAGGGTTAAAATTTCGACTCGGGAACAGACTTATTGTTAATATACAAAAAAAGCATTCGACTGCGATTCGCTCCAACGACGTACTCCATTTCAGCTGTTATAGCCATCTGAAGTAAAAGAAGGGAAAACTGTCCTTTTAGAAAGGCAATCAAAATATCGAATGACAGGATGCTTCTGAAAACAAAATTTGAAATTGCAAAAATGGTGAGCAACGGAAAAAAAGTTAGAAAATCGACCTCTGTTTTGGATTGAATCATTATGTTTGAGCTTTAAAGAGACCGATTCACTCAGATAAAAATGTTATAGAGTACTAAAAATAGCTTTTGCCGGTTAGCGAAATTTGTTGGGTTCTTTTGGTTAGCAAATTCGATTTGTCATGTCATTTTATTGATTTTCAATAAATTCCATTTTCCAAAGAGAAATGAGTTAAATTAATATGATATTATACGCTTAGCATCAATATCCGGGAAAATCCGTAACAAATCATATCGCAGCGCTATCGATTGCCTTATAATCGGGTAATTTGATTATTCAAATCTGCCGTACGCGCAATGTTAGCCGCCAAATACATTTAACGTGTGCGCTAATTGTTGGCGTATAGGGTCGACGTGCTAGACTCCAAGTGAACACGTGCACGGCAGGTTGAACAATTATTATCACGGGATGTTCGTTATTAATCATTTAGCTGCTAATTGTTTCATGCATACTCGTGCGTTCAGTATTCATTAACCCGGTCAGCCAGGCTGCGAGGTCTAACAATAGAGTGACCAGTTGATCGGAGAATAAATGCGTTCGCGCATCATTACAACATGTGACACAGATGATCGACCAAACTCTGTAACGCACGAAAGAATTTTACTTCCAGTGAGTTACGTTGGTTACGCAATACGAAATAATTTTGAAATATGCATAAGAAAAAGAAAACGTAAAAATTCTAAAGTTTAATTTTTTTGTATTGAATAGATGTTATGATGCTTCGACGATGCCAGCCTTTAATAATTTTATTTTGATGGAAGATTGGCAAATCGTAACTCGGGTCTGAGTCGAACGATGCCGAAGTTACTCAGACCTCAGACGAAGTTACTAAGACTCATACCCGAGTTACGATTTGCCAAACCTCCATCAAAATAAAAATATTAACGGCTGGCATCGTTAAAGCATCATAACATCTTATCAATGTGTAGATACTCCGCCAAAGTCAAAGAAGAATAAAGTTTATATTTTTTGCTTGCACCTTTCGAAATTGTTGGAAAATGATTGATCTCTCCAAATGCCATTCTAACCACAGGCGTAATGATGATTTTATTATTCAATTGGTCGCACAGCACAAAATAATTAAAAAAATGGAATAAAAAAAGAAGAAAAAATTCTTCACTCTTAATTTTTGCTCGTAACTTTGACCATTGTTAGGAAATAATCGACCTCTTCAAATGTCGTTTTGACCAGAGTTGTAATGATGAGTTCATAATAATAACCGATAGCGATTAAAAGAGCTGCGAAGTTAAACCTTGCAAATTGCTTCCTTATTATTCTTTAATTTTCTTACAAAGCTACCTCTATGAGGAAATATTTTATTCGGTTTCGGCTGCCTCATCAAGGAAGCATTGTAAAAAAAAACGAAAATAATAGGGAACAATTTGCAAAGTTCAACTTTGCAGCTTTATTTGTTATGTGGTTCAAATTTCTGAAAAATTTAAACCACATAACAATTTATAACGGAATTATGTACGTATCATTGCTGAATAGTACTGATTGTATGTTTAAAGTTTGACTTCGCTATTTTATGTTTCGTTAAGGTTAATCCAATAACATAATTTTCATAAAACTTAAAATTCAGAAAAATTTTAACCATATTGCATATTATAATGAAACTATGTTTTGATGCACAGACACATGCACATGCACATGCACATGCACCCGCACATGCACATGCACCCGCATATGCATATGCATACGCACTCGCACACGCACACGCACATCCACATCCACATCTACATCTACATTTACATCCACACGCATATTTTTAAGATGTTTCCTAACAAGTTGCTAGGCAATAAAAACAATTTCTAAACAACTTTTAACCTGAGAAAACTTCACAAATGCCCCTCGAGCTTCAAAACTACAAAACTAGCGCAAATTGTGTCGTCATCTTTATGTCTATGAATATTAGGCATTTACAGAGGAATTTCACTTTAAGTAAGTTACATTGGTTACGCGACCCAAAATCATACAGCAAGTAAAATCTTTGAACTTGAAATTATTTGTTTACACTTTGGCAATTATTAGCAATTGACCTCTTCGAACAAAAATTTGACTAGGGTTGTAATTATGATTCCATAATAATAACCGGTAGCAATTAAAGAACAATGTGCAAATATTCAAACAGGTAGAAAAAAAATTATTAAAATATTAGAAGGAATATGTATGTATGATAAATCGAAGAGTTTTCCATGATTATCTCAATGCATTGTTTATATTCTTCCACTCCCCAAAAAATATTGCCGTGAATATCATTTGAAATTATTCATTGCTGCAGTTGATAAAAACGTTTCAAATCGTATTACAATTCTCATATGTTATTATCACGAAATCATAATTATAAAGCAAATTCTGTCGTTATTTCCATTTCTTTGTATATTAGGCATCGGCGACTCTAGTTTTGACGTGGATGATATTTTTCTCAGTATTAAGAAAAATTCCTGTATACAAATTGTGATGCTATTGTATTAATTATATTTTTCGTGACAAAAATGATTTAAACTCCATGAACTAACTTCACTCAACGTCTGTACGTGAATGAGGAAGTAGTTGCCAGGTTTGTGGGGTTAGTACAAGAGATATTTCACAGAAAGCCAGCAGCATGCATGCGGCGACGGTGGGTGCATTTATCCAATGGAACTATACGTTATTGTGCACCACA
Source organism: Tromatobia lineatoria (assembly GCA_949699805.1). Lineage (NCBI taxonomy): Eukaryota > Metazoa > Arthropoda > Insecta > Hymenoptera > Ichneumonidae > Tromatobia > Tromatobia lineatoria. The sequence goes on along the minus strand of OX453036.1, from coordinate 3,049,917 downwards.
CTGTTAATTAATGGTGGCCTTAATTGATGTAAAGGCTTGGTTGCACATCGAGTCGGAATAGTTTGCATGGAACTCGTAATACAGTGCTTCATTCATATCGTAATATACGTCATATTGACCACTTGTGCATTATTACTGCACTAGAGTGGGTACTCGTAGTACTGACAGTGAAACTGGAAGTTAAACCAGTGCAGTAATCAAGGGTCGAAAAATTTAATGCAGTCTCACCATCCTATAAGAACTTTCCACTCTTTTGATATATTATGATGTGATTAAGCCGGCTTGAATTCCGCAAGGTCTGAAACTATGCATAGTATGTATATTTTTTATGGCAAGAAAATCCTCCCACCTTTTACATTTTTTAATCAGTTGGGGATTTGTGCGTGGTTTTCAGTATTGTGAAATAACATTATGTATACAATTTACTCATTATTAACAGAAACGTGTTTTTTTTTTTTGAAAAATCTGCCAAAGACCACTTCAAAGTATGGATGTTAAACTAAATTGACCCCCCCCCCCCCCCCTCGCCGCACAGCCCTCGTTTTCAGAAACTCTCTAGAATCTTACCCAGCTCCTTGGAAACTGTCAGTTTTGAGCGTTTACTTTCCAAGATCTCCTACAAAGTTGTCTTACTAAGATTATTCAAAGTCCTCTCAAAAACTTTGTTTGATAGTAATTTTTGTAAACACCTGTAGAAGACTAAAAGGCATGCCCTGATTTTGTAAATCCCTTCAAGAGACGCAAGGCATGGCATGATTTCCTGACTCCCTTCAAGAGACTTAAGGGCACAAACTGAAGTTTGAAATCCTTTGAAGAGACTCAGAGGCATGGTCTGTTTTTCTAGAGCCCCCTAAGAGGCTCAAGGGCATATTCTGATTATCCAAATCCTTTTGAGGGATGCAAAGGCATGCTGTGATTTTCAAAATCGTTTTGAGAGACGCAAGGGCATAGCATGATATTCTGAATCCCTTTAAGAGACTCTAGGGCATGACCTGATTTTCTAAAACCCTAAGAGACAAAAGGTCTTAAGCTATGCCTAAGAGAAAAGCATAGCTTCATTTTTTAAGCTTTACCCCCATCAAATTACTCCAATTTTAATTTAAGTCCTCAATGTCCTAAGTATCCTAAAAACAAACTATAAGTGCAGACACGCGTTTTCACGTCATTTGATTGAGTCACTTGTTGACTCGGTCATATTTACAACCGACACAGAAGCTTTTACATAAAATTTTGTTATAAGAACCCGTAAAAGCAACCAGACACATCCAATGAAACTCAGATGCATATCGATTCAAGCGATAAAACGACAGCAAGAGGAGCAGCAAAAATGGAAATGGCGTCCAGCATGCGTAAAGTGCCATAGTACATATAAATTATGTGAAGATAAGTCACATCGAGACCTGAAAAATAAAACTGGTGGAATAGAGGCGGCTACAATTCGGCCAACCTCGAGTGTTAAGGAATGTGAGAAACACCTTCGAATTATGTATAGTTTTTAGAACAATTTTATTATTCTCATACCTACATTGAAATTAAGAATAAGAGTAGGAATAAGAAATTAATGTATAAAATTTATATCAAATAATATATCATATCAAGTAATAAAATTATAAAAAATAAAACTATTTTCAAACGTTGGATAGAGCAATTAATAGCTTTTTGGTCAGGTTGTTTCCTTACTTCACTTTTGGTTATTGCAGGTAATTGCGACAGAGAGTGTCCATTTCAGTTTCCCACATTTAACCAAATAATTACCAATTAAGGTGCGTTCAATTTGGGAGCAACGGCAAATGTTAAAAGACATATGGCGAGTTCTATATAAAATTATTTACATGTCAAAGATTTAAAAAAAAGGAATCCACAATTTAACAATCTTACAGCTAAAACTTACTTAAGTTAGATAATGTCACAGAGTGTCAATAATAAGAATTTCTCAAATTTTAAAATATTTACCTCAATTTAAAAATGAGTGAATGTGAGAAAATATTGACGTTAGACATCTTGAAAGATGTAAAGATAGAGTGTGACTGGCGTTATAGCGAAACAGATGCCTATAATTCATGTTTAGAGGAGGAAGGTCATAAAGTATCCAGTGACTTAGGTGCTCCATCCACGAAGTCGACTAATTTATATTGCCCAGCACTAATGTAATTAAATAACAGAATTATAAATTACGCTAAGCTTATCAATATCGGTTCTAAAGTTAATAGATTTATCGTGTGACTTGATTTAAATCATTTCTTGAATAAGACTTTACCCTAAAAATTGTTCATTGTTTAAGATCTTTACATCATCAAACTTAAAATTATGTCCAAAGTCCATTACGTGAAAAGCTAATGCAGTATGGTTCGAATCCAAATGTTTGAGACTATTTTTGTGCTCATATATTCGAATTTTCAAATGATGTTTTGTCTGTCCTATGTAAATAACATCACAGTTTTAACAACTAATCGCATACACACACCACATTAGTTTTGTCTTGTAAAGCAATCTTGTCTCCTGTTGGGCCCACGATCAAAAAGATCTTGTGTTTGTTTTTCGTGACGAAAGATATATATATAATTCCTTGAAAAGCCACAGAAAGTGGTGTCCACTTTCTGCATCTAAATCCTAGTTTTGGTATTGAAACCCAATCCAAAATCTCCACTATTTCTGGTACTTTACCTGAAATGTGAAAAAATAAAGATAAAATGTTATTCATTTTTGATGCGTTTGATTCAATAAGCAGTGAACAACAAGTGAATCAATACAGTGAAGACTTTGTTGTCTTTTTAGTTACTCACATGACATTTCTGAAACCATCCTCAATCAGAAATTTCTATTGTGAAATATGGATTGCCTTACAGGTCAACTAAAAAAAGACTGCTATCAATGATCTTGAGTAGTTTTCAGGGAGAAATACACTATAAATATTCACATAAGATATTATATATAGAAAAGTGCATAGACAGAAAAGATTTAAAGTTAACTTAACAATCATGATGTTAGACTATAAACACCGATACATCCATAGTTTTTATCACTCGCATAGCATTTCATATGAATTCTAAATCCTGCGGTTGCCTCATATACGCCATAATATGAGAAACCTTTGGTATATGAATAACAAATATAAACGGACTTGTCAAACTATCGCAGTGCTGACAATAACACCAACAAAAAAAAAAGAGATGTGGCGTGAAGGCGCGATCATAACGTGCACGTCCTCGAGAGAGTGGGTCGTAGCTTGAATTTGAATTAAACAATGCGGTCTTAACAAATTATAGGGTGAGATGTAGATTACAATTAGTTTGATTCTTGGAATTAAAAACATTTGTTTCTTCGATTTGTACTTTGAACTTTTTATTGATTTGTTCGTTTTCTTATTTTTGATGTTATCTGTATCGATTGTTTTTTCTTTCATTTCTTCTATTCTTTAAATATTTTTTCAACCATTTATAATTTCCACTTTTACGTTTCAATAACAAAATTTTTTGAATATTCGGTATTCTACCTGGCAACGCCGTCATACGTGATAGTTTTGAAAGCAAGGTACCGGGCACATGTTACCACAATCATTGCAAGGATATCCTTGCTTAGAATAAGTTTTATACTATGTTGAATTGTTCCTCGCATTTAGGCGCTCGAGTTTAAATCAACTTAATTAAATCACAACTGAAAACCTCTCATGTCAGAGTTGACTTGCCATTTGAAAATATTAGAATCGGATTTCAGCTTCGAATTCAGTGACCTCGGAAATTGTAAGATACTTAGATTCGTCGGAAACAAACCATTTTCCGTATTTGCGTCCGCCATATTAAATCCGCCATTTTGTATTTTCAAAAACCGATTTCAGATTCGGATTCGGCGATCTCAAAAATCTATATACTGAGACGTTAAAGCAAATCTATGAACATTTTTTTTCAGCACAAAAATGGCACGAAAATCTCATTTTCACCTCACCGCGAAAGGCTTAAGTATATACACCGAGGCCGCAGAAAAACGGACCTCCCATTCACTGGTTGATGAGCCAGCTGGTGCACGGCTTAGCGGTCACGCAACCAAGTTATGGCCGCCAACAATACTGCTTAACTCGGGGGATCGCCAGAGTCGTACACCGACCGCACAACCACCAGTGTCGGTCAAATCAGTTTTACCAAATGTTCGAGGCCTATCCGGTCAAAATTTTTTAGTCGATTCCGCAACAATGTTTTTCCTATAACAAAAAAGGAAATTCAGTAGAAACCATGAAAAAGAGGCTTTCCAAGCTTAAAAAAAATATTTCCCATGTCATTTTTGATTTGTCAATGAAGTAAAATAGCAGTTTCATAATTAGCGTAATCTTTTCAATTGGATATACTTTTCACAACTGTTTAGAAATAATCGAAACCGATTTTTCAATTGATTTTTTACTTTTCTTCATTAGATTTTGTTTTTTGTCTTTTACCTTTTGATTATCATTCCCCATGTTTTGCACAATATCTTCCAAAGGAGATATTGTGCGACAGTATCTAGTCGCGATCTCCATCTTGATTATCTCTTCGCCCTCGAAGCTCAACATTAGAATCCATTTGTTTTATTTTCTCTTTTCTAACACATTATGTTCTCCTTCCATCCATTCTTTTCCCATAATCGCCTCTTTTTCCACTCTTGGTATTTTCCTTGCATTTATCCTTATCGACTCCCAACGTCTGCCCGCTATTCCTTATCTTTGCTTCTCTTTATCCTTGCATTTGGTATAATCCTCTTACCGTCAAGCGTTCTCCTTGATTTATTTTCCTTTGGTAGATTAACGTTTTTCTGCCGAGCTACCAGAACCCTCGCGAACTTACCCAACCTAGACCGATCGAAAACCGACGGCTGGTTGGTGAATTATGTCAACTCTAACCTAATCATTCCCGATAAATTTACAGATGGAATTTAAACACTCCTAAACATGTTCCAACCATTTTTATGTTTTTTTCCTTTAATTCGCATTTCCCCCTGTCTGCAGACATTACGCCTATTACAGGGTTGGCCCGGGTCACTAGCCAGTCCCCCCTGAGGGCCTTGTCCGGATCAGTGATAAGGCCTCATGCGGCCGCATCCGACTTCCCCCTCTATATCGCATTTGCCATAGCATTTCTGCTAAGACCATAGGAAAACATTGCGGAAAAACGTTATGCCGATATAGTCGGTCTCGAGTTCGCCTCACGGCACCGGAGCTACGTCACGATTTTCGCTGAGAATGTAAACACAGACTACAGCTTTATACCTGTGACCTCCACGGTTACCATTACTACATTAGGGTCGGTCGTTAAACTAAGATTATATGTTGATACGCGGTCTTTTCTTTGTGAAGCAACCAGAAAGCAACTGGAAAATTTCTGTTGGCTTCTCAGGTGTAATAACCCACTGACCAACGGTTAGTTTTTGGTTGAATCCAAATGAATCAACTCGTATTCAACTAATAGGACCCTGTACTGACATTTTTTTAAAGATTTAAAATCTGCTTAGATGTACATTTTTTTTAAACTCCTTCAAGAGACCCAAGGGCATGGCCTGATATTGTGAGGCCCTCTATGAGACACAAGCGCATGACGTGATCCTCAAAATCCCTTTAAGGGACTCAATGACATGCCCTTATTTTCTATATCACTTCAAGAGATTTAAGGTTATGACCCGATTTTTCAAATCCCTTTTACAGATTCAAGTGCATGGACTGATTTCATAAATGCCTTAAAAGACGCAAGAAGATTCCCTGATTTTTTTAACCACCTTTGAGAGTCCCAAAAATATGCCCTGATGGGCATTATTGGGATAACCTTAGGGGAAACCTTATTTTTGTAAGTCCCATTTTGGCTTCGTGAAAACGGGAAAGGATACATTTTTTGATTCCAGGGCCTGATTTTTCTTAATCGCCTTAAGAGTTCAACCCCGATTAATCGAAAACCAACGGTTGGTTTTTTAATTACGTCAACCCTAACTCGATCATCCCAGACTCATTTACGGTCCGAATCTTAACTCCTGACCATGTTCCAACCATTATACACTGTAATTACATTTCTCTGTAATGGTTGATTTAAAGTTGATTAGAATTTTCATGAACTCCCTTTATTCCAGACATTAAAGTTGATTTACGATTGTTTTTTTTTTTGCAAACCAACCATCTTGTTTTTTAACTGTCGTAAAATGAAGATTATAGGTTGAATTACGCTTTTTCCTTCGTGAAGCAACCAGAAAGCAACCAGAACATTTCTGTCAGTTTGTTAGTCGTAATAACGCACTAAACAACAGTTGATTTTCAGTCGTAATAACGCACTAACCAACAGTAGATTTTCAGTCGTAATAACACACTAACCAACAGTAGATTTTCAGTCCCAATAACACACCAACCAACAGTTTATTTTCGGTTAAATCAAAATAAATCAACTTAAATCCAACCTTGAATCGATAATTCATTTTTGTAATACGTGCATGAACAGCAATGCTTTCGATGGCAGTTTTTCGCGCCGAAAGTAGCTACTTTCATGGCAGTGTTGAAACAATCAATCGACGCGAATATAGCTCGCGTTTCTTTCACTTTCGTCGTTTCGGTGTATCACTTTCATCCCTGGGGATGATTTCACGTCCCTAATGAAATTCCTAGGTAGGGAAATTCCGCCACGATCCCGGGTCGTGGCGGAATTTTTTTCACAATTTGTTCGAGGTGAAAATTCGTTGGTTGTGGCTGATTGAAGAACTTGGTGAATTCATTGAATAGATTCATTAAGCAGTTACAATCGACCCTTGTAAAAAGATTTGTATTCGTGAAATTTTAATTAAGCTTCAGTTTCGAGATCTTTGAATCTAGCGATCACTATCTCTCACCCAAGATGTTCTTCGCAAAAATTCCATCAAAATAAAACTTGACCGCCAATCGTCGCATACAGTAACACCTTACATAGTGACAACTTGTTACTTTAATCAACAGAATACAATGAACTCATTCAAAGCTTACAGATAGGGAATTTCATGTATCTGAAACCAACGGAGAAATGGATGACCAACACTGACCTAGCATCAAAGTTAGTTTACGGACACATTTCCAATGTTCGCTATTTCCAAGTATGCGTGACTAAGTCCAACATGAATTTAACTGTAGAGTGATAATGTGTTCGCGAGAACTAGATACACCGAAGTCTATTGCATATGTCGTTGAACATTCACGGCAGCATGCTCTTTGAGAAGGAAATGAGGTGAGACGAACTTGAGATTGCTGAAGAGGATGATATGCGGGTTTCTCGTCCTGGAACATCTAAAGAGCGGCATCGCTAGGAGGCGTTTGCACATACACATCAATAAGCAGCGAGAAGTGTCAGCATTGGCAATTTCGACGGGTACAATACACATTTCTATGAATGGTGCGTCGTACAATTATGCTCTAGGCGGAATCCCACGGATGTGCTCTGAAGATTCAATAGGTAAAGCACATCAAGATAGTCCTAACTAGGCAGCGACCTGGGAATATCCACATCCCCAAAACCGTAATTTATGGTAGCAGTCGTGAAAGCATCAAAATTGTACTCAGTAAGCTACAATTGTGAATGGAACAAAAGAGCCGAACCCGTGATGTCAAATTGTTCCCCGCGTGATTTTTGTTATCCTGTTTATGTTTCTGTACGTAAAACAAAATTCCGTCACAATGTTTGAAAGATATGTTATTGCCACTATAACATTACATGTTGTTACCTAAGTGCAGTATTTCGGTATGAATTAGAATAACGACCATAGATAAAATTGAAGAAGAGCTAATGACACGAAATTTGGCAAAATTCTTGCTGAGCTAGTCGTATGCGATCGTTTTTTTCGGTCCGGCGACGTAACGCGAAGTGATATCAGGAGATCTGAAATGTTGGCTGTGAGCCTATCACCGACTGCCACGAGTTATCTTAGTAAACATATCAATCCGTAGAATGGTAATCGAGTTCAGAGAAAGGTCTGAAGATGTTGGTCATGATTTCGCTTCCTGGGAATTGAAAATCTCTGGTCCCTTATAATGCGCGTTAGTTTCGGTTATTATTTGCCTATCGAATGTAGCCATTTGACATCCTTCAGCAATTTGGTGGAAGAAAATAGAGGAGATAAGCACGCTGCTTACAAGGGTCAGCAAAGGAACAGTCTTGAAAAATTTTAGATAACCTCGCTCACTATAATATTGATTCCCAAGTTTAAACTTATAGTAGTCCTTGAAATTAAATTTCACGTGTTATTTAGTCCTTAAGTAAGAGTTTTATATGTCATGCAATCCTCAAGTTGAAGTTTAACATGTTATTTCATAGTTAAGTTGGAATTTTACATCTTATTTCATATTTGTAAGGAAATTACAAGCGTCACTTGTAATTCTATAGTTGAGCAGAGCTTTACATATTAATTCAGTTCAAAAGTTAAATTCTGCTCCGAATTGAAGTTCGGCCTTAAAATCGAACTTGGAACTATACATTTATTCCTAAATTGCAGATTTTGAAGAAAATCGGGATGACGACTACGGATACAATTAAGAAAGAACTAATGACACGGGTTTGGCACGGTTTTTCCTCGGCAAGTCGTAAGCAATTGTTCCCTCCAGTCCATCAGACTTAACGCGAAGCGATACCGTTGGCGGTGATCCAATTGCCGACAGCGCTGGATTATTTGAACGTATTAATCCGTACAATGTTAATGAAGTTCATTGATCACGAAGGTCTCATGTCGGTCCCAATTCCGCTTCCTGGCATTGCAAATCTCTAGCCCCTCATCGAAAACGGTACTTTCAGGCATAAATTGCTCTACGGACATAACCATTTGACATCTTTCAGAGATTTGATTAAGATAGATAAAAAGACAAACACGCAACCTGAAACTGTCGGTAGAGGGACAGTTCGGTTGATAGCTACATCCGGTACCGAGTTGTAGTGTTTCCTGAACAAAATGGTTTATCGCTAGTAGAAGGTCCAACTTTTGTTTGTTACCATAGAAGTAATGTGAATCCGGACTTTGCAGGCGTTTCCGAGTACTTGACTTTCAAACGCTTTGATTTGAAATCTGACAGCGAACTCTGGCGCCTGTGGGCGAACCAATTTGTGAAACGTGCTTGAGTAGTCTGTTCGGGAAGACGAAACTGCTGGTACGGATGTTCGTCCAAATCATGATCGCGTATTCAAATGTATTACAAAGTTTGCACGTGGCCATCATGCTTCCACAGATTTGTTAGCCCTCATTGATCTGGTCTGCGACAGACATAGTTGGTACGACAAACCACAACTCACTCTTCCTGAGAGATCTCTCTGACGTGGTGCGCACCCTAACCACCGTGACCCTGCATAAATCACGTTACGCTTCGAGTCGTCCAAAGCCTGCATGCTTAGTTCTGAGTTAGTAATCCTAAGTTATCACGTTTTGTACGACGAGCGCAGCGGGAAAGAAGGTACAGCATCGTGTTGTGTTGTTTTTGAAAAATAAAACAGCTAAGAGTTCCGAAAACTGACCTAACGTCGACTAAATAAATTCTTAATCTAAGCTATCATTGCTGATGGAGCCGACACTTTTTAGTCACCGATCGATTAGCTTTGGACCGGAAGAATCGTTTGAACGCGATAACTAAGAGCTAACACTTAATGCCTAAATATTTCTAGTCACTGGTTCTAGTTACTAAGTAACACTTAACTTTGATTAATTCCGTTGATGTCCACTGGTGGCGCTTTCATGGTACATTGTTTGATAGGTATTATTTAGGGAGATAATTTCAGCTGGTAACTAATTAAGTTTCTTTCTTTTTTTGTGCGCCGTGAAAGTTATCGCGCAATGCATTCTAGATATTCTGGACTAGCTGACATTGCCTTCCTAAATAATACCTGAATTGAACGTAGGCTTATTGACGAAGACGCACGCATAGTGCAACTGCCTGCCGATGTTGATGCCCATGATATATCTCTCAGTGCGACTTTGATTTAACCTCGAAATATAATCGAATCTCTGCAATATATATTCTTTTGTATTCTAACGACGAAGTAGAGATTGAATTGAAAAGTTCAAACGTGTTCACAAAGAATTACCTTTCACAGTATATGATGTCTTCATTTTTTTTAAATTCAAGACATCACACATAAAAAATGTTGTTTTATTGATAAGCTTAATAAGAAATTATCACTTTGAACTTTCTCGCTGACTGCCAACAGTACTTTCAAGATAGGCGCGCGCGTAGTGCATCTGCCTGCCGATGATGGGGCTCACTATGTATCTCCCAATATCGGTCAGATATAACTAACCGACCCTAAATATACTCAAAGCAAAATATCTTTGCTCTTGTATTCTGAAACTAAAGCAAATATCGAAGAGGAAAGCCAAAACGTGCTTGCAGCGATGTAAATCGCACAGTATGTGCAATGTTCAATATACTATCGATGTACGCTTGGCGAAAGCCGTCAGAGAATTACATGGTGCACCGACGATGTGTGTTTACGAGAACGATGTAGCCTCGAGACTATCCCGTACAATGTTGTACATTCACTGCATCATGCTCTTTGAAGGGGAAATACGCGACGACGAACTTGAGGCTGCTGCTGCTGCGGCTCTATGGCACACGAAGGGGAGGATGAGACGTGAGAATCTCACCCCAGGCTCGCTCGACGAACACTATACCTCTGAGGCGTTCACACATACACATCACGGAACGGCAGTCAGTTTCACCCTGGCCTGACCACACAGACACACATGTATGGGGCATTCCATATCAACTCAACCTAACTTTGACCCTGGACCTTCCCGGATTTCGTCCCCGTTTTTTTATGGTATTGTTCCATCTCTAAGAAGCAACTACAATTTTCAATAAATTTTTTCAACAATAATTCATATGGGTTATTTCGCTAAGTATCGAATGAAAATCTGGCGTTCAAATTTTTGGTGCTCTTTTTTCATGATTTCTTTCACTATACTGAAATGGAGAAAAAGCCCAAATTATATGTTTTTCGCTCATCATTCCTAAAGGGAATTGCCTACCTCAGTTTTCAACTGGAAATTTTAACGTCTTAACGAATCTGATCAGGACAATCTAAGGTACTATTATTCCGAATTCTCTGAATTCGATGACATCTTGAAGATCAAAAAGTTAATGAAATATCTAAAACGCCTTTTTCGATGTTTTCGCTGGGGGTTTTATTTATTTATTCTTTACAAATTCAAAAAATTTGACTAACAATACCCAGTTTTTAACTTGTGCTCTCCAAAACTCAATTTCTACCGGCACAAAAACGGAAAATTCGAAACGTTAAATTCATCATTTTTTAAACTTCAGATGATTAAAATACTCAGACAATTTCATTTGCGATCAAATGTCACGTAACAAAAAACGAATAAAAATAATAAAATAACTCTTTCTTCAATCATTTTTGTAATAAGGTAAGCTTCAAAACTATACGAAGACAAAACTGGACCACTTTGACTATGAGATAAAAAAATTTAACAGTGAAAAAAAAAATTTAGAATTTTTTTAGATTTTCAATTTATGGCATTCCATATGTCACTTTAAAAATATATATTTGAAAAAAAATTGCCATGAAACAAAGTCTAGTGCATTTGAGGATCTAACTAAGCTTACAAGGAATTACGAGCCAAAACGGAGAGGCCTAGGTCAAATTCAAGTTGAAATGGGGTGGATTACCTCGTATATACATATTTTAAAAAATATCTCATAAAAAATGGTTGCCGCGTTGGTATGGAACAATAAAATCAAAAATTGGGGATGGAATCGGAGAGTTAGAGGGTCAGACCTCGGTCGAGTTGGTATGGAATGCCCTATATACGTCTGGCACTACGTACAAACTCGCTTCAGGCGAAACCCCGCGAATATGCTCTGAACACTCGGTGTGTAAATCACATCAAGAGAGTCCCAACGAAGCAGCAGCCCAAGACCATTCGCATCCCCCAAGGGTGCGGTAGCAAATTATGATAGTATGTTTTGGGAAGCAAGAGAAACACTCTCCCTATCTCTTTCGGAAGCGACAGTAGCAAGTGGAACGCAACAGCTCACCCCTTGGCGCCACGTTGCTTTCCAAATTAATTTTGTTAGCCTAAATATATTCCTATAAACCCATAAACTCGATTTGAAAATGACACAATTTTTAAATTGTGAACTCTGTAGATTGTTAGATTCCGCTCCATCCGTTTCCTCATTTTTCAGTTTGGTGGTGCTTGAAACATGAATTATATTATTTTTACTCACTAAAGCATTCGCAGTTAAAGCGGAAAAATTGGGCATACGGTAGGAGACAAGATTAAGCCGACAATTTTTTCTGAAAATAAAAAGTTTGAAAAAATGTCAGCTCTTTGTCATTGTTAATCGCCAGGTTTATAATTCCGTTAGCCTCCTTGTTCATTGACACTTTGCTATGAATTTTGCTACAATGTTGCGAATAGCAAGAACAAGCAAATTAATATTGATTTAACCCGTAAAATTTGACCATAACTGTAATTGCATTACACTTTAACTTTTAATCAACACTTAATTATTTCCGAGTCATTGGCATATTTCTTGCCGAGAATACTAAGAAGCGCAATGCCATTTTATAAATCTGAAGACGAAAAAAAAAAATTGCGAATATGAAACACACTTGTGATGTACAAAATTTATTTCTGTGCCGTTTCGAGGCTGTAACAGTTGCGTGGTATTAGGACACCCATGCTGAAACCTCCGCCGCAAAATTTTTTCTGACATGGTTGGAGGGCTGGCAATGTGGATTCCGATGCCGACTTGATTTTCCTCTTCTCCTCGTCCTTCGATTTTTGGTCCTTTCGCTTCTGTGCATAGTATTTTTCCTTGACATCATGGAGTTCACGATTAATTCGCTCCAGGTCATACTTGTACTCATTGGACTGATTCTCGCTCATATTCAGTTCAGCGACAAGGCACTGCGAATGAATGAATTTAAACGAAAGTTCAAACGTTTCACGGGGTGCTGGCTTGAGAGATGGGACAGAAGGTCAGTTCGCTTTCACAGGCATTTTCAGTCCTGGGTGGCATGCAGAGGCGAGCAATTTACTTCCCGATAATGAAATGCAATTTCACTAGTCGGGGCTTCGTGGTGCCTTATACAGCTGTGAAAACGAACAGACCTAACAAGAGAAACTTCACATATTGACAAATACCCGGCGACTGGCGAGAACGGCATTCCACCTTTCTTACCAAGTCGGAATAAAAATGACTAACATACTGATGGACTAGGAGTCCATCCTAAACCGACGGACTGGGATATCCACGAATTGACGGACCGACAGACTGACATACCGACGGATTGTCAGACCTACGGACCGACAGACCTACGGACTTATAGATCTACGGACTGGCAGACCGACGGATTAATGAACCAACAGAATTACAGACCGACATAATTGCGGGCCAACAAACAAACTATAATTTAAAAAATGAAAAAAATCATAAGAAAAACTGGAAATCTTGAAAGATTGACTAATCACAAAGTTGACGTACTGTATTTTTCTGAAGAATTTTAACCAAGGATATTTTTTAGGGATATCGTATATGCAGGTTCATGGTCCACACAGCAGGATAAAGGTGAAAGAGATTTGTAGTCTGTTGTTACACGAGTATTGGCAAACGGATAAAGCCCGTGCGGTGCTTGCACGACATTGCTGCTTCCATATAGCACTCCTGCGAGCTCACCGTATCGTCATACATACTATATATATATATATATGTATGTTACTCTTGACTGTAAAGCGTACCTTCATTTTCTCTCCCCTTTCGCGCAATGCTTTTTGAGTCTCCTTCAGACTTGCAACAACTTCCGGTTCCGGACGCTTCGACACTTCGCGGCGCAGGTTTATATACAGGTCCATGCACTCTTTGATCTTTTTTTCCTTCGATATCAACTCCGCACTCATCTTTAAAACACGCTTCTGCAATATCTGGATCTTCTTCAGCAACTCGAATGTATCGGGATCCGTACCCTGAGAGAAAAGTATGACGGAAGGGCTTGTAATTCATTAACATAAATAAAGTTGCTTTTGCCTTTACATCAAGATATTTTCTCCATGTGGATATCACAGTTATTGAAGATGTATTACAAATTGCCAACTTGTTCCCATCTCTATTTTAATAGTTTAATATAATAAGTGCATTTCAGAAAATATATATATTTTTGTGCGATACCAACACTATAGGAATGAAACTTTGATGTGTATAAAAAAGTGTTTCTCTCGAATGTTAAATTTTTCAGCACGATGTCAAAAGAAAGCTCGTTTCTTGCGAATAACCGACAGTAATTTTTCTTTCATGAACGTATATTGAATTAATTTTTTACAGTAATTCTCAACTTTTAAATTCTTTCCGAAATTCTTAAATGCCAAGTTAAAAAGATTTCCGAGTGTTAAGAATGTCAGAATAATTGGAAACATCTTCCATCGCTTTAATGACAATATTTAGGCCTAATCATGCGTACCTCTAATTTTCGCCATCTGTGGATATTCAAAGGATTTTGAACTTCCTCTTCAAGAGCCGTGACCTTGAGTCTTTCGTTAGTTAGTTCACGTTCAAGTTGAAATATTTCATGACGTAAGTCACTCATATTGGCTATACTTTTCGATAACAGAGTTTTTTCGGTGCGCAACTTCTTAACTTCGAGCTTAAGCAACCTTATGTCGTCGAGTCTCTGAGAGTATTGAGTCTCACCCCGTTGAATGTTTCCGGTGAAAATCTTTATCCTGCTATATTGCAAGCTGAGCTCATCGTTTCGTCTGACTAACTGAGTACCAAGAATGTCACGCTCGTTCATCACCGTGTCGATATCTTTTTTTAGGCGACTGACATCCATGTCAGCCATTTGTATCGTCTGTCTCAAACGCTTCTCTTCTTGCTTTCCTTCATCTATATCCTTTCTCAAGTCACTGATTGTCTTTCGGAGAGAATGCATCTCCGCACGCAAGTTGTCCTTATCTTTCTCCGCTTTACTCAGCACTATGAAAACCAATATAAACCTTCACGTTCCACAGAAATTTCCTTACATCAATTACAAATTTTCACGCGCTTAATAAATTACGCGCGTAATAAATTTGGACTATAATAAGAACATTAATAATAACCTGCAAGATTCTACTTTGCAAATTGCTTCCTTATTAGTTAGGTTTTATTTTGCTCTCTTATAGTCGAACATTGTTTTCATGAAAATTTCGAGACTTTCATGTCAGAACATTCCGAATTGTACAAAAATCGAGAAAAGTGGTTTGGAAAAAGTGTCCGTACGTTCGTGCGAGGGTGCGCGCGCGCGTGTGTGTGTGTGTGTGTGTGTGTGTGTGTGTGCGTGTGCGTGTGCGTGTGCGTGTGCGTGTGCGTGTGCGTGTGCGTGTGCGTGTGCGTGTGCGTGTGCGTGTGCGTGTGCGTGTGCGTGTGCGTGTGCGTGCGTGCGTGCGTGCGTGCGTGCGTGCGTGCGTGCGTGCGTGCGTGCGTGCGTGCGTGCGTGCGTGCGTGCGTGCGTGCGTGCGTGCGTGCGTGCGTGCGTGCGTGCGTGCGTGTGCGCGTGTGGGTGTGCGTGTGCGCGTGTGGGTGTGTAAAACAGGAGTTTCTGTTTCTCAGAATTTTTTTTTATAGCTTTATTAAATGTTTTAAAAAGGACGTGCGCGCTCGAGCTTCCGTGAAATTTATGATATTTCCCTAAATAATTCTTCATAAGTGCACTTAATGTCTCAAACACTTAATGTTGTGTGCCATTGAATTTGATCGAAATCGGTAACGCGGTTTGAATTTCATGCAGTTATGAAATTTTCAAAAAAATCACGTTCTTGCCCTAACTTTGGCAAAACACAAGGCATCGAACTGAAATTTCATACATGAAATCGACACTATGTTACGATGATTAGTACATGGTTTCGTCATAAAACACAATATGGTTCAAATTCGTCGCTATTTCAAGTTTTCGAGAAATGATGTTATTTCATTAACTTTAATTAAACATAAGATAGCGAAGTCAAACCTTAGACATAAAATCAATACTATTAGGCAATAATAATAACACGGTTTTGTCATAATATGTTATGTCATTTGAATTTTTCAGAAATTTAACATTGATAAAAAATAAGATTGCAAAGTTGAACTTTGCAAATTGTGTCCTCATTATTTTTGGTTTTTCTTGCAAAGCTTACTCTGCGAGGCAGCCACAATCGATTAACATACTTCCTCAATAAGAAAGCTTTTTAAAAAGTTCAAAATAATGTAAAAGCAATTTGCAAGGTTCTACTATAAATCCTTGATTTATTACATCTTACGTGAGTTATAGCAATATGTGAATTCATAAAAATATTCAAAATGCCATCAGATCCGAATCGCTTTACCGATCATTATCAAATTTGGTACCTGTAGATAATTTCGATTAAGTAGGTGATATTTCACGTGAGTTAGCATAAAACGTACACTTTTTGAAAATTTTGAAATCCAATAAAAACTATACTTTTATATAGATTTGTCCCAAATTAAATCAGGATCTTTTTTCAGCATGGCTGTATTTTAAAAAAATCATTTAGCTCAATAGCTACAATTTTGCAAAAGAAACTACAGACATTTCTCGAAAAATTCAAAATTGAACAAAAAATAACCTTATGTTCAAATTTTTTCTAGCTGTCCAACGTGTGTGCGAAATTTTAGCTCGCTCGAAAAAACCGTTCTGTATGTATCTCAGTTTAAATTTTAGATGGTGGCCACACATACACATTTACACACATACTGTAAGAAATTTCAATATTTTCAATATTCGCGCGATTTAAGGTTCTAGAAGAACATATAGCGCTCTGTACATGACTACGTACATCAAGTACAGTAAGTACGTTTTCGAGGCCTGGGGCTAATCTGCTAAACGGCTCTCGCTCTCTTCTCTCCGGTCCGTGTAATAAGACACACCTCTCTCGGATATTTAATATACACGAGTTTCTTGTAACAATTTATATATATATATCTATATTGTCGATTGGTGTGCCACATATTAGAAAAAACGGATACCAGATTTATGGAATTCGAATCTACAGAACGATGAGTATTAATCCATAAAATAAGAGATAAAAAAAAATTCTATATAAAATATTTATACCATCACATTATATTGATGACCAATTATATTCCTAATCATATTATATGCTGGAGAGAAAGTCCTAATTTTGATGAATTTACATTTGAATATTATATTGATATCTACTATAATTTGACACGAATCTTTTGATTTAAAGAATGTTTGAAAATAAAAATATATGTGAAATGCTTTAATTATATATGTATATGTGTATTTATTTTGTCTTGTTAATTTGCTTAAATTTATTATGCCATATTTTTTAAACGTTAATATTCCTGTCATAGTCATTTTTCTATTTATGATTTTAATTGTATGCATATTTGAGATCATACTTAAAATTGAATTTTTGTCTATTTCTATTCTTAAAATTTCTACTCAGCACTGAATGCAAAATATTTAAATAAATAATAAAGTAATTTGTGATATATAAAATAATGAATGTGATGAAAAATAATAAAATTTAAATTAAAAAAAGATAAAATCATCACATAAATTGGCGCCCAACGTTTAGGCACGAATTACGACTGTTAGCCGTGTTGATGTATAAAAACAAGGCCGTTTCTTCACCATGTGAGACTCGTTCTAAACTTAAAGCAAGACAAACAAAGTTTGAGTTGACACCTTGTACGAGCAAACAATCACCTTGTAGTGTTGAGATTGAACGAAAGTCTAGAAAGAAAAGTAAATTGGCAAATATTACAAATTCTACCGCTCCCAACAGGAATAAAACAAAAAGCTGCAATATGACTGAGAATGATCAGATTCCGGAAGAAATTCGGGTCGAGTGGGAACGTCTGAGAACTGCGCAGAGAGAGCTCGAACAACAGCGAGCAGAATTTGAGCAACAACGGACTCAAAATATCGTACCACCCGAACAACGTGGACGGGATGATGCTGTCAACGTTCAAGAAAATGCAAACAACAACGATCGCAATCAACATGAGGATTTTGGTGGTGATCTTGTGAACGGATTGGTAAATCATCTTCAATATTTACATGTAAGCGTGAAAATTCCTAAATTCTCCGAAGAGTGTAATCCGTTAGAATTTCTTGAAGATTTAGAGAGCTATTTTCGATTCAAGAACGTTCGTAATCAGCATAAGCTTATTGTTATTGAGAGCTTTATTGAAGGAAGACTTAAGATCTGGTTTCAAGTTGTTAAGAGTAGACTTAATAGTTTTGATGATTTTAAGAAGGCGTTTAAGGATGAATTTTATTCTATTCCAATCCGAGTTCGTTTTAAGAGTCAGTGGACTTCAAAAAGATATAACAAGCACATAGATGGTAGCTTGCAAAGTTATTATTACAAGCAGTCGAGAAACGCTCGTTTCTTTGAACCGGTACTTCCACCGTATGAATTGAATTATTCAATAATTCAACAATTTCCATCGCACGTGAGAGTAGCTCTTTCGACTGTGAATTTTGTAGATTCGAATTTAGTTGCTCAAGCTTTATTGCAACTCGATAGTGCCCAACAAGATTATGAGAAAAAAGATTGGAAAAATAATCATAATAATCAGTACAATAATCATGTACGGCCAACTAACGTAAACTCTATGCAGGTATCAAATCAGCCTTCTATGAGTCATACTCAGAACGCAAGATCTCGCTCTAAAAACAATAATGGCAATCGAAGCTCACAAAATAATCAGCATTTTCAATACAATGGCATGCCTCAATCGTATGCAATGCCAATACCAACTTTCAATCCATTTCACGCATATCAGGCTCCACCAAGTTATTCATTTTTTCCAAGTTTTAACTCGCAATTTGTTCCGCTTCCTGATACGAGGTTTCCTCCTCCAAATTTATATACAACTGCCGTACCCACGAATAATACTATTACAAGTAATTCTCAACAGCATCCATCTTCTAACGCAAATCAAACCGGTCCTTTAAACTAAATGTGGGCGCGATAAACGCAGATCCCATATCGCGTCGTAGCTCTTATGATTTTATTGAGGATCTTAATAAAGAAGTCGAGGGAGATAATTCACAACCGTATAAGTTACGTGTATCTATTGCTGAATTACCGAAATTGAGAATATCTTTGGCTGGAAATAGTGGTTCTGCATTATTAGATACAGGCAGCCAAATTACTTGTTTATCAGAGGAATTTTATAACAAAATCTCGATCGCTCACAAATTTCATGAATTTCCATTACATAATGTGCGTATTGTGCCAGCAGTTGGAAAAAAGGCAGTTTCGGTCAAACGACAAATAATAACTGAAATTGTAGTTGGAAATTATAAATTCCTTCACGTATTGCTCGTTATTCCATTTCTTACATCGGAGGTTATTATTGGAAACGATTTCTTCATTCGATACAAAGGTATTATTGATTATAAGAAACGAGTAATTGAAATTGATGGTGTTTGTTTTGATGGGAGTTGGGTGTCGTTCGGATCGAGCGTTGAGGAACAGTCAGAGGCTCATTTATCTAGTCAATCCATGACAATTTCGAATTCTGATGTTTATGAATACGCTCAAAGATTAGCTAAATCGCTTGCAAACAAAACATTTGAATATAATGCGGTTGAAATGTCTCAAGTTAAGAATGTTCCGTATGTAAATACAGGATCGACTAACAAGAGATGTAAGAATATTTGTACATACAAAAATAATTCTCAGCAAGTCTCACAAACTCACACTGAATTGTTAAACAAATGTAATGATAATAACAATGATTACAATCTGGAGTTATTGTTCTCAGAACAGATTCAGAATAAAACTCAGCAAACAAAAATAATTAACAGCGATATTAATGATTTTAATGGGTCCACATCCAAAACACTTACCAATGTGACGGTTAATACATTAAGAACAAATCAGGATGATATTAATCCAAATAATGATTTGTATGAGCGATTATTATGTAACGATGATGAATATGAAAGTTATGTCAATACAATTACAGAAGATGAGAGTGATCTTTTGCCAGATGAGCAGCCTGATTTTTCCGCAACACTACGATCCGTCGCGCGAATGCTAACTTCACTTGATTCCACGCGGACAAGCACTGTCATGAATTTGATCGAGAAATATAAGCCATTGTTCTCAAATAAGCCTGGTTGTACGAATATTTATCATCATCGAATCAAAATAAATAGTGCAAAACCTTTTCGTCGTTTATCATATCCGGTACCACTATCGCTTCGTAGTGTGGTGCGTAATGAAATTCAGGAGATGTTAAGAGAAGGAATAATTGAGCGTTCGATAAGTCCATTCTGCAATCCACTGCGAATCGTAAAAAAGAAAAATGGCACGGTTAGGTTGTGCCTTGATGCTAGGTATTTGAATGAAATAATAGAGGGTGATAATGAATCGCCACCTAACATAGATGAAGTTATGCAGAAATACTACGGAAAAAATTATTTGACAACACTTGATTTGACACATGGTTATTGGCAGGTTCCGCTTGAGAAGGAATCTCGTCCATTAACAGCTTTTTTGCACGATGGTATCTTGTATCAATTCTGCAGAGTTCCATTCGGACTAAAAACTGCGGGTAGTGGATTTATCCGTGCCCTAAGTCTCGCTTTGGGTAATGATAAATCGGAGTATCTAACCTATTATGTTGATGACTTACTTGTCACTTCAGCTACATTTGAACAGCATATGGAACATTTAAAATCTACATTTTCAACTTTATTAAAACATAATTTTACATTGCGATTGGATAAAGCGTTATTTTGCCAAAAATCAGTTCCATTCTTAGGATTTATTGTTACTCCTCAGGGAATATCACCTGATCCGTCTAAACTTGACGCAATTCTTAAATTTGAGGAGCCTCATAATAAATTGCATTTACAGAGATTTCTAGGTATGTGCAATTATTATAGACACTTCAGTTTGAATCATGCGAATTATTTGGATCCGTTTCGGGGTCTCTTGAGAAATGATGTACAATGGATATGGACTGAGGAACATTCCAAGGCATTTAAAGAACTAAAAGAAAATTTTTGTAAAGTTGTCCAGCTTGCTCATTATGATCCAAATAAAATTTTTAAATTACAAACTGATGCATCGGATAAGGGCATTGGAGCTATCTTATTTCAAACATCTGAGAACGGTCATCATAAAATAATTTCAATTGTTAGCCGATGTCTCATTCCCGCTGAACGTAATTATACGACAACGGAACGAGAACTTTTGGCAATTGTTTATGGTATCGTTAAATTTCGGATGTATTTGATTGGGAAGCAGTTTGAGGTATATACTGATCATCAGGCATTAACTTTTTTAAACCGTACACCATTCCTAACAGCTAGACTTTGTCGTTGGCTTTTATTGATACAAGAATACGCATTCAAAGTAATTCATTGTAAAGGATGCGATAACATTGCTGCTGATTTTATAAGTAGAAATCCTGAAGGAAAATTCCTCGATCAAACCCCAAATAACATCATGGTATCTGCTTTAACTTCATTCTATGTAAATACTGAAAACAAGACGTTGACCGACGCACTGGCCATTATTTGTCTTTTGGAAATTGACCCTATATTAAAAAAGGAGTTGAAAAACTTAGGGGAATTACAAAAACAAGATCCGAATATTAACGAAATAGTCGAAACAACTGAAAAGCCAGAAAATTATCAAAGATATAGAGATGTTATGTTCCATCGACGATCTACGCAGGATAATTGGTGCATTATGGTTCCAAATTCTTTGCAAGAACAAATTGTTAAATCTGAACACAGTAGAATTGGACATGTTGGTGTTTATAAAACATTGTGTCATCTTCGTCAACATTTCTATTGGCGTGGTATGACACGAGACGTTAAAAAATTCACCTTAGGATGTGATTTATGCCAACGTGTCAAGCATTTAACAAAAGCAGTGGAAGGAGAATACTGTATGGTAAAATCTAGAGAACCAAATGACTTAGTTACTGTGGACTTCTATGGTCCTTTGCCACGATCGATTGGTGGAGTTCAGTATATCTTTGTATTAATTGATGCATTCTCGAAACTAGTCACATTATATCCAATTAAAAAGGCTACTACTCGAATAGTTTTAAATAAAATATTCGACGATTATATACCTAGGATAGGAAAACCAAAGCGTATATTATCGGACAATGGTAGTCAATTTACTTCGTCAGTTTGGAAAAATGCATTAGAAAAAGAAGGAATCCAAGTTACTTATTCATCTATCCGTCACCCACAATCTAATCCCACGGAGCGTGTTATGCGTGAGCTTGGTCGATTTTTTAGAACGTTTTGTGCAGACCAACATACGAAATGGGCGAAATTTATCAAGAAAATAGAAATGCTATTAAATTGTACAACTCATTGTAGCACTGGATACATACCATTTGAATTACACTTTGGGGAACTTGTAGATGATAAAATTCGTGATCTTATACCATTTCCCATTAGAGAAAATCAACCTCATGACATGCACATTCAAATCGCCCGCAGACATCTTCTTGAAAGTTTCGAAAGTAGGAAAAAACAACAGAGTACTAAAGCAAAACCGGATCTAGAGGTCGGAGATCAAGTATTATTACGTGTACCTCATCAATCTAGCAATACGGATCGAGTAACACATAAGTTTTTCCATTTATTTGAAGGTCCGTATTTAATTAAAAAAGAAATTGGAAAAAATGCGTTCGTTCTTGTTTTCGTTGATGACTCGGAAAAGATTAAAGGTACATATAATAGAGCAAGTTTGAGAAAATATCGAAGATGATTTCTAAATGTCAGACTTGGATACTCTCTGTGAGTTCTCTGGTGTTGCCGCCCGGCATACGATAATAAAACGATAAGAAATAATATATATATAATGACGAATATATTCTTGTATATTTTGTGAATATATGATTATCGATTATAATAGTAATAAGATAATGAGAATGCTAGCAATTACACCATTTGACGACTTGATATCATTTAAACCTGATATCATAAATGAACGAAACTTATTGTGATATAAACTAAAATATAAGCAAACATATTAATGTGCTATTATTAATCATAGAGGTGTAAAGTTCAATTTGATTTATACTTAATATCAATAGATAATCACATATTCAACGAACGGATAAAAATATTATAAAAATTATTTAGCATCTGTGATATAAGACGAGTAATAGATGGTTAAAAGAAGAATTAATGATAAAAAAATAAAATAAAAAATAAAAATAAAAAACTAAACAAAACAAAAAACAATCTCGAAGATATATAATTCAAATGAATGGAATGTTTCGTGGATTGTTGGATTAATAGGATAATTGTATATACATATATATATATAAAACTAGATAGTAAGAACTTAAGACAAGATCCTTAGTGGGATGGCGTCATATTAATTATATGATGATACGCATCATCTATGACAAGACCCTTAGTGGGGTGGCGTCTTAGCAAATAGTGAATTGACAATATTACAAATTGAAATACTTTCAACAATCTACGTTATATCCTCAATATAAACTAATTACGTGACTAATCTAATATTACTCGTCTCATAAAGGTAATAATGTAAAGGCATGAAGTATGTATATGAGTGCTTTGTTGATTGAATATAAGATTACAACAATGATAGATGTCAATATCGTATTCAGATTTGCAATTTCTACATAACTAGAACTTTATGGTCATTAAAATGATAACACAAATACAAATATTTTAATATTATAATTTGGATGTTTTATGCTCGAATCGTTCAATTCTCTCATTAAAATGGGGGATAATGTAAGAAATTTCAATATTTTCAATATTCGCGCGATTTAAGGTTCTAGAAGAACATATAGCGCTCTGTACATGACTACGTACATCAAGTACAGTAAGTACGTTTTCGAGGCCTGGGGCTAATCTGCTAAACGGCTCTCGCTCTCTTCTCTCCGGTCCGTGTAATAAGACACACCTCTCTCGGATATTTAATATACACGAGTTTCTTGTAACAATTTATATATATATATCTATATTGTCGATTGGTGTGCCACATATTAGAAAAAACGGATACCAGATTTATGGAATTCGAATCTACAGAACGATGAGTATTAATCCATAAAATAAGAGATAAAAAAAAATTCTATATAAAATATTTATACCATCACATTATATTGATGACCAATTATATTCCTAATCATATTATATGCTGGAGAGAAAGTCCTAATTTTGATGAATTTACATTTGAATATTATATTGATATCTACTATAATTTGACACGAATCTTTTGATTTAAAGAATGTTTGAAAATAAAAATATATGTGAAATGCTTTAATTATATATGTATATGTGTATTTATTTTGTCTTGTTAATTTGCTTAAATTTATTATGCCATATTTTTTAAACGTTAATATTCCTGTCATAGTCATTTTTCTATTTATGATTTTAATTGTATGCATATTTGAGATCATACTTAAAATTGAATTTTTGTCTATTTCTATTCTTAAAATTTCTACTCAGCACTGAATGCAAAATATTTAAATAAATAATAAAGTAATTTGTGATATATAAAATAATGAATGTGATGAAAAATAATAAAATTTAAATTAAAAAAAGATAAAATCATCACAATACTTTGTTTCTAAACTACTTTGTTCGATATTTTCGTCAACATTTACGATTCTGACAGAAATATCAACAACAACAAACTTTCACGGCAACAAAGCTTCCTCTATGAGGAAGCAAAAAGTTTAATTTTGTTCAAGTATAAAAAAGTCTTATTTACACATTTTATTGTACCAGTAATAGACATTTTTGTACAGGGAAGATAAGACAACTCTACAATTATTTTTTTGAAAAACTACATAAAGCAAGATTTCATCTCACATTCTTTTTATTTTGCAAAAAATATAACTAACACCTTTTGTGTATTCTACGAACTTACCAATTTTTTGTGTAGGATTAAAATTTACGAAAAAATGGTATAATTCACTCACTTTTAAATTAGAAATGAGAAAAAAAATTACATCATTTTTAACTGTTAATAAGAAATAGGAAATAAATAGCTGATTCATAAACCGTCAAATTAGATGTAACACGGAAATTAAATAAGTCTAGATAAATCCAAAATAAACAAAGAATCCAAAATGAATGTACTCTTGTTGACTTGACAAAAAAAATTCATTAACACTTATTGTACTAATCATAGACAATCTTATACACAGGAAACATAAAACAATTCCACATTTTTTCTGACAAGCTACGTAAAGTCAGATTCGTACGAATGAAATTAATAAATTTCAATCGTAAAAATCTGTCTTGATATTAAAATATATAACCATACATGATTTTTGTGTATAGTATATAGAAGTCACAAAAAAAGTTGCATGATTTTTTAACTGTTAAATTAAAAGAGTCAAAAAATGCCTAATTCATTAACTGTTAAAATGTTAAATCACTAAACAATTTTTTTTGCAAAATAACTGCTCCTCATTTACGTTTAGAGACCAATAATTTTCAATTCTGGGAAGTAACAAAATTGTACTCACGATATTCTTCTTTGACTAGTGTCGTTTCTTTGCTGGTGATATCCTCCTTAAGTTGCTCCACTTGATGACTGACTGTTTTGAGCTTTTTCTTCAATTCCTGAATCTCGTCCTGAGCTTCGATCAGACTTTTGCTGTACGTGTTTCGCTCCGCCCGAACAGCTTCAAACAGATTTTGCTGCTGTCGGAACTTTGCCTCAGCTTCCGCTAGACGCTTCTTATAATCGAATATCTCCACTTGCTTCAGCTTTACCTCGTTCATATGATCTTCCACCTGGTGTACACAGTAAACTCATGTAAAGGTTTATAAGCTCAACAAGCCTTTAAATTAAGAGTGGCGAAAAGAATGGTAAAATTCGAAAACTATTAGATTCGAAGCGACAAAACAATTTGAGAATTCACGCAATCATAGAATTACACGGTATTGCCATTTTATCAAATTTAGAGAACAAAAATTATATTTGTTATTTTATTTGTTGTCAGAATTAAGAAAAGAATGCAATATTGGAAAAAATTATCTTTTTCTTTTTTTTAAATAAGAATATACTTTGAGAAGAGCTAACTCTACAGAAAGTCATAAGAATAATCATTCTGTTTATGATATACTTATTTTCAAAAATCTTACACTTAAATTTCATTTAGTACATCACAATCATCCTGAAATTTTGTAGACCCGTACAGTGCACCAGACAAATGTGTTGAAAACTAAATTTTTTCTCTTGTCGTACCTTTCAAACTAAACCGACGAACAAATTTTAGTATTCATTGTTCTAATTTAACCGTAGAAGCGTGCATTCTCTTGTGAGTATGGCGATTCTGGATGCAGTGGAAATCGGATTTACATGATTCAATTGTTCAGTAAGTTTTCAATAAAGAAAGATTTATGTAGACATTTACAATGACAGATTCGTTGAAAAAGTTTCAAAGAAAATTCCTATACTTAAGTCAGAATGGATTCTTCGACTAATAAAATGGGTCATCGAACACCAAAATTTCTTCACCGCTTTGGTCTGAAAGCTACGACAAGTGAAAAGTGTAACTTTTTACCTCACACCGTTCTGGTGCACTGTACGTGTTCACATAATTGTAGAATGCTTAGGTTCTACTTAATAAAATTCAAATTCAAGATTTTTTTGGAGGAGGGTATCACATCCACAGAATTTTCCGTACTACGACTTTTTCAGGTGAAAAGGTCCCCTTAATGTAAATGCCACGTCTGAAGATTAAACTCCTAAATTTAACGATATTCAATAGATCGACGGTTCCGATAAGGATAAAAAAGAAAAGACATATCGAGGTCTTTCAGAAATCGCTGAGGCATGCACTGAATTGAAAAGGATGGCGTTAATATAACGGTGGTTCAAGAGTCAGCATTTTCGGCTCTTTTCATACTCCTTATCGACGACCTTTTCCGCCTCCACGTTAAGATTATTCGGAATCTATTGGTCGTTTTATTTTGTGACATTTAGGGGAGCGATTAACGACAAAGAGCAAAGATGGAAGGCACTTGATGGTAAAATGGAGCGGACTTATGATTTATGAAAGGTTATTACTTGAAATTTCCCAAATATATACGGGGAATTCCATCCCGATTCGACCTGTGTTTGACCCTCGACCTCCTTGATTTGACTTGTAATTTTTTGTAAGATTTTTTGGACCGTCAAATGCATCAGACTTAATTTTTCCTTTATTTTATGCAAATATAAAAATATTTTTTTTAAGAGACATATCGAATGCCATAATTTAAAAATCCAAACAAATTCTAAAAAATGCATTGTTGACTTTTAGAATTCTCGAGTTTATACCCAAAGGAGGCAAAATTTTTCTTCTCATATATTTCAAGCTTTTCTGATTTCAAAAATTATTTTAAAAAAAGATAAACAAGTTTATCTACTGAAGGCAACTGGACCAACGTTTACGTATGTAAGACCGAATTTTTCAGAATTTTTTCAGGTGAATTATGGCCTTCGAAATGCCACTTTAAGAAAATATTTGAAAAAAATGTAGAGAAAAAATTAAAATTTAATCTGTTGCATTTGAGGGTGCAAATAATCCTATAAAAAATAAGGAGTCAAATCGGGGAGGTCAAGAGTCAGGTCGAATCGGGATGGCATGCCCCATATCGACTGACCTGCTGTGCGAATTCTTGTGATTCCTGATTCAGTCTATCTCTTTCTTTCTCGACTCTCTGGAGTTTGTTCCTCATTTCATTCGCTACCTGCGTCGCCTCTTCAAGTTCAGTTTCGACTCTTCGCTTCGCCTGTTCCAATCCGGCCAATCCATGATGTAGTCTTCGCAGTTTTTCTTTTAATCCAACGATAATTTTCGAGAGTGTGTCCTTCTCGCGTATCACCGTTGAAGTTACTTTCTTTTCCTCCTCCACTTGACGATGCAACGCGGCAACTTCGAATTCCGCATTTTTCAAAGCATTTCGAACGTGTTCTAAATCGTTTTCCGCTTTTGCTATTCCGTTTTCGATTCTTAGGCATTTTTTACCCAGCGCGTCTTTCTCAGTTTTTAATTTTTCATTTTCCTCTCGTGATCTACGATAGAACAGTTTAGTTAATTGTGAAATAAATTTGTGAGTGTTCTTTTTATTCTGACATAAATTCACGACTGGAAGTTTTATGCCATTGGAATTTTAATAATTCGCGACAAAAGAAAGATCTTAAATACAAAATTGACTTCATTGAAAATTCTAAGAACATTTGATTTAAATAATAAGCAAAAAAGGCAGTAAATAAATGAAAGATTATTATATAATGCTCAAGTTTCAAAAGGCTTAATTTTTTCGTGAAATGTATTTGCAGATTTTTCCATTACATAGTTTTTTAAAATTCATTTGATTTTTTGTAATCATTGTTATTGAACAACTTTTCAAAGCTGTTTATATTTAATTGGCAATCGAAATTTGATAAAAAATAAGAATAGAGTTTGTTTAACGATTTGCTTAAGAATTATCAATTGATCAATTCCAGTTTTTTATGTGAAAATTATTCGTTTCAAGTATATTTAAAATTGCTCTATTGATAAATTTAAGTTAATATTGTAAATATAATATTTTTTACCTACGAGCCTCATTACATAAATATGTGTACTCCTTGTTTCGTTCTTCCAAAGTTTTCTCCGTGAGATCTAGTTTTTTATTCGTTGTATCTAATTCGGTCTGAACATTCATACGTTTTATCATCAATTTGTTGACTTCCTTTTGAAGCTTTTCGCTGGCTGCCTTGTGCTGCTTTAACGAACTTTCCAATTTCGTTGCATTGGTGGAAAGTGTTTTAACCGTAATATTAGCTGTCTGAAATATTTTTCAAGCCAAGATAAAAATACATCAAACCAATGTGTTTAAATTTTGTAAAAGTTATCGACTCAATACATTTTGATATCGATAAGAGGATTTATTTTAATCGCCTATCATAAAAATTTCGTACAATTTCGGGCATGTCAGCTTAATGACAAAACAAAATACAAGCAAAATTATTACAGTGTACGCGATCCCCCGAGTTAAGCAGCATTGTTTGCGGCCATAACTTGGATGGGTGACCGCTTAGCCGTGCACCGGCGGCTCATCAACCAGTGAACGGGATGTCAGTTTAACTGCGGCCTCGATGTATATACTTGAGTTAATTACTTTTGCGTATACACCGGAAAGCAAAAGAATATGCGGCCATCTGTGCCGGTACGGATTTTTGCACAGTTTTTCCGTGCCCTCGGCAAAAGGGGTACAGTGTAGCTAAGTCGGCTGCGGACGCATTGGAAATTAGGTTAGATTAGCAAAGTGCCGGTAGGGAATGATAGGAAGGGAAGTTAGGAAAGTTGGGGAGGGAGCTAGGTAAAAACCCTCACGGGTGTACCTCGGAACTGGGACTGAATAAATCTACAAGCAAAATTATTTTTTTAAACGTTTATTCTTTTCAGCGTGCGAATTTTCTCACCGATTGATAAAGTAATGTGAGAACAGCTTTAACGATATGTCTTCAACGAAAATGCCTTAAACGACTGATAAAACAACATGAGGATATATTCAATGATTATTAAATGTATTCGACAATATTGAGACCTGCGGCTGACTCAGAAAAGGATGTTTAAAGTTCGTAAAAGTTATCGAATCAATGAATTTTTTAAATCGATGCAGGCACGTTTTCTAAGCCACTTTCCTGAAAATTTCTGACAATTTTAAGCATGCCAGTCTGGAAACAATGAATTTTCAACAATTTTAATTTTTACCTTGATTCTTTTCCCCTCGAAAAAGGTACATACAAGGTAAATCGAAAAATATATTTCAGATGAATGACACATACCTTGTCCGAAAAATACTATGTGAATTATATGAATAATATATATGAGAAATACTATACCTGAGATATATTTCAGGATATATACGAAATATATGCGAGTAAAAAATATATCTGGGATATACCCAAAATATATGAAAAATATATTTTCGTTATATTATCGTCCGAAAAGTTCTATATGTCAGATATATTTTTGTATGTATTTATTCTTTTCCATGGGGGTTTCAGCGTCAGAATATTTTCAAATACCGACAAAGAAATGCGGGAATATTTTTACGGACATATTTTTAACGAAAGTGTTTTAAGCGACTCATAAAAAAAATTGAGAATATTTTGAACAACTTATACAAAAAAAAGAATATATTGAATGATTTTTAAATATATTTAAATATATTTATACCTGCAGCTGACTGTCTTTTATCTGAAGGGATTCTTCAAGCTGCTGCAAATCTTTTTCCAATCTGTCGCGTATCTTCTGCTCCTTTGATATCTCGTTGCGTTGCATATCCGAATTTTCCAGCATTTCCGTAACCTGTTTCTCGAGTTCGTTCGTTTTCTTTTCCAGTTCCTCTGTATAAACTGTCTTGTTCTGCAAACGTTGCCTCAGAGTTTCTAGCTCAGTCGCCATAAGCTCGTTTTCGTTCATCCATCCCTCTTTCTGCTTGCTTACTGTGGTACTGAGATTGCGTATATTCACAATTATTTCAACCCCTTTAAACGTATCCGCATATTTTCTACTTTGAATATTCCTTACGCTTACGCAGTGATTCCTCAAACTAATCTGTATAGTTCAAATAAGCTCGTTCTGCTATGATATTTGAATTTTTTAATATATCTTCAATCTTCGCCTTTTTAATTACATTTTCTTTTATTGCACTGCCTTTTATTTGCATTTCACTAGTAGCAATGAAGAGGTTGCGTCTCATTTTAATTTCAATGCTAATAACGAAAACGTTGCATTTTCATTTTTCAAATAGCCAAAATCCGAAGCCGAATGGAAGCCAAAATCGGTTAACATACTTCCTCATAGAAGAAACTTTGGAAAAAAAACCAAAAATACGAAACCAAAGTCAAATTTCTGCAAAATTTTAACCGCATAATAAATTATGACGAAACTGTGTACCTATAACTGCTAAATAGTACTGATTTCATGTATAAAGTCTGACTTCGCTGTGTTATGTTTCGTTAAGGTTAATACAATAACACCATTTTCGAAAAACTAAAATTCTGACAACTTTGAAACATACTGCATATTATGACGAAACCATGTGCTAATCATCGCTAAGTAATACCGATTTCATGTATAAAATTTGAGGTCGTTGTTTCTTGTGTTGCCAAAGTAAGGGCTAAAACGGGATTTTTTCGAAAATTTCAAAACTTTCTAAAATCTGAACCGCTTTTCCGATTTCGTTTAAATTCAATACCAAGCAACATTAAAAGCACTGCACTTATCAAGAATTACTTAGGGAAATGTCTTTTATTATACGAAGGCTATAGTGCGAAGGTCTTTTTCCAAAATGTATTATAAGCCATAAAATAAGAACTTCTGCATACATTTCATAAAAAAATTGCAATAATTACAACCGAACTACTGGCTACGTTTGTGCTAAATTTTAGCCCGATCGGTTAAATGATTCTTGAGTTACAGGTGATTAACATTTCGAAGCGTCACCCACACACGCCCACACACACATGCACACACACACACGCGCGCGCGCGCGCGGTTTTTCTAAAGTACTTTCCTCTATGTTTTGGACAATTCTTAGTGTTCTAACATAAAAATCCCGAGATTTTTTTTTATGTCATGAAAACAGAACTTTCCCTTAAATGTTAATATGAAATTTAAATGTTCATTTAAATGTTAATATGAAAAATATTGCATTTCATTTTTTTTTTTTTCGATTCAAATAACAATAATATTCTAATGATTTTTCATGTATAAATATAAATATAAATTGAATATTTGTCAAAAACGTTCCATAACAAGTTCTTGGAATTAAGGGAAATCACATGTAAGCTAAGTTTTAATGTGTAATGAGTAAAGTTCATGTAAATATAAGCCGTTTTCAGGTACTCATCAAGAAGAGTTTATCGAATTAAAAGTTGGTTTAAATCTCGGTCGTGTGCTTGTAAACTTTGTGAAAGTTTATTAAGTTGAACCGTGAAAATATTAAATTTTTTTTGCCATCAACTTAGAAACAATTTTGCGATAACGCTGCGATATTATACTTATTCGCGAGGGAAGGATACCGGCATCAGATCCACTCAAACCGGGCTTATTCTCCACGAGTATTCCCGAGAGTTTCATAAAACTAGTTTAATATCACCGTTGTCACGGATTATCGAGATTAAATTTGCAGCATCTCGACGGACGATGTCACTTTAACAACGCCGTTAATTAAATACTCACTGAGGAACTTCCTATATTTGAGTGAACGCGGACAGGTGGATAAAACATTATCAAGCAATCGTATTATGGAATCAAATAATTGTTCCGTCACGCCGACATTCGGTTTACCTTTAATTCCACGAAGAAGTTCATTTATAATCATATATTGTGAAGTTCACCTACGACTCCATTAGTAATATGAAATACAGTTCGGGGCTTTCCATAATTAACATTTTAACAACTGTACTCCAAAACGTTATACCCATTAATTAGTATTTTGAAGAACTGGAGTGACGCATCACAAGACTCTCTCATCACGATTGTGATTGACGTTACGTTAGTGTTGCGAAGTTAGTTTGCAAAGTTAGCTTATAAAGTTAGTATGTGATGATTCGTAATGGAACAGAAAGACAGAACTGTTGATATTCTAAAATAATTTTAACAATTGCCTTGAAATACACTGTTAAAAATAATGGTAAAATTACAATGCTAAGTCACGAGAAATTTACAAAACCGGTGAACGAAATGATGATTCTTATAGCATGTATTAGAATATTACAAAACTTGTGCACTAATGCACTCGTTACAAGAAAAAAATGGGAAATTTACAATTCAATTCATAAAATTGGTGTACAGGGCTTGGAATTTTGCTAAAAAATTACAAGTCCATTGTCATTGAATTTTCCAGTACTCCGTTTAGAAAATCACCATTAGAAATAATAGTAAATTTACAGTGCTAAGTCACTAGAAATTTACAAAACCCACGTATGAAATGATGATTCGTATACCATGTATTAGAAAATTACAAAACTTGTGCACTAATGCACTCGTTACAAAAAAAAAATGGGAAATTTACAATTCAATTCATAAAATTGGTGTACACGGCTTGGAATTTTGCTAAAAAATTACAAGTCCATTGTCATTGAATTTTCCAGTACTCCGTTTAGAAAATCACTGTTAAAAATAATGGTAAACTTACAGTGCTAAGTCACAAATATTTACAAAACCCGTGTACGAAATGATGATTCGTAAACCATGTAATAGAGAATTACAAAACTTTTGTACTAATGCACTCGTTACAAGAAAAAAAAATGGGAAATTTACAATTCAATTCATAAATTGTAATTACGTTTTCATAATAATAATATGTAGCGATTATAAAACAGAGTGTAAACATTTGAATAGCTGCAAACAATATCATTTTCCAATAAAATTTCATGGTAATCTTGTTGAAAAAATGGAGAAACATAAGTAATGCATTAAGAAAGTAATGTATTACTTATCTTTTCCATTTTTTTCACTATTTCTCCCAATATTTAAGCGAAAATTAGTATTTTCTGCAGCTATTCAAAGGTTTACACTCTGTTTTATTATAATCAATACATATTATTATTATGAAATCGTAATTACAAAACAAACTGTACTGCGAGCTGTTTCATGAATTAATGGGGCTTCACAACTCTGATTCGATAATATAAAAACCTTCCGAACGCATATGAAATTTACAATACTTTGATAAAAGAAAAATATTGTGCGTTTGCGGTAAATTTACAGTACTTCAGTATTCTAAAATGACAAATATTACACTTTTTTTTGGCACCACGACTTCAAATTTATGTTTCGAACGCATGAAATTTACAATACTTTGATAAAGGAAAAATAGTGTGCCCTTGTGGTAAATTTACAGTACTTCAGTATTCTGAAATTACAAATATTAGACACTTTTTTCGGTACTGCGACTTTAAATTTATGTTTCGAACGCATATGAAATTTACAATACTTTAATAAAAAAATATTTTGCGTTTGTGGTAAATTTACAGTACTTCGGTATTTGAAAATTACAAATATTAGACACTTTTTTTCGGTACTTCGACTTTAAATTTATGTTTCGAACGCATATGAAATTTACAATACTTTGATAAAAGAAAAATCTTGTGCGTTTGTGGTAAATTTCCAGTACTTCAGTATTCTAAAATTACAAATATTGGACACTTTTTTTTCTGTACTACGACTTTAAATTTATGTTTCGAACGCACATGAAATTTACAATAGTTCTCGCGGATAAAAACTTCCAATGAAAGTTTTGTAATTTTACAATAATTTTTTTTAACAGTGTACTGTTTTCATTTAAAATAACTGGCGTGAAGTTTTATCGTGAATTTACTGTAGTATACTGAGGAACTATACGAATAGAAATTCAAGGAATTTTGTACATTATTTGCATTCTACGTTGCAAGCTTTAATTTAAGACAATCGCGTTTTTAAATTCGAAGGCAAGTTCCAACCCGCGCTGCCGAGGTAGCTCCTATAGAAAAGGTCTGATAGAAACGGATAGCAACCGGCAAAAACCACATAGATCCAGATAGAGTCTTATATAAGATTCTATCTGAATCTATGCGGTTTTTGCCCGTTTCTATCAGTTTCAATCAGACCTTTTCAACAGGGGCCCGCACGAGTACGTTAAGGCCTTCCCTTCACATATGTTTTTCGTA
The DNA here is from genome assembly GCA_949699805.1 of Tromatobia lineatoria. Classification (NCBI taxonomy): domain Eukaryota; kingdom Metazoa; phylum Arthropoda; class Insecta; order Hymenoptera; family Ichneumonidae; genus Tromatobia; species Tromatobia lineatoria. The sequence goes on along the minus strand of OX453036.1, from coordinate 3,015,255 downwards.
TTATCGGCGACACTGCAAAACTTGTCAAATTAATATACACTCGAATTAATATTTCAGTTATTCGTGGATTAAAAGTTTTGAAGCTTATCGTCTACAGGCTTTAGAATTAATCCACAATGCTATGCAAGCGATGAATGAGTATGAGAGTTTACGGTCTCAACTTCATGAGTGTGAATAACCTCAAATATGTTTTGTTTATACAATTCTCAAATTTGATATTTAGTGTGAATATTCAACGTTCTCGTTGATAATTGCACGAGTTCATTTATGGTAGTTCTTTTTTAGAGTGCCAGCTAATACGGAAGTTATTGGGCTTTAATTTAAAGCATACAGATAGAATTAGCAACAAATGGACAGTGAACAAAAATATGTGATACAGTGAAGCGAAGATTTTGTTATTATCATTTCTATTATTTACATGGAATTTATGAGATCATAAGTTGTTAAAAAATTTTTTATTAAGTGAAACATGGATTATATTACAGGTCTACTAAATTAGTACACAATCCATACTTCACAAAATAAACATTTTCCATGATGGATGGTTTCAGAAATCTTATGTCAATGACTAACAATTTGAAAAATTAATATTTAATACAAACATTATTACTAGATTTCTTATCAAAAACAGTTATGGACCAGTGATATATTTTGTATATCTGTAACACAAACCATATTGCACTTAATAGAAATTCTTCATTATCAATAATTTTACATATTTCATGTTAATGATTAATAGTACCAAACTGTTCCCTACTGAATCACATACTTTATTTCATTGCTTATTTAGTGATGGTTCTCTCTGTATATGTCAGATTGGAGCATAAATTTCAGCTTGCATTCTGAAGTAGTACATTACGCCACTAGACAGCGAAAGTAGACCATGTCGCCTTCGGCTCGGGTCGTAATCTTACACGCGGTTGGGGATAGTCCACTTTCACTCCCGAGTGGCGTGTACTATTTTTCACCATACCTGCGCGGAAAGTTCGAATTACGTAAAACCCCTAGGACAGGAATTCGAACTTTGAGCGCAGGTATGGTGAAAAATAGTTTTCGGAACATATATATATTTTTTTTACATTTAAGGAAAAGTATCAAAAAGAGTGGAGTTGCTATATATACCAAACAAAAGAGCATTCAGCCGCGTTAACCATCTGCCAAAAGGACAGATTGAATTCAATCGTGACAGTCGAAGGATTTTATCAAACATAAACCGTAAGTTTCGTCTCATGGTGCAAATCCATTGTTCGCAATTTGGATGGAAAAAATAATCCCCCGAATATCACTAGGGCTTCGAAATTTATTTGATATTCCAGGAAAACCTGGGCAACTTGACTCATTCATTTGTTTGCAACGAACTTATCGGGACAATTCTGATAATTTTGAAGATCTTGTGGTATTACAAATAATCATTTTATTTCTTTTTTTTTCAAAATTCGACACTGTATGTTACATTGAATAGTATTAGAATATTCAAACCCTCGCATGACCCCAGTTCACTACTATAATTTACCTACTTCAACAGTAAATTAGGCATGTACTTATAAATACAGTTACAATTTTTTTAAATTCGACTATTTTTGTAATTTTAAATTCGACTATTTTTGGAATTTTAAATTCGACTATTTTTGGAATTTTAAATTCGACTATTTTTGTAATTTTAAATTCGACTATTTTTGGAATTTTAAATTCGACTATTTTTGGAATTTTAAATTCGACTATTTTTGGAATTTCAAATTCGACTATTTTTGGAATTTTTTATTTTACGAAAAAAGTTATTGTTGACAATTTAGAATTTGTTTTTTAATAAAATGTTTTTATTGTAGAACGATGTGTTATTCTCGTTTTATATTTCTTATCATTTTTACGAACAAATAAATTCAGTCAATGACTTTTTCTTCTTTTACTTTGACTCTATATTAAATTGAATAAAATTAGAATATTCTTACCCTCGCATATTTTTGATTTACTACTATAATTTACCCATGTTCTACAGTAAATTACGCATGCAGTTGGAAAAGTGATCTCATTCTGCGAAATATTATTGAAACTGAAGTTCATTTATTTTCTTATTATCTCGTATCTATCATGAATATTACCTCAATTGAATTTTAGACTTATTACATTTTCATTCCGAAGAAAGGCTACAAATTAAAACTTTGCAAATGGTTTTGTGATTATTTTACGACTTGGGCAACGATTTCTCTGTAAGGTTGTTAAAATTGAGCAACCTACTTTCTCATGAGGATTACTATCAATAAATAAATGAATAATGAGGAAACAATTAGAATTGCAATGTACTGTCGTAAACGTCAGTTATTCTGCTGACAAAAAAATTCTTCACCGATTCGATCTACAAAGAAGCCGTTTTTAACGAACCATAAAGACAAATACAAGAACGTTCGTAATTGGAGTTACAACAGACACTGATTGAATTTCATGTTTTCTCAACAGATCAATTATATTGATCATCAAGCAGTAACTGAGGGCTTGCCGCTTGCGTCAGTGAAATATTTTAAATTGTGTGCTTAAGGATAGATTTATTGATCCGAAAGACTAATATCCGAGTGAACCTCAATGCTATTTCATCTGCAAAATTGAATTGCAAACTCAAGAATATCAAAGATAAGTCTGAGACTTTCAGGCTGATAAAATAACGACCGCACCGAGTACACAGATAACGAATTCAAATTTTACGTGGAACGACAGTAGCACAGTTTCGATGGATATTTAATCGCCCGTAACTCGCAGGTGAGGCAAATTTATTTCTTATGATTATTTTCTGTTTCGCTTATTAGGGCTTTTAATTTTACTCTTACTTGTTTAAATGATTTGCATTTTTTATTTTAAGAATACTTTTTTTTTTATTACTTGGTCTTTTAATTTTACAAATTATCCTAAAAGGAAGAATGTGCAAGGAACAATCTGCAAGGTTTTACCTTAAATTCTTGTGTTATATAAATATTGAAATCTGAAATTTAGTACGCTTTTAGTCTCGACCGATCTATACGAAATTTTACATACAATATATAAAATAACCAAATACTGTTTTGTTTGAATCCAAAAATTGGGCTTCTTCTGCAGATGTGAAAAATAGTACTTTGCGATACTCTAACAGTTCGGTCCAACCGAAATTCAACCCAAGACAAACCAGATCGGTTTCGAACGCGGTAACAACCAGCATTTTTAAGAAACCAACCACCGACCAACCGACAGCAAAGCTGGTGGATGGTTGGTTTCTGAAAAGAAATGGTTGTTTTCGTATTCGAAACCGACCTGGTTGATCTTGGGTTGGATTTCGGTTGATTTCATGATTGGTTCATCTGCTAGGGTTAGTACCCTAGTGCGTGAAAACGAACTTTTGGCGAAGGTTGGAAAGTGACTGCACGGCAGAACCCAGTAAACGCACAAATCGGTTCTGTTACTACTAGATTACAATTTCCTACTCAACAATGTAATTGTTATATAACACTCATGTTACATAATGCGTGAAAATTGTAATATGGCTGCAACGAAACTGATTTTTGTGTTTACTGGAAAGACGCGTGCGGCCACTTTACAACAGTCGTCGGTAGTCCGATTTTACGTACAAGTATCACATATTAATTTTCGTAAAAAATGCACGAAAACTGCCAGGTTATGTTGCTGGCCGAGTGCGGCAGTAAAAGAAAAATCAGGCCGAAGTGCGCATGCGCGCACATTGTTTTCGATACAAATTTAAACCAATGTGCGCATGCGCACAGTATTTTGGTGACGGTTTCAGTATTTTCGATACGCATTCGGTATTTCTCTTATGCCTTCTTATAAGGCGCCACTTTATGTCGCGGCCGGCCCGCACATAAACTCGTACTGTTCGTGCATGCGTTACAAGAATTTCGTTATTTAATTATAAATATTTGAAACTAAACAACGAATGCTCCTTTTTTATTTAAAATTTTTTAAAAAACTTCTATGATGAATATCAATTTTGGCCGGAAATTCAAAAGAATAATATAAAATCCCGCAAAACATATTCTGTAAAGTAAGGTTCGGCTATCGGTCAAATTTGCATGGAATGCCCCAATATATCCATACACACACATACATACTGACATTGTTTTCTGAAACACCTTTCTCGATGGTTGGGACAATTCTGAGTATTCTGACATAAAAATTTCAACAAAAACAAAATTCCATGTAAACAGATTTTCATCATATTTTCATGAAAAAAAACCCCATGAGAACATAAAAATTTTTTATCAAAAATAAAGATACCATGTAAACGTGAAAAGTTGTTTGTACCTTTAAGCAACTCTTCTCAAGCGCGATAAAAGGACGCAATTTGTTTTACATTTTTTATCGATTTTTCTCCATTTTTTGACATTATTTGTAAAGTTTGTGACCCAGTCTAAAAAAAATTTCGGAAGCTTCATAATTTTTTTCTTTCTTATTAAATTTTTTGATGTTCTGTTGAATTTTTTCCCGATATTTGATCAAATTTGATGGGTTTATTGAATGTTTCAAATAAAATTTCACTTATAATTAAACTTCACGAGAGACAATGACTCTAGAATTGACCTCAAACTTGGAATTTCAATTAAAACTGATCTTACAGGGCGGATAGGGCGATATTCTGAGCTTCAAAAATTCATAACTAAAAAACTATTGATTTAAACAAAAAATTTGTAAGCACCTCTTCTCTTCCCAATGATCTGAAGATAACGAAAAAAGATATGTGAACATCAATATATCGTATCTGTAATTTAGGGATATGAATTTATTCAGAGTCGCATTCATCTACGTGTTAATCAAATCGGGAATCTATTCATCGTTTGAGCTATCTGTAAATAGTATATTACGCTACTAGGCAGCGAAATTAGACTATGTCCAACCGCGTGTAAGATTATGACCCGAGCCGAGGGGAGGGTGGTAAACACGCGGTCGGGGATAGTCTACTTTCACTCCCGAGTGGCGTATACTATTTTTCACCATATCTGCAGCGGAAAGTTCGAATTACATAAAACCCTTAGGACGGGAATTCGAACTTTCCACGCAGGTATGGTGAAAAATTTTTTTATCGCGCTACAATTTTGAGAAGAGTTGCTTAAAGATACAAACTATAGATTGAAACGATGTAAAATGAAAAATACAAAAAAAAATCGACACACCCTAATAAACATAAAAACATTAATAGAAAATATATCTGGCCGAAAACAATTTGGAATGTTACAGTGACCAGAATAAGAGAAAATTACTGATATACATTGACATTCATCGGTGCTCAGAGTCGTTCGAGGATAAAAATAAAGAAGTTGAATTATCGGACTTACTCCTCATCCATCGCGAGTTGCTTGTTCTTCTGTTCCAACTCGTGATTGAGTTTCGTGATCGTCAACCGTAAATTCTCTATGACCTCTTGAGCGTTTTGTTCACGAGCGTGGGCTGCGTCAGCTAGCTTCGAAGCATCCACAATATCCTGCTTTAGTTTCTCTATCGTCTCGTCTCGTGATTCAATAGTATTCTCGAGGTTATAACAGTTGCTGGTTTTTTGTATGACTTCGTCCTGTGTTTGTAAAGAAATAATACAATTTACGTCAATATTCCTTTTTTCTATTTGTATGACGCTGGTTCTTCGTTACTTTGTGCCTTAGCATGAAATTACAATATTGTAATATTTCCCTTAGCGATCAATTTACAAACAAATCACTTCTGCAGTTTTTAAATAATGATTCGCAAGTAATCTTTCGGCAGTTCTGGAGACTGAAAAACTCTTTTATGAAAGCACGATTGATTGTAATGACATAAAAAATTCTAACTCATTGACAATCTAAAGGAATTTCGTTTCGTCCTGAATCGTTCTGAGTATACTGACATGAAAATATATAAAGAAAAATTTTCTTGAAAACAAAGCTTGCTCTATGAAGAAGCAAAAAGCTCGTCAATCTTATTTTGTTGCAATCATTTTGTAACAATATTTTATTTTTATAGGGCAATAAGTCAGTTTACCTGTAAATTACGGCATTTTTCCATCAGATCTTCTTCATTCCTATGGGTTTCGTACAGAGACTCGAACAGTCTCGTATACTCGGTCTCGTAACAGGCCAACGCCTCATTGGTCTTCATATCGTTTATTATCTGTGCCAATATATCATAGAAATTTTTATTATGGTCATAGAATATCGTCGACAAATTGAAAATTCAAGATGAATTCCGCGTGCATTGTAAAAGCTGGAAGAATGGCTATTCGCATTTCTGATAGAAAATCGTCATTATATCTCAATTGAATTCAGGGTAATTTCCGAGGAAACGGGATTGGAAGAAACGAGAACGATAGATGGCGAGCAAGTTTCATCGAAGACCGTTCCTTCGGCGATTGTACGTGAACCGTAAAAATACATAGAAATCGTTGAATTTTTTAACTTGTTCTCTAGAATACTTTTCTTGCAACTTGTAATTTCACTTAAAAAAAATTGATGCCAATTTCGTATCTCTTTTAAACGGAAAAATTTTGTTTTAGAATAAAGCCTCATTTTCGTTATATATTTCTCATTAGTTTGATAGAAGACCAAATACGGTAAACTTTTTTTTTAATAAGATCATTTTTGCAACTTAGAATTTTACAAAAAAATGAAAATTTGATGTCAATTTCGGAATCTTCTTTTTACAAAACATTTCCATTCTAGCAAACTGGATCATTTTCGGTTTAAGGTTCTTATAATTTCAACAGAAAAAAATAAATACTTAATTTTTATAATAAAGTATCTGTTATACAAAAAAAGAGTCGACTTTTGTAAAAATTCGATTTCGTCTGCGATTTATAATTTAGAAAAGAAATCATTGTTACTAATTCAGTATTCTTTTTTTCACAAAATGTTTTTGTCTTAATAAAATGTGTCAATATTGTTGTATATTTTTTATCATTCTTACAGATAAAAAAAATTCAGTTAGCAATTTTTTTTACAATAAATGTGCCGGTATATGTCACATTAAATATAATCAAAATATTCTTACTCTTGCATAATCTCGTTCCAAGGTACAAAATACAGTCCCAGCCGAACTTCCAAGAGACGATGGCTCGCGGCTTTCAGTCCCTCCATCCTGGAAATTAACGACCGAATAATTATTCAGAAATACCTCGGTGAATTATCTTCACCAAGATTTAAAAATCCTGAAAATACTTTGAATGGAAAACTGCGTTTTCAAATTAACCCCTATGAAAGACTTATTTCAGAACTGGGCTTTCGCCATTTTCATTTATATACCAACGAGCAAGTTCTTAGTAATTTGTGATAAATTATTTCAGAGGATTGTTATGCAGCTTAAAGGAAAACAGAAATAAGTCATAGCAAATAAAGATTAATCTAAAAAAAGCTGACCATTTGAATTGTCATGTTTCTCCTTTGATCTTCAGCTTCCATGAAAATATTGTTTGTCTTATTTTCTATTATCATATTTGGCGCCCCGTAGGGAAGCTCTGTTGGATTATTAATTACATTTGTCACAAAGTTCCCACCAACTTCAACTCTACACTAAGCTATATCTTTAATCTTCATTCATTATGAGTTTGGTTAGTCAGTTTTTCATTGAATGTATCACACCATTCACTATTGCACATAACTCAAATCATTTTCAAAATTCGTTGTTCCTTCAATCTTTATTATTAATATCTTTGTTAATCGTATTATTTTACATTTATAGACAAATATAGCGAATAAGGGCTAAAGGACATTAGACATTGCCAACAGGTCGATGCCCTCCCGTGAAGGAATCTTATCAGGGTTTTCCCAAGACCCTGATTAATTTTTCCTAACTATATTAGGGGCCTTATGTGGAAGCCTTATAGGGTTTCCTAAAGGACGGTCACGCTTTTTTCCGAGGTCTTCAAAGTCTTAATATTAGGGGCCTTTAAAGGCTACCCTATTAAGTCCTTACTAAAATAATGAAGAAATTCAATTAAAAAATATATATTGTTTATTATTTAGTTGAGTAATATTGCACCTTTAACGAGATATTTCGTCTTTCTCTACACGATGGTATATATTAATCGCTGAAGAAACATATTACTTTTTTCTTCGACATTTAGGGGAATCGAACCTGGAACCCTCCGGATGGTTTAGTTGCGCTGCGCCTTAGCTCTCTCGGCCATTCAAGTCATATGAATATGCAATTTTTTTGTCTATTTCAATGACTGTTATATGAAATATGAAATAAAATTAATGTAATATAGTCAGAACTTGATAAATTTACATGACTGCGTCTGATCTGTAAAAATGAAAGCACATTCAGTATTTTTTTTACAGAAATTGGTTATATCGAATAGAGTTGTTTCATTGTTTGCGCGAATTAGTTCGTTTGTATCTAGGTGCGTGACTGTCTGACTGACCTGAGGGCCAGTACTAGAATGCGTGGCCACTCGACTGACTTTGGCGGTCATTAGTTGGATAGGTGACCACCGATTTTGCCATGAAAACCTTGGATTGCCTTATCTGGCAAATTTATTAATCATTTGTTTACTTTATGCCATGGTTAAGTCTGACTGGGCCTCTAATTAATTAACTTATCAAGGCCTTATCAAGCTTCACCATGGCCTTATGAGATCCTTATTTTGCAAAATTATGATTAATTAGTTTACGTGGTATCATGATGAAGCCTGACTGGGATTTTAAGTAATTACCCTATCGAGCCCTTATCAAATTTCGCCACGGAAACCTAGAATTGCCTTATGAGAACCTTATCTTGCAAAATTATTATTGATTTGTTTACTTGGTGCCATGATTAAGCCCGACTGGGCCCTTAAGTACCCTACCCAATCCTTTGCCATGGAAACCTAGGAATACCTTATCAGGGCCTTACTTGGGAATGATATGGAAAACCCTTTTAGGGTGTCCTCATTAAAGCCTGAAAGGGCCCTAGTTTATCTTAGGGCATCCCTAATAATTTTCTTCACGGGCTGTTGGCAATATTATAATGATTCCCGAATTTCATTTGTGATTCCTCGTGTATTGTATTAGATCTCTGTACTTACAATAAACTATTATTAATACGATAGCGAATAATTCATTCGTTGATGAAGATTTCTATAATAACAGAGGTATTTACGGCGTGAAAAAATAATGAATGAATTCGAGGTGATTGAAGATGTTAGGTCCGTGAGCTGAGAGAAAATGATTTACACCATCGCATTTTGTAAGTTTATCCTATAAATATATATTTCTATAATTATTATTATATGTAATTGATTGGCCTATCCACACGGAGAGAAGAATATGGCGATAATCCCTCGACTCAATATAGCAATCAAGTTATATTCCGGTTTTCTGGCGATTTACGCTATACGCAGCTATATTGTTACCATGAACATGGTAAACCGCCAGAAACCCGGAATATAACTCGATTGCTATGTTGAGTCGAGGGATTATCGCCATATTCTTCTCTCCGTGCAGAGTTTTATCAACGTATCGTGGACAAAATGTCGAGTGAAAAGTGTGATATAACCCTCAAACATCCCTCTTTTAAAAAGATCATGAGTAACGGAAAGCATTGTTAGCAAACTATTCGCGCTGTAATTGGCTGCTAGGAAAGTCCGCGAAAAACAAGTTCAGTTTGGGGTCAAATTTGACATAAGAAGAGGACAAGTGCTGTAGAGCCCGTGACTTGTAAAGGGTTATAAAAGCGCAGCAGCGCAAAAGAATATGGGTATCGTCATACATAATTTCTTTTTTATACATCAATAACTTTCATTGTTGCGTCAAAAAAGTCTTGAAATTTAACGTATTCAGTCCCATGAAATTAACATATTTTTAACTTTAAACTGTGATTCAAGGGCAATAAGAATCGTGATAAATTCTATCGCAATGTATGATTATACTAGAATGGAAATGCAATTTTTTTAGGGAATTCAAAAAAATTGTAATCCCACAAAATTTGAATGGCTCAATCGATGTTCAAAAAATTTGGTACCAATTATTAATCTACAATAGTCGATTCCTGAACCAAACTTGAGCCTAATATCTTGAAAAATGAAAAAGTTAGAGCATGATGAGTAATTTTTAGAAAGATTCAAAATGTCGTAATTTTCGACTCACTTAATGGTTTCGTGCCAAATTCGAACTTACCCTTGGTCTGCCCCCACTATATATATGTACCAAATTCCAGAGCAATATTTTTTTAATTGCGTAAATTGTTATCGTGGTAACAACAATCCACACATACATAAACACATACCGACATTTCGTACCAATCATTTTCTCGAGGTTTTAGAGAATTTTGAGCATCCAAAAATGAAAATATGAAAAATAGAATTTGTTCACGATAACCACGAAACCAAAAAGCATGAACCTCCTGAGTAAACTCAAACATTATTTCTGTAAATTACCATCGAGCAGTTATCATTTTCCGAATACGTTCAACGCGTTTGATTTTAGGCATTTCGATTATTATATTATATATGTGAATAGATTTTTTTTTATGAAATAAAAATTATCCTACATTTCTGATGATATTCTACAAAATGCTGGGAAAATTATTCATTTTTTGCTTCAATTTGACAAATTTTTTAAAAAAATTATGAACAAAAAGACAAGTATAATTTGTATTTGAGCAAAAAAATTACTCCAATTCCATTATATTGTTGAAATTTGTAACCTTCTTTAAAATTACGGTAAAAATGGCTCTTTCATATAATCTTAAAATGTTCGAGTTGGAATAGGTAAAGACTGTAGTAATTTGTTTAAAACCGTTGTAAAATAATGACATAGTGAGGATGGAGTTTCTGCCGGATTTTCGCTTCTCCTTCTCCTTCTCCTTCTCTTTCATCGTCCGTCTCCGCCATCGTGTGAACGCTGATTGCACGAGAGTACCCACGGAAAATTGTCGATGAAACTGGAGACCGAGAATGACAGCGTGTCCGAGTGACAGTAGCAGCGTTGGGGCTCACCGGTAATTTGATCGTGTAGAACAAACGAACCGCGCGCGCTTCTCTCTGTTAGTAGCTGCCGCAGAATCAAAACTAACGAGTCTCGTGCGCTTTGGTTACGGCAATTATGTATCCCACGTTCAGTAAATGAGAAATTTAATTTTTTATTACGTCTGACAAAAATCGTTTGGCCACAAACGTCGGAAGAAAATATTTGATAAATAACAAAATAGCAATTTTCACCCAAAAAAAATTAAAAAATAACTTGCTAAATTTGTAATTTTCCTGTTGGGAATATTAAATCATTTTTACAAACTAAAAACTTTCCAATTTTTTTTTCCGTGAGTGCAAGGAAGAATCGTCGGGTAGAAGAGAAAATTCTTTATCCTGCACAGTGCGGAGCAAATGACGGGTTGAATCCTTTTGTTCATGTTTTAAAAAAATCGGTTGGGCACGAACGTCGACAGAGAAAATTTGATAAACAAAGAAAATAGCAATTTCTGACCGGAAAAGTGAGAAAGATAACTCGCTAGAATTTTAATTTTGCTCCCCCACAAGGCGAAACTTTGTTGTCGTAGAAAAAAATTTTTGCCGGATTTTCATCTCAGGATGCTCAAAATGCTCTAAAGCGTCGAGAAAAATTATTTGTACGAAATGTATGCATGGGTGCATGTGTGTATATTCGGATTCTTGTTATCACGATAGCGTACGCCATTTTCAGGATAACGCTCTGGAATTTGGTACACATATATATTATCAGTAGACGAAGGCTAAGTTCAAGTTTGGCATGAATCAGTTGACTGGTTCCAAAATTATGACGAATTGAATTTTTTAGCTAATCACTTATCACGCTGTTACTTTCACATTTTTAAAGATATTTAGCTCAGGTTTGTTTTACGAGAGGACTGCATCCTGCACGAGGAATGAAATTTTTGATAACGTTTAACAAACATCGTTTGGCCACGAACGTTTACGGAAAAAGTTTGATAATTAAAAAGAATAGCAATGTTTACCCTGAGTAGTAACTTGTTAGAATTTTAGTTTCACTTTTTGAAGTATTAAATCATTTTTAATAACAAAAAAATCCAATTTTTTCAGTAAGCGAAAATTGTCGTGTAGAAGAAACGATTATGTATCCTACACATTACATACGTTTAACAAAAATCGTTTTACCCTAACCACCCATAGAAAATTTTTTTGATTATAAAAAATTTCAATTTGAGCCAATAAAATCCGTAAAATAAAATGTTACAAAATAATTTTCAATTCTTAGAAACCGAACGCTTACCAACTTATTTCCTTAAATAAAAATAAATAAATAAACTCGTCTCCCGTATTTTGGTTATGCCAATTATTATCCCACGTGCAGTAAATGATAAATTGAATTCTTCATTACATTAAACTGAAATCTTTTGGCCACAAACGTCCACAGAAATTTTCTTGAAAATTTAATAAATGGGTCGTTTCACCCAAAGAATAAAAAAACGACTTGCCAAAATTTCGTATTGATTCTTCACAATGTCATTTTAACAAACAAAAAGTTTTCCAAGACTTCTTTACAGTAAGATTACAGAACGATTCGGTCGTGGAGAACAAACAATTATGTACCCTATGTAATAGATAGAAAAATTAGATGAATTAAAAGATAAAAATGAAAATAAAAATAAAATAAAAATAAAAAAATTGTTGGTAAAAAATACATTTCCAGTTTTATCAAAAAAGAATACGAAGTGCTTGAATGTTATCGTTCAGTTTTATGAATTTTCTTGTTTTTCTTGAAAACAATAAGCTTACCCATTTATTATTGCCCAATAGAAGAAATAGAAGAAAATGAGTTAAGGGTACATTTATGACATTTCATGTAATTTAAATAAAAATATATATCTGTAATATTTCTTTATAATATATTTGGCCACTTTCAGTTTAACAACTAACAGTTTGTTATTTTCACAAATCTACATGTTTTGTAAGCTTTCTTCTGAGATTACTTGTTGAAAATGTTCGTAAGTTTGCCTAATATATAAAATCTCATTGAATTGACAAATAGTTTTTATTAGAGGACTGGAAATTGTTCATCCCATACAAATTGAATATCGCAACGCCTTTCGGAGCGCTAACGGAACAACATACGACAAATACAAGGAAGAGAAAAAAGATACAGAATCGACTGCACTTTCTACGAAGTATTCCGAGTATTCCAGGCATGAGCGTCCCTCGGAGACTCAACTCTGCAACTCTATTAAATATGTCATTCGAATCTTCTCGACAGAGCACGGAATTTTTTTTACTACTAATGGTGTAACTTGATCCGAAGAATATAGACGCTAAGAATAATGTCATTAATTGAAAAGCTACATCGCATTCCAATCGACAAAAACAAAAGCTGTCATTTCTCTCTACCTCGACTATCTGAAATTCCTCAAATTCGGTCCACAAGGTGAGTGTGGGTAAACAAGTGTTAAAGTTAAGTGTTGGTCTGTCAAGGTGTTACAACATTATGAAATTTCCATTTTTTTGAACAATTAGTCTTCGCGTTCTAACTTTCAAAATTTGCAAAAAAAATTTGGCTTGAATTTAGTTCGCAAGTAAAGTGTACATGAACTAAACATCAGTTAGAATTTGCCGATAATCAGTCAAGGGATTAAAACGTAATGATAGTTAAAAAAATTTTGAACAAGGCTGCAAAGTAGAACATTACAAATTGCGTCCTTATTATTATTGAATTTTCGCGAAGGCAGCCAAATTAGTCCAACATACGTGCTCATAGAGGTGGCCTTGTCAAAATCCAACAATAATAAGGTAGCAATTTGCAAGGTTCTACTTGGCAGCCTTTTTATTCATAGTTATATATTGAGGATAGATTTTCAAAACGATTGGTTCTTTTCGAAATTCGCTATAAGATGTCGCTAACTTTTGGCATTACGGCGTTTTCAATAAAGCCTCTTGGGTCATGTCAGTGGCTAAATACCAAATTTATCGATTTAAGACATTGGAAATTTTCATGTTATAACTTTGCCCCTTGTAGTGAGCTATAATTCATTACTGTGGGTTTTGTACCCAGGCAATATAAAATCCACGAAAGGTCCAATGTGAAGGTGACTCTTTCTTATCTTGATAAGGCAGCGAAAGTTTTGTAGAAGAAAAAACGACGTATAAATAAGTCCCGTGAGAAATGAGTGAAAAAAAAAGCGATTTCACGATCAGTTACCCTTACAACAGGCGAGTATAGAGCTATTTTAGTCCAGACAGTTTTTTATTTATCTCATAACCTAGAACATTTTTTGTTTTGTTTCTGCTGTTTTATTTCAAGCACTTTCCGAGAAGAATTTTTATGAACAATAAACTATTCACATAATGTTATGCAGCAATTTGTATTCCACTTTCGATAACCCCATACAAGTTTAATCTTGTGTTAAACCCAAAGTTTCGTCCTAAGAATTCTTTCGAAGTATCCATAATTTACTCAGGTTATCAGATAGAAATTTATACAGAACATAATTTCAACGTTATTGTCACCGAGAATACAATAAATCGTGTGACCGCAGCTCATTCAGAATCACATGGACTTTCTACAACATTAATTTTTTTATCTTAATACTCGTCGTCGTGATGCTACCGCGTCTCTTGATATTATTTAGTACCTCATCATTTATTTTACGAATTATTTTTGTGTTACTGGTGAGTGTAAACACATTGCCGGAGTACAAAGTGGAATGGCCAAACATCTTTAATTTTTTGAATGTTTGTTTTAATGGTATATAAAACTAGAACTAAATAAATATTGAAAAAAAAAGATTGAATTGTTTTTTGCCGCCTACGCTGAAATGATCACTTTCCACGCCTGGAACGCAGGTGGAAAGTTATCGATTCATGACTGACAGAACGAAAAATAACGCAGCGAGGAGGGAATTGGTGCAGCAGGCAGACGAGCGAACGCAACAGAAAGAAAAATACTGGAGCGCTCAAAAAAGGGCTCAAGCGGGAAGAAACGTGGTAAAGCGAGCAAAAAACTGCAGTGAACAGAGCAGTGCTGATGCTTCGGTCAGAAAAGGGGCTGCAGTGGACGGAAAAATTGTTGCAATGATTAGAAAAGTGGCTACAGTGCACAGAAAAATGGCTACTGCGTTCAAAAAAGTACTTTTTCTTTACACGTGCCTGCAAATTCCGAGTTTGCCCACCGTTTGCATAGTCAACCAAAATAGCTGAATGCCACACCGGTGTGCAAAGCACTTTGCAGACCGCGCGAAGCGTTTTGCCCTCTGTTTGAGGTTGCTATGGTAATTCCGAGGACTAAACGCTTTTTGCACGTCTGTAAACGGCGGACAAACCCGGATTTTGCATAGCACTCGGAAAGAAAAATATGGTTCGATATAAGAGGTTAAACGAGCGTTTTGCGCACCGCGAGTCTGAAGGCAGCGCGAAGCCGAAGGCTTCGCTCCGCCTTTACACGAGCAGTGCGCACGAAGCTCTTGTGTCGAAATATACTATTTAGCAATAGCGTGCGTAAAACTCGACTTTTCGGGACGGCTTCGCGTACGTAAAGCACTCGTGCCGGAAAATGAGTACTTTACGCACGCAAAACCGCCACGAATAAATCTCTTTTTACGCACCGCTATTACAAAAAATAGTATGTGCAACTCGTGCGGAAATAACCTACTTTACGCACTTGTTGCTCAATTTACTATTTTGTAATAGCCACTCCAAATCGTGAAAAGCGTGAAGTGAATTACTTCACGCACGGACTTTCAACTTACGCACGGTCTTTTGCTTTACGCACGGCTGATCGGAAACCTCGCACCTTAGCCATGCAAAACCTCTTCCAGAAATAATCTATTTTCTCATTAGCATTACGAAAAATAGTACGTGTATCACGTGCGTAAGAATATTTTCGACTGGTGTGATCGCTCTCGCAGCTCGTGCAAAAATAACCTTCTTTGCACACTAGATACATAATATGCTATTCTGTAAAGTACTTAGCACATGCGCACTCTTCTGGGATCGAACTGGGAACTCTAGGAATCCAGCCTAGTGCGGGCTGTAGCGATATTTTTTCACGATTAAAAATTAATTGTTAAAATATCGTCCGTTCAGATTGCTTTATCAATTTACAAATCAATAAAGCAATTTGAACGGACAAATTAAAAGATAACAACGGAATCTTCGGCATCGTTAGACGCAGACCCCGATCGAGTTACGATTTCTCAAACTTTCATCAAAATAAAAATATCACAGGCTGGCATCGTCGAAGCACAATAACATTTCCGCACTAAAATGATTAAACAACACGGAAACAAAAGACAAAAAAATTCTCAAATATTTAATGACAAGCTAAAAGTTTCCGATTTTTAGGCATACGTATGGTTGATATAAAATTTGTTTTTCTTTTCAGGCGCTCGCTTCGAGAAGATTGCCGGGCGCGTTTGTGCTCCAGTTGAAAGAATTTTCGTTCACCGGAAGCAATTTTTTCCTACGTTTTTGAACGCATAGTCACAATTTATTTATTGCCATGAATGGATTCCGGAAAAATTGTTGACAACACATCCAGTTTATTGGAAAATCAGAGACAAGACTTACAGACTTAAAGATTATGGATGCTGATTTTTTACAAGGAATAAAAACTTACCTCTTTTAAAAATCTTAAAAAAAAATTCGAACATATCGCCTTTTCTAAGATTTTTTTTTGTCCATTCAGCTTTAAATTTTATAGAATACTGAATTAAAGATTCCTTCGTATGCTTATTTATTTTGTAATGAATTGAACTCTTAATCATTATCTAGAAATGAGAATTTTTCAAATATTCTACGTTTTTGACGAAAATCGAAAAAAAAAATCTTTCACCATTTCAAATACATATCCTTCCACATGCTTTTCTTATGTGGGAATAAAGTGATTAAACAACGCGGAAATGGAATACCAAAAAATTCTCAATAATGCCTTAGAAGTTTCATTTGAAACTACGAGTTTTCGATTTTTAGGCATTGTCGGTACGAAATTCCTTTTTTCCGGGCATTGGCGTCGAGAAGAGTGCCAAGCGCGTTTGTGCACGTGTTGAAAGAATTTTCGTTCACCGGGAGCATCGTTTTTCCGGCGTTTTCATCCGGAATAACGAGCACTGTCGCTGCGCTATCGGAGGGAGAGAAAGAACGAGAGGGAGAGAGAGAGAGAAAGAGAGAGAGAGAGAGCAGGAGAGCGAAAGAAATAACGGGATCTAGAAGCGCTCCGTGTGAAATGGGAATGACGAGGGCATCTCGCTCGCTCGTCCAATTTTTCTTCTCTTTTTTACACATTCCTTTATTTTTCAAGTTCTTCGGACTCTCGAACATTGTGTGCCTCGTTTCGGCACGCCGAGGGCGATAAATTTTCATGCCTCTGTCGCGCTGCGAGCCGTGCCAAGCATATCTTGGTCTATCTTCTTTTTCTAGTTCCAAGGTGGCAGTTTTTGGCGCTGTAATCATCTGCGAAACGACCCCGCTTACACCACCCGAATCAGGCCATTTCTTTCATTCCCAAACCACGGGAATTATTTCTGTCTCGTCAAATACACTATTTTCTTTTCAAGATTAATTTACGGCGAAGGCCAACCAGGTAACGAGAAGATGTGACAGGGAAAAAAAAATATCACTAGATTTACCTTAAAAAATTCACATCCTAATGAAAATCTAATATTACATCCTATCTCATCTTGCTGACAGTTATAATCTTAACAGTTTTAACGTGTTAATACAGGGTGTCCCATTTTAATCTTCCACCTGATTTATCTCGAAAAATACTAACCCGATCAAATTTTAAGTATAATAAATTTTTTAGGGTCTGTTCAGGCCATTTCTAAAGATATTTCAAATTCGAAATTCGCGCCAGCGAGCGGCTGGAATTGGCGGAAATTCGCGCGCTCAAGAAGACGCGGGTAATGAGGCTTTCGCGCGCGGCGGGCCCGCGCGACGGGTCACGTGGGCCTTTGTTCTTTGGTTGAGGGACCAAAGAGAGGCGCGCCAATTAATCAGTCGATCGACAGCCATCAGTGAGTGAACGTCGTCGGAATCTCTCTGGCAGTCCTCTCACCGGATCAGGCGTGAACGATACAGTTGCAGCTTAACGATATTTAATTATTTTTATAATCATTGTGTGCATTTTATGTAGTGACTTTACGCTTATTTTGATTATTTATAAGAAGAGTGTGTTGTGTGCGAGTGTGTGCCTCGAGGCTTAAATAGGGTTTGTTTGAGGAACGGTGTCCACGTGGAGGGCGTGACACGTTCCAGGGCGAGTGCAGCAAGCGGCAACAATCCTGTTGCCCTGGCGCTTTGCGTTTGGTTCCCCAAGACGTTGGGGCGCGCATTGCGCGGGTTTTGACCATCTCTGCGCTCCCCGTGACCGGCTTGACCAGCGAATGCTGGCTCAACGTCGCGTTTAGACGCCGTGTGCGGTTGGTATAAATATTAAGTAAGTAATAAAGAGAGATCTCTCGCGATAAGGCCTTAATTTTAAGAGAACGTTAAATTCAATATTTTTTCAGTGTAGATTTGCTTGTAGAGTCCATTTTGTGTAATATCTTAGCATATATTTTTTCCATTAATAAATATTCCGCTTGCTACGGCTTTTCCCTCAAAACCGTGAGGGTTTTTACGCCGAAGCAAGTGTTGGTTGTTTCTCGCGAATACTGTGTATTTATTTAATTGTAAACCTTTCACTCACTCATCCCTTTTCCCCCTTTGAATTCACCTTAAGTGAATTTTTCTTCGGATATTAAACATGGTGCCCCGGGTGAGGAGTGAGTGATTGGTCAGTATAGTTCGATCAATTGTATTACATCGCGATTTTTACGGATTTCTTTATTTCTCTTTTCATTATAAGTGTAACCATTTTCCTTTGTTACTTGTTGCATGTATCACAAGGCTCTTCGTTCTTTGTCTGATATTGTGTTGATATATTGTCTTGTATAGATATATATTCGACTGATTATTATTGTTTTCGCTAAGTTACAGCAAGAAAGCGTTGCGACGCTACATAGTAGTCGGCCGGCCGCGAGGTCGAGACGACGCGGCGGTCGCTTGTTTACACTTCGGCTTTCTTAACGCGTGACACGCAGCAACGAGTGTTAGTGTACACAAAGGCTTATCTGGGCCGCAGAGTTTTCGGGCGAGTATTTAGTTACAAAGTCGGACGACACTTACGTTTCGGTTATTAGACGCGTTCTTTCTGACTGTAGATTGATCGGTGGGATATAAAGTATAGTTAGATTTGCTTTGTCTTGTTTCTCGGGATTAACGAACGACTTCTTTTCTAAGTAACGTATTTCGATCCAGTATGGCGCCTTCAGCGTTAAAGAAATTAACCGCGTTGCAGCTATCTCGCGAGACCGAAATTGAAAGTATACGGGCGCGTTTATTAGCCAAGCCGCGCGAGTCTCTCACTAAAAATATTGTGCAGTCGCGATTAGATGCCATTAAAGAAATATGGATAGAGACTCGGAAGACGCATGCAGAGATTATCGTTAGAGAAGATGCCGATTCAGACGTGTACGTGGCCGATAAATGGTTCGAGCGTATTGACGGTGCCCATGAAGCCGCTTTAGACGATATTCTTACCTTATTGGCGTGGTTCGAAAAGAGCGAAGGAGACAGTACTTTGATGGAGGGGGGCTCGGATAGTCGTGTAGCGAAACTACCGCGAATTCCATTACCTAGGTTTTCCGGTAAATACGAGGATTGGGCTAGTTTTTGCGATCTTTTCAGGACTCTCGTTCACGACATCCCAAATTTAGCTGACGCGACAAAGTTGCAGTATCTAAAGCTGTGTCTGACCGATGGGGCTGCTGAACTGATTAAGGATGTCACGACTACCAATGCTAATTATGCAAGCACGTGGCAGGCATTAAATAATCGTTATCATAACCCCAGATTAATTATTAACAAGCTGCTGACCTCCTTCATGGAGATTCCACATCTGAGGAGGGAGTCTGCTTCAGAGTTACGTGCCTTTGTCGATGAAGCTCAACGTATTATTCGAGCGTTAAAAAATTTGAAATTGCCAGTCGAGCATTGGGACGTTTGGCTCGTATTTATACTTTCAGATAGGTTGGACCCAGAATCCAGGAAGTTGTGGGAAGCGGAACTCAGCGCAAAGGACTTAGAGGTCGAGGTTGACGTTGATCGGGATTGTGTCTCCTCTGATACACTTCCGAAATTTTCAGATCTGGTTAAATTTTTGGAAAAGCGATCGCAGGCTCTTGGTATGGTGACTAGTGAACGTAAGGTAGATAAAAGAGCGTTGTCCGCGCCCAACGGTGGGCCTCAGCCGCGAAAGGTTTTTCACGTTAGCTCGTCGCGACCCTCTGGATCTATTAGGTGTTCACTCTGCTCGGGCGCGCATCCCCTCGCGAAATGCTTTAAAATGAGAGATAAAAATCCACACGATAGAATGTCGATTATTAGGCGCTTGCAGCTGTGTTTTAATTGCTTTGGTTCACATAGGGCTAATAATTGTACCTCTTCCGGACGTTGCTCAGTCTGTCAGGGAAAACACCATACGCTGCTGCATCTCAAAACTCAGGGAAAATCGCCAGTGGTTCAACAGAATAAAGGTGGTGCTCAAGTGGATAATTCAGGTGTGAGGCCTCCTGTCGTAGGTTTGCATGCCGCTAGTTTTCCGGTTGCTACACGAAAGGTTATTTTGGCAGTAGCTCGAGTACAGGTAATTGGTCCAGCAGGTAATTCCACTTTCGTCAGAGCGCTGTTAGATCAGGGATCCTCAGCATCGTTCGTATCTGAATCAATTGCGCAGCTTTTAGGACTGGAAAGGGAGCGTACTTGTGTACCATTGACCGGAATTGGTGGTTGTGCGGCAGGCAATGTGCGCGCCATGACACAACTTTGCTTAAGGTCTTCAGTAGACGCTAATTTTGAACTTAAAACGCAGGCGCTTATTCTCCCTCGCCTTACGTCGCAGCTTCCCAGTGAGAGCATTTTTGATCTAGATATCCATCAGTTTGAAGGAATGGCTCTAGCAGAACCACAGTTTTTTGTCTCGGATAGGGTGGACGTTATTTTAGGTGCTGACGTCTATGGGCAGCTACTCAGACCGGGATTGAAATACTTTCCACCTGGGCAGCTAGTGGCTCAGAACACGGCGTTTGGTTGGATAGTTTCAGGTTCTTTTCAGGTGGACACTTTACCGCGGGCGGAGCAGTCTACATTGCAGGCCCCAACGCAAGTCTTGCATTGCGCGTCAGAGAACGACTTGGACCAAACTCTGCAACGGTTTTGGGTACTGGAGGATCTACCAACGGCAAGTTCCAAGCTGAAGCCCGAAGACCAGGCGTGTGAGAAATTGTTTATGGAAAATCATTCCCGTAACGCACTTGGCCGATATGAAGTGCGTCTACCGCTTAAGCCGAACCGGCCGTATGCAGCGGCTGAGACTCGGCAAATGGCGCTCGGATCTCTCTCTACGACGTACCGTCGCTTCGCTCGTGATCCAAGGTTAGCTCAGGCCTATCGAGAATTTATGAACGAGTATGAGCGCTTAGGACACATGACAAGGATACCAGCTGCAGAGATTCAACGAGAGGAGGCGTGGTATTTACCACACCATGCGGTAGTACAAGCTTCTCACTCCTCGTGGAAGCTTAGGGTCGTTTTTGATGCTTCTAGAAGAACTCGAGCTGGCCAGTGTCTTAACGATTTTTTGTTCACAGGTGCACCGTTACAAGGTGATCTCTCGCTGATACTCCTTAACTGGCGTCGATATTCATTCGTTTTTACAGCGGATATTGTAAAGATGTTCCGTCAAATCCACGTTAAGGCTATCGATCAGGATATTCAGAGAATCGTTTGGGCTCCAACTCCTGATTCGGCTCCTGTGGATTACCGGCTGACCACGGTTAGCTACGGAACGGCGTGTGCTCCTTTTTTGGCTATTCGGACGCTGTCGCAGTTAGTCGAAGATGAGGGAGCTCGATATCCCCTCGGAGCTGAGTGTCTCAGGTCCGAGACGTACGTAGACGACACGTTTGCTGGTTCAGATGACCTCTCGACTGCGGCAAAGAAAAGAGTCGAGCTTACGAATCTTTTAAGTACAGCAGGTATCTCATTAGATAAATGGGCAGCAAATCATCCGGAACTTCTCCCACCACGGGTTGCGCAGGAAACCACTAAACAAATTGAGTTAGATAAATCGGTCAAAACCCTCGGTGTTCAGTGGAAACCGGCACAGGATAAATTCGAATTTAATATCACCAATATCGCAGAATTTTCGGCAGCTTCGACTAAACGGTCCATTCTCTCAAACATCGCTCGATTATTCGATCCGCTCGGGTGGCTCGCTCCTATCACGGTCACAGCCAAAATTTTAATGCAGGATTTGTGGATTCAAAAATGCGAATGGGACGCTCCTTTGCCGGTAGAACTTCGTGAAAGGTGGCACAGTTATTGTAAATCGTTGTCTCACTTGCCGTCTTTGTCCATTGATAGGTGGCTAGGAACGTGCGGTGCGCGTTCGTATCAAATCCATGGATTCTCTGACGCATCTTCTCGGGCCTATGCAGCAGTAGTTTATTTGCGAATCGATGAAGGAGAGGGTAAATTTAGAGTTTCACTCTTAGCAGCTAAAACGAAGGTCTCTCCAGTAAAGACAATTAGCATTCCCAACTTAGAACTCTGCGGAGCAGCACTTCTTGTCAAGCTTATTTGTCACGTCAGAAAATTAGCGTTTCTTAACGCGATACCGGTTTTTGCATGGTCGGATAGTCAGATCGTCCTTACATGGTTGCGTAAACATCCGTGCAATTGGAAAACATTCGTAGCGAATAGAGTGTCTTATATCCAGACGGAATTGCCGTCAGTCATTTGGGGTCACGTGCCCACGAAGGAAAATCCAGCAGATTTGGCGACCAGAGGTTCGGTACCAGAGGAGTTGTCGAGAACGGAGCTATGGTGGCATGGACCTCGTTGGCTTTCTCTACCTCCGGAGCAGTGGCCGCAGCCAGCCGAACGCCAGATGACTCTCCATGTACAAAAACTACCATCGGAATCGGAATTGTTGACTCGCTTCTCGTCCTTGACGCGATTAATTCGGGTTGTTGCACTTTGTAGACGTCCGATACTCCGTAAACGTAGGGAAAAGGAAGGTCAGGATTCACTTCCTTCGTTTCTCACTTCGACGGAATTAGCTGAAGCTAGGAGCATTGTTATTCGGTTATCGCAGTCTAGTAGTTTCGGATTCGAGATAAAAACGTTAGCAGCAGGAAATAGTTTGCCGAAAGGTAATCGCCTTAGCAAGTTGAATCCATTTTTATGCAAGGATAACATTTTGCGTGTAGGGGGCCGACTAGAACACTCCGACCTCTCGTTCGATAGCAAACATCCTCCGATTCTTGCTCAACATTCGGCTCTTAGCCTTCTGTTTGTACACTCAGCGCATAGGCTCTGTCTGCATGGAGGTCCCACTTTGACATCTAGCGTTTTAATGCAACAAGTCTGGATTTTAGGAAGGAATCGGTTAGTGAAGTCAGCGGTTCGCAAATGTGTTACCTGTCAACGAGTCAAGCCCCAATCGGCTCAGCAATTGATGGGTGATCTTCCGGTCGATCGAGTGAGTGTAGGAAGACCTTTTTCGATTTCAGGGTTAGACTATGCAGGTCCAGTTCAAGTACGTGCTACTAAAGGTCGCGGACATAAGTCGTACAAGGGTTATCTAGTTGTATTTGTCTGTTTCGCTACTCGCGCGATCCACTTAGAGCTAGTTAGTGATTTGACAACGGCGGCATTTATTAGTGCGTATCGTAGATTTGTTGGAAGACGGGGAATTTGTAGAAAGCTATATAGTGATAACGCGACTAACTTTCACGGCGCTGATAACGAGTTAAAAACAATGTTCCAACGAGCATCAGACTTTTATAGCGAGGTAGCTTCGGTTCTTGCAAACGATGGGACAGAATGGGTGTTCATTCCTCCTAGCGCACCTCACTACGGTGGTTTGTGGGAAGCAGGAGTGAAGTCAGTAAAGCATCATTTAAAACGAGTGGTAGGGGATCATACTCTCACGTTTGAGGAATTATCCACGGTTCTAGTAGAGGTTGAAGCTTGTCTTAATTCGCGTCCGATAGGAGCATTGAGTTCGGACATTGACGATCTTCACGCGTTAACGCCTTTTCATTTTCTAACCGGGAGTCCTTCGGCCTTGCTCCCAGAGGCTGACCTACTAAGCGTACCAGAGAATAGGTTAGATCGCTTCCAACTACTTCAGCGGATTAGGAATCAGTTTTGGAAGCGCTGGTCGTCGGAATATCTACTCCATCTGCAGCAGCGTGAGAAGTGGAGGGATCCATCCGAGAATTTTTGTGTAGGCAGGCTAGTCCTCGTTAAGGATGACCGTTATCCTCCGTCGAAGTGGCCGCTAGGACGTATAGTTGAGGTGCATCCCGGTCCAGATGGGCTAGTGCGAGTAGTAACGGTGAAGACTGCTACTTCCTCTTTTCGCCGGCATATTGCTCGTCTTTGTCCATTGCATCTCGAAGACAGGGGTGAGAAAGGTTGAGCCGAGAATCGTTATTTAATTCGTCCGTTAGACGAACGCGGGCGGGATGTTCAGGCCATTTCTAAAGATATTTCAAATTCGAAATTCGCGCCAGCGAGCGGCTGGAATTGGCGGAAATTCGCGCGCTCAAGAAGACGCGGGTAATGAGGCTTTCGCGCGCGGCGGGCCCGCGCGACGGGTCACGTGGGCCTTTGTTCTTTGGTTGAGGGACCAAAGAGAGGCGCGCCAATTAATCAGTCGATCGACAGCCATCAGTGAGTGAACGTCGTCGGAATCTCTCTGGCAGTCCTCTCACCGGATCAGGCGTGAACGATACAGTTGCAGCTTAACGATATTTAATTATTTTTATAATCATTGTGTGCATTTTATGTAGTGACTTTACGCTTATTTTGATTATTTATAAGAAGAGTGTGTTGTGTGCGAGTGTGTGCCTCGAGGCTTAAATAGGGTTTGTTTGAGGAACGGTGTCCACGTGGAGGGCGTGACACGTTCCAGGGCGAGTGCAGCAAGCGGCAACAATCCTGTTGCCCTGGCGCTTTGCGTTTGGTTCCCCAAGACGTTGGGGCGCGCATTGCGCGGGTTTTGACCATCTCTGCGCTCCCCGTGACCGGCTTGACCAGCGAATGCTGGCTCAACGTCGCGTTTAGACGCCGTGTGCGGTTGGTATAAATATTAAGTAAGTAATAAAGAGAGATCTCTCGCGATAAGGCCTTAATTTTAAGAGAACGTTAAATTCAATATTTTTTCAGTGTAGATTTGCTTGTAGAGTCCATTTTGTGTAATATCTTAGCATATATTTTTTCCATTAATAAATATTCCGCTTGCTACGGCTTTTCCCTCAAAACCGTGAGGGTTTTTACGC
Organism: Tromatobia lineatoria; assembly: GCA_949699805.1. Classification (NCBI taxonomy): domain Eukaryota; kingdom Metazoa; phylum Arthropoda; class Insecta; order Hymenoptera; family Ichneumonidae; genus Tromatobia; species Tromatobia lineatoria. Next base: position 2,989,965 of record OX453036.1, on the reverse strand, counting down.
CGAAGCAAGTGTTGGTTGTTTCTCGCGAATACTGTGTATTTATTTAATTGTAAACCTTTCACTCACTCATCCCTTTTCCCCCTTTGAATTCACCTTAAGTGAATTTTTCTTCGGATATTAAACAGGGTCCAAAGGGGGACATTAAAGAAAAAATATAAAAACGCTGAAATGGTCAAAAATGGTCTTCTAAAAAATTAACTGAAAAATTGACTTTATCGAAAAAAGTGTCCCACAGGAGTTGTTAATTTTCACATGGCGAACATTTTGGTCGAGAAAAAAAATCATAGTTCCATTTTAAAAAAAACACGTCAGCCATCATAACTCTGCCATTTTAAATGTTGGATCATATTTCTTTTTTTTTTTAATGTCCCCCTTTAAATCCCGAAAGCTTCATTGTACTAAAAATTTGATCATGTTAGTATTTTTCAAGATATATCAGGTGGAAGATTAAAATGGGACACCCTGTAAATATGAAAATGAGTCATTTTTCAAAATATCGGCAACGTGTTTTTCTGAATAATAAAGTACAGAATGGGTTCATTTAAGATTCGATCAGAAATACGCATAATTGATTATACAATGAATTCGGTAGTAGTAGTAGTAATTGTATTTATTGGCAATATATGTAAATATTTTTTTATACAGTGATTGATTAGATAAAACAATTCTGTTATTGCCTATAGGCCATCGACCGAGGTCCTTCAGCCTGAGTTTTTACGTACTATTTAAGCGGCGCAATTTAATGTGTGTATATAAATGTGATTGGTTCGGAGTTGTTATATTTCCTCGTCGTTGTTCATTCTTTTCAATTGCTGAATTAGTAATTAATTAATTGCTTCATAAAATACAATTATTCTGAAAAGTAAAATGATGGGAATTTTCATTGCTTACTGCCTTCGGTAACGAAGTAAATTGAGTTTTATTATTTTGCCACTAAAAGTACTTAAGTAACGATAGTTTTTTATTGTCAGTTATTAGGGTACAAGTTTCACGAATTTATGTTATTAATTATTTGGATATCAAGGACAGTTTTCTATTGTCAATTATTGGAAAATCAATTAACGATAGATTTCATATTTAATTATTGAAAATAAGAATTGAATAGTTTTTCTCAAAGTACTAACTTAACAGTAGCTTACGATATTTATCGCCGGAAGTAACGTTATAATATATGTTAAATTTCTAATGTTAACTTATTTGAAAAGAACACCGACTGCAAAATGCTGCGGATACAGTTGTTTTTATTTTTTCGAATGTTACACAAGGCAAACTGCCATATTACTTGATACGAATATTGTCAAAATTTGTATGGAATCGGTCAAGGACACGCGAGAACTATCCTTTATATACTTTAGCGGGATTTATTATTATTATTTGCCAATAAAAAGCTTTATAAAATGTCTAAATATATTTTTTCCTACTATACACCTTCGAAAATCTCGGTTTATGACATAATATCGAGCCTCGTATAAAGACGTTGGTATTACTCTCGGAGGTAACGTGAAAAATTTACACGGCCACCCGATTTATAACAAAGTGTTGCAAATGGAAAATATGAAAATTTGTTATACCACTGCTTAAAAAGATCCACGCGGTGTTTTCCTGTTACGAGACTCAAGGTTATGGTATATAATTCGATTTTTGGACGTATATAAAAGAAAAAAAAAGATTCACCATTTTAATAAACATTTTCTTCTTAAATTGTAATAATGACATCAATAAAAATCACAAATAAAACTGAACTGTATGGCAAATGCTTTTTCGATGTCCTTGAGAAATTTTATACAATTTTTTACGGTGGTCCTACCAAAATAGGTGGCAATTTGTAATAGCTACCTTTTTTTGCGTAATGTAAAAAACATATGTTTACGAAAAATTTAATATCTTTGGCACTATGCGTTAGAAAATTTTATACAATGGACGAAATCAAAGGTAATCATCCAAGGTATCAAAAGCTGCTATACATAGCACCGTCCATCGTATTAAGAAATAATACCTTAGCAGATCGGTCAACCACGAAACCAACCGAAATCCCACTGAAGATCAACCAAAATCAAAATACAACCGGGTCGGTTTAGAACACGAAAACAACCAGTATTTTGGAGAAACCACACTGAGAGAAATAGATACTAAGATTTTTAATATCCGATATACTAAATATTATATACTATCGGGTAGTATTTGGATAGTACCGTGTATTGTGTGTGTATTGTAAGGGTTTATTATACGGAATGTACTTGGTACAATCAGTTATTAACCATTACTATAATTATACTAACTGTTGCACTCCAGAGAATGATCCCTACACGAAACATCCAATATACTATTCGATAGTATATTTTTACTATCGGGTAGTATCTCTTTCTCTCAGTGCAATCACCGATCAACCGGCAGCGTAGTTGGTCGGTGGTCGGTTTCGATAAAATACTGGTTGATCCCGTGTCCCAAAAGGACCCGGTGGGGATAATGGTCGGTATTCGGTTGGACCGAACTGTTAGGGTAATGTAGGTTCAAACAAATAACTTGATTTTCTACCGGTTAATCGAATAATGAATACAAACGCGAGTTGCACTATGGCAAAAAAAATTGTATAAAGCTTTCTTTTCACAAAAGTCAATATCACTGCATAGACTATAGGTTACTGGTGTGGCAATGAAAACAAGCTCTAAAAATGTTAAGCATTGTAGAATCCATGGCTCTTAAGCTACCGCAAGTAACCCATTATTATAAGTAGTACTATTTTTATATCGTAAGTTTGACAAACTTATAATTCACGTTATTTTAAAATTATTAGCAAAAGTTGTTGATAAACAACTTTTCCACTATGAATACTTAAGAATTACAATATCGTGACATCAATACCGAGAGTAGCGACAAAAAGTAATTTGTTATTACGTCAATACGGGGAGTAGCGGAAAAACTAGTTTATTGTTACAACAATAGAAGGGGTATTGAAAAAATTAATTCATACCTACATTGCTACCTATTTTATGAAGAACACATAGAAGCAGCATAAGGTAAAAAGGTAATCCTTTTAAGAAATGTCACCGTACGAAGTGTAAAAAATGGATGTCGCGCTTGAAATCCGATATTACAGGGAGCAATTTTTTATGCGATCTCATCACGCCAGAGTTGCGGCAATTTTAATATAAAAACAATGCGTTGAATAAGTAACAACAACAAAAAATGGATGATATAACACAAAAGCATGAACCACAACAACCATCACTTAAGAAATGAACAATGGAACTCAGACACATTACTATTTTTTAAGTAATGATTGATGGATCTTTTTTACCTATTTTTTTTGATTACCTATTTTTTTGTGATGACTGATGGAACTCAAATCCATTTATCAGTTTTTTAATTATGGTTGATGGAACTTAGATCCATTATTCACTTTTTAAACAAAGATTGATGCAAAATAGATAGATCCATTAAGCATTTTTTTAAGTGATGCCTGATGGAACGTGGATCATTCATCATTTTTTAATTGATGATTCATGGTACTAAAATCAGTTATCCATTACTTGAAAAATGGGTAATCTTCGATGATCATTTTGACGTAATTTGAAGAAATGTTAAGCTATAATTCACTTGCATATAACATTGTAAATAATTGTTAATTTCAGCGAAACTTAAAATTTGTTCGAAAAATTCTGTACCCTTGATAATTTATGTAATTTATGTAGAATCTGTTTAAAGAGTTGCCCGTAAATAGATCAAAGTGTATCAGTGAGGGCGAGTGTGCGAGTGTATGCGGGTGAGTGCACGTACGTGCGAGTGAGTCGAATGTGTGCGAGTGAGTACAAATGTGTGCTAGTGCGTACGTGAATGCTTGTACTTTACTCTATTTCAAGTTTTGCACTGCAAGAAATATATTTGATGTACTTTACTTCAAGTACTTCTATTCTACCGGGTACTTGAATTACAGCTGTATTTGAAGTACGTACTTTAATTACTGATCAAGTATCATGTACTCGAAGTACTGCCCAGCTCTATTATATATATATATATCTCTCTATAATATAAAAATATCTCACCACCGCCGTGTGGATCAATAGGGTATTCGTTTAAAAGGGCCTAAGTCCACCATGGGCTCCTTTACTTGGATTATTCCAAGTGCCCCATGGCTCTCTGACCTTGATTATTCGGAACCTCTCTCTCTCTCTCTCTCTGCCCTTTTTATTAAAAAATCTGGCCGGCGACGGCGTGTCAAGAATCGAGGAACTTAAGAAAATTTAGGGTGGTTTCTCCCCCAAAAAACGAACGGGGGAAAAAAAATCATCAGACCCTAAATCCACAGAATTATAGATGCCCCAGTAGGCCCCCACGTCCGAATTATTCTAACCCTCTTACTCTCCCTTTTTTACAAAAAGATTTGGCCCCCGACAGCGTGTCAAGAATCGAGGGACTCACGGAAATTCAGGGGGGTGGGGTCCGTCACACCCCGGAGAAGAAAAAGGGGAGTAAGGTCTATGAGACCCTATGTCCAGAATATTATAAGTTCCTTAATAGGTCCCCACTTCCGAATTATTCTAAATCACTCAATTCACCCCAAAGCTCAAAAACTAAGGGGGTTCTATGAGACTCGAAAGACCAAACTTTTCTAATGTCCTCAAGCGAGCGCGCGTAGCACGCAAGCCACTATATCATCCTGGTATATTGTATACATATATTCTGCAAAAATCCGAACGTATTCAAAAAACAAAACATCATTTTCATTAAATAATAAAGTTAGGTTGACGGATAATTTTTTGAACAATTGCATCGTTCACGTGTTTTTTGAATAACATTTTTGAATCATTATCATGCTTAATTAATCTTTCCAGCACCTTTTATATGCTTCTTTTTTCTTTAATATCTTCATTCCATCGGAAAGTGTTGGAAATTTTCTCTGAATTACTCACTTTTGAAGGCATTGAGCACCACTCTGTTCTACCTCAATCCAATTGAAGATCACCAATTTTTTACATAATTCCTAATGTACTCTAGATCCATCAACGATCGTTTTTAGAATGGATCTATATTCCATCGAACATAATTTAAAAAATCGCTGATGGATCTAAATTCCATGAATCATCATTTAAAAAATAGGAGATGGATCTATATTTCATCAACCATCAATTAAAAAATCGATGATGGATCGATATTCCATCAATCATCACTTAAAAAATGGATGGTGGAACCGAGTTTCATGTTTGATAGGTCTGACTTACACTATCCATTTTTGAGTGATGGTTAATAAAACCGATCATGCATTTAAAAATGAATGCTTTTTTTCAAACTGTATCGCGCTGACAGTGATAGTCTTTAATACTTGTAACATGCCAGCAGTTTTTTAACGTGTCGTTATAAATAGAAAATTTTATAATTCGGTCAAAGTATAGGCAACGTGGTATTAATAATAAAATGGACCTTATGTGGTCATTTAAGATTTAATGTTTTTTGTGGAGAATACACAAAAAAAAAACGAAAATGTAGTTTCCTTCAGGGAAGTGAAAAATCGAACGGAATTTCGAAAAATTTGTATCTCCATTGAAATCCGATATTACAGATAGCGATTTTTTAATGCAATCCTATCACGCTGACGTTGATAGACTCTAATACTTAAAAATATAAATATTCATATTTTTCCAAAGTATATGCAACATGTTTTTTTATAAAAAAATACTTATGGGTCTATTTCGGGTTTAATAATTATTTTCGAGAATACACAGTAAAATGAAAATGTGATATTTAAACGGATTTGTGACTTAATTGCGTCTTTAATGTTCGCAATCGTTTTGTACTTTCTGAACGTGTAGTTAAAAATATAGGCAACTTTGTTTTTTAATAATAAAATAACAATTTATGGCTCCATCGAAGATTCAGAGTATTTAATCGAGAATAAACGTAGCAACGGAAATGTAATTTCTTTTAAAAAATATGTTACCGAACCTTAAAAATTTTGCGGCGTTTTCATTCCATTAACGTAAACTTGTGGAAACTCATATAATTCCTTCACAAATACAACGAGAACGCGTGAGTCAATGAGTAAACATCGTAAATCACGTTTTTATGTTCTCTAGAGAAAATCTTGAAGTTATCGCAGAAATAACCAAGAGTTATAACTGCACATGGTAATAACTCAGGAACTTTGAATGGGTTATTAAGCGACTATAAAGTATCTCAAACGACCCTGTCGCAAATTAAAAATCTCTCAAATTACCATTTTTATAAAATTTTGGAGCACCAACAGAAGTTTACAGTCGAAATTAAATATTCGTCAAACTTTTTATAAAAAGGAAAACAAGTTGTGGCCCACTTCAATCATAGGCAGAAAAATTTTAGTGATTCATTTTAAAAGAATGATTTGTAATCAGCAACAATATCGTCAAGATTTTTATACTTAAGTGGATCAGAAATATTTCATATCAAACGAATAATACAATAAGTTAATAATTACTATTACAATTACTATTAATACGTACTTATTTTTAGCTTTAGTGACTACCTATTTCAGTAAATACTCTCAATATTCATAACGAATGTTTCAGTCATTGTAGCAAATTTTCGAATTTCTCACTCACTCCGAAGATGAGTGAGTTTGAATAACTAAGATGATAAAATTCATCAATTTCCAAGCCCTTTCAAACTTTTATTGAAAAAAAAAACTGAAATCTTTATTCTTATTCCTTCCGACGATATTTCTGAAAGGATTGATTGCAGGAAAATTAATACAAAAACAGTATTTTGTTCTTTTGATTTTTTTTTTTCCCAAAAACAGTTGAGTAAACTTATTGCAGGCGATGAAATATTTATTTCAAAAAGAATAATTAACCATTTTTTGTGCGTAAACACAACGAAACCCAGTTGAAATTTTTCCTGTTTATTTTGTTTTTCGATTGTCACGGTGGATTCAATTTTTCTCAAGGTATGATTTTTAAAGAGTGTAACATTTTTTTCAATCATATATTAAGAAGAATTTAATTTTTTACCGGGTTCAGCTGAAAATTCGTTCTCGACTTGAATTTGTGAAAAATAAATAAAAAGGATCAATACCGACTGGCCTTTGTTTTTTAGCAACACAAAATATGATTAAAATTTGTTGTACTGGTAACAAACAATGGCCGGTCGACCTTTTTCCTTTTCATTCTATTTTTTAATTGTTGAGTTAAAAACGAACTTTTAGCCAAAGGATCCAGTGGCAAAGTCAATTAATTTCAATGTATGATTTGTCTTCAAAATTGCATTAAAAAAAATGTATCTTGAGAAAAATTGAGTCTACCATCGGTTCGTTTGGTTAAAAATTCATTCCTAACTTGACAAACGAAAGAAAAAAGAAAATAAATTAAAACGAAAAATAATATATAATAAAAATAATAGAACAATATTTTTTCAGTATTCTAATATCCGCATTAAATGCATGTAATTTCTTTCGAGAAGAGAATTTTAAAAAAAGCAAATAATGTTGTTTTTTTTAATTTTGCACGATTAATCCTTGCAGAAATATCGCTGAAAGAAACAAGAATAAGAATTCTAGTATTTTCTTTAAACGGAAGCTTGAAAGTACTTGAATAATTGCGAGATTTCTTAATCATATTAGGATTTTAAACTTACTTACTTCCGGAGTGATTGCAGAAATGCGAAAATTTGAGTGGCCGAAGTGATCTTGAATGCGTTATATTGAGTTAGTCAGAAATACTCATATGAAACAAATAATCCGTAATATTAAAATAGTAGTGCTAAAAGCGTTGTTATTAACACACAGTTTTTTTTAGCTTTAGTGGCTGTCTATTGACGTGCTATCATTGAACCCTCTTAAGTCTTATAGCTATTCAATTCAACTGGATGTGAAGCTCGTTCAGTACTACATGAATGACAGGAAGTTGCGATGAAAGGGTCTGACTAGTGCATATTGCACTAAAAGCTTTGTTACCTCGGATTGTAATGAAAATTCGATATGAAACGACGTTCAATTCCTCCGCGCAATCAGTCGGCTACGAGAGTTATATATACTATTTTACTAGCGACACGGGAAGAAATTTTGCGAGAATGTATATCCGTCCTTCATCACGAATCAATATACGAGCAACGGTGCGAAGTACTGGTTTGATCAAAATATATCGGATTATTTTTCCCATCGGAATTCCAACCAATATAAACGAAGCATTTGCACTCATGTGGGAAAATCTAGTCAATTTTATTTCAAATATTTTCCGGATATTCCTTAAAAAGTCGCGAAGCAATAAAAAGAAGTTCTAAACAACTTTTAACCTGAGAAAACTTTACATCTATCAAACTTCTAATGAAAACGAGTCGTAATAACGTCTAATTGCGCCGTTTATATTGATCCGAATTTCGATGGAAGAAATAATCCGACAAATACTCCTTGAGCTTTAAAATTAATTGGGTATTTCCCTTAAACTTCACTGCATACAAAGAATCGTGTCAAATTCTGCAGAAAAATCCCGAACGTTAGCGCGAGTGTCAAAACTTGACACTCTTGTTTATATGCAACAAACTTATTGGGAAATACCCCATAATTCTTAAACTGTTGGGATATTACTACTGATTATCATAATTGTCATTCAATCATACTTTATTTTAAGGTGACAGAGCCAAATAAAAAAGTTGTAAAGTTGAACTTTCCAAATTGCTTCCTCATTATTTCAGGTTTTATTACAAAGCTACCTCTTGCAGGCTTACAAAGCTACCTCTGTAAGGGAGCATGTTATTCGATTTTGCCTTCGACATAGAGGAAGCTCTGTCAGGAAAATCAAACTTAATGAGGAAGCAATTTGCGAAATATTCTTTATCAAAGTGAAATTTCTAAAAAATGTCAACCACATAACAAATTATGACGAAACTGTATACCTATTATTGTTAAATAGTACTGATTTTATGTCTGAAGTCTGACTCCGCTCTCTTATGTTTTGTTAAGGTTGATACAATTACATCATTTTTCAAAAACTAAAATTCTGACAATTTTGAACCATATTACAACGAAACCATGTACTAATCATCGCTAAATAGCACCAATTTTATGCATGAAATTTGAGTTCGTTGTCTCATATTTTGCCAGAGTTAGGGCTAAAACGGAATTTTTTCGAAAATTTCAAGACATTCTGAAATCCGAACCGCTTTTCCAATTTCGGTCAAATTCAATACCAAACAACATAAAGAGTACCTGCACTTTCAAAGAATTACTTAGGGAAATGTCATTAATTGTACAAAAGCTGTAGCGCGCACGTCCATTTTTGATAAATTTCAGAAAGCCATAAAATGTAAATTATGCACACATTCCGTAAAAAATTGCAACAATCAAAGACTACTGCTTCACTTCCACGGCAAATTTTAGCTCAATCGGTTGAACCATTCTTGAGTTGCAGGTGATTGGAATTTCGAAGCTCCGCACCCATACACACAAGTACAGTACGCATTTTCAAAGTACAATTAGTCTGAACAAAACGACAGAATTGAAGATCCTACGTTAAAAATAACTAGCGAAAATTTATAGACAAACAATTACATTCACGCTAATAACAAAAGGGACATATTTTAGTCGATTTCCATTAAGCGAATTCCGTAATTTTACTCCAAAATTGACGAACATTAGTTTATTCAGTTTGATAATAGGCATTCCACAGATCGACCGAGAAATTTACTTCACCTCACCTTTCAATATGAAGCAAATACTAGATAACTTCGTAACTTTTTTCTATGAACCAATAGCTTTCATTCGAAAGAAATGAATATGATCGTATTCCTCTATCGGCCAATTTGTGCAGTATCAGTCAAGGAACAAAATGAGCCATCACTCGCCAAGTTTGAAGTAAATTTGCAAATTTATCTTTGTAAAAAATGTGAGAAGGGATTGAAATGAAAGAGAAAAAAATTATTACGATTTTTAAATAAATATTTTTAGCAAAGAAACTGTGAGTTAGAATTTAAACAGACCCGCTCCATCTCTGCGTTCATTTCCATGTCCATCGTGACTCGTTTTTATATTCTCGATGCGTAAAAACGACCGATCGTAAATCGTAGGGTTATGAACTTATTTTCGCACGATTGAATGTTATCACAATCAAAAGTTTTGATGTGTACGTCTTTTTCAAGCCCAGTTGATGTAATAAATGCTCGTACTGTCTTCGCTGCAGAACCTTTCCATAGCTTTCGCTCTGTTTACGTGTAGTCATGACAATGAAGGAATTTTCTTGCTGTTCTACTCTCCGTTCGTTAGACTGTGCGACGAAATCGATAATTCTTCATTCCGGTCTAATTTAAATTCCTTTGCGATTTGTTATTACATTTATAGTAATCGCTACCTGAAATATTTGATAAGAATAAGCAATTAAATTTTTTTGATTTTGTGAAATAGCCAATAAATTAGAATAATTTCGAAAACACATTAATATGCATTGCCATTATTGCAATGTAATAAAAACAAGGCATTTTAATCTCTTTATTTTGTCGAAGTTTTTATATTTATTTATTGAGAATCCAAGTTTTTCACCTAAATATAGAATGTTTGGAAATGTATTTCGACTTTCCATGTGATTATTTTATTTAGCGTAATCGCTATCATAAATACATAATGAAAATGAAATTTCCGAATTGTTTTTCGATTTTGCGAAATAGCCGATTAATAAAAAAAATTGCTGTTTCCATACCACATTTTTTACCCAAAAAAAGTAATGATTACGATCATTGCAATATAATTAAGACAAGAAATTCTAATGTTGTCATTTTGTAGATCAGTTTTTTGTTAATTCAAAATATAAAATTTCCCTCTAACCAAAAGATATTTGGAAATATATCTCGACTTTCGATGTGTCATGATTATTTTAGAGACGACTTCTGGACGTTTGGGTGTATTTTAGATCTACCGACATAAGGAAAATCAATAAAAAATGTCGGTATAACAAATCCTCTTCTACGAAAATCAAAATTATCTAAGTCTATTTTAGGGGAAAGGATTTCATCACTAGTTTAATAAAAATCGTTCATATGAATAACAAATGTTTCTTTATTTACATTCATATCATAGTAAGTCCATAACCGAAACCATAACGGGAAAGGGTGGAATTGTGGCGCTGGAAATATCGATAATAAGTCAGTGAAACGTATAGCTGTACAAATAAAAAGGAAATTATTCGTATGGATATTTCACGCACACCTTACACGGTTTAATATTTTGAATGACAATATTTGTGACGATTGCATCATCCACAAGTTAAAAAAAAGTCACTCAATAAGATTTGGTATTATAATGTTTTTCGAACTAGGCAAATTGGCAATGGAATTTTTTTCTTTTTTCAATTGAACAAGAAATATTTACGTGTTTAGATATTTTTACATACATTGTCCGTTACCCTGTGCAGAAATCTTATGCTCATCTCAATAGATAATTACACGTGATACGGGCTTAACGCCACGCGCAACACACTGTACATTTTACATATGCTTGGTATTCGCTTTACGCCAAAATAAAAAAATTATACATTTTTTTTTTGTGCCGTGACTGGTTTAGAAATGTTACATTATTACGAACAGGTAAATAGAATGGCCACTATTTATCATTGTAATTGTAGAAAAAAATTAGCCGTAATTATTTTTTTTAATAAATAATTAAAATTGTAATATAATTCATTCGCAATTATTTCTCAAATTAATAATGATTTTTTTTTACCACAGAATTGCGCGTAATAGTTCATATTCATTCAATCAAAAAAATATGTGGAATAATTTTTTTAATCGTAATGGTACCAATTCCTGCTACGGAATCATAGGTAAAAACGCATTTGAAAGAAATAGATTTAAAAAATTAAACTTTTTCTCGCTAAAATGTCGGTTCGCGAATCGCTTTCAAGTGTACAATGGTCTTGGGCAAATAATATATAAAAATAATTCCGAGACGTGTCACACACTTGCGAAGTAGCTTATAATCGCACGTCTCTTTATACATTACTGCTTTTCCTCGTTTACATTGACTCGGTTATTCAATATCACGAATCATCGTACGTCTTAAGGAGATTGGCGGATAAAATTCAATGAAATTTTTAAACTTTCTAATTTGTGATTATGCAAGTCTAAAAAAATCTGGAACGCTTAAATAATAAATACATTTTTGAACTAATTTTAATTTGTAGAAAAAAATTACGTTTTCAATTTTTCTCCCATTGAATTTCGAATTTAAAAAAAAAACTTATATACATTATATAATTATTAAAAGAGGGTTACCGCTGATATTTTTTTTCGACTTCGCGAAAATAAATTAAATTCGTACGCATATCGCCGACGTAGAATCGGTCATTTTTTAAACCTCCGACTCATCCGTAATCCAGTTCATTACTGCCTAGGGAGGAAAGCAGCTCATTTCTGCCCGACGGGAATAAAGCAAGCCGTTCCACACCTGCGTATTCGTCATTGATTCAAAATACACAATCTATGTGAACTTTTTGCAGGCTTGTAATTATTTCTTCAGCGAAATCCGGAAAAAAAGTATCGTTTACTGAACGCGGCAAAAATCACGTACTTTTCTCCCTTGTGGAATAATACACCATTTTGACGGATTTTTTTATTTATCACAATTATGTGCCAACCTTCTTAACTAATATTTATAGTCGACAAATTCCGCCCCTTCCATGAAATTTCTTTTCAACTTCTCGGCCTCGAGTCGGGGTCTCAAAATTTTGCGATGAGAAGGTCATCTCTAAATCTTAAAGTCAAATTTTTTAAGACTCGAACCGTGAAAAGTCATGAACGAAGCTCAACTTGGCTATCGCAAAATATTTCTGTACTTGGTGTACAACCGTCGAGGCGCTTCATCCGAATTGATGATCTACGACAAGGCATATCGCTTATGTAAAAAATAATTCTCTTACAAAGGTTTCGATCTCTCTTGCAAAGCTTAAGGTGATCGAGTCAGCTAAATAACGTTGATCTTTGCCGAAGTATTTTTCTATTCCGCTCATTCGTGAATATCACAAAATTCTTTTTAAGCAGGTAACAGAATACAGACTTTTTTCATGAGTCTTAAAATCAATTTTGTGCAACGGATTATTAAAAAAAAACAGATTCTTGCGTTTCTAGTCTTTTGCGTGAGAAAAACTGAATAGATCAACGGATTTTGCTCAATGACGTATCATTTTTCTCGCACAAATATATTACGTCGAAATATAGCAGCTATTTTTATTCCCGCCTAAAATTTATAGACTGCAGGAATTTCAAAGAAACTAAATGTTCAATGCCAAGTAAAAAAAAAAAGCTTATTCCATAAGATGTAGAATGTTATTGCAAGCGAAACAACACGTCAACGATAAAAATCCATCGACCAGTATTTTCTAGGTCACGCGAAGAGTAGAAAACGGTCAAGTCCAATTTCCGAAAAAAGACGAAGGGTAGAAAAGATTTTAATGAAGACCGAAACTTTCTCGATCCTTTCCTGCACTTGATAGAATTTTATTTTATTCATAACTGAGCTGAAAAAAGTACTTCGGTAAAAATCACCCTTATTGAGGTGATTGATCCCATCAAATGGTCAACTTTATGTCATCGGAGCTTATTTTTTTAGTTTTCAATTTTTTTTCTAACTTCCGCTCCACTTAAACATTATTATTACGATATCTATAATATTTTCGTAAAAGCTTCGAGCTATTATACACATACTGACTCATCGAGTGGATATCGATGATCGTTGAACGCATTCTCGTATCTCAGTCATCCTCACATGCATATCCAAAAACACATATGAAGCACGTGACACAATATCGACATGAGAATTGAAAATTCGTGATCGACTTCGTCACCCACCGCAAAGCGACTTTAGAATATGTCGCCTCGATTTATACGTTTATTTATTTTTTTACTTTTTCATCTATTTTTTCAAATGTTTATCTAACCACCGTAAAATCCCGAAAATACATTGTTTTTTTGTTTAAATCTTTCTTATTGTTTTTCTACTATTGAAGCGATACGTGATATCTGACATTTGCTTATATTAAGGAAAAAACCGTCGACGCGTTATCTAGATTCACTAAAATCGTATTTGTCTCCTAAAAACACGTGCATCAGACTTGGTACCCGTAAATACTCGCTTTGCTTAATCCTTTCTTTAAAAAAACGGTTTTTCAAAGCTGACGAAAATTTCGAGCCTTCAAAAAAGTTTAGGCCCTGTTCAGAAAACTTTGAACCAAATTGTCAATTTAATTTTAAAAATATTTTGAAGAAGAACGTTGGTGCTCAAGTCAATATATTAAATTGAATATATAACTTGAGCATAAATACTTTCTAGACATTTTAATTTCGTGAAATATTGCACTATTTTGTTTGTTGTTCACGATGAAATGAAACAACGTTTATAGTAAAATTTAGAGGCACGAAAAAAAGTTGTCAATCAAAATATTGTATCTTTCGATTTTATAATCGTTTACGTTTGCGGAATAAACTGAGAACGACGATGTGTACCGAGAAAAAAAGCGATCTGTTTACATAGCGCGACTCTCTGATTTCACAAGATGGATTAACGAGCTTTGGATAATTGATTAATTTAAAAAATCGTTATTACTTAATACTTTGACATCTATATTCGAACAGTCTTTTAAATGCAAGTGCATACACGTACTAATAACGTTCGCGTTCTTCGTGGAGGTGACACCGAAAATTGGCGACAATCCATCGAACGATAACAATTATATTTTTAAAGGGAATTTAACTGACAATCCCGGGTGTCGATGTAGAGTCTTGAGCCGCCATTACTTTATCAAATGAACATTTCTAGTATAATTGCATGATTATTATCTTAAAATAATTAACTGGAGGAGTTATAGTTTTTTTCATTAATTCTTTTTTAGCAACGGACTATTAAATTGATTTCCAATGGGAATTCAAAGTAAATAGTACATTCTGGTATTCTATTTTTTTCCGATGCACTATTTGTATGATCCCATTATTACAAGAATGTTACCGTAAAATTGTAATTACGTGCCATTTTTCAGTTGCGTTTTATTTCTCAACATTTTCGCCTAAAATGAATTTAAAAAAAAAATGTAAAGTGCATAAATAGAAATTGGAGTCATTACTATATATAAACAATGAAAAAATCAATTTTTGCTGTTGTTGTGAATTTGGTAGAAAAGTCATCTTTTCATATTCCAATTTTGCCTCTAAAAAAATCAACAATAATAGTAAATTGTGATGCTCTGTTTATTCTTTAATATCTTACGTATATGACTTCGTTTGATCGTGGAAATTTTCTTGAAATATTATATTTCGTTTCAGAATTTATTAGAAAAAAATTGGATATCAAAGTATCAAGGCTGCAGATACGGTTTCGAAAATAATAATTATGAAGCGAATTATATGATGTTTATGGAATGAAGTAATGGAGGTTTTTAGCCCCGTGCCGATGTCAGTTTATTTTTCGTCGTGGGAACAAACGGTACTTAGACAACAATAATAAAAGCTATCAGTCGGAAGTGACCAATTTAACGCGAAGTGTCTTATCGTAGAAGAAGAAACTTATTGTCACCTGAATTTGGCACAAAAGCTAGTGATGTTTTTTTTTCAACTTTTTAATCGACGATTATCGTCGGTAATTATTATTATCAGTATTATGAATATAGTTATTACAGTTTGTTTGTTGTCCATCGGTACGCAGGACACCCAGTGCAGGCAGTAATAACGGCACCTTTATGTACACTTTTTAAAAACTCAATGCGACTCAAGTACGACAGGCGAAAGGGACGGTAAAGTACAACTTGTTGAATCATTTCATAAAAACTAAATTAATATATGCATGTTACATCTTTCATTTTGGAATACTTCAATACTGCGCATATTACAGTATTTTATCATATTTAAATTGAATTGTATTTAGAATAAATAAACAATAATTTTTTGAAGTTTAATTATTCCGAATTAAAGTAAATCTTTGATTGAAAACAATTGTACTTTTGACGCTTGAATAAATTTCTCATCATCACGTGAACCAAAAAATGTTTTAAGTGCGTTTTTATTTTAAAAACACCAATTCCTGATTATCCGGTTTCGAAATAATTGCCCATTTGAAAATAATTTAGTTTTTTCAATCCACGAATAAGCGCCTGAAAAATAAAAATTGTCCCCCGAATACAAAATTTCATGTATTGATAAACATTTGTGGAATTAATAATCAATTTTATTTGCCTTTCTCTTAGAAAATGATCTTAAAATGAAGATATATTGACATAAGATTAAGTCAAGTCTTTTTTTTACAAACACATTGCGCTGAACAAAACTCGCCCGTTTCGCCGATCGTTTGCTCAAATTGTCTCAAGCGTCGAATGCCGCGTAAGCTATTTAACTTCGAATAAGCAAAAAAAAAAAAAAAAAAAAATTGCCATCGATTTTGGAGTCACCCACGAACGTTGATCGGGTTATTTTCCGCACAGCATAGAGAACTCTAACGTTGCATAACGTGTCTGCGTTCGTTCATGTGCTTTCTCTCTCTCTTTCTCTTTCTCTTTCTCTACATATATATATATATATATATGTATATTGAATAATAATAATAATAATAATAATAATAATAATATAATATATAACACTATCATCAAAATTTATCCAATTACCATTCGAATTATACACGGTAGCTTACGTTATTTATGCTTTTGTTTTCTTACATGAATATTTCGTCGGAAATTATGTACATTTTCTATAACTGGTTACGAATATTCCAGCAATCGAGAAGTTTAATTGGTACAGGCGATCGATATACTATAAATATATCTATATTTATACGAATACATATATAAATATATGTATAATATGCGTCTCATGACCTCACATCGAAATGGTTTCTTACATCGCTTCAGCAGCACTTGTCACGGATGCGATAAGAAGACGCGTGAGTGAAGATAAATGTGATGCTTTTTTTTATTTCTCAAGTCTTTTGTGATTCTCGCGCGTTATAAATTCGTCTAAGCGTCACTGCGAATTTAGTCTTCGCCGTGAATATTATACAATTTTGGGGCGAAAAAAAGGCCCGCACGTCGTTTACCTCAAAATATTTTCATATCACTTAGAAATATCGATACGACGAGGTACGAAGAAAATCCGAAGGTCGAGAGATGATTTTGATGTTCAACATCGATAACGCCCATTTTACATGCCTGCTGAAGGGTCTAATTTTTTTTTACATTTCTTTTCTTAATCTCGGACTTTTTTCAGACACGACACTTCGAATTTCTGGTATCAACGAACTTTTATATTTGTTTTTATAAGCAGACCAATTTTATGGGGAGTTTCTCGCGTAATTGTAGATTCTTGTGCAGATTCTTCGGAGAAACGCGGGAAAAGATATTCAACTGGTCGATGTGACCTGCGACACGGTGAACGGCGTGACTTGATAAAGAAAACACCTGTTGCAGACCCTCACCGGCTTCGTGTGACCGTAACGAGGCAGGGGCACGTTGTTGCTGCTGCAACGACCGCAGAAAACCTTGCCGCAATTTCTGCAGTGGTGTCTTCGTCTCACAACCGTAAAACCAGCCTGACAAGCCATACAACGAGGCGCATCGTTGTCCGGCACCCACGCTGGTGCTCTCTCCACGCATTCCTCGCCGCATTCGGTTACTGGTGAATCTGTTACACATTGAAAAAATGGAAAATCCATTATGCAACTTGTTGGAATGCTAGACAGTTTTTAAAAGCAAATGGGTTCAGAGGAAAGGAGGTACGTAAAAATGGGTGTTGTTTGTTGACGAATTTTCAAATTGTTCGACTGCTCGTGTTATTTAATAAAATGTATAGTACTGAATTAACAGAAAATGGATTATCCAATTTTTTCATGAGCATTGTTGGAATAAAATAAGTTTAAAAGGCAAAAAAGGGGTCGAGCGAAAGGACGTGAAAATGGTCGATACTTCTTGACGAATGTTAGAGTTTTTTGGCTGCTGGTATTATTTGAAAAAATAGGTACTTCTGAATCGCTAGAAAGTAGAGAATGCATTTTGCAACTTGCTCACGAGCGTTTTCGGAATGTAAGAATAGTTAGAAGGCACATAAAGTTCAAAGAAAGACAGACACTCGAAAATGGGTGATATTCATTGACAAATGTTGAAAATGTTTAGCTTCCTGTAAGATTCGAAAAAATATGTAGTTTTGAATCGCTACAAAAAAGGGGAACTTGTTCTTAAGCGTTATTGGGAGTAATGATGTCATAGAAGGCATAGAAGGTTTAAAGGAAGGGAAACACTTGAAAATGGTTGATATTTTTTCAAGAATGTTGAAATTGTTTGGCTGCTGGTATTATTTTTTTTTAAATGAAGTTTTAAATCCCTTGAAAATGGAGAATACATTGTGCAACTTGTTTGTGAGCATTGTAGGAAAAAATTATGTTTTAAAAGGCACAAAAAGAACAGAACTTTTTGCTTTTCGAAAACAAGATTGACAACTTGTGTGACTGCTGGTATTATTTGGAAAATATGTATTTTATAATAGCAAAAAAATGGAAAATGCGTTATGTAACTTGTTTAGAAGCTTTGTTCGAATATAAGAAGGTTTCAAAAGGCAAACAGAGTGGAAGGAAATGAGGCACGTGAAAATGAGTGATATTGCTTGACGAATGTTGGAGTTGTTTGGCTCCTGGTATTATTTGGAAAAAAAATGTAGATTTGAATCGTTTAAAAATTACAGAATATATTCAATTTTTTTATCGTGTATTTTTGCTTCCTCGTAGAAGGATCACTGTGTTTGTAAATACTTTTTTTAAAATCAAAATATCGACTTTCATGTTCCAAATGGTTTAAAATATAGAGAAAAGTGTTTCAGAAAAAATGTTTGAACGTGCGAATGTGCGTGTATGTGTGTAGCAGCCTGCCAAATTTCAAATCTGTATATCTCAAGACTACATTTGACATTCGCGATGAAACTTGAATAACTAAGCCACCCGGTCAGATTCAATAAGACCGAATTTTTTCAAAAAAAGTTTAAATCATCTCCAGCAGTCTCGAATTTTCATCTAATCAGCTAAATAGTTCTTCACAAACAAATCGATGATAAAGGACATACGATATCGAGTATAAACTCAATCTATAAAGCAGTTTGAATTTTATTCTAAGCAACGTTTTATTGTTTAAGAAACTTCGAGGAATAAAGATGAAATCTTCTGTCGGGATTTCTACAGTATTAATTTTCTGCATCGCCAGATATAAAATTTGGTAGAAATCGATATAGATTTTTAGATTTTATAGAAATTTGAATTCTTCAAGTTAAAACGTCTTCTACTTTCGAATTATCTGATGAAACAGACTAAAACTCAAAACACTGAAATTTTTTTTCTATTGCTTCGATCACTGTTTTCCTTTTAATTGAAATACAAAAAACAACAACATACTTCTCTCGTTAGTTGGCGTAGTTTCCTCAAATTCTTCTTCATCCTCCTGCAACGAATCCTGTCCCTGAACATTGTCACTCGTATCGAGAATCTCAGGCGAATCAGGCAGTGGGGCATCGATCGGTATATTAGGAGGATCTGAAAGGTCATTTTTGACCTCACTTATTTCGACCGTCTGACTGCTGTTCATCAGAAACACGCACTTCAAGATGTTCCGAAGATCCGATGCGAAATTAGTTTGCAATTGATCAGCAACGCCAGCGATACAGACGAACAACCGATGAACCAAATCCTCGGAAGATCTGTAAAAACGTTCCTAATTTGAAATACGCTGTTTCTCGATAATTCACTGGAAATTTCGTCAACTCTCTCGTTTAACAGGAAAAATCTTCTTCACTTTGCATTAATACATTTCCAACAGCACAAAATATTTCTGGAGTTTTTTTTTGCCAAACGACAAGTTCACTACAAATTTTGACTGTATAATCAACGTAATTTGTAAAATTTACTTGTGTTCGACTCGAAATATCAATTTACCATCTAACAAGACAAACCTGATGATTTTTTGCGCTTCTAACCGAAAGTATCTACCCAAATATCATCAGAAACTGTTTGCCAATTGTACAGAAAAAAGACCGCAACTGCTTCCTCGTTATTGTTGGATTGTTACAAGTTTACCTCTATGAGTAAGCAATTTGCAAAGTTGTACTTTCCGGCCTTGTTTAAAAAAATGTTCCTCTATGAGAAAGCAAAAATGTCATCACTGTCAAGTTAAGCGAAGTTAAATTTGAACAAACATTAGTTCCTTTGTAAAATTTGACGTTGGTCTAACTTTATCACTGATATCAGCGAAAAATCGATAAAACAAAAAGTTAACGTTGAACGTATCCTAATTACACAACAAACTATCCAATATCTAGGAAACGAAGCAAAAAAAAAGAAAATTACCTAAATTTGGCGCGTATTTCATTCCTATTAGCGATTTCAGCAGCCTGCATAGCCAGAGCAATTTCCTCATCATCCTGACAGTCGCTCTGAAATTCGCTGGTCTCGGAGCTGGAGTCGCAGTAGCTGGAGCAGCTGGAGCTCGACGCAGCAGCCGCAGCGGAAGCAGAAGCGTTATTTCTTCTCGAAAGCGAAAGTTCGCGTGGAGGTTGATTGGCTCTCGCGATGACGGCAGGATTCACGAGTTTAACAGGTTTTGAAACACGTCTTACTTGTTCTCCTCGCGTATGTTGAAGTCTGCAGCAGTTGTGAGTCGACGGAGGAGACGGAGATTCGGTAACAAGTCCGCTCCTGTCTGTTCTCGGGCCTAAGCCATCCATAAGATCCTCAGGACTTTTAGATCCGCATCTAATCTTCGCGTCGTCACTTTTCACCGCACTCTCCGTGCTAATATCCGGTCGTTTTTCAGCGCCTGTTCTTTTCATTCTAGCGATTTGTTCGGATCTCGATCTTCGATGATCCAGCAATTTGCGATTGTGCGACGAAGAGTTTCCTTGCTGTCGATTGGTCGTCGCATGAGCTCTAATTGCGGTGCTCGTGTCAGCGCGCGATTCAAAGTGACACAAGCGAGGACTTCGCTGCGGACTGTGACTTCCAAAATTCGGCATTTGTCGAGTATTTTGACTGGGATGAAGACTCGCGCCAAAACTAGCGAGTCTCGGATTAAGACAACGATCCGTTGAGTTGGAACGTGAGCTTTCGCTGCTCGCTGGTGGCAAACGAATTCCCCGTACATTGCAAGACCAACTTCGCTGATTTTCCTCGTGACTCTTTTTTGCGCTTCTCCTGTCGAACTTTCGCTGATGCCGCTTCTTCTGCTTTCCTTCTTTCGCGCGTCTAGCGGCGATTCTTTCCTGCGCGTATCTCTCGATGTTGCTGCCGATTTTAGTGATGTCCTGCGACGTCGACGGGCAATTTTTGCACTTGAGCTCTCTCCAAAATTCCCGCTTGGAGGCGCTCGAAGCGTCGATGTTTAAATTAAGATTTTCCCAATTTTCCGAATAGTTTATCTGAAAAGTTGGAGGATTCGAATCGCAAACGGCAATCTGACCATTACCGTAAGCGATACCGACAAACTCCTCGTTCGTTCCATTGAAATTAGAGGATATTCTTGTTACGTTTTTCGCAACTTCGGCGCTGCAGGAAGTTTGATTTCCGACGTCCATTGGATTATCGAGTGACGCTATGTTTTTAGCTGCTTTTAGACTGCAAACGCAAGAGGAACTTTCCGATATCGCGGAATTCTTGCGTTTTGGTGAATTTAGGTTCGAACAAGAATAACTCGTGTTTTCTTGCGTGTCCTCGTCGCACATTCGCTCCTCCTGATCTTGAGGAATTTCGTTGGCGAACGTCTTTTTCTCCTCTGGACTTTTGTCGTAGAGACTCGTGTTTTCTGAGGATATTACCGTGCAAATACCGGAATCTGTTTGCTCGGATATCTCATTTTGACATTCACCTTCCAACAGGAGATTCGACAATGTTTTGTTCGCTTCTGATATTAATTTTCGAGAATCCATGTCTGGCAGCGAATTTTCAACGTGTATCGTCTCGCCTGTTACGTTGTTTTCGTGGGATACTTGATTTAACAAATACTGAGTCTGGGGAATCTCTATGTTACCGGTTGTACCGAGAATCTGAGAGATATCCGGACTCATATAGTCCTCGACGACTCTACGAGGGCTGCTACCTGTAACGATATCAATTTTCAAGTCATTAGTCCAAGAGTTATAAGAGTCATTACCTCATAATCATCAAATATACGCAACATAAGCTTGCAACAATATTATTCGACATAATTAAGTTTTTTTCATCTGTTCTCTATATTTTGACACGTACGCAAAATACTAATAAAGGAACTGAAAAATATCAAGTATTACATACATTGTTGCAATGGTAATTTTGAAAGATCGTGTATTTATTTAATAGTGATGTTCGAATCGAGTTAGGCTTATCCAGAAAGTCCGTGCTATTTCAGTCTAATAATGGTATTCTAATACCATAACGTAATTTATATCTAAATCGCAAGACATACAGTTTAGAATAGGACGCTAAATTTCCTCAATTAAGACAATTAACGGGTCTGAGTTACTAGAAAAAAAAAGTCATAAAAAAATTTTGTAGTTCATACCCTTTTTTAGAAAAATAATTCATTGCAACTTCAACAAGTAAATATCAACCTTAATAATTCTGTATTTTTTTCAAAGACATAGAGTGCACTAAAATAGTGTGGGGATAAAAGTAAACTTTTTAACCTGTCGCAGCTTTCAGATTAAAGCCGTGAACAAATTTTATTCTTGGATGTCTTACTTTGGTCAAAGAGTGTATTCTAAAATGAGCATAGCAATCCTGAATGCAGTGATAATTCGATTCACAGTTCTTGGTTATTTACTGAGTTTTCAATAAAAAGCTGAAAAGTTGAACTTGGTAAATTGCTTGGTCATTATTTTTGGTTTTACTTACAAAACGACCTCTATAAGGAAGTATGTTAATCGATGTTGGCTTCCTCATAGAACTTTGTAAGTAAAACCAAAAATAATAAAAAAGCAGTTTGCAAAGTTCAATATTGCAGCTTTATTATGTATTCCAGTTACATTTTTGAAAAATTTGAAACACATAAAAAGTTGTGACATAACTGTGTACCCGTTATTGCTAAATAGTACTTATTTCATGTCTACAGTCTAACTGCGCTATCTTATGTTTTGTTGATGTTAATGCAATATCATAATTTTTCCAAAACTTAAAATTCTGAGAAATTCTAACCAAATTGCAGATGATAACGAAACTATGCACTAATCATCGCGAGATAGTACCGATTCCATGTATGCAATTCGAATTCGTTGTCTTATGTCTTGCAAAAGTTATGGAAAAACGTTATTCTTTCGAAAATTGAAAAAATCTCTAAAATCCGAATCGCTTTTCCAATTTTGGTAAAATTGAATACCAAACAACATTAAGGGTACCTGCACTTATGAAAAATTATTTAGGGAAATATCATCAATTGCTGCATACATTTCGTAAAAAAAATTGCAATAACCAAAAATGAACTGCTGCTTCACTTGTGTGCCAAATTTTAGCTCAATCGGTTGAACGGTTCTCGAGTTACAGGTGATTGACATTCCGAAGCCCTGAACACACATTCACACACATACAGATACATACGGACATTTTTTCAAAAGCACTTTTTTCGATGTTTTGGACCGTTCTGAGTACTCTGACATAATAATCTCGAAATTTTTTTTTTCATGAAAACGAAGTTTTCTCTACGAGGAAGCAAACAAAATTAATTATTACATTTAAAATCATAGCGTTATTAAAGAGGCCTTTAAAAAATTCGACACTTATCCTAGAATGAACTTTTTGACAAATAAAATGAGACATAGAACACTGAAATTTGTTCATCGGTGTCATCTGCAATCTACGACAGATTAAAAATTTACTTTTTTCCTCACACCATTTTGGTATTTTGTATTTTTACAAAATCACAGAATTATAGTGATTGGTATGTACTTCAAAAGGTTGAAATATTGAAATTTTGAAAAGAAGGGTGTCATCTACAGAATTTTTTTTATTATGACTTTTTTGAGAATGACTCGGCCATCTTGAAAGAACACCCCTGACTTACCGTTGTATCATCAGAATCCATCGATACACGAAGAAAATAAATGAAATTAAAGACATATACATCACATACCGTCAAGATGATTTGACGCTTCGACGGAAGCGTTTGTGTCGTTGCTGTCTTGACGTACAGTTGTCTGAGAGTATCCTCGATGACTAGCGGAAGACTCTGGCTGATAATCGCAGGCGAGTTCTCTGCTTGAAGCTTCTGAACTCGACGGGCGATTTCTATTTTTCGTTAAATCTTCATCGCGCCGCGACGAAGTATCGAGGGTCAAATTTGTTCGTGAATTTGGATCACGGCAGTTGATTTCTCGGGAAGTGCTGGTTCTTGAATCACTGGGAATATTGTTGGAGTGTCCGTGAGGACAAGTCGCTGAAACTTGGTCGCGTCCCTCGCGATTTCTCTTTTCGCGAGGACGTTTTTCACGCTCGGGTTGCAGTCTTCTATCGATCAGGAACTCGATCCTCCCACTCTCTTCGTCCAATACCTGGACAGCGTCGTTCGCAATTTCATCCATATTCGCGCCTGTATTTTTCGTTACTGTGTAAAAATCTACGATGAAATCCTTGCAATTTGGATAATCCGTGTAAAAGTTGTGGACGAACTCATCGACGTCCGGAATGTCTTGACATGCCGTCTTTGCCGTTTTCGATATCGGCGCCGATGGCTCCTCGTTCGAACACAATAATTTCTCCAACATGTACAGCTCACGATTATTTAACGTCCACAAAAGTTCCCGGATTTTTAGCAGTAAATTCTGCAATGAAAATATTCAAAAATATGGGATTAGTGGTGAAAAATCGTTCACATTCTGATAAAGAGTTGTGAATATGCTAATTTTGCGTTCAGAATAGCTTCAATAAAATGAAGTAGGCACAGGAATAAAATGCCATCTTAACGTGATGTGTACTCGGTCGGTAAGGAAAAAACTGTAATTTGAATTTGTTTGCCACGTTAAATTTTCCTGTCAAATAATTCTGCGAGATACGGTTCTCGTGTTTTATCAGATGGATAATCAGTGCCAGTGATATGTAGCATAGAAATATCAATTTTCTCTCTCTCTCTGTTTCTCTATTGCAACTATGTCTGCTTCACATCATCTTAAGATAGTAATATCTCGGTGTAAAGTACGTAGAGATTATGAGTAGTATAGACGTTGTTTCAGCTGCATATCGCATGACTATTGGACGGTATAGTCACCCTGCTGCTCACAGTTTCTGACCTTATAAGGTCACAACGACGCATCTGTACTTGATACAACAAATACTCCCTCTCTGCAGTAACCGACTAATCTTTGTTTCTCGATGGTCTTTTTCGATTCTATTTTTACGTTTTTTTTTTTATTGTATCTTATACGATGTTCTTATGAAAATTTCATTGAAAAATCGTTTGCAATCGATGACCTATCGTTTCTAGAAAATTCGTGCCTTTTTTCGGTATTTGCTTCGCATTTTTTAACGGTATTCTCAAGTAAATTTTGATTAATGATTTTTGTACTGCTGCAACATATGAGGCATTCGGTACCGCTTCGACCTGGGTCGGACCCTCGACCTCCCGTATTTGGTCGAATTTTTTTTTTTATGATTGGACCAACTCCAAAAAGGACTGAGATTGTTTTTCAGATTTTTGTAAATTTCAACTTTTTTTGCGATTTTTCAAAGCTAATATATCGTTAGCCCAAATCTTAAAATATGAAAAATTCTTTAAAATTCTACATGAAATAACAAATTTTTTTAGCCTAAAACCAAAGTGGACCGAGTTTAGCTTTTATTTTTTTTTCTATAAAAAACTATTTAAAAATTTAGAAACGAAAAAGGAAAAGTTATCAAACTTTTCTAAAATATTGTTTTCTCCTGCAAGTGCTTTCTTTTCGTGATAAAAATGCGATTTTTAGAAAATATGTTCAGAATGTTACGTTAAAAAAGCATATCTGGAAAAAAATTTCGGGTGCATGTTTAGGTGCAAATGTAGGCATGTGTGCATATGGGTGTGTATTTCCTAAAAGGCCGTGAACACGAAAACGGCCTCAAATTTTCGGCAATCTACCTGAAATTTGGGACACATGTCGAATGATCACTAAAGTAGATTGCTATTGAAATCGGCCTCAATCGATATACATGCGACCCACATTTTTCCAGATATGTTTTTTTAACGTATCATACTGAACATATTTTCTATAAATTGCATTTTTTTTCACGAAAAGAGAGCACTTGCAGGAGAAAGCAATATTTTTGAAAAATTAAATAACTTTTCCCCTTTCGTTTCTAAATTTTTAAATAGTTTTTTATAGAAAAGAAATAGAAGCGAGCCCGGCCCACTTTGGTTTTAGGCTAAAAAATGTTGTTATTTCATGCAGAATTTTTCAGATTTTTTTTCAGATTTTTTAATTTGGGCTAACGGTATGTTAGCTTTGAAAAACCGCAAAAGAAATTGAATTTAAAAAAATCTGAAATAATGTTCCAGTACTTTTTGGTGCAATTATATTTAAAATTTTCGACCAAATCCGAGAGGTCGAGGGTCCGACCCACGTCGAATCGGTATGGAATGCCTCATATAGTTTCAATAATTAGGTGAAAATCTGTTTCGATGTTCTCATGAATATTCTAATGAAAACTCATTTGCAATCGATCAGCTATCGTTTCCGAAAAGTTATTTTCTGTTTGGTATTTGCATCGCATTTTCGCTTGTATTCTTAAATGAATTCAGATTAATTTTTTTTTACTGATACAATACATAGTTAAAGTTAATTAGACGAAAGTCCTATTCAGTGCTCTCATGGAACATTTATTGGAATCGATTATTTATCCTTCCGAAGAAATTAATTTCATTTTCGTTACCTTTATTCCATTTCTTTAACTGAATTTTTAAACGAATGTATGATTTTTCGTACTGATACCACAAACAGTTAGTGTTAATGAGGTAAAAATTCTGTTCGATGCTCTAATGAATATTGTAGCAAAAAATTCTTACGAATTGATTATCCATCTGTTCCAACAAATTTATCTCTTTTGAGATACCCGTATTGCATATATTATCCTAATTTAAAGCCATATTCCTAATTAGCTCAAGAATCAAGCTTACCCTAAAAGGTCTGAACATTTCACTGATAGTTTCAAGCGAGTTAAGACAAAGGGGTCCTCCGGGTGGTGCAAGAAGGCCCGCGACGATGGCGAGCCTTGGAATGGTGAACATAAGTGCGGGCTCATAATTATCCACGTCCACTTGACTGAGTAAGCCCCGTTCTAGTGCTCGTTGCAGCGTTTCAGAAAATAGTACACAAACGAGTTCTTGGTGTTCATATTCCATGGTCGATTTAACGGGAACCATAGCCCCAACATAACAGAGCTCAAAATCGGCAAACAATCGATCGAAAATCTTCAGAGATTCGATCAACTTTTCCAGAGACGGTTCCAACGGATTTTGCGCCTGAAACAGAATCTTAATTAATGAATTAATTGATCTATCAAGGGAGCATTTATTTTTTTACAGCACTCGGTCAAATTTATTTACCTTCAAATTCATGTGGCCTTTTAACGCGTGTTCCCTAAGCAAATTTCGGACAATTTCTAATGACTTTGTCAGAGCCTTTGCCAACGGTCTCATTGCTGAACTTTCGGCCTCCCGATTCATTATCGATGAACCAGCAGCTAGACACTCAGCACCAAACCACAATTGGCCAGCCAAATTTTCTTGCATCACGTCGTCCGGGAACTTGACCCTGAAGTCACGATTCGCTCGGCTCTCCGGTATCAGATCGTCCATTATCTGATTACATATCGTTAGAACTTTGTCCTGACAATGACGAAGTTGGTTGACCAAGGTGGTACAACGTTCCGGCTCCTGACGACCGTCAAACGAATCCAACTCGCAGGCTACCGCGTTCAAGGACTCGTCCGCGTAGAAAAACTGCGCCAGAAGACTCGTATCGTCCCTCTGGAAATATACAATCAAGGAATGATTAATCTTTTCCGTTATTTCCGAGAATGTAATTTTTTTCCCCTTCTCACAATGTGGGGGATGGTTATTGGATCATATAGTCGGAAGTATACACGGTAAAACTTAATTTAAATTTTCTATACTTTCAACCGAAATTTTCAGTCCGCAAATTTCGGTGGAAATGTAAATTCTGCAAAGAAAACTTGCTTTGGGACTTTTTACAAAATGGTTTCCGTATTGTTGAAAAATCTGTTTGCCGTTGAATAAGAAATAGCGTAGATTCTCAAAATTGGCATTGACATCATTATTTCAACATATGCAAATGTGTGAATTATACAAACTTTTATTATTCCACAAAATGTTTTCCACCCTTCACAAAAATCTTTCTGGCATGTTTACAAAAGAAAGTGTGGATTCAAAAAATTGGCTTCGCCATTTTTATTCCAACATATGTAAATGTGTGAATTCGACAAATATTTTGCTGACGACGTGCCAAACCTGCGGCAGCCTGCAATTTTCGACAGTGAAGTATATGTAAAATATATAAAATCTGTTGTCTCATAGAATACAGCGTATATTTAATAAGAATGTTGAATAATCATCATATATTGAATCTATGCACCACTTTCGCCGTAATTTCATCTCTTTCTCAAATCAGTTATACATTTTGTTAAACATTTATATTTGTTCTTTAAGCTCATGACTTAATACAATTATTTAAGCGTCAGCTGTTAAAAAAGACGTGGCCCTTCGAAAGTCGAAATATCGACGACTGACGCTACCTTTGTAGCATTCTAATTGATGATCGATGGCTTTGACATAAAACTAACTTCAGACTGTTATAACCTTTGGGGGATCATGCGTAGCGCGCTATCTAAATTGCTGTTTTTCCGCAGTTGTGAAATAGAATACATTTTTCTGCCAGTAATATATTTTCTTTTCTCTCTTTTCTTTTTCTTTATAAAACACCAACATAGCACATCGAAAGCCGATTATATCGGAACACTCAAGTAGATATAGAGTCACGTTAAATGATGAATGCATTCATCATTTAACCATCATCATTTACCATGGTATCAACATCCGAATATCATGTTTAGCCATAAGAAGAAACAAGCGAAAGCAAAAGAGTGCGAATATTGGGAAAATTACAGTAGCTGAATTTACGAAGTCATACGGAATATAAATATTCAACACGATAAGAAAAAACATACTGCGCGTGCTTAACATAATTTATCAGTAGGGGATAAATCTGAGGCGCATTTATTTTTTTTTCTACGTCATGCAACTTATATCTCGTCGACCGATAATATCATCGACTTTACTCTGAGATCAGCGAGCCAGCAAGGTGCCAGCTACCGATTTGTTTATATCTGCGGTGGACGCGATGCGTAATGCCGATCTAAGACGTGTCTATCAATATATATATATATATTACGTCAACTACATCTAATTTTGTTTTTTCTCACTGGTAATCAATCAACTATTCTGACAAACAGAACGATGTTCTTGTGGGCCACGATAGTTTTATAAGAATGTGTGCTAACTGTTGAATGTACTTTACACGTTTTTGATTAACGTGGGCGTTAATCAACGAATCTGGTGCGCGTGTAATTCACGAAAGATATTACAAAGTAGCTACAGTAGACGTGCACATAATATGATTTCTCCATTCTTCATTGAATCACAAAAACTCCCTAGCAGATCGGATTACGACCGAAATCACGCTGAAAAACATGGTGACAATCACGCGTGAGATTTAACAACGAAAATCACGACAGAAACCACGGGCCCTCGTTACCGTTAAATTAATTTGGTAGGAAAAAAGTAGAACCTTGCAAATTGCTTCCTCGTTATTTTTTCATTTTTGTTAGAACTTTAAAGCGATAAGGGGAAATGTGTTGTTCGATTATGGCCTTCTAATAAAGAAAACTTTGAAAAGATCGAAATATAATGAGGAAACAACGTGCAAGATTTTACTTTGCTTCCTTGTTTCAAATACATGGATAAAAATGGCTAAGTATTATTTTGTTCCCTACTGAATTTAGGTTTGACATCAAGTTTTGCAAAAAATTTACGCGATAAGGTTAATTTATTGAATAATTAAAAAATCCATAAAAACGAAATTATTTATGTTTCGTTACTAAATTATATATCTATTATGACTAAATAATTTTTGTTTTCCTACTGAATTTGGGCTTGATATCTCGAGGCTTCATGAAGTCAAGTAATGTGATAAAGTTAGATTTCTTATAATTCGGAATATAATGAAATAACAATTTTATACCCTTCATCACTAAATTATCTATCTATCACATCTGCATATTATTTCGTTTACATATTAAATTTGGGATGATATCTCGTGTTTTGTCACAGTTGATGCCTACCGTGAATTTTTTTCAATTTTCAAAATTCCACAAAATGAATAATCTTACATCTATTGAAACTAAATTATGTATTATTATACCTGAATATTATCCTATTCATATACCAAATTCTTGCTCGATTTGTCACATAATATTTAAAAAATATACGACATAATGTCAGTTTTTAAAAACTTTACAATTCCATAAAATCGGAATCACTTTAGCTATTCGACTCAAATTCAATACTAAGCAACATCAAGTGCTAATGCTCTCATAATAAAAGATTCGGCATAATAGACCTATTTTAACGAAAGTTAGAGCGACCACGCGCTTTTAAATGGAAAACTCAAACAGCTGCGAAAACTAAATTTTTGCATCCATTCAGTCAACAACTTCAGTAATTGAAGAGGACCTGTCACTTCAGTGGTTGCCAAATTTGAGCTCGATAGCTGGAATGGTTCTTGAGTTAAAAGCATTTGAATTTCAAGAGTTGCACACACACGCATGCATGCAGACATTTTTTCTAAATAACTTTTTCCGACTTTTTTAAGAGAAAGAAGAATTGTTTTACGAAAACAAGGCTTCTTTTATAAGGAAGCAAAAAAAAAAAAATACGAGAGAAATTATTGAGTGAAAAAGGAAAGAAAACCGTAAATGTGAACGTATTTCCTGCAATTTATTAAAACCAGTTTGGTCCAGTGGTGCAACCTGAACTATTCGACAAGTACATGAAGGAAAAAAAATTGCGTCATTAAACCTGGAAACGAAAAAAAAACTGCCTCTCCAAACTTGACTGCAAAAATAATTTACAGTGTTAACGTATACGCAAAAGGAATTGAAATTCGATGCGTTGATCTTGGTAACAAACAGAAAGAAAATAACAGCATTGATCTTCATTTTCTTGGCTACAAAAGAAAATCTGCTTATAAAAATGTTTCACTTATTCTGATATATGATTTTTAGATAAGTCGAACACGTCGGATAACAAAAATATGTCCTCTGTCCTGTCCGATTGCAATGTGTGGCGGAATATCGCAATAGCATCTCAACGCTAAGTAAAAAATAATGGATACATACGTAAAACTCGGTATTTTTCCATTGTCTGAGTATATTCAAGGGGATATCACTCAAGATATTTGCATGGGGTCTCTGAGCTTGTTGGACAATAAGTCTGATTGTAAATTGTAATTAAAGAGAGGCTGCGTGCCCGAGGGCGTTCGTGTGATAATTGGAGAGACGTTAATGATCGGGTAAGCTCCCGAGAGAGTCTCAATGAGAGATCCATACATGCTTGGCAATTACGCTCCGTGTTAACAAAGTTCTTAATTAGTGTGACAATTATTGCGTGCAAAGCGTCATTCTCATACATTTTTTCTCTTGGTTATATTACTGTCTGAGCAGTTTATTTTTTAAATTTCTTTGTGTTGCTACTGTGGGGATGAGTCACTCTTGATTTTTTTTTCCCGCAGTGATAGCGACCGACGCCTTTACGACCGACACGAGCAAGACTGACCAACGGATGTACTTACACACGCTAATTCACGTACGTAAACGCATGGAATTCCCTGATTTATCGTAGATATACATACGCGAGCACTACTTGACGTCCACGTGCGCCACGCTTCATCAACTAAACTTACTCGTGCCAAGAGTGCATTGCGATAGTTCTTATGTATAATGTGATACATTGTACGCTCAAGAACTGGCGATTTCGCAATGAGACGTCAATACATTTTATCAACGTTCCTCTTATTCTCGAACGTGAGAGATCGCGCAGGCCGAATTAAACAATGATTCAATTAGACAATTGAGACGTGTATACATGAGACACGGTGGCACCTTAATTCTATGGCCTTTAAGTGGTGCTATCATGGTGCCTATGAAAGATTGGACTTTGATAAACGAAAGACACTTGGAAAGCACCAGAAATATTTCTATTAAGTGTAATTTTTTTGGTTTTTTTTTAAATTGTAGTGCAAATATTTTTTTTAATTTTGCACACATTGAGTCGTACCACGGGAACGATTTGGTTATGCAAGGTTTAATTCGCCTTGTAATATGACTGTTCAGTACCTCGCAAGATCTTTTGCTAGAACATTCAAGCACTTTTATAGTAATTCTCTTGTGAAATGATTAATTCCTTCTTACTTTATTACCGAGTAGCTTCGGCAAAAAATCTTTCAGGCAAAGTCTCTATACATCTCAATTCTACAAGCACAATCTTACTGAAAATCGGTACCGATGAAATACAGAAAAAAAAAAACATGACACTCGATGAGAATATTTTTAGTGCACTTCAAAGGCTATTTGATTATAAACGTGCGATCCATATGCACCATCACAGCACCATTTTTATCACACCATTGTTGCCGTATCTTCTATTGAATAACCCGAGTTAAAATTTAAGCCCTTCGAACACCCTTCGTTAAATGAAAATGGGTAAAATATGCCACTTTTGGCGGTCTATGCAAAGGTCTAAAAACCTCATCTCACTCTGTACAACCTAATTCGAGGTTCGAGCAAGATTGTTTACTCCAATTGGATAATATCTGCAATTTTTGGAGGTTTTGAGCAGAGTCAAAGGAATGAAAGAACCTTCGTGTACCCTGCGTGTACACTACATATTTAGGTTTTGACAAGGGTCTAAATTTTAACTCAGGAGATCTCAATCAAAGCTTATATTTCTCGTAATTAAATTATCAGAAAATTCGACGAAGCACCGATTTTTATTGTTGACGCATACCAATAATCTGTAATGGACTGATTCTTATCAAAATAATTATAAGAAAAGATACAAAATTTCATATCTCATAGCGTTAAGGAGAATACTTAAAAACAGAATTATGCGTACGTAACGTAGGACATACGAGAGCACCCAATGCGGTTTTCTCGCGACGCATATTTTTCTTTGTCTCGTGATGGAGAGTTTCAATACCCGATAAAGTGCTCATATGAAAATCGATAGGCTCCGATATCGGGAGCAGAAGGAGACGTCGAGAGTGGAAAGACTAACACCGGTGTCGTTACCGGTCTCTATCTCAATGACAGCTTTGCGAATGTGTACGATCCGCAGCAACCCGCCTTCGTGACACATGACGATATTAAAGCTTTACTTTCGTAGTTAAAGCTTTAGTACGGTCATATACGTATATATGAGACATTTTTTATATACAGGGCCGTCTACGTCACTTCAGCCACCGTGACTTTTGAAAACTTTTTTTTTCCCTCTAAAGATTTTTTGTTCGTTCTGCCAATTTTTTCAATGGTTCCTAACAGAACCGAGTAGGTGTAAAAAAATTAAGAGATTAATAAACAATTTCTGTAAGACCGTAAAAAAATGTGGCAACAAAGTGTCAACACTGACGGAGAATGTTTCATACAGGAGACAAGAGGTAATTCCGCGAGAAAATTGACGATGACTTAAAGTCGGTTTTATGGTCAGGTACTATGAGGTTTCCTGCAAAAAAAAAAGGCCTTTTAGAACCCCAACGAAGGGTGATCCTCTGAGAGCACCTTAGACGAGTTCCATCGCTACGATGGAAGCTTCGAAATGATCTAACCTGTACGCTTTTCTTATAGATATACTCGCGATCCTAAGAATCTGCGGTTGAAAGTGCATCTTTGCCTTTTGCATATGCGTGTGCGGCCTTATGTTTCAACCTAAGCGGGAGAAGGTTATTTGAGACTTTTTTTTTTTTTTGAGTTTTTACGCGGTATTACTGGTACTTACAGGAGAATGAAGTGCACACGCAGCATTTGCGGGCAGCGACAATGTGCGGTGTCAGATTTCCGATTGTGGATAATGATACTAAGAAGCGCTTAAGACGATGTGACGCAGGAATGGATGCAACAGTGAGAGGACCGAATGACATTGTTTTGAGGTTCCGATCCAAGCTATATGTGGTCTTAGCGTCATATAGGGCAAACCAACCGGTGAATAAAGGGGGACCAGTGAATCGACGCTGTCTATAAGAGCACGTGCATAAAAAGCGTCAATTTACTGGGGTTTTCCGTCTGCTTAACTGTGTATTTACTAGGGTGTGTCGAATTTTTTTCTTCTTCTTCATTTTGCATCGTTTTTTACTATAGTTTGTACCTTTAAGCAACTCTTCTCAAAATTTTAAGCGTGATGAAAAATTTTTTAGAGGTAGCTCAAACGATTTATAGATTTCCCATTTGATTAACACGTAGATGAATGCGACTATCAATAAATTCATGTCCCTAAATTACAGATACGATATATCGACGTTCGCGTATCTTTTTTCGTTATCTTCAGATCATTGGGAAGAGAAAAAGTGTTTACAAATTTTTCGTTTAAATAGATAGTTTTCTAGTTATGAATTTTTGAAGCTCAGAATATCGTCCTCTCCGCCCTGTAAAATCAGTTTCAATTGAAATTTCAAGATTCAGGTAAATTCTGGAGCGGTTGTATGTCGTAAAGTTCAATTATAAGTAAAATTTCATTTAACACAAATTTTAGTTACAAATTTTACGAAAATTTAATCGAAAGTGTTCCGGAGGTCCTAGACGAACGAGATTTTCCGCATGAATGAAAGCAACGCTGCTTTTCCTGAATTCGTCTTAGCTCAAACCTGTCTGTGAACCTGATTAAGTTCATGAAAATATCAGTAACGAGCATAGCCATACGCCAAGGACTTTCTGAATTGACAGTCTTCCGCGAATCGTACGCGATCGATGATGATTTTTCCTATTTTTCCTATAAATAAAGAAAAACTTTTTTTTTTCTGAAACAATTCTTCTTCAAGGGAATAATATTTTATTTTTTCTGAAAATAAAAACACAATCATATTCTGTGCCCGATTCAACGTCGTTCCGACATGTCATATTCATTTTTTCTCGGGAGCCGGGAGCTGGGAAAACCGTTTCAACTGTAAAACGTTTCAAACTTCTTCGACATGCTAGGAGCGCGTTTGGGGATATGGAGCAACATCGATAATTGAAATTTTGAATATTTTTTTTTACTATATGCCCAATGTTGTTTTTATGAAACTAAGGTATTGATTAAGCGAAAAAAACTCGACTTTTTCAAAATTCTAGAGTAGTGTTACCCCTTAAAGTTTTAATTTGAAATTCTTCTTCATTGTACGACCAACTGTATATTGTTTTTATGGATCTAAAGTATTGTTAAAGCCAAGAAAAGGAGATTGATTTTTTCAAAATTCTAGAGTGGTGTTACCCCCTTAAAAAAAAATTTCTAAAATCATATACTGGTTGCAGAAAATTTTTTTAAAACTATTTCTCGATCGAGAATTCATTCTCTGAGTAAATGTAAAAAGTTCTCAGGTCGGGAATGCGAAGAATGTTCGTTCAATAAAAAAAAAAGCGAATGATTGCAAAGGTGTTCCGCGACACGTGCTATTAATTTGCATTATACTTGGATCTTTGAAAGCAATGAAAAGGCTCTGCGTTTCTATACCGCGGAGAACAATGTTCGATGAATTCAATTTGCATTCGCGCCTGCTCGCTCACTTGCATGTACAGACTATTCTAATTAAAGGGATTAGCGTTCTATGCTCGTGCTCCTGTACGCCGGACTCCAAATTACGTGAGAGTGGCGGTTGATAAAAGTTGTTCAGCCATTGAAACTCCCTTAAGCTTATTCCCTCCACTCCTCGCATTCGTGAGTATCATCAGAGCGAAACCGTCGGACAATCCGATTAGATTTTCAATATAAGCTACTCACAAATGATTAAAAGTATCGCTAGCTATGCATATTATCGATATTTTTATTCTCGAACGACATATGCATGACTTTTTAATCTTCTTTTTTATTTTTATTTTTTTCCATCTCGATGTCACGACGGTTTGAAAACGTAAACAGAGGATATAGTATGCTTAAGATGCTCGGTGATATTTATTATATACATCATACTTGGCGTCGCGACGCTACCGCGTATCTTGATTAGAGTAACACACGTCGAGAGTTCAAAGCCAAATATAGATTCATCGTCTTTGAGCCTATAAATCATCGCTTGAATAGTAGTAGCAGTTGTATTTATTGACATACACGCAGAGAAATAAATAATAAATTTAGGAACGAATAACAGTTAATATGAATGATGGAGATGCCGTATGGGCATCGACCGAAATCCTTCAGCCCCGGTTATCTCTCTAACTATTTTCGGAATATTATGCATGAAATGGTAAGTTAAATAAAATAACGTTGTAATAATGGATTAGTTATCCACTTTTATTTATTTCTTGAGCTTTTGGTACGTGGAAAGGGACGGGTAGGGAATAATGGGACATAAATTCCGAGGCATATTGTATGGCTGGTATTTCGATGTTGTACAGTCTAATTATTGGCGCAACAAGAGATACTTTGTGATTAAAGATGAAGGGCTGTGACTTGAGTGGATTTGGCTTGAGTCTCCAGTTATTGAAACATGTGATTATGTTGTCTGTTGCTAGTTAGGGAAAATTTATAGTTTGTTGTATGGTGTTTTCCTGTGTAATTAGGACTGTATCAGCAGAAAACGAAGAATATTTTATTGGAAAAATGAATTCTCACATTTGAGGTTCTTTTCAATCCTAGATCTGCAGCGGTAGTTCTAACAGGGCTGCTAGTAAATGAAAAAATCGTTTTTCATTTATCATTATTTTTGATAAATTCCTAGACCTTGAAGGGTAGATCCGATAGGGAATGGCTACTTTATCTGGAGAGCCCATAAAAAGCCTATAAATTTGATGTTAAGAAATACTCCCACCCATGTATATCTGGAGAAGGATGGCGCTGGCAAGCCCAGCTGACAAGCACCACCATATTTGATTTTCGATTTTCTCGGAACTCGATGGAGCCCAACATTTTTTTTATTGGCATTTAAGAGCCTATAAAAAGCTTATAATTGTCGTACAAACAATCTATGAAAAGAATTCATTTCGATTTAAATTTTTTTTTTTTTAATCCTAGATTTTCAGGGGTAGTTTCGATGGCCAAACTATTTACATATCTGGAGAGCCCATAAATAGCCCATTATGATAGTGCAAAGTCTTTATGACAAAAATGTACACTCAATGTTACCATTGTTTTTTTTTTTTTAAATTGCTACACGTTCAATGGTAGTTCCGATACTGGTGACTAAAATCTGGAGAGCTCATAAAAAGCCTATAATTTGCAGGTATTTAAAAGAAGGTTCGGTCATAATGGAGCAGCTAGCTTAATAGATTTGTCTTTACCCTAATTCATTCACATAAGCTTGTTTCATCGATTCTATCCCACGACTATAATATCGACGAGCGGAAATGGATTATATTATTAATAATCCTCTTCGGGCCAATTACCCATGTTGAAGGCATAGACTTAAATCAATTTCTTTCAACGTTCTTAGATGCAATTCGTAACAATCATTTGTTGATCGAGCTCAATTATAGCGCAAAAATTTAACAAATTATTTGTTTTTCAATTATCACATTGTAAGTATGATGATCTGCTCCTTCTTTGATGAAGGAGCAGACAAGAATGATGACGTTTGAACAACTATGTTTATCGGTCAAGTTTGGCAAAAAAATTTGTCGGACGCTGATTGCCGGTTCAAAAATATTTGGTGTAGTTGCGATCAGTGCGTTTCCTTATTTTCATGTGGGATCGTAATTTGTAAGCCCAAACCTCAAAAAAATAAGCTGTATTTTATAAATTTGATATAAATTTTAATGTGTGTACTAAAATAAAATGGTTTTTTACACAACGGCTCAAACGATGTATAGATTTCCCATTTGATTAACACGTACATGAATGCGACTCTCAATAAATTCATGTCTTTAAATTACAGATACGATATATTGACGTTCGCGTATCTTTATATGTTATCTTCAGATCATTCGGAAGAGAAAAAGTGCTTACAAATTTTTCGTTTAGATCGATGGCTTTCTAGTTATGAATTTTCTAAGCTCAGAATATCGCTCTCTACGCCCTGTAAGATCAGTTCCAATTGAAATTTCAATTTGAGGTCAATTCTGGAGCCATTGTCTGTTGTGAAGTTTAATTATGAGTGAAATTTCATTCAACTGTTAACCGGGAGTTTCAAATTTGTTTGTAAATACGAAAAAAATGATGAATTAAATCGAATATTTAAAAGAAAAATTGATAAATTCATCAGCTTTGTTCAAAACGTTTGATAAAACTGTCAAATTTGACCGAAAATCGAGAGAAATTGGAACAACTTTCAAAAAATTTAAAAAGAAAGAAAACAATTATAAAGCGTCTGAAATTTTGTTTAGACTGGGTCAAAAATTTTACAAATAATGTCAAAAATTGAAAAAAATCGAGAAAAAATGTAAAAAATGAAGGAAAATCGCTCGACACCGGAGGTTGTGCGTTTGGTGTGTGGCTCTGGCGAACCCCGAGTTAAGCAGCATTTTGTGCTGCGATCTGAAGATAACGCAAAAAGATACGTGAACGTCAACATATCATATCTGTAATTTGGGAACATAAATTTATTAAGAGCCGCATTCATGTACGTCTTAATCAAATGGGAAATATATACATCGTTTGAGTCACGCCTAAAAAAAATTTTATTGCGCTGAAATTTTGGAAAAAGTCGTTTAAAGGTACAAGCTATAGTATCAAACGATGCAAAATGAAAAAGAAAAAAAAAATTTCCGACACACCCTAAAACATACATTGCTAATTGGTCATCGACCGAGGTCCTTAATCCTACGAAATTTACTTCATTCGAAGATCATATTCTCTATACAAAAATTGAAAACATAAGTGGCCACATGAAGAAAAAAATATATATATATATTACCAATTCGGAAAATACTAGACATTTTCCAAATATTCTAAGCTAAAAGGTATCGTTATTTTATTTACTTTTATTGTATTGTTGTTGAGTCTATTTTTTTATACTTGAAAAAAATGTAGACTGTGAACTTTAGGAAAAAAATGCAATATAATGGGAACGTGACTTCGATATCGGTTGCTCGTTGATGAATAAAAAATTTATTTGATTCGACGATCATATTTTCTGTACAAAAATTAAAAACATAGGTAGAGAAATTAAAAAAAATAATATTACCCATCCAGGAAAAACCAAACATTTTTTAAATATTCAAAGGTAAAAGGTACCGTTATTTTATTTACTTTTATTGCATTGTTGTTCAGTTTATTTTAGTATACTTTGAAATAAATGTGAGCGAAGGTTATATTTATTTTACAAAAATTGAAAAAATAAGCGCATGACATTCAAAAAATA
Source organism: Tromatobia lineatoria (assembly GCA_949699805.1). Classification (NCBI taxonomy): domain Eukaryota; kingdom Metazoa; phylum Arthropoda; class Insecta; order Hymenoptera; family Ichneumonidae; genus Tromatobia; species Tromatobia lineatoria. The sequence goes on along the minus strand of OX453036.1, from coordinate 2,950,461 downwards.
ATATTACAAATTCAGTGGAACCCTGACGATTCTCAAATATTCTGAGCCGAAATGTATTGTTATTTTTTATTACTACTAATTCAATAACCTGTCGCTAAACCTGGTTTCCATTCTGTGCAAACTTATTAGTTCTTATTTATTATTAGTTAATAATAGACGACGTCCAATGTATAAATTCTCCAATTAGAAACCACTAAAAAAATGTTCAAAATAACGAAGCAATATTAAATTGAAAAATCTGAAACAATTTCATTTTTTAAATTTTATACGATGATCTAAAAAATCCGTGTGCAATTACAACATAAGTACGGCTTCATTTCAGCTCTTATATTGAATCGTCATGTCCTCGCTTTATCTCTGCATTTTTTAAATTTAAATAAAAAACAAAAACGTCAAATGAGAGCATCGTACGTTATCGCTAGTCGAACGAAGACTTTTAAATTGCTTTTATTATCAAGAACGACTTTTCATAATGATATCGTCGCACGGATAACCCTAGCAATCGAGTCACGTGGCGCTAATTAATCCACATCCGCGCCAGTGCAACGAGGGCGTTCGAGAATGGAGCGCGTGCTTGTAGTCGATGCCAAGAGCGTGTAACAGAACTTAGAAACAAGCATTTTTTCTATTTCCGAAGATTTTCGCCATAAAAGTCGTTTAAAAAATTGCCTTCAGTTCAGTGAAACATTAGTAGAAATTTATCAACGAGTGGCACAGCCATTAAATTGCCAATTACATTGTTAGACGCCCACCAAACTCGTTTGTTTTTCATTTTTATTATTATTATGATTTCTGGTCCAACGGCATCAAGATGATCGTACCAGTCTCGGTCAGTTTTTTTTATACAATGTCTGAAGAATCAAGGTAGGATTTCTCCGCCTGTACTGAGAGAAATAATTGGTTGCCCTTAACAATTTATATGGTTGAATACGCGACTAAGTTAGGTAGGTTAACCAATTTTTCGGTTTGGCTCCAAACAATTTATTTGTCGCTTTCGTCAACTAATTTGTTGAAGTAACCATATGGCTTATTGGCCCAACCAATTTTACCGTTTGGAACATATCCAACAAATTTTCGTAGAAAACTGGAAAAATAATTGACGATATAATAATGATAAGTGTACTGTTTTTTGTGTGTTATGCTTTGTTTCCAAAAGCTTTTTTCATTCACAAATTATTTGGGTTAATAAAAAAAATTCATAGTAAAAATTAAGATCGCTCTTTTGTCCCTTAATTTGCAAAAGTTGAACTTTGCAAATTGCTTCTTAATTTTTCTTGGTTTTTCTTATGAAGCTTTCTCTATGTGGAATAATGTTAATCGATTTTGGCTTCCTCATAGAGCTTTGTAAGAAAAACCACAAATAATAAGGAAGCAGTTTGCAAAGTTCAACTTTGCAACTTTATTGTTAATCAAAGTTGAATTTCTGAAAAATTTAAACCACATAAAAAATTATGACGAAACTGTGTACCTAATATTGCTAAATAGTACTTATTTCATGTCTACAGTTTGGTTTCGCTATCTTATGTTTTTTTTAGGTTAATGCAATAATATCATTTTTCAAAAATTAAAAATTCCGACAAATTCGAACCATTTTGCGTATTATCACGACACTCGGCACTGATCATTGCTAAATAGTGCCGATCTCATGTATGAAATTTGAGTTCGTTGTCTCACGTTTTGTTCAAAACTCTATAAAATCCGAACCGCTTTTCCGATTTCGGTCAGATTCAATACCAAACAACATTAAGAGTACCTGCACTTATGGGAAATTATTTAGGGAAATATCTTCAATTTGACGTAAGCTAAAGTGCGCACGTCCTTTTTTGACAATTTTCAAGAAGCCATAAAATAAAAATGTCTGCATACATTTCGTTAAAAAAAGGTCAATCTTTCAACGATTCTTGAGTTACAGGTGATTGAAGTTTCAACGCACGCACGCAGAGAGACACGGATACTCTATCTAAACCAATTTTCTCGATGTTTTGGAGTGTTTAATTCTGAGTGTTTTAACGTAAAAATCTCGAAAAATTGTTTCTCCATGGAAACAAAGCTTCCTCTATGAGAAAGTAAAATAAAATAAATGGTTGTTTTCAATACAAAAATTGCGATTAAGTTTTGAATGTGTATCCACTAATAGTTGAGTATCCATGACGCAAGGAAATTTACTTTATCTAGGTGTGATATGAGAAATTGGCTCCCGAGACAATTTTACCGAGACGCAAGCCTTGACAATCGATCGTGTTCGTGTACCATCAGCTAAACGCAGAAGGACACATGTAATCGGGCACGACGAGCGATAATTACAACTTGTGCAGTGAACACGGCCTTACATGTTTCGTTTCACGATGGAGAAAATAAATTGCCAGTGGTACTGCCAGTTTCTATTCTACAAATAGGTACAATAATTATATAAAAAGACAGACGTGCACTTTAACTTCCTCACGGACTTCGTTGGCTAAATTATTCTCTTAGAAAATAAGTCTAAGATGGACAATAACTTTCGAAACAGATGGACAATAATTTCTAAAAAGCCGCAAAGTAGAACTTTACATTTTACTTCGTCCTTATTATTTACTCATTTTACAAAGCTCTATGAGGAAGTATCATTATCGATTTTGGCTTCTTAATAATGAAAACTTCCTGGAATCAGCCAAAAATAATGAGGAGGCAATTTGCAAAGTCCTACTTTGCAGCTATTTTTAAATAGAAATTAAAAATTTAGAAAATCTGAAACACGTAAAACAAATCATGACGAAACTATATATCTGTCTTTGCTGAAGAGTACTGACTTCATGTATAAAATTTGATTTCGCTCTGTACGTTTCGATAAAGTTAATGCAATAACGTAATTCTTTCTAGATGTTGAAATTTTGAGAAATTTGAACCACATTGCAGATTGTGACCAAACTATGTAATAATCATCGCTAATTTATTCTGATTACATGGATAAAATTTGAGTTCGTTGTTTAATATTTTGCTAAGGTAAGGGCTGCAACATGAATTTTTCGAAAACTTCAAAATTCCATAAAATTCGAACCGCTCTTCTGATTTCGGTCAAATTTAATACCAAACAAAATTGAGACGGTATGTGCTTATGAAGAATTATTGACCAAAAAATTGCCAATTTCCCGACAGCTGGCGGGTGCGGTCCTTTTTTGAAACGTTTTAAAAGCTATTGAAAATTACTGTATATATTTCGAAAAACATTACATCAGTCAAAGATGGACTACTGCTTTACTTGTAAACCAAAATTTAGTTCAATCAGTTGAATGGTTTGCGATTCACAGGTGATTGAAATTTCGAAGCCCTGATGCATACACACACACGCGCGCGCGGACTATTTTTCAACTTTTTCCCTCGATGTTTTGGAACATTCTGAGTCAACTAACATTAAAATGTTAAAAATTAATTTTATTATGAAAACAAAGCTTCTTTTATGAGAAACAAAAATTAACGACAATTGCTTTAAACAATAAATAATGATTATTTGAAAAGACGGAGACTAGTGTCTGCGGCCATTTGCAGTCAAATGTTGCCATTTTTGGTAAGTATTACATTGTTGTACAGCTTTGTATAAATTTAAAAATAATGTCACGTATATTTAGATCGTCTATATTTATCGCGGTTCGAATATCGATAACAGCTCTCCGGTCTTCCAAGTAGATTATCACAGCAGATTGTGAGCTAACTAAACTTCGAGCACACTTTCCAACGGCTTTACGTCTGGGCGAACATTATTTTTGTCTACTTTATGGCTTTCCAAGAAAAAGGTTTGTAGATAATATGGCTGAATGAGGACCACCTTAACAATGTGAGAGTAAACATGGCGGCAGAGTCTTGCTATCAGAGATGGTATCTATTACAAATGAGAAAATATTGTAAGGAACTATTGATACCAGATCAGTTCATTGTTGGAACGCAAAATGACGTAAATACGCAAACACGTACAAATATCAAGCTGCTATGCTAGAATTTTCTTTCCCATTTGCACTTACGACTGAATTTATTGATATTGCTTTTGGACAGAATCGATATAAGTGGTTGAAAGATTGAAAAATATGTCACTTTTTAAAAAAAATTTGTTAGTATTTATTACACCCTCATTATCTGAGCAAGTCTCGAAGTATCAAGCTGAAACTTATGATATCCGTGGAGAAATTATTGCTCAAAAATCGTCATAAATTTAAGAAATATCGACGGGGCCAGGAGAATTTTGTACAACTTTTTACGAAAGTAAAGAATGGCGAAGAAACGTTATATCGTATATATTAAAATGTTTTGAAGCAAATATTGAAAGAGATGTAAATGTACTTGTCTCAAGACGCTGCCGCGTCTCTTGATACGTAAATTAACAATGGTTATTAGAAACTACAGTATTATTTTCCAGATTTCTCAAAGATTCATAATGAGGAAGCAAACATTAATCCACATGGTTTCTCACAGAGTCGGCATTGTAAATTCAATACCACAATGAGAAAGCGATTTGCGAGGTTTTGCTTTGCGAATTAATTTATTGCTCCGCGATAAGACGTTACTATGTCTTTGACATTGAATATCAAAGCTATAGAATTGTTTTCCGAACTTTTAAAAGGTTTTTCCCTTAAGAAATCATCACTGATCCACATAGTTTTACACGATGGCATTGTAAAATCTAACCAATGATGAGGAAGCAATGTGCAAGTTCATATTTTGCAAACTAATTTTTTTTTAAATGCTCTACGTTAAGGGAGCCACTCTTCTAGAAAGACTATTGTATTTTTTGCAACACTTAAGATAGCGAACTCGAATTTCGTATGTAAATGCAACAATATTCAGCTATCATATAATTTAGTGACGAACACTATAAAATTTTTGATACACGGAGAAAAAAAAGTAGCTGGGCACACGCAAGAAGTGGTTGCACGGCCTCACTTTTCGTAAGTCCGTACAACCTCGGATTTTGTGAGTTGAGACAACTACTTTTAGTTAGTTGCACAAGCTGGGTTGCAGTGACTATCTATTATGGTTGAGTGCAACCCACCGGTGAGTTGACACAACTCACTTGCCAAACAGAACAGATTTTACTCGGCTATCGGTAGGAATTGTGCGAATTTATAGAAAAAAAATTCAATGAATTGACACAGGGACGATGAAATTAATGCGTTTTGACGTTTTACTTGATCAAATTAATACGGATTGGCATTATAGTTGGTATAATTCATTGAGTCTGAGATGCCTGTTGATGGAATTACGACAATTTGAGATTATTGTGTTCGATACCTTATTCCATCTGTCACAGAGGGCATTCTAATGTGGCTGTGAAATCATGTCTATCGATAGCATTTCTTTGTAAAAAAATGTCCATCGATAGCATTTGTTTGCAAAGAATGTCCATCGATAGCATTTCTTTGCAAAAAATGTTTATCGACAGCATTTCTTTGAAAAAGAGTCCATTGATAGCATGTCTTTGTAAAAAATGTCCATCGATAGCATGTCTTTGCAAAAAATGTCTATCGATAGCATTTGTTTGCAAAGAATGTCCATCGATAGCATGTCTTTGCAAAAAGTGTCTATCGATAGCATGTCTTTGCAAAAAATGTTTATCGACAGCATTTCTTTGAAAAAGAGTCCATCGATAGCATGTCTTTGCAAAAATATCTATCGATAGCATGTCCTTGCAAAAAATGTCTATGGACAGCATTTCTTTGCAAGAAAAGTCTATCGATAACATGTCTTTGCAAAAAATGTCTATCGACAGCATTTTTTTTTGCAAGAAATGGCTATCAGTATCATTTTTTGCAAAAAATGTCAATCGATAGCATTCATTGCTAAAAAATGTCGATGCTTAGACATCGAAATGATTATTAGTAAAGAAGCAAAACTTTACGAAAATAGTTGTTCGCCACACTTTGATTTTCATAGGTTTCGATTGAAAGAAAAAATGTTTTGCTGCGAGCCCTCGTTGCGTTGGTTTAAAATGGTTGTGCAATCTTACCGATTAGTTGGGCGAACTCACTAGAGAGTTGCACCAACTCACTTTTCGTTGTCACGTCTCCTATTCGAGATTGTTGTAGGCACCGAGTAAATCATTGTAGCAACTTATTTCTGCTCAACTCATTAAAGCTGAGTTGGCCCAACTTCTTATTTTTCTCCGTGTATTATGGAATCTTGAATATGTAATATCCCGGCGACCTACCACACTTAAACCTCTCAACTCTCCTTTGACCACCCTCAATAATCCCTGAGTTGTAGCCTCCAGTAATAACCTACTGAAAATAACCAAACATCCCTTCGGCATCTGGGAACCACAGCTGAAAACAATAAAACGAAGCAGCTCTTACGATAACGATGCGAAGACCGCCAAAATTCCCCAAATAATCTTGTAAACGAATAAGCGAACCTTGTCCCTTTTTTTGTACATAGAATTTCAGCATAACGTGCCCCGTGCACAGGACCCCCACTCCAAAACATCCCTTAAGCGTAAAGGAATACAAATGAGAATCAGCAGTAAGGTACTTTTAAGATTTCTCCTCTGAGTAGAGTTCTTCTCGAGACCTGACGACGAGCACATTACTCCGAATCCCAGAGTCCGAAACCGTGTCGTGAAATATTTTGTACTACGAATATTTTCAATAAAACAAGTTATTTTCTCCATCCGCGCCTACGTGACCCCTCCCATTACAAATATCAAAAAAAATATACGCTATCACATTTACTTTTGGAAACATCCTTATGAGAATGAAGTAACGAAATAGAAAAAGCGATTCACGACGTGTTTATTTATCTAATTAAGACAAGTATTGAAAGTAGAACATTGCACATTGCGTCCGCATTATTCATCGTTTTTGACAAAGCTTCTCCCATGAGGTAGCGGAAATTGTAAATGATAGCTTTGTCAAAAGCGAAAAATAATAAGGATGCAATGTGCAAGGTTCAAATTTTGATTATTTTTCAGATGATCCCTTAAGACGTTCCTATGGCATCAATAAATTATACAAAACCGTTGTTACCTACGTATGTTGTTAGCACTGATAAAAAAAAAAGTACTGACCGGATACGTAATACAATAGTGTAATAAAACTCCTAGTATAAAGTAGAAAGGCAAAAGCATTGCAGCGGTGGCGGTCGAGTAATGTCACGGAGAGTGGCACACGTTGATCAATCTGCAGCTGAGAACTGCGAGTGAGTCATCACGAGCACAGCCAACGCGAGTACACCCGTTGTGTTCTCCAAGCTGTGTGTTGTTTTCGCTTCTCGCTTCTCGATTTTCCTCTCCTCTTATTTCGAGCGTCATGCCACTGAGCAGAGCTCCGTCGCACTTGGGCGACCTTTCGTTCCCATTCACTACCGCCGTTGCACTATTTTACGATTATCGTCATCCATTTTTTGACTAGCGGAAAATCTATACTCGGGTCATCCGTTTCCGTGGCTGTGTATCTGACCTTAACCACAGTAATGACGAAGCCGCGCTGCTATCCAAAACCATACTACATATCGGGCAACCTTCTCCGTTTCGACCAGGATTTGACCTCGACCTCTCCGATTTGGCTCGGAATCTTTTGTAGGCTCAGGTTATATGCCTACGAAATTTAAGGACCCTTAAATGCACCGGATTTATGATTTTTTTTTCTGTGGCAATTTTTTCAAATATATTTTTTAAGTGACATATCTAATGGAATAATTAAAAAATCGGAAAATATTCTGAAATGCTTTGTTTAATATCAAACATTTTTAGCTCATAGCCAAAAAACTATGCAAATTTTAAAAAAATATTTCTTTACATTGATATATCGAATACCATAATTGGAAAATTGGCAAGATTTTTGGGGATACTCTGTTGAATATATAAATTATCTGGCTTATGGTCAAAGTAGGCAAGACTTTTCTTCTTATAGTTTTTAAGATTTTTTTATTTGAAAAATTATTTTTTGAATTTGAAATGTTAAGAACTGTCGTCGCAACTTCTAGCGAATGTCAGGTGACTTTGATAACAGTAAAAATACGTCGTTTCAGAAATAAGAGATGTTTATTGCGGATCGATTCTAAACACGTCTGTCTCCTTCAACCCGATCGACCGAACTCCTCTTTGTTTATTATTAATAAAGGAAAAACGCTGTTTAGAAACAGCGTAGTTATACAGAAATATAGAATATATATGAGCGAATAAGTTCCATCAAAATATGCTTCACTATGAGAAAAAAATCTTGCCTGCTTTGGCTATAAACTAGAAAATGTATATATTTAACAGAGTATTTTTGCAGACTTTGGAATAAGAGCATTCGATATGCCACGTTAAAAATATATTTTAAATAATTGACATAGGATGAAAAAAAGTCTGGTGCATTTTATGCATAAATGGACTACTCGTAAAACATTATGTGTACCAAATTTTGCGAGAATCTGTCCAGCCGTTCTGATTTTATTACAATTTTAATTTTTTTCAAAAATGTCTGCAAATACTATAACTCATGCAAATTCTGAGATATCCGGCTGCAATTGTCGATATGATTTTACGATTATCGATTACCAATTAAGATTTTGGTCTTATTGACGTGTCAGAAAATTTCGATTCTGGTGAACAAAAAGAAAAAAAAGCGTTTTTACGAAAAAACAACTTTCGAATTTTTTCAAAGATTTATTTTAAATTTTCTTCACACTTAGACGACCATTTGAAAAGATATTTGGTACAAATTTGACACCGACAATTGGTCGAGTAGTTCAAATTTTATGGCATTTTAAATTATTTGAAAAATCTCATTCGAGCGCTTGCTCGTGCAAATTACTAGGTATCGGGTTTTAATTTAGTTTACATATGGACTATCATTACACAATTTTTGAGTAACAATTTTACGAAAATCGGTCGAGCGGTAAAAATTTTACCTCACTTTGAATTTTTATAAAAATGTCTTCCGAGTATAAACAAGCCTGCGAAGTAGAACCTTGCAAATTGCTTCCTCATTATTTTTTGCTTTCTACAAAGCTGTCTCTATGAAGAAGTCGAAATTGATCAACATACTTTCTCATAGAGGTAGCTTGGTAGAAAACAAAAAATAATGAGGAAGCAATTTGCAAGGTTCTACTTTTTTATAACGCATACCGCATCATACCTGACGATTATTGCGAATAACATACGATTGTTCGTCGAAATAGGTTCCTTCAAAAATTCTACAAATACATATTCGAACAAACATATATTTTTTTTAAGGAATTTACGTTTATCTGGACAAATAACTGTATATCATTCGTCCGACAGTTCTTTTAGAAAATCAGGCGAATTACACCGTTGCTTATTTTGACAAAAACAAGCACAAAAAATAATCATTACCTTTGAAGGGAACAAAACATTTCGACGGGAAAAAGAGTTTACATAAATTCCGGCGTAAAAATAAGGAACCAGAATAATGACTAAATTTGGCGATTACCCGGACGAATAGTATTGCATTTATCCGAGTACGAACACAATCTGCCATTTGCCATTAAAAAGTAAAATTTCAAGTTTTCACTTACAAATGGGCAAAACTGTTTTGAATTGGGACGGAAACACCAATAATATTCGTTACTTATCCGGTAAGAATAATAAAAAAAAAAGCTTTTCATCAGCTTGATGTCAGAAAATAAAAGAAATCAGGCACTTGACGGACGAATAATACGGCGTTATTCGTTCGGTCGCCGAACGCGTAGCCACTGCGTTATTTATAAAAACATATTGAGGGCCGTTTTCTGAAAATCTAACATAATTCGAATAAATGCTATATTAAATATCGATATTTTTAAGCTTGGACCAAAAATATCCCGGAGCTCGTTCCATTTTTGTTTAGGAATTTTTTTCAAACCGAAATTGAAAAAAGTTCAGATGCTCACACTGCAGGCTATTTGCTTGGGCATTCCTAGAAATTTCAGGAATTTGTAGAATTATTTCAGATTACTTGAATTGTTTTTTTATTTGCAAATTCATATCTGAAAAAATCTCATCTGTCTTTTATCGTTAGTGATACTTTGCTATGACGAATCACGGTACAAAACTGAAATGATAAAAAAAAGTGGCTAAATTTACAGAGAATTATTTATATATACTCTTTAAGCTTTGAACTTTTTCACTTATTCGATAACGATAAAGTAATTAAATGCCGTCACTTCCGTTACGACGATCAATGTACTTTCCACTCTAAAATAACAAGATTTATGCATATTGCATAAATGTGGATACTTCACCACACCGAGAGAAAAATCTGGTAATTTAAAAAATAATATAGTTGGACTGACGATAATTTAACTATAAACTATAATTCCCAGGCGGAACGTCTATAATTTATGGTTATAGCAAATATAAGAAAATAGTTGGATCAACTACTAATATAATTCCCGGGAGGAACGTCTATATTTTATGGTTATAATAAATATAATTATAGTAACAATCATCGAAACGGTAATAGTTTCAAAAATTATTCTAATAGTTTTAAATCCGCCGTTTTGTTGCATATACGATTTCAACGTTTGTTTCCAATAACCGTACAAGTAACGTTTATTAAACCATATTATCATCGCTTCAACCATAAAACATGCAAGCCTTCCTATATTCGTTTTACCATGTGAAATCGTTTAATAAACGATATACTTTTCTCTCAGTGCACGGAATACACCAGCTATAAGCTATTAGCAACATTTTTCGAAGAATTTTATCTAAATTTTTTTTCACTTCATGCCTAAAAATTTTTTGGAATTTCCATACAGAAATTTAAGAAAAATTTTTAGACAAAATTCAATTTGGAACGAATGCTCCATTTTCATGTTATTAGCGAAAAACACAGTCAGCTGTAAGAAATAAGAAAGTGAAGTTTTAATTTTTTTTCTAAACATGCTCATGTTGCTATGAATAAACTACGGAATGCTCATAACTCTCAATGTCCCACAACTCTTTGTTCTGCTCTAACATTTCCAGACAAACCGATCTGTTCTCGGCCCACAATCTTTCCCACTACTTGTTCTACTTCTATTAATTTTAATAGCCTGTTTCTAATAGGGTACTCCGCTCGGTTTTCCGCTATACGTCGTTCCTCTCCTTCTCAATAACACGACTTCTTCTTCCTTCGTTTTCTTCTGTTACTTCACCTTCTATTAAATTTTACTTCGTTTTTATCGCAGATTAAGTATCTCATGGTTACTATTTTTATTTTAAATCAATCGATTTGCAATAACATATAAATAACTCTCCTGAATCATTGAAAACCATACGATAAAAGAAAAGACATTTCCCAAGCACAATTTTTCATAGAAGATTTTAATTGCTTTTCCAAGCAAAATTTTTTTATAACCATTATTATTCTTCCAATTGTCTATTTTATTTTCAACGTGTTATAAGAAAATTGTTAAAAAGTATTTTTTCAATTAATGTGTACTGCAACGTTAAAGTGATTTTCTAAATCTTCTTTCTCCTCGAACCTTAAATAAGTTATAATTTCAGAATACGTTTTCTTAGTTCACCTTAGTTTTTTCTTTGTTGTTTCAGACAAATATTACGGACTGCATTTGTTCTGCCATTTGGGATTTGGAGTGGCAGAGTTCAAGGAAAGGACTCATTGCTCTACAGATTATTATTGTATACTTTTAAAAAAGAATTTTTTTTGTGTTTCCCTCTGGCTCGAAGAAAATTTATTTTGGTTTCTAAACCAGAATCCCCCATTAAATTCTTACATTCAAATCCCTAAACTTGTTTCAGTTCTTTGTTTTGAATGACAGACTATTTTTGCTTCCTCATACAGAAAACTTTATTTTCATGGACACTTAGAATGGTCCAAAATATCGAAAAAAAGTAGTGTAGAAAGAGTAAAATAAATTTTTCATAGTAGTTTAGAAAAAAAAATCCGTGCATGTGTGAGCAGTGCTTCGAAATTTCAATCACCTATAACTCCAAAACCGTTCAACCGATTGAGTTAAAAGTTTGACACACAAATGAAGCAGCAGTTCGTCGCTGATTGTCGCAATTTTTTACAACATATATGAGATAATTTATATTTTAGGGCTATTTCAGAGTTTTCAAAAAAGGATGTGCGCGCTCTACCTTTCGTGAAATTAGGGATATTTTGTTAAATCAATGCAGGGTTAATATTGTTTGGTATTGAAGTTGACCAAAATCGAAAGAGCAGTTCAGATTTTATGGACTTTTGAAATTTTCGAAAAATTCACGTTTCTGTCGTAATTTTTGGAAAACATGAGATAAAGATCTCAAATTTCATACATAAAATCGGTACTATTCGACGTTGATTAGTAAATAGTTTCGTGATAATCTACAATGTGCTTCAAGTTTCTTAAAATTTTAACTTAAAAAAAATGATGTGTTGCATTAACTTTATGCAAAACATAAAATAGCAAACCAAAATTTTATACATGAAATAAGCAGTATTCAGTAATAATAAGTATACAGTTCCGTAATAATTTTTTATGTGATTCAAATATTTCAGAAATTCAACGTCGACAACGAAGAAAGCTGCAAAGTTGAACGTTGCAAATTGCTTCCTCAATATTTTTGGTTTTGTTTTTTTTTTTATACAAAACTTCCTCGATGAGAACGCCGAAGTCGATTAACTTCTTTATAGAAATAGCTTTGTAAAAAAAACCATAAATAATGAGTATGTCTATTCATAAAACCACAAAGTTCATCCACTATCCCAGCTTGAAATTTGAAATAATTTCTCGATAAATCGTTTGCCCCTTTTTCCGAGAGCGTCAGAGGAAAGCAATCGAGAAATATAGTTATACAGCGGCAGAGTTAAGAAGCAGTGGCGCGAGCGACTAGCGAGGCCACAGCGCACACGTCCTCGCGTTCGCACGCACTTTTACTTTCGGTCCGTCACGTAGTTACCGCGATGCGGCTTTCCCCGGATGACGAAGCGGTGCTCGGCCAGAAAAGAGCTAGGTGATGGCGAGACAGCGACGGTACGGTCGCAACTCGAGCATCAACCGGTGGTGTTTTCCAAGTGCACCAACTGTGCTATCCAAAACCGTCATAAATTTTACTGTAACCCGCATGGAAACAATGTTTCAAGTACCGACGTTACGATAAAATACGGTCGCACCGTTCCGAATTTCCAACGAATGGAGGAGACTCCTCATTTTACATTGTGTCAAAGGAAACAAATATATTAGGTTATAGTTAAGAAAAATCAAATAGGTAAAAAGCTCCGTTATTTTTTGTTTGTGTTTTAAATATTTAAAAAATTTCACTTTGATAAAAAATAAAACTGCAACGTTCAATTTTGCAAATTGCTTCCTGATTATTTTTGGTTTTACTCACAAAGGTTTCTTCATGGGATAACCAAATAGTAGGTTATAGTGAAAAAAAAAATGTATCTTATTATTTTGCGAAATATGTCTACACACGTATTATTTTTTTTTCAAATGCTTAATGGGTTACGATATGTCTGAATTTGATGCAAAGTGCAGGGTCGCTGAATTTATTTTTTGGACTTGGAAAAAGATTGGTTTATCGAAAGCGATAAAGAAAAAATCTTTTTTGTAAGTAGAGAAATACACTGGTTAGTGAAACAGTTTTTCCTGATCGGTATACATGGAATGTTTATCAATGTATAATTATTGAAATTTATTAATTATAATAATGAAAAGTAATTATATTACATATATAATTGTTTTTGCTAATTGAGTTACAATATATCTGGATTTTCTGCAAGCTGCAGACATTCGTGTATTTTTCATTCGATATTTAAAAAATATTGATTTATGGAAAGCGATGAAAAAAGTTGTTAATTTTTTATCGGTTCAGCGCTATTTTGATAGATACTCATTGTGAACGTTTTTAATAATGCAACTGAATCCTGACATTGAAAATCTACGTCACAAGTGTTGGACGAGGTATTCATGAAACTAGTCAAAACATTGAATTTATCTTGTAATAATAACCTTCCGTGAAAAGTGATTACAAAAACTTTTGGACTATAATCAGATTTATTTTTAGGACTATAATTAGATTTTGAAATTATTTCACGGACAATTGTGATAAAAAAGGAAAGTGGACGGTCTTCCATCATTTTATCATTTATATAGGACCATTTATAAGAATTGAAAAATATGATGTTCGCAAAATTCTATGAAATTATTTTTTTTTGGCTATTACTTTAAAAAAATTAATATCGAAAAAATAACCAGCCGATCAGTGTCGAAAAACTTTTATTATCAAGTCGATCCTACCATAAAAGTTTAGATAGTTAAGCACCATTAATAAAAAAGAAATAAATATCCAGAAAATGCTATGGGATCATTTTTTTTAGAAATTTTCAAAAATGTAAAAAATAAAGGCATTTCGTCTATAAAATTCCATAGAATAAAGCACTTCAATGGCGCTTCCTGAACATAAATATCGACAAAGTGCTATGAAATAATTTTTTTAGCAATCAGTCTAAGTAATTGCTAATTAAAAAATAAAATCACCAAATAAATCTCAAAAAATTGTTGAAGCTAACTCAGTTTAACCATAAAAGTTGATAGAATAAACTAATTGAAGTTTGCAGTCCTGATCCTAACTTATACATTAATCATTGTGTTCTGCAATTTTAAAAAACCGAGTATCTTATCCTTTTTAGATTACAAGACTTTCTCTTTTCAAACACTACGTCTGTGATAAGAAAGTAAAAATAAATTCTGGAGCTTAAGCAACGGCGAAATTACGACATTTGTGGAAATCGCGAACTGAAACAGAAAAGAAATAACGACGTGCGGTAAAGAGAGGGGGGGGGGGCAGACTTACCCAATTAAAATAATCGTATAAGAAATCTGAGAAAATTCACACGGATTCCATTTTTTACGCTTTTTCAAAGATTTTAAACGGGTAAAAAAAATCGATTTTTTAGCACTGTCGATTTTTTAGAACTGCCAAAAGAAATTATATATAAAATCTACTACGCTTGATTGTTGAGAAACGTATGCAAAGCTCGGAGAAAATTAGCAGCTTAGAATATTGTAGGAAAAGATGCATTTTTTCGAATCGAGGTCGATACATTTTTTAATTATTTTCAAGTGCCACTATTTTCTTTCGTAGTGTGTAGTTAAATCGTTACAAATTAGGTCCTGTAATATGAATAGTTTTAATAGATATTTCTAGAGATATAATTCTTTGAAAACTTATTTCATATTATTTAGAAATTTCATCGTGCTAATCAAATTAGCGAAAATGAGGCGAGAACGCGATCGGTACCGAAAAGAGAAATCATACGGAGCGTGTGAATACTGATCATTTTGTAAGTTTTATTCCTATGGATCGTGAATGGCATTTCTATTAAAACCTAGGTCGCTATAATGGATTTTCAAAATATCACATCTCTAGAAACATCATTCAAAACTATTAATATTATAGGATCTAGTTAGTACCAATCTAACTGCAGTTCACGAAAAAAAAAGTAGTACTTAAAAATAATAGAAAAAGTATCACTCTCGATTCGAAGAAATGTATTTCATCCTACAATTTTCAATAGGCTGACCTGCCAATTTTTTTTTCGTGCTTTGCATACTAATTTTAACAATCAAGCATGGCAGATTTTTTATATAATTTTTTTTGCCATTCTAAAAAACCGGCAAGACTCAAAAATCGATGTTTTTTTCGGTCCAAAATATCGCGTGTAAATAAAATCTAGTACATCACGGATCCATCTGGGATCTATCCGTGAGAAGTACATGAAAAAGTACTGCTAGTGGGACGATCCGTAATTTCTCACGTATACTTTCGGTTTTTCACGTGGAGTGATAGTAAAAAGTCCCGGTCGGGAATTCAGCGATCGAATACGTGAAAAGCACATATTTCCGTAGAAGAACAGTAAAATACCACATTTGACTTTTATGCGCGTGAAACTGATGCCGTCAAATCCGGAAGATGTACATGGAAAGTACCTATTTGCGTTAGCGTAGAAGTACATGCAAAGTACACGAAATAGTATATTGTGCAACACGGGTCGAAAGTTTGTGTCATGTGATTGCATCCCTCGCTTCGCTCGTGCAGCAAACCTAACACTCGTCACAATCGCTAATTTCGGCCCATGTTACACACTATATTTTTTGTAACGAGTGCATGAATAGTGGTGCATTGAATGGTAGTTTTGAGGGAAGAACAGTGAAAAGTGAGGTTCAAAACTTTCGTCCCTAGGGACGAAAGTGAAACAAACGCGAGCCATACTCACGTCGATCGATTGTTTTAACACTGCCATGAAACTAACTACTTTCGGCCCGAAAAACTGTCATCGAAAGCACCACTCTTCATGCACGTGCTACAAAAAGTAAATTTATACTTTTCATGTACTTCTATGTGAACGAAAATGTGTACTTTTCATGTATACTTTTCATGTACTTCTATGTTAACAAAAATGTGTAGTTTTCATGTATACTTTTCACGTATTTCATCGACGAATTCCTAATCTGGACTTTACACGGACATTTCGCTATCTTTTCACGTGTAAAACTGAAAGTGCGTGAAAAGTTAAGGATTGTCCCATTAGCGGTACTTTTTCATGTACTTCTCACGGATCCCAGGTGGATCAGTGATGTACTAGATTTTTTTTACACCGGATGTCATAAAGAGTAAGGAGAGGCATCTAGGTGAATTTTTTCAGATTTTTTATACAATTATTTCCAATAGCTCACTCTCGCCGCGGTCCCTCCCTCTTAAAACTCAAAGTGGAACGTCGATAACAACAATCTAATAAAGTGCATATCTGATATAACGTGTTCGTCTCCTGCAAAGTTGTGGCTCGCTAATTCCTCACGAGCTATCACGAAGCGTTTTGCAATTCTTTGTTCCCTCGATGCGAGTCGTTAAAAAGAATATGAGTAAAGTGGTAAAGTGCATAAGCGCATCAGTTAGGAGCAACGCGTGTCGAGTGTATGCGCATCCCAATGCGAAAAAACAAACATACGCTCTCCCAATGCAACTACCACATTTGTACGATTGATAAACTTGCACGTATATAACATATACGATCGATTGTGAAATCTCGGTAGTGCATATATACAACTTTTTTGTTGTTGTAATTATAACCTGGCGCGTGGGCAGCAAAGCTTTTCTCAACTCTTGTAGCAATCAGCTGTTTGCCGCGTGTCGCCACAAATTAATACGAAGGCAGAATGGATCAATTATATAAAATGCTTTACTTCCACTTTTCTTTTTTATTTACTACGCCACAGGTGTGAGGAATTATTTTCATCTGTAATAGCGTAATAAAAAGCGTTAAACAATGGCGAATATTGTGAAATAAGTGTGCATTTTTTTAAAATTCCATCCTCACAGGAAAAAAAAATGGGTACTCATTTTTATATGAGACTAATTTAGTTCCGTAAGTAACTTTTTTTAGAATTCTTTCTCGTGGTCAAATATTCTATTTTTGGGTTGTACCAACTTGTCTATAAATTTTGGATAAACTTTTGTTTCGTTAAACTATGGTATAACAAATGGAGAGCGAAAGAAAACTGAGAAAGAAGAAAGCCTCATAAATTATCCGAGCCTGAGTCATCTAAAAAAAGCATAAGACAAAAATTCTGTGCTATTTTTTTTTTTTTAATCTTACATTTTAACCTCATCAAGTACTTACATCGCATTATAATTCTGCAACTGTGCAAAGACTTACAGTGCACCAAAATGCTGTGAAGAAACGTCTGAGAATCTTTATCTCTCGTAGCTTCCAGTTGAAACCGGTAAACAAAATTTCGTCTTCCATGTCTTATTTCATCTGTCGAAGAGTGCATTTTAGGATGAGTAAAAGCATCTTTATTAAATGTCTTATTGCTAATGCTTTTTTTTCAATGTGTAAGTAAATTTTTCTTCATTAAGAACTCAGTAAATAATTGGCAACAGTAAATCCAATTTCCAGATAAAGAAAGACATTAAACACTAAAATTTGTTTACCGGTTTCAACTGAAAGCTGCGACAGTTTAAAAATTCAATTTTTTCGCACACCATTTTGACGCACTGTATATTTTCACGAAATTGTAGAATTTTAATGCTTAATCCGTAACTTTTGAAGAGATTCAAATGTAAAATTTATTACAAGAAGGTTATAATTGTAAGATTTTATTTTTCTTACGACTTATTATCGGAGAGTGGGTCCCCTCAAATATATTTTGTGAGAAAAAAATCATGTTTATTTATATACCATGAGATACAGATATATCCTAAAGAGTAGATTAAAAAATACGTATCCGTGCGAATGAAATATATATGCAAGAGATATGAATAATAGCAGAACGGATCAATTATGTAAAATACTTTGCTTTGCTTCCAATTCATTTTGTCTTATTCACAAAGCCACAGATGTGAGGAATTATCCTTATCAATTGTAGCTTAATAGCGAACGTAGAAAAATAGGGAATAGTAAGGAAAATATGTGCAATTTTCTATTGTCTTTACGTGAAAAAAAGTGTATGCGAAAATGTATTTTTACATATCAAACTGATTTGGTTACTACAAGATTGAAATTTTTTCTTATTCAAATATTTTATATTCCCTAAGCCAACTTTTCTATATATTTTGTACAGGCAATTGTTAATTATAACAAATATAGAGGTAAATATAATTTTTCATGCATATGATATATAGAGAAGGTCCCGGACCTACATAATCCAGATATATATTTATATTATGTTTATTTATATACTTTGAGATAGAACTAACAGATATACTATAAAAAGTACACCGAATATATATTTCCGTTTAAATTAAACGTATTTCATATATATTCTCAAAATTTAATATGTTCACTGTACATTCCCCGTGGATGTGGATTTCCTTTTTGTCAGAGCTTCAAAAGAAAAAAGATTATTGGAAAATTTAAGCTTCAGAAATTATATTTGTGCTTTTATTTTGTAAGACTCAAAATTGACAACAAAAATTTTCAGAATTACCAAGAAGTAATTTCGTGGATCATTTGTATACATTAAAAGTTGAATAAACTCTCTCTTTTTTTGCTATACCGTTGAAAATAATGAAAATAATCAAATCGGCCTTGAAACTATAGTACATCATTAGTAATTCACCGGCTCCAGTCAACCGTGCGAAGGCTCTTTTTTTGTTTCCACTGGGAATAATATCTACAATTCTTTTGAGATAGTTCCGATCCAGAACAGAACTTTTCGACATTTTTTTTAGCCTCAATGTCATTTATAATGATTTTGTACAATCAAATGAAGTATGTTTTTCCGAGGCCGTTGAGAACGCGCCTTGAAAAATACTTTTTGGTGTCAGCTTTCCCCGCACGGTCAGTGACACAAAAGCAGGACCCGAACACATTTTCACGCTCCGCTACCTAAAAACCTTTTCTAGCGCGTAGCGCAAACCATGCGCTATTTCGTATGCGGCCTTAAGGAGGTTCGAGCGCTCCACACTCTAGTCAAATGAGTGCTAATTTTTGTAAATCGTGTATACAAAGTTTTATGCATCAATTTACATATAGTTAATGGTGCTTTTTCATTAAAATATATATCCTTTACTTAGAAAAAGACTAATTTCAATTTTCAAGAATATTAATTGGTTTATGCTAAGGTATTTGATCGGTTTTTTCAAAAGAATAATCCATATTTTTTGCTCTATTGTTATATATCATGGCTCATTCTCTTTTTTGAAAAATGCTCTGCGAATTCACCGTCTTGATACTTGATAGTATTCTCTATTTAAAAATTACAGCAATTTGTTTACCCATCAGTAAGATTTCTTCGTAAACAAGCAGCTGTATTTTTGAAATAGTCCAATATATATACAGTGAATGCGTAAAGCATCTCTTAACGAAGCGAATAAGCCGTCATACATCAAAATCAAGCTAGAAATACGGATTATTCTTTGGAAAGGCTAAACGAGTTCGTGCCTTTTCGAAATTTCGCATAAACCCGTTAATTTTCGTGGAAATCAAGTGCAATTTAATTTTTTCTGTGTAAAAGAAATATGCGGCTGTAAGAATCATCATTTATTATAATCAACATGTGCATTATAGTTTGTGTAAATTAGATCATAAATTTGGCACTCTTTTGATCTTCGTATTTGTGCCTGAATGTCTAAAGACATTCAAACAAAGTTGCCAAGAGCTTGGAGCATTCGTCTTGAAATTTCAGTGATTAGAAGGTTAAAACGTTACAAATTAGTCAAATTAGTGTTAAATACTTTATTATGGCTATGCAGATTAATTTAATGCAGGGAAGTGCAATTTGTATATATTACGATCTGAGGCTATGAAGCGGAGAAATATTCATACGTACAGTTTAATATAATCTTCAACTGAATAAAAATATTCATAAGTACAGTTTTATATAATCTTCAACTGAATAATACAAATTTTCGAAAAGGTAAAATTTTTTGCACATTTTATTTTAAATCGAAATAAAATTAGAAAAAAGGTTGTGTTGAAAACATAAATGGCATAACAATTGAACCGTTCGACCGATATCAATTTGTACGTGAACTTTGTTCTGTATCAATTCGTACGCCAATCAGATTTGAACTCTGTATTTTGTATAAAATTTGCTGAATTGGTTGAAGTTGACTTAAATTACAACGACAACTTCAATTTTTCAATAATTGAAAATCCTATAAAATCCGAACCTCTCTACAGATCTTTACCAAATTTGATATCTACTACAACGGAATATTAATTCGATCTTCTAGAAGACTTGAACAATTTTGGTCGAAGGTCACTTGAATTAGAACTAAAACATCAAGTTTTTCAAAAAATTCAAAGACTTATAAAATCTGTAAAATTTTTTCGATTTTTCATATTCATCTATAGGAAGGGACGTTGCTGCTCTACAGGTGAACCAAATTTCAGCTTCATTGTTAAAGCCGTTCACACACACACACACACACACACACACACACACACACACACACACACACACACACACACACACACACACACACACACACACACACACACACACACACACACACACACACACACAAAATTCTGAATGTTCCGACATACCAATGTCAAAGATTAAAGCATTCAGTTATATTTCTGGGTTAAATCTTATACTTTCTAAAAGCGTACAATAAGAAACTGATTTTAGTGTACTTTCGAACCGACTATTATCTCAAATTTGCATTTTTTATTATCTATAAATGGATTTTCATGGCAAAATAATGTTCCCACGTGAATTTCGGGATTGAACTTGCGTGCTAAAGCACTTAATTCCTACCGAAAAACGTTGAGGATAACGTAAAACATCATAGACATCTGTTATGAGTAATAAAAATAGCTGTATTACACATTGATTATAATACGCTTCTAACAATGATAATTGAAAATCTGTAAAATGATATATTCTAATATGCAGTAAATGAATAAAATTAAATAAAACTGAAAAACGACTTGCAAAATTAATTAAAATTCTATTCATCAAATATTCGAAGTAAAGTAGTAACTAGCTTCAATTCTTGCTCATAAACTTCTCAATGCATTATTTGTTGCGTTTAAAAAATTTCCCAAAGTGTAACGTATTTCTTACGACCGAAGAATATTTTTGTTCGTGTAACGTGAATTATGTTGAAACTTCAAAAATCGATGTAAAGTCAGTATACTTAAGCAATGATAAGAGAATAAGTCACAAAGTTCCGAAATTTCTATGGAACACGTTTTGAAATTATGAAAATTAATATATAGTTATAAAGGTCAGATGTGTATACCGTACATCAATTTCCAAATACGTTCGTTATTGATAGATAAAAAATTGATATATTAAAATGAAGCTTAAAATACTGACATAGGAGAGAACGGGGGAATCACGGTCACCGGGCAATAACAGTCACCTTAACTTTGCATAAACTAGTAATTATACACGGAGAAAAATAAGAAGTTGGGCCAACTCAGCTTTAATGAGTTGACCAGAAATAAGTTGCTACAACGATTTACTCGGTGCTAACAACAATCTCGAATAGGTGATGTGACAACGAAAAGTGAGTTGGTGCAACTCTCTAGTGAGTTCGCCCAACTAATCGGTAAGATCGCACAACCATTTTAAACCAACGCAACGAGCGCTCGCAGCAAAACATTTTTTCTTTTAATCGAAACCTATGATAATCAAAGTGTGGCGAACAACTATTCTCGCAAAGTTTTGCTTCTTTACTAATAATTATTTCGATGTCTAAACATCGACATTTTTTAGCAATGACTGCTACAGATTGACATTTTTTGCAAAAAATGATACCGATAGCCATTGCTTGCAAAAAAAATGCTGTCGATAGACATTTTTTGCAAAGATATGCTATCGATGGACATTGTTTTGCAAAGAAATGCTGTCGATAGACTTTTTTTGCAAAAAAATGCTATTGATAGACATATTTTGCAAAGACATGCTATCGATGGACTTTTTTTGCAAAGAAATGCTGTCGATAGACATTTGATGCAAAGACATGCTATCGATAGACATTTTTTGCAAAGACATGCTATCGATGGACTTTTTCTGCAAAAAAATGCTGTCGATAGACATTTGATGCAAAGACATGCTATCGATAGACACTTTTTGCAAAGACATGCTATCGATAGACATGATTTCACAGTCACATTAAAATGCCCTCTGTGACAGATGGATAAGGTGTCGAACACAATAACCTCAAACCGTCGTAATTCCATCAACCGGCATCTCAGACTCAATTAATTATACCAACTATAATCCCAATCCGTATTAATTTGATCAAGTAAAACGTCAAAACGCATTAATTTCATCGTCCCTGTGTCAATTCATTGAATTTTTTTTCTATAAATTCGCACAATTTCTACCGATAGCCGGGTCAAATGTGTTCTGTTCGGCAAGTGAGTTGTGTCAACTCACCGGTGGGTTGCACTCAACCATAATAGATAGTCACTGCAACCCAGCTTGTGCAACTAACTAAAAGTAGTTGTCTCAACTCACAAAATCCGAGGTTGTACGGACTTACGAAAAGTGAGGCCATGCAACCACTTCTTGCGTGTGCCCAGCTACTTTTTTTTATCCGTGTGTATCGAAGTTTTTTTGCTTTGTCAGCTGACGTCCATGATGATAAACAAATTTAACGATCTGTGCTGATTAATCAATGATAAATTCAAAAATCTAACGACTTTTTGATAATACACTCTTTTTCTTATAAGAAAAGCCGTCATTCGAATAACGTTTTGCGAAAACTATGGCCTTAAAAATTACGTACAACCGGTATTCATGTCTTTGTCAATTATTTAGCTGCAATTTCCTGATGTTAAAATATTAACTCCATAAAGAAATGTATTATAACTCAATATAACAAATATTCGTGGTTGACGGGATAACAATGGTCATGAACGCGAGGCAATGGTAGTTGCATTTATAATAGGTATTCAATTATGAATGACTTAGAATGAAACCACAATTAAAGTATTGAAAGATATACATAGAAAATATGTTCATTTTGATCGAGATTTTGGCGGTGGCATGAAGCTAGAATTTATGAGGTTACGATTTCAATTTTTCTATAAACCATAGTTTGAAATTTGTACGTGCAATTTACAGATGCCTTGTTGATAGTATAAAGTTGCGCTGTTGAGAGAAAATTAATCTTATGTTCTCTTATACGTTTGAATATTACTTCATAATTACCCAAAAGACGATTGTAATTTTTATAATTTGTAATGTTCCGAATTATTCGATTGTTTTCATAATTTCCATTCTATCACTTTTTATTAATGGTTAATAAAGAATCCAACAACCATTCCTTTTTTTAA
Source organism: Tromatobia lineatoria (assembly GCA_949699805.1). Taxonomy (NCBI): domain Eukaryota; kingdom Metazoa; phylum Arthropoda; class Insecta; order Hymenoptera; family Ichneumonidae; genus Tromatobia; species Tromatobia lineatoria. The sequence continues at coordinate 2,926,774 of OX453036.1, read as the reverse complement.
TAGAACAAACGTTTTATTTCTAGAAAATAGCAAATGATCCTTAGTGACTTTGATTCCCCTATTCTCCTCTTCTCTAATTTTCGAAAACCAATTCGTCGATTTTATCTACTTTTATCAAATTCACGATAAAAGCATATTAATATGGAATTCGTATACCCGTCTTGTAAATCTCATATCGTTTTGTATATTAAATTCACTTGCATTTTTAACAGTGAATATATAAGAGAATAAATTGTATGCTCAAACTTTATCAATAATTACTGATGAAAGTCGCGTTTTCAAAATCACGCGACAAAAACAAACAGAGGTACGAAGTAGTGCATGTCATATGTGTTTTTTTGCATAGGAAATCATTCGACATCAATCTATTTTATGTGTAGCTGTTTTATGCAAATCTTACATAAACACCCTTGCTTAAATTTTATGTAAATTCTTCGTGATATATAATTTGTAGTATTTATCGAAAAATACCTTTTCTATTCACTTGGAAATTAATTCATAACTCCAAACATCCCAAAGACAGAATATTGAACAATCATGAGAATGTTGGTTACTAATGATGAGATTTAAAGTTTAAACCTTGAACTCAAATTACCATTTAATATTGTATTTTACATTATATTATTATTGTTCAACTAGATGTTTCAAGTGAATTCAGGATCTCTAGGCGCCTCAATAAAGACATTGTAGCAAGTGAACATAACACCAAAGTTGGAAGTTAAGTTAAAAACTTAGGACTATGAATTCACTCGAAAATGTCGTAATGCCTATGATAACATAGATCACATATTTTCAACACAATTTCCACAACGGGAACAACACAAAAGACAGAAATCGTTGCTCGAAGTTCCCCAACATTTTCCAAAGTAACCGCGATATTGAAAAAATAATCTGCCAACAACAAAAGGCCAGGTGCTCCAAAGATAGTGCATATTATCAACTTCTTATCATTTAATCATAGTAACGAGATATCAGCCCAAGAGCCGCCGAATGTTTTTCAATATCGTCATTTCGCTCATTGTGACAGATTGTCGACGACAGAAGCAGCAGCAGCAGCAGCAGCAGCAGTAGCAGCAGCAGCAGCAGGAGGAAGAGGCAAAGGTGGGGAAGAGGATGAGTGTGTTGCATCCGTGGATCCCGAAGGCCGCGTACGACTGCGCAACTGGCAGCGCTGTCGCCTCTGACAGTCGTAAACAAAAGTCGTCTTGCACGCTTGTTTGCTTAAAAAATTAAGTTTCTCAAAAAAAAAATATATATGTATATATATTTATATTTCTCAAAATTTCTGCACACAAGATTTATTTCAAAATCAATGCAACAACAACCATCGACATGCCGGAGAACTTTACATCTGCATATTAATATTCGACAAACAGGTGGGCAAAGCGCGCAGGTTCGGATTTCTCGCTCTCTCTCTCTCTCTCTTTCTCCCCCGAGGCGAATAGATGCACTAGAAAGAAGAGCAGTACCGTAGGTTATATATACATATATATATTCAATACATATGCATATACAACGTCAATGTGCGTACTATATGTCTATATATACACGGATATAGTGTATATAGACTTACATGATGTGCAGGCACATATAGATATATATATGAGCGCACCAGAGACAAGCTCACAGGTGAAACGAGAGAAAGAGATGGTAAGATAGTTTTGCAAAGCCAGGAAAGTGGAACGACGGCGAGTACGAGTCGTGAGGTTTGCCTACCTTAGGCCTATAGAACCATTTTCTGATGGACTCCATCGCGTTCCGTATAGTCCGAACTGTGTCGGCCAATTCCGCACGGGTCACTGAGAGTAATAATCATGCGTGCTCAAAACTCGCGTCATATCGAGGCCCCGGGCATATCGTTACTCACGCACACGTACGTCGTCCTCTGCGATCGGACAGACGATTATTATTAACATATATGTCAAATGATTATGATTTTTTTTTTAAACACACACAACAATAACAACGTTTAAAAGAGCACGAAGGCTCCACGGGCGTTCACGAAACGTCTCCACGAACGGGGATTATTCACTGACTAGGCATGCTTGGCTATGTAGTTATTAGACGGGAGTTGCGCGTCCGTAACGCTCTGGGGGGAGCCGCGGACAGAATATCCACTGCGCATGCGTTTGCGCATATCTTCACAGCTGCGCTACGACTGCAGCGCACACGGGAGACTACGCATGCGACTCTAGCGGGGAAAGGATGAATCAATCGCGTTCGCGGTCACTCCGCGCGAGTGCGCACTGCAGCGATCTGTTCTTCCGGACTTGGATGGTAATGACGGTTTCTTATGGTAAGTGAAGGTTTTTTTTTTAATAGGTGTATGAGTTTGTGCACTAATTCGAATACTTTTTTCTTGAGGCTCTCCGATATCTTTGATGATTGGCCATATTACTACTCAAAAGTACTCTTGTGTGATTCTATAAGATTTGTTTATACATTTGTTTCAGAAATGAGTTTTTGTTTCACAAGATCATATATCATAGAAAATTGAAGTCTGGGAAAAAAAACTTTGGGAATTGCTTCCTCATTATTTTCGGATTTTCACAACTCTACCTCTATCAGGTAGTATGTTAAGGCCTTACATACGTCCAGCGGTACCGAAATGGCACCAAAAGAAAAACTGTTTTTAGGAGAGATAGAAGTAGAAATTGGTAAAAAAAATTCTTACACATTCTTAATTACTGTGTTAACTTTGTAAAAACATTTATTTCAATTTTTTTTTCCAAAAATTACAACATGAAAAATCACATTTTTTAAGCAGTGTAAAAAAACAGTGGCTTCACGGTCGGCATCATTTTATCTTCAACTGTTGACATATCTGCAAAATGTAAAAAAAATTCTTGTAAAATAAGGTTGTACTCATAGCCTATCGAACCGGATTTTTTAAATTCGAAAAATTCAACAATTTACGGTGGTTTAAAAAAAATGTTAATTTTGTGTCAAAAATATCACACTTTAATTGTGTTTATAAAATTTTTTAATTACAATATCAAAAATCCGGCTCGACAGACTATAGAAAAAACAATTCTGAATATTAAGACAAAAAAGCATAGAAAAATATTAAAAACTGTACGAGTTATCATGCAGACCGTGTCAGAAAAAGTAGTTTTGAGAAAAATACGTTTTAAGTTTCAAGTGCGTTTCGCTTGAAGTAGCGCGCGGCTGGAGCAAGAACTTTATGAATTAAAATTTTTTTTTTTTTCAACTTACGTCTAATCTTCCATTCCAGCTTCATATTGAACGCCTTCCTTGTCAATAAACAATAGTTGTTGTTTGCACGTATTGTAGGATAACAAAAGAATCGGTTGACTAAAAGGGTCTGAGGGCAAAGGTCAGCTGCCTCAAACAACTCTACGCAGGTACGCGCGCGGTCAGACCCTTTCGTCGGGCAGTCACGTTCTCTACAATAACTTTTGATCTATGGGGAATTTTTGCAATCAACTTGCACAGAAATACGCCTAAGACTATAAGGAATAATAATCTGTAAAAAATCGTTTTTTTTTTGTGGAAATTCTCGATGTTTGTAAAGCCTTAATCTATTTAGCTTCCTCATAGCTTTGTAAAAATTCAAAAATAATGAGACAGCAATTTGCAAAGTTCTACTTTGCAGCCTTGTTTAAAATTTTTTTTGATGTGATTATTTGTTAGCTCCTTGAGAGATTCTTGCCTGATTCGAACTGATGTTTTATTAATCCAAACTTTACTCGCCTGACAAATTCAAGCCGAATATCTTGAAAATTGTGAAAGTTCGAACGCTAAAGTAATTTTTCGAAAAATTTAAGATGTCATTATTTTTCGACACGTTGACGGATTTACACTAAATTCTCAATTATCCTTTGTTTACCCACACTTTACTTGTGCACCTAATTTGCGCTCGATATCTTGAAAAATGCCAAAGTTAGAGCAGGAACGATAGGTTTCAAAAAATTAAAAATTACATAAATTGTAAACCCATCAACGAAATGACACTAAATTCAATTCCAAGCTTTATTCGATAATAGTCCACTTCTGGTCAGCATTTGAGCCGGATATCATCGTAATTGCGGGAGTGCGAGCCCGAGATGACAAAAGTCCCATAAATTCTGAACACCTTGACAAATTCAATCACATAGGGACCTTGTTGAATGATAGTTTACTCGTGATTTATACTTGAACCTGATATCTTAAAAATTCCGACAGCTATCGTGCTAAGAAAAAAGTGCACACACACACACACACACACACACACACACACACACACACACACACACACACACACACACACACACACACACACACACACACACACACACACACACACACACACACACACACGCGCGCGCGCGCATTTCATACAACCCATTTTTCTCGACGTTTTATACCATTTCAAGTATTCTAAAACGAAAATACCGAGGAAACATTTTTTTTCCGAAAACAAAACTTCCTCTGCGAGGAAGCCAAATCGATAAAGTTTTTCAAATGTCAGATTAAATTACGCTTGCTTTTTTTATATTCTTTAAAATGGAATTAGGCGTAGGACCAAAAATGCTGCTCGTGGAGCATTTAATTGTTTTTATAAATTGCACAGAAGTCGAAGTGAGGGAATGCGTGGCATTGGAAACTGCGTTTTTGTGTAGGTATTGGATTATCAAGCAGCGAAGAGTTTCGAGCCAAGTGCCTAGGGTCAATTTCTAATGAACCGGAACTCAACTTCAGGTCCCTTTTTATTTAAGCACATATCCAACAATTTTATCGAGTTGCGATCGAATGCCGATTGTATTACACCACTCGCAATCAGGTCGATGAATAGAAATGTTTCTTGTTTCAACGTTGCAATGTTACTAGCAATTTTCTTCTATCGATACCTTACTTTTTTTTTCAATGTTTCCTGAGAAAAAGTTCAAGGTACTTGGCTCAAATTGTGGTTACTGTCATGAATTATTAATCAATGTGCACAAATAGTTTGAATGTTATCGAAAGTCCGTAGTTCGAGATTTCTCACGAATATCGAAATTATCACATGACATTGTTAACCATTTTATCCACGCAAGAAGTTAGAATCTTTCAAAAGTTTGGAAAACGAAAAAATCGGTTCTATTTTTTTTACCGGAAATCAAATTTATGAATTATGCAATTCGAAAAACCACAAATAACTTTTTCATTACTGTAACAATTAATGAACATGGAGAAAAAATATGAATGATTTGTATTTTTACTCTTTTTGGCCGTTTAAAAAAAAAATTTTGTGCAAAAATTATATCAATAATATCTGAAACTGTGAATGTAAAAAAATAGGTTCAAAAACGATAAGGCAACTCAAAAATCGAACGTCCTATGATACTAATGGATTTTTTTCGAATCTGCATTGGCGGCGTAACAAAAATTACCTTCAGAAGAAGATGATGAAAAATGTATGAGCGTCGACTGAGTGATCTTTCCACAATCTGTGGGGACGCGATATTCGACGGAACACAGCTTAGCGACTTACGGTAGCTGAATCATGAAATATTTATCGTCGGGCCAATGAGGCGCGTAACTCCTTTCCCCAAAAGCCCTAAAGGGTTAATAAAGTTAGTGAGTTAGTCTTCATAGGGTCGAAATTTCGGCCAAAAATTGGGCTTTTTCAATGTTTAATATATTCGTGACATATAAAAACATATGCAAGTCCTACAACCGAAAAAGTGTAAATATTATGTCATTATTTTTTTTCCTGCTTATATGAAAACTAGGGAGATGTTTTGATTAATCATATGGTAATACAAAAAAAAAGACCAATGAAAATGAAAATCTGCGAGGAAAATTGATAACTTTAAATACATTACGTTCCATAAAACTAACCATAAATTAACAAAATGTTTATTGAAAGTGTATATTTAATTTTTTTTTTGTTGTATTTATCGTATATGGAAAACATAAAGTTTGAGGACATAAATATTGCAGTCGTGACGCGATCTTGGCAGGGACGTAAATAATACGTAGACGTGCGTATGTTGAAATAAGGTCAAGTACATTTTATAATTTCTATAAAATATTTGGCGTCAAGATGCTATCTAATTTTTTTTATATACTGCAGCAGAAATCATGATTTTAATGATACACGGTAAAAGTCAATTTTCAATTAACGTAATGATAACAAAATTAATTACAAGTACATAAAAAAAAAAATTTTGGTACTCTTATTAAAAATAATAATATTTTTATTAAATTTTATTTTTATTAAAAATAATAATATTTTTATTAAATTTTATTTTTATTAAAAATAATAATATTTTTATTAAATTTTATTTTTATTAAAAATAATAATATTTTTAATATATATTTTATTCAATATCCACACAATTTTTCGGTAGATTTGAATAAAGATTTTATTCTATTAACATTATTATTATTTATCGTCTTTGCTATAGTTATTAATGATAGCAGGCCATCACCCGAGGGCCTTCAGCCAAAGCCCTAAATTCTAAACATTATAAATTATAATTCAAAACCAAAGCGGTATATGTGAGTAGTGATGCGATGGTAACAGTTTTACAATGATTGTATTGACAGAGAAATATGAGCGTAATAACTTTGTAAACGTGAGCTTATCCTATTTCTACAAATTATTTTTTATTTTCGTTTCATTGTTCCAGAAAGTGACCAACTTTGTTTCCGAAAAATGAACTTTTATTGACATTTGTCGAGGATAAATTTTTTTTTCAGCACACAAATTCAATTTAGTTCGTACGATGTACACTTATGATAACGTGTTTCGTGAAAAATCGTAAACGGGAATACACGTCCGTCAAAATATGCATAAAGTCGTAATAATTTTATACTGCTTGGTGGAAGAATTTTTTATTTTAAGGCTCTTCAGAATGCCCATTTCGTTTTTCTTACTGCTCAAAAACGAATTCGAATTCACACTCTGGTAAAATACTCCGTAGTCTGCTTCATGCGTTAGAAAAATAATATTAGTTGGTACAACAAATCAATTTGTTGGTCCGAAAAATTCCTTGACGCTCAGATATTATCTTGAACATTTTATTTTGTACGTGTTTTGAAACTGGATTTTTTAATTATTGCAATGGCACTATTATTGTGTTGTTGTGAGAAGAAGATGAGAAAAAAATTAGCGGCGTATACGAAGGATAAGCAAAGGGGAAAAATGAGGCGAACAAAAAAAGTTTAGAGTGAAGTAACTGCGGAAATGACTCGTAGAAATACAATCGCAAGTAGGAGTTCAGGAGGTCTTAAATTCGAGAGGATATGATGAGGTAGAATACGACAACAACTTGCAGGTCTTAATGAAAATATGAACAGAGGTTAAAAGGTATATTTTCTTTCAAATAGATAGGGTAATTCGACCAGTAAATGAATGCTGTCCATAAGAGCGAGTGCATAAATAGTTCACTCACTGGATTTTATCGACCATTCTCTAGTCGGTTTACCCTAGTTGAAGGAAAACGTCACTACTTTTTTATCTCTTCATTTTTTATTTTTTTAATGGATTAAGCTTTGTTATGGAAAACATTTTTTTCAGGTACTAATTGTGTAAAACCATCCAAAAATCACATGTCGAAAAAAATGTCCATACACTGAGAGAAATAGATACTAAGATTTTCAATATCCTATATACTAAATATTATATACAATCGGGTAGTATTTGGATAGTACCGTGTATTGTATGTGTATTGTAAGGGTTTATTTTACGGAATCTACTTGGTACAATCAGATATTAACCATTACTATAATTATACTAACTGTTGCACTCCAGAGAGTGATCCCTATACGAAGCATCCGATATACTATTCGATAGTATATTTTTACTATCGGGTAGTATCTATTTCTCTCAGTGTATGGGTCGGAACCATTGAAATGTTAATAACTGGAGGACGTCTCGAGTCACAGCGTTATAATTTAACAGCTGAGTAGAGCATTAGAATATCTATGTTGATTGTTATTTTCATCATCATTCATACAAGGGTTTAAGTTATATGTCGTTTTTAATTTTTTTTTAAATTGCTAAAAATGCAAGTTTTGAGATATCCGGATTAAATGTTTGTTTACAATTAGAGTAATTTTTAAGTATAATTGATATTCAATTTTAGCTGAATCTGTAACGAAGTTCCGATTTTATTTATTTTTTTATCTTTCGAAAAATATATAGTCATTCCTCCAATTTTTAGTTTTTTTGACAAATTTGAATGCAGTTTTCTGCAGATGCGCAATAATATCTCAATATTAGTTTTAAAAAAAAGCTCAGAATTAGGTGAATATCGAAGATAGGAGGAATCGAAAAAGTTAACGGTGGAAATAAAATCGGGTGTAGGAGTTCAGTAGGTATTAAATTACAAGGAAAATATAATAAGGAGAAATGAAAATGCAACTTGCAGGCTAACGGTATAAAATGTCAGTTGATATAGGAACCCAGGTACAATAATTATATTTTCTTTTAAAATAAAAAGTAAAAAAAAAAATTGTTTCTGGGGATCTGCTTCAAATTGCTTAGGATTGTGACATGAACGTATAACGCAAGATATTAAAGTTTTTTGAACTCTCATGCGTCGAAACAGAGTTGACGTGCATTCTTTAAGGTCACTAAACATTCCACCAGCTCCAGAAAGTTGATTACACTATAGAAATCGTCGTAGGTGTACAGTACGTGCACGAAGTGTCTCACTTTATGCAAAGTTCACTTTACGAACGCATTTTTAATTTTAGGTACATTTTTTTCTTCCTTATGGAGGTAGTTTTTTTTATAAATTTTTTTTTCCGTTATTTTCATGTCAGAACACTCAGAATAGTCCAAAACATCGAGGAAAGTGGTTTAGAAAAAGGATGTTTCCTTTACACGTGCATGCAAAATCCGAGTTTGTCCACCGTTTGCAGACAGCCAAAATAGCTTAATGCCTCACTGGTGTGCAAAGCACTTTGCACACCGCGCGAAGCTTTTTGCCCACTGTTTGATGTTGCTATGACTAACTCCGAGGACTAACGGCTTTTTTTCATGTCTCTAAACGGCGGACAAACCCGGATTTTGCATTGCACTCCTAAAGAAAAATGTGGTTCGATACAAGAGGTCAATCTCGCTTCTTGCGCACTGCTCGTGTAAAGGCGAAGCGGGGCCTTTGGCTTCGCGCTGACTTCAGACTCGCAGTGCGCAAAACGCTCTTTTGGCCTCTTGTATCGAAATATACTAACATTCGTGTGCAGGGTTGCGTAAATTCAATCCCCTGTAACTCGGGAACCGTTAATCGGATTAAGCTGAAATTTGGAACACAAGTGGAGCAGCAGTTCGTCTTCGATTGGTGCAATTTTTTACAAATCGTATGCAAACACTTTTATTTTATGGCTTTTCAAAAAATTTTGAAAACGGACGTGCGCGCTCTAGTTTTTGAAAAATTGATGATGTTTCCGTAAATAATTCTTAATACGTGCAGGTACTCTTAATGTTGTTTGTCATTGAATTTGACCGAAATCGAAAAAGCAGTTCGAATTTTATAGAGTTTTGAAATTTTCGAAAAAATCACTTTTTGCCCTAACTTGTACCAAACATGTGACAACTCTAATTCCATGCATGAAATCGGCATTATCTAGCGTTGATTGGTACATAGTTTCGTAATAACATGCAATACCGTTATTGTTTGTCAAAATTTTCAATTTTGGAAAAATTATGTTATTGCATTAACTTTAAAAAACATAAGATAGTGAAGTCAAACTTTGGACATGAAATCAGTACAATTTAGCAATAATAAGTATACAGTTTCGTCGAAATTCGTCATGTTTTTAAAACTTTACAGAAATTTAAATTAGATTTAAAAAAGCCGCAAAGTTGGAGTTTACAAATTGCTTCCTCATTATTTTTAGTTTTTCTTACAAAGCTTCCTTGAAAAAGCGAAAATCGATTAAGATCCTTCCTCATAAAGCTAGACTTGTAACAATCAGAATATAATAAGAAAGCAATTTGCAAAGTTGATCTTTGCAGCTTTTTGCTTCCCCGTAAGAAAGGTCTGTTGATGTGAAAAAAAAATTTCTGCAGGTTCTTATCTCAAGATGCTCAAAATTCTCGGAAACGTCGAAAAAAATTATTGGTACACAATGTCTGTAGGCGTTTATGGGTGTATGTACGCGGAAAATTTTCTACATTTTAGTGAGTTAAAACGTATACGATGCTCAGCGGAAAAATGTTTTTTTGGTTCGTCGAGAAAAATGTCCGTCCTCGTGTATACACTACGACGACGCCTTCTTCACAAAAGTGGCGCATTATGTCCCTCGTGACGAAAAGTGCTATTTCCGTTAAAAGTGAATTTTGAAAATCGAAGGTGTTCAAAGTGATGGCAAGAATTATTGTTCACCAATTTTCCGATAAGTGATTCTTTGTCGTTAATTAATATTTTTCATTGGTCTTTCCAAATTTATTTTTCCTTATTTCTGTTCGATCGAAGGTGTATACATTATCTTACCAAAATGTCAAATATAGAAACAAAAATATTTAATATATATATTTTTTTTTATTGGGATATTTCTTCCGTATGCCTTATTCAGGCTTTTACGCAACCCATCTCCCCTTTCCCAGTTTCTACATAGAGTTCACCCCTAGAGTGTTGTCCGCAGCCACTCATTCTAATGCACTATTGTATCGCATTTGCACGAGGGCTCGGGGAAACTGCGGAAAGCCTGGCCAATACAGGCGGCTTTATTTTTACTGAGTTTCTACCGTATTAGAATACATCAGAAACTCAGAAAAACTGCCTCCCGCTCAACAATTTACGCGCAAACCGGTGCGCCGCTAAGCGGTCACCCATCCAAGTTATGGCCGCAAACAATGCTGCTTAACTCTCGGGACCGCCGAAGCCACTTACCGACCGCGCGTCCACTGTTGTCGATAAAAATATCTAATATATGCTATGATAAAAAAAAGAGAATAAAATTGAAAACAATTGAATGTCCGGTTTTGAGGTGACTTTTGTCGGGTTCTGTTAAAAAAATATCTTTTTTTTTAAATGTCTAAATGTGAAAAACCTATATTCCGCAATAATAATCTCATAAAACAAACCTGATCATAAAATCTCATTTAATTTTTCGTTGCTTTTACCGAATAGTTTTTTGCTTGTTTCTGTTCCATCAAAATTGTACACATTTTTCGCCAAAATATTAAAAATACAAAAAACATCGAATGTACACTATTAAAAGAAAAAATTGAAATAATTTCATGATAATTCAATGTTTACAACTTCGATTGTAAACGATATCCGATTTTGAAGCGGTTCTTATTGAAATTCTGTACGTAAAGTGAAAGTCTTATTTTATTCTGAATGTTTAATTGTTTAAATGCTATCTTCGGCAATAATAATCATAGTCCCAATTCGTAACTATTAAGCAACCCTTAAATTATTCCTATGATTATTCGCCAATCGGCAATATTTTTTCTCAACTGTAAAATACATGGCAAACTTAAGTAACGGGTTAATATCAGGGTATGCATCCTCGTTAGAATTTCGCACGGTTCCTCAAGGAGGAATACGGACCATCGATGTATATTTACATGCGAGGACTTTGTCTGCATCTCATTCGCGTCAGCTTTCCACAATAGTCTCCTAATATTAATTACGATTTAATAACGGGTTTGATTGTTCGACATGCAAGCTTGACGAGGCTCGCAAGCTAAGTAAGTGTACCCACTATCACTAAATAACAACAATAATCTTAAAACAGCGTTCCCTTTAAGAGAGGAGAGGTGTATGGGGGTACACCCTTAAAGCCAGGGGGCTGCTCTGCTGTTGGCCAGAGTGGGATATGCGTGGGGGTGAGTTGTCTTATAAAAGAGCCACCACCATCACCTGAAGCATTGCTCTCGCAGAATTTAAACCTGCAACAAGTCCTCAGGACATCGTCCTTAACCATCAAATAGTACCAAGTCTAATTCATTAAATATCGTGAAAAACCACTAAAGTGCTGTTAAATATAATATTGTTGAATATTTTACCTACGAAATATTCGCACCGTGAATTATTAACAAAATTGAAAAACTTGCGTACAACTGAAGTTGGAATTGAAGAAGCTCATTCACGTGCATAAAGGATATTTAAGGTAAAGATTCTTGCTGAGTATTTTTAAATATATTATGGAAAGTTTGGTGAATTTTTTCATGGTGTAGTTTATTAGATTATTTTTTGTGCAATTTTTAATAGACTTATGATAATTAAATGTTCTCGAGCGTTAAATAATACGGACTCTATATTTATCAATTATCGTGAGGTACCAAGGAAATTGTGGCTTCGGATTTGTTAATTAAAATTTCGTTGAATATTTTATTCATGATGTATTCGTAACGCAAATTATCAACGAAATTGAAAAACTTGTATGGAAGGAAAGTTGGACGTGGAGACTAAGAGCGCATTTACGTACATAAAGGATATTTAAGCTAAACATGATTGCAAATATTCGTGTGATTTTTTTTTTTCATGGTTTGGATAATCAGAGTTTTTAATTTGCGAGTGCAATTGTTACTAGATTCACGACAATTGATTGGTAATTAAATAGTAGTGAATCTATATATATTTAATATCGTGAGGTTACAAGAAAGTCCTGACTAGGGATTTGTTAATTAAAATTGAATATTTTACTCTTGAAATATACGTAATGCAAATTATCAGCGAAATTAAATATCTTGCGCGAAACAAAAGTTTGAATGGAAGTCTTACAACCTTATATCGTGCATGAAGGATATTTAAGATAAAGATTTTCGCAGAAATTTAAAAAAATATATATTATAGAAATTTTGGTGAATTTTTTTATGGTGTGGTTTATTAGATTCTACAATTTTTTAGTGAAATTATTAATCATATTGTTAAATTATTAATCGATTCATGATAATTATATGTCCTCGAGCATCAAATAGTATAGAGTTTATATCTATTGAATATCATAACGTAACAACGAAGTGTTGACTAGGGAATTGTGAATTAAAATTTCGTTGAATATTTTACCCACGAAATATTTGTATCATGAATTATCAACGAAATGGAAAACCCGCGTAGAACGGAAGTTGGAACTAAAGACTAAGAAGCTCATTCATGTACATAAGGGATAATTCAGGTAACCATTTTTGCTGAAATTTTCATGACTTTTTTTTTATGTTGTGGCTTATTAGATTTTTTACTTTTTAAGTGTAATTATTATTAGATTCACGATAATTAATTGTTAATCGTATGGCGATAAATCTCTATCTATATAATATCTTGAAGTAACAAGAAAGTACTATCTAGGAATTTATCATTCAAAAATTTCCTGAAGATTTTACCCTCAAAATATCCGCAAAGCAAATTATCAGCGGAAATGAAAAACGTGCATAAAACGGAAGTTTGAACGGGAGATAAGGAGTTCATTCACGTGCATAAAGGATACTTAGGATGAAGATTTTTGCAGGAATTTTTTTTTTTTTTTCAATATACTATGGAAATTTTTGCGATTTTCTTGTATGGTGTAATTTATTTGATTATTTGGATTTTCAGTGCAATTTTTAAGTCTTGCGAAAATCAATTGGTCTGTGTTTGAAGTTAGGAAATATTGGTAGAATATTTTTGGTGGTATTTCAAATGTCAAAATTACATGTACGAGTCTTTTTCACAGTGGAGAAATTTTTTTGTTACCGATGATATTTCATGTTCAGACGTTTTGCCGAAATGTAGAAAAGTCAGGTATGACAATATCTTTTAGTACGTCCGGACAGGACCGATGCATCATCGAGTGTCACTGTTATGTGTGTGAATTGAAAGATTAAAGTGGTGTCAAGTGGCTTGAAATGAAAAAAAGTAGGGGAATAAAAGAAAATGAAGAATGTAGTGTGAAGTCAAAAGTCTCGACGTGAATTTAATTTGCCGAATTGTCGTTTGCTTTTTCGAGTAAATAACAATTTCTAATTGTTGGCATTCAAACAAAATTTTTTAGTTTTTTTTTTCAATTTTGCAGATTCATTTTTGTCGCTCTAAATTTTTCGTAAAAGTTGTGTAATTGATTATTTTATCAATATTAAGGCATTTATTACACTTTTATCTAAAGTGACATCAAATTTTTAATGGTGATAATTAATTTTCAAATGTTTTTCGCTTGGCTAATAAAATTAATAATGAATGAAATTAATTTTTTTTTCACCATGTTATGAACTTTGATACTTGTGAATTGCGTATTTGTTGGTTTCAATAAAAAGTTGTCGTGAACTTTTGTTTTCAATCAAATTTTCAATTACATTTCTTGGATTAAAAATATATCGATAATAAATGATTCATTTTTATTTTCAGAGTCATGAAATTTCACTTGTTTTTAACCATATATTATTACGCAACCTGGTTTCGCAGAATTTCTTTACCATACATTGATATAACTTATCTTTTACCTTCTGTTGAAACATCGATAACCGTCATACGGTATTTCAGGGTTTCAGTGATAACGCAAAGTTTTCAGGCTGTCAACGCCGTCATGTAGATGGCGTTGGCATAACCTTTGAGAATCGAAGAATTTTCTCATTGCTCATGACCGTTCTGAATACAGGAGCTCAACTTCAATTCAACACGCATTTGTCAAAAGACTTTCATCACGGATTACATTAATTGATTATTTCGTTAAAGCAATGGTGTAATTAGCATCAATTATCCTCCATAGTTTTCAAATCAAATTTATTAAGGCTAATTGGAAAGCTGAACGTAACTGACATTGCGATCGACGTTATAACAGCAACATAAATATTTATCTTTCTAACCATCGAACGAGTTTAGAAATTTTACAAAATTTACAATATATTAATTCAAAATATATGATCGAAAAATTATCAAAGTTTTCAACGGGAATCTCGAAAGTACTTTTGTTCACAATTTAAAATAAATAAAAAATAAGTTATCGAAAAGTTTAATTTTATTTTCACCAGAACTGCAGTAGTAATAAAATTGTATAATAATACCCGATATAGTAGTAACAGTAGTACATTCGTTGCCAACCTATAACATTTGACAGATTAATGATACATTACAAACTTAACGCACATATACATATATACCAGGGTGTGTCGAAATTTTCTTTTTTCATTTGTTTTGCGTCGTTTTAAACGATAGTTTGTACCCTTAAACAACTCTTTTCAAAGTTTTAGCGCGATGAAAATTTTTTTTATAGGCGGCTCAAACGATGTATAGATTTCCCATTTGATTAACACGTACATGAATGCGGCTCTCAATAAATCAATGTCTCTAAATTACAAATACGATACATTGACGTTCGTGTATCTTTTTTCCGTTATCTTCAGAACATTCGAAAGAAAAAAAGTGCTTACAATTTTTTTGTTTAGATCGACAGTTTTCTAGTTATGAATTTTCGAAGTTCAGTATATCGCCGTCTCCGCCCTGTAAGATCAGTTTCAATTGAAATTTCAAGTTTGAGGTCAATTCTAGAGCCATTGTCTGTGGTGAAGTTTTATTATAAGTTAAATTTCATTTAACATTTCATTCAATTATGAATTAGATCGAATATTCAAGAGAAAAGAAAAAAAAAATCATGAGCTTCGTTCAAAACGTTTGATAAACCTGTCAAATTTAACCGAAAATCGGAAAAAAATTCAACATATCATCAAAAAATTGAAAATGAAAGAAAAAAATTATGAAGTGTCCGATATTTTTTTTAGACTGCGGCTTTAGTGCGGCTCTGGCGAACCCCGAGTTAAGCAGCATTTTGTGCTGCCGATACTTGGATAGTCGACCGCTTAGCCATGCACCGGCTAGTTCATCCTAGAAGTTAGCAGAATATATGGCTGTCTGTACCAGTATACGGGTTTTCCTCAGTTACCCCGTGCCCATGGCAAATGCAGTATTTCTTTCATGATAATTTGGATTACCGATTTGCATTCGCTATAGAACTTCCTCCTGATATTTTCGATATAATTCGTCTTGAAATTTGTATTTGATAGAAGTTTACTTCGACTTTATTTTTTTTTTCGCTATAAATGTGCTTCGCAAAATAGGGCCTTGGAATGTATCAAGAAGATGCGCGAAATATCTAGACTGAAAACTGGAAAAAATATAGAAAATATTATACCAAACGGTTTTGTCTAAAATTGCGATGAAATTTCAGGTTCCCCCCGTATTTTCGCTGTATTTTCACATGTTGCTAAATCTTCGAACCGATCTGAATTTTTGTTTGGCATCTTTATGCTTTTATTCTCTTGCAATTTTTTGATGATTAATTGATTTTTTCCCCTCGTTTTTTCTCAATTTTTAAAAAAATTTCCTGATTTTTCTACATTTTTGACATTTTTGTCAAGTTTTAGGATCAATCTAAAATTTTTTCGGACTCTTCATGATATTCTTCTTTCTTCCTCCATTTTTTGTAATTTATTGAATTTTTTTCCGATTTTCGATCAAATTTGACATGGTTATGAAAAATGTTGAACAAAGCTAATGTATTTTAACATTTTTCTCTCCAATTTTCGGTCGTGTTCGTCATTTTTTTCGTATTTACAAAAAAAAATTGAAACGTCCGCTTAACAGTTGAATGAAATTTCACTTATAATTAAACTTCTCGACAGACAATGGCTCCAGAATTGACCTCAAACTTGAAATTTCAATTGAAACTTAAAGGGCGAAGAGGGCGATATTCTCAGCTTTGAAAATTGATAACTTGAAAACTATCGATCTAAACGAAAAATTTGTAAGCACTTTTTCTCTTCCAAATGTTCTGAAGATAACGGAAAAAGATACGCCAATGTCAATATATCATATCTGTAATTTAGAGACATGAATTTATTGAGAGTCGCATTCATGTGCGTGTTAATCAAATGGGGAATCTATACATCGTTTGAGCCAGCTCTAAAATAATTTTTACCGTGCCAAAATTTTGAGAAGAGTTGTTTAATGGTACAAACTGTAGTTTAAAACGATGCAAAATGGAAAACAAAAAAAAATTTAGACACACCCGAATATATACATATAATGTATACAAACATTGACAATTGGCTATCGCCCGAAGTCCTTCCGCCATAGTCAATATAATTCTTCTAAAATAAGGGAAACATGAAATCATAACTATCAAAATAATTTTACTATAAATTCTTAGTTTTAGAAAATCAAAAAGAATTCCGTTAAGTGTGGATATTTTCTTGTTAGTCGGCTTCGCTGTTCTGATTAAAATCTATAATCGTATATTTGTGCGAAAATAGAGTTATAATATTAGCGCTATTTACAGATTGGTATTCTAGTAAATTTTAAAGCAGTAAAGTAATATAATACGTTTCTTGATCAGCCAGATTTTTCTGATCGAGAAAGATTGAACAGAAATTTCTGTCCAGGTAACGATATTAATGTGCATATTTCTCGAGCAGTGATTGATGTCGTAGGCAGCTGCAGAATATATTTTTCATATTTCTCGAGAACTAAGAAATCTTCTATGCGCACCGTCATTATATTCTTCACCTCGAAAGAGTTCAATCAACCACAAGAAATACGTTCCGAGTGGGCGCTTGTGATAACTCGAATAACAGAGTCGAATCGTAACTCCCATAATGAGAAAATCAATACGCGAAACGATACCAAACTTCTCGAGAATTACTGCTACTGGTTACGTGAGAAAACACAAGAGCATTAGCTTGCCATCAACTTCTATTTTCCCAGTTCACTCGTGGCAGAAAATGCCAATGATATTAACATCGAGAAATTGCCCAATGGAACCAATATCGTTATATTTTATTGTAAACCTATAAAGGTCTTCTCTGTCACTTAGGACATTTTCAACATATTAGAAAAAAAAAATAGGCACTTGACATTTTGCTATTTATTTGATATAACCTTAAAGGGTACGCACGAAACGTATAGAAAATTGGGAACAGTAGAAAAAAATATATATATACCTAATGATGCTTTTCAAAATTAATATTGGCTGGAAGAACGGAGAATGTCTACTGTGGGCGAATTTAACTTTTCATATGCAACTCCGTGCGAGAAGCGCCCACTTCTCCCACGCTTCTTTTCGCTTCGCGTGCGACAAAATGGCACTTCTCTTACTCCTGAAATATAATTGAATACGAAACTTGTGCGAGAAATAGAACTTCTCGCACCCGTAAAATAATCGTATATTACGATACGGCTGCGATGAAACTTTCTCTGACGAGTGTGAGTTTGCAGCATGAGGCAAAAGTGAGTGTTGCAAAGATAAAAAAAAGTTTTTCGCACGAGTTTCGTATACAATTTTATTTCTCTAGTGCTAGAAGTGCGATTCCTCGCACGCGAAGTTCTCGCACGAAGTTGTATAAAATTGTATACGAAACTCGTGCGAAAAACTATTTCTCAACTCGTTTGATTGCAACACTCGCTTTCGGTTGGTACTGCAAGCTCACTCTCCTCAAAAGAACTTTCATCGCACTCGTATCGTAATATACTATTTTCGCTACTTGTTACGTAAGAAAACACGATAGCGTTAGCTTGCTATCAACTTTTATTATTACAGTTTGCTCGCGGTAGAAAATGCGAATGATTTTAATAAAGAGAAATTACCGAATGGGATCAATATCGTTATAGTTTATTGTAAACGTATATGAGTATTCTTTATGATTTAATACATTTAAAAAAAACGATACATTTTTTAACAAATTTCGGCACTTTTAAATTTGTTCCTTATTTAATATATCCTTGAGGGGTACGCACAGCACGTGTAGGAAAATATGGAGAGCAGAAAAAATATATAACTTGTGTAACACATGCACAAAAAACCCACTTTTCATCCCTGTAGCACGTGGTAAATGTGGATTTTTTTTGGTTTTATGCGTCGCCCTCTACTTTTCCACACATTCTTTGCGCACGAGAGCGCAAAATCTATGTTCTCGCACGCTTTCGCTACACTGCAGACCTAACAAGAAAAATGTCATGTGCACTTATTTGAAAAAATTGTGTGTAATACTCGTACGTAATAGCGGAGTTACGCTATACTACCCGACGGCGGTAGGTAAGCAAGTATTTGCTTATCATACGACAAAAGTAACCAACTTCATCAAAAGTGTCCGTTTTCGCACTGGTTCCCCAAGTATTCCCTAGGAAGAATAACGAGTTGTGTCTGCCAGGCGGTAGATGTTCGTAAAATTCAGCATCGGCTAAAATCATGAACTTCTCTCCCTCGTACCTTAATTTCATCACTGTTCATTTCTCTATAGATTTACACGATAACGCTGCAACTCTTATAAAATCAAGAGACAAATCGAATGCCCCAAAATTTAAAAACAAGGATGCAAAGTAGAATCTTGCGCATTGCGCAGATTTGAGCTCGCTATCTCAAGTTTTGCCAAAGTTACAATAGACCAATAATGTCAACTTCTTTGAAAAATTCAAAAGTCCACAAAATAAAACCAGATGCATATATTCAGTCAAATAACGCAACATTCAAAGAGGGACAACTGCTTCACTTGCCTACCAAATTTGAGCTCGATCCCTTGAACGGTTACTGAGTAAGAGGCGTGTGAAGTTTCAAAGTCTTGCACACACGCACTACTTTTAACTACTTTACTCGAAGTCTTGGACCATTTTAAGTCTAGTGGAATGAATATTTGAAAAACTCTTTTTTTTTTTAAATGAAAACAAAGCATCCTCTATCAGCATAAATAATTAATTTGAAAGAAAAAACGGACTTGAAGGAGAGTGGCCCATAGAAGGATAGGAGGTGCACCCTCTTATACTTGTTTGCATTCCAATGGAATCTTTGCATTTCCGGACATGCTGCAACCAAATCGATATTACGTTTAAATTGAAAGTGTGAGAGCGACGTCCATCTGTCTGTCCGTTCGTCCACCAGTCAGTCAGTCAGTCAGTCAATTCACCGCAAAACTTTCGAGCAGAGTGCATAAGAATTGCGAAAGAACGTAAGACTACGACTGTTATCGACGGACACGGTGAGCGTCGAATATAATAGTTGCAGTATATATATATATACATATATATACATACTGTAAGAGAATTTACAGAGCTACATTCAAGAATGATGACTACGCTTATAGATAGTATAATACCACTATGTTAGAAAAATTTAATAGGGACCTCTAGATGAGATTCGATAAACTCGACTGTTGTGGGTAGATACTTAACACTTTTGACGACCTTTTCATCGTCACTTCATGATCCCCAACTGCGTCTGTGAACCGGAAGACAGACTCGCGAGTTTTGTATGCTATATTGACTCCATCTTAAGAGTCAGAATTATAGCGACGGAGAGACCGACACCAAAGCTGCAACATTTTTTTTTTTAAAGCTTTGCTACTTTGAAACGTCATGAATATTCATGTAAGTATTTTAGCATGAGTTCCGCATTTTTTATAAATACCTAAAACACCGGAAATATATTTTGAATAAATGGAATAAGTATGTAACATATATTTGGAGAATGAAATCTTTGATTTTGTACATGTGCTTCATTTTCATAATTTTCCATGAAGGAAGAAATTATCTCTCGGTTCTTGAACCGAGAATTTTAGAAACAAAATAAAAAACCGACAATTAAAAAAAAATGAACTATCTTAGAAGGATTTAAAACCTGTAAATTTTTCTATTTGCTTCACAATTTTACATTGTTTTCTGAAGTTCCATTTTCCTATTGCAGATTTTTATTTTCGAATTCCCTCAAAATTGTTGAATCCAGGATTTATGAAATAAAATAATAAATCGACAATTCAAAGATAATGAGCGATTTTAGAAGGATTTGAAAACTTTTGATTATTTTATTTGACCTACGTATTGAAATTTTTTTCTGAACTTCCATTTTTTCATTGCAGGATTGAAAACCTGTTAATTTCTTTAAATTCACTCCACGTATTGACATATTTCACTGAAGTATTATTTTATCCAGTGACCTTTCTAAGGACATTTAGTAACGATAAAATAGCGAAGCAACGTTTTATAAAATCCAATCGTCTTTTTGCACGAAACTGATTTCAAAGTTACGTGAGATGCTCTTCATGACATAGGCCCATATTGTTGTGAATTCCGTTAGGCCGTTTCGCTTGATGGGTAAACCGGCAGAAAAGGCGCGTCGTTCCACGAAGAATATCCTGAACGCAGCAGCGAGGGAATTGCGATCCGCATAGCCTGCATCATAAAGTAATAAAAATAGTATATCGATACTTTAGTCGGTCGTAGAGCCAAACTAATACTGCAGGAAGATGATGACGAAGGCTTTGCATCTTGTTCGCGCAATATCGTCGAATAAAAAAGAAAGAGTGAGCGGAAGGGAGAGACATTATTATTGTCAAGCGGCGGGCATAAACTTCTCGAAGACTGAGTTTTCAGCGATCGAAGAGCTAGCGAATCGCTTGCTTCGCCAGTAACGCCCTGTCTAACCGAGACGGAGACGCGTTCCGCGATCCTGTCTCTTATCCCCGGGACACTTAGTAGCACTTACTCTTATCTTAATGACCAGGGACGCGGGTAGCGTTAATGGCCTCTTAAAATTAGCGTCGGGGCACCCTTCGAAAATTTTCACTCGAAACCCCTTTCACCACTGACGATGAAAATTTGCATCCTGTATTAGAGGCTCATCTCTAAAATCAAGTGTTGAGAGGCTGTTGAAAAAAAAAATTCATCACGCGACAATATTATCGGTAATTCATTTTTGCATGCAATTTTCTGATGTTATATGTAAGCAACATTAAGTGGAGAATGAAAATTAGTGTAATTCACAGAGTGTAGAATATATAATGGTCCGTTGAAATAGAATTTTTTACTGGAATTATGATATATTTTTCAAACGTAGAAAAATATTCTTGAATTTTTTTATTGTTACCTTAAAATTAGCCTCGGGCAGCCTTCGAAAAATTTTAGTAGTAACAACCCGACACCTTCGAAATTATAGGAATATTTTCTGATTGTTTCGTTGCTGAGCAACGAGAGGGAGAAGTTTCGCATATTGAAATCTCGAGCGCGAGGGATTTTTGTGCAAAACTTATCCCGATCATTGCTAATTAGAGAAACTACAGGAAAATATTACGATTAATTTTGGGGGTCGAGCGGTATTTGTCGGATTATTTTTTGAGTCTGGATTTCAGCTAAGCACAGAGCAGTATTCTAGGAAACAGGACATCTATGGGAATCTTGCATTCGTTGTAATAAAGTGAAGAGCTACTGTGCAATATCCGGGTGGAATTTCCGATCAAATTAATAAACAAATATTAACAAATAAACTTGATAACCGAGAATACCGTTCGTTGTTTGGTTGAAATCCAGGCCCGAAGAATAATCAATAAAAATCCCTTTCCTTACTGACGATGAAAATTAGCATCCTGTATTAGAGGGTCATCAGAAATATCAAGTGTTTAGGAGCTGTTAAAAAAAATTAATTACACCAGAATGTTGTCGGTAATTAATTTCTATAGGCAATTTTCTAGCTTGTGTTAATTTACCTATAAACATTTCAATTGATTGAATAAATTAAGTCAACTTATCTAAGAGAATGAATATTTCTATAATTCACGAAGTAGAAAAAAATGGTCCGTAAAGTGCGATTTTTTTTTACTAGAATAGCCAGATCATTTTTCAAACGTGAAAAATGGAATTTGGGCATTTTTTCATTGGTACCGTAAAATTAGCGCCGGGGCAGTCAATGGAAATTTTCAGTCGAAACCCTTTTTGCCACTGTCGATAAAAATTTGCATCCCGTATTAGAGGGTCGTTAGATAAGTCAATTACTTAATAGCTGTTGAAAAAAAATTAATTACTCGAGAATATTGCCGTTAATTCATTTTCATAGGAAATTTTCTAGCTTGTGTTACCTTACGCAAGGGAAATTTTAATTGATCAAATAAATTAATTTAACTTATGTAAGAGAATAACGAATTTTATAATTTACAGAGTAGAAATAAATGGTCTGTAAATTAATTTATTTATTTAATGTGTAGTGCAGTTCAACAAATTTCATCATTCACCTAATGACTCATTTCACGGACTTCTAAATAATAAATTACATAATAACAACTTTAAAAAAAAATCGCTATGAATATAATCGGTGAGAAGGGCACAGCTTCTTTAGTGCCCTCGATTTAAAAAAAAATTATTTTCTCCTACAATTTTTAATTTCTCACCAATTAAGCGTGACAGGTTTCTGATGTGATTTTTTCGGCTATTCTAAAGAATCGGCAGAGCTAAAAATCAATTTTCTTTTTTCGGATCAAAATATGTTGTAAAGAGTAAGCAAAAGCATCGAGGGGAATTTTTTCAGATTTTTCATACAATTATTTCCAATAGCTAGCTCTTGCCGCCGCCCCCCCCCCCCCCCCCCCCCTTAAGAGGGGTGCTACCTTCAGAGCCTTAGCAATAAAGTTATATCCCATGGTTTTGATTTGCGACATCTGGTGACTTTTTTTAAACAAACTTCTTGACGACTTTGAAACTCTTGTTTTTTTTTCTTCTCGCGTAGAATTCGTTTCGATAGCTATAGAAGCTTAAGAGGCGTATCGAGGTGAAAGGGCCGAAGTTATACCAGTAGTACTTACGTACACGCCAGCTGACCGACTGCTTTGTACTTATTCTTACGGATCGTTGCTCCGGTAAGTCAACCGAGACGATCAGCAGTTCCATTGTTTCACGTTCACGCTCGTTGCTCATCTTAGGTTTGCACAGCAAGTAGCATCACCAACAGCAGCCCTTCCTGATATTATTGGCGACTGTTCGTTGGGCACGTACGTCAAAACGTAATTAAGATGAAAAATTGAACAAGCGGAAATTGTTTTGATGTTTTTTCCTGTCCATAATAACTTTTATGCAAACGATTTTTTTTTTACAGTATTACAATTAATGTAACTCACTTAATGCGGTATAAATGAATGATTGAATAAAGAGCCTGCACATTGCTTTTTAGCTATTTAGTGTTGCTATGTAACTTGTTAATAAAGAAGTAACAGTTAGACGAACGATTTGAAGGATAGTAGACATGTTCGGTCCGCGCTTTCAAATAAAGAATATGTCTATTGTGTAACCGCTCGACTTCCGTGTTTTACTCATTGGAGACCGATAATTGATATAACGTAATCACGAAAAATGCGATAATTTATTCGAAATGGGATCGTGATTAAAAAACTACTCGCGATTCGACTAAACAAATCTGGGATTCTTTAAAGAAATTGAGATAACGGACTTTTTCAATCGGAACAGCAATTGAATCCAACGCGAGGCCAAAACAAGCGGAACATTTTTACACAAAAACTGTCATCGTGGATACCTGTAACGATAGTACGCCTGAAAGAAAATGGAAGCGAGGTTCTCCAGGAAAAATTCAATACATTCAAGGGACGCATAAACCAAAAGGAACTCAAGTACGCGAAGAAATGCATCGAATTCCAATTGTACCGACAGGGCAAGAAATTCCAAACAATGTTGGAGCGCCAGGAGATAATCAAAATGTTTTATCGAGAACACGAAGAAATGGAGATCGTTCTACCGTCATTATAACGAATGGGCTAATTCAATAATCCTCGAAACCAGGTGCGGAATTTTATGGATTCATCGAAAGTTGAACCAAATTTTGATCCAGTAAGCTTGGATTGTGACATTCATCGATGGATCGATAAAATAGAAGATTACGCACAAATTTATGGCTGGGATGTCTTGACAAGGAAGCATTATGCTTTATCGAAACTCGAAGGCGTTGCGAAGAAATGAAGAGGCAGTTTGCCGAGAGCCGATTGAACATGGGAGGGTTGGAAAAATCTCTTGACCAGATCATTCCTGAGAGAAAAAACAGGTGTCAAAAAAATACTAGAGGCGCAAAAGCATAAACGCAGGTATGGTCAAAATATTGTCGAATACCTTTATGAAAAACTGTCATGCTGCAATAACGCCCGCATATGGGTGACCGTGAAATTATTGAATGGATAATCGATGGATTGGATAACATTCGATGTCGCTCGTATCTGGGACCACTTTCTCGATACGAACATTCGACCGATTCATTACCACATTTTAAAAGGTGAATCGGTTTTATCAAGGAATATGCACGATTAGTATCGAAAACGTCTTACTGGAAAAAAGGATATCAATCTTGTAAACGTCAGAGGATCGAGGACAAAAGTCAAACCTATCGAGGCCGAGAACAAGAAAAGTCGAATAATACAAAAGTAGGCAGACCAAACGATGTTGCTAAAATTATATATTTCAGGTGTGATGGTAACCGGGACATTAAGCCCGCGATTGTTAAAGTGAAAAAGTTTCACATGTCCATGGCAATTCCTATGGAAAATTTCTCAACGATGCAAAGGTGAACAATAAGGATCTTTAATGTTATGTCGACTTAGAAAGTGCTGTCACCACTATGAGAATGGATTGCGCTGATCAACTTCGTTTGAGTTACTACGGAGGAACTTTACTACCGTTTTCTGGATATGGTGGCGGAAGTGAAGTCTCGCCAATTGGTGTGATGCGTGTTAAGGTAGTGCTTGCGCATTAACCTTTCTGAACTTCAAGACTTAACCTTTTTTCATATAATAATTGAATCCCTTGGAAATGCGATTGCAAAGTGTCAAGCTGGTTTACAGACTTAATTATATAATAATAAATATTCAAAAAAGAATTCTTATGAATGGGCTCTTATGGAAAACTGTCCGATTTCATACTTCGGAACGAAAATTAACATGTATGAACTGAACTTTTATACAATGTCAGATGTGCTATGGATTCCTTAGAGTGTCACGATTCCGTATAAAGTATAAAAAAGGGGACGTGATTGAAGTATTTGGGTGTAATTCCAACGTCAAACACATCATCGCCACTCAGAAGTTACGGATAACCGGATGTAGCGGACGATGACAGAAATCAACATAACCTCCAGTGTCAACCGGCGCGTTTCAACCTTGGTTTCAGTGACCCGATTTGTCATGGCGGTTGTAGTCGTGGCGCAAAAATTAGATTTTCTGTCTGCTTTCTTTTTTTCTGTCACAAATTTACCTTTAAAACGACGAAATTTAGCTCTGACCGCGTGATGATGCAATACCACTTCGCGTCCAAGCGAAACTCTGATGAGATATTTTAGTTAATACAATTTATTTTTATTAAGTTTACGAAGCATTTACAAATAGGTTTTTATTCTCACTGTGATTAATTGAATGTGTAGATATATACAAATTTCAGCTTTTACAGAATTTTCGGAACAGTGCGTCAATTGACTAGTACCCATAGGTCGCAAGGACTACCTTAAAAACAACATTGAAGGTGTGAAGGCAAGGTTTGAAATTTTCATCCTTCCGGATAAGACTGAGATTGTACCCTTATTGGTTAAACATTCGTAAACTGAACAACAGAACGTTCAAATATTAAATACCCCAGGACCACTAGAACTAGCAAACTGATTGAACGAGTTAATGAAGATCGGAAGTGCAAAATCAAACAAAACTATGTTCGTTGCTGGAGATGACGTTGTCATTTCAAACAATCACGTCAGGAATATTAATTTTGTCGGTAGTATACCGAAACAAAACTTCTATCTTGAAGGCGGCGCTCAAGAATCAGGAAAATCAATTCCACGGTGCAGAATCAGTGCAGATGAGAATGTTGAATCGATGATACTAATGCGTTATGTCGATAAAGAAAGGGCAAGTAATTACGCGATGAGAAGACTGTGAAGGAGAGGAGACAACACGAGGAATAAATACGGAGGAGATTCAAGAAGACGAAATCGATCAGCATTTATCTGAAGAGAATCATACGAAACTGGTAAAATTGATCAATCAGTATGAAGGAATTGTTACCAAAAATTTATATCAAATGGGAAAAACAAACGTTAGCGGAAATGGCGGTTCATCTGACGTCTGAGAAACCAGGTTGCTCCCAACCATACCGTTTTTCCTATCACGAAAGGGAGCAAGACAAAGATACTATTACCGATCTGACGAAGGCAGTCTTGATCAAAGACAGTTCTTTATAATATCCAAGCCGAATTCTATTGGTGCGACGTAAGAAGATCGAGAAGATGAGAATGTGCGTCGATTATCGAGCACTAAACAAAATTACGATAAGAGCCAAATATCCGATACCACTGATAGATAGTCAGTTGGATAGACTTAGAGGTAATCGATTTATTTATAATATCGATTTGTTTAGCGGATACTACCAGGTTTCAGTGTCTCGCGATTCAACGGAGAAAACTGCATTTGTCACACCCAACGGACATCATCAGTTCAAGAGAATGCCTTTCTGAAATTGGAACGATGAATATTGCGCTAGAATCATAAGATGGAGACACGGCTATAGCTTACCCTGATGATATTACTACTGCAAGCTCAAGTTTCGAGACTGACCTTAAGAAACTCGAAAAAGTTTTCGGCGTTCTTCAAGTGGCCGAGTTGACAATTCATCTAAAAAAATTTCATTTTTTTAAACAGAAAGTAGAATATTTCGGTTTAGAAATCTCGCAATTTGGAATCGAACCTCGCAGAGAAAAAGTGAATTGCGTAAAACTCTTTTCAACACCTTTGGATGTAAAAGCTCTCAGAAGTTTCATGGGATTAGCTGACTACTTCAAAGGATTTGTACGAGGCTTTGCATCGATCATAAAACCATTGACGGACCAATTGAAAAACAAAAATGAATTGAAATTAAGACTAGCGTCAAGGCCAATATTAGCAATATTTAATGTAGCAACAAAAACTAAAGTCCATAGAGATGGAAGTAGATATGGATTAGGAGCAGTTCTATTATACAACAACAAGAAGACGACAAGCAGCCGAGAAGAACGCATCCAGTTTCTTAGAATGGCCGAAAAACGACCAACGACGAAGGAAAGTATCACTCTAATGAGTTAGAGGCGCTAGCAATCGTCTGTGCACTAGAAAAATTTCGTGTATACCTCATCGGCATTGAATTTACGATCAAGACTGAGATCGTGATAGTTTAAAACTTTTGGACAGCAAGAGAGATTTTAATCCGAGGATCGCACGCTGGTTTATCAGAATATGGGAGTTCAATTATCAGATTGAATACTTATAAGGCGATCAAAATGTGTTGTCGATAGTTTGAGTCCGTTTCCGGTCCAACCAGCGAAGGAAACACCAATTATTGGATTACCCAGTAGGGGAATTAACATTAATACGGATTAGAGTGCTGTTATGCAACGGGCTAGTGCGGAAATATTGTGAGTCCTAAATAAACTTAAAAATAGAGACGAAGAAATTCCCGAGAATTTTATGATGTACAATGCTACAGTTTACAGGATAACGAAAGGGCGATTGTACGTGCCTGCGGAGTTAAGGTACGAAGTAGTACTGCTCACAAAAGTGTTGCACACTTAGGGATTGACAAGTCTCTATCGAAGTTGAAGTAAACTTACTAGTTTCCGAGGATACGCGAGTACGTTACTGCATATGTTAATCGATGCATCGATTGTATTTACTAGAAACCTCAGACAGGGAAAAAAGTGGATGTCTTCATCCGATTCATAAAGGATCTACTCCGTTCGAGACACGATGCATGTCGACGGCTTGGGACCCTTCGTGATGACGGAGCAAGACGATAAATACGTACTGGGAGCAAAATGCGCTTACAAGAAATACGTTATTTTGGAAGCTGTATAGAATACAGGATCAGATGAAATGATCGCAGTTTTGAAAAAATTGATAGGACACACACTACATGGCAAATCGAAACGCGTAATTAGCGATCGAGGAGCAGCGCATGGTTCGAAAAAATTTAACTTTTTTTTGCTTGAACTTCGAAATCAATTATATTTCAATTGCTGCTGGTACACCGAGGGCAAATGGCCAAATCACGAGGGCAAACAATATTATTTTCAACTGTTTACCGATAATACAACCAGTGACAGCGAGGACTACGATTCGGACAAGAAAATTTACGACGTTCAGTGGCGATGAATAATAGCACACATCGAATTACAAAACGAACGCCATCCGGGCTCGTTTTTAATTACAAGTTAATAAAAAGAAAAGACTTTTCACTAATGCGCGAAATAAAGGATCTTAATAATCATATTGGCTTTGACGTTGAAGACGAGGACGTATCGGAGGACGTATTGAAGAAAAATCAAGAAGCACTCTCCGAATAATTTAACAAAAAGCGTAAAAATGCAGAAAAATTAAGATCTGGACAGTTGGTTATGATTTTAAGAAAAAGGTATTGGCTATTGGCGATCAAATTAGTTATGAAGAGAGTGTTTTTCTTTTTTATACGTTTCGGCCGGTTTTTCGGTAAGTTGGTTATGATTCTCTACGAAGCACCAGCAACAGGAGAATGTCGGAAGTTGACGGAAAAATATCGAGGACCGTCAAAATATCATGAATACCGTAAAAATATCAAGTAGTGGAGGAAATCGGTAATGATCAATACTTAATTCAGGATATCGAAGGTGAAATGCAGAGACAGCGATTTTACAAGGGGATCATTGCTCTAAATAGGCTGAAAATAATTCCTGGAGAAATTAAATATAAACACTACAATTGACGAAGACGTCGAATACCATCAGAAGAGCGGAATTGCGGCATATTTGAAGAAGAAGCCTGAATATTGCATTTCAGCTGTTTAGTGTTGCTATGTAACTTGTTTATCACAAAGTGACAGTTAAACAAGCGACTTAAAGGAGAGTAGATATGTTTGGTCCTCTCTTAAATAAAGATTATCTATATTTTGTAACCGCTCGACTATCGTTTTCTACTTATCGAAAACCGATAATTGAAATAACGTCGTCACGCGAAATGCAACAGTAATAAGATTTTTGATGTACATATTTGTGTAGGTTATTTTTTATATTTATTAAATGTATCTTACCCACTGTTTTATTAATCATGAGTAAACTTGACTTAATGTTTTGATAATCAATCCTCAATCAACTCACTAAAAATATTGTTTTACATTTCGAAAATTTTTATGAATTACTAAATCACCTCACGGATTTTTTTTTTATTGGGGTAAAATTCTGTTAATTTTTTGGTAATATCTAACTTGTCTAATTTGGATTTATCTCTCTTTTAAAAATTTCATGGGTCACGGAAAGCGTTGTCAGCAGCTCATTCGAGTTGTGATTGGTTGATGGGAAAGTCCGCGAGAAACAAGTTCAGCTTGGTGTCAAATTTGACATAAGAAAAGGACATGCGATGAATTTTTAAAGGGTTATAAAAGCCCAGCAGCGCAAAAGAATTTTTAGGCACTCGCGCCAGCGCGTGTGACTAGCCTAGTAATTAATAAATTTCATGGAATAATTTATGTTAAAAAAGATGTACTAACTTATATAATTTTTTTTTTGCAGATGGCTAGAATTTTGTTCATTCTCCTGCTCGTGACGCTGATGTTGACTGCAGGGACTTGCCAAACTTTTCAATATAGTCGAGGATGGACAAACGGAAAACGTTCCAACTCAAATCTCAACCATGGTCAAGCAGAATTTCAGTCGGCATTTAAAATCGCAAATTATCCGGTTCAGAGGTTCAACGAATATTCAAACGAGATTTCAACACCGTCGATGTCGTCGTCGTCATCGTCATCAACCCACTGTAGTTTGCAAAAGCTCAAAATGATGCTCCGAGGAAACGGTAATGATGAGGTGAATAAAAAAAAAACACGTAGACAATTTGCGAAAAATATTTCATGTGCTTTGTGATATAATTTGTCATGAATTACGTGAGTATATAACGTCTTTTTTATTTCATAAACATTTTTTTGCATGAATTTATTGATAGTTATTATTTTGCAACGAATACTTAAATTGGAATGATTAAAATTAAAAATGTATGAAACTATGAATTAGTTAGGAAATTAATGTCATGAAATTTGTATTTCAATGCAAACATACCGGAAACAACTAACGAATAGCGGGTTTCCATTAAATGGAAATGTGTAAATGCGGTTTTTATTGAAAAACTCGCATTACCACGTGCAAATGAAAAAAAAAAATTGAAAAATAGCTATATACTCACTTAATCCAGACAAGTGTCAAAAATTTCTGAATCTTTTCCCACCTTATGATCATTGAAGAACTGAGATTCAAATATGTTCTTATTTCAATGTCAACTTACACTATTTTAAAAACAATTTTGCAATGTTTTATACCAATGAAAATAATTTCATTTCCGACTGTAAGTCATAAAATAATTGAACATAATTGTATGATATGTTGGATTCCATTGGCCATCACTAACTCAATCCAGAAAATCGTAAATTATTTTAGAAAAAATATTGCCCACTGTCTTGGTCATTAAAGGACCAAAATTGAAAGATCTTCCAATTGTAAAGTCAACTCTCATTTTTTCATAAAATTATTTGTATTGTTTTATAACCAGTAAAATTAATTTTCTTATTGTATGGAACAACGGACTGTGACAATAAAAAACGGAGTCAAATATCTTATTCAATAATGGACTATATATTTGATTTAGAAAAATTAATAACTTAACTGTCCGATTCCGTCTGGAATCGATTTGATTTCCGGCTGTAAGTATGAAATGATTAAACATGATGGGACGACAAGGTAGATATATAATTTCATGATATCATAGATTCCATTGGCCATTTACTAATTTGATCCAGAAAAGTATACAAAAATTCTTCACTGTCCTGATCATTAAAGGACTACAATTTACACTGAGAGAAAAGTATATCGTTTATTTAACGATTACACATGATAAAACGAATATAGGAAAGCTTTCAATGTTTTATGGTTGAAGCGATAATAATATGGTTCAATAAACGATATTTGCATGGTTATTGGAAACAAACGTTGAAATCGTATATGCAACAAGACGGTATGTTTGAAACTATTAGAATAGTTTTTGAAACAATTATCATCTTGATGATTGCTACTATAATTCTATTCGCTATAACCATAAAATATAGACGTTCCTCCTGGGAATTATATTAGTGGTTGATCAAACTATTTTCTTATATTTGCTATAACCATGAAATATAGACGTTCCTCGTGGGAATTATAGTTTATATTTAGATTATCTTCAGTCCAACTATATTATTTTTTAAATTACCAGATTTTTCTCTGAGTGTAGAGATGTTTAACTCCTAAAGTCAACTCACATTATTTCATAAAAGAATTTTTCTTGTTTACCAACCAATGAAATAAATGATCTTATTGTAGAGACCAATGGACTTCGATTGTGAGTAACAAGTTGGAATATCTTATTAAATAATTGACTGTATATCCAATTTTGGTAATATTAAAAAGTTAAATGCTTGATTCACTCTGAAACCAGTTTGATTCCCGACTGTAAGTACGAAATAATTAAACATGATTTGACGACAAGGTAGTTAGATAATTCCGTGATATGTCAGATTCCATTGGCTCTACTTGCGATGTTCATTAAAAATATCGTCGTGTAAATTATCGGTGACAAATCGACGCCTCCAAAATTAGTTTCGCACACGTAGCAGTAACACTGAATATATATTCTGGTATATTCGCAACGGGCGATGTGCTGACAAGCTGTCAGAGAGCCGCGACAATATTGATCTTTCGTATAGCTGTCTTCGAATCGTATTTGACATTCAAGCTAACGATATAATGCATTGTGTCGGGAAAGTATAATAACCTCGAAGAGATGAGGGCCGCCAAGCAGCCGATTAATCCAATTCAACTTATGAGGCACTTGCGGAGTGTTTTAATACATTTATGATATATTTATAATTCCACCATCAAATTGTCTACCGAAAAATAACCATAACGTAATTCAATTCTCGAAAACTTGATAACTCTATTTCATCTCTCCGTGTGGCTAAAAATCTTATCTTATACCTGAAAAATTGAGTCAATTCGTTATTTAGTTATGCCTGCAAAAATCTAAATTTTAATATCCAACTTTATTCTTCACCACTTCACCACTCTCCAACTTTATTGCCGTTTTATTAAAAACTATTTCCAATTTTTAAAAATGAAAATACACTTTCTGGATTTCCATCAAAACGAAAATTATTGACAATTTAGGTATGAAAAAATCTTCGTAATTCGCCATTCTATATAAATATTGATGCAAAAAGTATATTCTGATTTCCATATTTTTCAGATCTATCTTTTGCCCTGCAAATTTTGAATAAATTTATGATATACTTATAATTCCGCCATTAACTTGTCTACCAAAACATAACCGTAACGTAATTTAATTCTCGAAAATATTATAACTCCGTTTTATTTCATTATGTCGTTAAAATTTCATCTTCCACCTAAAAAAAGTTTTTATGCAAATTATTTTATATTTATTTAAATGAAAATTTAACATTTAATGTATGAAAAATTCTCTGAAATCTTCCATTGTATGTAAGGATCGATGCAATAAGTAAATATCAATGTAGGAAGTACAGTTTGATTTTAAAATGTTTCAGCTGTATCTCTTGCCCTGCGGATTCCTAGGCGGCTTACAAAGACCCTACCAGCAAGAGCAGCAGCGTCGGCGGGTGCAGCAATAGGATATCTTGTCGGTTGTCGGCCATTATCCTCGCGCCTCATTCACCGCCCAAGACAGTAACAACAATAGTTTTAAATATTTCTGTTATACAGAGACAAAAAACAAATGAGTGATGATGGCGAGAGTGGTTAAGGCATCATTGATATTTGTTAAAAGATCTCTGTCTCACTTGTACACCTTTTCTCGCGATTATGGAAGTAAACTGTCGCGATAAATAAATTAATAAAAATTGCTACTATCCTGATCTAACAGTATTGTAACTACCTATCACACCGTTTCTCTTTAATAGCTCTATAAAGAAACTACGATGACAAATAATTTTTTTGCGCCTTTTTTTTTGTTTATCTCTGATTGTATATCAAAGTTATTCTTACTATTATAAGCAAAATTCTTTTTCTCACGACTTCGTACGAGTTTCAATTGAAAAGTCAACATTTTTCAATTTATTCTGAGAGAAAGTCAAAATATTTCCGAATTTTTCCACGTTTTTGACTCGGGTTTAGAGCCTAGCTTATATAGGCAGGGCGCAGCACATTTACATGTGGGAGAATCGAGCCCCTATTTGCCATCTACCGGCCGAGCGAGTAACGAGGTTTTCACGCTATCGCCTCTGTCGTTCCCACAACCGTAAATATAGGTGAATTAAAATTTTTTTCTTATTCAAATCGTTCCTTAAATTGAACGGCATCGAATGGCCGTGTAAAGTATGCGTTATTATTATTATTCACCGCTAAATACTTTCTGTAATAATAATTATTGCGTATTTGTTATCATAAGCGTGTGGAATTGCTGTCGTAAATATATATAAACACCATTTATGACTAGATACTTAAAGTTGTCACCTTAGCTGTCGTTACTAATCGAATTTTTTCTGAGTGTAGGTTTGACACGCAGACGTTTGGATTGAGTATCAATTAAGAACGAATGGTTCGTCACCCGTGGGAGATTATATACCGTCCGGATTTGTCGGTGACGATTCCGTTTTCATCGATTCAAGTATATAGTAGGATCTCAATGACCTCGGCTCTCCGTACGGTTAATTAAGTTTTCGCCGTGGCCTAATTGGACAGCGCGCGGACCCCCGCGATAGATAGATCTCTCGACGGCGCGGCCAGCGGTGCTGAGCGCACCGGGGATTTCCTCTGTCAACGGAAGATGGAGTGAAACCCTGGCGAATAGAGACACTTGCTGAGTCCGAGGATTACCCCTACACCAACGACTTATCTCGGAATCACCTCTCTCCCCAGACTCCTCATTGGTGATTTGCTCTACGGACACACGTTACACACGTATTTCTGTAGTTAGATTGACGTAATAGATTTTGATTGTACATAAGTATTTTCGGATTTTCGTACTAGCATGAAAAGATTCGTAAATAATTGGGTGGCACGTTTTCTTTAAATTTCCGTCCTGAGCAATGGTCATGATCGGTTAATTTTCGATAAATTTGGAATCTTTTTGAATCGATCGGAATTTTATTTTGATAAAATATAACTTTCTTGGGGGGGCTTCTGAAAAATGATTATTTCCGGATAAATTAAATAGCGAATTCGCGTTCATCAGAGGAAATATGGCGCTTACAACAAAATGTAACATAATCATTGTTTTTGTAACATACGTTTGAGTCTTATTCATGGCAGTTTTGAGCGACGACAGTGGACATTTTCATGGGCGGGTTAAAAAGACAAGTCAACGCATGCATAGTTCGCGAGTATTTTATGTTCTTCTGTAGGAAAGAGCCTTTGTAAACTTTTTTACCGTCTGTCCTGAAAAAGTAGCGATTACAGCACTACTATCTATGCCTTTATTGCAAAAAAATTTAAAGTGCAACATGGACCAAAATTAACGAGAGTTTTCGTAAAATTTGAAAAATTTCAATAATATGGCTACGAATTGAATAAATGCATTGCATTTTTGCGAAAATTTTATATTTTTAAATACCCGAAAATTTTCCATGAGTAGAAAAGAACTAGATTTCAATCTTATACTACATTGACGTTAAAACAAAGTTTTATGTAAGCCCGAGAGTTTCTGAAAAATTATATGACGACGCGCCCGGATTTTTGGTTATTATATAAATTCTAATTAATTAGATAAAATTCTATTAGGTCGATATTGAAATAAGTAAAATTAATTTATTTAAAGGCCGATTAAATATCAACGAATTTACCATCTTGAAAAAAATCTTAAGAAACAATTTTAATTTTTACTTGATTATTTATTAAAAAAATATCTTGACCTGAGACAACCCCCTTAACCGCATAGATGTCAGGTACATGATATTTGTAGGCCACGCAGCCGCAAGTGTTACCGCATCTTATTGGCATCGCTACCGAAAGGTACAACTGGCACAATACTTTCTTCAAGGACGTGTTAACATAGTCAGGGCTATGCCTCGACTGGATATGCTGAGTATTTACATTAGACTTAAAAAATAAGTGGTTGATTTTTCTCATTGGAACGTCCAGCAAGACTTTTGTTCCTCATTAGAAAAAAAAAATGGGTTAATCCATTTTTTTTATGGCATCTAACAAGAGTCTCAACGGATAGCTAAAAATAATAATAGCAAAACACTGTTCACTGTTTTAACTTTGTTCACAATAGATTTTCTTATACTTTATTTTTGTTTTGTTAACAATCTCTTGCATTATTGAATGAATTGTATTAACCAAGTTTTAGTACGATATCTAGTATATTATTTGTATTTTTTACTATTTATTATAAACATTAAAAAAAATTATTATTGTTATCATTATTATTTCATCTTGTGATGAGAGATTTAGTTCAAGCGTTAGATACTAAAAAAATAGAGAATACACGAGTCATATTTCTGGACTGCAACCTAAGACGATTTTGCATCATGCATAATACAAGTTAAGAGTCCAATAGGATCCATGAGAAAGTTGCAGTTAAGTCTTCCAGTGGAATCCGTTTCGCTGCTGTACATTCAAGCAAATTTCTTGTGAACACCTTATAAAAAATACGGAAAAAAAAGATAAATGTATATAAATACCTGAATACAAATATTAATAGTTGTCATCTTCGCATGATAACTTCTTACAGCAAAAACTACGAGCTAAGACGTGCTAATGATAGAATTGAGGGCGCTCGCATGCAGGTATTACCGGTGACGCAATTGGTGTAACTCTGATCGTGTTCTCGAGCAAGGAACTCAGACGAAACTTGAGACTGCAGCTTGATATACAAAAACAACAAAGTCATTTAATGTATAGAGTCACCTGTACGCAATAACGTATAAATAGGCAGACACGGTCTTTAGATTCACTCAATTTGCTTTGTGTGTCCGATCAATAAGTACGAGAGTTTCCTCGCTCAGCAAAATGTTCAGAGTAAGTGATTTCACATATATTATTATCGTTATTATTTATAATATATATGCTTACCAAGTCAATATCAAAATGGTTACTTTTATGGCAGTGGAGTTTTTTTCAACTGAGTAAAATGAAATTTTGAAGGAGTTAAATTTTCAATTCGTTCCTTGAATGAATAATTTATAGTTGCTTTCATCAAGCTTTTTGCACCACAGCTTGTTTTTTTAAATAATTTAAATAATATGAACTTGTTATTAAAACGTGGATTTTTAAAATAACGGCCGATAACTATATTGAGCTTTGGATCTACAATTGGTTAAAAATCACAGACTCACCTTTATCAAAACACGACATGTATCTTTGAAATCTGGTATTCATCAATGAATATCTGTCATTGCATATCTATCACTAATAATATTGCTGCTAATAGAATTTACACGCTGGGTTAAAAATGTCTTCATTACCGTCTTGCAATTTTCTAAACATTTCGTGTAAATCACTGTGAAAGTCAAGTATCCATTTGGACACCAAATTATTAATGTCGAATTAACTTTAATTTGAGTAAAAAAAATGTAACAGTCTAAGCTATCTTATTTGAATTCTTTCACCGTTTGAATATTATTAAAACGTGTGCCTCTTCAGTAGGACTAGAAAATGAAAAAAAAAACACTGCTAAGTTGGACTTTGCAAATTGCTTCCTCAATATTTTTGGTGTTATTACAAAGCTACCTCAATGAGAAAGTATATTAATCGATTTTTGTTTCCTCATAGAGATAGCGAAAAAACCAAAAATGATGAAGAAGTAATTTGCAACGTTCAACTTTGCAGCCATATTTTTTATCAAAGTTAAATTTCTGAAAAACTTGAAGGACATGGCAGATTATGACGAAACTATACTCTAATCATCGCTAAATAGTACCGATTTCATGTATGAAATTGGAGTTCGTTATCACATGTTTTGCCAAAATGAGGGCAAAAACGTGAATTTTTTGGAAATTCAAAAACTCTTAAAATCCGAAACGCTTTTCCGATTTCGGTCAAATTCAATACCAAATAACAATAACAGTATTTATACGTAGAAAGAATGATTTAGCAAAATATCGTTATTTGTACGAAAGCTAGAGCGCGCAAGTCTGTTTTATTCCAATTCAAAATGGTATAAAATAAAAAATTCTGCATACATAAAAAAAATAATTGTATCAGTCGAATATGAACTGCTGCTTCACTCGTGTACCAAATTGTAGCTCTATCGGCCAAATGGTTCTCGGGTTACAGGTGATTGCAATTTCGAAGGCCTGCACACACGCACACGGAAACACACACATACACACGTACACGCACACAGGTACACATACATAGGAACATTTTTTCTAAACCACTTTTCTGGATGTATTGGAATATTCTGAGTGTCCTGACATAAAAACGTCGAAAATTTTTTTTCCATGAAAACATGAAAGCTTCCTCCATGAGGAAGCAGAAACAAGTCTTAGTTATTATTGACTTTAATATTGATGTCGTTGATTTAATCGTGTGAAAAAATAAATAATTTGTCACACGAAAACCGCAGGTTGTCGTAATTTGTGGTTGCTTGATGGCCATCGCTCAGGCAGGAATAATCAGCGGAGGCCTCATCACAGGAGTGCCTGTTGCTGTACAGCCAACATTAACGTACCGACCTGCTGCTGCTGCCGTTCCTCTGCCGTCATTGGCAACAGCCACGTCTTCCAATATTATCCGTGGAATCGGTAAGTTATCATCATAAATCACTTTGGAATTATTAATTCGACATTTACTCGTTGTATATTAAATATGCACTTGAGTAGATTACATCAATATATGCATACATTGTTTAAAAAAATTTAGGACCAGTAGCAACGGTTCTTGGAGGAAGAGGACTTGTTAGCGGCACACAATTGGTCACTGGTCTTGGAACCAATGGCGCACAATTGGTCACTGGTATCGGAGCTCCTGGCGCCCAATTGGTCACTGGTATTAATGGTATTGGCCTCTTGTAAATCCACAGACTGAAGATAACGACAATGTTCGTGTAAAACCGATGGAAAATGAGAGATTATTCGATTTATAATTAAATTTTTCGACTTGCACGATATTTATTAAAAAATTACAATTGGAGGTCGTGAAATATGTCGCGTGTCGTGCATCATTTATGTGTATGTGGTTCAATAAAATTAATAACAGTAATTAATAATATCTTGCTGATGTAATTCTAGTAATAGTTACCTGGATAAAAAATATCGATGTGCGGAGATGTAATGATCGAAATGATGGAGAATTTGCTGCTTTAAGCGAGACAATGCCAGAGTAGTTAGAAATGAGTAAGGAGAAATCAAATGTACTATTGTCAGTTAACATTCGTTGAAAATGTAGAATACAAAAAATCTAATTTTTCGTTACTCATTTCCATCATAACTAATCATTCTCTTCATCATCATTTGTTTAATGCTTGTAAGTCTTACAAAATGGATAACGACGATAAAAAGGCTTGGAAATCTCAGCATAATACAAATTTAATATGTTTTCCACTGCCAATATGAAGTACCACTGATTTATTGAAAAGCACACTTGAAACGCACCAAATAATCAAGATTTTTTCTTTTTTCTTTTTCGTTGCAACTCGTGGAATTATCTTGTCTTTCGATGCCTTTCCTGTGCCATGGTGGATACAAAAGCGGTATTTCATAAATGCAGTTTCATAGCGATTTTATTCCGAGTTTCCCAAAACATTTGTGGAGGATCTGAAGAAACTGACGATCGTCAAGTGATTAATCGACCCACTAAATCTGGTAAAATAGTAGTTATTGCCAAATGAACTGTGAACTCAGCATGGTTTTATATATCCCAGTGCAATGAACCCCTTGAGGTCAGGGAGTTGTCGTTTATAAATGTGCCGAATTATTAAATCTGCACGTGGGCTAGCCACCGCTCTCGACACTATCGATGAGCAAGATGTCGAAGACGAAGATGGAACATTCAAGAGCTAAGGTGAACGTCCCAGTCATCGACCAATGAGCCAGTCGTCCATTATTTTGCTACAATGCTGTAGATTTTGTTACAGTCGAAGCGCACACTGATGATTATGGTTATAATGGCCGACGACTGTGACATCCATCTCTGACGATCATATAATAACCAGTCGCGCTCGACTGATATGATTAATGTCGGTGGATACATGTCGTATGCTTCTGAAAATATCATGTAATTCGCCAATAATACATCATCCAAAAGTTTGGGAATCTAAATATTCGGCTTTCACTTACCCCGATCAGTCTGATTCGGTTCCAAGTCGTCGTAATGATCGTATGCAAATTTCTATATACATGCATTTCAATCATCGGCTTTCAGTAGATCGAATGTCTCTGCAGTCTCAGCTAAAGCCAACCTAATGAATAATCACAATACTCAGACGAATCTTGACCTGGCATCTACAAATAATATAGATCGTCGCTTTTATTCTTTACTTTATAGAACATTTTCGCATTTTGTCCCGAGTAAAACCTGACGTAACGCTCCACTTGCGAAAAGCGCTTGTTTCTGTTGCAATCTATCGGCGCTGGTACGTACCACTGCGAAAATATATATTTTATACCACAGTTTGCGTGAAGTAGCCACTTCACGCACACTTCGCTTCGCCCGCGTGCGTGGAATAGGCACCTATCGTACAAGTGAGATAAAATTGTATAGGATACTCGTGCGAGAAACTTTTTCTGATGTCGTGTGATCACAACACTCGCCTTCGGCTCGTCCTGCAGACTCACACGCGTCACGAAAACGTTTTATCGCACTGGTATCGTAATGTACTATTTAGTAACACGTGCATAAACAGCGGTGCTTTCGATGGCAGTTTTTCCGGCCGAAAGTGGCTAGTTTCATGACAATATTGAAACAATCGATCGACGCGAGTATAGCTCGCATTTGTTTCACTTTCGTCCTTTCATGGTGTCGCGATATCACGTCCCTAGGGACGAAAATTTGGAACCTCACGTTTCACTGTTCTTCCCTCAAACCGACCATCTAATGCTCCACTATTCATGCACTCGTTACTAAAAATATAGTGTGTACAGGCCGAAATTAGCAATTGCGACTCATGTAATTGCAGCCCTCGCATCGCTCGGGCAGCAAACCTCACACTCGTCGCATTTACAAACTTTCGACCCTTGTTGCACAATATACTATTCCAATATATCTTTCCTATTTATAACCATATAATTCTGAAAAAATTAACAAACAGTAGAGATTCACTAGCATTCCAATTTTATGAAAGAAAAACGCATGCGCCTAAAAAAATGGAGTGTTCAGTTTTTCTACTATTTGTCACTATTCTACTGTCTCAAAACAAAAGTGTCTGAATAGATGTTATGATGCCTCGACGACGCCAGCCTGTGATATTTTCATTTTGATGGAAGTTTGGCAAATCGTAACTCTTTTACACGATTAAAAATTAATTGTTAAAACATCGTCCGTTCAGATTGCTTTGTAGATTTACGAATCGATGAAGCAATTTGAAGGGACAAAATTAAAAAGATTGCAATTTTTTTAATTTCCTGTACAGGAAGATCGATAACAATGGAATCTTCGGGATCGTTAGACTCAGACCCCGAGTTACGATTTGTCGAATTTCCACCAAAATAAAAATATCACATGCTGGCATCGTCGAAGCATCATAACATCTATTTAATATATACTCAGCCAAAGTCAAAATAATATGCAAAAGTGTCTAAGACTGGAGATTTTTTTTTCTTCTAGATTACGGTGTTAAACATGTTACAGACTTAATAATATTCATAACAGTGTAAATTTTACGAGATACAAGAGCAATGAGATTGATGTGTCGTCACTTGATCCAATACACTTAAGATCTTGCAGCGTCTAATCAGAAGTCAATTACCAAGTGCGGATCCTAGACGAAACGAGTTTAATAGCATCAAATATTGATGCTTCAATGCGACAATGTCACTGCAGAGGGATATCAGCACTTGAGTTGCTGAGCCCTATCGCGAGTAGAGCTCGCTATATATACCACCGTGTTCTTCGCGTTGGGGTCTCTACGGCCGTGATGCTTGTTTAGCCCGTTAGGCCATCCTAGCAGCAGCGCCAACAGCACGTGAAACCTGCTGCTTTCCCGCAGCGTATCGTGACTCCCACGGGAATCGCTGACGAGAGTAACCACTGAGGGACGGGTATGCATGCACGCGTTGACGAGGATCCGAGCAACGTGCCCGCGTTGCCTCGTGCCGGGAACGTAGCTCTCTCAATCCGGGAGGATTTCCTACCAAGGAAATGCTCGTGGCAGGGGAGCAGCTCTTAACAGGAAGGCAAACAAATATTCTACAGCGCAAACTCACATTTCCCTTTTTCACTCTGTATTTCTCTCTGATCTTTTCTGTCGCTGCACTCAACGTAGCAAGAACAATAATATTTCATTTTTATCTTCTTATTAAATACAAAGTATGTCAAAAGAGGAAGTATTGCAATCCAAATAAAAATGGGACTTTTGATTTTTGACGCTGACTTGTGTTGGAAGTTGTGGACTATACTGAAATTTAAACAGTGTTTTCTATTTTTTTAAATGTATTGTTGATATGAAAATCTAATGAAAAAACTCCACGCATCTCATTCCGTGCCCACAACTAATCCAAAATCAGCTGCCATGCTTATTACATTTTTTTTTAGTTTTCAATTTTGTAAAAAATACTATGAAGTTTTCAAGTCTATCAAATCCATTGTATTGAGCCATTATTCTTTTACAGTTTCTGAGAAGAACATGTAAACAATATTGCTTCGTCATTATTTTACACCTTCCGCAAGGATCCTCTAAAAAAAAGTCAAATTCATCAGAATCCATTTATTCTTTTCTTTGGTTATATGATTCATGAATAATAAATTTTTGCTGAATAAAGCTGTTCCTAAAATATGACTGCAGGATTAAGGATACGGATAATTTTACGTGCAAGATTCATAATTTCCGTGCTCCTAATGTATTATGACGCAAGAAAAGTAGGAATAGTTAATGCAATTACATATGCATTATTCCTAAGTACATAGACATCAGCTGTTGAGGAGTGAGAAGCAACAATACAATATTTCGACGTTCCAACGGAATATTTTTAGCAATCAATTTTTTTTTCACATTAAATTATATTATACCATCAATTACACTTTTATCTCCGTGTAGGGCTGAGTACGCTGATGATTTTATATACAGGATTCATAATATTCCACGCCATGACA
The DNA here is from genome assembly GCA_949699805.1 of Tromatobia lineatoria. Lineage (NCBI taxonomy): Eukaryota > Metazoa > Arthropoda > Insecta > Hymenoptera > Ichneumonidae > Tromatobia > Tromatobia lineatoria. Next base: position 2,883,814 of record OX453036.1, on the reverse strand, counting down.
TTTATCCCATAACAAAGTGAGGAATGTGCTTTTTCTCAAATTAGAAAATAGTGTATTATGAGGTTAAGAGAGTAGGAATAGATAATGCAAGGATAAGTCTATTATTCTTAAGTACGTAGAGACGTAAAGCAGTGAAAGGAGGGGGCAAGAGTGTAGTATCGTGTGACACTGGTGCCTGATCACATTGATACTCAAGAGAAATGGTTTGGGTAGTGTGCGAAAGAACCCTCTACTGCTGTCTCACTCGCCCATCGTTTGTTAAGCTCTGCTGGTCCCGGGGATCTCATTCGCTATCTGTCCCCTCCGATATTCGCTGAGGTGGGATTTTTCCCTCGGGAGACAAACGAGTGTTCGAGCAAACAGCGAATAGTGCTCCTGGTGTTAGCCGTAAGTGATTAAAGCATACGTTGTTCAACGTATCGAGCGAATGGTGAGTCGTTGGGAAGACAGAGCACTCACGTTCACTCGATTGTCGTATTCTTAATTACATCTATGCCCTGCATTACATCTATGCCAATATGTGACGTTACCTAATATTTCTATTGGGTAAGTATCCATGGAAAATATCTACTTCTCAATTATGCCGTCGATTTTCATTACAAAAATATTGATTATGGTTATAAATCTATTGAACTGTTGTCATCGACAAAAATCAAATTAACTTTTAAGTTTTCTTGTTTTGCGGAAAAAAAAATTGTTGCGGAAATTACTTCAGATAAAAAGAAACGGTCGAATATATATATATATTTTTTTTCCCCTATAAATTTAATTGTAAAAAATTTTTCTAAATAAAATGAATGATTAAATTTCTTGTCTATAGAATTTAATTCCCCGAGCGAATATTTTGCGTCCGAGTGTCTATGAATATAAAGTAAAAAAGGATGAAAGATGAAAAGTACATCCGTCGCTTTCGATTATAAACTTGAACTCTATTTCGCCGGTTAAAAAGTTTTTAGACTGGGGAACGGTGCGGTTGCTCTCAAAGAGAAGTTCGACGCGTCAGATGAGCGAGCAGGAGAACAGGGAGCGTCGAGGCGCCAGGCGTCGCGGCACAAACTTCGGAATGAATGTTATTAGCAACGATAGCTGGAGGAAAAGGCGGATTAAAGGGCGGAGTGGGTGGCGGATGAGGCCGTCGGGCGCTCTTCGTATAAATACATAAATCGGGCAATCATCCTAAATGGTGCGCGTCGCTCGCTGGTGAAGAGACAGGGAGATGCTATATCTTTCTCTTTTCCCCTGGAGAAGGCTTCTAGTCTAGTCGTGAACAAGCATCGTAGCTTTTTCACCCTGTTGGACGCCCGTCTGTTTGGCTGTCGTTTGTCGTGCACCGTCTCCGCTGATACAACTCTTGTTTACGACACACCACCTTTCGTGCCACTGGAAAATACAGACTATTTGTTATTCCGTTGCTGCAAAACGGTGTAAAAAGAGGCAATTTGAATAAAGGTATCTACTTGGGCAAGAAATAAACTTCAGCTAATGGGAAACCTTAAAAATTGTCCGAAAATGTGTTGCACGCAACTATCGGAAATTTCGTTTTTCCACGAGAAAGCTTGGCTTATTTATTTTTGTCGTGTTTTTCGTCTTCGGATAACTCGAAAAAGTTCTAAGCACTGAGAAAAGTGGTTCTCAGAACATTTATGCATTTTTAGGTTTCTGCGAGGATGGATGGATTTTCTTGTTCGGGTGGTAGCTCTCGCAATTTTTTGCACATCAGGTTTAAATTTCGTGGACAGGTAAGTGATCATCAAATATGACGTAAAATTAAATGTGGCGTCAATTGGTTCGGTGTTTCAAATTTTAAGGGACTCGAAAAATTCAGAAAACTTGTGTCTTAGCCTCCAAGGGGCACACGTGTCGAGGGATCGATCTCAAATTTATGTGTAAATAAACTCATAGATAAAACTATGGTTGGTGCTGAATTCGGCGATAATCGATAAATAAGTTTCAATTCTATGACAGTGTCAAGTTTTGAAAAATTTTGAGGAACGAATAATCAGGTCTGAACACTACCCCTGTGACCCCCATGACATTCGAAAGAAACTATGTATAAAAAAAACTATGAGTTATTGCAGAAAAAAATAGAACTCGACGCTTCCCAATCGAAAAGTTCGAATATGGCCGAAGGAAGGTATTATCGATATTGGATGCATTTATCTCAAGACAAAATCCCAGTAAACCCACGATGCCCACAAAATAGCATAAGAATCGCGCGTATTGATCACAACCTGGGATTAACTCACCCCAAATGGTCTCCCAAGAAAATAATCGGCACGTCCAATTGGTGGTGGTTGGTTGTAGCTAAGTTACGTTGTAAATCGATCTTTGATCTTTTCCTTTCGTGCGAACATAGCGCAGTGTCTCACAATCGTTGCTACTCTACCGAAGAGAAAGTGTTATCTAAATGGGATCCGATATTGAAGGTGGGTAATGAGGCTCATTAGCCTCGGACCTGTGCCTAGAAGCGGAAGGGTAGAAAATGAGAAAAAAAAGAACATAGACATAAGCCGGTCGACAGAAGAGAAAAAAAATCCCTTGCTAGCATCGATCTAGTGAAAAATCTGTGTGTATAGCTCTTGCGAACCCTTTTTTCTCACAGCAAACTAGACCAACTATATATTGTAACGGGACGCTCTCCGCGCACCTCTATTAGGAGAGCGGCATAGAGAGGAGCTCGCTCCAAGTCCTCGCGAACTGCCTAAAGATCCACGCACATCGGCAAGCACACCTGCCCGATGTCGTGATATGGGTTAAAGGAGCTCTCTCACGCACACGCAACACAAGGACGCATGATAGTCGCCTAATACCGAGCGAAGCTGAGGGATCTCCCACTTATCATCCCGATAAGTGACAAACCAATTTCGTTACGAAGAGAGGCGGATTCGAAATGTTCCTCCCACCGAGTAAGAAGAACCCCACGCACCTTACGCACTGGCCCTCTCTACCCGAAAACCAAAGTCGGCGCGCGACTCAATTTCCCCTTACGCGCACCAGAAAGGTGCGAAGATATATAAAGGTCAACGAAGCTCGACTGGGGGTCATTATCATCGTGGATCATCCAATACTCTTCAATATCTACGATTAGAGCAGGAGCCTAGGCTTATTTGTTAAGTTAGTTTCTTAGCAAAGCTCAGGGTCCTCAAGTACATCGTCACCCCCGTATTGAACGTGGACGTTGATCTGTGCTTGAGGCTAGATAAGAAGACGGTTGAGACTCGATTAAAGAATTCGATAAACGGTGGAACGTTGCAAAAATCGGTGAACATAAACTCAGTGATATCGCGTTTTGTAAAATATCCTGAAATCAAAGCGATTCAAGCTGCTGAGCTTTCACGCCCTCGTGGCAATCGTCCTAATTGCGTCGAGCTCCTTTTGCTTACAGCAGTGCAGAATCTCATCGATATCATCGTACCAATTCGCAACGCTCAGGTCAATAAAAGAAAAGGAAAAAGGAATTATATTATCAAATTGAGTGTAAAGCTCCACTTGCGCTTACATTTCGTAAGCCAAGCGAATATTTTCTTCAATTAAAATCAAGTTAACTCGTGATCATACGATTTGAAACATTCTCTCTTGCTCCACGCGAGAGCCCTTATCATCAAAAGAAACATTAACATTGTATAGAAATATATTATCAAATTGAGAGTAAAGCTCCACTTGCGCTTACATTTCGTAAGCCAAGCGAATATTTTCCTCAATTAAAATCAATTTAACTCGTGATCATACGATTTGAAACATTCTCTCTTGCTCCACGCGAGAGCCCTTATTATCAAAAGAAATATTAACATTGTATAGAAATATATTATCAAATTGAGAGTAAAGCTCCACTTGCGCTTACATTTCGTAAGCCGAGCGAATATTTTCCTCAATTAAAATCAATTTAACTCGTGATCATACGATTTGAAACATTCTCTCTTGCTCCACGCGAGAGCCCTTATTATCAAAAGAAATATTAACATTGTATAGAAATATATTATCAAATTGAGAGTAAAGCTCCACTTGCGCTTACATTTCGTTAGCCAAGCGAATATTTTCCTCAATTAAAATCAATTTAACTCGTAATCATACGATTTGAAACATTCTCTCTTGCTCCACGCGAGAGCCCTTATTATCAAAAGAAACATTAAAATTGTATCGAAGCACGGTAGGAACGTTCCACCTCGCGGTATTTCGTCTCCCGTCCGTAATACTCTGCGATATACGACGAGAAACATCGATATTCTACGATATCTCGCGAATCGTGGAATATCGATCTAAAAGGTTCCTTCAGAACAGGGATAACGTAAAACCTTTGCAATTCGCCTACAGCACACAGTAAAATCATCAGTAATAATACTTCTTCATTCGAAATAGTCTTTTCAATACTCGGAAGCATTTGGCTTCCGAGGTTACAAATTATCTCACTTGCAGAAATCTTTACTTATTGGCAGTAAAAGAAAAAGGGAAGAATTTAAAACTCTAGACAAAATTCTTCCTTTCCTTGACCCGCTCTGCCTTTACCACAATTCCATAAAACTCTCCCTTCAATTCTTATTTTCGTCTCTCGCTTCACGAGAGACAATCTATCTCGATCCCTAATTATTGCCAATGATGAAGGGTCAAATCATCAATACGCGTGGCACGTGTAGATGAGAACAATAACACCTGAGGCAATCTTGAAAAACAAATTTAATCCCAAAAGTCAACACCTCTCATTATTCAGCTCAATCTGAAATTCCCTCGAGTCTTTCACCTTTCTTCCCGTTACCCATTCCACTCTAAAGGGATTAGCGGTGAGCGAAAACAAAATTAATTTCCGGATTTCACCGGTTTTCAAAGTTTCGAAGCCTCCTACAGGCAAAGTATTTATGTACGAGCCGTTTCTCGTCGTACATCGCAGCTCATAGCCAGATAGGAAATCACGAAACGTTTCAGTGGCGCCCGAACAGGGACTTGAGGGTCAACTTTGGAGAGTTGAATCAATAAGAATTAGAATAAGCAGAGATTACAATATAATCCGTCATCTCGAGCAATAAACAGCTTAGAATCACCTGTTGACCCACACGTGCCGAATCAAGTAAACACGATGTTGGGAGACGAGAGTGAACAAACCGAGTCAAACAAGAATAGTACGACTGTAGGGACTACAGCAACAACAACAACAACAACAACAACAACAACAACAACAACAACATCACGACAAACACCGGTTTCTTCAGTCATGAAAAACATATCACATCATACCGGCAACAACGGATTATCTACAGCCCCCGGACCCGTGTTAAACGAAATTCAAATACGCGAGCAACAGCGAGAGCATGAAAGATTCGTTCAAGACACGATCGGAGGACCGAGAGTCGACGGAGGAGGCGACGTTGCTGCTGGCGGTGAGCTTCATCCAGACGACACGTCGAGAGAACCCTCGGCAATTGACAATGAAAATATCACGCTGAGCTCCCTAATGAGTGTGGTACGACAAATACAAAATCAGCAGATTGCTGACCAGCAAACGAATGTCGACAATCTACGATACCTCAACCACAGTTTCGCGAAGAGGCTCGAAGATATCCAGGCATGGGTGTCAGTCTCATTAAGCGAATCTTTAAATGTCTCGAGATATCCGGATACATTCGTGGTTTCTCCGAACGGCTTGCCACACTCAACGCACCAAGCCACAACTGGACAAACTCAGCAAAACCACATGCAACCGATGAGAAATAATCCTCAACGAAACGGGAACGGATATCATCAAATTCCGCAGACAAATAACGATTCCTTCGCACCATCAGGAGGAGGAGACCTTCCTTACGTCACGGATCAAACGAGAGAAAATCACAACGGAAGAACGAATGAAACAAGGATGAACAATCCTCCACCTATAAACAGCAGCCTTAAATTGGAACCTCCGATCTTCCAAGGAAAACCACACGAACAGCCGATACAATTTCTCACCGATCTCCGTAATTTCAGAGACATTTATGTACCTCGCTACCATTTTAAGACAATTATCTCGCAGTGCTTTCAAGGTAATGCGGCACAGTGGTGGAAGATCTCGCGAGATTATATTGCGGATTGGGAAGACTTCGAGATGCAATTTACTCGAAGATTCTGGAGCGACGAGAAGCAAAACAATGTGAAACTTCGCCTGGAATTCGAATGGCATGATCCAGCTAAAAGACAATCTCGAGTGTCATATGCGCTCACGATGATTGGTTTAGCACGCGATCTTCGACCTCTATTGACAGAGCGTGAAATAGTCAACAAAGTTAAAAAACATTTCGAAGCTGACGTCAGAGCCACGATGCGTACTCTCGCCATCACTACCATTCCTGAGATGCTTGATCTCCTGTCAGACTTCGACGAAGAAGGCGCTGGCAACCGCGAGCGCAAGAAACCAGACGCCCGCGAACATTTTAATTTCGCGAAAACAAAAAATGACTCAAATCAAAAAAATCCTGAACCGAATAGTAAAACGGTAGAATCTTCAGGGCCTCGCAATGATAAACGCGAAGAAAAATACCGTGAAGGAGTTAAATTAACAAACAAACCACGAGAATTCTCGCGCAGTGTACGCGGGCTCGAGGAAGAGGAAGAAGGTATCGAGAGTCTCGTAATAGACGAGGGGGACGGAGAGTCGGGAAACGATGGTGCGTCACCCGTCTTATCAGCACAATAGACGAGGTGACGCTAGGCTTTGGCGGAGACACCAGAGAACAGCTGCTTGCCGAAAACACGCCTACCAGCGAATCAAGGGCCAAATGCCCACTTCTCGATCTACAAATCAATGGTGTCACAGTTCGAGCCCTCATTGATACGGGCAGCGAGATAACGGCAATTTCCGAGCGATTCTTCGCTGAAAATAAAAAAATATTCAACAACTGCCCCATTCTCCCTCTCGCAGGAGTCTCGATACGTGGAGCAACGGCTGGAAGGGCCGTACGAGTAACGCAGCAGCTTTTTGCTCCAATAAACATCAACGATCGGAGCGAGAAAAATACGGTAATTATCGTGCCAAGATTAACATCCGATTGTATCATCGGAATCGATTTTCTCGTCAAACTACGAACAAAAATCGATCTGGCAAATTTCTCGTTTGAATTCACGTTACCAAACGAACCTAAAAAAAAGTACATAGCATTCCTAAAGAAGCAACCCATAAAAAATACCAAAGAAGTCAACATGGTAAGGAACTCCAACATTAACGAACTCGAGGAAGAACAGATAACCGATGCAGAAATTCTAGAAAAAGTAAAGAAGACCGAAGGGATAACGAAACTACAGAAAGCACAGTTTCGCGAGCTCCTAATAAAACATCGCAACGTCTTTCTAAAACGACCAGGACGCCTGAATTCGTACAAGCACGAATTAAAAGTAATCCCTCACAACCCCTTTAAAGCAATGTCCTATCCTATTCCCTTAGCCTACCGCGAAGGAGTAGACAGGGAAATTGAAACGCTCATTCAACAAGGTGTAATCCAACGGTCCACTAGCCCTTACAGCAGCCCGCTTCTCGTATCAGAGAAAAAGGATGGAGGGATGCGACTGTGTTTAGACGCAAGAAAAATCAACGAGATCTTGCAGCCTGATAACGAAAGAATGGAAGCGGCGGATGAGTTATTCCAAGAGTGCCGTAATGCAAACTATATGACCACGTTAGACATGCGAGCGAGCTTCTGGCAAGTGCCACTCACTCCAGAATCATGCAAATATACGGCGTTTCTTCATCGAGGAAAATGCTACGAGTTCCGCGTGACTCCCTTTGGCTTGCGTACAAGCACAGCGAGTCTGGTTCGAGGATTGGGACCGGTGCTGAGAGGCCTTCGCAATGTACTCAATTTCGTCGACGACCTTCTATGCACTTCAGAAACATTCGAACAACACATTGAAGATCTCGACGAGCTTCTCACAAGATTCGAGAAACACGGATTAACACTAAACCTCGACAAATCACACTTCTTTCGCAAAGAGACCAAATTCATTGGACACATCCTTACTCGTGAGGGCATAAAACCAGATCCTGATAAAATCGAAGCTATTAAAAATTTTCCAGCACCAAAGAACGTGAAACAGCTCCGAGGATTCTTCGGTCTCGTAAATTATTATGGAAAATTTACGAAGGAACACGGCGAATCAACCGTGCCTCTCCTACATTTAGTACGCAAAGGTGTGAAATGGATCTGGGGAATAGAAGAACAAAAAGCCTTCGAAAATATAAAAACTAAATTCTGCGAAAGCGTGATATTATATTACCCTCTAAAACAGAGCCCCTTCTTCCTTCAAACGGACGCTAGCGACTTCGCTCTCGGTGCAGTACTGTTCCAGAGGAACGAAAAGGGAGAGGATTTAGTTCTTCACTTTGCAAGCAGAACGCTCAAAGGAGCTGAGCTGCGTTATAGCACAACAGAGAAAGAACTCCTCGCAATTGTTTGGGCGTTAACGAAGTTTCGCACATACGTTCTCGGATCCTCGCTCAAGATTGTCACAGACCACGCTGCGCTGACTTTTCTCAGGGAATGCCGACTCTCTCACGCAAGATTAACGCGATGGGCGCTTGCTATCCAGGATTATCATCCGGAAATCGAGCATTGTGAAGGAAAAACCAACACAGTAGCCGACCTTCTCAGTCGACCAGAACAAGAGAGGCCGGCAGACGAAATTATCATGGCACAACTTGCCGAAGAAATGAGCGAAGAACTCAAAACATTAATCCAGGACATAGGAAAAATTCAAAATGACGACGAAGCATGCAAAAGCATTGTAAAATCACTGGAGGAAGGCATCGCGATCAAAGGTTACAACGTACGCCAAGGAATACTCTATCGTGAAAAAAAAGGAGTAGAGAGAGTCGTCATACCAACTTCACACATCCAAACCCTAATTCTAAACTGCCATATAATGTACGGACACGTCGGCGCACGCAAATGCTATCTAATTTTACGAGACGATTTCGATAGTAATAATCTGCACCGTCGAATAAGAAAAATACTCGCCAGCTGCGACACGTGCCAACGAAACAAAGTTTATACACCAGGAAGCTTTGCAGAGATGCAAATTATTGCACCAAGTGCACCTCGAGAACTTGTTTCGCTTGACTTTTACGGCCCCCTCCCAACAGGCTTATACGGGAACAAATTTGTCCTCGTAGTGACCGACGTATTCTCTAAAATCACAAAGTTGTATCCTCTAAAAAAGGCAACGACGGAGAGTACTTGGCGTTGTCTTGAAGAAGATTTCTTTCCGAGATACGGGAAGTCGCTGGCACTCCTTTCTGACCAGGGCACGCAATTTACATCGAGGAAATGGTCCAAGCTTCTGGAGGCAAATAACATAAAAAAAATCTTCACGTCTATCAGGCATCCACAGGCCAATCCTGTCGAACGCACTAACCGAGAACTATCTCGATTCTTCCGGACTCTTGCCACCGGCAAACACAGCTCTTGGGTAAAGTGGCTTAAGGTAATTGAAGAGTGCATCAATACCACCCACCACGAATCGACAGGATATACACCCGTGGAACTTCACACGGGAGAGAAAGTGAAAAGACCATGGAAGGATTTATTACGAAACAAGAGCACAGAAACCGAAGAGCACGAACATCTTATCATGTGTGCTAATGAAAACATTCGGAAATCAAGAGGCCGGCAAGCCGATAAATTCAATAAGTCCCACAAATTCACAGAATACGCGGTCGGCCAACTCGTCCTCGCTCGTGCATTGAACGTATCAAATCCAGCTATCAGGATAGTAGCAAAGTTCCTACCTCTGTACGAGGGACCATACACTATCAAAACAAAGGTTGGCCGAACATCATACATTCTTGAATACACACAACAACACAAGGAACGAGGAATGTATCACACGCAGGATTTACGGCCGTACTATACGACAGACAAATGAATAATAGACGAATGAAAATATTCTTCAATTCTCAATTACACCCAGTTGGTCAGCCAAATCCAGGGAACGATCAGTCTGTTAACAGAACGCGAAGCGATAATGTCGAACGATAAAGCAACGCAAACACTCCCATTGTGGAAGGAAGAAGGTCGTGAACTACTTGGCGAAGCAACGAGGTTCAAGAAAAGTGATCGGCATCTTCGCCATCTGCCATCTAAAAAACAGAAGCAATCAAAGGATACGGAGGTACGTGGTGAATACTTCGATTATTTAAAACGAGTCGACGACCAACTACGTGAGGAGCTGCAGTTATCGGACACGTATCCGCTACCCTACTTCACTGGGAAGGCTGAAAAAATAAAACTGAGATTCATCAAATCACGCATTGAACCTGTAAAGGAAGAAAAAACAATCCCGCCACCAATCCCTCGACGTACCGGACTTCGGGCCATAAAGGGTCCGGAAGGGCTGAAACTCGTCGGCGACGAGGAATATTTCAAGTTTGCAAATCGAGGACTCAAGCGCGAGTTTGACAAACCCCTAGAAGAAGCGATACGAAGAAAGCACAGCCGTACGAATGCACATCCGTTTGCACGATGCCATACCACAACCAGCGGTGCATACAAGGAGGAAAAAGCAGAATAGAAAGGAGTCACAACATCTCAACAACGTTAAACCTCGGGAAATGTGTCTCTCCTTTGGAAGGGCGTTGTAACGGGACGCTCTCCGCGCACCTCTATTAGGAGAGCGGCATAGAGAGGAGCTCGCTCCAAGTCCTCGCGAACTGCCTAAAGATCCACGCACATCGGCAAGCACACCTGCCCGATGTCGTGATATGGGTTAAAGGAGCTCTCTCACGCACACGCAACACAAGGACGCATGATAGTCGCCTAATACCGAGCGAAGCTGAGGGATCTCCCACTTATCATCCCGATAAGTGACAAACCAATTTCGTTACGAAGAGAGGCGGATTCGAAATGTTCCTCCCACCGAGTAAGAAGAACCCCACGCACCTTACGCACTGGCCCTCTCTACCCGAAAACCAAAGTCGGCGCGCGACTCAATTTCCCCTTACGCGCACCAGAAAGGTGCGAAGATATATAAAGGTCAACGAAGCTCGACTGGGGGTCATTATCATCGTGGATCATCCAATACTCTTCAATATCTACGATTAGAGCAGGAGCCTAGGCTTATTTGTTAAGTTAGTTTCTTAGCAAAGCTCAGGGTCCTCAAGTACATCGTCACCCCCGTATTGAACGTGGACGTTGATCTGTGCTTGAGGCTAGATAAGAAGACGGTTGAGACTCGATTAAAGAATTCGATAAACGGTGGAACGTTGCAAAAATCGGTGAACATAAACTCAGTGATATCGCGTTTTGTAAAATATCCTGAAATCAAAGCGATTCAAGCTGCTGAGCTTTCACGCCCTCGTGGCAATCGTCCTAATTGCGTCGAGCTCCTTTTGCTTACAGCAGTGCAGAATCTCATCGATATCATCGTACCAATTCGCAACGCTCAGGTCAATAAAAGAAAAGGAAAAAGGAATTATATTATCAAATTGAGTGTAAAGCTCCACTTGCGCTTACATTTCGTAAGCCAAGCGAATATTTTCTTCAATTAAAATCAAGTTAACTCGTGATCATACGATTTGAAACATTCTCTCTTGCTCCACGCGAGAGCCCTTATCATCAAAAGAAACATTAACATTGTATAGAAATATATTATCAAATTGAGAGTAAAGCTCCACTTGCGCTTACATTTCGTAAGCCAAGCGAATATTTTCCTCAATTAAAATCAATTTAACTCGTGATCATACGATTTGAAACATTCTCTCTTGCTCCACGCGAGAGCCCTTATTATCAAAAGAAATATTAACATTGTATAGAAATATATTATCAAATTGAGAGTAAAGCTCCACTTGCGCTTACATTTCGTAAGCCGAGCGAATATTTTCCTCAATTAAAATCAATTTAACTCGTGATCATACGATTTGAAACATTCTCTCTTGCTCCACGCGAGAGCCCTTATTATCAAAAGAAATATTAACATTGTATAGAAATATATTATCAAATTGAGAGTAAAGCTCCACTTGCGCTTACATTTCGTTAGCCAAGCGAATATTTTCCTCAATTAAAATCAATTTAACTCGTAATCATACGATTTGAAACATTCTCTCTTGCTCCACGCGAGAGCCCTTATTATCAAAAGAAACATTAAAATTGTATCGAAGCACGGTAGGAACGTTCCACCTCGCGGTATTTCGTCTCCCGTCCGTAATACTCTGCGATATACGACGAGAAACATCGATATTCTACGATATCTCGCGAATCGTGGAATATCGATCTAAAAGGTTCCTTCAGAACAGGGATAACGTAAAACCTTTGCAATTCGCCTACAGCACACAGTAAAATCATCAGTAATAATACTTCTTCATTCGAAATAGTCTTTTCAATACTCGGAAGCATTTGGCTTCCGAGGTTACAAATTATCTCACTTGCAGAAATCTTTACTTATTGGCAGTAAAAGAAAAAGGGAAGAATTTAAAACTCTAGACAAAATTCTTCCTTTCCTTGACCCGCTCTGCCTTTACCACAATTCCATAAAACTCTCCCTTCAATTCTTATTTTCGTCTCTCGCTTCACGAGAGACAATCTATCTCGATCCCTAATTATTGCCAATGATGAAGGGTCAAATCATCAATACGCGTGGCACGTGTAGATGAGAACAATAACACCTGAGGCAATCTTGAAAAACAAATTTAATCCCAAAAGTCAACACCTCTCATTATTCAGCTCAATCTGAAATTCCCTCGAGTCTTTCACCTTTCTTCCCGTTACCCATTCCACTCTAAAGGGATTAGCGGTGAGCGAAAACAAAATTAATTTCCGGATTTCACCGGTTTTCAAAGTTTCGAAGCCTCCTACAGGCAAAGTATTTATGTACGAGCCGTTTCTCGTCGTACATCGCAGCTCATAGCCAGATAGGAAATCACGAAACGTTTCAATATATATATCTCCATCCATCAGACTGTTCAGGACCTAAAACCACAAAACTATCGGAAATAGGTGAACCTATGGAGGCATAAGGCTTTGGTTCCCAGGAAGCGGTCTTTTTTACGAGCAGAGAATAGACCTATACGTCTCACGGCCAACGATAGCCACTTAGAAAGACATTTCGCTTTCGCGAAAAGTTCGGGGTGTCTCCAGTGGGCCACGAAAATTGATTCGTTCCGTTCGACCTCCTACGAAGTTGTCGCTTTCTCACACCATGGTGACTATATTCGTCCTTCACCCGGTGAACGTTTGCCAGCTGTAGACGCTATATCTATATATATATAAATGTAAATATACTTATATACACTTCGTCTTTCCAGTACTGCGATTGTCGTTTCCGTTGGGGCGTTTGAAATTGCTTTTCTAATATACCTCAGCGAAATATCCTACAGGTGAAACGTAACCGATGATTATCACGTCATCACCGCTGTTGATGGACAAGATGTACAACAACCTCCAGTTGTAATGAAATATTGCAATCTCGATAATAATTTTCTTCGCCTAACTAATGTCTTCCATCTGCTTCGTAATACTATGAGATGTGATACGTACTTTTCCTACGCAGTGTATTAATAATCAAGATAATATCGAGGCCTGGCAATCGTTGTTATTATTTTTAATAACAAAGATTTCTCGAAATGTTTAAACGAATATTGAGATTTTCTATCATCGAAGATCACGAAACCATTGATTTATCTAATTAAAATACAGCTGCTGTATTACATAGTAATGTAATAATAACGATGATAAAAATAATTTCGGCACACATTTTTTATCCAAACAAAATAATAGAATTTTTTTTTGCATGTACATTGATAGTAGCAGTGAATGAATGTCGTTCAAATTGTTCTTAATATAAATATTATGAAAGATTTTTTCCTCGTCTTTCAACAAATTGCTTGAATTTTCTGATTCAGTATTAGATTTTCAAACAATTTATTGACAAACTGAAAAAAAAGTGTGATAGTTATTATTGAACACATTAATGTTCAATCTCTTGCGAAATATTTGCAACCATTATTACCTGAGTATTTTGCGAATCTGATAAATTCGATAAGGAAATTGATTCCTTAAGCACATTTCAAATTTTGTATCATAAGTTGATTTAAAGAATTCCTTTTGCTCATTATTTTTAATGTTAGTATCACAGTATTGTTAATAGATATCATTTGATTTGGGAATCATGAATTATAACATTGGGGTCGGACTGGACCCAGTTGCGGTGCCGTTTCGCCGCGATATAGGACATTAAACTTGCGCACACTGAAATGTTGGTGCGTATGCAGTCACATAGAGACGGAGGACGTAATTGATGGATACATGCGAATTGGCGAGACCAGAGTGGAGCTAATATTGAATTACTTTTTAATTTGCAGCTTGTTCTCTTCCCTTCCCCCACAATATTTGCTATATATGGCCGTATATATTCGTCCCACATTTACAAACTTCAATTTATACAGAGGCAACGTGAGCGCGTCAGCTACTGCATAGAATACGCATGAAAAAGTGACATATAGTCATTATACATTTTAATCAATAACTTAAAACTGAATTTTACTCCAGAAATTTCACAATAATTTATTGTTAAGAAGGGATATATATTCTTTGTCTTTAAATTTAAATAATACATAAAAAGATTTTTTATATTTGACGTTCATGAAATGTATTTTCGTTGATAGATTTCCGAAAGCTAACGCTAAAAAACGGTTCGACTAGTATTTTTGTATCATAACAATACGGTAACAGAATTAGTAAGATCAAAAAAATAATAATTCCATAACAGCATTTCTTTCGCGGTATAAAAAAAAATCATTCTATGTACTGTAATATGGATAAATGAATACATTTCATATTCACCATGGCGGCTAAAAGCTGAATTGCTTTTATAGTACGTGCAACGGTCGTAACACTAATGCGATTGCTAGAATTTGGTGTTGGTCGGCGATGTATATCCGAGTGTGATTGTTCGCCGTTGTGCCAGCCAATTCCGCAGTATCGTGGGTTAATACAATAGCCGTAGTATACGCGTCTGGAATCCGGGTATTGGTGTGCCCCGAGTGGGCTCGCATACACCATAGCCACTGATGTATGATCGAGGATTAATTTCGGGGGCGTGTGCTTCGTCCTCGGGGATCTGTTTCTCTATTATACGATACGCGCGGTCACAGAATAGCAGTGAAACAGTGCACATGGGGTTCATAGCTTGGCCTGTGTGCCGCACGCGATAAATTAGCCCGTCACGTGCCTGCCTCTTGAATATCCACTTGTTTTTCGCCAATTAAGCATCCATTGACAGTACTACGTATACGCTTGAAAATATCGTGAAAATGACCAACATACTTTTTATTTTTTCATTTTTCGTTTAATGCAATTAACTGTAGACAGAAAAAAAACATTTACTACCTCATGTTTATCGCTAAAAATTCTGTTTCTCTGTGTTTGTAACAAAGCATAATTAATTTTTAATTATCGGGCAAAACGTAAATCAATTTTTTTTGTTTGTTAATCCTAGGTTAGTTTCTTGATATAATGGAGATTTTGGCTTCGAATTCAATGTGGATACTACATTTTATATGTGGAAGATACTTACGAAATTCTGGTATCGTGTGCAGTCACCTCCAAATGGTATTGCAGTTTTGGGTGTTATAGACGAAACCAGACGACATTAAACAAGACCGAACAGGACTGGAACAGACAAGGCCAGACCAGAGAAAACTAATACCAGACCAGACAGAGCAGACCAGATCAAACCAAACCAGATTGGATTAAACCAGACCAGAAAAGTCCCGACCAGACTCGGAAAAACGAGCGAATGCGTTTTTTCTGTTCACAAAACCCTGAAAATATGCGTTTGCACGATATCGGGCGGTTGAATTTCTTCTTTCAATGAGCGTATTTTAGCTTTATACTTCTCGAGTGAAATATCTACACACGGAGCATCTAGTTTTTATTCGGGGAAAACAGGTCGAGCAGTGATCTTTTGCCGCTGTCCGGAAATACTTTATAATGACACCTGACGAGAGGAAGACGTAGGAGCAAGACGTATCTTTCGGATTTTTTTTCGTTGAAAACTGGAAGACCCCTGGGATTGTTTTGGGGTTGCCGAGACAGCAGCCAGATTACAGGGTCGCCCCCGAATCGCATGGCACCGAAACGCCATGTGGTCCTAGATGAAATCCAATATCTATATAGATGTCCTAAAAATAATATACAATTTTGAATAGTTTCGAACGTTCCATGACGTCATTTTACGCATTGTCAAATGATTTTTTTTTCCCGGCGAGATAATTATTGTGGTCACCTTAAACATGACAAGATCTCTGTCACATTATTGTCCTGAATCATTTTTAACACTAACAAAAGTTCTTTTTCTCAGTTTACGGAGAATTTAATTCTTAATATATTGTCAAACTTTAAAAAACTAGAAAGTGAATTATACATGAAAAAAATGTACAATCTGGTGTTACAATTAAAAACAATTAGAAACATAGAATATCCCATTTTTGGTAGTAAAGAAAACCGAATCGGACAACACTTTGAGGGCATTTCAGGTTATGCGTCAGAATTTGACATCCGGAACGGAAAAAATAAATAAAAACGGAGGATTAGCAGATCCAAAATGTGTCTAGACTTGTCAAGTTCTTAGTCGCTCGTGGGTCTACCTTTATCCAGCCGACATTTGTCTCCAAATAATTGGGGAAGGAACGGGAGAGACCACCTTCTTCGCTATACAATTATCGGCAGTAAACGCGCGGCCACATCCGGTAAAAGGAGGTTCTGACCGACGGCAGAACTCGCGACGGCGCTGCTCACGAGAAGTCGTCGACTACGCGCGCCAGGCAATCGTTACGGGGAAATAAAACAATTATGGGATTGGAACAAAAACCGGCCGGATGTTGTTACCGGATGATCCGAGCAAGAGAGGCTTCATCGGAGCCTACGATTCCAATGCACGTGCAATGAAATATTGACCTAACGGAATAGGAACTAAGACGCTATATTCTTTTTAGAAGATAATCATACTTAAGATGAAAATGTAGAAAATCTTCATTGAATCGAAAAAAACCGTCGGCATGTAAACGGTGTGATAGCTA
The DNA here is from genome assembly GCA_949699805.1 of Tromatobia lineatoria. Taxonomy (NCBI): domain Eukaryota; kingdom Metazoa; phylum Arthropoda; class Insecta; order Hymenoptera; family Ichneumonidae; genus Tromatobia; species Tromatobia lineatoria. The sequence continues at coordinate 2,866,788 of OX453036.1, read as the reverse complement.
ATAATTTGTTTCCAACTTTACATCTAATTGTTAGAATTGTATATCATATTGAAAAAATAATTTATAAATTTATTAGATACCTTTAATAGATGTTATGATGCTTCGACGATGCCAGCCTTTGATACTTTACTTTGATGGAAGTTTGACAAATCGTAACTCGCGTCTGAGTCGAACGATGCCGACGATTCCGTTGTTATTAAAAATTAATTGTTGAAATATCGTCCGTTCAGATTGCTTCATCAATTTACGAATTGATAAAGCAATTTGAAGGGAAAAAAATAAATAGATTCCAAATGTTTGATTTTCCTATACAGGAAGATCGATAACAACGGAATCTTCGGCATCGTTCGACTTAGATCCGAGTTACGATTTGCCAAACTTCCATCAAAATAAAAATATTAAAGGCTGGCATCGTCGAAGCATCATAACATCTATTCAATGCATATATACTCCGCCAACGTCAAAGAAGAATAATTTTATCAGATACCATTTTACTATTTCAATTCCATATATGTATAATGAAAATCAAATGTGGAGTTGAAATTACTTTTTATTAATGGCAGCCTGCACCAATCGAATTCCCTTTTAAAAAGTTTTTTGCCTAATTATTTATGTCAAAATTTCATCGGTGTGGAGAACAAGCGAATCATTTTGAGACATACTGAAACAGCTATGAATAAATTTGTATGGGAGACAAAATTTTTTTTAGAAGATCTTATCATGTTTAGGATGATAAAGTAGAAAATTGTCATTAATTGAAAAACTGCTCGAATTTAAACGCTGTGATAGCCGATAAACGGTTTCTAACTTTGAATCTAATCGTTGTAATTTCATATGATATTAAAAAGAAATAATTTTGAAAAATAACAAAATAAAAAAATGTATTGAAGATCATTATGTTAATTTAATTACATGTATAATAGTGAAAATTAGATGTAAAGTTGAAATTAATTTTCTTACGGCAGCCTGCAAAAAGCTTACTGTTTTTAAAAAGTTACTTTTTCCAGTGTACGTCAAATCATTGATTTCAATCACTAGTTATTTGCTTCAATTGAATTCAAATTAATAACTGTTTGTCAAAATCAAGTAACTTTTTTGTATTTTTCTTTCCATCTAATTATCTATGTCAAAATTTTATCAGCCTGAAAAATGAATGAATTATTTTAAGGACCGAAGTAACTCTCGATAAATTGATAAGAAGAATTAGAAGGAATGGTTTTTGGCTATTGGCGACCAATAAATCAAGGAAGAATGTGATCTTCAATAAACGTTTCGGCCCTAATGTGGGTCCTCTTCAGTATATTTTATAGGACATTGCTTTCATTATTATTGATATAAATTGGGTGGATCTAACTAAAGGTGGCTGGATTGCTTGGTTATGTGGTTTATTGTTTGAGGTTAGTCTTGATGTCGTAGATAATAAAACGGTGTTCATGTTATATGTCAATTAAATAATAAAATCACATTTTTATAAAATAAATAGGGCCAGGCAACCCAGCCAGCTTTTAACATGAGAGTAAACGGTTATATCTATACATGAGATATAACCGTTTACTCTCATGTTAAAAGCTGGCTGGGTTGCCTGGCCCTATTTATTTTATAAAAATGTGATTTTATTATTTAATTGACATATAAGATGAACACCGTTTTATTATCTACGACATCAAGACTAACCTCAAACAATAAACCACATAACCAAGCAATCCAGCCACCTTTAGTTAGATCCACCCAATTTATATCAATAATAATGAAAGCAATGTCCTATAAAATATACTGAAGAGGACCCACATTAGGGCCGAAACGTTTATTGAAGATCACATTCTTCCTTGATTTATTGGTCGCCAATAGCCAAAAACCATTCCTTCTAATGTTATAATTGCGGCCACAACACATCATTACCAATTGATAAGAAGAATAAGGTAATTTTTTCAAATAATAAATAAATATGTAATTTAAACACGAGTATATCTTTGTTTATACTTTTTATGTATCCTGAATATTTATATATATACAACATTACACGTATAGGTACATAACATCACATAGCTCGTTATACATTAAACTCTATATATATTTATAATATAATATAGATTTATATATTTATATTTATCTGTAATTACTTATACTCGTAAACGTTTATTCGGGTTTTCGTTTATCGTCCGACAATATAATATTCATAATGACGTTATGATTGCAATCTGGGTTCTATAGCCTTCGATAATGAATTACTTATATATTTATATACAGCACACGCATACCTTTCATTTTCTCTCTACTTTCAAACCTCAATGAATCGATGTCGTGTCGATTTTTGCACCTATCGCACAATAAATGAATCCTTAACGCTATTTTTTTTTTATTTACATAGATATGCGTAGGCTTCTTAAGGGAAAATACATGCTTTCTCTTTTTTTTTAAATTTGAGCATGAATCTTCACAATATCATCGGTTCATCAGCACGGAAAGAACTTATTCAATTTTAGCTTGGAAATTATTTGTGTTCAACAAATAGGCTCGGTTAAGGGCTGAGGTGGTCCGTAGGGCGAGCCCCACTGGCCCACCGAATGCGCGAGGGGTGGAGGACCCTGCTGACCATCTAAATTAGGTACGGATGCCCCCGATGGATGATTCGATACCGCTGTCGAATATCCCACTTTTCCAAGGGCCTCTGCTTGAAGTGAAAGCATCAAACGATTCGCCGCTTGCCTCTCTGATTCCCTCTCTTCCGCCGTTTGCCGTCTGAAACAAATAAAAATAAAGAAATTCGTTTAATTTTTAATCATTTTTGCTTCCCATAAAGGATCTGTCGTTTTCATGGAAATAAATTCAAGATTTTAATGTCAGAACACTCGGAATTGTTCAAAACAACGAGATACGTGGCTGATAAAAAGTGTGTGTGTGTGTGTGCGTGTGCGTGTGCGTGTGCGTGTGCGTGTGCGTGCGTGCGTGCGTGCGTGCGTGCGTGCGTGCGTGCGTGCGCAGAGCCTCTAAATTTCAATTACGTGTAACTCAAGAACTGATTGGACTAAAATGTAGCACACAAGTTGAGCACCAGTTCGTCTTTGATTGCTGCAATTTTTTTATTAAATGTGTGCACAATTTTGATTTTATGGCTTTTGGGAATGGTTCCAAACAGGACGTGCACACTCTAGCTTTCGTAAAATTTATGATATTTCCCTAAATAATTCTTCATAAGTGCAGGAAGTTTCAACGCTGTTTGGTATTGAATTTGACGAAGATCGGATATGAGGTTCAGATTTTATAGAGTTTAAAAATTTTCGATTTCATTCACGTTTGTGCCCCAACTTAAGTTGGCAAAACATGAAACACGAACTCAAATTCAATACATGAAATCGGTACGATCTAGCGATGATGAGTACATACATAGTTTTCTCATTATATGCAGTAAGGTTCAAGTTTGTTAGAATTGTAAGTTTCGGAAAAATGTTGTTATTGCATTAAGATTCACAAAATATAAGCCGGCGAAATCAAACTTTAGACATAAAATCATTGCTGATTAGTGATAATAAGTACACATTTTCTCCATAATTTGTTATGTGGTTTAAATTTTCTAGCCATCTAACTTTGATAAAAAATAAGGCTGGGAAGTTGAACTTTGCAAATTCCTTTTTCATTATTTTTGGTTCTTCTTATAAGGCTTCCTCTATGGACAAGCCAAAATCGCCAAAAAGCGAAGCCAAAAAAATCAACATACTTTCTCACAGAGGTAGCTTCGTAAGAAAAACTGAAAATAATGGGCAATTTGAAAAGTTTAGTATTGCAACTTCATTCATAATTGGAGCATTTTTTATCTTATCTCGTATGATATAAGAAAAAAAAAATTTCGTTTCATCTTACAAGGATTTATAACGAAGTCAAGGAAAGTATACTCTATTAATCGATGAAGATAACAGGGGTAACTCGTTTTTTTATGGGAAAATATTACTTGAATAATTGATTTTGAGAAATAATTATAATCATTTGTTTTTTATGTACGATAATAACCGAACCAAAAAAAAAAATATATATATATATATACAACGCAATTAGGTCTTGTAACTTTTGGTGAGTATAATAACAATATCAAAAAACTGGTAGAAAGTAGCAGATTGTTTTCTGATTGTTATTAATATCTCAATAATCCACTCCTCTGAGGAACTATGTTAATTGATTTCAATGTCCTCATAGCTTAGTGGAATCTAAAAAATAATTATATAGGTTTTGACTACCACTATTATAATTGGCTCGGACTACCAAACAATTATAATTGAAAGTATGAATATAAGAATAGATTTAAAAAAGTGTCTTTAATTGGAGAATTTTTTTTGTACTGAAATTTCGAGGACAAATTGCTATTTGTTCAAAGGGCTAGTCAGTTTTGTCATTATTCTTATCAGTTAAGGGGCTTAAGACACTTGAATATAATCATAAGGAAAAAAAAAATTACGGCTATACGGTTCTTTTTAGTAATCTTAAATTTAAACCTCATTAAGTACATATCAAGCATTATAATTCTCCTGTTTTTCAAAGTCATACAGTGTGCCAAAATTGTGTGAGGTGAAAAGTAAACTTATCAACCTGATGCAACCTTAAGATCTAACTGGTGAACAATAGTACATTACGATACGAGTTTCTCGCACGAGTATCGTATACAATTTATGCCACTAGTGCGAGAAGTTCCTGTTTCACGCACGCAAGCGAAGCTAAGGGTGCGTGAAGTAGGCAGTTCACGCACACTGTGGTATAAAATTTAGTATTGAACGACGTATTTCATTGGTCGAAGAGTGCATTCTAAGATAAGTGTAGCATTCCTGGATACAGTGGAAATCGGATGTATCGTTACCCATTATATACTGAGTTTTTAATACTCAAATATTCATTTTTTAATTCAAAACTATAGCTTTATCAAAAAGGCCTTAAAAATCCGTACATTAATCCCAGAATGCACTCTTGAACGGATAAAATAAGCCATTGAACAGCAAAATTTCTCCACAGGTTTGATCTGAAAGCTGCGACAGGTTAAAAGTTTACTTTTATCCTTACACTAATTTGGTGAACTGTATGTGTTTATAAAATCGCAGTATTATAATACCTGCTACGTGCTTTATGAGGTTTAAATGTAAAATTTATTAAGAAAGGGCATCATTTCCAGAATTTTTTTTTTTCAATGACTTTTTCGCCCTTAAATAGTAAAAAAATCTTTCTAATGGTAAGATATGTACCTAAAAATCCATTATCCAAGAACTCTTATCCAGCATTTTATGTAATGACAAATGACAAATGAAATTTAATGTCAAACATATAGTTTATCCTGCGACTGTTCTTTCGACGTGACTTACGAGAAGACGTTCTGTCGCTTACGCGTGATCGTTGCGTCAGTCTATCGTTGCGTGTACGCGTCGGCTAACAACTAGTATATATATAGGTGGTGTCTCTTAGTACAGGTGTCGGAGCATTCAGAATAAGCGAAACGAGAGTAAGATAGAAAGCCAGAGAGGAGACATTAGGGGAATGCCATGCAGTGTATGGAACGAGCGGCTGTCGTTGTTGGGGCGGAAAACAGAAGACAAACGTAATAAAGTTAATCCGATTCAAGGGAGCCGTAAGGGGTGCGAGGGGCTGACGTGTCTGTTCTTCCTCGGCGACGAGGCGCGTGTGACTTTGGGCTGGTTTCCATTATCGGAGATTCGCAAAGTGCTGCCTTGAACTAACGACTCGCGCCCAAAACGAGCAGTTGACTTATCGACTTAGAACTTTCATATTTATTTATATCAAAACAAAACAAAAAATTAATGTGTTTTATTTCATTTATTACATGTACATTTTTTAGGCGTTATGAGTTTTGAAAATTATCGTCATTATTTCATATATAATTGAGAAGTTCCTTTGTTTGATGTACTTATTGTCACTGGATCAAAAATATTGTGTGACTCTTTGCTGGTTTACATTATCGGACATGTGCTGCCACGAACTATCGACTTGCACGAAAACGACAAGTTAACTTATCGACTTGGAATTTTTATATATGATACTTATATATATTTTTTATTGTTTTTTTATTTATCCATATTTAATTTGATTTCATTTTATATATTATTTTATTTATTACCTGTACATTTTGTTAAAGGCGGGACGAGTTGTGTATTGCTGAAATATTTTTCTAACAATTAAGATGATTATCTTTCTGGTTTACTTATTATAACTAGATCTCAAATATTTTCAGCAATTAATTATGATCCAGGTATGAAAAATCGTATATATTGCTAAAATTATTTTACAAATACATAAATGTGGTGGAAAAATGAAGAAATATGTTGTGGTAGAATAATGGTGACGAACAAATACAAGATTAAAAGATTTAGCACCAGTTCTTATAGAGAATTTCATTGCATTTCGCACTTCGGCTTAATTTATCCGCAACTAAAGACTAGATGCATACAGCAAGAAAATGACCAAAGTGTTTCGGAGATTTCAATGATCAAAATACCATTCTTAAAAGGGCAGGTTGCCAGATTTTTCAATGACAATTTTGGAGTTAATGGCAACAATTACTGTGTGGGCCTCAATGTAAACCAACATGACAAGACTAGTAATTCACAGACATTTTTTAATTAGCGATGCATTTTAAATAAGATCGTTATTCATAAACATTCAAAACTTTTTTTTTCTAAAAAAGCATGTAAAAAGAATCTTTTAAATAAAAATGTTTTGAATGAAAATAAATAGTTGTCGCCTTTACATTTACACATGCAAACCGGAAGCTCATTCTCGTTGTTGTTAATTTACAAACAGTTTTTTTTATCATCGATCCGATTTTCCAAAATATATTATTTTTGCACAGGTTTGTAAATTTGTTATAAATAAATTTGAAGGTTATAAATATTGATATCGATATTATTCAAGCTGTCAGAAAAATTTCTCCGGTTCTTGTAGGGTTAAGAGGGTCCGCGAAATGTGGAAGCGAAATATCAGGTATTCTGTCAACGTATCCATATACAGATATACAGTATATATGTATATAACAAGTGTACCGAGGAATTTGCACCTGCGCCGGCGTGAAAGAGGCTACGCGCGAGCGCAAGGAGTTTAAGGCGGGGCGAAAGTCGAAGAATAGAAGGAAGAGAACGCGAATCACGATGCGTTGAAGTTTATCTCTCGTTTCTCGCCTCTGGGGGACGTGGAAACATCGCGGTACGAACGGACATGCGCATCGAGCACCACTTCGCCCGCCACTGCAACATTCCCTCTGACGTTAATCCTGGAAATGATTTAACCCGGCTAAACGAATGTTTTACACGATTAAATCGGGTCCTTGCTTGAGAGAGACCAGAAAAGATGCTCAGAATTTAATTTAGAGTCACCAATCAACCGATTCGCTGGAATATTCTCCTTAGTATATATATATATGTATCATATATGGCGGCAGACTCAGACACTCTTAGGTCTGCGCCTTTCGTTCCATTAGGGTTAATCTCTACTACCCCTAATTAAAGTGTAGCGATGCAGATCCTTTTGAGACTGTGCATTTGATCTACCGCCTGACATAATTGTTATTATCTTAGTTTTAGTGTTATTCTCATTTTCGTTTTAACCGAAATGAGTCGGGCTTTTAATTATCGGGTTCAGGACGTGAATTCGGATCACCAGGATAGTGAAAAATAATATTCAATATAAATGAATTAGTTTTGAATTAAATATAATGAATTGGTTCGTATTAATAAAATAGTGGTAAAGTTATTTTGCAAAATACAAAAATGATCACCATAATCGAAATTACTAATCATGGAAAACAAGACATCAATAATGTCTGCTCTAATTATTATTGTTTTTATGTCTGGAAATTGATTAACTGCTCATTTTTAATAGCATTATGTAATGTTTGAAATTTAACGTTTGAAATAAACAGAATCATACATAAGAGTTTTCATTTTTAATACCACAAGAGCTTCGAAATTATCGGATATTTTCCGATGGGTTCGTTGCAAACAATTGAACGAGTCAAGATTTCCAGGTTAAAAAATCACGAGAGCGCAGCGCGAGTGATTTTTCTGGAAAACTAGACGAGTTATAAGGAGATTTATTACAGAATTATCAATACGATTTTAATTAAAGTCGCAAATGAATATTGTTTGGAGTGAGTCGTAATTTTTTACTAGTGATACCCAGTAATATTTATAAATTCATAAAAATAGGAGTTGATATTATAAACATTTACATTTCCATCAAATTTATCCCTCGTTCCATTAGCAAGATGTGAATTTCTGAACAATACTGGAATTAACGAATAAAAATGCATGATTCCTCGTTCTTTTAAAGATTACAGTCTCATGTCATTTTTTTATTAATATTTGTTTAACTAATGATTGTAAAAAAATACAAAAACAAAAAACAATTTTTTTCCGGAAAAAATAACTAAAGGACCCAATAATTTTTTTCTCAATGGAACAATCACAAAATCGTTGGAATGAGAAGAAAAAAAATTGATAGAAAGTATGAAATCCTAGAAAGGATATCATACAAGATTGCATAATAAATTCACATATACATGCTGTCATACTCAAGTCACGTATATTCAATTTACTCGATGACAGTTACAATTTAAAAAAAACCAACTCAATCTGTGAAAAAAAAGTAGTAATGAGATCAACAGAATTTTGTAGAAAGTGTAATTTTCAAGAAACGACATTATCACGTGTATATCGAATTCAATTAATAGCTTACAAAAAGAAGCAAGCCCGCTTCGTGAAAAAAACCTGGAGAACCCAACGAAATAAACAAAAAAAATTGGAATGAGATCAACGGGACTTGGTGGAAAGTAAAAAAATCCGAGAAACGATATTATTCAAGAGTCAGCAATAATCTCACATATACACACTGTCACACTTAAGTCATGTTTATTTAATTTAATCAAGAACTGTTAAGAAACCCAAAGCAATTGGTCAAATAAAAACTATAGAGCCCCATAACTCTTTTCTAATAAAACAAACAAAAAAAATCGTAATAACTCTAACAGAATTTGGTAGAAAGTGTAAAATCCAAGAAAAAAAAAACACGCACACACACACACGCACACCACACGCGCCCGCACGCATACGCACACGCACAGGCACACTGACACAGGCACACTGACACACACATCATTACACTTAAGCCCCGTAAAGCAAAAAAACGTATGTCCCTGCATCGTCCACTCGTTTCCGTATATCAGTTCACGTGTCTGTGAGTGTGGTTTGAAATTCGGTCCAATTTCGAGGTTCTTCAAGACTGATCATTAGCACAAACTGGTTCTTCGGGTCGGTTAGGTTTGGAGGTGGCTTACGCGCGAGATAGGAAGAAGGAACACGACGAGAAGACCAGTGGCGTCTTCTCGTCGTGACCACGTCGTGTCTCTTCCTTACAATACGAATTACAATACCAATCCACAATTCGTGGGTTCTAAACAGCGGGCGGTCATCGTGGCTCATTTTCAGTATCATAGAAATATTATATCCGTGTCCCAAACACGGGATAAGGTGCTTCCTGTAATTACACACAATTCCTCAAATGCCGCCTTCTTTTTTTTTCTGGCTACCTGTTTTTTTTATCGAGATTTTTTTTTAATCATGCCTAACAGATTTGTTTGGTAAGCCGATCACGAAATCTTGGCGGCGGTTCACCGTGTAAATACACTATAATAACAAATATCCGAAACATAATATGAAGCGCCTATAATTTTCAGAGCTCAGATTATTTTTATAAGCGCGGGAACACAACCTGTGCGTGCGACTCTCTTGCCGCTTGTTTCGATGCGCGATTGCCTGCTTCTTAGAAGCGTATTAGAAACCTCGTTAGAAACCGAGAGGCAGAAAACGCTACCCTGCTACTTGGTAAGTATGTAAAGTCATATTTACAAATGTACCGACGATAATACGCAGCTGTCCACTTTTTTTTCCATTTTTTTTTCCATTTCGTCCAGTCAACGCCTCATTATGTTGACTTTTTTGTGTGTTTCTCGGACCAGTGTCAGGATATTGAAAATGTTTTGGAATGTTCAGAAAACACATGTAAATTAAATGCTTTTAGCCTTAGAAATTTGGTACATGAGTGGAGTAGCAGTTAAAATTAATGTGGTCATCCAGATCCTCAGTTTATTAAGCATTACGGCAAACGATGTGAATATGTAAAGTCATGCTAATTTTAGGCTATTAAAATAGAAGTTTCTTCGGTTTCTTCTTCCACTTGGATCTGTTTCGAAATGCCCCAGAATTAGAAATAATGGCACTCTTCTTTGATTTTTGTGGCAACGCCTGGCAAATGAGTGAAAAAATGTCAATATAGTGGCAATACAGTAACTCGTCATATAACGACTTTGTGGCTCGTCATGGGTTTTTTCTTTTGCATATAATTTATTATGAATTATAGACCGACAAAAATAATAAGTGTGTAATTTTCAACAGTGTTTACAAATATTGAGTGTATGTTTTTTTACGCATATCCGATATAAAATTGTTTTTATAAAAAACGATAAAAATAAGATTTAATGAGTCCGTAACTTATAGCCGTTAGCAATACATTCATTTTCACCAGGACAATTTTTTGTAAAATTCAATGTTTTGATAAATTCCTATTGACCTTTTTATACTAACATCAGTAGTTCATTTAATAAAAGCTTAAAACACAAAAACCACGACTTTGTTGGTCCGTAACTTTGTAAATATCCACGATACAAAAAACTCGCCAGCGACTTTTGTGAAAACTGTCTTTTGTGAATACACTTTCAGGGTAATAAAATTTCTTCATTGTGATTTTGTATATCTACCTGGGTGAATTTTATTTTTTTTCTCTCTCTTTCAGTAAATGTAGACCATCGTGAAGTGGCAACATCAGTAGTTCACTTAATAACGGTTAAAAATACGAAAACCGCGACTTTGTTGGTCTGTAACTTTGCAAATATCAACGATACGAAAATCTCGCCAACGATTCTTTTGTAGTGCGTCAGACAATATATATATATATATATATATCTACATTATATAAAAGTTTCGTCGCCGCCGCCGCCGCCGTGTCAAGAATCGAGGGACTTCAGGGGGGTCTGTAATTTTTTCCGCAAAAGAAGTACCCTTTCTTGGTTAAAAAAGTTATCTTTATACTTTTAAGCAAACAAGTGATATTATCGGGTCACAAAATTATCTGAAAAATTTCATTAAACAGTTCACATGAAACTACAACTTCTACGTTAGAACAATTTTTTTGTGTGACTTAAATATTACAAGATATATTGACTTTGAAGAAATACTCCATTTTCCGTAATATTGGATTTAAAAATCTGGAAAAATGAGCAGAGAGTACTTTTGAGTAGTACTAAAATGTGTCCGATTATGAGACTAATCGAAGAGGTTTGACAAAACGGAAACTCCGTGAAGAAAACTATTCGGGATGCCCTAATAATAAACTGGGGCCCTTTCCGGCTTTAATGTAGACACCCTAAAAGGGTTTTCCATATCACTCCCAATTAGGGCCCTGATAAGGTTTTTCCAGATTTCCACGGCGAAGGGTTTAATAGGGTAATCACTTAGGGGCCCAGTCCGGCTTAAACATGGCACCAAGTCAATAATAATTTTGCCAGATAAGATTCTCATAAGGCAATTGTAGATTTCCATGGCCAAGTTTGATAAGGGCTCGCCTGGGCGATCGCTTAAGGGCACAGTCAGGCTTAAACATGGCACCAAGTCGAGAAATCAATAATAATTTTGCCAGATAAGGTTCTCATAAGGCAATTCTAGGTTTCCATGGCGAAGTTCAGTAAGGGCTTGATTAAGGTAATTACTTAAGGGCCCAGTCAGGCTTCATCATGATACCAAGTAGACTAATTTATCATAATTTTGCCAAATAAGCATCTCATAAGGCCGTGGTGAAGTTCAATAAGGCCTTCATAAGTTAATTAATTGAAGGCCTAGTCAGACTTAACCATGGCATAAAGTAAACTTATCAATAATAAATTTGTCATATAAGGGTCTTATATGGCAATCTGAGGTTTCCATGGCAAAATTATTGGTCACCTATCCAACCAATGACCGCTAAAGTCTGCCAGGTAGTCACCCATTCTAATACTGGCCCCCAGGTCAGTCAGACATAGTCACGCGCCTAGATAAAAACAAACTAATTCGCGCAAACAATAAAACAACTCCATTCGATATAACCATTTCAGTATTACAATTACTGAATGTGCTTTTATTTTTACACATCAGACGCAGTCATATCAATCTGTCAAGTTCCAATTATATGACTTTAATTTTATTTCATATTTCATATGACAATCATTGGAATAGACAAAAAATTGCATATTCATATGATTTGAATGGCCGAGAGAGCTAGGGCGCGTCGCAACTAAACCATCCGAAGGGTTCTAGGTTCGATTTTCGTCAATAATGTAAAAAAAAGTAATATGTTTTTTCAGAGATTAATATGTACCACCGTGTAGAGAAAGACGAAATATTCCATTAAAAGGGCAGCATTACTTAACTAAATGATAACATATATATAATTTTTAATTGAATTCGTTCATTATTTTAGTAAGGACTTAATAGGGCAGCCTTTAAAGGCCCGGGAAAAAAAAGCGTGACCGTCCTTTAGGAAACCCGATAAGGCTTCCACATAACGCCCCTAATATGATTAAGGAAAATTAATCAGGGCCTTGGCAAAACCATCATAAGATTTTTTCATGGGACATGTTTGATTTAACAGTGTAATTTATGTAAATTGTGTAAACATATTAGTATCATGGAATCGATATTTGAAATTGACAACTCTTTAAGTGTATATTGACGACAATTTAAAGAATAGAGCACACTCAGCAACACGTCTTGTGTTTACAGTGCGCTACATGTAAAAAGTGTAAAAAAACGTTCCTATCGTGCGAAAAAAGTGCCAAAACCAAATTCGCACTCTTTAATTTCCATCGTACGGATTATTATCATCTTCTTTTTTGCCATGTAATTTTTGTGAAATGTGTAAACTAATTACGACAATCCTAGAAACGATAATTGAATTCGCCAATTTCAAGTGGGAAATCATTATGATTCAAATGATCAGGAATAACACACACCGAAACACGTTTAGTGCTTCCAATGTAACGTTTGTAAAATGTGTAAAAAAAGTTCCTATCGTGGGGAAAGAAAGTGGCTAAATCAAATTTGTATAGCGCTCTTTGATTTTTTAATCCTACGGATCATTGTCATTTCGTTGATTATAGGAACACTGATCCAAATTACCTTACTGTCCGCTATGTGATGAAACCTCGTTTCTCTACTCACGATAGCTGTGGGCTTTAACCTCGCTTATTATTGTACCCAGCAGACTACGCCATTGCTCCAGTGACAGCCGTGCCTCCGCCCTTGCGAGTAATTAACGCGGTTAGTAATTAATAATTGAGGGCGCTGTGCCGATTACATTTTGCAGCCCCGAAGCGCCCGAACCACTGCCATCTCTCCCACCATCATTGTCGCAGTTTCCCGTCACCGTTCACTCCCCCCTTTTCATTCCACTGTTCTACGGCACACAATCTCCCTTTCCTCCACTCTCGATTGCCATCTCATTTTATCCCACGGCTTCCATCGTCTCTTCAGCACCGTACTCTCTCCCTTTTGATCCTCGTTCGTCGAGTTTCACTCTCCACCATGGAATGATATAACCCTTATCATTATACACCTGCGATTTCGTCCAATTCCGGGAGCGGACGAGTTCGCCGCAATTACGAATTTCCCAGACTGTACGAATGGGGAGAGTGGAAGGAGGAAAAGAGGGGATGAGAAGTAGGGTCACGTCAACCGTTACGAATGATCGACTGCTATCGGATATCCGTGGCATATTATGGCATCATCTGCAAGAAAATTTATGGCCTTTTGCCGAGGCCACAAAATGGCAACGACATCGCGTCCAATTTACTCGGATAAATCGAGTACTGTCAATGTATACGCGAAGCTAAATGTCATAGTGGTTAGAAATGGCCGAAAGATAATTTGGACAATTGTGTCGATACGGTTACTCTAAAATTAAAGAGAACGATAATGGACGGAAGCCGAGTTCGCTAATTCAATAACGAGCGCGTAGTTGGATCGAATGATGGGTACAACTCAACTAACCGAATAATCGAGTGAATGACTAGTTGGAATGCATTTTTCTTATTCGAGGGTTATGTTTTTGTCAGCTACTGAAATAACATTTGCTCTAGCGTTTGTTCGGAATGTGCTAGCAGCTTACATATCGCTTGTATATCGATATTTATAGTAGATTTTGATGATTTTGTCATGTAAAACTAGATTACTATTGGTTTTTCCATGAATAGAGGAATGATAACGATAATGATAACAGAAATTGTCGGCAAGGGATGAAGTCAATGCTCTTTTCGACTCCAATGTGTCATCGAGGTTGTTAAACAACAAATTTTTTTTCTGATTGACTGCAAACATTAAAATTGAAGAAATGGAAATCTTAATGAATGATAACGGAAATGAACGAAAATAATTTTAAAAATTAGTTATTTTATTAAATATTTGGATTCTTATTGAGTAAAAGCGATAGTAGATTCCTGTTGAGCGGGACAAAATACAGCGATATCAAGTAAAACAGTATATTATTACCTCGACTGAATTGCGCCAACTCTGCGCTCCGGTAACCAATTTCACCCTCGGCAAAAATCACGCACTTTCCACCCATTTGATATAAGATTTATTACCCAGTGTCGCCAAAAAAATTACTATATTCCGTGCTTGTGAAAAGAGCGCAATGATTGATCATCCTTAACCGATGACAAGGGCGCATATGCCGTATGAATTTTATTTCTCCCGCCTGGCAGAAAAGAACCGTTTTGTGCTCTAGAGAGTAATGAAGCTGACTTGCGTATGGGTGCGAGTCAGAAGAAATTTACGGTTCTGCGTCCGCGCTACGCGCACAAGATGATGTCATTTTAGCGAAAACGGGACATAAAATGTTATTTGAAATTTTTGCGTAAATTTCTTAATTCATTCTAAAGTAGTTGTGACTTAGAAAAATATTGTAGTGGTGATTATGAGTCATTTTTTTCGCAACAGTTAGCTTTTAATCACTATGAGATAAATTCGGATTCGTAGAGCTCTCAGGTTAGAGGGTGAATCCGCAGATTAATAGACGATGACTAGTGAATGGACACCGTCCATAAGAGCACGTGCATAAAAAAATGTCCTGTTCATTGCTTTTTTCCGTGTCCTCAATTATCCATTCACTGGTCCGTTTACCCTATCCTTTTTATTAGAACTTTGCATTTTCTGTAAAAATATTGCATTTTTTTCTATATCTAAAATTGTCACGCGCGATTCTCGTAGTTACCGTGAATTTTTGTCACGATTACGTAAGTTATGGTGACTATCTGATAGCTGTACCAACTATGAAAAAAAAATTCCTACTAACTAAAAATCAATAGTCGTCACTTTAAAGTTACCAATACCACAATTTTCGTTCAGTGTGCTCTTTCTCCGTACAAATCAACATTGGATCCAGAATTAACGCAATACCTGTTAGTAAAATTGTCTTCTGTGAATACACTTTCAGGGTAATAAAATTTCTTCATTGTGATTTTGTATATCTACCTGGGTGAATTTTATTTTTCTTCTCACTCTTTCAGTAAATGTAGACCATCGTGAAGTGGCAACATCAGTAGTTTACTTAGTAACAGTTAAAAATACGAAAACCGCGACTTTGTTGGTCTGTAACTTTGTAAATATCCACGATACAAAAAACTCGCCGGCGACTTTTTTGAAGTGCGCCAGACGGACGACAAAATTTCACTCCAACCTTTGTCCAAACTTCAATAGTTTAGCTAAAAATGTATTAAAAAAAAAGGAAAATTTACAACATTGAAAATTTTAAGGCTCTGTGATAAATCAAATATTGAAGATAGAAATTCGACTCAATAAGATTTTTTGATCGAAATTTAATGATCCATAAGATGTAGTCATTGATTTTATGAACAAATAATTTCTTCTTAGTTTGCAGGGAGAAAGAATGGAAAAAAGTCACATTCCTGTGTTATTTGAATGGGAAAAAGTCAAACCCGATGATGGAGCTCGCAGAATCAAAATCCTGAGCTCCGCTTTTGACAGGATCTTGACTAAGACGTATTCTACCTTATTTTGGGCTGAGAGAAAAGATAAAAAAATAGTGCTTTTTTGCACACCCTAATATCCATAATTACTTTATAGTAACTAACATGACAATTTTCTCTTCACGTTCCCTTCGCGTACAAAGCAAAATCGGATTGAGAACTATCGCAATACCTCTTACGAAAATTAACTCTTGTAAATAGCCTTTTAGCGTAATCGAATGTTTCTATTATTATTTCGTATCTTCGGCTAGGTGAATTTTCTTTTCATTCTCTCTCATTCGGTAAATGTAGAGCATCGTGAAGTGGCAATGTGAGCCACACGACTCGCGGCTCGTAGCGGATCTGAGGGTTTGGAGTTGAGTTTACGGGGGGTAGTCGTACACAAGGGGTTGATGAATATTTAATGAGGCAGGCGAAGCAACAGTAACAGAGCAACGAAGCGGCGATGGGGTGCAGAGGCCGAACGGCGGCACGCGGATCTCTCGCTCTCTCTCGTTGTTGGTTTGGTTGCCGACGGGATCGAAGCCGATTCGAACAGTGGATTTGGAATGTTTGACAGTTTAAAAGCCAAGAAGCGAGCGGATGGGTGGGCTCGATGTTACCGGATGAGTCAAAGCGCGAGGATATGGAGCGGAGGGGTCTGCTCGCTGGCAGCACCAGCGGCCGCGAGGGAGCAACGACGCCGTAGGGAGAGTAGAGACTACATTATGTACACAGGACAGGGCTAAGCTGTTAGGTATCTGAATTATTAACCCCGAGTTATCTCGTCCATGTGCCTACGGTCATCTCGTTATTTTACACGCTCTGCGCTCGTCTCGTCTCATTTCACTACGCCATTTTTTTTTCTTACCCCCTATCTTTCATTGGCCTTCTTATTCGTCTAGTATATTCATGATATTTATATATATATATATTCATATTCGGATTATTACACCAATTATTGACAAGAGTTTGTACCTTAATCCTTTCCGATTTAGATGTCACTATTTAAATATTTTAATTTTAACTTTTTCTTTTCTTCAATCCCTCAGTATTAAAATTTTATTACAATTTTTGGAGCATCCTTTCAATAGAGGACTAATAGTGCCCGAAAAATGTAAAATCTCGACGCATTGTTATTGACGTATTGAAAAAATTTATATTTGCGTGATTCCACCAATTATTGACAAGAGTTTTCTTTTTGTGTTCTCAATAAGGATCTCAGTTTAAAAAAAAAAAAGATTGTTGCTTGCTTCCGAACTTGTTGAAGCATCAAGAATCAACAAATTAGAAAAAAAAACAATAGTTTTTGAGGACATTCCATCATTTTGATTAGAATTTTAGTTTTATTTTTGAAAAAAACCTGAGAATTTATTACATAACCTATGTAGATTTCAGAGTGGTATCTGAAGAGCTTGCGATTTCTAGGCTCATAAAAAATTCAACGAAAATTTTGTTCATTTCGTACGATTCAATACAACTTTAATAGTATACACAAATAATCATACTAAGGTATGAATTTAAAAAACCGTAGATAAATATGTACTTTATATTTATATTTATACTTATATATATATTTATATTTATATTTATTGAGTTTCCATTTTTACCTCTTGAAGCCTCTACTGTTTGTACCGGGAATGATACAATTCATCAATTATGTTTAGAAGTTAGTTTTAAATATTTAGATCCTAGCGAAAATAGATCAGTGAATCGGTGACGCACTGTGACAACATAATCGTCGTATGCTGGTGCAATTTTTTTTCCAAGTTGCTGGAAATTGTTGCCACCTTTAGCTTAATGTTTAAAATAGATGATATAACATGGCTTAAAAAAAATTGATTAATCTATCTAAATCTTTTTCGCTCTCGTTGATGGTCCAGGAGATTTTTTTTCCATACCTGTTGGTATGAAGAGTATGATTTTTGGTTTCGAGACTCCATTGTAAAAAAAATAAAAAGGCATATCTACAATATTAGAATACGAGAGAAAAACATAAATATACTTCAATTACGCTCGTGGTTAAGTTCAAGAATTTATTTTCTACCGTTTCATTTAAATAATATAAATTCTACAGTGTGAGATATAACTGCTGTAGAAACCTTTTTATCATCCATGATAAAAACGTGTTTGGGGTATATGTTAATGAAGATTGAGTATTGTACATATGTGATACACACATTCAATAATACTACTACTAATAATACTGTTACTAAAGTGTGTCTGGAGACAGCTCGGAGTCTCATCGAGACATTCCACGAATCTTGGAAAGAGAAAAAAAATGAGGTCCCCTCTCTGGAAGTTGGAATACACGTTTGATGACAGTGTCAGGGCGTTCAGTGTTTTTGTGGTGAGTCATATTGAAAAAGTCGAAAGATCCCTAAACCCGGTGGCGCCCGACTGTCCAATCGCTTACTCTGGATCATCCTGATCCTTATATTTGACAGACTTCGTAGCGCAGAGGCGATAAGTACTTCTCGTCCTTGCAGGTATTATCTTAAGGCCGTTTAAAAAAATATACTCTGACTATATGAATCGTTGGCGCATTTTTCAACTTCTCTGGCGTTCTTATCTCTGTTATCGGGCCTAAAAGTCACAAGGATTCTTTTGAAGTGCCCTCGGTAAATTGTCCGGTTAATTACCTTGGACCCTCCGAAATAATTTCGGTTCTTCGTTCCTCTTGTGAAATAATATGTACTAAGAAAAATTTTATTTTCTTTAAGAATCAATTGCGATTTTTATTTGTGAAATGCGTAATTGAATTTTGATTTTTTAGCGATCTCTTCAACAAGTTAGTCTAATTACAGATGTCCGGATTCTTCAAAGTTTTTTGCGTGTAATGAAATACGAATGGAAACAAAATTTACCTATGGTTTTCAAAGCAATTAATATGAAAATAATCAAAATGGGCTTCTGCATTTTTCTATTATCTATTAGATAATCTAGTTTGTTTCGAAGAGGACCCGATAATTTGTCGAACTAATTAACCTAGACCTTTCAAATAAATTTCAGTTTTTCGTTTGTTCTGCGAAATTATAGTAGAAAAAAAATTGCTACTGGCGTGACGCAACACGTGACTTTCTCATCACGATGAATGGTTTCAGCATTCTGATATGAATGACTAGGAGAATTTGAGAATTTAATATTCAGTACAAATAATACATTTATATAGTTATAATAACAATAAAAATTTCCTGTACATTATAAATTATTCGCTATTGACAAATGGCCATCAACCGAAGTCCTTCAGCCACTACAAATAATATTAATAGAATCCTTATGAAAAAACAGTTAAATACCAATGATGATAATTTTGTAGATCTGTATCACAATCCATATTGTACTTATAGGACTTTTTTATTATTAATGATTTCACAAATTTTATGTGAATGAATAAATAGTAACAAACTGTTTGCTTTCATGAATCACATAGTTTGGCTTATTGCTCATTTGTTGATGATTCTCTCTGTATAAGTCGGATCGAAGCATAAATTTTAGCTTGGGGTCTGAAAAAAAAATTTTAATGAATTTTTGAAAGATTTTTTTTTCTCACATTTAAGGTAAAGTTACAGAACGGGGAGTTGAATGCAGAGGGCACACACTAAATTTCATTTCGGTCCATATATGTTTTCAAAAGTTATTGTGTTTCCTGACGGCACCGACGGACAGGAAGACAGACAGAAATGAGTTAATATATTTTTTTTTTGAATCTGGTACACTCAAAAAATGTATTTTCATCAAAATCCAAGAGTCGATTTTTTTTTGGGTTGCAATATTATTTCGTTTTACATACTTCGTATGTGATAAGAATGTAAAATATATTATTGATTTTTTTCAAATCAATGGAAATTAAAATTAGCAAAATGGAATTTTTATCGTTTTGACGATCCCGTTAATAATTTATTATAATTTCAAAGCTCCGAGGAAAACTGCGGTTTTTTCGTTCAATGAATTAATAGCAAAAAAAAATGTTTATCCTTTTGAAGGCAATAACCATTTAAATAATTAAATAAGTTACTGTTTTCCATTTTTGCCGATTCAGCTTCTTTCGGTACAAAAACAGATGGCTTAACTGATTGACTCTTTTCTGAATAAGCAATCATGAAAAAAAATGTCCACTGCTAAATGTGGACATTTACCATTATTTACGGAATTTTAAACAATAGAAGAAAATATAATTCAAGAAACTTATTCGCGAAAGAATTATTTCTCCGAAAGCAAATATGGTACACATTAAATTACTGATTGAATGCCCTTAAGTGCGTAAGTGAGTTATGAAAATATATTTATTAGGAATTTTAATGACTCCTTGTAGCAATGCTAAATATGGTTCCGCACAGGCCTGCATTTTTTTAGGATTCTTTTTCACTTTCCGAGGACCGGAGAAGGTCCTTCGCGAGTGGCATCAGCTGATCAGAGGATGCTGGCACGTTTTCGTTACCATTTATTCGTTATCAGTAGAAACGAAGTGAGACGAGATTCTCGAAAGAAGCTAATGTTAGTAGCCACCGTGAGTTCCTCTGCCACTGCTTTTGTCCCCTACCGTTGCATTGGTGTGCTTTTTTAAAGACTACGACGGCGGCGAGAGAGTGTCTCGTCGGTATAAGAGATATCCTTCAAGAATGTTCGCCGCGAAGTGTCTCGCCGGTCGGACGCGCCCGGCGGGACAACCAAGACCCGGGCTCAGCACGAAACTCCCGGTTTCTTATCTAAATGACGTGTTTTCGTTCTGGCTTATCTTGAAGAGACCTCGAGAAAAGAGAAGTGAACAAATAAAATAAAGGAAAAAGGAAAGATGGCCCTCACAGAAATTCACAGAAGTCGTCAGCAATACACCAACGTAAACAATAAATGTTATATCTAAATGCCATATAAAATGGCGTATAAGGTCACGGAAATTAGGAATTGCAATAGCATTTTGTTGTTTTACGTTAGACCTTCAACGCAGCTTATGCGTTTCGCACTAGTCAAATCAGTGCTAAATTTTTGAAAACAGTTTAATAATCACTGGTGGCTTAATTAACAGTTTAATAATATATAAGTACATTAGCGGCTATGATTCGAATAGAAAATTGCAATTGATCGAATGCAAATGTCCGATAAGCTGTTTCTTCATGCAGTTTTTTGAAAGAATATACCATAATTACGGTTCAAATATGACTAGCAATATCTCATTTTGCTTATTGCAAAAATTTTAAAGAGATTTACCGTTCAGATTTTGTACTGTATTAGTTGTTGAAAAGGAACAGCCAGTTGCGTACCTGATGTCAGGTTAGGATAGGATAATTACATGCTTGTATCCTTCGAACTAATAATAATTTTATAAATCTAGGCAGTTAATCGATTAAGGATCTTCCAATAATCATTATGAGATATTAGTCGTCATAATGAGACTATTATTATGGTTTATTCATTGCAAGGAAAAAAGAAACGGCGCGAAAAAATATGCTAACAGAGATTACGCATGTAGCAGTCGATTTTCTATTCAAATTGCAGCTGCGAATGTACTTATATAACTTGGCGTCGAGTTACTACCGCGTCGCTTGATTAAGAACTGATTTTGCTACGCAAATAACTCCTCGGAACTGTTAATTAAGCTGCCAGAAATTATGAAAACGTTTTCAAAAATTCTGCACTGATTTGACTAGTGTGAAGTGCAGTAGCGACTTTAACTGCAATATTAGCGCAATTGCTAAATTGTAAGAATAAATTAGACTACAACTTGTTTGACATGGCAGAAAATTCGTAAATGTCAGAAAATACATTTTTGTTAAAAAGGAAACAATGAGCACGTAAAAATTTGTAAAGTGAATTTACCAAAACGCAAGTTTTTTATTATTTTGAAATTGTGAACAAATACAATAAAAAAAGGAAAGATGGTCCTCACAGAAATTGAGGGAAGTTGTCAATAATACAGTGACGTAAACGATAAATGTTATATTTGGTTGCCATATAAAATCGAGTATAAGGACACGGAAATTAAGAACTGAAATAGCGTTTAATTGTTTTATGTTAGACTTTCATTGCTGTATTTAGTAGATTCACTACATTGGAGGGTTAATTTAGATAGTGAATAAGTAGAAAAATAGATCCTGCTAGATTTTCATTTTCATGAAGGTGCTTAGCTTAATATGAAAACGATCTAGATACTTCATAAAAATGATACTAAAAATGGTATTTACCGATGTACTTTACTATTCTTTCTATTTACTGTTTATTTTTTCAGGAGAACTTTTTCGAAACCATAATCGAAAAAATACCGGAAAATTTAATAATTAGTAATATTCTGTGAAAATGCTCCTTACGTTTTAGCTTTAAAACATTTTCTAATTTTGGGGATTAATAATGTATTTTGCTTCCTCACAGAGAGAGCAAAGATTTTGTATTTTGTTTTTGTGATTTTCTTTTTCAAGGTTTTCATGTCAGAACTCTCAGAATGGTCCAATACGTCGATGAAAGTGGTTTAGAGGAAATATCATATCCTTGCTTCTTAATAGAATTTCGGAAAACCCTGGGTTTCTAGCGTGTACAGGAAAAAAAAAACAGAGAGGATTTGGTATTCGCGAAAGTTATGCGGACCGTTCGTTTATGTTATATTTTTACGAAGTGGGAGTAAGCGCTTATTCTTTTATTTATTTATTTAAAATAAGGATACAGAGTAGATCACTCGCCTTTGGCTCGCGCTGCAAGCTCAGACTTCTGAAAAAACGAGTTTTCCCGCCCTCGTGTCGTAATATACTATTTCATGACGTTCTGAAAACTGCTATTTTTCCTTTTTTTTAAATTGAAATGAGTGTCTGATAATCACATCAATTAATTTTTCGTTTTCATTCTATAAGATCAACCTAAAAAGTTGTACATTTTTTAAAAATGTACCGAAAGAATAATTCTCGATTTATTTAAATCTAGAATTATATCTTGAACATTTTGTTGAGAATAGACGGCTGTTTTTGTTGGTAATTTAAAAAACATTGCAGTTATAAGACCGTTATTTCGTTCTCTCTAATTCTCGACTGTTGTTCATGGGAGATTTTCGGCTAATCTCCTGTCGTGACTTCACTCACAAAGAGGTTTGTACCAGAGTCTATCTCTGACTCCTTTTTATGCCTAGTCTGAGCTATGAGCTCGCTGCGTCTATAGATGTGCCTTACAACACTGTATGTACAGCGATTGCTATTCATGTTAAGTAGCCTGTTAACCACCGACTAATAAATAGGTAATGGCAGTTCGAGTTATAAATGATGAATATTTGATGTCCCAATTATAGATGAATAATGAAGTTGCTGCCGTTGACTTCACTGTTTGTGCATACTATTGGTACGTCAATATTTGTAAAAGAGTAGAAAAAATATATTCCATCACCAAAAATATTTTGCTCCTTTTTTCGAACAAACTTATTATTTGGACTTCCAATAAAACTTTGACTGAATCGAAGTTAAGTTTTTTTGTTTGTTTAATGAACAATCTAACAATGAATAAAGCGGCGAAGTAGAACTTTATAAATTTCTTCCTCATCATGTTCAGTTTTTTTTCCAAAGCTACCTCTATGAGAAAGTATGTTAATCAGTATTAACTTTCTCATAGAGAAAACTTTGCAAGAAAAACCAAGAATGATGAGGAAGCAATTTACCAAGTTATACTTTGTAGCATTTTATTTATGAAAATTAAAATTCTAAAAAATTTAAACCGCATAACAAATTATGACGAAACTGTGGACCTGTTATTGCTGAATAATACTAATTTTATGTATAAAATTAGATTTTGCTCTCGTATGTTTTGCTAAAGTTTATGCAATATCATCATTTGTTTTTTCTGAAAGTTACAATTTAGAAAAAATTGAATAACATTACAGATTACGAGGAATTATGTGTTAGTTATCGGTGAATAATACTAATTCTATATACGGAATTTGAGATCGTGATCTTAAGTTTTCCCAAAGTTGGGGCAAAAAACGTGAATTTTCCGAAAATTTCAGAACTCCATAAAATCCGAACTGAATTTCCGATTTTGGTTAGAATGTCGAAAAACCAAAATTTCCAAAAAACGAAGCTTCCTCTATACGGAAGCAAAAACATGTACTAAGGCATCAAATTCTAATTGGATTGACATAATATTATTTTATGTAATTAGAACATTTCTATTTACAAATAAAGATACCAAATTATTTTTCACACTGTTAAAAATATTTTTCGTGAGCTTTTATTACAAAGCAAAGAAATAAATTTTAAACAAAATTTCATATTAAATTTGACATACAAATGGAATTCAAAATTACTTTTATTCATTGAGCAGGACAAGTCAACGATTTTAAAAACGAAAGTATTTAATTTGATTAAACCAAACGAGACTCACCTCCATTTCGTTCGCCTATTTTGAAACCAGGTTTTCACCTGCGCGTCCGTCATTTTAAGTGACTTCGCCAGCGCGGCTCTCTCCGCCGAGGCCAGGTACTTTTGCTTATGAAAACGTTTTTCGAGTTCGGCTATCTGAAGTCGTGTGAAACTCGTTCGGGGCTTCTTCCGCTTCGGTGGTGTTCTGTTTTGATAGGGATGACCGATTCGCCTTGGAAACGCTCCAGCTACTGTAAATAAGACAAAGACAAGTGTCGATGTAGTATATTTCATATACATCACTCATGTATTCGCAGGCAAAAAAAGTAAACTTTTACAACATTTCAAATAACTAAAGTCTATTCGTAGAGATACATTATCACCCAACGATAAATATTCATAGGCGTAGCTCATAAAAACTAATATGTGACCCAGTATCACTTAAGTTGAGACATGATAAGAATGTAACGACGGTACCATTATATCGTGTCGTTTACCATTAGGTCAAGCCTTTATGTAAAAACAACAACAGAAAATGGTCATTGGTGTATAATGTTATCGCATTGTGTCAAATGTAATTTTCAGGTCGATGACTGCGAAAATGTTTTGATAATACGAAGCGAACGTTGTCAATATCGCCTTCTTTTAGCCTATCCCATTGGTTATCTTTTAATTCCCCTCTTGAATGGATCGCTCATTACAGTTTTTGTTTCCTGGCCTTTTGCAAGGAAATGGTAAGACAATAATAGCGTAGCATCGATACCGTAAATATTCAATGGTATCGGTTTGTCATTTCGTTGGATCGTTTTTCATCGTTATTGGCTTCGATATAATTTTCGAAAACTTTGCGGCCATTATAACCTTTTGCCATTTTCTTATGTCCCTCTTGAAATGTTTCATCCCTTGCTACACTTGTTGTTCTCTGGTTAGAGTTCTTCCCTCCCAAGACTATATACGTATATCATATTCCTTTCCCTTCTTGGAAGTCCAATGGAAGAGCTCGTTTTGGCGAATAACGATGTCGGCGTCTGGTTTGATAGGACTTGTACTTTACCAAAGGTAGAGTACAGAGGCGAGTGAATGGAGGGTCTCGCAGTGCCTCTTTTCCATCTCGGCGCTTTAGCCTTTAGCAGAAACGCTTGCCTTCACTGTTCTCGAAGGCAAAACACTTGCGTCACTCCTTTATTAGGATGATAATCGCTTACCGACCATTACCTTCGTTATATCATGCGCGCAGCCCTATTCACCCGTGTATAATTCATTCGTAATTACTTTTCGACCATCCACTCTATAACAGGACGACTTTGCTCGATGGAAATCCCTTCCATTTCATATTCTATGGTGTCTGCTTGATCATATTCACATTATACTCGGAGATAACGAACGGAGAAATCGCGATGCATCATCTGTTTATGGTGTACTATATTTGATCACATTTCTACGCAATTGCATAATAATTTTGTTTACCATTGTCGCCTCATGGCTCAATTATAATGGCAAAGATGCCGACCGATGTGTGATTATATGGAAAATAAGCAGCGGTAATGGAACGGCAAACTAGTTTTCCGAATGATCAGGAAAAACTCATAGTTTTGTGCTGGTTAAAATGACAAACAAACAAAAATCAAATTGAGGTATTTCAATAGCTGGAAGATAAGGAAAAAGTAATTCTAATAAAATTTCCCTCGGAACAACTATATTTTGTTAAATGTTGTAAAAATTGTAAAAATATCCAACGCACTTGCGCAAAAAGGGGTTCGTCAGATATATCATCCATTTATATAAAATTAAATTACAAATACGCAGTCTCAAATTCTTCTATATTTGACCGCTGTTACAACGACAGCTGATCAAGCTAGAATTAAAACCTCGATTTTTAATAAATTTTCCTCAACAAAAACTTTAGATTGGAATGATTAACATATCCACTCTGCGGTTTTATGTGTAGTATGAATTTTCCAAAGACTACAATTTTCTAATTGATCGTTCTAAGTCTTGTGTGTAATAATGAGTCATTTGTACATAATACAAATGGCCGTCTACTTTAATCGACATATCGGTATCTCGTTACCCATTTCCCATTAGATGGAGACTGTCAAATCATAGTTGATCATTTTCACATTATGCTCATGCAAGGTACAAATGGATGCGTTTTTTTCTCGTAGAAAAACTTTACTGTTAAATTTTACATATCGCAGTAACAAAGTTCTGATCAAGGGGGTGTTTATCGAGCCTAACTTCTAAACGACACATCACGACCTCGTTATCCGCCGCTTATTATGTAGCAATCTAATGGGAAAACACGATACAGTTAAGTCGGGCGAGAAAGCTCGTGACACTCGTGACATGTGACATGTAACATGAAATATCTAACTCGCTCTTGTATTCTTCTTTTTTTCTGTCGTTGCTTCCAATAGTCTATGTATTTCAACATGCTTTCGTGGTTACGTGAGGCGCACGCTCGCGTCTGGTTAACCACTTCATGGGGGTTGTTCGTCGGTGGGAAACGGTAGTGTCAGCGAGTGGCGTGACCGAGACAACCGGCACATTGTGAACCCCCCTTTTCTCTCCCCAACCTAACAAACACGATGGTTTCACAGGTAAAGGATTTTCGCCTTTGATATATAACCTCATTATAATGAACTGAAGATTTGGTGAAAGAATAAAACAGACGTTACATTTTTTAAAATTCTGTTACTAATGTAAATGGATCAGTCAAGTAACTTTTGATTTCATTCTAACCGAATTCAGACAAACGTAACTAACCAAGCTATTGGCCAGCACAAAGTTCATCACTACATGCACCAAAACTTGGTGCAATTCATAGGCTAGCACAAACTAGTTTGTCATTACACAACCAAATCCTGGTTAGTCTAACGAAATTATTGGCTAACACACAAACGAGTTGTCGACCACACAACAAACAATTTTTTTGGCTTAACAAAATTATTGTCTAGTGTAAACAAGTTTTCCATCACCCAATCGAAAATTTGGTTGATCTAACTAAATAATTGGCCAATCCACCTTCAGCTAAGCGTTAATTTTGTTTAAGTTTATTTTCCGTTCATACCTAGAACAAAATCTTTTATCGATAGCTAAAAAGTTTTTTTACGATACTCAGTTGAACCATAAAACAGTTTCCATAACCACAAAATATAGCTTCACCTATTTTATTGTCAACAATGAAAAAAAAGTCACCGCATGGTTAAAAATGACGTAGCTGTCACTTAATAGCTACTGGGCGTTCCACGATTTTCCTGAGTACGGCTAGTCGACCCGGGACCTCTTTTCCAGTTTTTGTTATGTCCCCGTTTGTTTCGCGAGCCGAGCAATACGCATTCGTTTACATAGTTCACATAAGCTGTATTTTTTTATTGTCGCAAATTATCGAGGACTCGAGTATCGCTGTCCAGCGATCGTTTTCTACGAAACTCATGAATGTATGTTATGTATGATATTACAACTGGGGTGTCACAATGCAGTCCTACTCTTGACGGTGGAGTTATATCGATTTTGCGACACGGAAAAGCAGCGCGCTGCCCTGAAAGCGCACTTACACGATACATTAACTATTATATTCTTGTGAACCTCGTCGTAATTCAGTGTACATCACGCGGGCTCCCACAAGTTTAGTGAACGAACGCGCACCTCCATATATTTTCAAGCCTGGTGAACCACTGGGCGGAGTTGGCGTGTCTAACGCTACTCTAGCGACCACGACTATTGTTACCGTCGCCGTCGAGGACGATGGCGGGTTGCTTTCCTACCGTGGACACAAAGTCACTTAAGTGTACAAGTGTCGTTAGCAAAACACACAACTTCGCTCTTTTCTCATAGACCGAATGAGGCCTACGACCAAAATGACGCGATCACCACCGCCACAAACTCAAACGCCTACAATATTCGATCTCATTTATTTACAATCCCTCGCTATCGTTCGAGGAAACGTATTTCGTTCAAACTATAACCACTTTTTGTCATGCTAAAGAACTATCATGTCTTACATTGGAATATTATGGTCTCATGGTTTTCCTGAGTTTTCGATGCTTATCGTATTTTAGATACTGCGAGTAAATTGCTGTTGTAAATTCTTTAGGAATTTGGTTGAAAATGCGGACAAGAAAAAAAATTGGTAAATCCAACCAATGACTGGGTTTAAAAAAAGCCCAACAAAGCGACAGCAGTGGACGCGCGGATTGTGTGCGGCTTCGGCGGTCCCCAGAGCAGCGTTGATTGCGGCCATAACTTGGATGGGTGATCGCTTAGCTGCGCACTGGTTTCCGCATACATTGTTGAGCGCGAGGCAGTTTTTCTTGGTTTCTGAGGTATTCAATACAGTAGAAACTCCGTAAAAATGAAGCCGCTTGTATCCGCCAGGTTTTCTGCAGGTTCCCTGAGCCCTTGTGCAAATGCGATACAGTAGTCCATTAAAAAATAAAAGGGAGGGGACAGTAAAAGCCAATTGGCGTACTTGAGGAATAACTACAAGAAAAACTTGGTAGGCCTAACCAAGAACTTTGTTGAAAGTGCTACCAACAAAAATTTCGTAGGCTCCAAACAATATTTTAATTGAGGACGATATAGCGAGTTGCTTTCTTACCATGGACACGTAGTCACTTAAATATACAAATAATGATCGTTAGCAAAACACACAACTCCGCTTCTTTCTCATAGACTACATGAGACCTACCACCAAAATAACGCGATTACCACCGCCGCAAACACACACGCCTACAATATTCAATCTCGTTTATTGACAATTCTTCACTATCGTTTGAGGAAACGTATTTAGTTCAAATTATAACCGCCTATCGTCATGTTAAAGCGCTGTCATATTTCAGGTTGGAATATTAATCAGGGTTTTTCCAAGTTGGCGGCCTTTTCCGAAACCATTTTTGTCGCATTTTGATGAAATGATTCAAAGTAAATATTGGATACTGCGAGCAAATTTTTGTTACTTTTCACGAGAATACGAAGACAATAGAACGATTTGCTCGATGGGTTAGATAATGACGAAGCAATGTGCGAGTTTCTACTGTACATCCAGATTTGAAATATATAAAAATAATAAAACTTTGATTGTTAAGAAAAAATAAAGAAAACTTTGAAGGCCTATTAAATTCGAACATTTTCCGATCATTAATAAACTGTGTAGCTAGCTCAACTTAACATTGATTTGTTGGTGTAGAAAATTTGGACCCACGGTTCGAAGTTTTCTAAAAATTATGAGAATTACGTAAAGTTTTTGGAAGATTTGAAACTTCATAAAATCGGAACCTATTTGCCGATTGCAGTCAATTTATTTCCTAAATACATCGGTGTAAGAATATGTGTATGCTGAGAAGGACCATACCCGCGGTTTTAATTCACCACTGCCTAAAATCCCCCGTTGTGAAAGATGCAATCAAGTAATAGCATAACTAGCCCTTTATCAGACCCTCACTTATCTCTTGCGACACTGCACTGCTGTCAACAAATTTTTAATCAAACATCTCGCGCGAGCGCTTCTTAAATAATTAACTTTATGGTACAATGTAGTTGAGATTACAATCTGAGGCTTTGCGAGCTGCGATGAAAAGAGTCTTCGTCATCGGCTGATGGCCCCGGAGACTATATAGCTAATATACTATAGTTAGGACAGTGTAAGTCATGGAGCAGCCTGTTTTCCGACGGCTTGAGCATCACATCTCACCCAGCGTCCAAGTATACACGCACACACGCACGTACATACACACACACACTTATGCTACTCCGGGTGGGCGAAGAAGTTACTCGTGGGACAAAACTTTGGCGCTTGTAACACACAGACAACGTGCCGCATCAACAGCTTCTGCTTGTGCTGTATGCCGCAACCCTCACCGACTTCATATCTTACCGCACGCCACGGCTCGTTTATTTATACCGGCCATTTTGCGGCGGCGACGACCTCCGCCATCTTGTTTTTACGACCACCCCTGCCGTAAACCCGAAGTTTCTGTCCCTTTCTCTCTCATTCACACTCACACTTACTCACACGCACGGGAGTATTTATGTTTACCCCTCAGACCACACAATTTATGCAGATCTTGTCACTTCATTGCTCTTTAATACTTCGAATTAGGAAAAACGTTATAAAGAGTGATCTAGAAAAAATGTCCGGGCTTATAAGTGTCATTCGAACATTCAATCGCCTATAACTGAAAAACCGTTTGAGCAATTGAGTTGAAATTTTTATCAAGTAGTTGACAGTATTTTTAACAATTTTATTAGGTATTTCAACCAACTCTTGGTAGTATCTTGAATCAAATTCTTGATAGAATTTTGACTTGAGTCTTGATAGCATCTTAGATCAAGTACTTGACAGTATTTTCAACGATTTCTTGGTTGCATTGTTCATTCATATTCGGTAGCATTTTAAACCAATTACCTGAGAGTTTTAATGGCCAATTGCTGTAAGCGACTTTTTAAAACCATCGCCATTAACCCCATTTAAAGAATAATTTTGATATTGAACAGCGTTACGGTGATTGAATCCAATACTTATGACGAAGATCCGTTAAAGAGCATTCCGCTCAGTTGATACTGTCAACTGGAGCAGAGACTAAAAGCGGACACAGTTGTTTTAAAATTTCATATGATTCTGGGACCCACTGAGCTTCAGACATAACCCTTGTCGAGGATGTCAGAGTGGCTCAAATACATATCTCACAGCGAAAAGTGTGTTACGCCGTCAACAACGTGTTACCATTGAGCAATTTTAACCAACTCTTGGTACCATTTTAAATCAAGTATTGTATAGTATTTTCAATTGCGTTCATAATAGCATTTCAGACGAAGACTTGGAAACGGTTTTTCGTTACGTACTTGATAGCATTTTCAGCAAAATACTGAGTAACATTTGTAAATAAATTGTGCAAACATCTTCAACCAACTGCTTGATAACATCTTCAACAAAGTCTCGATAGCATTGTCAATCAACGACTTGATTTTCAATGCTCAATTGCTGTAACCAAGCATTCTCCATCATGATCGACAGAAAGCTCACAAGCATCAATTACTACAAACTCGACGAGACTTTTAATAGCCATCAACATTAACGAAATTTAAGGAACAATATGTATATATTGAACAACATTACGATACGACAATGATCCCCTACAATACCTATGACAATGATCCTTTAAACAGGATTCCACTTAGTTGTCACTGTCAACTGGATCAGACACAAGAAGTGGACACAGCCGTCTCATAATTTCATATAATTCTGTGACCCACTGAGCTTGAGACATAACCTTTGTCGGCGCAGCCAGAGTGGCTCAAATACATATCTCATAGCGAAAAGTGAGTCAGGCCGTCGGCAACGTGATTCCAATGACGCAAGAACGCAGTGTTGTGCCGAGGAGGTCTAATCTCTGTGACACCGCTAGAGAAAGTCATTATTTCGCTTGTGCTTGCTCACGTTTTCCCGCGGTAATGGAGATTGTGGCCTTCAAAGTAAATTGTTTTCTGTGAGGTGTAGTCAGCGGGTGCGGATTCTTTGCCGTGGCAGTGGGCGCAAAATCTCTTACGGGGACGCGTAACTATTTTTTACCACCACTTTTCCACTCGTTTTGCATTTTACGTCAATCGGCCTTCCACCAGAATGAAATAAATGAGTGAGAAGGCAAATCGATCCTCGTGTTACTTTACCAGCGGTATATTTACCGTGGACTAGACAGTTCCGAAACTGTGTCGTAGATGTAGTTATTTACAGTGCCATTCACTGACGAGCTTCACGAGCCCAACACATTACACTTAAAGTGAATTTCATATTCAAGGATAAACTAAATCTAGAATATTTCACTTTGGTTTCGTGATTATGTCGGACGACACCGAGGAATTTTAATAAAGGCCTTGTAAGTGTAACCCAGTCCGATGTGCAATGTCGTATGAAGGTAAAATGCGCGCGATGTGCAAATTGTAAAAGCGATTTCATATCGGACTATACCGATGGAAAGATGGTTGTAAATATCATTCAGAAAAACTTGACAGAGTTAACCGAACAGATGGCTAGAGATGTTGCTTTGCTAAATTCAGTATTCAGCTTTCTCAATAACTTGGTTCAAAATGTTACTATGAAAAACTTGGTAAGGCCTGTTGAAAATTTTATTAATAATGCATTCAAGGAATAAATAAGTAAGCCTGACTAATTACTTGATACAAGTTATGACCAAGAAAATCTTGGTAAGCTTAACCATGAACCTGGATAAGATCGTTTCCAAGAAAAATTTGGTAAGCCTAACTATCAACTTAAAAATAAGACCCATAAAAACTTGATAGGCCTAACCAAGAACTCGGTTACAAATGCTGAGCCCATTGGTTTAAATTAATTCACATTTGTTAAAAATATTATAAAAAAGAATTGGTCGGCTCAACTGATATTTTGGTTTCAAATAATACCAAGAAAAAATTGGCAACCCCAACCAATAACCTAGTTCAGATTACCATTAACAAAAACTTGATAGGCTACGATCAATAATTTGGTTGAAATGGTTGTGGTAAAATCGTTTAATTTGGTTTGGTTGGAAAAAGAATTCAAAACACTATCAAGAAAAAATTGATAATCCGAATCGATAACTTATTTCAAATGCATTAAAAAAAAATTAGTAGGCTCATTTAGGAACTTGGTGAACAATGGTATGATGAAATGTATCGTATGTTCAGTTAATGGCTTAAAAAATCTGATTATTCGAATTGTCACGTTGCTTCCCCGTTAATTTCTAGCAGTCATGAAAGTTCTGTTTTTCTTATTTTTTATTTTTGTTCGTCTTTCCCATAAGGGAAGGTTTGTTGTGTAATTAAATAGATTTATTACTGATTACTAAGCAACTTCAACTCTATACAGAGTTATATCTTTAATCTCAATTTATTATGGGTTTGGTTATTCAATTTTCATTGAATGTTTCATCCCATTCACCATTGCACATGACTCAAATCATTTCAATAATTTGTCGATCCTTAAAAATGTACTCTTAATATCTTGGTTTATTGTATTGTTTCAGATTTATAGACAAATACATAGCGAACTAGAACGGTAATACAGATTTTCCAAAAAATTCAAATAAATAACAATCCTATAAAACTTAAATGTTTCAATCGATGTTCGAAAAATGTGGTACCGATTAGTAATCTATAATAGTCTATTTATGGACCACATTTGAGCCCAATATCTTGAAAAATAAATAAGATAGCGTATTTTTGGAAAATTCAAAATGTCCTTATTTTGGAACCACTCAACGGATTCGTGCCCAATTTGAACCTAGCCTTTGTCTTCTCATATTATATATGTGTGTCAAATACCAGAGCGATATATTTGAAATTGCGGACGTTATCATGGTAACAACCACACCGAACACACCCATACACACGCATACAGACAGAGATTTTGAACAAATCATTTTTCTCAACGTTTCAGAACATTTTGAGCATCCTGAGATGAAAATCTGGTAATAAATGTTTTTCACAAAAACAAAGCTTCGCTTACGGGGAAGCAAAACGCTACCGAGAAAAACAAAGTAAGGTAGTACATCCAATGATGGTCATTGAACTACAAACAAAATGCCTATTTTTATACACATTCAACGTGTATGGATATTTCCGAGGGTTCCAATTCTGGAAGGTAGAAATCCATTTTTATGTAGCCATTAGTACATCCCATACTCGTGCGGCTAGTCTTCATGTATTAATCGAGAACAGGATGTCCCGTATTTTCCGCCCACTTGACTCATATTTTACAAGAGACATGAGAGGCGGAGCGAACACACGTGAGGAATTCGCACAGTGGCCGTTAAACCGCATAATTTCACGGTTGAAAGGTTTCTCGAGTGACGAATGAGGTACGTGAAAATAAGATGCGCACTTTCGTATCCACATATGCAATGGTGTTGCATATAAACAATATGGTGGGTCTGTTGTGGGTCACAGACTAAATGGAAATCACCAGAGCACCTGTCGATTCGAAACCCAGAAATGGTCAAACCATTTGAGCCTTGGCTTTTATTGAACACATTCTCGGGTATCGTACTTTTTTTTTCAATTATTAAAACGTTAAGGGATGAGTATTAATAAATGTGGAATTGTTTATGCGTTAATTTTATTGCAAATTATATGTAAAACTTTCATTTTTGACACCAGTGGTAACCTTCGTGTGTACACCGGCAAGTCAGAAGAATATACTGCTGATTGTATCGGCACGAATTTTCCGCGGTTTCCCCGTACCTACGGCAAATGCGATACAGTGTAGCTAAGTCGGCTGCGGACGCATCGGGGGTTTTTCTGAGGCCTCGGTATACATACTTAAGTACGCATCGGGAGTTAGGTTAGCTTAGCGAGTAGGGAGTGATAGGAAAAAAGGGAAGGGCGGTAAAAGGCGATAGATGCCGTACCTTGGAAAGAATAATAATAACATTTTTTTTAAACTTTCATTTTCTTACTGAAAAACTCTCGTAGATAAATGTACATGACAATAGCGTCACATTTTTTAGATTCGTCGCATTTAGATCTTCCATTAATTATAAAAATATTTTTCGAAAATTGAACTTTTCTCATTTCTAAATGTAGAAGTAGTAATCGTGATATATTGACAATATATACATAGTCATTTTTTTTCCGGTTCACATTATACATTTTAATTCCTAATTTTAGTAATTTTTCTCAAACGTCGCCAATTGACCATTAATAATGGGACTTCAGCCTTTTTAGATATATTTTACACAATCTACTTGTCGTGCGATATTTAATCCTTGAGTCGGGCTAAGATTAAAAAACAAACGAAATATTTGTATTTTTGCTTTATTGCACACATTACCGGGATTGAATTTTTTTTTTCTATCTAATATAAATCAAGCGCCAGTTATAAAAAAAAGTGAATATGTTAATGCGTTAATTTTACGGCGGATTATATGTAAAACATTTATCTTCACATAGACAAATGTACTTCGAAATATCAAGGCGAAAACTTAGACTGCTATCACAGAATTGTTGAATATATTTTTTGAATAATTTATATAATAATCGGTCACGGCATTAAGATTTGACAGGTTAATGAAAATCTTCTAGAAAAGTTTAACTTTGTTCACTTTTGAATATACTTTACACATTCTTCTTGAAATACAACATTTAATCCTCAAGTGGGACTTATAACGAAAACGGTGACAATGTTATCACCTTCTACACCAAAGTCAGAACTCTTATTTTCATCCCTTGTTGAACAACTCCTGTATATATAGATAGAAAGTTCAGGCTGCTAGTAAAAAGGGCGAAGATGCAATTTGTGAAATCGATTTCATATCGGACTCTGAATCTTTACGAGAAAAAATAAGTGGCTGAGGTCAGCGTCAAGCTTTGAAGTCTTTTGGCTACTATGTGTTGAACCCTCCACAAAGATGTTGGAATGTGAACTCCACTGTTCACCATCATTTCTACGAACGCACATATAAGCTGTATACAGGGTAATCCACCCCAATTCAACCTTGGTCTAACCCTCGACCTCTCAGATCGGGTCAGTAATTTTTTATATTATTGATCCAACTCTAAAAAGAACGTAGAGTTGTCAAAAGATTTTTTTATTTATTATGCTTAAAAAAAAAAAAAATTAGTGCTGGCCGTAACAAAAAAGGACCAAGAGAACTCCTGAAAATCTCTCGACACATTTTAAAATGTGAGAAAATTCTTAAGATTATTTTTCCCATTCAAGTTTATTTGGAAGGGAATTGATCCTCAACCATCTTTCTATAGAACACAGGATTTTTACAAATTTTGTACGATTCATTCGAAGTCCGTCTGCTTAATACAAGGTCGATTTAATGGTTAATTTTTTAATTTCGATTGACAAGGGATGGAAACCATGAATAGCACAACATGGACTATATAATGTTATTTTCTCCGCCAATTCGGTAATAGAAATTTTTTATTTGACACGCTTCGTAAGCATTATTCGTCAAATGTCGACCAACAGAACGGTACAAGCTATTTTTCTTGCCATAATTTTTTTGTGCCAGCAAACACGTGTCCAATTTAAAATTTCGCAATAAGCCAAATGGATTTCAAACATTTTTTCACATTTTTACTCTATTATCATTTTTTTCAAAATCTAATAAAAGCATGTAGAGAAAAGCATCGAAGAAAAATCTCGAAGAATTCTGTTTCCTTTTACATTTGGAACAATGATATAAAAAATCACCAACCGAATCCTAGAGCTCGAGGTTCAGATCTAAGCCAAATTCGAGTGTGATTTTTGAAAATAAATCTAAGAAAAACACAGTAGAACGATTGTAATTGCTTCTTCATTATTGTTAGATTTTCACAAATCAATCTCTAAGATGGAGTATGTTTATTTTGCCTTCCTTAGAACAGAAGCACTGTAAAAATCCAATAATAATGACGAAGCAATTTGCGAACTGTTAGTTTGCAGTTTGAAATCATTTTAAATAGCATTATTTTTCAAACCCTGAACAAATCCTTGCTAGATTCGAACTAATGTTTAGTTTACCCATAATTGACTTGCATACTAACTTCAGCCCGATATCTTAAAAATTGAGAAATTTGGAGCACGGCCCAAAAATTTCAAAAAAAATAAGAAATGCGATAAACTGGCAACCCCTCAACTGATTGACACCGAATTTAATCGGAAACATTATTTTATAACAGCCCACTTCTCGTCGAAATTTGAGACGGATATTATAAATATTGCGGGCGTCAGAGCCCGAGCAGACATTCTACAAAAAATTCAAAATGCCATAAATTCTTAACACCTTGACGGATTAACTCCAAACTGAAGCGAATACGTTGCTGAACGACGGTTTACTTGTGGTTCGACTTTGAGCCTTATACCTTGAGAATTGCGACGGCTATAGTGCCAACAAAGAATGCAGACACGCACACGCACACGCACACACGCATTTCGTACAAACTATTTTTCTCGCCGTTTGAGTCCATTTTGAGTATTCTGACATGAAAATCCAGAAAAAAAATGTTTCACGAAAACAAAGCTTCCTCCCGGAGGAAACGAAATCTCGAATAAAATTTTTTTTTTTTAAATGTTACTATTTATTTTGAGTTGAAATAATAAGATAGAAAATCACCAACCCATGCCGAATTGATGTTCATTCCCCCGTATATGTATACATATATGCAACTATGGAATAGCAGTAAATCTCGCAGGCCAAACTCCAATACACTGACAATGCCTTTCCGTGGTAATTGAACAAAGGTATAGCTACGGTATGTAAGTAAGTAGACGGTATGGGCGCAGCAAAGTTCCACTGCAACGTTTGCACTGGCAAAATGCGGTGTACGTGCAAAGCAGTTGCCGACCGTTCAAAGCCAGTTCGTAGAAAGCGTATTTCGCTCTATAAAATTACCCTCAAGCTTGGCACCCTCCCACGAGTACAGGAATGAGGAAGGGAGACACCATCTTCGTGAACGTTTCTGCGTTATTCGCATGCATGCCGAAGAGTCGGCGGCGCCTGTTTTTCTCCTTGGCACCGCATCGTCGTACTTGTGAATCTTTAAATCACTTTTGTGAAAACACACAATGTTCGAGGTATTAGCCAATCGTGTTAGCGTGAATCACGTTGACGACCAGTGCTGCGCCTTTATGTACTCATGGCCCTCACAATTAGCAGAACTCCGAGCAGGAAAAGGGCCGCCAGGAATCCGAACAGTTTCACGCCAGTTTACCCTCATTCTTGCCCGATTTAAAATCCACCCAGTAAAAGAAAAAATTTCACTTTTTAGTTATTGATCTTATATGATTTTCTATAAAATAATTTCAGTAAAAAAAATTCTCATTACAATTATAATATGTTATCATTTGAGATTTTCTTGATTTTTTTATAATTGCTGAAAATATTTAATTTCATTCGTATCTCATTCAAAATTGAGTGAACAAAGACGAGACCATAATTTTTTTATGAATTATCAGTTATATGCCGGTAATTTTCCAACAATTTTTTAAAAAATATTCTGTATGAAAATTTCGACAACGTTGACGATCACCACTCTGCCTTAGTTTCTGAGTAGAAATAAGGCCAGGAATCCGACCAGTTCCCCGTCAGCTTACCCTCTCTTTGCGATTTCTAAAACCCTACCACGTAAAAAAATAATGTATCGTATACCATAATCTTTGTAAAATAAAATTAGTAATGAGTGAAAATGAATACTTTCCTTTTTAGTCATTTATCTCATAAAATTTCTTATGAGATAACATGACTTAGAAGAATTCCGCATTTTCAAAATTTCATATCATAGAAACCATAGAAAAAATGACAAAATCAAATGCCAATTTTTTTAAAAGATCGAAAAGTGCCTGGAGATACCCGCAAAATGAATAAATCTGCTTTGGAAAAAACAATTGCACCATTAGGTAAAACAGTTCAAATGGTTAACCGAAAAAGGCCGTTCGAAATTTCGTTCGAAAATGGCCGTTAGTCCTAAGATATGTGTAGGAAAAATATATTAAAAATTGTGCTTGTAGATAATCGTGGTCCACAAAAACCTGCCAAGGGATTTTTTTTTTGTCTCTGCATCATTCAATTATGGCTGGTTAAAGTTAAAATTTTGCACATGCAGAAATCTTCTAAGTCATCAAATAATGTCAATTCAATGAAATTATTACATGTTAATATTTGAGGATTGTTTAATTTTTAAATGACTGTTAAAAATATTTATTTTGTTTCGGATATTATTCAATATTGTCAGAAAAATAAAAAGTCCTCCATTAATTTTTCAACGAATCATTAATTATATTCCTGGAATTTTTCACACATTCTTGTTCAGGTAGACCGTATAGAAAATTATGTTGACATTTGAAAAACATGAGTAAATTCATAAGAATAGAAACAGTTTCATTTTTTATTTGACCTCATTTTAGTCACTTTCTTTTCAAATCTCATCTCGGAAATCTAAATTACAAATCCGGCGAAAAATAAAAGTATAAAGTGACCCTGAAAAGTAACATGTATATTTTTGCTCGAGACGATGATAAATGAAAAAATAATTTGTTAATGGCCCGGAAACCGTGAAATTTATTTTTTGAAAAAGGATTTCATGCTGCAAATAAATCCAATTTTCTTAGCTTTTTACATGTTGAGTATTACACAGTCACAACTTCCACCGCATGTATCGGTGGGGAGAGAAAAAAAATATACGAGAGTCAAGTATACCGATCATTTCTCAAACTCTGTAACTCGATATAAACGACCCCAGCAGTCTTCTAGTATAGCAGCTCTGGTGAAGAGGCTGAGAAACCAAGAGTGGAGAGCCTCGCGGTGAACCAACCCTCATATACCGACGGTAGAGCGAGTGAGAGACGCGTGCGAGCGATTCTGCGCTTACACCAGTGGCTTATATTGTCGATATTACGAGGAGTCGATAAAAAATCGCATAAAATTAAACAAGCCCCACGTGCTTTCGATAAAATTCACCGTCCCTCTTCACACAGGGTCGGTGAATATGATATTATGGGAGATCACTTTTTGGCCTGGAAATACGTTCGAGAATACTTGAGCATGCTTAAACTTCTTATATTAAATTATACAATTTGTTTTATGTGGAATTTTTCGAATATTTCCGCACTTTTCTACTTACAAATTATGAAAAAATAAATATTTTTAATTTTTTATGTGTAGGTACATGCGCTTGTGGGTGATCGATTGAAATTGGCTTCAACCTTTGCGGATAAAGAATAGCGAAGATGCTTTGTGGAACAAGAATTTTGTTCCACAAAGCATCCCCCCGTGCCTCGGTGATTTTCCGCTGATTATCAAACTGCCAACGTTTCTGTTTATCTCAAAAAAAATCTCAACCTCAAGTGCAACCGTAAGAGTAACGCTGCGAAGTTGAACTTTGCAAATTCCTTCCTCATTATTTTTGGGTTTTCTCACAAAGGTAACTCTATGAGAAAGTATGTTAATCGATTTTGACTTGTTCGTAGCGGAAGCTTCGTAAGAGAAACCAAAAAAGATGAGGAGACATTTTGCAAAGTTCAACTTTGCAGCTTAATTTTTTATTAAAGTCAAATTTGGGAAAAATTTAAACGACAAAACAAATTATTTGGCTCAATTTAGACACCTTATAGAAATGATATACCTATTATTGCTAAGTAGTACTGATTTCATGTCTGAAGTTTGACTTCGCCATCTTATGTTTTGTTAAGGTTAATGCATTATCTCTCCAAAACGTAAAGGTCCGACACATTTGAACCATATTGCATATCATGACACAACAGATTTCATGTATGAAATTTGAGTTCGTTGCTTCATGCTTTGCCAAAGTTAGGGCAAAAACGTGATTTTTTTCGAAAATTTCAGAACTCTATAACATTCGAACCGCTTTACCGATTTTGGTCAAATTCAATACCAAACTACATCAAGATTACCTGCATTTATGAAAAATTATTTAGGGAAATATCATTCATTTCACGAAAGCTACAGCGCGCACGTATTTTTTTGATAAATTCCAAAAAACATATAGAACAGAGATTTCTGCATACATTTTGTAAAAAATTGCAACACCCAAAGACAAACTGCTGTTACACTTGTTTTTTACACTTGTTCTCGAGTCACAGGTGATCGAAATTTCGAAGGTCTGCACACTCACACACGCGCGCGCACACACGGACACTTTCTCTAGACTCTTTTTCTCAATATTTTGAACAATCTTGAGTGATCTGACATAACAATCCCGAACATTTTATTTTTACATGATAATAATGCTTTCTCTATGAGGAAGGAAAATGTTCAGAATTTTCACGTTTTATAAAAAAATTCTTGACGCTATCAATAGAAAATTTGACGGCTAAACAATGAACGGAAAAATTCCGCTCAGCTATTTTGAAAGTGACAAATCATGAATTTTTTTACTATGTGTAAGTTCTTTCTATAGGTTAACAGATTTTTTGTTACGTCAATACTAAGAATATTTTTTTTCCGAATATTTGGACTGAAATTTAAAAAGATACTTTGTAAAAAAGCTATCTAACTTCTGTATTTATTTAAAAACAGTTATATACCGTTAATCACTTAGTTAAAATTCATCCGTAACATGAATTAATTGTATTTTCATCTTTCGTACTTTATTGTAAAGAATTAATCATGGCAAGAAACAGCCTACATTTGAGTTTACTATTTTTCGATGGCAAATGGCATGGTTCGTGTAAATTGAAGGTTAAGGTGAACAAATATACATGTAGGCCGTTTGATAAAAAAAGATAGATAGAAAAAGGTTCGATTTAAAAAAAACGAGGAGCTTTTACTCTCGTGAACAGGGCAAATCGTCTTCCTTACTTTGATATGCTTACTGCTGGTGCTCTATAGCTGGTTTCTGCCTACTGAATGTTGTTGAAGCACTTGGCCGTCGCGGCGTTGCGCCGTTTTCATCTCGCTTTAAGCACGACCGAATCCCCTGTTTTATTCAAAGTTTTCGCTCGCAAGGCCAGAGGGGGCACGATCGTATATACTAAATATATCGTACTCGTATAAGAGCATGCTGCAGCCAGACACCAGTAGTATGTATATGATGTGTTGCTATACATTATGTGCTCTCTATATTATGAAAAGATCTCGCCGCCGTCAAGAATCGAAAGGAGCCATCTTTTCCCGATTATTCAAAATGGCTGAACAGTCCCCAAGCTTAAATTTTTCTGAGACTCCGAAAATTTCCAATCCCAAATTATTCTTAAGG
The DNA here is from genome assembly GCA_949699805.1 of Tromatobia lineatoria. Classification (NCBI taxonomy): domain Eukaryota; kingdom Metazoa; phylum Arthropoda; class Insecta; order Hymenoptera; family Ichneumonidae; genus Tromatobia; species Tromatobia lineatoria. The sequence goes on along the minus strand of OX453036.1, from coordinate 2,824,662 downwards.
CCCCAAAAGCCCCCAAGCCGGAATTTTTGTAAGGCTCCTAAAAATGCACAAGTTCGAATTTTTCCAAGTGACCTAAGGGTCCAAGTCCGAATTATTCTTAGTCCCTTAAGGGCTCCCAAGTTCTTATTTTTTCAAGTTCTCCAAAAGGCTCCAAACATGAATTTTCTAAGTCCCCAAAAGTCCGAGATCTACATTTTTCAAAGGTCCCCCAAAGCCCCTAAGCCTGAAGTTTTCTAGAGCTTCTAAACAGTCCTAGCCCGAATTTTTCTAAGCTATCCAAAAACCCTTAATCCCAAATTTTTCTCAGACCCTCGAAATCTCCAGGCCTACATTTTTCCAAGGTCCCTTAAAAGACCGAATTTTTCTACGAGACCCACGGGCCCAAAAGCCGAATTTCTCTAAGTTTTCCAAAGGGCCCAAAGTCTGAATTTTTCTAAGTTCTCCAAAAGGCTTTAAGCATCAACTTTCTAACTCCCGCAAAAGCCCGAACCCCAAATTTTGCTAAGGCCCCCAAAGCTTCCAAGCCCGAATTTTTTCCAGAACCCTCGACAGTCCCAAGCCCGAATTTTTCTTGGCCCCCCCATAAACCCTAAGCCTGAATTTTTCTCAAGTCGCAAATTTTTATAAAAAAAAAAAAAAAACATTGTGAACCGTAAGTTGTATTCGTGAATTCTGAACTCTGATCAGAAACGTGCACTTTTATTATCAATCGCCTCAAAAAGGCTTAATATATTTCCCGCGGTGAAATAAAGGGACTAAGGAACGGCAATAAAAACTAAATATTGACAGCTTACAAAAACCGAGCAGTCATTTATCTGTTTTTATTGGCCGAAATTCAGATTTAGGCAAGTTCTCGTACTTACGAACAGTAATAGACTAATGTAAAACGATCAGATATGTTTTCGCCTATAACAAAGAACGTCAATCTTACAAAAATTTCGGGGATGATGGAATACGAAGTAGAAAGTCACATATGCTGTTACTTTACATTAGGTGGGCTATGATGCTTTTCCATTCGGTGTTTTTCCCCAAATTCACAGTGACGTTACCAAATCCCACAATTTCTCTTGGGGCTTCGGAAAAATCGCGAATAATATGCCGAAAGCAGAGGCTGATATGTTCAAGTGGAAAAAATATCGCCTGATCGAGGGGTATAAAATGTTGGAGAGATCGAAACAAACTTTTGGACAGTTGTTTTGCCGGGTCAGAATTCGGCTCTCCAGGGACGTTTCTGTATACCAGCATTTACCAATTTTTTATATACGTCGGCAATAGTGAATCTTGTCTATTTTTATCGAACTTTTTGGCTGTAGCACGACTCTCGCCCTCAACATTATTTTGACGTTCACAATGAACATTCAAGCCCTTTTTAATTGAATTACAATACTCATACCTCTAAAAATATCGGAGGCGCCATTAACCTGAAATTGCGACAATTGTGTATAGTAATTTTATGCATATTGTAAGTGATGGATAACGTTTATGCGGAACGTTCAACAATTTTTTAGACATTAATCGTGCCTCGAAGATAAATATCATAAAAAGACTTACAATAACCATGGATTATAGTAGAATAATCTTTCAATTTTATTGTAAGCGAACTTACAATATTCAGACGACGGGGCTCTATCTCAAGAGGAACTTTAAATAATCTTGAGAAATCGTTCAGGTAGTCATATTAATCATTGGATGTCATAGGATAATCTTATTATTTGCTGAAATAATTTTAGAATCGCTTAGAATAACCTCACAATGTGCAATAATAATTTTACCCTGTCTTCGTATAAGCTTAGAGTGTCCGAGAATAATCTTAGAGTATCCTAGAATAATTTAACCATATGAAAAAATCTTCGGAAATTCTAGAATAGTCTCAGGATGTCTCAGAATAACTTAATGATGTCTTAGCGTAATCTTAACATTGTCGAATAATATCAACATGTTCTGGAATAATTTTAGGGCGTCCTAAAGTAATCTTTACCTCTTAGAGTAAACTCAACATGTTCTACAATAATTTTCGGATGTTATAGAATAGTCTTAAAATGTCCGAAAATAATTTTAGCGTGTCTTAATGTTATTTTAGGGTGTCTCAAAATAATGTCAAATACTCTACAACAACCTTAGGAATTCCTAAAAGAATCGTAGAATGTCATTAAGCAATTTAGAATAATTATATCATAAAGACAACGTTCTCCAATGAACAAAAAAAAGTGGAAGTTCTGACATTACAAATGCGAATAAGAAAAATAAAAATATATATTTTTTTACAGGGTACCCACATAGCATCGAATTTTTTCTAAAAAATTCTCGAAGGATTCCTTTGCAATAATGCAATATTGCAGAAATATTGGAAGAGGTGTTTGTAATATTCCTAAAATATTGCAGGAATCTCGCTATGTGCGCTCAAAACGTTGCAAATATAATATTTCAATAGTATTGCAGAGAGATTGCGTGAATATTACATTTTCTGACAAAAGTTAATTCGTAACAAATTCTACTATTTTGCATTTGATTTTTTTCATTGTGTGTTTTCAAGCACCATTCAAGAACCATTTGATATTCTCAATAGAAATCCTCATTAGTGAAAAACAAAATCCAGTCCAGGATTCGAACTCACAACTTTACCTAATGGTATATATACGTCGAAATAAGGATTAATCATGTCAAAAAGTGGCCTTGCTCCAAAAATGCATGAAGGTGAAAGATTTTTGCTGATCAACTTCGTTCCAGGCAAGAGTGCGGTTGGAAAAAACCTAAGTATACTCAGTTCTTAGACTTGAATTTAAGAAACTACCGTACCTATTTGACGACCTGATGACTATTACGCTAACCCCTGGACCATCGGCTACTTTGATACATAATATACTATGTTACTAACATTGCCTATGTGTGCCGTCGACCAAGAATAATGAATTAAAAAATTAGGTTAGAAAAACCATTCAGAAGATTCCAGGCTTATAAGAATCTAGTTGAAAAAATTCGATTCACAATTCCGCCTTTTCCACTAAATTCTGATGAGGCTGCCAATTTTGGTGTCAGATTCATTATGGTAAATTTTCGACCTGAATTATATAATCCATTTTATAAAAAATGCTGACTTTTTTTGTTTCCAAACAATTCTATGGCTATTTTACGATGGAATTTCAGTTTTTTTTTCATTTTGGATGATAGTTAAGGAATCGCGGTAAGTTCCTTGGCATTACGAAATACTGATTATTTCATGTTCGACGAATAGAACAAGTTTAGAAATTTTTATTCAATATGCAGTAGAGTGTTGCTAAAAAGTTTGTTGCGAGATTGTATCGAATTACGAGATGGACCATTGTCACGACTTCATTCGCTTTGTGATTGGTCGAAATTGGCGCAAGATTGAATCGAGACTCTACGAAATTGATTTGAGATCGGTTCGAGATCGGGACCGAGTTTGTTTCTGTCAGGTGAACGTTTCCGTAGTCTCCCGAGTGACCTTCATCGTAACCTTGCACATTGCAAGGTTAACCCCATTTTTGTCTCAAAAGTATTGAAAAGTTGAATTACTACGTCCGCTTCCCAAAATTGGATGAAGTTACGAACAATGAGATCGGCAAGCAAGGTTCATTTAAAAATATAGAATCAATATCTGGAAAGTCCCTCATGTCTAAGGTAAGATCGAGTGACCTTCTCAACGTCAAGAGACTAGACGTTGTATGCAGAAAATGATTTTTGACATATACAAAAGGATCCAAAATGCGGACATTTGGCACACTGTCCTTTACAAATATTACGGAAAGTTCGAATAGGTTTAATCGATGATCGACAATAAACCTCCAAAATTTGAGAATTATGTGTATTAAAACCGCGCTTGCCAGAACCTGACACTCGAGCAATTATGGATATTGATTGAAATAATTTGGAGCTAATGGAAAGACGTGAGGTCTCACACCATTTTGAGTAAAAATTTATATAATTATCACTAAATTTCTGCTCTTGAAAAAGGATTATATCGACTACTGAAATTCAGAGTTAAAATACAAATCTCTTCTCGTCGACGAGAATGAAGATGTTGCTAGAATTGAGAACGGAACGGGAGAACTTATGATTAGAATACAACAAACCACCGGCTTATATTGCACAGCCTAACTGATGTGCGAATGGAGGGAATCTTGAGTAGGTATTAAAAAATTTTTCAAGTAATTTTGCTACTTGTTTACTCAACATCAAAAATACATAATATACATAAAACAGATCAGAACTTTAAAAAAATTAACCTTTACGAACTTAGGTCAATTGAATCGAGATTCCCGCTTCATTTACTAAGAAAAAATTATCACCTTCTCTAAATGAAATATCATCAGCAAGATATATCGCGGATTTGACGTGACCTCGATGCTAATACTTCAAAATTGGAATAGATGATAAGCATCGCAGACTTGGAAAAATGATTTTCTAATTATTCGTGGACGTGGTAATAAACACCACATATATGACGCATTCTCTGTCGATTCAGTCACTTTTTTTTTCGACTTTCTTCGATCTAGCTCATAATTGGATAGTTCAAAGCACTAATGAAAGCCACAGATTTTCAAGAACAATATTTTAGAAAATGCCTTTTTTTTTAAATGCCAATATCTCCGTAAATTAAAATTAGTGCAAAAGAATGACTCTACATAAAAGTTGTCTTATGTTCTTCGAAACATATGCGGAATGTTTGAAATAATTGTCACGTTCCGGTAGATACGATTTCTTACCGGCGAACGAGGGATTGTTTTTACTCTTAAAACAGATACTTTTTTTTTTATTGAAAAAATATTACAGTATTCCTACAGTATGACTGTTGATATCTAAAAAAAATCGTCAGAGTGGCATCGATCGATGTTGTGGCATCAAAAAATGTATTTGTGTGACGGTTCCGGAAAACGGGGCAATTATTATTTTTTTCAATTTTTAAACTTTTTCTTTGCAAATAACATAGCAGAGTCGTCCAGCATTGATCTGGCTGAATCGTCGAAGAATGCTTTATAGTCCCTAGTCTTCTTGTACTAACCAAGGGGACGGGCCAGAAAAAAAAAAGTGTTTTTCTCTTTAATTATAAGAACGCGCTGACACTCACTGGATTGAAAATAAATATCGATTCCGTGCCTCCAGGATGAGCCCAAAGAATTTAGTAGTAAATTCACGAACCGGTTGTCTCAATTGATTGCATTGAAACCAGATGCCTGGGTTTCACGCTCTGCCTATAATTCAGAGAATACTGCTCGAAAGATTAGCGTTCGCTAGGTCTCATTCTTTTCGCAGTTAGACTGCGCACCTTTTAATTAGAGCGTTTTTTTAAAAGGTTTTTGAAGCAGAATAATAGACAAATGTATAAAATCTCACAATGATTAAAATCACTCAAATGAAAAGGTGAACAGTGTAACTCTAAAGAAAATAAGATCTAGCAAAGGCCAATCCTTCAAGCAGTGTTCTCTGGATTATGCACAGAGGGTACAATTCATAAATTCGGTTTCGATTGACACAACCGGTTGGTCCAGATTCAAGAGAATCCATCACATTCATCCTGAAGGGAGCAAGTGATTTCACATGATTACTTTGGGGGCGTAGTGTACTATTTATAATAAGAAAACACTTTTTTTAACGACGTGACCCCTTTAATCATGTATGGAAATAATTTTGAAAAGATCATTTTGAAAACGCTATAATTTGATACTCTTAGGAAACCGTTTGAACAAACCCAAAAAGATCTGAAAGATTCGAGCAATTATCTTTTATGTTCTATTAAATATTAGCACAGTTACAGCGAAATCAGCGAGGTTAGATACAAACGCTCGCCAATAATTGGCGAAATAACCCATATATTGACACCCATACATTCACTAGCTCTTTCAACAAGGATGAGTAGGCCGAATATTTGCTTCTTATCGGCTTATGATGTACTGAGAACATTCTATATTTCAATATGATATATAAGAGCGCTGTAGCGACACGTGACCTCGAATTCATTTTCAAGTAGATTTTCTAGTCATTGTAAACATTGCAAAATTAACTGTGAACTCATTTATTCGCAACTTTGTGTTGAAGAAATATGATAGTTTGTATCGTAAGAAATGTTTAGGAATATTCTCAAAATTATTGTCAATTTTTTTGTTTTCTTGAACAATAATTCTAAACGTCAATTTGTCAATATTGCAGTTAAGTATTTGAGAATATTCGACTGGAAGTTTATGAAGATATTCCTGTGCAACGGAATATCCGAAATATTGGTACAATATTCAAGCAATATTATGTGCCATGTGGGTAAGTTACAGAAATTTTTGGAGCAGGCGAATATGTGGTACATGAATAGGTACTGTGGAAGGCTCTCGGGTTAGCGGCAGAGACGCGAATACACGCGGGCTAATTGTCTGCAGCAAAATTAAACTGAAGTCACGTTAATTATGTAACTCTCCACTCTACACACGAGATGGTGTGTGTGGGCTAACTGTGCATAACCAGTGGGGCGATGATGGACGAGCGGTACGGCTCGACCTTATACGCCTGCCATCCTCGAGCGGAGAAATCCCTAACTTGGCGTTAACGCGATCAGTCAACACCTTCCCTGACACCCAGCAGCTCAGCGGTTCGCCTTTCTGATTGTGTACTGTATTATCCTTGTGCTGCTCCTCACTAATCTGCCTCCGGATTAATTACTGCGCAATATATGGGCCTGAATAATTATCGCTTACTCGGAAAATCTGCGCCTGCGTCGCTTGTGCCCACACTAATTATATTGTACTCTTGCTTCGTTTACGTCCTGTTGATATATAGCTAAGAAAATTTCACTAAGGTGGACAGATTGAAACTCAATGGTAATAATTAATTATCTGCATCAATCAAATTATTACTTAATTAATGAACAAATTTAATTAGTGGAAATCGGTAATAACATAATCATGATAAATTAATCAATTCTGTGGTTCAAGAGGCTAATATACGAATACTCAATATCGGTAGTGAGTATTCGTATATTAATCATTTTTTCAGAGATTTGTAGTTATTAGCAAGTTCAACAAATATTTATGACACGAAAAGATATATTTTGTTCGGGGAAAATAAAAATAATTAATCATTGACCAACTATCTAGCCTAAGTTAAAATCTATAAATCATGAACTTGCTTGGGGCTTTTTATTTTTCCCGTATTCGGATTTTTTCCTCAATATGCCAAGTCAAGTTTACTTCAACCGTCAAGTTACTCTCAAGATTATGCAACAATGCTCCTAACTGAGTAATGCATTTACACTCGCCGTAAATAATTCAAATCTTTCCATTTCTTTCGGAAGGAGGGACTTTCCCGACCGAAATTCGTTCCCTGTCATTTGTAGGGCACCCAACTCTGACGCCGTGCCGGAGAATCTCACTGGTGGGGGCGAAGGTGTGGGGCCCCCTCGACTCACCCCCCCCCTCCGCCCTTTTTCTTTCTTTCTTTCTTTAAAAACATAAAATGGGTTCGACATCCCGAAGTTCAAAATTAGAAATAACTTTAGCCTGATTTAGAGTGATAAATATATTTTTGCGAAATGCACAAAAATTAAATCGGGGAATAAAATTATCGAACTCTGGACAAAACGTTTTTATGTGATATCCTAGTAACTAGGAATTCACTGGAATAATTTTATAAAATCAACAAAATGATTTTTCGTAGACATTTGTGGGTAAACACATTCTTTGGGTAAGAAAAAACGTATATAATTTTTACTGCGTATTTATGAAAATTTCATGCACTCTCATAAATTCACATCGACTAGGAATTGTGATGAACATATGCAACAAATTTTTCATCACATTAATAGTAGTTTATAATCGTCTAATTTGTTGCAGCTTAAAAAAAATCCATGACAATAAACTGACATCCCGGTTGAAAGATCTGACATAATCTGAATGAAAAAAACATTATTAGCTATTACAACGTTAATGATGAATATGCCTTTTATATCTTCATTATCTTTCAAAGCATATTTCTTTACCGCAAATTTGCGTCGTCACGAAGACCGATGAAGAGATTCGTAGTACTGACAGTGCTACTAATAGCTATAGCCTTAAGCATGCTAGTGTATATATATCATATATACTTAAACCGAGTACATGCCAGTTCTTCGTTTCATTCTTCAAACTACGTTTGCCGATCAGTGAGTTCGAATTATCGGAATTCTTCGTATTGGCAAAGATGAGAGACAGAATGCTGGACAAGAACACATATCTATATTATTGTATTATATACCAAAGAACGAAGCGCATGGTAGTCACTGTAGCTTACAAGGAATTTCTCGGTACCAATAGTAATAATTATTGTAAAGTTTCCATAATAGGATAGTCGCTTCAAATATTACTGCGTGTATATTCTTTGATTTTCTACTCACGCAAAAAAAATGTTTTAAAATGTTCATCGAACGACTGCACAATTTTGTAATTTGTATTGTATAATAAAGTATAATGCAACAATAAATAATAACAGTTGTGGCTATGAGTGGGGGTCAAAATAGCGAATGACCAAAATAGTGAATGGTTAAAATAGTGAATTTCGAAATTAGGAACGTCTGAATCTAGAATGGTTATCACTATGAAATTCGCTATTTCAGTCATTCACTATTTTGACCATTGGCTATTTTCCCCTCCATCTTATTAGAATGCATTCAAAATAGCGAATGGCAGAAAACGCGAATTCCATAATTATGGACATTCTACATTTGGATGTTCCTTATTTTTCCATTCGCTATTTTAGCCATTCGATGTTTCGGTCATTCGCTATTTTGACTCTCACCCGTGGCTATTCGCTTACAGCGAAATATCTCAGTACAAATAATTATTGTAAGAATTCTAATTCACGAACGAGGGCATACAAAAAAAGTGAAACACGTGTTACGTCAATAACATCTAAAGTCGGGGCGTCAAAAAAATCCATTTTTCGATTGTATCCTATTTCACAACTGCGAAAAAACAGCAATTTAAATAGCGCGCCACGCGTGATCGTGCAGCGATTTTAACAGTCTGAAGTTTGCTTCATGACAAAGCCATTTTCGATATGCCATTTTTTTAAACATAGGATAATGTTGATTCTCTTCTAAAGCTTTTGGGTCAAGCGCCTCGCGTATAAACGTCTATCGTGTTATTCGTAGCACAGCAATGAGCGGCGACGGTCCGCAAAAATATGAAATACGCGTTACGTTAATAACACGTAAAGTCGGGGCGCAAAACGTAGAGCAAGAGCAACAACTACCGTATACCGGTTGCCGAGGCGATGATGGATACCGAGAAACGCTTTCATAGCCGTGAGCAGAGCGCTGTGGCTGCTTCTCAGTTCTCCTCTTGGTTCGCGCAGTGATACAACCTACACCTATAGATACCAAGCGCTGCCAACTCGCAACTGTGTTTACTATGAATTGGTACAAGAAGTTGCCGAGCGTCTGTAGATCGCGCGACTACCGTTCCTCTCACGCACTGTGCTGGGCTCCTATGCTGTATCACAGAATTGCTTATATATATTCCGGGGTTGCTTTGAGAAAAAGAGATATAAACGAAGGAATGGACGGGAAGACCAACACCGCGCGGATTATTATCGTTCGTGTTCCAGAAGCGATGTAGATATGCTTTTCTTCTTCCGGTATTTCGCTTTACAGAATTCCGCATTGGTTCATCTGTGTATTTACATCGTTGTAGGAAGCGCTACGTACAGATGGCGCTAGCATTGCTAGCCACTGAGGGTTATGAACTAGTCAACGATATTTCATTCCTATATTATGAAGAGTTTTCGCGAGTTCATATGCGAACCTCTTGTCATTTTTACAGATCTAGTAACAACGTGATAACTTTGCTTGCAGTCCGCTCATTTAATTAGTCTCCTTTTTTGGGCATTTTAAACATGATAATTACAAGTTTTTTAGAATTCGTGACGCTACGTATATCTATTTCTGCTTCAGAGTTTCGGTATAATAAATTTTCAATGTGCTATGTTTTTTTTTCACCGAAAAAAATTTATTCTATTTTACAACTGCGAAACAGATAACAATTCAAAACGCGCGCGCTAAGTGATTCTGCGGTGATTATAGCAGTCTGAAGTTGGCTTTATCCCTAAGCCATTGAAGACCAATCAGAATGTTAGAAAGGTGGCTTCAGACTTCGATCCTCGACTTTCTATGTGCCATGACTTGTTTAAGAGAGGATTTTAAAAAAATGCATTCTGCTCTCAATTTTTATAAAGAGAATTCTTCATGCGATTGTTCCACTATTTTTATTTTTGTAATTTTTATATTTATCTTTTATTTGGAGCTGCATGACCTCATCAACAAATGAATCGATAGTAAAAACAAAAAAAAAATAACCATCTCTTTTTCTATACTTTTCATTTTATCCGCAAATATTCATTTACAATGCCCGTGGAGATTATGCTTATTGCAGTTAATCTATAAACACAATTCTTCAATATTGTACGCTGAATTAAAAAATTACTGAATAGTCGGTAAACAATATCTTTAATGCTGCATCCATGTGCAGTATTGGTAAATTTGACGCTCGAGTCAACTGCCATCTGCGCAAGATCAGTGGCTATATCTGAGAAGTTATCTTCAACTTTCGCAGCTGTTATCGATAACCGTTACAGAAAAGCTGTAATAGTCAACGGGCGTGAGATCGAAAGAAATCTTTCGCAACAGTAGATCCATTAGAACGATTGAGCCGAGAAACTAAACGGAATAGTACAATTACCAAAGGTGGTTATTATTGGCTAGAATGTACAATTTTACAAGCACAGAAGTTCACGAAAAACGTAAAGAGCTATAGAATGTTGGTATATTGGATTGTGGCAATGTATAAAAGGAAAAAAAAGCTTTATATGCTTTCTATGTCTTTTAATTTTTCATTTGCTCTAAGCGATAAGTAAAAAATAATGGTTAAAAAAAAATCGAGGCGTAAATCGCCAGTTATAATTAAGTAAAAAATAAAAAGCTATCAACAAATGCAGAGATAAATTGAGGAAATCGTCAATTTAGATAATTTCAGTGCTCGATTTTCATTTCCAAATTTAGTGTTTAATTTGAAGAGAAATAAAAAATATCGGTCATATTATCGATAGCTCTAATTTTCTCGGTATTCTTATGATAATATTATTCGAATAACAATTTTTTCATTTTGATAAAATTTTCATAGAAGTGCATACTTCCTTTTTATTTCATGGGAAAGATGCATTCAATTATATAAATAAATTTTATATTAATTGTATACATTTCGTTAAAAAGTGCAACAGTAAAGGACTAAATGCTGCTTCAATTGTGTGCCAAATTCCAGTTTACTCCAGCGACTTGATTGAAAAATTGGAAAAAAAAGTTTTTCAATTTTTTCTAAAATTTCTCATAGTTATATTTCTAACTTGGGTTCGAACAAATTTTTATCTTAATCTAAATCTCATCGATCGATATTTAAGTAATGCATTAATAAACTGATATTAACTTTCCGTTAGAATATCATTGACATATAATAATAATTACGTATAATTGCACATAATATGTATTTCAATAAACATAATGTTTTTCGTTCTAATGGTCTTGAGAATGAAATCTAGGGTTTCGGCATGGCAATTTGCTAAGCTTCGTAGATAAATATAACGCTCCTCGACGAGCTAGTTTAGAGTTCTGTGAACGAGTTACAGAAAATCGTTTCTCTTTGCTGGGAACCTTCGATTCATCCTCTTTCTCATACCCGTAAATGTATAGCCATAGCGTTTTGTTCACAATTTTGGGATTTTATCCGGGCGATCGGTTCGGTCCGGTGATTCGCGCGTGTGGAATTACTATGTGAGCTAGTAGGGCACACGCTAGGATATCTAGAGTTGCTCGAGATTTCAAGCATACAATACTTCCGGGCGGGCGCACCGCTCGCTTCACTTTACGATGTACGATTAAAGGTCTTCTGGAGCGAAAGAGAAATCGTTTTACAGAGACCTATAGAAATTCTACGGTTTTGAATTCCAGGAAAAGTTCATTTAAGAGAGACAACAACTTAAATATAAGGCATTTCGTATCAGTTGGAAAAAAATATCTAAAATTTTTTCTCAAAATCACATGCGTTAATTCCAAAAGATACATGAAATTAAATTTTTTTTTAAACTGTTGGTTGTACTTTTTATTATTTATTATTTCGACTAAAATATTTATATCTCGGAAAGAAAAAGTTACTCTATCTGCAATTTGAAAAAATGAAAGAATGCGACTTCAACACGTGAATCTTTGGTTACATGTCTAAATATCACGACGTCATAATATCACGTCAAAATATTACACGTGAAAAAATCACAAGCCAAAATCTCACACACCAAAACACGACACGTCAAAATAATCACAAAGAAAAATATCTCCCACTAAAGCACCACAAAACAAAATACTACAGCACGCAACATCACATGTCAAAATATTACATTCTAAAACATCATACACGAAAGTGTTACACGCAACTACATCGGAGACGCATTCAAGACACAATGTTCGACGGGAAAACCCAATCAACAAACGAAAAAAATATCGCGACCACGTTAAACGATTGGTAAACGTAGTTCGTGACTTCGATCTAAGCGGCGATTTCCTGGAGTATTTGCGCGGTATCCCGTGAAGAAAATTATTAGGGATGCCCTAAGATAAACTAGGGCCCTTTCAGGCTTTGATGTGGACACGCTAAAAGGGTTTTCCATATCACTCCCAAGTAAGACCCTGATAAGGTATTTCTAGGTTTCCATGGCACAGGATTTGGTAAGGTAATCACTTAAGGGCCCAGTCAGACTTAACCATGACATAAAGTACACAAATCAATAATAAATTTGCCAGATAAGGGTTTTATATGGCAATCTGAGGATTTCATGGCAAAATCGGTGGTCACCTATCCAACTAACGACCGCCAAAGTCAGTCGAGTGGTCACCCACCCTAGTACTGGCCCTCAGGTCAGTCATACAGTCACGCACCTAGATACAAACGAATAAATTCGCGCAAACAATAGAACAACTCTATTCGATATAACTAATTTTTATAAAAAAATTACTGAATGTGCTTTTATTTTTACACACCAGACGCAGTCATGTAAATCTATCAAGTTCTGACTATATTACATTAATTTTAGTTCATATTTGATATTATAGTCAATCAAATAGACAAAAAAATTGCATATTCATATGACTCGAATGGCCGAAAGAGCTAAGGTGCTGCGCAAGTAGACCATCCGGAGGATGCCAGATTCGATTACCGTCAATGTCGAAAAAAAAAGTAATATGTTTTTTCAGCGATTAATATGTACCATCGTGTAGAGAAAGACGAAATATCTCGTTAAAAGTGCAACATTACTCAAATAAATAATAAACAATATATATTTTTTAATTAAATTTCTTCATTATTTTAGTAAGGACATAATAGGGCAGCCTTTAAAGGCCCCTGATATTAAGCCCCGAAAAAAAAAGCGTGACCGTCCTTTAGAAAACCCTATAAGGCTTCCACATAAGGCCTCTAATATAATTAGGGAAAATTAATTAGGGCCTTGGCAAAACCCTGATAAGATTTCTTCACGGGATTGCCCACAATATACGGATATAAACAATTTACCAAACAGTGTGCGGAGTATGATTTTGTTATTTAACGGCGATTTCTTCGAGTACTTGCGCAGTACTGCCCACAATATTAAAAATATATAGAACGGTGCAAGGAATATACAAGAAAATAAATTTGTTATTTTAGCATGGCATATTTTTTCGTTGAAATGTTTGCCATGTAACAATTTGTTCCTGTGTTTTTGTGTGTGCTTTGACTTATGGCACTTTTAAACGTTTTGTTATTACATATGGTTAAATTTACTTGTGTTATTTTATTATATGAGATTTCCTTCCATAGTTGTTTTTTTTCTGTGTTATTGCGACGCATGATATTATTAACAGTAGTATTTTCATGAGATGTTATTGACTGTATTATTACAGCTCTATCATATTTAGACGTGTCACCGAATATTTTTTTATAATACAAATGGCTATGTCTTTTGATCAAGCTCGAATACAATAAAACAAATTTTTTTTTTTTAAATCGACGTCGAGAAAGATTGTGTTGGTGGCAATTTCAATGATTTTAGCCTTAAACGTATACACTTTTTTCATTCATGTGCTTAAGGTGAACAGTCGGATATTGGCACCGACTTGATTTATTTTTGTCAGGCTTTACCTAAACGAGAATTTAAAAATTGAATTACTGTCAAAAAGGAAATAAAAATTAGTGAGTTTTCCATTGTCACTGGAATAGTATAATATTATTCCATATCATCCATCAATTTCATAATTAGCTATTATCATTAATGGAAAATATATCCTCAGAATAATTTCTTACTTTAATGGCTCGACAATACGGGTTACGAAAATATTGGATAATAATTTCACAAGTTCACGAAATATGGTACAACCAGTAGCTAAATGATAGAATTTTTTTTTTCAACCGCTAGCATGACATTTTATTTCAATAAATTCTCCCATCAAATCACAAAGGCTACAAAACGTAGTAAATATATTTCATATAATTTTACAATATTATTCTGGATTTTAAAGAATCTGCTAATGAATCAAGAACTTTTTATTCCCGCGCCTTTTTCTCCAACAACGAAGGTTGTGTCTTACGGCGAAAAAAGCGATAGGTGAAGATGAAAACATTTGAAATGTTTTTTTTTCTCCTTTAATAGCCTGAAAATACTGGCCACAAAAATATTGTAAAATAACTTCAAACAATCACGAAAATGTTACAAAAAGTACCTAAGCGATAAAAACAACGTTCAACCTCTAACATAAAATTTTATTTTATTACATTATATTACCAAATACAAATGTTTAAAAAACTTAAAAGATTTATTTTGCATAATTTCACGATATTTCTTTGAATTTTAATGCCTCGGATGATAAATCAAGAACTTTCCACTCTCCCGCCTATTTTTCCAATGATGAAGGTTTCGTGCCGCGGAACGCGAGAGGCATACAAGGAAAAGTGGGAGGAGCGTAAAGTAGAGAGAGAAAGAGAGAGAGAGAGAGAGAAAAAAGACGGGAGAAAAAAGTAGCAGCCGGTTCAATGTTTCGCTAATAGGTGATTAGGTGGTATATCTACTAATTAGTATAGAAGCGTGGCAGCTACCGTGCTACACGTATACTAATACCTACTTGTGTTACGACTGTACTACTATTACATACGTCTCGGCCACTCGAGCGCTGTTGTATATAACACCCTAGTCGGCGTGACAGCTTCTTACTTAGCGCAGGCGTGAAGTCTGTTCGCTCTGCCGTTGCGAATTATTCGGCATATGTATCCTACTTGCAAATCGTTATTAACGGCTGCAGACTATGCCGTAGGCTTTGCAGCGCATGAGAATTAAAAAAATTATACACAATGAGCGGTATCGACGTCTGAGACTTTTTCTTCGCAATGAGCCCGCGAATACACTATACACTGATATAAACTTACAGTGACTCATTAGGTGCGTGTGAAAGAATTTTACTAGACAATTAGTTACAAAAAATTGTACAAGTTGCTATTATCAAGATCGAGTCAGAGAACCTGCAATTTCTTATTCGTAAGGCCTTATTTATTGTCTCAATGAACGTTTTTATTTATTAACCTTCCATATTATTTTACCTCAGGTTTTTCGAATGACACTATCTTATAAATTTTGTTAGATTTGTCTGAGCGTTGCTTTTAAAATTAACAATGGTGACAATGGATTCGAAATGTTTAAAAATATTGATACTTAAATTTAGGGAAATAATAATTTTTCGCGATCGAGATTAGCGAAAATAATCAATTTTCGCAATTGAAACTGGCGGAAATAATCATTTTTCGCGATTGAAATTCGCGAAAATAATAATTTGTTACGATTGAAATAGGGGCAAACAATCATATTCCACGTTTGAAACGGGAGAAAATAATCATTTTCAACCATTGAAGCTGGGAAAAATATTTATTTTCGACAATTGAAACAAGGGAAAATTTCCACTCTTGAAATATGGGTAATAATCAATTCCCATTAAGGGTATGTGGTTCAGTGGTCGGCCGGTAACAAGTCGCCTCCCCTATTTTCTCGACATCGGATGATCTGACTAGCAAAAGTAAATTAGGTTTTCATTCTTCTATATATTCAGTACGAAAACCTAACTTTCTTTTGGTTGAAGCGTCGACCACCTCGGAGAAAATAGGGAAAGCGATTTGTTACCATCAGAGCAATTAACACGTCTATAGGACATCCCTTTAATGAAACTAGAGACAATTATTATTACCGACAATTGAAACTAGAGAAAGGAATTATTTTCCACAATTGAAAACAGAGAGAATGATCTTCCATCTTCGTTTTTCATTATTAAGATTGACTTATTCCAGTTAAAATGTTAATCTTTATGACCTGTGATCTCTGATGATTTTCCACGATTGAAACGAGAAAAACCATTATTTTTCAAAATTGAAACAACGGGAAATAATTAATTTCCACGCTTGAAAAGTAGGAAATAACCATTTCCCATGAATAAAACTTGAGACAATGATTATTTTCTACGATTGAAGCTAGAGTAAATGTTTATTTTCTACAATTGACAATAAAGAAAATAATTTCCCCTTTACATTGTTCCTGATTAACAAGCTGACGATAGTTTTCCAGTTAAAATTGTGATCTCAATGACTTGTAGATCATAGTTATTGTCGCTGTAATATTTTTTTCCAACTTGTCAAATTTGCTCCAGTTTCGGGAATATCTCCTTTTAACGCGTTTCGAGAAGGCGTCTATTCTGCGTCACCGTTAATTAAGCCCCTAGCGAGTAGTAGACTCACGCAGAGGATACGAGTTCTGATTTCATTCGTATGGAATAGTGTGTAATAGTGAGTTTCGTGTGTTCCTTTGACCCGGGGCCAACTCTGAACTACTACTACTGCTGCTGCTGCTGCTGCTGTTTTTTCCTGATATATGGGAGTGCGATGCGTAGTTAGAAATAGAAGAGCAGCGAGAAAAAGAGAAGGAGAGAAAGATGAACCCTACGCGCTGTCGTGAAGGTTGAAGTGTGTGCGCCTGATGGCAATACTACTGTATAGTTAGAGAATTTCATCCGAAGTATGGAGTTAGTTGCAGTGAGTGGCGCAGCAGCGCCGGACTTCTCTGTTTCAGGTTTTGGTCACGCGATGCCTTTTTTCTCTGCTTCCCGGTACCCGGTTATCTCTCGCCGGAGGCAACCCGGGCGCACGGACTACTACTCTATTCTTCGACGGTCTTTACTGCATGTTATACACTATACACACTATATGTATATAAATATGAATAGGTATATATATATATTTGGAAACTTTGTTACTACTACGAGGATCAGTCGATAATTACAAAAGTTCTTCGCGCTATTAAAGGGAGACTTAACCTTCTCTCGCTCGCACTCAAGCCATCACTGTGATGCTATCTCTTTCTCACTCGTAAGATTTTGCGGCCGTATTCAACATCACCTTAAGGATACTACACTAAGATCTCTCATGTTGCCGCGACGCTCAGAACGAATGTCTCTCTGACGAGTAAACATCCTATCTAACAAGCCGACCAATGCCTGTGTCAATGTCAATGTGAGGGAGAAAATACTTGGGAGTCAAATGGCCGAAAAACGGCCAAACGGTAACTTTGGGTTTACTGCTTTTACGAAATCTCTGAAGAGCTTGTTACTTCAGGTGACTTCGCTAGCGCGGTACATAGATGAGAATTAATGATCATTATTTGTATCATGGTCTTGGCCATTTTGTTGGTAAATCTTAAGGGATTTGGAAATAATGGCATTTTGGTCATGATACGGTAATTTTGTTGATAGGTCTATGAACGGCCAATCGCCAAATGCTTATACTAACGTCAATGTGAGGGAGAAAATACTTGAAAATCAAATGGCCGAAATATGGTAACATTGGTCTTATTGCTTTTACGATAACTCTGGAGAGCTTGTTACTTCTTCTATACGGTTAAAATTAGGAATAATTTTCAAAAATTGAGATGATTTTATTTGAAAGCCTTATTCGTATTTGATAAAGTATTGAGATACCAATAGAACTTGGATCACACTACGGTAATTTTTTGATTGGTCTATTGAGGATCATGTGATCAATGGTACAGTTTTGTTGGTCCGTCACCGGTCACGCTATATATTTGAGGACATTGTTGACATTGGAAAAAGGAATTGCAGAAATTATACCTTATCATACTTTCGGACTTCTGGTGTTCAAGTCCCTGTGCATTCACACATATTCACACGGTATACAGAGTCGACATAACTACGTGTACACAACCCTTAAACCTTCGTGTTTCATTTGTAAGCGTGATCGAGAGCCCGGATCAAGAGGTAGCGACGATGCATCACGCAACATGATGCGGCTGCAATACTGCAATAAACCTATTCGAGTGATCGCTTTTTGAAACATTGTACGAATAACCGATGCGGAAAAACTTTCATATCGAAATGAAACGACTAAAGGAGTGTATTCATCTACACAGGGAGAAATAATTCGTTGCCATATGCCCAAGTGCATGGTTAAATACGCTTTCAGAGGCAAAAGTGGTTGCGAAAACCAACTTTCAGGTGTTACACTGAATCAGTTGTTTGAGACGTCCGAGTGGCTAGTTGTGACGGCTAATTGGTCTGTTGTGGCACCCAATAATCGGTTCTCCCAACCAATTTTGTTGCTTGGAGAGCGTATTCAACCACGAGTTTGGGTATGGAAACCAATTACTTCTTTCCGTGTATACGTAGTGTTGAAATAAACTTTTATTGGTCTATACGTAGTGCGGAAACAATTATATTTCGGGAAATGAAGTTATCTCCATAATTACTTTCGACTAATTAACATTGTATGAATGGAAATTGTATAAATTGTATAATAATGGAAATGATATGAATGTACATACTACTTCCACTGACAATTTTCACAACAACAAAAAAGTTCACGTCAAAATGAACTCCTGAAAAGGTAAAAATATTACGTCTCTTTCTGCAAAACGTTAAACTTTTTTTTTCTTCCAATTATCACGACCCTGTGAAAAATTACATAGTCTCGTTTAGCCAAACCACAGACTACATATGGAATAAAATATGCATACATTCTAAGTACAGTACCAGAGTAAATTCAGTACGAATTACAAATGGCTCTCCGAGGTTTCAACTTCCAAAGTGCAGCAGAAGGAACTGCGCGTTGCGAGGTACCAATTGTAAGAATGACAAGTACACGTGCTTCTATAAGCTTATTCAGCTAGCATCACACACGGTCGTCACCAGAGTACAATTTCTCTGCTAGAAATACGATTCAGCCCTTAGCCTAATTTACATCGTATAAATTGTATAAATTGAAGGAAAATGGCACTTCTATGAATGTAAATACTGGTTCTTCCGCCAATGTTCTGATAAAAAGCCCACGTCTAAATAAGTCGGTGGATTATGGCAACTACTCGTTGGTTATAGGAACTACTCGTTGGTTATACGAACTAATCAGTTTGACGACGGAACTGCAATGCGTTTTCGTCACATACGAGCTGTTAGTAAAAACAGCACAGCGATTGGTTACCGTAACTAACTCGTTGGTTTCACAGACTATTTTTCCATAACCATTCGCGAATACATCGGTTCGCGGCTTCAAGTTAGTTGCGGCAACTAATTCGTGGTACAGCGTATGCTGGAGATGGTTCTCGCTACTACTAATTTTTTTTCAGTGTACCAGAGTAAATTCAGTACGATTTGAAATTGGCTCTGTGAGGTTTTAACTGCTAGTAAGGAGGAGAAAAACTGCGCGTTGGGTGGTACCAACTGGAGAAATGACAAGTGGACGTGCGTCTATAAGCTCATTTAGCTAGGATCATGTACAGTCGTCACGGAGATGCAATTTCTCTGCTCAAAAGAGGACTCGGCCTTGCTCTCACTCTCCTCTTTGGCTGAGTGAGAATATACTGTGGCAGTTGCCGCGCGCGCCACTGGTATCACACTGAAATAAGCGGCAGCAGCACTAGCAGCCACACCAGCAGCACCAGCACCAGCAGTCCACCCAGGACCAAAGAAATAAACCGGCAGTAAAAACGTTCATGGCACTGCGCGAGTTCCACAGGCTCATATATGTTAACCCCGCGCGCGCACCACACGCGGCCAACTCCGGAGCTATTAGAGTGTCATTTTAAAGCACTGGTCGTTATAGTGTGCCGCTTAGATGGTTCGACCGAGCGTGTATGGCAATATTATTAAGTGTGTAGCTGTATAGAATGTGAGCAGTTTTAGTATATTCTTCGCATCGCATCTGCTACCGGAAACGGACAAGTGCGCAAACTCTCTGACTAGTCTCCAAACGCGCGCTGTGGCTCCCTATATTACAGCTATACTGAGCTCTGTGCTGGTAAACGTTCAGAAATTGTACGTTTCCAAGTGTAATTTTTTACTGACTTCGGTCATTCGATTTCCAAGGTTAATTCGTCCTAATTTCCCACACAAATTGAGCGGCGAATGGCTTGGAAATAACTATTTTAATATATATGCGGAGGGTCCACGACCCGGGCATAGATTTTAATTTCTGCGATTAATTTATGTTGTAGTACAACAAATTTGTTATCTTAAACAATGTTTGGATGCCTCCGACTAATTGTAGCTAAGTTAGACTTTTTGTCAGCCGGTTTAAAAAATTTCTTACTGATTCAGAAAATTCTTGAGTCATTCAGATTTTTTCTTAATTCCGCAGAAAGTATTTAGTTTTTTCTGGAATTTTTTAGTTGTCTCACAATATGTTTATCTAGCTTAGAAAATTTTCAGGTTTCTCAAGTGTTTCTCAACTATACCCAATAAATACTTAGTCATTATGTGATTATTTCTGTGTACAGTTTAAGGTTTCCTGTGGAAAGACGAATGTGTCACCGTAAGAAAAGTCCTAACGTTTGAGAATTAAAAAATAAGTCGGTTTGACACTTAAGAGACAAAATCTCTGCACTGTTTGCAAGTCACGAATTACTTCAGATTTAAACGTAATTTTTTTTCCATTGGTCAGATAATTTCATTATAGAAAGGAAAATTGATGGAGCTGTGTGGAAGAATGCACCGAGAAGTAGTTCGTCGTTGGCAAATAGAAACTCGCGGTGACTGTTGCGCAACATCAGTTTCGAGTGGTCAGAGCGAAAGGTTTTGCTTAGGATTGAGATATACAGTCGAAAGAGAATTATTGCTCAACCGAACTGCTGGTCAGTAGCTTTACCATAATTATAGGATCGAGCAATGGCTCGTGTCATCACCCAAGTGAAAATTTTTTTCACTTCAATACTTCCTACTTGCAATCAATTTGTATCTTATAAAAGTTACTGCAAATTGGTCGGATCATCGCATCAGTTGGTTGATCCAATAGATGATTATTTCATCGGTCCAATAAGTAAATACGTTACTAGTCAATCAACCGACCAGTTGGTTTCTCCAATAACCGATCAACTGGTTTTTCCAACTATCGATCAGTCGGTTCTGTTCTCAATTATCGATGAGTTGGTTTCGCCAATTATTCCGGTCAGTTAGTTGATTGGATAACCGATCAGATCGTTTTCCGATCGATTGGTTGGTTTGATAACTGATCAGTTTTTTTTCTGATAACTGATAAGTTGGTTGATCTGATAAGTTATCAGTCAGTTGGTCCGATCACAGGTCAGTTGGTTAGACTATCAACTGGTTAGTTCACCTCATATATCATTACTTAGTTGCTCCAATAACTGGTTAGTTGGTCCAGTACATGATTAGTGGGTTGCTCTAATAATTAGTCACTATATCAATCAGCTGGTTGTTTTAATAACTGCTTAGTTGGTTAAATGTACGATTAATTCTTTGGTGCAGTAACCCATTAGTTTAATTTTCCAATAATTGATCAGTTGCTTAGTAGAATAACTTATTAATTCGTGGGTTCAGACACTGAACTCGCCATTGAAGCTTTCTAATAATATATAACGAACGTTACGAGCATTCGCGAAGATTCGGCGACAACTCGTTTCCTATCGTACAAAAAATCGGGAACTAGATATATATGTAATCTGGAGGAACTATTCACAATCATCATTATTCTCGGCTGTAATGATCAGGAACAATAATGAGCATCGCGATGTTTAAGTTATATCGTTATCAGATATTTGATATTAGTAAAATCAGTATATGCAAAGAGTTACGAGTTGTATTTTTAAATTTAATCCCCTTAATTGTGGTGTCATTCAGTGCTGCACTCGAGATTTGAACCCGACACTTTATAAAAATAATTGAGAGAAGAGTATACAATTGCGTGAGACGATGGAATGACAGATAAGATCGCGATATTATTCTAGCTAATTGCCATTATGTCTAAGTGTACGGTGCTAAAGCTCTTCTTTCGCTAAGCTAAATTTTTAATTGTGCTGAAAACAACCGACTTGACATTATCACGAAAGATGACTGGCATGCTTCACAGCTAAAAAGGTTTTTCAACCATACTAATCTCTCATCAACCAGATGTACTTTTTCTTTGAACGTCGTAAATATTAATCCATGAATTGTCAACCACCTTTTGGACATAAAAAATTGTTTAATACCCTATTAAGAGGATCTGAAGCGTCTGAATAAAGAATATGTTTTATTTCAAGTTTATGGCACACAAAATTCTAGATTTCCTGTAAAAATTGCCTTTAAAATAAATAAAAATAAAAATATCAGGATTGAAAGTGCACTATTCGTTTAATTATTCAATAGAAATCTACCGATAAGCAAAATCAAGTCTCTGTACAAAATGACATATTTATCCCATGTTTATTCCACAAAGCTCAGGACTATGATTATTTTGAAGAAAAGTAATGCCAAACCAATTTTTTTTTTTCGTCAAGTAGATGATGCTGATAAAATGTATGCAGAAAATGTTCAGCCTCGGATGTTAGTAAAAGTAGTAATGGCACGCCTACGTTGAGAAGCTAATCATAATCCTCATCTCCAGCGTTGATTTATTTTATTTATTCATTCGATAGTAGCGTGCCGAACGAAACGCAAGTAGGATTTTTTAATCGTAACATAACCTACGGCTCTTTAGAAGGCAAAAAATATGTGGGGTAGCCCCAACTGCAGCGACGAGGCCTCGTGGAGCATCACTACGGAATTATTATTAAGCAGCAACGGGAGGAGAGGAATAATATTGTAACTTGTTCGCAAAGACCCTCGGGAATAACGAATACATTTCACTCACGCCATGGATGTAATTCTAGGCTTCATTATATCCGTATGAAAAACACAACATTCAGAGTATGAAGCTCGAGAGGTAAGTAGTATTCTCTTAAGTGTACGCTAATTACGTACTTCACACCGTATGTATGGCGCTGCAATACGCTTTAGTCGATATTCCTACACTTGCATTGAGTTTCCGAGTCGATACATATCCGCTGTACGGAGAAAATGTAAGCAGCGAATAGGTGCATTCCACTCGTGCACAGTAATCGATGCCGTTTTGTATCTGAACGAGCGTGTACGTATAATTGTGCAGTGAATAAGCAGGACAATTAGCCAAGCTCGGCGGTCCACTTATATATAACCCTTGCTATTAATCTTCCGTATGGACACTACAGATTTAAGGACATGGTTCAAATCTCAATCCCAGGATTTCAATAATTTTGAATTATTTTCTATGCGCTATATTTGTAAAAAAATTGACAGGTAAAATAGGTCAAGAACAACCGTACTCACAGTTGTGGAGGTGATGGACAAAACAATTGGCCAAGTTGGTCGGTGTAAGGTTTAAGTATAAACCTTGCCATTAATCACACGTATGGGGACTGAAGATTAAATGACATAAAATCTCAGTCCAAGGATTTTGATTGGTTATTAAAATGTTTTATTTCCTTTATTAAAAGAAGTTTGACATCGAAAACTATTGGATAGTGTTGGGAATATTATCAGAGGAAACCTCTTTTTATTATCTAAACAAAGTAATACAATTATGCAAATTTGTCTATTCATGCTATATCGTAAATCTGAAATAGCTTGGGACGATTTTATCTGATTAGAAAGCGTTAGAAACATAACCGTTTTATTTTTCCGAACTTACCTGCAAGTCTATCCTTGAGATGAGGATGGGCCTGAAGTGGATGAGCAGCAAGATTCGCTAGAAGACTCGCCCTGTGTAGACCGGCTGCCGCCGCTTGCTGTTGACTATGCTGAAGAGCCTGAAGACTCCAAGGTGGTATCAGAGCTTGGGCAGGAAGTCCACCACCTGGTCCACCATTGGGACCTGGTGGTCTGTGAGCTGGAACCCTGATAACACCACCACCGGTATAAATCAATCCGGATCCACCAGGAAAAAGTCGGAAAGGTGCAAGAAGGTCAGCAGGATGCATGACCGAATTGTTGGTGTGCATTTCCGGAGTGCTGCCCGTGTCATCGTCATCCTTTTCCGACATCTTCTCTTCAAGTTCGACGCCCCAAGATCTCCTACCATCTTCGATATTAACGTTTCTGTTCGTTCCATCATCCCACGTCCACGAAGACCTCCTCTCCTTGTCGCTGTCCAAGTCATCCGACGCTGCAGGGCTTTTAGGATTACCCTGTGAGCCTCTGCCTTCACCTAAAAGTCGACTGATGCTGAAAGGATGACTCCTCGGTGACACTTCATTCTGCAAATGTGTTTTCGTGTGGCTATTCGGTGGTGGCGAGTTGGAACATTCCGACGGAAGCTCATTTGTATTACGATTGTTGTTAGTTGCCGAAGAGTTGACGTAATTTCGTGGACTGCAACTTCGGGAATCGAGATCATCGACGTTTATCTCCTCTGAAGGGTCGATTTCACTGTCACCGCCGTGATCCGACATGATTGCAGTATAATTGTGTTTTGTCTTCCTTTGAAACAATGTTTTCAAGCACTAATTCGATTAGTTTTACGGGTACCGATTTGTATCGATTGGCCAAAAAATTTTCATGACGATGTAAGAAATAGTTAATACGGCAATACTCAGAGAAACAACATTTGCATACACAGATTATCGACGTCGAAAAACGGGTCTCAGTTTAGTGGAACACTTATTCAAACTTGAATGCGTTGTCTTATGCCTGAATGATTTGCAATATCGTTTCTAAGTATAAGTTACCGAATGTTCAACGGCAATAAGGAGACGCTGGGGGGCAACAATGGCCGACCATGGGGGAACGACGAGTTCGGGAGTTGAGTTTAAGTATATCCCGGGAGTTACTGTAGCGCTTTGTACCAGCGGTGCAACTCGTATGGAGGATAATTTGGAAATTACGGAGCCGTGCGTACGCGTCCCGATCCTGCCGCGAGCACTTTCTTACGTTCGTTCGGATATCCCTGCTGTCCTGATGCTTTTGCTGATGCTCCTTCGTCGTCGGCCATTTTATGGGCCATAAACGTTTGCCGTGGCTTTTCCAGGTAAGGGGCTCGCCGTATGCGCCAGCATTAAATACATATACATATACATATATACATATATATATGTATATAGATACTATATGTTGTTATACTACACCTATAAGATACCTCGTTGCCTTGCACGATCTCTCTCACTCTACCCTATCATTCGGATGATCGGTTTTGCGGCCCTTGTCTAATTGGTCCACAGTTCCGAAACAACTCACGAAGCTTTGCCATCGGTATGGTGAGTGGTTAAGCTTTTAGCCCCTTCTAACGAAGATTTTTCTTACTTGATTCCGACAAAATCCGACAAGAGCTTTTCGAACACGATTTATCAATGCCACTAAATGGTTACGCTTCACCTTATATCTTGTTAAGTATAATTAGGCATGATTACGATAAACTTGATGCACTTGGCTCAGTCTACAGAAGCCGACTTTCATTATTATGGCACTTTGTGACGATTACAAGACCATTTCCAGATTTGTATTGTCTTGACACAACTTTCAAATCTAAAATTCCCGGCTACAGCATCCACAGGGACGTCTTTATCTCATTGCCTCTATCAAACAACTCAAAACTAGTGACACCAATGTCCAAAATAGCCTTTTAGGTATCACTGACAAGGAGATAAGAAAAACACAGGTCCGGATTGATCCGATAATTATCCTTCGGCACTGTTTCTGTCACTGACGTTATCGAGGACACTCCAGGATGTGGGTGCTGAGGAATTCCGATTGTTTAACACTGTATCACGTTATTGGTTTGACGTAACGTTTTGTCCAGTCACTGATAAGCGATAACTTGTGTCACTGTGCAAAGTAACTTGTTCCAAACCGTTTTGTCTGGTGGTTAGCGCACAAGCGCATCTCTTGAGAACATTCTTGTGCACATAGACGTTCGGTGGATGACTAAATATCGATTCCTCGACCAAAAACCGCTTGATCTCCGTCGGAATCGACGGTAAATGAGAGAAAAACCACCGTTGCGCTGGGAATCGAAGTGAGGAGGAAAAAAATCACGGCTTTAGGCAAGGACAATCTAGCCGCAGCCCGGTGCCCTCGCTTCGTCGTGGTGGAGTGAATCAGCTCGGGACTCGCAGACGGTCGGTCTCTCCGCGGAACCAGGTGGTTATCCCCACTGTTTTGTAGCCGTGGCTTGATCGAATGGCCTGTGCATTGTTGCCGCGCCCAGCACGACCGCTCGACCAATGGTAAGGGGGCAGGCCACGCCTTCACGGTTGCTGATTGGAGAGCTTCAAATTGATACCTATTTAACATTTGAGCGGAATGTTGCGGGGTATCGTCTTTTTCGCTTGTATTATTTATTGGCTTCGTCATTCTATTCGTTTTTTCCCTCCAAACAGCCCCTTCCTCTTTCACCCATGTTATGTATTTCCATCTTTCTTTCGTGGGTTCTGTCTTTACTGTTTTCATTCTCTCTTTCTCTCTTCTCGTCGTATTCCACTCCTTTTATCTTCCAGCCCCGCACTTTGGGCTGTCTCCACTGTGTCTCACTTTCTTTTTCACGTTTCTCATTTATTTCGATCTTTCTCACTCGCTCATTGTTTCTCTTTCTCTACCTACCTTTTTCGTGGCTATTGCACCCCCTACTTTAGATATATTTTTACTCTAGCTTAACCATCTCTCTCTCTTTCTCTCTCACTTTTTCTCTTTTTCTTCTGTCCCCCTTCTACTATCTACTTCATCCTTGTTGCACCGCAACGCGTTGTGGAAGCTGTGGGACTTAATTACGCGAATGCTGTGAGTACACGAACACTGGCCAGCAGACTTGTTTCTTGTGTTCTTCTCTCTTGCGCTCTGCACAACGTATGCTATTTTTTAACTGCATTCCGCTGGTACCAAGCGTTTTTGAATGCTTACGAATTACATACGTACTGAGCCCGAGGAAAAACGTGCTTCGTAATCACCTAATGAGGCCGATAAATCGGTGAAACTCGATTGATCGACGCAACCAATTGATTTTTCAATCAATATTGATACGAGTTACTTCGGCGTGTTTTTGCAAATTACTATGAGAATTAACGTTGTGTTTATTTTACTTGCGCATTGAATATTTGTATGTAGATGTTGAAACAAATTTCTCAATGAACGTCCAATAAAATCTCTAATTATTGTTTGTGAATAACTAGGATAAGTAAATTGAAATAAAATTTTGATATTAAGATTGATTTAATAATAGAAGGAAAAGGAATTCGATGGAATTCATTTTGCAGTTTGTTTTAGCATTTCTGAGACTAATTTGATGTTTATTGTTTACCTTAATATATTGGGATATCGAGATCTTCTTTTATCGGAAATGGTCCTCTGATTATGAATATAGACAGTTGCTTATGATTCTTGAAATGAATTATAGTGGAGAAATACCAAATCGTAATTATAATTTTTTTACTCACTGATTTTTTCCGAATACTAATAGCACATTGAGACTCAATTGATCATTCGTATTGAAAACTGAAAATTTTAAATTGAGTTTTCCTGTTCTTTTTGATAACTCACCTTCCTTATTACATTTTGTATTATAATTTTTTCCCGTAAACTAGTAGAACATGGAGGCTCAATTGATCACTTCGATTGACGACTGAAAATTATTACTCCAGTTTCGTTGTTTTTATAAATTCACCTTTCTTGTTACATTTTGTATTATATATATATATATTTTTTTTGGATTCCTGATAGAACATTGGGTCTCAACAGGTCGTTCTTATGGACCATCAAGTCCATCAATCCAAGCGCACATTTTTTTATTTCCGAGGCATTATCATAATTTATTCTCAGCAACAAGAAGTCCATCGTGAATTATGTACAGAGTCACATTGGTATCGCTATAAATTGGTGCATAAGTACCTAATGCAGTTACTCGGTTTCTAGTTTTACGTTCTGTATCGCTCATATTCTCAGTAATTCCGTGAGTGAAGCCACAAGGTATCCTAATGCCCAACAGTGAAACTTTATTACGTCGAATGCGCGCTTCTCCTCGTTTATTTCGAATCACTTTTCTCATTTCCTCTTACGGCAAGTCGGTCTCATGTGCGGTATCCTTTTCCCCGCGAGCAGACCCTCGGCCATATTGCCATATTCACGTCGACTTACTCTGGATATTTACCGCTGTGCAACGTATCGCTATACAATTACAACTCATTTTTTTCTCATCTTTTACAACTCTTCGTAATACCAAGTACCAACAACCATGGAAAGCTAAAATGCCTGGCTAAAGTATGGAAACTCACAAATGAATATATAGATACACATATACACTAACCCCGAGGCTGAAGCATCTCGGCACGTATCATTTATACGCGAAACATGCGGGCATTTGGTACTCGGTGCATACGAGTCGGCCATCAAGTAAATAACATATCCCAACCTCCCATCAAAGTAGCAAATAATCACCAAGCATAACCAAGTTCCAATAGTTTTCATGAGAGCTAATTGTGAGCATGAATCCGAAGCAATGGAAGCCAGTTGGACGAGGAGAGAACGGGGATGTAGTGCTGACGGTCAGTGCAGTAGAGAATGAAACAGAAACGGTCAGGAAAATAAGTGACCACAAGCGTTAGGGACGGCAAGAGGACAGACGCGAGGAACGAGGGGATCACATGGAAACGAGAGACTCCAATCTTGCTGCGACGTGCTAATCGACAAATATCACCCTATCCAACATCCTTTAGCCTGACTAAGATGTTGCTGGTTGCGCGAATTCGAAGCAATCAAAGCCAGTTGGACGAGGAAAGGACGAGAAAGCGATGATGACGTTTAGTGATGTTGCTGGTTGCCCTGGACGCGCTTAAAAAGCATAACCAAGTTCCAGTAGTTTCCATAAGAGCTAGTTGTGAGCGATAATCCGAAGTACTGGGAGCCAGTTGAACGAGGAGAGGACGAGAATGCAGTGATGACGGTCAGAGCAACAGCGAACAAGACAGAAACGGTCAGGGGAATAAATTACTATCGGTGTCAGAAATAGTAAAAGCACAAACGCGTTAAATGAGGGGATCACATGGAAACGGGAGACTCCAATCTTGGTGCGTTGCGCTAATCGCGGAATATCACCCTATCCAACATGATGTAGCCTGACTGGGATGTTGCCGGTCTCCTTAGATTGGTGTGAAAAAGCATAAATAAGTTCCAAAAGTTTTCATAAGAGCTATTGTGAGCGTGAATTTAAAGCAATCAAAGCCAGTTAGACGAGCAGAGGACAAGGATGCAGTGATGACGGTCAGTGCAACAGCGAACAAGACAGAAACGGTGAGGGGAATAAATGACCACCGGTGTCAGGGACGGCAAGAGCACAGACGCGGAGAACGAGGGGCTCACATGGAAACGAGAGACTCCAATCTTGGTGCGTCGCGCTAATCGAGGAATATCACCCTATCCAACATGATGTAGCCTGACTGGGATGTTGTTGGTTGCCCTAGACTAGCGCACCTTCGGCTTTTCAGCTTGGCAAGCTCATCCTACACAGAGACACTTATATACATATTCTGTGATGCTCGGCTGGTAATGGGAGAGCGAACGAAGCGAGATGACCACTTTGAGGCGAACGCGCGTACGATCACATTAACAATTTCACCGCCGGAATGCGCCCGCGCGAAGCGTAATCTGCTTGCACCCCCGTAATCCTCCGGTGCTCGAGGATCCACGACCCCAAGCTCGTATATTAGTAGTTACTGCAGTTAGTGTATAATACATACGCTCGACAAGCTCGGGATCTCATGCGCGTATTTAGCATAGGCATTATGAATGACATGGGGTCGTAATGATAAGCCCAGTCAACGATGAAAAAGGCTCGTTGGTGAAGTTAGTCGTATTGTTGAAACCTTCTGCGAAGAATTGGGGGCTTCGATAATTGCGAATTGGTTTTTATTAAAATCTTCTTGTCGAGCGAAGATTTAAGGTAATTTTTCCCTAATTCATCGCCTGCCAATTGGCTTATGATGACAGTGAATTTCGTACTGGCACAGAGTTTCATCGACTTGATAATCTGGTAGAAAGTAACAAATGGTAACCTGACTTGGAGCATTTAACTAGAAATAACATATCTACACTGTTAATAATATCTCAAAAACGAAATCTGTATTGAAAGTTCCTTTGCAAATACAGACTATTTAATTTTATTCTATTTACAGATCTGTTAGATATTATAAACTTTCATGAAGTTTGTAGTATACTGATTTAATAATATTACAAACATTTTCTTGTATACTAATGAATATTTGGATATTAAATTTGATATACGTGAATACAGAAACAATCTACCATAACTTAATGTCAATTTTTATTAATTGTATTTTATTTTCATTAATTTTTCCGATACCTTATATTTCCATAAATAAATTTTCCACAGTGTGGTGAAGCATAATGACGGTATTAGTGGAGGATGGAATTCGATAAATATCGTCAAAGAGAGGAGTCACTTTATTGGAAGCTGATTTTTGAGAAAAAATTTTTGGAAAACCGGAAACCATTCTAGAATTCAGTGTCCTGAAAAGTTCATTGGGTTTTTATTTAAATCTCCTATTCAACCAAAGATTCAATGTGGCCAAATATTCTGCCTATAACTTGTCTGATGATAATAATGGTTTCCAAGCTGAAACTGACTTCAATGAGTTTTCATCCCCAGCATTGATAATTAAATCCTGAAGTTGAAAACGTCAGCAAAGTATTATTAAATTATAAAATTCCAAACAATCAAATTTCGTGCGCATACTTTGCTATAAATATTAAGAATATCACGAAGTCGATAAAAATAAACACATTTAACGACGGAAGAGCTCCATTTGAACTGGTCTAGTTGATATCTGAAGCTTCCGACGAACCTACTTCTTCGATTCTTCAATAATTCCCATTGAGTCTTAATTAAAATCCCCTGCTCAAGCGAAGATTCAATGTGGTAATATTTTCCTCATACCGCTAGTCCAACGACGTCATTCGACTTGCTGGAATAAGCTCCGATGGATTTAATTATCAATACTAAAAATAAACGTTAGAAGCGTAGTCTAAGTATCAGTAAACTTTGAAATTGGAGATAATACATGGTTCAAGAACAATGCTGTACAGCTTTCCTAATCATAGGCCTCAAATCAACTTTCCCGGAAAAGTCGTATCGCCACTGGGTATTCATACAGACAGTAGACGATCGTTAAGAGTACGTTCGTATGCACGCTGTGCGATATGCGCTCGAAATACTCCCAGAGTCACTGACACGAAGCCGACTACCAGCTTTGGGAATACGACTAGGAGGCTCTGCCACCGATTCTGTAACAGAAACCGTGCGGTTAACCAATCAGCTTCACCGTGCACATGTATCTGATATGGGTATAGATTCAAGGGAGGGAGTAATACAGAGGAGCGGCTAGGTAAGTACCACTTAGGTCCTCAACTGTTACTGCGACGACTATACGACTTGAAGCGCGTTGACCAACAAAAAAAAGGCAAGAGGGTTGGAATTGTTGGTCGTTGGTTGTCGTTGGAAGCCATCGTCAGCAGAACCGCCACCAGGTCTAAGCAGTTAAGTCATCTTATCTCTCTTAGTTGTTCGGTGATATTGTCGCTTTGCGAGGGCAATTGCGTACTCGGCTCAGAAACGCCATGGTATTTTTTTTCTCGTTATTCTTCACATGACGCGACGTTTAACTCGATAATCCGATAATTGTGAATTAGCTCTTAGAGACCACAATATACTTAAACAAAAATCGGGATATGTTTTTAGTTCACCGAAACTATCAAACGGTTCAAAATGGTAAACAAAGTAACTTCCTAATTTTTCAAAGATTTTTATTTCATTCCCTTCATCTCCCTATTTTAAGGTGAATTTTGAAATTATTTAAAAACATACGTATATTTACTTCATTCAAGATTTAATGGTATTGGAACGTTAAGAAATCGAACATGTACTATAATAATTCGAATTCTTCAACACGAATAATTATAAGATTTTCGAGAAATGACCTCAGTTTTTGCACTTTGATGATTTTGACGATACGCAGCACTGTCATATCAGTTATTTAATAATAGTGTGGAATATATCAATGCCAATTTTCCATTTAAAATAATGTTTAGTCTATATTCCAACGGAAACTCAAGTATTTTTTCGTCAAAAGTTAAAGTATCGTAGTTTACTTAGTATTAGTTATTTCTTGGATTCTCGATTCTTCAAACCCACTAAATTATTTCATATATATATATTTTTTTTAACCTAGTCGGTAAGGTAATACCACTCTGCCATACCGTGGTATTGAAGTTAAATCCTATCGAAGGGATAGTTTTCATTACACCACAATCGAGAAGTTTTTTTCTCAGATTTGGTATTGTTGATGACTTTTCGAAAGACGACTCAGTTCATTGGGATCAAGATCAATCCCGTGAAGAAATATTATCAGGGTTTTGCCAAGGCCCCAATTAATTTTCCCTAATTATATTAGGGGCCTTATGTGAAAGCGTTATAGGGTTTCCTAAACAACGGTCACGCTTTTTTTCGAATCCTTTAAGGCTGAATGTTAGGGTCTTTAAAGGCTGTCCTATTAAGTCCTTACTAAAATAATAAAGAAATTTAATCAAAATATATACATTTGTTATTATTTAGTTAAGTAATGCTGCACTTTTAATGAGATATTTTATCTTTCTCTACAAGATGGTTCGAATTAATCGCTGAAAAAACATATTACTTTTTTTTACATTGAAGGGAATCGAACCTAGAACCCTCCAGATGGTGTATTAGCGCCGCGCCTTTGATGTCTCAGCCATTCAAATCATATGAATACGCAATTTTTTTTTGTCTAGTTAGATGACTGTAATATGAAATATAAAATAAAATTAATGTAATATAGTCAGAACTTGATATATTTATATGACTGCGCCGGATGTGTTAAAATAAAAGCACATTCAGTAATTTTTATTATAGAAATTGATTATATCGAATAGAGTTGTTTTATTGTTTGCGCGAATTAGTTTGTTTATATCTAGGTGCGTGACTGCCTGACTGACCTGAGGGCCAGTATTAGAATGGGTGACCACCTGGCTGACTTTGGCAATCATTAGTTGGATAGGTGACCACCAATTTTGCCATGGAAACTTCGGATTGCCATATAAGACCCTTATCTGGCAAATTTATTATTGACTAGGAAGCAAATACGCACGCTTACGCGCTCGACCGGAGGTTAGATAGCGCCGCAGCGCTCATTACGACAAACTGTCAAATCTTGCGTAATCAAAAACAACGACTGGCGGTCGTCATGGTCAACGACCAATCACAGCGGGAATAGATCGACAACAAAGTCGTGTTGGCGCGAATTACGGACTATTTAAAATAGGACTAGCGAGACCGGACGCGCTGCTGCGCGTCACTATTTTTTTGAAAGGCGCTGCAGCGCTGCTTTACGAAATTCTTCTTTTAGAGAGCCGATTACTGAGGAGCTTACGATGTTTTCGACCAGCGTTCCAGAAATGTTTATGTAAAAATAATGCATCGCTCAATTGTTTTTTAAAATGGATAATAGAAATCGAATCCGGCATTCATTACTTTTTTAATGAGTAATGGACCAGAGATCCAGCACTGATTACTGTTTGAATGTTCAATGAAACATAGATCCAGCCCCCATTTTTTTCTAATTTTCAATGGATCAGCGATACATCTACCATTACTTTTATGGAACTTCAATGGAACAGAGATCCAGTAACTTTTTTAATATGTATACAATGTTACTCAAATCGTCTCCGGCTAATTCTGTCTAGGTCCGCCTAACTCTGCCTAACCCTGTCCAACCCAGTCTAACTCTGCCTAATTCTGTCAAACTCGGCCTGACTCTGCCTAACTCCTCCTAACTCTGTATAATAGGCCTAGACAGGGTTAGACAGAGTTAGGCAGAGTTAGACAGAGACTATCTTAATAACATCACATACATATTAAAAAAGTAATGGGTGATGGATTTCTGCTACATTACTCATTTTAAAAGTAATGTGTAGTGGATCCGAATTCCATTATCCATTTTTTAAAAATGGGTTAGGAAAACGGTGATGCATTGAAAAAATAATGCACTGCCCCCAACTCTCCTTTGGACAGCCGCGTGATCGCAAATGGCAAACCGTCAATTTTTCGGTTTGAAATCAGACGAATTTGGCTTCGGTCGTTTAGCTTTCGCGCAAACCGAAGGCCAATCAAAGCACGAATAAAAAGGCTTCACATGAACATAGCCGACCGTCACCAACTATTTAAAAGGGGATTTGTTTACTTCATGCCATGGTTAAGTCTGACTGGGCCTTTAATTGATTAACTTATCAAGGCCTTATTTAACTTCACCATAGCCTTATGAGATTCTTACTTGGCAAAATTATCATTAATTAGTTTATCTTTACTTAACCATGATGAAGCCTGACTGGGCCCTTAAGTAATTAAGTTAATCAAGCCCTTATTGAACTTCGCCATGGAAACCTAGAATTACCTTATTGGACGCTTATATGGCAAAATCATTATTGATTTGTTTACTTGGTACCGTGATTAAGCCTGACTAGGCCCTTAAGTGATTACCCTATCGATCCCTTATCAAACTTCGCCATGGAAACCTAGAATTGCCTTATGAGAACCTTACCTGGCAAAATTATTATTGATTTGTTTACTTGGTGCCATGTTTGAGCCTGACTGGGCCCTTAAGTGATTAACCTATCAAACTCTTTGCCATGGGAACCTAGAAATACCTTATCAGGGCCCTAATTGCTAGTGATATGGAAAACCCTTTTAGGGCATCCACATTAAAGCCGGAAAGGGCTCTAGTTTATCTTAGGGCATCCCTAATAATTTTCTTCACAGAAAGAATATTAAAATAGATGGAATGTTGTAAGCCATTGGAAGATAGCGAATGATACAACAGAAAGAGGAGTTCATTTGTTTTCTGGATATAACAATCTTTTAACGAGAAACGAAGATGAAAAAATTTTTGTAATGCAGATAGTTAGTAAATACTGGAAAATGTACCCTGACTAAAAAAAAAAGACACTTTTAGAAAAATTTGAATCGTTTTATATTTTCAATAAATTTTGGTAGACGAAGAAAATTAAATATAAACATGAAAAAATCATGGATTTTTTTCTCACCCTTGTGAACCGATTTGACGGGCTTTAACATGGAATTTTTATTAGACTAGGCTAATCACTCGCGCTGGTGCACGTGCCTGGAATTCTTTTGCGCTGCTGCGCCTTTATAACCCTTTGCACCTTTAAACTTTTACAAGCCTTTGCAGCCACAGGCGCTGCAGCGCCTGTACTCGTCTTATGTCAAATTTAACACTAAACTTGGTTATTGTGGACTTTCCTAGCAACTAATCACAGCGTGGCTAAAACAATGACAATGCTTTTCGTTATTCATGAACTTTTTGAGGAGAGACCTCACATAAAGCCCACTGATGTTTGCGGTAATAAAAGTAACTTTTCGGTTAGTCGATAGGATCACGCTTAAGACGCTAATACATCGCCAAAAATTTCGTCGCTCAATGCTAAGCGCCTATAGATCTGTCTCCCTCTAACATAGCCCTGTCTTTCTCGCACTTTTTTTCTTTTAATTCTTCAAAATAAACGGCTATGACGAATGAGGAGCCAGAAGCTTAGCCCAATTCTACAATGCTCCTGCGTATCCTCTCAAAATCAGGACTCAATCTGTCGTATCATTCGGGAGAAAACAGCTTTCAAAGATTCTGCAGGGGGGGGGGGGGGTATCACTGCCCCTTAAATCTGCCCGATAGCGCTAACTCGTAGAGTACATTTCTTAAAGACGATTGCGCGTTTTTTGCGAAATAAAATTTCAAACAAGGTTAGGAGAAGCATAAATGACAATTCAATAGGTCTGGGAATTAAAAAAAATGAGGAACAACTATTATTAAGTAAACCGAGATACGTCAAGTTTTGGCTAAAAAATACTTGAGTTTTCGTTGGAATATAAACTAAATATTATTTCAATAGAAGATTGGCATTAATTTATTCCGCACCATGATTGATTAACTTACATGATAGTGCTGCGTATCATCAAAGTCATCGAAGTGCAAAAGTTAAGTTAATTTCTCAAAAATCTTACAATTTTTTATAGAGAAAAAAAACAAATTATTATAGTACATGATGTTCGATTTCGGAATACTCGGAATTACGAATTTTTTGCTTACGCTTAACCTTCAAATACCATTGAATCTGAAATAAAGTAAATATATGTATGTTTATAGATTATTTAAACCTTCACCCTAAAATAGGGAGACGACGGAAATGAAATAACAATCTAAAAAAATTACGGAGTTACTTTTTCACTTTTTTTTAACTAATCGGAGGGGCTCTAACATGGATTTTTTAAACCCAAAATAAAGACCACACATTGTGTACCCAATACCATCGGCCACATTACCAGATTGACTGATGTTCTAACTGTTGTGAATTAGTCTTCAGGGAGCACAATGTTCTTGGACAAAGATCCGGCCATGATTTTGGTTCAACGAAACTATTACATGACATGAACATTACTGTTTGGAATAGCGGTACTTTTTCTTGCGCACTATGCAAGAGCATTCTATTTCGTTCCACTCTGCGGTTGACTAATAATGTATGAGACTAGACTCCAGTTAATTATTTACGTTATCGAGAAATCAAAGTTTGCAAGCTCCAAATTCTCATTTTTATTCTTCTTTGTAACCTTTTTTTTTTAAAAAACAACATCTTAAGGAATAAAAGAAATCAATTACCCGCTTGAAGTCATGAGACTGCAAAGAAAAACCGCCATCACTAAAATCACTGTGACAAGTTTATAAATCAAGAATCGAAATGTACCATCACCAGAATAGAATATAAAAAGCTGGTTGCCACTGAATGAGATGGAAGAAGTGAGGGATTCCCGAACATACGTAATCCGATAGTTGGTGATAAAACAGTGAGAATAGCGCATTTGGTTGATGGAGATTCAACTGGTCGGGCGCAGACAGAAACTAGAAGGGAAATATACGGAAAGGTGACACGCAAACACGTTAGCTCGTCGCTAGAGGTGGAAGCTATATAATTGAAACAGAATAGACGAATCGCGGTACTGCTGCTTGAATTCGAAACGAGAGTGAGATGGACTATCATTACCTTCCCCTTTCTGAGCCTCACCCCGTTAGCCTAGTAGCATCAGATCGCGAGTCTAGAATAATGCAAGAAAATTCCGTCCAGGCAACTTGCATCAGTGCCAAAACAGAGCCAGAAACCGACTCGACTTCTGTCTCACCCCAACATAGCTTTTCGTCCCCTTCTGGCTCCGATCGAGGATCAATTTAGTTGTCAGGAATCCCCGCGTCACTTAGGCGTTTTCGCCTGAATCCGAATTATTCATGACACCCTTTGCGCTCTAAAGCCAAATGCGAGAAACAGTTTGAAAATGGATGTCTGTGGGAGCCCGAGAGCTCGGAAACATCGGTGCTGCCCTGATCCTCCATTTTGAGATAGGAACGGGCTGCGTGGTTTGCATTGGCGACGCTACATGCGGATACCGGAGATTGCTGTGCTGAAACGAGACGGCAATTCTGTTAGTTACGTAAAACGTCGTCGTCGGCTAGCGGCAACGTTAGTGCAAGTGGTTATCGATAGTTATTTACTGTAGTATACATGTGATGGAGGAAGGGTTCAACGGGGTAAAAGATTGGAAAGGCCTATTGAAACAACGAGGCGGTGAATCAACTTATGAACTGCCGTTGTCGATAGAAAAAGCTTAGACTGACTTGGAAGTTGGAAGAAGAATAGAGACTATGGAGAGAGGTAAAGAGAGGATGTAATTTAACGTCCATACAAGATGTGGCGATGAAAATGATGCTGACGGTTATATTCTTCTGGAGGGTACACTCATGCCTTATTCTTCTTGTAGGTTAGGTGTTCCAAAAGCTGCAAATAATGTGCGGTGAAATAGGTTAGAGTGGTTTTTGCTTGTCTCAAGTGTATGGCGTGAGAATATATCTTAGAACTACCGAAAAAACGAGTTTTGTACGATTATTTTCATGTATTTATGTGAAATGTAGTTAGAGACTTTCATCAAAAAGCGCATGAAAAAAATTGTGATCAGACTATATCAGGCCTGATATGAGAATTTGCTAGATCAGACTAAATATGCCTTGATATGGCAAAATATATATATCCTTATCAACGTATATCATGTCTAACCGGATAACTGTATGTTAGCATATTAGACCAGATATGGCGATATTAGCCTATATCAGGATGGATCAAAAAATTTTGTTCGAGGGAAACACAAAAATCATTATTATATATGTCCAGATGAAGACATATCAAGCCATTTCAAACTTGATCAGAATTTTATTTTATCAGTAAATCTAACTATATATACCCATATTAGGTTATACCAGGCCATATCAGTATACATAAAATAATGATGTATGCATCTATCGAACTGTATCCAGTCGTACTTGATATGTGCATATCAAGTTGATAAGGCTTGATCTGGCCTGATATGGCCAATTTTCATATCAGACCGTATCAGGATATATGAAAATTTATATATGGGCATATCAGATTATATCAGGCCAGATATAGTTATATTAAAAATTTTGATATGGGCTTATCAGGTCATATCAGGCCTGAGCAAAATATTGTTTACGGGAGGTTGCCAGATTCGTAATCTGCGATAAATTTCATTTATGATAGGCTTTTAAAGTTTGAGATTTTTTTTTTCACCTTGGCACCCCTGCAAAGTCAGGATGGCCACCATTAGGTATTTTAAATTGGCCATAACTTCCTTGTGTGTTGGCCGATTTCCGATTATCTTTTGTTGTTTAAAAGAGCTCGCCAGAACGTAGAAAATAATAACTATCACTAATTCTATTAGTCGAGACTAACCTCGTTATCGACTTCCGGCACTGTTAGTGGAAATTAATATGTGGTTATGAACGCAATATCAAATGGGATAAAAGAGTGGGAAGAGTTCTTGGAAGGACGCCGGAGCTCCGAATGAGCTTGTGGAGTTCCATCGTCGATGGGAAAACCAGGCTGACTTGAAAGAAGAATGAGGAAGAAGGAGAAGAGGGAGAATGTGGAGAGAGAGATCGAGGGAATAGGTTGACCGCCCTCAAAGACGTGACGACAGAACAGCATCAGCAGACGGTTATATTCTCCCCTCTGAACGGTACAATCATACTTTATTTAAAACTTAGACTTCTGGAAAACCTTCGAGTCAGCCTCGACTGAAAGTTCTGAGGGTTGAAAGGCTTTGTACCGAAATAAACATTTTTCTTCACTTCTATGAACGACAGACGTTATCCTATTTGAAGACATGACAGTAGAATTAGTCGAGATGAATTTTGCTTATCTAAGGTGATTAACGTGGGGATACATTCCAAAACTAAAACAAAAAAACCTTGTCTGTTTTTACATAATTTCTTAGCTTCTAAATAAAAAAAGCTATGAGTTCTGTAATCGGCGTGGAATTTTCGATCAAATAGGCGCTTGAAAATTCAAGACTATCGAAATTCGGAATTTTCGATGAAATAGGCGCTTGAAAATTCAGGACTATCGAAATTCGGAATTTTCGATCAAATAGGCGCTTGAAAATTCAGGACTATCGAAATTCGGAATTTTCATGTGACCATAATTTTTTCTTTCAATCGACCGATTTTCAAAATTTTTTTGTGTTAGTGGTTTTCGTAAAAGTGACGAAAAAAATAATCATTGAAATATTCGAATATTTGTGCCCGAAATTGCTTTTAAAAATTACCAAAAAAAAGAATACGAAAGAAAATCGAAGTTTGCTGCATCAGATTAAAAAATCTGAAAAAATACACGAATAAAAAACCCAACAAATTCTTATCTGCTGCAAGGAATTCAAAATCTTGATAAAATTCAGTAGGAAATGAGCTAAAGTTGGAATAGGTGTCATGCAATTTTTTTATTAACGATTATTGTAAAACTTTGCACTTCTAGCATAACAAATCCTTGTTTTTAAACGCCAATCGACGCATTCTCTCCCGATCGATCGAAATTTCGTATCATTTCCCCAACATACGTTGAAATATGTTTGAACTATCGTTTAAGAGGGTTACGTCAGACAGGAAAAACGAATTTCCAGTTATATCCATTTTTTCCAGGCGACAGATAAATTACATTTGAGTTCATCTTTCGTAAATTAACGCGAAGGATTTTTCTGTCAATATCAAAGACCGTTGATATGTTGCTGAATATACGTTAAGCGCAGGCAAGATACGCATTAAGTACAAAACTAATATCCACAAGACTTAGATCGTAACGGGCCTAAACACCTATGTAAAATATGCATAAGCGTTCCTCTTAATAGAGGCGAGGTCTGTGTTGAATAATTTACGAAGAAGTCGCCTCGGTATACGTACTTGCTACTTAGTCCCGAAACCGTGCAAACCACACGAAGGGTCTCGTGCTTTTACTTCTAACTTCCCAGTATCTATAGCTACATTATAGTCCGTTAATTTCAAGTCCTGTACTCGTGTCTCTTCGAATCCATTATACTCAACACTTTAACGAGGACTTTTCGAAAATTCTCGAAGTCTCCCATTGCATTGCAAAATTGTTCACGACCAAAATTCTGTAAATCCAATGTTAAAAACTTATTTACTTCAAATTTAGTTTTAAGAAACAACGTACCTAATTTGAGTCATAAATCAAAGTGTCAATTTACTGTTAAATGGCTTACTTATGATAATCACGATGGGGCAAAAAATATTTGTGGAATAAAATGAACATGCGCAAGAAAAAAAAAACTTTAAAAAAACTGCAAACTGAATCATACTTCCCTGTTTCTATAGCGTTATACTAGTCTCATAATTTTAAGCCCTGTACTTATGCCTCTTTATATCTATTATACTTAAGGAGCACTTTTAGAAAATTCTTGCAATTTCCCATTGCATTGCAAACCTTTTTGAGACCAAAATGCTGTATATCCAATATACAAAACTTCTTTAACTTTGAATTTGGTTCTAAACATTAACTTACTCTATTTCAGTGATTATTTTTCCCATCCAAATTTCGACCAATAGATTTGCACCATTCGACGTCAGGTGGTACAACCTACCCGAAATTATACTGATAAGTTTTTTATAATTTTGTCTGTTTCTGTATATACAAAACAAAAGATCATTTAGTCGCGTTAACCATCTGTCAAACGGACAGATTGAATTCAATTGTGTCAGTTGAATAGTTTCATTAAACATAAACCATAATTTTCGTCTCATGATGGAATTCCATCGGTCACAATTTGGATGGGAATAATAATCCCCGAATATCACGAGAGCTTCGAAATTAATCTGATATTTCGTTTAAGGTTCCCTGCACACAAATGAGCTCGTCCAATTTTCGAGAAAAATCACTTGCGCTACGCACTCGTGATTTGTTAACTTGGATAACTTAACTCGTTCATTTCTTTCCAACGAACGTATCGGGAAATATCCGAAAATTTCGAAGCTCTCGTGGTATTACAAATGATAAAT
Source organism: Tromatobia lineatoria (assembly GCA_949699805.1). Classification (NCBI taxonomy): domain Eukaryota; kingdom Metazoa; phylum Arthropoda; class Insecta; order Hymenoptera; family Ichneumonidae; genus Tromatobia; species Tromatobia lineatoria. The sequence goes on along the minus strand of OX453036.1, from coordinate 2,782,791 downwards.
TCAAGTGTACATTTATGTTCAATGGCTTATTTATGATAATCATGATGGAGCAAAAAATATTTCTGAAAAAAATAAACATGCAAAACCAGGAAAAAAAATTGAAAAAGATGTAAAACTAAATCATAATTCCGGGTATCTACATCTACGTCTTTCAGTTCAAACTTCTAAAAACTCAACTTACTTAATTTTAGCGATCAATTGAAGTATGAGTTTACTGTTAAGTAGCTTCATTATGATAATCATAATGGGAGAAACAATATTTGTAAAAAAAATGAACATGCAAAACCGAGAAAAAATCAACTGATATAGAAATACAAAGTAAATTATAATTCTGAGATTCCATTTGAGCAATTGAAGTTCCAATCTCTATCACTCAATTCTATTTTCGACAAGGATTAGATGAATCTAAAGTTAAATTATTACAATATTAGCACAGTGAAAATCAATTGTGTCGCTATTCTGCATATTCTTATTATTTGGCTATTACGAGAAACACAAGAATAAACTTGCCAGAAATTGAAACCTGAAACCTTGCATATGGTTCAACGGAAAATTCCGTATTTTTGCCCAGAAAAGGCTTAAGAGGGTCTAAATTAGTCTGAAAGATGATATCTCGATTATCCTATCTGGCAAATCGTCCGAATTACGTTCCAAAAATGTCCACCCACTCTGGCAAATGAGTCTGACGACGATGGGAACATTGTGCGCTTACAGGACCAAGCGTAATAGTCGTGCATCTAGAAGAGCCGGAGGATTATCATGACAGCAAGTTGCTCTCGCCAAAAGGTTTTGGGGCAATGAGGTCGTGCCATTTGATACGAACCAGAGACATCAATATTTTTCTCATCAATGCTAGAGTCTGCACGAGCCATCTCACTGCGAAGAAAGACGCACAACTGGCCATGTGAACTACGATGACTGCACAACACCTCGTTGCTCACGGGAAACGTTATAATTCCCTACGCGTTGCTCCTTGGGGAATAAAACTGGGGCGTGCGACCGAAACCGAGTCTGCGTCCCCGATCAGGCCCACAGCAGTGCCTGCAAGCCCAAGGGACTCTTTCATCCCTTTCTTTTGTTCTCTCCAACCAGGCGCACCCCATGAAGCACCATACGTACACATGCAACCCTAGTTGCTCGGGAAAAACCTGCACTTGTACGTGCATGCGGAAACTGGGTGTAATGACATACGGTGGAATTTTTAAAACATTTATATGCATTTAAGAATAAAAAAGGAATTCAAAAATTTTTTAAACTCCCGACTGTAAGAAAAAATTATACTAAAATGGATTTATATTTAAACCTTTAGAAATACAATTTCAATTCTTTTTAGGATAATTTTTTTACAGTTGGCAGTTTATAAAATTAACAAATTAATTTTGATTTAATATTTTTTAATATTCACTTTATTAGATGTTTTTCAGTACTTTTTTGCATTTGCTATACAATTTGAATCGGGAACAATGATTTCTATTTTTCAATCAGGTAGTGTATAGCTTATTATAGAGTAAAGCAATAGAATTCGGAATCACTTGCCAGAGACAAGAAAAAAACATTGATTTCTGCAATTACAACATTAGCATTGTGAAAAATTGGTAAATTTTACAGTTTTTAAGAGACTGTAAGGGTGGGTTTTCACTTTTTCTACTAGTAAATTCAACGTTTGGATATCAACAAATTGGATATCAAGATACATTTTTGAACGTAAGTTCATTAAATCTTAATATTGAATAGATATTGAATTTATGAATACAAAAGATCGTATTATTCAACTGCATGAGACTTGCACTGCAGAACAAAATCTACTTTTTTCTGAGCTAAACTTTATATCCGAGTGCAATGGAAAAATACGGCTATAGCCATTTAAATAATTTACTTCAGTTTTGCTGTACATGAGACAGTGATTATTTAATCAAACGTACTATTGAACCTTACAATTTTCATTCACTTCGTTGTGTAAGGGTACTATTTTTCATTTTTTCAGTTTAGTAAGGGTGAGGATTCACTAAACTTTCAGCTGCCTATTTAATTGCAGTAGGGTACCCAAGTAGCACAAGTTATATCCGTGGCATATGATTGATACTGTGTTTTCAAAAGTAAGTAGCAAGGTCGCTACTAGGCGCTGTAAAGCCGAAAATTTTACAGCATTTCAGTATATACAAACGTGTTGCCTGAGCATTTTTTTATATCGCGTATATCTTTCGGAAATCGCAACTACTACTGAAAAAGACACATCAACTGCTACACAGATCCGGTGTACTAAGTGCTTTTAACACATCTTTAACCATTTCAGAGAATACCGCACTAATAAGGATAAGCGTATTCGCACCATGAAACTGAAAAACAGACTCCCGTCATTTTGCCTTACGGGCAGCCGGGAGTAAAGAAGGTTGCAGAATAGAAAGTTCTACTTTGCAGGCTTGTTCAAAGAAATTTTAAATCGCTTCATTTTTCAAACTGATGTTGAGCTTACCTACATTTTACTTGCCCATCAAATTTACACACGCACACGCACACGCACACACATGAAAATTCCGAAAACAATGTCTTAACGTAAACAAATATTTCTCTATGAGAAAGAAAAATTGTCAAATTTTTTTTCTGGTAAATAATTTGTTACAATTTCTGGGTTTTTGTTTTTGGAAAACGCATTCGTAAAATTTTTTGGGCACTTATATTGTCACGAGAAGATCATCATTTACTAAATTTAGAAAACGCGTTGGTTAACATACCCATTTTTCTAGTTTGTTAAACAAAACAAAAATGTTTTTTATTTTCGAAAATTAGTAATTTACACAGTACGTTCTGAGATAGATACATAATATTTTTGAAATGTTTTGTTTAAATAGATGGCTACCTTTTCAAGAAAAATCATTTTGAAGATTTTTGGTCATAAACTAATTAATTTTTTTTTAGAGGGCTCAATATTTTTTTCAAAGCGCGGAAAACTTGTGATCGAGATACCATAATTTATTTAGAAATATAAATTATAGTATCTATAGTAATTTATAGAAAAATATAATTTATTTTCATTTTTGAACCTCCCAGCAGCTCTAAACCATTTTCAGAATTGAAACATCTCCATTTCTACATAGTTTAGTGGAAACATTAATTAAAAATATTAATTTCGTGTATGGAGTCCTTTGAGTTAATGCCAAAATGTACTTGAATTTCAGGAGAATAAAAAAAACCGCCAAAGAAATCGGTTCATTCAGTTGGAATACCTCATTCACATCTGATCTATCGTATATGGAGGGTTGAGTATGTATGTGCTTAGCCACTTGCAGTTGAAAATGGGCCACTCGTCGACACGTGGTGCCGACGATCACTCGATTGGCTTGTTGTGAAATTGAATCGGTCGAGGGGAGTGAGTCGATTGCTGTTTTGGAGGGTGGCAAGTGTTGTCGAGGGGGCACACCCCTCGTATACAGTCGTTAAGGGTGGGTGGGGGAGAACTGTAAGATGTATCGAATCAGTGGGGCTTCAAAGGACAATTGAGCTCTGGGTGCCACGGGTCTCGGTTACAGGTGACTTGTTTGTTGTTCGAGATAATCTATGTGTAAGGGTATCATTTGTACAGATGTAACCACCCCTTGCATGCATTTTGTTATTTCGTTAGGCCCTTAATTTAAGCACTATAATCAATTTAGATATTTCCTAGCATTATTTGTTTATTTATATACAAACGGGTCGAAACCCAATTAAAAGACACTACGACAAGCCCTATACAATGGTAATAGACAGCATGGTGGCAGTAGTATCAACTATGTGACTTAGCAAATATACACGGAGTATATCAAGTGAACTATGTTCAGGTTTCCTAAAGTGGTTATTCTTTACGTTCGGACGTTTAAGATCCGTCCACAAAATATAGCAGGAGCGGAGCTTATGAGAAACCGAGTGATTTACAAATATCACGGCAAGAGGCGATTATACATGTATTATATTAATTCGGATATCTTTGTTAATAATAATTATTAAAAATAATTTTCATTTTCATGATATATATTTTTTATAGTGTTACAATAATTTATCGTAATAATTGAAGTCGTGGATCCATAAATCAATTCATTTTTCCGGATACATGTCATTTTTCATAAGGTTTTTTCTTTATACCTCGGTCGAAAGTACGTACTTTCGGCATCAATTCCGATGCAGAAAATCCAAGATTCGTGCATTGGTAAAACTACAGGCACGCCCCCTGTATCAGCAGGAACAAAAAAATGTTTGCTTTTTTGTTCATACACCTATAACCAAAAATTTTGAAAATGTTTATAAATTTGAATAAATATATTTGTTTAACTATGATTATATTTTCTTCCCTTCTTCATATGATCCCCCCCTCCCCTCCCCCGCGAACAGCAGCACTCGATTCGCTAGTGCCACAAATATTGGGGCAAGCATCATTACACGGGTACATGCAAGTTTTTTTCGTACTTTCGACCGGCTGTAAAGAAAAATAGTATACACCGTATGGGCAAAAGTTTGAAAGCCCTGGACTGCGTGATATGATGACCGAGGCGAAACCGAGTGCAGGAATGTCAAACTTTCTGCCCTTGTAGTGTAATACACTATTTCTTTATTGTTTTTAACGGAAATCGTAGACTTGATATTCATCGAAAGTTTCGTACGGTAGTCAATTGTCCCTAGTGTGTTATATTTTTTTACAGGCTTATCATTATTTTGACATAGCGTTAAGACGATTGTAATAGTCATCGTCCTTAATCCTAAAGCCATCGGAGATAGTAGAGAACTTTTGGGAAATATCGCCGAAGCTGTACGCCTTTATTATACTCTTCTTATTTGTCGTGGAATTAAAAAAAAAAAAAATTAAATTCGGCACACTAATTCAGAAGTCGGAAAATCTTTTTACAAATTCCACAACTCATTAAAAAAAAAATGTATTAATTTTAATTTTAAAAATCATCGGGGATTAAGATTCTGGTAAATAGTAGAGAAATGTTTACCAACTGTTTTTTTGACATAACTGTTCGAAGAGCTTACGGTAATCGAGGTACAGTTTTCGTCGAGAATAGTAGACTCGATATTCACAAAAAGTTTCGCACGATAGTCGACAGTCCCTAGTGTGTTATAACAACTATAGTACTTAAACACTACTGTAAACGGGCTTTACTAGTCTTTGTCTGTGGAGCAAAGTGCTCTTTGAAATTACGGGAATCGGCGTGAAGTAACTCCCACGCGGGTGGGCGTTTGAGAACGCGCCCGCTGACGTACCGAGAACAGCAAGGATTAACCTACATCCCGACGCATAATGTGTGAAAGTAGCGACCTCCGGTCGACGCGCTGATGCTGTTTTGCCGTATGGTGCTAATATAATAGTACTTGGACCGCGAGTTCGTCTCCCTGCTTCTGAAATAAACGTTTTAAACTCTCATTAAAACTCAACCTTGGCTGAGTGAGAATCTAATGCTAGATCCGTACACTCTCGGGACTCCAACGTCGCACACAATCAGAATAGGCAAAACGCCTCATGGATAAAACGCTATAATATTCTTTTCATGTCATGTGACTATTAGCCTCAGGTTTACATTTACGCAATACTATATTTTATACGTTGGGTTATAAAAATAAAAAATAAATGTAATACACAAATTCAGTTTCTATTAAAAATATTATGATGCACACATTTTCTTCACAGTTTCATATATAACATCTTATAATAAATAATAAATTTTAGTAAATTTTTCAGTCGAGCCTTAGTGCCTTTTTTTATACCAATATCAGAGGTAACGACTGATATAGGACTACAACTACTTATAATACCTATAATAAGTGAAGACTAGTCGTGATTTGTTAATTTGTGTACAAGGAAAATCGGAAAAAATGTGCGTGTCTGTTTGCTCTGTTAATTATTAATCAATTGGCCCGGTATTCGCGACCTCAATTGAGGTAAATGATTTTAACAATACAGTTCGATAGTATCGACGGTTTTCTAAATTGATTTTTTAATGAAAACTTTAATGAAAATGTAAGAGTCTGTTTGATTAAGTAACTTTAAATGCCGTGGTCAAGAAAAAATTTATGGCCTTAAACCTCAACTGTGATAGCTGAAGCTTTTATCTCGATAAATATGTTCAGATAAAATTCTATGTAAATACATTAAGAAATGTGTCACTTAGTTTAAGGCCAGCTTTGTGCTTACTCGAACTTCTGTCTCAACAAAATGACTGGCAGGAAAACGCTACCTAATTCTTGTGAAATTTGTTTTTTTTTTTCAAATTGTAAAATATTACAATATTTAGGTGCAAGTCCATATATTAGTGATTGCTTAATCAATTCTCAATGAATGCGCCAAGAAAAATGTCGCTCGGATATTTTTGATTAAGTGATCGGTAAAATACGGTACTACGTTCTTTAAAAAATTTAGGTTTTTTTTCGGCTTAAAACACATTTACAATAATTCCCTACAATTTCAAATATTCCTTATCGCTCAATCAATTCTCAATAAGTAAGCAACACGAATGACACTCGGATTCAAACCAAAACTGTGCGTACCTCAGTTTCCATCTCAACAAAATGGCTGTTAACAAACACTACTAAATTCTTCAAAAACCTGACGATTTTTTCTCGTTTAGGGAACACTTACAACGATTACGTCCAATGTCAAATATGCTTTATATCGCTCAATCAATTCTTAATAAGTACAGAATATAAATGGCAATCGGATTCAAATCTAACCTGTGGTTACCCCAACTTCTATCTTATCAAAATGGCTTCTAACGAACGCTACTAAATTTTTCAAAAATGTGACATTTTTTTCCGCTTGGAAGACATTTACAAAAATTGCGTCGAATTTCAAATATTCGTTATCGCTGAATCAATTCTCCATAAATAAAGAAAAAATAGCACATGGATTCAGACCAAACCTGTGACCACCTTCTATGTCACTAGACCCCTAATGGCTGCCGAAGACTCTACCAAATATTTTGAAATTCTGACGTTTTTTTCTGTTTGGAAAACATTTACAATAACTGCGCCCAACTTTGAGTATTCTTCATCGTAGAAACAATTTTTAATAAGTAAGTAAAAAAAGTAACACTCTGATTCAAACCAAACCTGTGCGTAACCCAACTTGCATCTCAACAAAATGGCTGCCAGAAGACGCTACGAAATCCTTTCATATCTTAACTTTTTTTTTCCGGTTTCGAGAAAATTTATAATATTTACGTGCAAGACCATATATTACTTGAGAATGGACGGAAATCCTGGTGGGAGGACAGTATAAGATAAACTCGAGCGGCAATATAAAGCAGTCGATATAAACTAACTCGGCATGGTCTCGGGAGGTACCGGTGGCCTCATGGACAACTCGGATTGGCAAGAAAACGAAGAGCCAAGTTTGTTTCCCTCGTGGGTTCCGCTCCCGCAAATCTTTTCACTGACGAAACTTTAAACTCGAGGCACGCTGCGGTGTTGCAAGCGCGATACTGCGGCCATAGTGTTTCGCAACGCTGTCGAGAGACACGAGGTGCACCCCCGATTGCCCTGAGTGCTAGGGTCACTGTATAGGTTTTCAGGTCCAGCGAGTAAGGATCTCAAGTAAGTGCGTATATATGCTCACAGATGGCGCACACATTTTAGAGCTTTCTCTGGACGGGAGGTTGCGGCGAGTGCGGCCCCTGTCCAGTCACCCATCCCTGCAAAATTCAGTAGCACAAAACTTTAAACACGCAAAGCGATAGTCTCGTCTTCCTCTTTTTCGACCGGTCTACATACCTTTTCTCTATTGGCCCATCACTTTCCTTCACCGTCGCTTTTTACTTCTTCGAATCTTTTATTTTTCGTGCTTTTTTTGTATTGCAAAACGATTTGTCGTCTGGCCCTGACATATTCCTGATTTTCTGTTCTAAGGAAAAACTAAATTTATTTTTGTACTTTGAAGTTTTTGTTTACTGGAAGGTTTATTCTAATGGAAAATATCGTTTTCGTTACTCAGTAAACTCGTATTATAGCGGCTATATAACCGTAACGTTTCATGCTATATAACGATGTTATTCTTGAAATATGCAGAGGGTATGTAACATGGGATTGACATGTTATGTAATATTCGTAACGTGCAGGTAATGTAATCGCAATGTAACGGTTACATATCTGCTATGAAAAACATTAAATAACAATGTTATGTTGTTGAGTCGGGAATTGTAACTTACATGTTGCTAACATGTAACGTCTAAGCAATATTACATGTAATATATGTTATATTGCCACAATATAACTGTGTTTACTGGGTAACTTTTAGTTTCGGAACAAAAATACCAAAACAATTTGTTAAGAACGTTGGATTTTTCCCGTATAAATTACTTTTCGTAATTTTTACACTTAAAAAAGTAATTTTCTCATAATTTTGCAATGTCAATTGAGTATATTTGCAATTTTTTTTTATGGGTCGCGGTCAAAATAGCGTATTACCAAAATCTCGAATGGCTAAAATAGCGAATTTAAAAATAGAAAGGCCTAATATAGATTGGCCATCATTATGAAGCTCGCTATTTTAGCCATTTGCTATTTTTACCATTCAATATTATGATTGGATTTTAATAAGATGAAGATCAAAATGGCGAATCATCAAAATAGTGAATGGATAAAATAGCCAATTTCATAATGATGACCATTCTAGATTCAGGCGTTCCTTCTTTCGGAATTTGATATTTTAGTGATTCGCTGTTTCGGTAATTCGCTATTTTGATCCTCACCCTTAGCCAGGCGGCGAAGGAAGCGAATTTTTGTGATTTGTTTTGTGTGTTGAAAACCTTTGTTATATATTTCTAAACAAGTTTTTTATTTGAAAAAGTAACATCATGGTATAATGCCTCAATGAAAGTTACAAAGTCGGTTATTGTCGATTTTATAACATAGCTCTATAAGTTGTGACCGAGTGTTTACAATATGTGTTATTGAATGCGATAATTGGCGGTCAAGTTTTATTCTCGATGTAATTTTTGCGAAGCACATCTCGGATTGTTGGGTAATAATTTGTTGCAATCTAAGAAGTTTTCGAAGGTGAAATAAAGTGCTGAGTGATGACCGTTGTTATGAATAACCTCTCAGCGAAACGTCAGATCAGCTCCCAGGTACATTCCGTTAAAGTGTAAATTAATCAAATTTTTTATGACCAAAAAATTAATTAACCTTAATATAAATTGCATATATTCAAACAAACAAATAATGAAAAATATTTCAAATTTCGTTTCTTGACAGACATTCGAAGTAAGAAAAAATATCAGGAAAGATGTGGCATGGAAGACATATCAATAAGAAATTTTGTTCTGTAGCAATCTTTAAAGGCAATACCCCGACACCTACATTTCTCTTCGGTTGTCGTAAGCTTCAGATCAAACCTAATGGCAGAAAATGACTTGATAGATCAATTTGTTTCTGAGAGGAGGCATTCCAAATTGAATATAGGATTTTAGGCTGCAATAAAAATTGAATTAATCACAGGTCAATATGTGGTAAATTTAAGAAAAATGAAAATTTTTTCTCATAGTAAATGTGATAACTTGATTTTATAGCATTAGGACAAAAAAAAATCTATATTCGATCCGGAATGCTTTCTTGTAGGAACAATATGATCTACCAAAAGCCATTTTCTGCCATTCGGTTTGATCTGAAGCTTACGACAAATGGAAAACGTACACTTTTTCCCAGAATCTTATGGTGCACCCTATCACTGTAAAAAATTGCGGAATTATAATGCTTAATGTATACTGTAACTGGTTGAAATTGATTTTGTTTGTGAACAGTATGAGTATATTTAAATTAATGGTTTATATTGACATTTTTTAGCTGATTTGGTCCCCTCAAGACACAGTTCAGCCCTAAGGTTGTCGACCTTTAAATCTTACAGATATTTAGATAACATACTGATGAATATATTATTAATAACATGAAAGATCAAGAGTTTCCTTAATTACTATCAGATTTTTAGAAAATTCATTAAGTGGATCACTATTTCAATTCTACTGTACAAAATTGTTCGAATCATTACTATATACATCTTGTCACCATTAAACCGGGACACTAAAAAAAGGATATTTAATTAAACAATTTTTCAGCAGTAATTACAATGACGTTCATTCGTTTCGTGATTTAAAGTGATTGAATCGCTTTTCTCGTAGAATTGCATACCGTGTTCAACAAAAACACGCTTAATAAGAATGTCGTAAATTTCGTAACATTTTTAACAGTGTCTTATAACAATTTTACAAGTCTTTTTAAATTTCACACTAGATCTCATACTTAAGAGCTTTTCCAATTTTCATAATATTTGTAAAGTTTAATCAAGTTAATCACGTCTTTAAGTCCGAGAATATATACACAGTATACTACAAAATTGTTCAAATCATTACGATAAACATTTTTTTTCGCCATTGCAACAAAAGGAAAATAGTAGAATTAATTTGACAATTTTCTAGCAGTAAACGCAATGACGTTAATTCGCTCACTCTTATTCTTTTATCTGTTTCTTCTTATGGCTAAGAATTTGCCTTCTTGCTGCAGTGTTTCGATATAATCGAGTTTCAATGTACTACAACTTTTTTTTTAAAGAAAAATAATGAAAAAAAAGAAAATTTATTTTTGACGAGAAAAATGTATACTATTTCACAACTGCGAAAAAACAACAATTTAAAAAGCGCGCCACAAGTCGTCCCGTAGCGATTATAACAGTCTAATGTTGGCTAACGTTAAAACCATCGACAACCAATTAGGATGCTAGAAAGGTGAGTACGGTTTTCGATATTTCGACTATCGATGTGCCATTTTTATTAATGAAATGATTGAATCGCTTTTCTCGTAGAATTAAACACCGTGCGCAGCACAAACACGCGTAGTGAAATTGTTGTAAATTCCATAACATTCTTACCAGTGTCTTGCAACAATTTACAAGTTTTTTAAAAAACATCACAATTGATCGTATACTTAAGAGCTTCCCGAATTCTTATAAAATTTGTAAAGTTTAAGTACGTTGATCACTACTTTAAATCCTATTATATATAAACAATAAACTACAAGATTGTTGGAATCATTACTACATACATTTTGTTCATCATTATCACGAACCAACAAAAATAGTACAATTAATCTAACGACTTTCCAGCAGTAAATACAACGACGTTCATTCGTTCCGTGATTTACGGTGGTTAGATCGCTTGTCTCGTAGTAGCGAAGACCGTGCGCAGAGTGGGAATTGTGGCGTTGGGACGCCACCCCGCGTCGAGTTGCGAGAGGTACACCGCACGCCGGAAACATTCGGGGGTATTCCACACCACATGCGAATATACTCGGCGGTAGCGGTTCTCGCAAGTGAAACATTTATTTACTGCCAGGGGATTTTCCGAATGAAGAAGAGGCAACGATGAAAAAGGACAGAGAACCTTGTATCGTTGCTGAAGAGAGAAAAAGAGAGGGAGAGAGAATAGGAGGGAAAGGAAGAACAGGCCATCGCGTTTCTAGCGCTGTTGCCGTTCTGGTAGGGGTTGAGGCTACTTGGGGGCGCGATAACCCGGTTAGCCGGCCGACTTCCGATCTGTATTCTGTCTGCCGACGAGTTTATTACCGAGCTTCGCCCGTATTGTTGTCCGGGGGCCGAGAGACTCCTTCGCTTTCTTGCCCCCTTCCCCCTGCCTCCTCTTTCAATTCCGCAGACTTCGTACGTAAGTATTCTGGGACCTCTGCCTCTTCTAAGTATATCGTTTCTCCAATCGATCCGAATGTACAGCCCAATGATACAATCCAGTAAATGTTCTTTATGCATATGCATGAAGTTTTATCTGGAATTGGGTTTTTATGCTCCAGAATACTCGTGAATATATATATTCTTGAATGAGTACTTTAAATCGTACAGGGCCAAAAGCAAAATAAATTCCCAACCATGAGAATAATTTCATGTATGTCGTACTGAATTTTTAACGATATCTGTTAGATGTCATTATTGAAAAAACAACAACTGTAATTTGTTAACTTTCAAATAAATCACCAAAATTAAGAAAATTTTAGGAATAAAATCATTTTCATTAAAAATAAAATTGCATGATTTTAAAAATGAATATTTAAAAAATCTTATTGAGAAAAGGTATATTTTCGAACAGGAGGAAAAACATGTTTCACAAGAATTGTTGCCGTTTCATGAATTAATGAAATTTATATTTCAGAAATCGTAGAAACGAATCAAGCTTTATTTTTAAAAAGCTAAAGATAATTGTGCGAATATATAAATTAATATTTGGAGATTCAATTATTGCTTTTTTTTTCTCTGAATATTTTTATGCACATCGCGCATAAAAGACGTAGCGTTATCTAATTTCGTGATTGATTAACTGTTAGATCGTGTTGAGATGAGCGCAAGTATAATAAGAAGATAAAAGAATATTTAATTCCCGCAGGCAGAAGAAACCCCTCCCACTTACACTAGCCCTTATAGCTCTTGCGGATGGTCTCCCATAGTCGCCCTCCTCACCATCAGCAGAAGGTACTCTTAACCGTTATCCGCGTCGTTTCTTCATCCGGGCCGGATAATTGCCATGACTGCGTTCAAATTTAATTCTTCTCTCGACGACGCCCGTTCAGTTATTTTTTTTTTTGCCAACCCCATTTCTCATCTCTTTTTTCATTCTGTACAGCGTCTCCCTACTTTAAGACGGTGCGTTTTCTTTAGTACGATATTCGCTCGAGACACAAACAGCAGCTGAAAGATACGTTCCTCTTGCTCTTCAGCATCTTCTTTTCGATTTTGCTTCTGCATATAGGAAGCTTTGTATAGGTGAACTTTTTTTTTCTGAATTTTCATGCCAGAATACATAAAATAGTCTAAATCCGGCGAGAGAATGATTTGTAAAAAACCGTGTGTGTGCACGCGTGCGTGCGCGTGTGCGTTTGCGTGTGCGTACGTGTGCAATTTTTTGTTAGCACGATAACTGTCGTAATATTCAAAATATCAGGCGCAAATTTGAATCACGAGTAAGCTGTCGTTAAAAAGGGTATGGGATTGCACGAAAAGAAATAATTATTTGGTAAAACTGAAAAATTACGTGTATGGATATTATTATATTTTTTAAGTAGAGTTATTGACCATTAACATATACAGATTTTTTATGAGTCGGCTGCTTCAAAACGCTCATAGCGATGAACTGCATTTTTCGTTGAGCCATTTAAGGAGGGTTGAGCGCGAGGGTTGGAGGGGATAGGCTCGGTGGCGCGCAAGGTGCAGGGCAGATCGTGTGCGAGTGAGAGGTCCGCCATGCTGCCTCTCACTCGCACGTACTAAGCGTGCCGAGATAAAGCTGCAAAGTTCCATGTAATTGCATGTGTTGACTAACGGTGAAGAACAAGTGTCTGCATTTTTGTACAGAGCTTTCTGACAATATTCTTTAAAGTTTTAAATAATTTGTTTGCAACGTTACCACATGAACTACCCTAGGAAAAATAAAATTCATCGTTTATTTTCAATCTGCCATGTGAATGAATGTTGAGTTGTGCAAATTAGAAACAAAAATTTCTCAAAAATGGTGAAGACGAACGCATTCAAACTTCGCACTTACACTTAGACCATTCATATCAATGCGTAAAAAAAAATTAGGATGTTTTTCTTGATGACATTGTAACGCTCGACCTTCCTCAATATAACCATAACATTTTGGAACCTTGTTTTATAGTAGCGGGAGCGAGCACATTCAGTAATTTCTTAACAGAAATTGGTTATATCGAATAGAGTTGTTTTATTGTTTGCGCGAATTAGTTCGTTTGTATTTAGGTGCGTGACTGTCTGACTGACCTAAGGGCCAGTATTAGAATGGGTGACCACCTGGCTGACTTTGGCGGTCATTAGTTGGATAGGTGACTATCAATTTTGCCATGGAAACCTCGGGTTGCCTTATGAGACCCTTATATGGCAAATTCATTATTGATTTGTTTATTTGGTGCCATGATCAAGTCTATCTAGGTCCTTAAGTGATTACCCTATCAAGCCCTTATTAAACTTCGCTATGGAAACCTCGAATTGCCTTACGAGAACGTTATCTGGCAAAATTATTATTGATTTGTTTACTTGGTGCCATGCTTAGGCCTGACTGGGCCCTTAAGTGATTCAAGCCCTTATTAAACTTCGCTATGGAAACCTTGAATTGCCTTACGAGAACCTTGTCTGGCAAAATTATTATTGATTTGTTCACTGGGTGCCATGTTTAAGCCTGACTGGGCCCTTAAGTAATTACCCTATCAAATCCTTCGCCATGAAAACCTGGAAAAACCTTATCAGGGCCCTACTTGAGAGTGTTACGGAAAACCTTTTTAGGGTGTCCACAGTAAAGCCTGAAAGGGCCCTAGTTTATCTTAGGGCATTCCTAATAATTTTCTTCGCGGGTTGTTTCATTTTTTGATTTTATTCGTCAATTCATATGGTAATCTACTCGGTAAGTAAGCATTGAGTTTTGAAGTTAACACGAGTTATTTAGACGACGTGCAACCCTTTTTTCTGTGTAGTACTTAAGAAAATTGTCTTGATAGAGTCCAAGAGGTAAAATTGGTTGTGCCAATAAATTCTTTGGTTATGAGAACAAATCGATTGGTTGGACTATCATATCAATTAGTTATAAACTTACAATTTGAGTGACAGAACTACAATTCTACTGTCAGTTGAAGTAAAAAATTGGTTAATCTAGTCAACTTAGTGGATTCGGGCGCACTTAGTCGTGCGAGTTAGTTAGATAGCCCATTATTTCTTCCAGGGTATATTGTCGTTCCATGTTAAGATGAAATAATGAAAATAATGCAAATGACAATGAAAATAAGTTGTAATGGCTCGAAATGGCAGGAAAACAGGTTGGATGGAACAATTAAGAATTCGGTTAACCTTCTGACGGGATGAATTCTAAGGGTTTCAATGCGATATTTATTCTTCGGGATTTTATAGGAAATTTAAACATTATTTTATAGGGATAATAAAACTTAGTTTACTCATTATTCCTTGGCAACTAACATTTCATAAAAATTTGTTTCTTAGTGTTATTTTAAATAAAGTTGATCTTTATTACTATGCCCAGTCAAATATTGCACCAATGAAAACATTCGTTTCAACCGATTTTTCAATGATTTTGGAAATAGTGATTTTTGGTCGTATCCGATTTTAGAATTCGGTGAAGTCCCTTCCGTACAGAAAAAAAAAAATTATTTTCTTCAAGAGATTGAATTTGGATCTTGACTATAATTGTCGAATCGTAATTTCCACCACAGAAAACACTCGGTTTAAGCCCTTTCATTACAATTTTTACAAAAGTGACTTTTGACCGACTATGATTTGAGAATTTACATTTTCGACTTCTGATGGTACTAATGATCTCTCGTTTTCATTCCTTCCAGACATCAAATTTTGACTCAACCGGAATATGTAAAACCATTTATTTATTTATTATTTCTTGGCAGTTGAAATTTCGTTAAACTTAGTCCCTTAGTGTGATTTTTATAAACGGAAATGTTAGACTTAATTATCGTGCCGAGTCGTATATTCCAAAATTCAAATTGAAGAATCCGCTGATCCAAATTTCTGTCGGAAAATTACCCTCTAATTTTCTATTTCACGAAATCGAATTTGTATTTTCACCTCCATTCTCAAGTTTCGTACCAACACGGTAAACACTTATTTCACTCAATTTCACTATGATTTTGAACAAAGTACTTCTTGGTCGCTTTTGAAAGAAAAAAAAAAAAGACAAGCCGTATATTCCACCACAAAAAAAAACCATCCACGAGCCATTTCATCACAATTTTTACAAATGTGACTTTTGTTTATGTATTATTCCAGAATTTACATATGCGAAATTCAGCCGTACTAACAACCTCTCATTTCTTTTTTTTTTCCAGATATCGAATTCAGACCCGACCAGAATATCGAAAACCAATTTTTGCAAAGCAGAAAAGGTACAAATTGACTTCACAGGATATAATCGTTCACGTAGCTCGTTTCTGAAGATCTCTCGCCGAAGTTTCCGTGCCGCTCTTTGAATACTGAGGCGCTCTTACTTCCAATACTTATTACTCTGTTAGACTTGACTCCGAATTCGATGAATTTTGTGTAACGACCACTTGTCGTTGAAAACGGTTCTTGGAGCTCATGAAAAACCTTTTGAGTTTGGAAAGATTGTGCAAATACAATGTAAGCAGACCGCACAGTAAATTCCCTGAGCGACGCCTGTAGGTCCGGAAAGACTCGAGCCAAGTGTGCAAAGAGCGCATCGGCTTCTGCGCGCGGAGGGCATAAATAATTAGCGCTCTCGAGTTACGACGAAATTAATCCGTCCCGGCGAATTTACGAGCGAGAGGGCGCGCAGTCCGGATTCCCCAGCCGGAAATTCTTCTCTTCGCGAATCAGCCACGAACTTGCTCGCAGGCACTCGTGAGAACAAATGCGCAAAAAGTTTCATGGACACGAAGAGAATCCGACAATTCTCGCCGAGAAACTACATCATAATGAATTAATCCCTTGATAAGCTATTATGCGGATGTCTGGCATTTCAGCACAAGAAAAAAATATATAGGTATGACGAATATTTTCAACTCTCTTCAGGGAAGGAAATCACGACTACATAACTGAAGTTGAAAATTCAACATCATCCATATATTAATGTATACAAGAATTACTACAAGCCGTATTTAAGTTAAAACATCGGATTCCATTTGACCCGAGAAAGAATTTTATAAATTAATGTTATTTTGGCTTCCTTATTCAGTTTTAAAAGGACAGAATCAAATAAATAAATTCAGTCGAATGGCGGAAAAAATACATACACCTAAAATTAGTAAATTATGATGTAAGAGGGAGAGACGTGCGTGGTTTCTGTCCAATTACGCACTATAACATACGATTTTTTTTTCGATTTCGATTGAACTCATGACGAGTGCGCAGTACAGTTCTTATTACTATACAGAAAAGTACTTTTCTGCCCGCTGCAGCATATTTCTACCCGCTGTAGCATTTGTCTCCCCGCTACATCCACTTTTCCGCCCGCTGCGCCCACTTTTCTGCCTCCCACAGCACTGCCTGCTGCACCAAATTTTCTAGCTGCTACAGCACTTTTTCCCGCGTTACGGTCACTTTTCCGCCCAGTGCAGCACTTTTCTGCTCCCTGCAACCACTTGTCCGTACGCTTCAGCATTTTTCAACATTTTTTGTAAATAATGTCAGACCCAATGCGTAATGTGGTATACTCAGCCAATATCCAATAAAAAGAAAAAAAGATGTCACAATTTGCACCACACAAAAACAATATTGAAAGAGGGTGCACGTTGTTGCAACTGTAGAAAGATACTGCAATGGTAGGGTGAAGAATAATTGTTATATTGCCAGATCTGGATCGTTGAATTTCCACAGCCGGAATTAAATCGAATTTAATCACAGACCGGATAACATATAGCATTGCAGAGGATCAAGGGTCTCTCTCCCATTGCGCGAGTCTGGTTAACGTCGAGAGCGTAACCACTTAGCGTATTGGTGTTTGATTTATTTCTCGTAGGTTGAACTGCTGCCTGGGGTCGGTACTGAAGCAGCTTCTGTCCTCTTTTTTTTTCCACCGCGCCTGCTTCAATTGCTGCTTTTTGCTTGCTGCTCGGTGAATCGACCGCGTACCCCACGTGATATAGCTCGCCTCATCTATTGTATGTCTATTAAATCGAGGACTCGCACCCCTCGCACAGTACTTTGTTGTTCCTGAGGGACTATGCCATATTTCCTGATTTGTCTATGCGCCCCCCGACAAAACTGTTCCAACTGCACGCAAAGTGTTGGAATATCGTTTTTATATTACAATAGACAAAAAAGTTGCTGCTGTCGGTTATTCTGAACACGTGACTTTTTCATAAACTTTTATAAAAATACAGGGTTTATATCCTGAAGAGTTCGTCATATAAAGTTACATATTGCGCAGAAGATAATGTTGACTTTTCGTCGATTAATTCGAATCTACGTTTACCGATGTCATTCATTAATATTGCGTTTTCAATTCGAACCATTGAGTGATAGTACGTGGCGTACCCACGAAATGGCGTCACGGAAAATGGTAGAGGGGACATTACGAGAAAGTGACACTAAACCCACCACAGCTCAAAATTTTGAAACAATCTTTTTCTCTAAAGTACCCGAGAGATAGAGCGCAAATTTTGAGAGAATGTGCGCAAGTACGGCAGAAATAGCCTGTGCTTGAAATTCCTCAAATATCTGAGCCATTTGTTCAGGCAAACTGAGGAACAAAAAAGTGCGGTTAGGTAACAGATCGTATAGTCGTTCAACATTAGGCGACAACATTTTTGTCGTATCATTGTCATCACTATAATCATCATTACTATCACTATGATCACTATAATAGCTTGACAGGTTAAAATTCGTGATAATAATCATTTCTCAGTAGCAACATAATTTATATTTTAGTTGCAACGAATATTTCATAACATATCATTCTAGAAATATCATTCGAGTAACTGAATAAGATATCGGAGCTTTCATTGTATTGCGTTGTGTCTCCATTTTGTAAATAAAGGTTATACACTAAATTCCATTGCAGTTCACAGTCTCTGTCAAAAGTTATTGTAGTTTCTACCAGACGTATAGACAGACAGACAAAAAGAAATGAGTCAATACATTTTATATTAGAATAGATTCTTTTTTACATACGTGGTAAATGATTGAAAAAGTAAAAAGATTATAACCAAATACACTTGTAAACACAAAAAAAATGCTTGATGAATAATGATACGGTAGACAAAATATAAATAAATTTGAAATATTCACATTTTAAGTGATTACCTGCTAATACGATTCAGTTTCATAAAATTCAAACATAGGATGCGTCGTTAATATAATTGTATAACTTGACAGTTTATCCCGAAAATCTTGTGCCAAAATTTGGAAAGTGCTTGTATTACTTTGATGAATTGGTGAAAAATTTGTTTGATGGGACAAATGAATTCATCAATACATATAAAGCAACACTTAGCTGTGAATAATTGACGAATGCTATGTATTATATACACGAAGCTATTTATACGAGAAGACGTAAAAAGGAAATTGGCAAAGGTATTTCGCTTAGACTAAAAATAATTTTACTGTCCAACTAGCCCAGTGCGATTCGTGCTATTTGAGTGAATAAATTCCGAGGTTATTGGTCGCGGTCGGCGCGGGATGTTCTCGTGTGTATCGTGGAAATCGGGGAAAAGGCTGAAAGTTATCGAGCCACCGTATGGACTTATCGTATTGTGTGGGCGGAGACGGCGAGGCCAACGCGCAACACCGCCACCCCGACGAGGCCTATTGGCTAGGGACCTTAACAATGCAAGGGGAATATACTTTCTCTTGTACGCGCGAGCGATGGTTTCTATCGATTTAATAATGGATGAACGGTCGACTGCTCGGTGATTTTTCACAGCCCTGAGACTGCCGCCCTCACGAAACACGATTGCCGACCAAGAATCTTGGCTTATATGTGCCAACACCGCAAGAAATACATACTGGATACTTACGCCGGATTTTATGGATTTTGTGGATTTTATGTGTCCTTTAGATTTAAAAAACATGACACAAAAGACAACATAAGAGTTTTTAATTAATGAAGGGCAGTTGAAAAGAATTACAGAAATAGATGTGCAAGTGCTGACATTTCTTTCAATGACTGCACCATCGAGAAATTGGCTGCTGCATGTAGTTATAAGCTGTTGCATCTAGAAATCGCTGGTTGCATATAGGAATTGCTGTTTGATCTAGAAATTCGCCGTTGCATCTAGAAATCGCTGGTTGCATATAGGAATTGCTGTTTGATCTAGAAATTCGCCGTTGCAATCTAGAAATAGGCATATAAAAATTGGCTTTTGCATCTAGCGTTCGACTGTTGCAACTAGATATTGGCTGCTGTATCTAGAAATTTGCTGTTGCATACAGGTATTAACTTTTGCAACTAGATATTGGCTGCTGTATCTAGAAATTTGCTGTTGCATACAGGTATTAACTTTTGCACCTGAAAATTGGCTGTTGTATCAACATATTGCCATAGCATCCAAAAATCGACTGTCAGATCTAAAAATTGACTGTCAGATCTAAAAATTGACTGTTGCACGTAGGAAGTAATTGTTGCATTTCGAAATTGGCTCTTACATTTAGCAATTCGCTGATACATCTAGCAATTGGCTGTGCCATCCAGTAATTGGCTGTGACATACAGCATTTAGCTGCTACTACTAGGTGTTGGCTGTTGCACCTATAAATTATCTGTTACCGGAAAAAACTAGCAGTTACAATGAAACAATGGCTAAAAATGGCTTTCAGCTGAAAATTGGCTGTTACGTTCTTAGTTATTTTGGTGATTCCACGACAAACATTTTTCTATTAAATTGACAAAACTACTTCGACAACTTATTCGTGGACAAAATATATTTGCCAAACGTCGCACAAATTTTTATTAAATTCTTAAAGTGCTGTTTTGTTAAATTTGAAAAAAAAAAGGTTCGTCGTCTTGTACATCTTGATGCCAGGCTAGCTAATTTATTTCCATTTAAAGACGCACATGAAATTGTAATACATGGTACATAACTGAATTGCAGAATAAAATTAAGATAATCGGACATTGACTGAAGACGAAACTTGAGAACAGCGTTAAAACAAATTAGCGCAGTGCTACGGTGAGCGCCGTTCCGGAAAACAAATGGCCTGGCACGCAGCGAGGAAAGTTCAGAAGTACAGAGAGCTTGTGAAGACACAGAAATGGGCAGAAGATACAGAATGCCAACTCCTCGGCCGAGATAACAAAGCACAAATATATAAGTCAACAGGAATCAGGCTTAACCAGGTTTCCTTCAACGCACACCCGGATGGCAGCCATGTTTTCATTACAGTCCGCAATGTCCCGTACTCGATCATAATGTCTCCCCAAGTTCTCCTCTCTTACTCGCTCTCCTGTCTAAAGGTGTTCCGGCAGTTCCGTTTGCCAGAACGCAGTGATTTTTCAACGGCTATGCACTGAAGCGTTGGCCAGAGCAGTAGAAACATCGTATAGCATATAAACGCCAGCCACCAAGTCCGGAATAGCACGGCAACTCTAATTTCATTTGTGCTGAGTAACTCTCGCACCCTCAACCCCCAAACCGCCCACCACCCTCTGCTCCTTCTCGGCACTCCACGCTTTGTCTCTACCCCGACAAATTCAGCTTCCGGTTTTACGTGTAGCTAGTAATTTCATGCCGTCAAAAAAATTATCTACACATACGGAAAAAATTTAATCTGATTTTTTGTACTTTTTGTGGACATGATTTGTTAAATTTAAGCGTCCGATGTTTTTCAAGTATCCTTGAATTAATTATCATACTTTTCTTGAATTTCGGAAAGAAAATTTTATACACACATTCGTTTTAATTTGTTTTTGTCGCTGCTCTATAACTATTCAGAATCATTTCAATTTAACAAATTAAGCCACCCACATAATCTAAAAAGCACAAGACAATGTGTCAGAATTTTGCACTCGTATTTCACATAATATTCCCTACAATTTCCATTTTTTCAATGGTTACTCTGCGTTGATACTGTCGCATAATGTCGATCAATTCATTTCTAGAAAGTGGTAATTTCGTTATAAAAAGAGGTAACATTTACCGATAACTCTGGTTCCATGTTTAAGGTAGCTATGTCAGTACGCCTGAGTCATAGACACTAGCAACTATCGTCATCAAAGAATAATATTATTAATTCTTTCTGCATATTCCGCAATTAAATAAGCAAATCATAAGTAAACAAGTGGGTTTATATTTCAGTTATTCATATATTAAAACTATCGCATATTGTGGTGTATATGACGCCTCCGCAGGATTTGGATTCGTTGGATTTTGGATCCATAATGATGATATACGCGTCATAAAAACTATGATACGATGGGTTTATCAGTGTTTATCCCTTTGAAGCATACATTTTTCCTGACATAAGATCTACTTGGAATTTGGGGTCCGGGGGTTTTTTGGGTCGCTGATTACGAATCCGAGCTCAAAATCCGGAAATTCAATATGGCGGATCCAATATGGCGGACCAAAATGAACAAAGTAGCTTGATGAAGATGAAACTCGGTATGCAGGGGTTTTTTGGGTCGCTGACTACGAATCTGAGCTCAAAATCCAGAAATTCAATATGGCGGATCCAATATGGCGGACCCAAATGCACAAAGCAGCTTGATGAAGCTGGAACTCGGTATACAGGGGTTTTTGGGGTCGCTGATTACGAATCCGAGCTCAAAATTTAGAAATTCAAAATGGCGGATCCAATATGGCGGACCAACATGCTCAAAGTAGCTTGATGAAGATGAAACTCGGTATTCGGGGGGTTTATAGCGTCGCTGAATACGAATCTGAGCTCAAAATTCAAAAATTCAAAATGGCGGATCCATTATGGCGGACCAAAATGAACAAAGTAGCTTGATGAAGATGAAACTCGGTATGCAGGGGTTTTTTGGGTCGCTGACTACGAATCTGAGCTCAAAATCCGGAAATTCGATATGGCGGATCCAATATGGCGGACCCAAATGCACAAAGCTTGATGAAGCTGGAACTCGGTATGCAGGGGTTCTTTGGGTCGCTGACTACGAATCTGAGCTCAAAATCCAGAAATTCAGAATGGCGGATCCAATATGGCGGACCAAAATGCTCAAAGTAGCTTGATGAAGATGAAACTCAGTATTCAGGAGTTTATTGCATTGCTGAATACGAATTTGAGCTCAAAATCCAGAAATTCAAAATGGCAGATCCAATATGGCGGACCAAAAAGCTTAATGTAGCTTGATGGAGATGAAACTCCGTATTCGGGGGTTTATGGTATCGCTGAATACGAATCTGGGCTCAAAATTCAAAGTAGCGGATCCAATATGGCGGAGCAAAATGCACAAAGTAGCAAAGTAGCTTGATGAAGATGTAACTCGGTAGGCCCTGGTTTTTTGGGTCGCTGATTACGAATCCGAACTCAAAATTCAGAAATTCAAAATGGCGGATCCAATATGGCGGACCAAAATGCACAAAGTAGCTTGATGAAGATGAAACTCGGTATGCAGGGGCTTTTTGAGTCGTTGAAAACGAATCTCAGTTTAAAATTGAACAATAAAAATGGCAGTTCCAATATAGGATAATGGCTTGGTCACTGATACTAATCTGAGCTTATAATTTGAAAATAACGAATGCCAGATTCAATTCGGTGGACTGAAACATAAAATTGTCTTGATGTAGAGGAAACTCGGTGCTTCAGGGTTATTGAAGTCGCTAATTTTGAAGCCAGTCAAAATATATAAATTAAAAACGTTCTAGTATGGCGTCCCAACGTGCAAGAAGTTACTTGACTTGAACAAAAGTCATTACTTCGAGCGATTAGACGTCACACATTACAAAACTGAATTCGAAATACAGGTATTAGAAGTATTGAACCAAAATAAAGGTAGTATTATGATTTGAATGTAACTCAGTACTCTGGATTTTTTGTGATAGCTGATTAGGTTGCATGCAGTCCAGCCGAATAACCATTTACATCGCGTAGTGGCTATCGTATTATCAGATACTTACGGCTACGTAGTTTATTCTGTTTTCATGCTTGCGCAGTGTAAAACGCCAACGGGTCAAAAAAATGCACAGTTGAAAACATATTGAGCATCTCCGATGTTCTAGTAATTCCAGTAAAATCTCCGGTTTTCGTTTGTCATATTGCATCCGCCATTTCTTATTTCTGGATTTTTAGTTCAGATTCGTAATCAGCGACCCAAAAGACCCCCGCATACTGAGTTTCATCTTTATCAAGGTACTTTGAGCATTTTGGTCCGCCATATTGAATCCGCCATTTTGAATTTTTGGATTTTGAGCTTGAATTCGTAATCAGCGACCGAAAAAACATCTCTGAACTCATTTTTTGTTCATTGTTTACCTGGCGGATTAACTATAATTACATTTATTATCTAAAAAACGTGTTTTTTTGTACTATAGTAATTATTAACATCCACTTAGTGAAACATAAACCCTTAATAGTCATATTGTAGTAGCAATTGGTCTTCTAACATCCTAAATATACATTTACATTCGTCGTTATACGCTAAAAAAAATTTTTATTGAAGAAAAACAGAGTTGAAGTAGGTGACATACCAGTATGTCACTATGCTTCAAAGGGTTATAGTCTAACAGCGTGAGTGCATAACCTCAAATCTGTTCTGCTTATGTGATTTTTTTTAATATCAAATATTTAGTGCGAATATTTATGGTGTGTTTCTTATCGAAAGCTACTCATGCTCATTCATTTTAGTTCTTTTTAGTAAACCGGTAACACAATCAATTTTTCACACAATATGAATTTTTTCATAACCAATAATTTTAGAAATGTCATGCGAATAAACAAAAAATCAAAAAATTCTTTGCTATACTGAATCAATTGTTGTTCACTGCTTATTTGCTGTTCATTTTATCTGTATGTATGAGACTGAAGCAGAATCACTTTGATATCAGCCTGTGGACCAAAAATGTATAAAATATTTTATTTATTATTTTTCACATTTCAGGTAAAGTGTCAGAAATAGTAAAGATTTTGGATTGAATTTCAGTACCAAAACTAGGATTCGGATGCAGAAAGTCCACACCAACTTTCTTTGCGGTCCACAGCTGTTTTTAAAAGTTATTGTGTTTCCGGACGGCACATACAGACGCCAGACAGAAATGAGTTAATGTGTTTTTTGGAATCTAGAACACTCAAAACATGTATTTCCATTAAAATCTCAGAGTCGAATTTTTTTTTGGATTGCAATACTTGCTCTCTTACATACTTTGTCTGTGATGAAAAAGTAAAAAGTTTCATTCAACCCTATTACGTGATTTTTTTCACGTGCGCAATTAATTTGATTATGTTACTAAAACTAATTTGACTTATGTCTTGATTCGTCTGCCATTGGCGCTGTAAGCACACGACACATCGTTACCGACGTTACCGACGTTACCGACATGAAACGAGGTTAGGTTTGCGAAGTTAGTTTGGCGAATCTGATCTGTCATGTCGAATTCTCCAAAAGAAAAACACGACGTTAGACCAGATCGCGTAAAAGAAATGCGTGGTTCAACAACATTCAAGCAACAAAAAAGCCAGATACAGTGAAGAATCGACGCAAGTGAAACTCCCATAAAAATGACAAATTCAAAAGAATCGATAGGTGAATAAGTCCGATTTCGGTTGCGTCAATAATTCTTGTTACGTTTAATTTGAATTAGCTTATTTAAGTACAATTAATTACGTTGATTTTAGGATGCGAGCGATCATTTTCATTGCATAACACCACCAGTATATACTGAACGATGGTAACTGTCGCGAATGTAGCTGATGTGGAACGTTGCCAAGCTTCGGTGCCATCTTAAACAGCTGGTAGTGATTGTTTTTGCATGACGCAATTTCTTGCAATTGACTTGCGATAACTTGCTGAAATGTCCGGCGACTACCACTTTTCATGGTCGTATCGGTTACTTTAAGATCTAACGAAAACGTAGAGTTGTTTAGATGTTTTGTATTTCATTTCTGAGATGCTTTTTTAAAAGTCATTTTCTAAATATTTCTCAATAACTCCATAGATAAAACTGTATTTGAAAAAATTATTAACTCAATTAGATGTCCCATAACGTATTTCGTAATTCCTCACAAATAAAAGATGAATACTCAGAACACAAGGTATAAAAAATTCGGACATATCTAACGTGTTTGCCTTCGCATTATAACTACCTTAATTTAACACTGAAAATTGCGTAATTATGTTACAATTAAGACTATGTCATTTCTTCTGTCATCTTTGATACTGCACAAAAAAAATACTCGAGAATTTGCCAAGTTCATAAACTACTTCTAACCCTTTCTAAACTTGACATGGAGTTTAAGAAAATACACAAACGTTGTGTGATCCCGCCAAGCCAACACAGCTACTTACGACACGATACTTACCTTCGAAAATTTATTTCACACCGTATTGCTTCGTTATGCTCTTAATGAAACTCGAAGTTTTAATATATTCCAACTTCCTTACCACTTGAAATATTTCGGCATAGGAGTTACAACATTGGCAATGTTAAAATCGAATAAGATGAAAGTTTTCATTTTTAATACTCCCGGATGTTTTCATTTTGCCGAAATGTTTGCTCGCGGTAAAAAATTCGCGTATTATTTTTTTATTATTTTCTTTCTTTGCCAAATATTTTATGAAATCCGACTGATATTGGACACTTAATTATATCCAATTATAAGTTTCAAAATTGGAACCAAATCGATGTGAATTTTAATTCTCTCTCTAACTTCGCCCGTTTAGTTTACTGTTTTCATTTTATGCACTTACCATAAATATAATTACAATCGTTGCTGTTGTGAGTGTTTTTGTCGGTGAAATTTAACGACGAGCACGGAAAGTATGGCGTATCTCATAGCGTCGGTGTTGCGTATTATTTTATGTGCACTGATGGCTGCCGCCCGAGGCTACAATTGTACAACAACTGAAAGTAAGCGAATCAAAGTATAACAAGCAGCAATTTCACGACAGATAATATTGTTATGGATTCCGACGAATAATATTCAAGGTAGATACGCGCAAAAAAGAAAAACCGGGGTGAGTTGAATCAACTAAGCGTATGAACAGCGATTCCATTAGACAAAAAAATGTTGGACGCTTTTGTTAATTAAAATAACGCAAAATGGTCCTTTAGAAAAAATCAATTAAAGTGTCACATGCAAATACGTCATTCACAAAATAGAGATGTATAATTTAATGGTAATGAAATCCCACAATTTTTTGAGCATTCAAATTAAAAACATGGTTTTGGGAATTTTTTTGGTAAGTTGGACTTATTAAATTCAATTAAATACAAACGTACCTTGATCACATCATATATTTTTATGCAAACAAAAATAGATATATAATAAACACGTCTTTGAAAATTTATTAAAACCATCGCGCATTAATTTTATGCTGTATTTGCATTCTGAGTTTAGTGTTAAGAAGGGGCGATATTAAAAATTCAACTTGAAATCAAAATATATATTGATTGCGGAATTATTAAGAATTGCAGAATTGAAATTGCTGCAACAAGCCCCGGTCCCCCACGTATTGAGTAACGACTTGTGAAATAATTTAGTGAATGGTTGTTAAAATCGTTGTTACGGAAAGTTTAACAACTGCAAGAAGTGTTTTTATATCTATAAAATGGACACCGAATAAATTATATATTGTGTAAAACGAGGAGTGGTTCTTCGGATTTTCCGACCACGTTTAGGTCATTGTCTGCTAACTTCATAAAATACATATAATGAGCAATTGCTTTTTATTTGTAACATTTTTTGAATTAAGTAGAAAAAATCCTTTGCTTTCTTCCTCATGAAATGGATTCAATAAAAGTGTATCGCTAGACTCAGTGAAAATTGCAGTCAATTGGATATCATTATATCTGGTCGACTCTCTACCCTCAATGATATCTTTTTCAACCCGTGGTTTCATTTCAGGTGCTAATCGGAGAAAACAATTGGCTGATGCATCAATAGATTGTCTGCGCTGCGAGCAATTCGCTGGTGTACAAAAAATTATCTATTGCAGCTGAAAATTGGCTAAAGCATTTCAAAAAATCGTTCGTTCCAAGGAAAGATTGGCTTTCATAGATGAAATTGGCTGTTGCACAAAAAGAATTATCAGTTGCTGCTAAGAATTAACTAAAGAACTAAAAAAATTGTCTGTTGCAACGAAAAATTGGCTCTTCTACAAAAAATTGGCAGTTCGCAAAAAACTTCTCCGTCGCAACTAAAAAGTGGCTGTCACTGCTGAAAATTAATTTTTGCAGCTGAAAAGAGCTGCAAAGATAAACTTCACGAATTGCTCTCTCATTATTTTTGGTTTTTCTTACAAACGAAATAATCAACCTTGGTTTTCTCACAGAGGAAGCTTCGTAAGAAAAATCAAAAACAATAAGGAAGCAATTGGCAAAATTTAACTAAGCAGCTTTATTTTTTATCAAAGTCAAATTTCTAAAAAACTGAAACCACATAACAAATTATGACGAAACTGTGTACCTATTATCGCTAAACAATACTGATTTCATGTCTATAGTTTGACTTCACTGTATTATTTTTTTAGTATAATGCAATAACATTTTTCCAAAACTTAAAATTCCGACCAATTTGAACCATATTGCATATTATGACGAAACTATGTACTAATCATCACTAAATGATACCGATTTCATTTATGAAATTTGACTTCATTGTCTCATGCTTTGGCAAAGATGGGGCAAAACGTGAGTTTGTCGAACGTTCCAAAACTCTATAAAACCCGAATCGCTTCCCCGATTTCGATTTCGTCCTTTTTTTTTTAATTTCACTAAGCCACAAAATGAATTTTTTTAAATACATTTTATGAAACCGCGCACGCCCACGCGCACGCACACGCACCCGCACCCGCACACGTGCACGCACATGCGCGCACACACACACACACACAAACACACACACACGATGGCAAAAAATCTCGGAAATTTTTTTATTCTTCCTTTCCTCTATGAGGAAGCTAAAAATTAAATGAATTTTATGATAAACGTCTAACAGTGGGGCAAAACTTTTCACTTCATTTCTAAAAATAGAAATTTAATCAAAATTTATCGAAAAAAAGCAGTGCACTAAAAATTGGCTATTATCAACCACGTGAATTGTCTGGGAATTAACGTTATAGCAACATGATCATCCATGTGAGTTGTGTTCGAGACGTTGAGAGTTGCAGGAGGTGTGCGAGGATGACGACGAGACAGAGCTATCCTATGGCGAAGCTCCCAGGCGGGGCGTCCGAGACCTTATTGGGCACTAAAACTGCCAATTGTCTCAAAAGCTCGAGCGGACGGCTCCAATAATGAGGGATTAAATATTAAGGCGCGCGCGTATTCTGCTCGCGCGCGCGGCGATACTGCTTCTCCGTCTCGATGTTCCTTTGTTTTACGGATGGACGTGACCAGAAAGCAAGATGGCGCATTGCTGCGGCTGGCGAAACTCGTGGTCCGCTCACTCACTCGCCTGCCTAACGCGATTAGGCCCCTCTCGAACTTTTCACGTCTCTCTCGCCCTTCTCGCCTCTGCACGCACGTCCGACAATACCGAATTGACCGAGCTTTACTTACAGGTGGGAGATTGCGAGTGTGTGCATATATATATATATATATACATTAGAATATTCATCATGAATACGTTTCTGAGTTATTATTATAAGACGAATGGACGATTCAGTCCAATCTCGGCGAGAAACGCCGAAATAAATGGAATATACCAGTTAAAAGATGCGATAGTAATAATTCATTTCTACAGAATCAGATTCTCCACATCACTGACTTTGTACCACCAACTTCACAGAATGGCAATTTAACACATTGTTAGGTTCAAGACAACGGCAATTCTATACCTTGTTCGGATCAACACAACAGCAATTTTACATATTGTTTAGTTCAAAATAGAAAATTTTGACATTGTTCGGTGCAACGCGACAACCATTCTACACATTGTTCGGTTGAACACAACATCAATTCTATATATTGATTGTTTCAACACAATATGCGAATGCAAGTGTTTCTATCTCAATCTTAAGTCGGTCACAGCCGCATCGCACATAACTACGAGTACCACCATCTCGCATCAATCTTCGTACAGTTCTGATAAAAATCTCGCGCGTGATGTCTAGTACTTGTGAGTGCAACGAAGCTAAATATGGGATACGGCCCGTCTATAAGGAACAAAACAAGAACAAAACAAAAACAACAGCAATTTTACACATTCTTAGGAATGTTGAGAACCACCCCTACATTTTTTGCGATGTACAAGTGAGCTTGTGTTGAATGAGTTCAACACAAACTATATTTCAATCTTTTTTTTCTCTAACGATTGGACGTCACTGCTATAAGCTTGCAATTGTCTAAACATTGGTTTCCGCGGTTTAAAATTTTCTGTTACGACTGCGAACTGGCAATTCTGGTTGACATTTGGCTATTGCTGTCAAAAATTAGCTTTCGCAGTTGGCTTTGCAGCTAAAAAATTTCAAAGACTAAACATTTTCGTCGTTTTTGTGCCCAGTGTTGAACGAAATGATATATATAAGTCAACGCTAGGCACGTGCGTCTATCCGGTAACGAAGAGTAGAGAAACCAGAAAGGGAAAAAAGACGAAGAATGTGTCGTGCACTTTCTCATCCAGTATTTAAGGGTGAGCACACGGGCTACTAGCACCGGAGACATTCGTATTAGGGTAACAGAGCCGCCAACGAGTCTCCTTAAATTATTCAAACCACTCTCTGCTACTTCTACAACTTATATATATATATATAGAACAACCGTTTCGCTGTTCACCGAGTGTCGTCTCTCATCGATTCGTGGATAATTCTCAACCAGAATCAAAGGTAACATCGCTCGAAGAGCTCCACCATTGTCTCGTTATCCCACAGAAAAACCGTACCATTACACTAAACAAATACTTCTACTAAAACATGTGTCCAACAATTTCTCTATCTACCATCCAATGTCATAATCACATTCAGATAAGAATCAGCCTCGTTATCATCATCATCATCATTATCATTATCATCATCATCATCATCTGTTGAACAAAAGACAATAAAACGTACCATCCATAATTGCACAATAATAGCCTTCTAGCTATCTAAGCGTCCTTATTCTAATATCTAAAAACCCTTATCGCAAAGAAAGCATCAAGTGGAAAAAAAAATTTGGCCCCTACAAACGTGTAACATGGCAAGCATAATCAGTACCAGTTCAACGCCAGGCGTAATGTCATAGGTACGCACTGTATTTGTGTTTACATGTGTGGGTGTATATGTTCTCCGACAAGAGGGTCGAACAAATCGACAAGCCATCAAACGTGGCCAGTAAGAACGAGGAGTCGACGCCGTGGGCACAACCAGCCGGCATTAAGCGACCGAATGAGTAGAGCCGAGTCGACGAGCAGCAGCGTAGAACGGACAGCGGCAGCAGCAGCAGCTTGGGTACTGAGCTAGAAACTCATTACGGTTGCTCCGCCCATACCGTTCGACGCTGCCTCAACCAATCGGATTGGCCCGGATTGGAATCGCGCCTCTACGGTTTATCTTGTAGCAGACCATACGACGACCTTCCGTGTATATACGTATATATGGATATATGTAAGTTTGTGCATGTGAGGCTTATATGCCAAGTCAGTTATAACTAATATTAATGCCGGTTGTGGTATTGGGTCTGCATCGCTACTCAAGCATGATGAGACTGTTCACCGATTCGTCTGTAAATAGTATGGGCTTTCAAGTAGGTTGCACCACGAAATGCAAGAACGCGTAACTAAAGAATCGTAATACAAATACAAATTGACGGAAGGCTCGTTGTTGGCTCAATGCACCGAATCACGTTATTTCTTATTATGCAGAAACTCGTAATCGTTAAAATTGTTGTTAAGACTAGTAATAAGCGATGGCACATTTTCGAGCAATTTATGCTCATTCATTTGTAGTCAGATATGAATGGTCTTCGAGTTTTTAAAAGGGGTTGCCACTTTAGATCTTGGTTAAATATGTCTGATCAAAATCATCAAATTTGAGATGGGCCTAATTCAGACCTGATATCCACATTTCATGTACATACATAAGGCAACATTTCAGGCAAAAAATGTTGCCTTATAAGGCAACATTTCTTGCCTGATCTAGCGGTTCGGATTTAGGCTACTTCTGTCAGTTCCGATATACATAAATCTTGCCCAATGCGACGTGCTAGATTCAATCTAGGACAGAACCTGATACCTCTTCATTATCTATTATCCGATGAGCTCGCGAAATCCAGGGAGATCGTGTGATATCATTTCGTCTGCCCTGATCAGGTTTAAAGATGATCTCGAGTAAATGTGATATTTGTAGGTCTTGCTTGATCAGGTTCGCCAGACTTTGACCAGACCTGGGTGGAATTTAGCGATGCCGCAGGACGAGACGAGACGAGAATTGGCTTGTCTCTCGTCTTGTCACGACAAATATGAAACAAATATTTGTATCGTCTTGACTTCAAAGTCGAGAGAGAATTTTTCTCTCGTCTCGAAATATTCTCGAATCTCGAGAAAAGTTTTTTCTCTGGTCTCGAAATATTCTCGAATCTCGAGAAAAGTTTTTTCTCTGGTCTCGAAATATTCTCGAATCTCGAGAAAAGTTTTTTCTCTGGTCTCGAAATATTCTCGAATCTCGAGAAAAGTTTTTTCTCTGGTCTCGAAATATTCTCGAATCTCGAGAAAAGTTTTTTCTCTGGTCTCGAAATATTCTCGAATCTCGAGAAAGGTTTTTTCTTTCGTCTCGAAATATTCTCGAATCTCGAGAAAGGTTTTTTCTTCCGTCTCAAAATATTATCGAATCTCGAGACAGGATTTTTCTCTCATTTCGAAAGCCAAATTTAGTGAATATTACTTGGCTGGTCGAACCAACGTGTCCCTTTGCGGCTTCCGGAACCCCGCGGCACAGCTTTATTTTCCTCCAAGGGATTGTGCACCGCTATTCTCTGTAACACGAGCATTTTATCGTTCTTCCATATTGGAGATTTTAATATCAATAACCTTCGTTGCGTTTACTGCGCAACTTCATGTACAATCAAACTGCACCTGCGATACGCGCGCTCGATTTGAATCTATCGAGATTTATTTTTGTCAACCGCACTCGTTTTATCGATCGTTTATTTGTTTGTTACTCTTCGTACTGTTATAAACGAAGAAAAGTATATTTTTTTCTCAATGTTTTCTCAGGTATCGGTAGTTTGTACTGAGACTGCATCGCATTTACTAATTGCGCTCAAGCCTAGTCGTTGCTAGTCGAAGAAACAGTGTGACGTTTATATTGTGTGATTATATTTAGTGTAATACGCGACGTACAATCAATTACTGGCAATTGTTGGTATATGAGTGCGGAAGGCTGAAATAAGTGCTAAGAGGCTGTAAGAAATGAATGTTTTTGAAAAAAAAAGTTTATTATGTGCACCCCTCTTTGTCTCTATTTATTCAGCGAACTATAATCATTGTTTAAGAAAATTATTTAGTTTGCAAAAAAATTTGCGGTTTATTCAGTCGTCAAATCGGGATTCTCGAGATTCGTGCCTTGACTCTCTCGTCTTGTCTCGAGTCGAACGATGAGACAAATATCGTTTTCTCGTCTTGTTTCGTCTCTCGACTCAGTTTTCTCGTCTCGTCTCGTTATTCTCGTCTCTCCCGACATTACTAGCGGATTTTGATAGCGCTAAATATTGTCTGATCAAGCTAGTATGATTTCAGCGAAATCTCAATGGAATCTGATATCCCGGTCTTGTTTCATCAAGCTAACTAGATTCTAGCCAAATCTGGGCTGGCCCGTTTTTCCATATTAGGTTCGCTAGTTTCAAGCTGGGTTCAACTTAGCTTTGACATTTTCAAGTATTTCTTGATCTGGGCCGCAGATCCGGAATCTTGAAATGGGCTAGATTGATTCATGGTTAAACCACTTCTTTACTTTTTTTATACTTCAAATTCCAGCTACGTTAAATGTGTCTTTGGACTTTACCAATTCTGCTAGTGGATATGGCTTTATATGGATCTTTTGCTGCCGCCACATTGTAAGTAGTAGTCCACATGGCTGTACAGTTAAAGCCACATCTGTGTTATAACCAAAGCCAGCCTCCGAGCAAACAACTAACTAAGTATAGACATACATATACACGGAGGTGATTTCGTTTGCGAAAAGCAGGACGAAGTAAGTGAACGGAACTGAAATGGACGAGCACTTATTCCCGCTCTTCGTGGCTACGGACATCGAATCGTTTGGAGAATAGATATTTTGTTGCTAGCTCGGGATACTAAACGATCAATGCTATCCAGATGCAGCACAGTTATATTTACTAGAGAAATTACCCCTCTTATTTTTCATTGTATCGGTTGATTCCTGCACATGTAAGGGACGCAATGCAACTTGTTTTCCTATATAGAAAGCTTAACATTTTTGTTCATTGATTGTATTTTACGAAAATGTATAATTATTTTTACGTTTTTTGAAAAAAGAAAACCCCCTTTTTCACCAATAGAAAACAAGTAAGCAACTTGCATAGTACACTTTTTTTATCATAATAAATTGTTTAAAATAAATTCTAAGTTATACATATGTCCGAGATAAAAACAGTGCGTCTATGGTTATAAAAATATGAATAACGATTCAACTAAGCAAATAATAATATTTATAATAATTTATGTAACACAATTGAAAATGTTCTGATTTTTGTAACATTAACGGTTATTAGTTAACGTATCGTTACATTAAAAAACATACTGACAAGAAACATGATTTAGATGATCTAAAAAAAATCACTCCCGGTGTCAAATCAGTATTTAATATAACATTTTTTTAACAACTCGAGTACCCATATGTCTTTTAGCTCCGTTATATCAGAACATACGACAATGGCGGAGGCACGTCGATAAATCAGGTTAGTACCCGATTCGATTGAACTGGAAGTCCGGAATAATGGGGTACACATGTAGAGGCGGTATAAATATGTCCGCCTGTCGTCGCAGGGGACGCGATCATAATTTTTCAGATTTTTCGTTGATTACGGGCCCATAGCCAAAATGAAAATTTTCGTAGTACCAGTGTGGAAAATGGTATAATGAGAGATTCATGAATCGGAATAGAGAGTCCTCGTTATTTCGATCTGGCAAGTGAGACGAATTCTGCTACATTATTCCTACACACCCACAAACACACGTGCATTTATGGTGTGCAACCCGAGCATACCAATTACGTTATATTAACGTTAAATAATTTCCATGCCCCAAATTATCGGTTGGCTCCACTGCTGCAAGAGATATAGGGATTAATGTATACACTCGATGCGATGTATAATAAAATATAAATGGTGCACTGCTTCGTCGGGCCACAATGCTAAAAGTCACGTATTACGATTATGTGCTACATATACTACACAATCATCAAGTAGAAACTTCGAGAAGGCAACACTATTTTTTATGCGCCCCTTAAAAAATGCTAATTTTATTTTTTGGCTAATGAAATATATTATCAGCAAGCATCTCGCACTGCGTGTATCGTCCGCTGCCGCGGGATAAGCCGACGCTCGCACCTGAATTTCGTTATTTCAATTTATCCTCGAGAAAGAAAAATGCGAGAGTGCGAAAAATTGCATCGTGTCTTAATGATATTTTCTTTCAGCGTGATACTAATTTTTCCGTTATTTCGTTATATAATAGAGAAAATATCATTTTTATAAAAAAATAATGTTTTCGAGATTCTTGTGGCATCATTTTTTAGAAAATGGCTAGAAAAATGTCCGTATATGTATACAATCGACAATAACGCTAAAATCGATCCAGAGCTTAAGCTGAAATTTGGTACACTAGTGAAGCAGCTGTTTGTGTTTGATAGGTTATTTTTTCAACAGAATGTACGAAGAAATTGAGATTATATGTATTGATTAGGTTTTGAAAGAAGGGTTGACTGTAACTTTTGTAAAATTTTAAGTATTTCCCTAAAAAAATTATCCATTAATGCCATTGTACTCAAGATATAAAAGTATTGAATTTAGCTGTAATCTACGAAGCGGTTCCGTTTTTATGAAGTTTTAACATTTTCAAAAATGTATGATATCGTATCGACCATTCGACAACTTGAGATATTTTTTAAATGAAGCGAATAATATTCGATGATGGCAAATGGTGTCACGTCATTTATAAATATCGGTAGATTTTTGAAAATAACTTTGCATTATTTACTGACTGCCGAAATTTCGGCGAACTTAATTTTTTTTAAACTTTTTCGAGAACAGGAATAGAAAAAAACCTCATTATTTGCCAATGCCTACTAATCTTCCTTTATAAGGAAATTGAAATCGATAAACATACATTGTCATGGAGTAGAAAATCATGAGAAATGTGCAACATTCTATGTTGCATTATTTTTTTCTGATTCAATATGAACAATGTCGGTGCATATCTCTCATGTATTCATACCTTTTTGGCCTTCAAATAACGAAGTTGTATGTAACGTAAATTAATTTACGTATATACGACTGTGAAATGTCAAGACGATAAGCAAAATGTAATAATAGCGTTGCAACACACTGGCGAAATTTTATTCATCCAAAGTAATGATATCGATGAATATACCTGCAGTGCAGGATGCATGAAGTGCAACTACTGCTGTGGTCGATGCATCACATATATATATATTCAAGCCGCGCCACGTTGGAAACGGCCTCATCTACCAACCGCAAAGTCGAAGCGCGTGGTCGATTGGGTTGCAACGTATATACTCAATGAAACTTCGTCGAAATAGCAGATGCAATCGAGGAGATCGAAAAATTACAGCGGTGTCTATAAAAAAGACAAGAAGAATTCAACGAAAAGCTCGTTGAACGTGATGGAATAAAGCGTTATAGATCTTTGCGTCCGACAATTGTCCCATTCGATTCGTATTACGCGTTCGCCAGAATGGTCATATATATAGTAAAAACTAAATTGGATTCTTTATACTGTAGACAAAAAATTTTTTTTCCACAAATGACCACGGTTTTTTTAATGTTAGGGCACGAAAAAAATTTGGCAGTCTCAAGATTCTAAAAAAATTACAAAAATAGCTACCGGAACAAAAGTCATCTTATCGGGTACGTAATTGAAAACATGCAGATAAACTGCACAGCGTTCGTTGGAAGGAAATATAACAACATCACACTAACATAACAAAATATTAAACCAAAATACCAGAGAAGCTAATACTCACAGCAATAATAATTATTATACGATCTGCTCATAATAACATGTAGCGATTATAATACGATGATTAAACTTTTGAATGGCTGCAAAAATGATTATTTTTCAATGAAAGTTCACGGTAATCCTTTTGAAAAATGGGAGAACATAATTAATGCATTAATAATTACTTCCATTATTTCAACTATTTCTTCCAACGTCAAAGCGAAAATTACTATTTTTGTTTGCGACTCAAATCTTTATAATCTATGTTATAATCACTACATATTATTATTATTATGAAATCATTGTTACAGAAAAAAATTGTACTGTAAGCTAAATCTCGTGAATCAATGGGCACTTACAACTCTGCACCCAAGCATGGAAATGAGCAAAGAAAATGCACTAAAAAATGAATGACGGAAGAAACGATGGACATGTATCGTTACCATTCCTAGATGACAGACTGCATATTATTCTAATCTATCGTCACACTAACTTCCCAATAGAAAAATCAATATTTCATAAATGCAAATGGTACAAGTAGCTTGATCTTCCTGCAAATCAAAACTCCACCACCATTCATTATACAGAACAATAGAGACACCGCTCCAGACTTAATCTGTTGTACTGAAAACATAAAAAAAGAACCTCAGGGACACAGAGCTGCTGTCAGATTTCCGATAGGATCATCTGGCCATGATTATTACCTTTGACACATCTCACCCGCTCACAGACCCACGTGCAACCGAAAAATACAATTGCAACAAATACCAACATCGGGCAAACAAACATAGAAGTTAACGCATTTCTAGACTCTTTGGGTAATGCTATAACAAACGAAGCTACCATTGAGACCTTCAACAACAAGCTTTCCGAAATTGTGCAAAAAATACTCCAAAAGCTGCAAGAGAACTTGAAATAAAAAGACAATTATATCGACAGTACCGGGTAAAGAAATGCAGACAATTCAAAACCGAGCTCAACAAGTTCAACCAAAATTTAAAAAAAAATAATCAATGAGTACAGAACACAAAAGGACGGATGCGTAGGAAGAGAAATCCGAAGCCTCGGACAAAAATTACTGACAAAATACAACCCAGTTATGCAGGGTGGGGGCCAAATTAGCGAATGACCAAATTAGCGAATTTCAAAATCAGGAAAGTCCGAATCTAGAATGGCCATCATATGAAATTCGGTATTTCGGCCATTTATTATTTTGATCGCTCACGATTTTGATTGCATTTCAATAAAATAGAGGTCAAAATAGCGAATGGTACAAATAGCGAATTTTATAATGATGGGTATTCCATAGTCAGAAGTTATTTATTTTCAAATTCGGTATTTCAGTATTCGCTATTTCCATCCCCACTCGTCAAGCAAATAACAAATTTAGTGATCAACGGACAAATCATAGAATCTAATGCAGTTAAAGCCAACGCCAACGCAGATCACTATGGCAATCGCTATCAACCGGCCATCGATGATAACTTAAGCACCGAAAACTACAAATAAATATCCGACTTGCACGAGGAATACTTCAACAACACAGAAGCTCGACAAGGAGAAGTAGAAATTGTCATACCACAAGAATTCACCGGTATACTGAGCAAATGTAAAAATACAGTTCCACGCATCGACAACTTACCCATACTGAGTATTAAAAAGCTCAACGTAAGATTAGACAGTTTTAGCATTGAAATATTTAACTAATGTCTCATAAATCACGTATTCTCTAACATCGGGAAAAGAAGCATTATTATAACACTACCCAAACTGAGCCAAGACCACAAATTGGTGGGCACCGATATTAATAATAATAATAATACGAATAATAATAATAATAATAATAATAGGCCGATAACTCTGCTTCCCTCCATAGGTAAAGTCTTCGAACCTATTATCAAGGTCCGTGTCAAAAAAATCAATAGGCCACAACATACCGGAATACCAATTTAGCTCCCGTAGCAAAAAATCTACACTTAATTTTTTTATATCTTTAACTAAAAACGTAGAAAAAAGCGCTTTCCTCCAACAGTTCTTCAAGTCACGGACTTTAGTAGACAGGGTAGACATATGTATCCCAGACATTCACACCGCATCATGAGTGTCGCAAGAATCTCCACTCTCGCCTCTACTATACAATCTGTTCTGTTATGACATTCATAATCTCTCATACGTAGACAAAAAATACGTAGATAAAAAATACGTAGATCTAAACTAATATACGCTCCAATTCGCCAATGATACTGCTCTAGTGGCACACGAAACCAAACTTGCTAAAACAATAATCAGGATACAACAATCAGCAGCCCGAATAGCCTCTTGGTATAACAACCGGCGGCTGAAATGTAACCCGCTAAAAGCAAAACTTCTCATCTTCAACCACAACATCCAACCTAACTCACGAAGAATACACCTATTTAATGTAGAAATTCTGCCGTCGATTAATGTCAAGTATCTAGGAATATACATAGAACCCAAACTTTGATTTCCATCTTCAGCAGTTAAAGGAAAAACTAGCAGACAGGGTCTCACACTTCAGACGCCTGACATAAGCAAGGCAGGTTGCGAAAATTTACAAATGCATCTGCCGTCCAATCCTTGAATATGGGCACCCAATATTTGACAACTGCAGAGAAAATGCGCTGCAAAAAATTAAGACACAAATTTCCAATGCACACAACTTTTCAAAAGCTAGATCATATACACAGCAATACTCAATGATATACCGATCACAGTTCACGAAAACCATTATTATTTCAAAGGAAAGAAAACATCCAGAAATACCTAACAAAAACACAGACTGAATGACCCCGGCCAGTTGGCAATGTAAAGTATGTAAACGGACACAACACCCATGTAAATATTATACAGAACATACATAACACAGATTATTATATTATATTATACTTTTACTACCACTACTACGACGACAATAAAGATGTTTGATTGAAAATGTATTTGCATTTTATGTGATGTAATTTTTACAGAAAAAATTATTATATATCGAACTATTTTTTTGCTATTGTAAATTTAAATATTTCATATTTTATTCGATCTACTGTATGTAGTTGATACATCTCATTACCTTTAACAACTTATATTGCATGTATTTATTTTATCCAGCTTATTAACCTTACTTATACCATTCATTTTGTTACCTAAGCCGTTAAACTTTTTCAACAATACTACGAAACCTAAATTTGGTTTTATATACTTTGTGAAAAAAAGAATTTGATTAAAAACAACCACGGAATTTCATTTGTAAACGCACCAAACAAATTGACAGTTTTAAGTTCGAAAAAAGTATTTCTACAGAAAAAATAATTGTATATCAAGCTAGTTTTGTTGTTGTTGTTAATTTAAAAAACTCATATTTTATTCTATTTAATGCATGCAATTGATACATCTCATAACTTTTATCAACTTTTATTGCCTGTATTTACTCAATCAAAGTTTTAACTTTATTTATACCATTTTTTATGTTACCTAAGCCTTTTTGATCAAATCTATAAAAAACTGAATTAGATCTGACGTACTTTGTACAAAAGATTTTGTTCACAAATAACCACGAATTTTTTTGGGCACGCATTAATAAATGGACACTCTTGAGTTTGAAGAAAGAGTAAAAAAATATATTTGATTATAAATGTTGTATTTGCATTTTACGTGCTATGATTTCTACGAATAAAAATTGTGTATCAAATAATTTTTTGATATTGTAAATTCGAAAAAATCATACGCAATTGTATTTATTGTGTCTAATTGATACATCTTGTTACATTTATTTTGTTTATTATTACATGAATCTATTTTATCAAGTTTATTGACCTTATTTAAACAACTTTTTTGTGTTACCCAAGCCGTTGACCTTTTTGATCATTTTTCTGATATGAATCATTTTTACGGTCATTGCCAGCTTGGTAGACCATGTAACGAGTGAAAAGGATAGACTATGGCTCAATTTTAAAGTCATTTGTACCTAGACATCCTCGCTCAAGAATTAGCCAAGCGACAGAAAGGACCAGGTGTTATAAAAGACATTTAAGAAGCCGAAAAAAAGTCAACAAAAAAAAACCAGCAGTAGTAACCGATGCGCGACATTTTCTTGTCGGTGGCCTGAAAAGTTGCTGGCTCGTATAGCTCAATATCTTAAGCGTAGTCACTAATTGAAGTATCATTTTTAAACATCAATCACGTGAGACAACTTTGTTTTCTGAGAATATTAGACCGAGGATATCTCGACATTGAAACAAAACTAATTGTTTTTTAAAATGGGTCCAATAGTGTTTTTTATCGTTATAGCGAAAATAAATATATAATTTACCCGAAGGCCTTTCATGTTTGTTCATCTGTTCTATGCACATAGAAAATGTTGGAGAAAGTTTGTTTTTTCGTTTTCATTATTGTTCATATAAAAGAAAGACGATCTCATTTCCCATATGATGTGCCTAAATTTTAGGTTTCTTATGAATAATGTATCCATAAAAAAAAGTCTCCTATACACGCGTTTAAGAATTAATAGGGAATTCAAAAACCCGAATTTTCATTTTTTGTATTTGTTTTTGTACTAGAATTTCATTTCAGTATTCGTAAACAAGCTCTTTAGATCCCTGAACTTTTTCCCCAATCCTTCTTTCTTACAAAATCGGAATAAAACCATATTTCACAGTTGCGACAATTATTTTATTACTTTTTAATATTTATTTATTGAGTTATTATAAATCTTGTGCATTTAATGTCCGCTCTTTTAACAATTCAACAGACGAAAGTGACACAAACAGAAAATTGATGTTTTCGGAATTCATTGTAGTTCTTATATTTGCGTCACGAAAATCCGTTGATTCTTTTAACATAGTCACGAAATCGGATGAACATCGGAAAAATGTATTTTAACACAAAAGTCTATAAACAAGTAGTAACTTGAGCGGGGGAGAGGACCGCGGCGAACGTTAGCTATTGAAAATAATTGTGCAAAAAATCTGAACAAATTCACCTAGATGCCACTTACTCTTTATACCATATTTTCGACGGAATGAATAACATTGATTTTTGAACGCTGTCGATTTTTTAGAATAAGATTTAGATTTAAATTGACATTCATTATCAGGTCCTACATTAATAGTTTTGAATGATATTTCCAGAGATATGATTCTTTGAAAATTTATTATCATGACCTAGGTTTAGTTAGAAATATTAACAATAGGATTGAAACCTACAGAATAATCAGTATTCCCTCGCTCAGTATGACCCCTCTTTTCGTTGCCAATGATCCTCCCGCTTCATTTTCGCTAATTTCATTAGACGGCTCGTATGTAAAAATCTCTTAATACTACGAAATAAATTAAGAAAAAAAATCATATCAGGAAATACCTATCAAAACTATTCATATTACACGACCCAATTTGTATCAGTTTAATTGAAGGTTACGAAAAAATGTATCGCCCTCGATTCGAAAAAATGCATCTCCTCCTATAATTTTTACTATTCTGACCTGCTATTTTTTTCGTGCACTGAGAGCAATAGATACTACCCGATAGTAAAAATATACTACCGAATAGTATATTGGATGCTTCGTATAGGGATCACTCTCTGGAGTGCAACAGTTAGTATAATTATAGTAATGGTTATATCTGATTGTACCAAGTACATTCTGTATAATAAACCCTTACAATACACACAATACACGGTACTATCTAAATACTACCCGATAGTATATAATATTTAATATATCGGATATTAAATATCTTAGTATCTATTTCTCTCGGTGTGCTTCGCATACTATTCTCAATGATCAAGTGTAGCAGATTTCTTATACAATTATTGTTTTTTGGCTATTCTAAAAAATCAACAGTGCTCAAACATCGATGTTCTTTTTTCGTTTCAAAATATATTGTAAGGACTATAAAATGTCTTTCGGGTGTATTCTTTCCAATTTTTCATACGATTATTTCTAATAACCCCTTATTTATTATTTCCTCTCCTCCTCTCCGCCCT
Source organism: Tromatobia lineatoria (assembly GCA_949699805.1). Classification (NCBI taxonomy): domain Eukaryota; kingdom Metazoa; phylum Arthropoda; class Insecta; order Hymenoptera; family Ichneumonidae; genus Tromatobia; species Tromatobia lineatoria. The sequence goes on along the minus strand of OX453036.1, from coordinate 2,740,002 downwards.
TAAGACACTCTTTTCACTCTTCAGGTATAACCATACGCATGTCCGTGGGAGCTAAAAAGATGGAAAAGACAATGGCTCTTTGTAAGTACGGTAATATGTTTTTTTTCTTTTTTCTCCCAACTCTGCTGACTGTGGCCAGTATCAAACGAAAAGGTGCGCGTGCATCTTAAGAAGAGTTCGAAGCATCGAACGTGTTTGCATCGCGGAAGGCGGCAAAAGTACAAAGAGCAGCTTGCGACAGCGACGATCTGCACGCTATTGCAACTCTTCTTCTCTCGCAGCATTCTCGTTTGCCTTTTCATGTCTGCATATATATATATGTAGGCACACTTTACATATACCGTGTGCCTATAAATGTCCAAACGCTACAAGAAAATCCTGACCCGACAACCACTGAGTTTGTAGCCCCTTAAACTTTCAGTTAAGGCAATCGATTGGCCATCGAGTAACGATGGGAAACCCTATAAGACATGTTTCCGGTTATTCGAAGACTATAGTCATACATAGACAGCTTCGAACTGTGATTTTGGAATTAATGGGCACATGGAAATTCAAGTGAGCGAAGATGTTGCGGATATTGGAAAATCGTGGTGAAGCCCGAGATTCGTCAATTGAGGAAGTGAGGATCTATTTATAATCAATTATTTGCAATAATTCTTGAGAAAATTATTCGATCGTTTGAAAATGGCAAAATGCAACAAGTAAAGAATTCAAAATTTATTTCGGCTATCGGAGTGACAGTTCTTGTAACGTAATTATTCTGGTAGGCCAATATATATTTTTAGTATTACTGATTTTTGTTTGTCAAATTTGAGAAGTTATCATATATTTCATAACGTTGGCTAAGTTACCGATTTTTTTTTCTGCGCAATAGTTATACATTTTTCTGTTCATTTCACAAAGGCTCGAACTTAGAAATGAAATAGCAGATTTTGTAAGGGTATTTTAAGAAAAATGTTGTTGACCTTACACTTTTTTTTTGTAAACGTTATTTCAGATGTTTCTTAGAATCGAAATAAACTTTTTTCACATTTTGTTGTAAACCGGAAATAAATGAAATTACGTTGGTCCAAATTGTGGATATTCGAAAAAATGACCGAGCTAAATTTCTGTTTTGTCAATGTCAGTTTTCAAATATTGTTCAAGCCTTAAAGTTACAGAACCATTTTGTCGACTTGACAAACTAAGAAACATAAAACGTTAGAATTTTTCTTGTAAAAATGACGAGAAATAGTCCGTAAAATCAAGACATTTTTTTTCAAACTTTCAAAAATTTAATACGTTTCCTAAAATTGGATATCGATCATTTTTTTGAAGTAACATTACCAACAAGGTTTTTCGAACAAATAAGCGTAACATTTTTTTTTCCTGTTAACGTCTCTGCATAACTTTATCACAGAACTTTAAAAAATCTTACCATGTTATGAAAAAATAGTTTCCATTCAAGAAAATATTCGCAATGGTCGTTCTTATTGGCAATAATCATTCTTACATGACTTGTCAGTCTAAATACGGAAAATAAATTATTTGAAAGGCAAGCCGGGCAATCGATTGTATTTCTCATTTGTTTAAATTCTAATTGAACAATTTTTGTAAACGAACAAGGTTATTATAAGTTGGTTGATAGGAATTAATATAGGACAAGTATATAGGACACATATTTCCTACAATTAAAAGTCTTTTTTTTAAACTTTCAACATTTTTCTACTCTTTAAATTGTTTTTTAGTCGAATCATCAGAAAGTTTTTCCGAAAATTAATGAGAAAAAGTAAATTTTTTTTGCTGTTAATGTCTCTGTATAAATTTATACAGAACTTCAATCATCATCGGTCTAAATACGGGAAGCGGACTTTTTTTAAGGCAATTAGCAGATTGATAGTTTTTTAAATTAATCTGATATCCAATTGAAAAATTTTTTGACATCAAAAAGGTTATAATTATTTGAAGGGAATCACAGCATAGGATTGAAAGAGATTTTTTCCAACTTTCAACACTTGTCTACTTTTGAAATTGTTTTTTAGTCAAATCATTGAAAGGTCTTCCGAAAGAAATGAGCAAAAGTAAGATATGTCTTGTTATTAATAACTCTTCATAAATTTATCACAGAACTTCAAAAAAATCTTAGCATGTTGAGATAAAATATTTTTCATCGATAAAAATATTCGTACTCATCATTATTATTAAGCAAAATGTACAATCAAGTGAATCAGCGGTCTAAATACGGGGAGTGAACGTTTTTTTGAAGGCGAATGACTTAATCATTTTATCATAAAAAAACAATCAATAACTGTTTGTGTTTTTCATTATTCCGAAGTCTAATTGAACATAATTTGTACGCCCAAAAAGTTATAGTTGGTAGAATAGAACGTCAATGTTTCAAAAACGAATATCTTTAAGAACAAAATTCAAAGGAATATCCCAGTTTAAGCAAACCATTCGGAAATCTCACAGATGCTAGGGTCTGGGCCGCCGCTAAATTGTCTTCCAGGACTATGATGAGTTCATCGAAAAGTGGCGCGTGAAGACACATTTGTCGGAGTTTACGGAAGAGTATAGAGCTCTAGTCGGAAAAGACGAATTTAAGAGCCATCTTCGAATCATTTCCGTTTTTCAAAATCGTTTTTCAAACCATCTGTCCTTTCCCAGGTACCGTTTGTTTTTTTTTTTTCATCCACTCTGTGGTCGGCAAACGATTTTTGAATTGTTACACTCTAGAGCCAGTGCGCGGCTGTCCGAGTAAATGTCTCGTTTCCGAGATCATTTAGGCACCGCGCATTTACCAGAGCTGGACGGTTAAATCCTCAACCGCAAATTGTTTCTTCCTTCCATGCCGTACTATGTATTCCTTGGGGATATTTATACCTCGGAACAATGAAATAAATGGTGTCGACGATCGTCAACCTAATCGAAAAACGATTATTCATTTGGTTTATAAAACCGTACCTGTTGTTGTCAAGTTCTATCATTACGGGAATTATTCGCATGCCAGTGCACATTTTTCGGTGAATTCGATATTGAGGACAGACGTGAAGACAAGTTAACGTGTGATTGTCACTGATTAACAGTTACTGAGCTAACAACGATGATAACGAAATGATAACAGGTAAACAATAATCCGCTGCTTTTTAAAAATTAGATCAATAAGATTTTATAGATGTTTTTCGGAATAATCTCTAGAAAAATTGCCAAACAGTAGAATTCGATAGAAATCCACACCATATTTTTATTTAATACAAATTAAAGCCCTTTATGAATTAGAAAAAAAAACGAATTTCTCAGAAACATACATTTGTAATAAATTTATGCGTGGATTTTTGAAAAATTTAAAACGGGATTGTTCAAAATTGGAAAAGGAATTTATCAAGAATTCGAAAGAGAATTTGAAAACAATTCAGAAGTAAGTTTGCCAGAAATTCAACCGTGAACTCCTCACAAATTTGAATGTGAATATGACATTACTCCGAGGGTAAATTTGATGCATATTTACCAGTGAATACCACATAAATTGAAACAAATTATATGAACTAAATTCACAACTGAATTTGTTACAAATTCACAAGCAAAGAAGTCCTCATTTTGTCACTAATTCAAAGTGCATTTGCCATAATTTTTTTATGTATACAAAATAGCTTAGTTCGCTTTTTCAAGGTAACATCAGACAAATCTTCTTTCTACAATCATGTCGATCACCAAAGACATTCCTCTTCATTTTCCATGTTTTGGCTGCTCTCAAATGAAATAACGAAGCAAAACAGCTGGGCCAAAATGTGCATCTCTGTCTTCATGCACCAAGAATTTACGGATAACCATAGTTAATTGCATCCCAGACGGTTTTGGTCGTCCGGTGATTTTCTCTATAAAAACAATATTCTATGGCGATGATCATGACGCGCTCGAGTTGGATTCGAGAGAAAGCAAAAGGAAGGCATTTGTTATCAACTTTTCACGAATACACGTGTTAAAAATCAGAAACTGCATTTTTCATGTAAGTTAAAAAATATATAAAAGAACCAAGTCTGCTTTTTCAGGTTAACATCAAACAGATCTCATATTTACAATCGTCTCCGTCACCAAAGTCATTCTCTCTTCATTTTTTGTATTTTGCTGCCCTTGAATAAAATAAAAAAGCAAAACAGTGTGAATGGGCCCTAAATTCGCATCTCTATTTTTAGGCGCCAAGATTTGCGGATACCCAAAGATAACCGTTGTTAATTGCGTCCAAGCCGATTTTGGTCGTCGGGTGATTTTTTCTAGAAAAACAATATCCCGTCGAGATGAGATTGGCGCGGGCGCTGTGGATTCGAGGGAGAGCAAAAGAAAGGCATGGGACGCGCGCCACTCGAGAGCCATTTACCGACGTTTAACTTTCGTGATCTTAGAGCATCTCTTGGATTCTGCTGTTGGGACCTGAACATGATAGAATACGGCGAAGGGGTTGGTATTATAAGACAAAATAGTATAGAAGGAGGAGGGAAATCGAAATGTGGAAGGGAGACGAAAAAAAAAAAAAAAAAAAAAAATGCCAAAAGGGAGGAAACACAACGAAAGGACGAAAGCGTGGAGCATTGGTATCCTCTGAAATTGCCCGGCCATTAGCGATACTACGTTATTACGCTCATCGTTTTTTCTGAGTCAGCCTCCGCCAGCAGTGCAGGTTGGCGGCCATCTTGGAATATGGGATTGTGTCCGAAGGCAAAGGATCTTCATGCGTATATACTCCCTGCAGTAGGTAGACAGATATATATACACACCCCGGGCTGGTTAATATGTTATCATGTAAAATAACCGTTGCATTTGTAAAAGGTAATTTGTATTCGTGCTTTTTGTAATCAGTAAAATGGATACGAATGCATGGTTTTGTTTTACGAGACATAATTATCAAGTGCAATTGTGAGCGCGGATACGGCAAAATTTAAACTACAATTTGCATTTATCTCATATGTGAGGAAATGAATTATCTCCGGTGAATATTTGGAAGCTTAATGTGTCTTGATCTTGAATATTAATGCTAATTGTGAAACAAAAAACTATGCGCGATTGCAGTGCTTTAGTTTTTGTTGTAAATAAATAAACCCCCACAAGAATTAAAGCTAATAATTAACTCCTTCTTAAAATCGTTTTGTCCTTTTTTTTCCGATTGTTGACTTTTACTTTGAAATCGGTGAAATTTTTCAGGCAAAATTGAATATTGTTTCAAGAATTTCGAGACATATATTATCGACCCTTCTCGCAAGAAAAAGTGACATATTCATATTATTGATTCCTTGAGATTTATTAAAATAAGTGACTGCACATTTTTTGCATAAACAATGGCGATGGCAAAATTTCAAAGGAAACGTTCACCAACCAACACTTTTTTTTTTTCATTCAATACCATACGAGCGCAATGTTAACCAATAAAAAAATATTCGTTAAAGACGACTAGAAATTAGATAAACATTCCGATTTGTAGATTCATCAACAGAGTGAATAACGCAACAAATAATTCTTATTAGTATCTTTATTCTCATTGTAATCTCGTTTTGGTGGTTAAAATATTACACAAATATTGTTTTTTACTGTTTTAAACTATTTTTAACAAATTTAAAAAAAAGCAGCAAATTATAACGTAAATAATTGTAATAAATATTTCCATCATTATTTTCAATAAACATAATGGAATCCAAAATATATTATGAACACGATGAAATACCATTCGCATGATCAAAATATGTAATCACAACTCTAAGTTTCCTAAATTACCTAAATTTGTGTGAATGACGTTTTTGTAAATAAATTAATTCGCGGTGTAAAATTCGGTTATGGATCTGAAAGGAAAAGCTGCAAAGCGTATACAAGTTGCTTGCGGAGACATCGAGAAGACTTGTCATTAGGGTCATTACCCATAATCGGCATTCGTTCGATCCCATAGCCGTACACATCAATAGTCATTTCACCGTGACTCTTGACCCTTGCGAGTCTGCAATCAAAGGTAAATCGTGTTCGGCCCTTTTCAACGGAACGTTTAAATCGAATGCGTCGGCGGGGGGACCTCGAGGCTTCGTTTCGAAAGTCCGCTGCATCGCGAGAGAGCCACATAATAGTATTTTATTCCTCTCATTGTATACGCGCATAGCCAATTGTATTATCTTGCTCTCTCACAAACGTATAATTCCTGTTGGATACCGCAATACACTGCCGTTCATCGAGGGCCATTATAAAAACTCAGTCTATTACCAAACTATATTATCTAGCATGTAATGGTCCAATCATGAGTATTCAAGAGATACGCTTTTAAGAGGGTGTTCAACCTACGAGATTTAAAATGAAAAAAATTTACAAAACACAACCTAGAACGTTCTCGTACAATGGTATATAATAATTGGGAAGCAAAATGGTCAGTATTCAAGTATTAGGGTCTCGATACACATTAAAGGGAAACTAGAAAGATTTTTTGAATTTTTTTACATCCTCTGTGTGATTTACAAAACTTTCGCAATAAAATGTAATCCATTTTGAAAAAGTGCAATTTTTTCCATAAAAATTTGATTTTTTAACGGGACATATTTATTTTGTCATAAGCGTATTATTTATTTCGGAGACCACGATACAATACCGTTCATCGGGGACCAGGATGAAAAATCAGTCTATTATGAAATTGTATTATCTGGCTTGTAATGGTCCAATCAAAAATATTCAAGGTATACGCGCCTAAAGGGATATGTCCGGCGTTGAAGACTTGAAGAAGACTAGAAATGAACAAAAAAAAAGTAAAAATAACAAAACCTATAACGTTCTGGTTTACAATGGTATATAATAGTTGCAAAGCGAGATTAACAATATTAAAGTATTAACGGTTGTACCCGCATTAAGGGGAAACTAGAAAAATTTAAAATTCTTCTACGTCCTCGGAAAGATTTGCAAAAGTTTTGGATTTAAAAAAATATAATCCATTTTAAAGAAGTGTAATGAATTACAAAAATTTGCTGTTAAGGAAGAACATATCTTACCTCAAACATGTAAGAACGTGTTTTAAATTATACACGAAAAAACCGCAATTATAACAAAACCTGGAACGTTCTGGTACACTGGTATGTAATAATTGCGAAGCAAAATTGCCAATACTTGAGTGTTAAGATCTTCACACCAGCCAGAAGAAAACCAAAATTTCCAGAACAAACAATCCACCAAGTATTACTTAGTCTAATTCACTAAGACGCCATCATTCAATAACTTGTTATCTGTCAATAAAACTCTTTTATTATTTATTTTATAAGATCTTCACACACATTGAGGAGAAACTGACAATATTTAAAGAATTCTTTCATATGCTCGGAATGGTTCGCATCCGCATCCGAAACTTTGCATTTTCGAAAAAAAAACGCTTTCGTTTCGAAAAAGCGTATTTTTCACGAGAATTAGCTTTTTATGAGGAGCTAATTTTTATTGTTTTGAGCGTTGAATTTAATAACAAATTCCTAAATGCAGAAACTAGATTGTTAGAATAAGGAATGGATTTGATACATGCTATAAGAAAAATTATTTTTATCGGATGTTGAGCTATCGAATATAATTTCTGAGTGTCTAAAGGGAATATTTATTTATTCTGCAAAGTGTGATAAATATTATTTTTGGTTGGATTTATTGGAATTGATTATTCCTATTCCAAGATAATTCAGGAAAAAATAGAGTGAAAAGTAAGATCGTGTTTATTCAATAGAGTTCGGTTAAGAACTATTCAGCGAACATGTCATGGTAACCAATAAACAATGAAACAGTATATAAATTCTATGATCTATCTATCCTTGAAATTGCTTGAATAACGTAATGGTCCAACAGAATTTTTTTTTTTTTACTTCTTTACGATTACTTAACTTTGCGTCAATGTTAAAAACTTTAACGACAGGACCTAAAAATCCGCCTAGTCGTAGGTTTTCTCTAACCACTTTGAGAATACCCAGAATCGGGTTCTTTCGACTACCCTCATGGTATCAGCAGACACCCGAATTCTAGGTTTGCTTTATGGCGGAGGAACTATGTCGTACCTATCGCTAACCGCAAATTGCTCAACTGTAGGCTTACAAAAGGTTCTTACGAGTGAAACCTAAAATTGACATAATGAGCATAAAAAAATGTTCGAGGAAAAAAATGTCATCTCCAAACAACATAAAATAATTGTTTCGACTGAGAAAATGGACGTGCTATCGACTCTGGCGTAAATATTGTTCCGTTCTGTACAATTATTTCAACATCTTACTAGATTAATCATTTTTCTAGTTTTGTTTGCAACATTTTTTTCGTCATTTAAAAAAAATTATCTTCATTTATAAATATTCACGTTTTCTATCCGTAAGGTTACTGGAATCCCAACACTGAGAGAAAATGATTCTATTAGTAACCATAAAGTCACAACTATCCATTTGTAGTTGGTACAAACATAGTTGTTACCACTTAATTGGTTGTCACAACTATTTTTATAGTCACCGTAACTATAAAAGGACTAAAAATCAATAGTTGTCACTTTATAGTTAACTGTACTATGACGATTTTTCTCAGTGAAGATACCGGAAGGATAATTTTGCATAAAATAAAATCATTTGTGAATTTTTAGCCTAACTGAATACACGAATATCAAGTTCATAACGTCTCTCCCGAATTTTCATGAAATCAAATATCCGAAACCTTCCATTCTGATTTTCGAGATATCTTGGGCCACCAACTCTTTAGAAGAGGATTTGATCCACGTCGCCATTTCAATAATATACTTAACATTGTCAAGAGATCGGCAACATCGTGCAACACCGATTACCGGTGAAAATCTCGTTAAGGCTCTTGAAAGTATTGAAAAAACCATTCACTTGCTTCTATTCATTGTTATGAAGGATGAGTTATAGAAAATTGTCCTAGAACTTTTAAAAAATGCATTATACTTGTTACAAAAGCATAGTTTAGGAAAATGGTTGAATATCGTTAGTTCATTGAGTATGTCTTATGATCTTAACATTCCCCCTAAATTTCGAAAAGACCAAATTTACCCCAATTATGAAACTTATGGGTACTCGAGCACGCTCAAATATTTTAATCTGCCTCACAACTTCAAGGAATCGGTGAGATCGTGTAAAACTGGCTCCTGACAAAACCCACTAAAGACTACTGATGGTACGAAAAAAAAACCATTCACTTGCTTCTATATATTCTTTTGAAGAACAAATTATAGGTAATTGTAATTACGCCAAAACTGTGACACAATGCACGTCTACTTGTAAAAAAAAGTATCCGTTGTAAAAATGAAAGAATATCATTGGTTGATTGAGCGCGTCTTCACATTTTAACATCTCCAAATTTCAATAAGACTAAAGGTACCTATACTGATTACCTATACACCTATTTTTTATCTGCCTAACGATTTTAAGAAATCAGTAAAATCGTGCAATACCGATTCCCGGTAAAAACTATTCAAGACATAAAAAAACCATTTACTTGCTTTTAGTAATTGTTTTTACGGATAACTTATAGGTTAGTGTTCGGTGACTGTGACACAATGCACTTCCACTTGTTACAAAAGCATAGCTTGTAAAAATGATTGCACCCAGAAAAAAGATTGAGTAATATTAACTAAAATTGTCTATTTAACATTTGTTCTTTTCAATCAACAAAAATTTGCTTTCCCTGGAACAAATATGTATTTCATTCAATTATGCAGTTTATTTATTTCGAACATATTTATTTATACAAAGCAGTTTTTACTGTGCAGTGGACACTAAATAGATATGACATTCGTTTGTACTAAATACTTTCTTCGTCCGAAAATAATATCTAGTTAAAACGACTGGATACATGTATTCGATCTTTTTTATTGAAAATAAATTAGAACTTTTTTAAAATCCAATACCAATTATTTTCTTTAATCATTAGAAATTACTTCTCTTTAATTGATTTAGTTATTTAAACCGACGTTTCGTCGATGATCTAGTAATGAAACACCAAACTTAACTCCTAATACGTATTTATGTTCATCCATAGAAAACATTTGGTTCAATCGGCTTGTCATATATTTATATAAAAAATATATATTGTTTAATTCAACTTTAATGTAAGTGTTGAATTTTCATAATGGAAGACTATATAATGTGGAAGATTCTCGAAATACGCATTCCCGCTTTCTGTTCGTCAGTAACGGATTCATGATCGGACACATTAACAAACGTAAAAACACAAACAAACATCGAAAGAAACGAATATACTCGATCCATTTGGAATGAATTTACGAATTTATGTATTTTGTAAACAGAAAGTATAAATTATTCGACGTAAATATATTTTTTTTCGACACGAAGAAATGTATATTTCATTAAACCATATTTTTTTCTACGAAGTAATAAAGATATATTGCAATCAAATACATATTTCTTAGATTTGAATATATTTATTAGTCGCCAGATGTATTTCTTACAAATAAAAAAAATTATTCGAGTTGAATACAAGTCTATTAGGTCAGCATTCAAATAAAAAAATTATTTTCGATGCGTAGGTTCTAGTCCAGTTAACTAGATATTTTTTCTGGGTGTGAATATCATTGGTTCATTGACCACGTCTTAACATCGTAACATTCCCCCTAAATTTCAACAAAACCAAATGTACCTATGCTAATTATGACACTTACGGTTACTCAAGCACGTTAAAAAAGTTTTATCTACCTAACGATTTCAAGGAATCACTCACATTTATTGTTTTAACAGATAAGTTATGAGTGATTGTGCCAAGATTGTGACACAATGCACTTCCACGCGTTACAAAAGCATAGTTTGTGAGAATGCTTGAATGTCATTGGTTCATTGACCACATCGTAACATCTTAACATGTCGCCTAAATTCTAACAAGAACAAATGTGTTCATGCAATACCAGCTGCCAGCATCTAAAACATAAAAAAGCCATTAACTTGCATTTATTCATTGTTTTCACGGATAACTTATCAAGAGACGCGGTAGAGTCGCGACGCCAATATCAATAGGTTATTGTTCCGAGACTGTGACAAGCTGCCCTTTCACTTGTAACAAAACCATAGTTTGTGAAAATGGTTGAATGTCATTGCTTCATTGAAAACATCTTAACATCGTTACATCTCTTTTAAATTTCAACAAGACCAGATAAGCCCCATGCTCATTACGACACTTATGGTTACTCAACCACGATTAAATTTTTTACCTTCATTTAATCCGTTTCATCAGTTCAATTCTACTAAACAATTTCGAGAAATCGGCAAGATCGTGCAATACCAGCTGCCGGCACTTAATACTATTCCACTCATAAAAAGGCCATTCACTCGCTTCTATTTATTCTTTTTACGGATAACATATAGGTTATTGTGCCAAGACTGTGAAACAATGCACTTCCACTCGTTACAAAATCACGGTTTGTCAAAATAGTTGAATATCCCTGGTTCATTAAGTACGTAAGTCTACTGAGCGCGAAATACAATAAAGCATTCTTGCGCACGCCCGATGCCCATCTAACGGGACAACAAAACGTCGGATGGAAAGGTGCGCGTTGTGTTCACTTCTGTTGATGCTGTTGCTATCGGCCACGATGAAAATACCCGGGGTTCGTGGAACCCTAAATTAAATGTTGTTTTGCTCGTCGTTTTGCGTTCGGAAAAGGAACCCGGCGATCGGTATTGGGTTGAGAGCGTTCCGGTGTCGTTCGCAATCGGGGGCATAAAGTGTCCGCATAAAGCAAAGTCCGCCACGGGGGCAGCAAGCGGAGGGACAGCAGTCGGAGCGGAGCAAGCTAAAGAGCAAACTCACGGGCCGGGCTGTGCGCCACACGGTCCGGTTTGCAACAAGGCACCTTATCTTAAGAGAGTCAGCTCACGGCCCTGCGGCGTTTTAATTCAAATAAATTTAAGTTGACGAAGAGGTGGCCTTTTAACATTCCAACGATAAGAAACCGACTGGATCTCCACAAAGGCTCGTGTGTGACTGTCTCTGCCCAAATGAGACTCGTTATGTGCAGCTAACAGTTTTTTTTTACAAACTTATCATTGCTTTTTGAATAGAAAAAAGAAATGATGATAGTGTGTAATTGTAAGTAAAGTATAAAAGTATGTAATCAAGAATATTTTGATAAATTATTTAGCTATGCTAATTGTTTTTTAATATTTTCGCGGTTTTTCCAACGGGAATTTAATAGAAGAGAAACTCCGAAGAGGATTTGGTTAGTAGAGTGAAAGTTCGTTTTCATTATTTTGAAACTGTATTTACCGACGGTTATTTGGTTACCGGCGGAAACTGGGATTTCTATGTCGTTGAGTACCATGAGAAAAATCAGCTGTACATGATGATTTGTATCTTACCATCAGAGCTGTTTTGCTGGTGTGTGGTAAGGCAGGAATCCTTTATATCTTCCGTTGAGAAGTTACGTCACTGTATTACTGCATGTAGATTACTCTTCTTTATAGCACCCAAAATATTTTGATAGTTTCCCTTCCGATATAATCCACGGTAAATATTCCCCACAGACAAATATCATAATTAAGACGACTGTAAATAACAGTATGCATTCGTTGCTTCAGTCGGCAATGCAGAAAGCCTATTATGCCGGCATTCGCAATTCATCAATCAGGCAAACCCTACCTTACCAACGATCGCTTCCTTTACCGTGTCAGTTACATTACCGACGACATTGTAGAGCACTATTCAAGTGCAATAATCGTACATTAGCTAAGTCCCTTCACTGCGCTTAACTTCGCCACCAAGAACGACAGATGGCAAAACGGTCACACTTGTGCCCATGCACTCCACCTCTAATCTTCTTTCGCTGAGACGAATCGTAACGGCCCATAAGCCCTCGCTAAAATTTTTTATCCAAAGACCCAGCAGAGTGCTTTTTTTCATTATTTTCGAGACAAGCTAGTGTGAATAATCGAATAATTATCTTTCCAACTCATAATTAGACCACCACAGAAGCAGTATTTTTTTTCATCCTCACATGCACGTTCACTAAAGACCTCTCTACCGGAGAATGACGTTCCGCTTAACAAAATAATACATGTTATTTTATTTCATAATAATCGCGCAATAATCCAACCCAAGGAACACCACAACTTCGAAGTTGAAATTGTTACACCAAGTACAACGATGCCATATTTGAACAGTTGGAAAAGTCGGAGTTTCAATATTTCTGGGTTAGATGAGCGCTAAGGTGACGGACGGCGAAAGCTTATCTGATCGATCGTTTAACACCTCGGGTTCAGTGGGCGCCGCCCATACAAGACCGCACTGTGTCTTAACGTCAATCAAAATGTGTCGACTGGGAGTTTAAGGGTTCGACCACAATGGCGCGCTAGGCCAGTTTCAGTCAAGGGCTTCCTTTGTTTAAAGATAAAAAAAGATGACCGGATTGTGCAGCAAAGATAAAGTGATAAAAATCTTGCCATAGATGACATCGACATTTTGGGTCATAGCTTCTGCTGGTGGTGGCACTGTGGTCGGAAAAAAAAGATTTCGGGATATACTGGAGCGGCGATTCTTCGTCCTGGGCGCCATATCGCTTCCGATCAGGGATCGGGTTAGGCCGAATTGAATAACGAGAAAATTAAGGCCGTCAGGATCCGGCAATTATTTAATTAAGTGCGGCCGAGGCTATCGGTTTGCCAATCAGGGATCTGCTGATCCGCGCTGGTTCCTCCTGATGTTCGACTTAGTACTTGAGGCAATTTGAGGAGGAGGCCAGGTGAGAATCACTGTATAGGAAAACCCTCGACTAGAACATTTCAGGCGTCGAGAGAGATTCGGGATAGTGAGATAAACGGCTCAACGCACCAGCCGAGTTCGCACCTCTTGGTCCGAGGTGATAGCTTGATCTAGAATTAAGGGATCCCCATGTGGACAGGTATATAGATGAGAGAAAATAATTTTCAGGCGGTATTGCGGTGTAAAATTGGTTGGATCTCTGGAACTTGTAATACAACATTTTTTAAATTCTTGATTGGTGAAATATTTTTTCGCTGGGCTTAAACATTTGATTTTTTCCAATAAAGTAAAGTATTCATTCGTGTTTTTATTTTTTGAGAAGATCACCAGGAAGTTGAATATTATTACAAATTTAAGAGTTGCCAAAAATGTGGTTTCATCTGGCGCTTAGGGATTGAAGGTGACGTTAAAATTAAGATAATGAACTTGAATAGGAAAAAACAATTTTCGAATTAATCCGTTATTTTTATATTCATGCGAAAATGTAGATGACAGCATTGTGCCGAATAATATTGATTAATTAATTAGATTGAGTGTTGATAGTTGGAAATCATGAACTGTTTCAATTAGGCTTAATTAGTTTTGGTGGTGCACCTAATTAACCGAATTTTTACTTATTGGTATCGTAAGTACGTTCAATTAGTTGAAATACAACAGCCAATTATTATTTTTTTGTAACCATCAAGGTGACAATATTCTACTTAAAATCATTGGTTAATTGATGAGATAATCGCTACAATAAATGTATCAGCTTATCATATTCAAAGGTATCTTGGTAACTGACATGTACTTTAAGGCAGTACGTTTAATTGCTCGCAGTACAGCGAGTTAAAGGTAGTTAAGATATTTTTAAAAAGTCGCATAGCAATAAATTGTTGGGAATTAATACTTGAAAGAAGGGCTCCATCACTCTCAATATGAGAATGAATATTTCCATGCCTGATAAATGCAATTCACGAATGAAAGTAACTACGCCCAATTATTCAATAGAACTCCTGTAATTTTCAAACACACATACATTTCGTGATAACACGTTGTGACTATTTAAAACACTTAATATACTTGTCTGAGACAACATTTACAAATTAATATGCCTGTCGGATATAATGTATTGGAAGAAATGATAACTCCTTATTACGAAATCAAAAAATATTTCCTCATTACAAAGTGCAACAGCGTGAATTTATTTTTCCGACCATCTTTCTTTTCCCTTACGTTCGCGGTCCACTTGTCCGAGATTAGGAGCCGACATCGAAGAGGACGCTAATTTTCCTAATAGATTAAGTATCCTATGGGTGACTGCGTGGCGCGCTTAAGGCCGTGCGATGCCATAGGCCCACGGCGAACGGGATGGTACGTTGCTGTTCGCTTGCTAAGTGAGGGGCCCATCGAGCGCCATTGTTTCACAAACAAAAGAGCGCGAGGTGGCCGAGCCCCGTGCGCGCGCGCGAGTCATGGCGGCGGCTTTCTTTGAACGCCCCTCGGCCAATCGGTGCACGGCTTTAGAGCGATCGGTACAAAAGAAACCCGGCCGGCGCGATGATTGAGATTTTCTGCGTGCACACGAGGGCCCAAGCTTCGCGATCGGTGATTCTCGCACGACCGCGTTCTTTTCTCATTCGTTTCCTCTCTCGCTTTTGCTCTTCCTTTTTCTTTCTCCCTCTTTTTACCTCGATCTCCGCTTGTCCATCAGCAGTGAACTGACGAGGAAGTGGCAAATCGCCAACACTCGGGAATCTGTGTTATGGATTCTCTTGACGCTGAATCGAGATCGAGGTCTCATCTATTTAGCGATTTCGCTATTCTTGACACGCTTCGCCAGATTGGAAAACTCGATTCGCCATCAGTTTCCTGTCGTCGTTAACGCTGCGATCACCAAACTACCCATTTTTTATTGTTAAATAATTTTTTTTAAAAACAAATAAAACTGCTTTTGAGAAAAATAGTTTCCAGAGATTTTTTCGCTTTTTTTTCAACATTAAAGTTGTATTGACATTCTATCTCATTGAAAATGTTCTCTAACTACCAGTTCATGAGAATTGTTATCAATATTTTCATCGATCATAATGGAAATTCGAAAGAAACGCAGAAGTAACACTTTTTTTAGTCTGTTGGTGGAATTTTTTAAGGTGGTTCTAGATTTTTACTAGAATGTCAAAGAAATGTTAATTTATTTCCTAATGAATTTTTTTCATCGAGAAAACCAGAAATTCCCCCAATTGTACTGATCGTAGTTTAATTGCATAAGAAAAAAATAACTTCACTTGAACACAATATCCGATGATTAATTATCATATGCTGTTCTGAATTAAGTTAAAATTATACCTTGCTGTTCTCCGCATAAGATTTTGCAGGTTATTTCCAAGAACGTTGCATTTCAATGTGATCTATATAAGAAAATGATATTATTTTTTGTATGATAAGGTGATGAAAATTTTTAATTTAGTTTAGTCATAGCGATTTCATTTTTTTTAAATGGAATATAACTTTAGAGCTTTGGTACTCCGCGAATGTGCATCCTTTGTAGGAAACTTTGTGCGTGCAGTCTTGTCGGCCGAATGTTAAACTTTTTGGATGCAAATAAAATAATCTTTTAAAAACGTGAATCTATGAATTTTTTAAATCTGTTTCAACATCACGGATATCAACGTTTTATCTCATCGAAAATGTTCTCTGACTACAAGCACATTAGAAATAACAATTTTTGGTCTTTTTATGTAGCATTTCTCAAGGTTGCTCGAGATGTTTACCAGAATGTAAAAGAAATATTGATTTATTTTCTAATGAATTTTCTCATCAAGAAAACAAAAATTTTCCAACATTTCTTTTTATCGCAATTTAATTGTCTAGAAAATTAATGATTGCACTCTAATAACGCAGTGTATTAAAGGCACGAGAAAACAGCTTAATTGGGCAAAGATATTTTATTTTATTTAAAAATGTGAGACACGTCCATCTCAGTCTTCACCCAGATACAAGAATAACAGAATGACGAATGAACAAAACGTGAGTCGATCATGGCAATCACGTATCGCTCAATAAATATTGTTCTAATACACTCAAACACAATCCCATATTATTATTTATAATATTATGTTGTGAATTGAATTCAAATTATACTTTGCTTCCCTTTGCATATAATTTTGCAAGCTATTTGCAAGAATGTTGATTTATAATATGCGCTCTATACAAGAAAATGATTTTTTTTTGTATGGTGAAGTGATGAAACTTTTTTTATGTAGTTTAGTAATAGCGATTTCATCGGAAGAGATAGAATGAAACTTCAAAGCGTTACTACTGCGCGGTGGTGGATCGCTTGTAGCAAACTCTGTGCGTGCAGACATGTCGGCCAAGCGTTAAACTTTTTGCACGCTTTACGGCGGACCATGTGATAATGCGGCGTTAGGCACGTTCCGAGCCATTACTTCTATTATCGTACAGTCGTTGGAGCAAGCAGCCAACCCCATGTCGTCGCTGTCACGATATCCAACTCAACTATGTCACTTTATGTGGCCCTAGATATTACACTGCACTGTTAAAAACATGTAAGTTCAAATCATAGTACATTTGGAGTCAGATACAGTCACAACAGAAACCACTTAAGGAATTACGTAGCGCTGACCATTTAATTATACTTATCGTATAAGTGGCGTTCTTGTCACAGTTGTTAATAAAAAATTATTCGAATAAATAAATAACATCATTTTTAGTAACAAAAACGTCATTACTTGAAGTGAATTTTTGTTGTGTCCGTTTTTTGCATATAAGTCCGTAAAAAAATTATATCTGCAAGTTGACCATGAAAATGAAAAAAACATTAAAAAATAGAGGAGGTTTATTCCAGATCGTTAGATAAATTTTATTTAGTCTAAACGATGTTGCACTAATTTCAAACAAAAGGAATTAATTGACCAATCTGCAGAAAAATTATGGCAATTCTTAATTTTTGCCATTTTACATTCTAGTTATATGATAGTTATCCTCATAACTAGAGTTAAACATTTTTGCTTGTAATTTAGTCACAAATCCGCTAGTCTATAAGAAATAAATTTTAATCTCTCGATTGGCCATTAGAAATTGTACATTTACTATGTATATTTGTGGTTCGATTTAAATCCGAAATGTTTGAATTTAGTAAATTGTTACTAATACAATACAAGATATCTTTTCATAACTGAATGACAGATAAGCTCGTTGGCCTATACAAATCGTTTTATATCTACAAATTTTCTACGGCAATAATATGCAAACAAAAATATCTTTGGTCCAAATAAATTATTAAAATAATATTTGAGTTTCGTTGATTGCATTCTCAAAATGACCTTTACTTTTTTATTTCATAAATTTTTAATAATCCTATATGGTTTCTCAAATAACTTTTTTGAGAGCCTCGTGTCATTTCTCGTTAATTCACAAGTCGAACGTATTTCTTCCTTAATTAAAATTCAGTTAATCGATTACTGGAAGACTTGAGAATCCGAAGACTGTTCTTTGGAGGAGAGGGACGATGAAGCGGCAATCTGTGGATCCGCCCTGTGGCATCTCACAAGCAAGATTGCCGGATCTATATAGCAAAGTATATTTTGCTTTTTTCTGAGCTTTTTATTGTACATTATGGCCCCTTGCAGTTTTTTTCCATTTTCGGAGCATCTCTCACTTCATCGTCCGTCCGTCGGTTCTTGAAGAAGACGAAGAGAACATGGACGCGACATGAAGAAGCGATGGGCATTGGAGTGAGAAGGAAAGTTGTATTCCAGGGATCATGATTAATCAATTAGCGATCTGAGAGAGCCTCGAAAAATCGACGCCGCGGTCCGAAACGAGAAAAAAAGACGGACCAAAGGAGCCGCTGTGAGTGACGCAGCAAAAAAAATTACTATAGCCTCACAGAATTGTCAAACATTTTTCGGATTAAAGAATAAAAATTTCCGGATGCGTGCGCATCGAACATTTGGCCTCAATCAAATCGACAACGAGGTTTATAATGCAAACCGGTAAATTCTATTGTCACAGTACTTAACGATTATTCGAAAGAATAGGAATATGAGAAATGAAGTTGGAATAATCGAGTAATTTTGCTTGCTCATAGAGGAAGATTTATTGTCATTAAAAAAAAAATTTCGAGACTTTTAGCGCGCGCGCGCGCGTGTGTGTGGTTGTGTGTGTGGGTGGGTTCATACATGAAATCGGTACTATCTAACGATGATTAGTACATAATGTCGTCGTGATATGCAGCATGGTTCAAATTGGTCAGAATTTCAAGTTACGGTAAAAAATGTTATTGCATTAACCTCAATAAAACATAAGATAGATAAGTCAAACCTTGGACATGAAATCAGTACTATTTAGTATCAATAGGTCCACAGTTTTGTCATAATTTATGATGTGGTTTATATTTCTCAAAAATTTAACTTCAATAAAGATAAAGCTGCAAAGTTGATGTTTGCAAATTACTTTCTCATTGCTTTTGGTTTTGTTCACAAAGCTCTCTCTATGAGGAAGCCAAAATCGATCAACATACTTTTTCATAGAGGTATAGCTTCGTAAGGAAAATAATGAGAAAGCAATTTACAAAGTTTAGCATTGGAGCTTTTTATTATGACTTTTTGTGAACTGGGTGAAAAATAATAAAAAAAATTATTACGGGGCGTTAGTTTGTGAAATACTTTTTACTGGTATTTTGGAAATTTCATGGCGCGTTTCTGGTGAAGTTTACGATTTCGAGGTTAAGCTTTGAAATTCTCCTGCGGAGATGAGAAAAGGATTTTACACGGCAATTCAATTATCGGTAATTAAATATAACACTCTAAAAGTATGCTCATCGAAGCGTTAATAGGATTCTTGCTCAATGTTGCTCGCTGTTCTGTTAATTATTCATGAGTGAATGACTGTTAAGTTTGGCGAGGCACACGATGCCGAAAGATAACCGGCGTCATCGCTAAAAAGTAATTTAAGTACTTTGAAAAAGTCTATTGCCGCAGTTGATAACGATAAGAAATTTACATTGCAATTGAAAAAATGATAGCGATTGAACGAAAAATATTTAATCTTGCCTAATTGTGATTATAGTTTCAATTTTTTTGTCTATATTTCATTCGAATTTCGAAAGTCGACAACGATAGGAAATTGACGTCGTAATTTAAAAAATTATATACTAATCGCAATAAAGATCTTTCTATTTGCATATTGCGGTTCTTGTATTTTCTTAAAATAGATTTAATTGGAATTCCATAAAAATAAGGACATTACCCGTCTAATTGACAAAAAATGAAGCCACTGCAACAACAATCCTTATTTTCACCAAATTAAGATTGCAGCAATCTCTTTCAATTTTTTATGAACAAGTTCAAAGCGATTTTTGAATCAACTTCATAACAAGTTTTTAGACTAATTTGACCGCAACTCGTAACTTAGTCTTAGCAACATTTTATGATAAACATCTTAAACAATCATCAAATTAGTGAAATCGTTTGATTTTCGATCCACCATAAAAGCGTCTAAAAAAGTTGCTAAAATCAACTAAAAAATTGTGTTTAAATTAGTCAGTGAACTAATATCAGATTGATCTCATAATCACTTTGAAATCTTCTAAGATATTTCTACTCAACGGATTTCGAAAATGACACTTTTTGATATATCTCAATTCGTGATTTTAAAATAAATCAAAGCATCAAATATATTGATTATCATTACCTGAGTACATTGGAATTTCACAAACGCAGAAATACTATTTTTTTATATATTTATAGTTGAATAAAAATTCATAATGTTTTACAATATTTTTGTAATTATTGTGAAAATAAAGCTGCGAAGCTGAACTTTGCAAATTGCTTCCTCATTATTTTTCACTTTTTTTTCAAAGCTACTTCGATGAGGAAGCATGTTGATCGATTTTGGCTTACTCATAGAAGAGGCTTTGTAAGAAAAAACCAAAAATATCGGGGAAGCAACCCGTGAAAAAAATCGTTAGGGATGCCCTAAGATAAACTAGTGTCCTTTCGGGTTTTAATGTGGGTACCCTAACATAATTAGGGCAAATTAATCAGGGCCTTTGCAAAACGCTGTTAAGATTTCTTCACGGGAACTTGCAGCTTCATTCGTTATCGGAGTTAAATTCCTGGACAATTTTGACCCCGTAACCAATTATGATTAAACTCTGTTTCTGTTGTTGCTGAATACTACTGATTTTATGTATAAAATTTGAGTTGGCTTTCTTATATTTTGCTAAATTTAATGCAATAACATCATTATCTCTGAAAGTTACAGTTCTGAGAAATTCGAACCATATTGCGTATTATGACAAAAATATGTACTAATCATTGATAAATAGTACCGATTTCATGTACGCAATTTGAGATCGTTATCTCATGTTTTGCCCAAGTTAGGACAAATACGTGAATTTTTCGAAAATTACACAACTCCAAGAAATCCGAACCCCTTTTTCGATTTCAGTCAAATTAGCTACCAAACAACATTAACAGTACGCGCACGCATAAATAATTATTTAGCAAAACACCGCCATTTTAATGGAAGTTAGAGCGCGCACGTCCTTTTTGAAAAAATTCGCACACACTCACACATACATCCATACGGACATTTTTACTAAACCACTTTTCTCGATATTTCGAAGCATTCTGAGTGTACTGACATTAAAATGTCGAAAAATTTTGTTTTCCTGAAAACAAAGCTTCGTATGAGGAAGCAAAAAACGAATTCTCCTTCTTTGTAAAAAATGATTGGAGAAACGGTAACAAAAATTTCACTCAATTTAATTCAATTTTAACTAACTATTTCAATGCGATATAAACTATTCACGAGTGAGTGACTATCGAGTTTATCGGTAAATTCAACGGTAAGAACTCGTGCACTAAAAACGTAAATTGAGTCCTTTCGGAAGGTCATTATCAATGGCTCTGGCAACGAGCGTTGCTCATCATCGTCGCGCTTCCGTAAGTCGATCACTCCGAGGACTTTGTCTCGACTGATGGTTTTTAGGTGCTTCTGAGAAAGTTGAGGGCATCAAACAGAAATACTGTCATACAGTATTATAGACCGGTGTATATATAGACGAGAGGCGGCACAAAGTCCAACAGTGTCAGAATCACCGGCTTCCGAATTTCCGGTTGAATGTATTTTTCGAGCGTCCGTTGGGTCACAAAAATGGCGGCCCTAAGAACTGGCTCCTTGGTTAAGGTTGTTGGGGTGATGCGGCGGCATCAGTCGCCACTCGGCCAAGGTAACAAAACCTTAAAAACGGGTAATTAAAGCAAAGGATGCCGACGCCGGCACGTAATAAAAGCAGGCAACGTCCCGAGGGTTGCGCATTACGGGATGATATAGTAATAAAATAAAAAGCTTTGGAGGATCGCGCGGCTATTGGAGAGAAAAGAGAGAGATAAGCGTAAGGCATCGCAGAAACCTCCGCAACCTGTTTCACAGGCTTCGATTGCGCTGAAGTCTGCCGCTGTTGACGTTTCGTTCCGCCACAAATATTCCGTCCGCAACTTGCATCTTTTGTACCAATAAAGAAAATCCAATTGGAATGCTCACTGTTATAAATGAAACTAGCTCATTAGCACAAAACGATAGATTCTACACAAATTCACGAAACTTTTATTTTTAAGGAGGCCAAGGTCACCTTAACAAAGTCATTATAAGAAACCTCTAAATAAAATTATTCTTCTGAAAAATTTTACCTTAAAACCTGATTAAATAGACAGCAATCATAATAATTCTGCAATTTATTGAACATGCAGTTCACCAGAATGGTGCGAGGTGAAAAGTACAAGTTTTCACTTGTCGTAGCGCTCAGAACGCATGGATAAACAAGTTTTAGCTTTCGATCCCCTATTCTATCTGTCGAAGAGTGCATTCTCGATTAAATATAGAAATTTTAATTTCCGGTTTTTATGCCTCTAATGAAAAATCAATAAACATTTGATTACAGTAAACGTAATTTTCATTGCACTCAGAATCACTATATTAAATCTAGAATACACACTTCAGCGGATACAAAAAGACATCGAACATTAAAATTGGTTCACCAGTTTGCTCTAAAAGCTACGACACGTGAGAAGTTTTAGTTTTGACCTCACACGTCTATTGTGCACTGTAAGTCCTTACAAAATTGCAGAATTATGATGCCTGTTACGTACATAATGATGTTTGAATGAAATATTTCTCAATTGAAGGGTATCATCTACAGAATTTTTTTCTAATCACATCTTTTAGAGTGACTCAGTCCCCTTGAGTCCCTCTATTTGCTTATAACTTATACAGAAATCATTCGGATGGGGAATTTTTTTAAAAATTGAATCCGTCATCTTACTGGTATGAAAATTCATGAGCTTTTTACTTTACCAGATAACCTTGGCCCGCGGCCGGGCGCCACAATGTACCAGTGACACCGCAGCGCCCCTGGCAGAAATCATGCCTATTATATGAATAAAGAGAGTGGCACAGGTTTAGTAGGACGAAGACAAAAACTTCTATATAAAAGTTTATTCACGTATGGTCATACTTTTTTCAAATAGCGACGAAAGACGTCCTCGAATATATAACAATGACCAACCTACTACATGGAAAAAACGAAAAATGAAAAAAAAACTGCCTACTTTCGCTTATAATAGTATGGTTCACCAATTGCGTATTATGGTTGAGCATCCTGTTCTAAGTTGAACATCAGGAGATCTTCGTTTTGAATGGTTTTCATGTATATTGTTTTACTATTTTATTCACATTCAAAAATGAAGAATTTTTAGTATTACTATAAGTGTAATGTTTCTCTCTACCTGATTTGATTTCCTCTAACTATAAGTATTTATAATATACTTTCCCATCTGAGCAACGCTCATTTTGTGTTGCTGTAACATTTTTTAGCAAGATAACTCTTTATAGGCAACATTTGAACTATGTTTTCGTTACTACGTTGTCCACGATAATCGTAAGACTCGCCCAAGACCGGACGCGCAAGAAGGCGACATACAATTGACTATGATTGAACACATCCTTACGAAAATCAACGCCAACCTTTTCAAACGTTTGACCCTGTGACTTGTTTAGTCACAGCAAAAGTCATCTTTACGAGAAACTGACACCGCTTGAAGGTTAAGGGATATTTATTTTCACAGTAAAGAGTTATGCGAGATGAATTCGTCGTTGTATTGAATCAATCGCTTTATTCGACACAACAATAAGCTGCTGGCCGTAGGTCGGCAGTTTGTTCGCCGATGGGGGCAACGCAGTATTTGTTTCATGATACATTACGCCTTGTATCTTAACGCAATATAGGCCAGGACGTCTGTGCCTAAAATTAATCAAGTTGGCACTGAACGACGCAAACGAAAACGAAGCATTGTAATTCCGGATTCGCTGGGAAAGAAACATTCAATTCGTCATGTGTGCCATGACAGTATTATTCGTTTGGCACCTCTGGTAGTGGTTCAAGAACAACTTTTCCGTGATTGCAGCAATCGTTAAATAAATTTTGATCGTTGGATGTCTCTTCACACGTAAAATGTGTAGCGTTGCAGTATTTTCAGACTTGTGTCAAACCACCTCCGTAACGTTTATCGACATTTTCAATAGAATCGATGCGGAATCTATAATTTGATTGCACGGTGCTACTATTTGTTACCGCAAGTCCATGACCCGATGTGGTTCTATAACTTTGTCTGGTTGTAAGATGGTCGCGTAAACGTAGCTTTGTATTTGTGTGCTATAAATCGATAATTTCTCCTCTGATCTATATTATGTAGACTACGGACTCACTTAATTGTAATCCAAAATTCAAAAAATGAAGAAAATTACACGCATTTAAATGATTTTATAAACGTGAAATAGCGTGTTCTGACGATATTTCACGTTCTAGCTCACGTGTATGAAAACACAATAATCGTGTGACATGCGCTACCGTGTTAGAACCCAAAATGAGCTGTGTAAGACCGGTTATTACCGACCGCACACAGCAGATTTTGATGGACTTCTAATCTTCACCGGGCTGGCGCAAGCATCGATATAATCGTGTGTATTCCGGAGACGCAGCGGTGTTTATTTAATGTTGTGAAGACTGGTCTGATAAGCGTTGGAAAATGATTTGCCAAGTTTTGTGTGCATTACAAGTATGACAACGCGTGTGATCAACAACGTCCCCTTTTTTAAAACATTTCTTTGTTTATAGTGAGGAAAAAGTTTGTGGATGCGAAATAAAGTGCTAAAAGATGACCGGTATTATTGATAACTTCTCAGCGAATTGTCAGAAGAATTCCCAGGTGTATTCTGTTGAAGAGTCAATTTATTTAATATTTTTTAACCAGGACATAAATTTACTATACTCCCAATTGGATATATTGGATTTAAAAAAAAAAAAATTGAAAGAATTTGCTCAAATAGTTTAAATATCTTTTATTGACAGACATTTTGTAATGAATTGTATTTTTCTTTATATATTATTAAATAAATTTTACAACATTTTATAATAATTTATTGTTTCCGTCCATTGATATTTATTATCATAAACAAGTCAAAAACAACAAATTCTCGCAGATAAATAATCATTAGAATAATCAATAGAAGGCAAACGCTAGTTGAGATTTCAACGTGAAACGTTATATATAGATATACTCATCTTTATGAAAATTCACAATGGTGAACAGAAGTTGCCGGCCGACACATATTTCGATGAGATGATAGAGACGATGTGAATACTATTAGCACGTCTGCTTTGCACACTGGTTTAGAGAGAGAATAGTGCCTCTGAATGAAAGCTCCGATAGCTATCCCTTTTGCCGATTTTCGCCCACAACAGGTACCTGAGCTCGTATAGTATTGAGCGCACATTATATTTCGCGCGAAACCATTTCTAATTTAAATGAAAATTTATTACAATTTAAAGTAAGAAAAAATATTTGAAAATATGTGGCATGGAAGATATGTCAATGAGAAATTTTATTGTGTAGCAACCT
Source organism: Tromatobia lineatoria (assembly GCA_949699805.1). NCBI lineage: Eukaryota > Metazoa > Arthropoda > Insecta > Hymenoptera > Ichneumonidae > Tromatobia > Tromatobia lineatoria. The sequence goes on along the minus strand of OX453036.1, from coordinate 2,714,308 downwards.
TTGAAGTACATTCTCTGAAGTACTTTAAATCTCTGAAGTACATTCTGTTCCTAAGAGAAGTCATTCCGGATTGAATTTTGGGCTGCAGTTGAAATTTAATTAATCACAGTCCAATATGTTCTAATTTTTTGAAAAATGAAAATTTTTTTATATATTGAAATGGATAACTTTATTTCACAGCAGCAGAAAAAATACCGACTGGCCTTCCTTTTTTTATCAGCACCAAATATAATTACGATTTGTTGTATTGGTATACATCAAGGGTCAGTCGATATTTTTCCTTTTTCTTTGATTTCTTCATTTTATAAGAATTGCTTAGGTATGCTTAGAAAGGGATACTATGAAAAGGTTTTCATACAAATTAATATAAGGGATTCATAAAAATAGGACGTTAATTTGGGGATTAGTAATTGACCATTAACTTTCTTCTTGCCGCCTTTAAAGATTACCGCATCTGAAAAAATATTCTATAAGTTTGGCGAATGTCACTTGCATTAAATCGAATGTATACGAAACTGTTATTTTTTTCATATACCTTGATGATAGAATTTTATTTGGATCTAATGCGAGTAACTCAATTCAAGAAAACCCATTTTATTGAGCGTCGGTTCTACTCAATAGAGCGATATATTTCCAAAATTATCGGTCTCTACTTTCATGTATTAACCATCAGCTGATTTCAAACTCTTGACATTTTCATATTTACCCAAATAATGTTTGCATACCTTGCCGATTGTTTTAATAGATCGTTTTCATTCTGCAGTAGCTAATATTGAATTACGGGGGAAATAAGAGGTGTCTGAACAAGTAAGGAATATTTTTTTTAATGGCTAAACTGGCAGAAAATGCTTTATTTGTGGAAATGTAAAAACAAAACAAACTATTTAAATACGGTCTAGAAATATGTAAGGCTAAAAACGAATATTGTCATGCAATCGCTGATAAAATATGTGATGATCAATGGTTTTAAATGAAATACCAAATTAGAAAAAGGTGGAAAATTAGCCGTAATAGGAGTGGCGTAACGCGCCGATGAATCTACTAGCTCGTGGATAGGACGATGCGCGCGCTCGATTTCCATAGCAGCTGTCGGATGAGTCGGCGGCTCTGTTGAAGATACGGCGGATTACGCGCGGTTAATGTTGTCTATTTTTTTTCATCATCACCGACCTCTTCCTCTTTTTTTCTCTGTTACCTCGTAAGCAGGATTCGAATTATTGGTTGATCGATGGAGCGCCACTGCCAACGTCGTGAGTCGGCGACGACGACGACAACGGCGAAGGCGAAGATGACGACGAGGGTTCAACGTTCGCCAGCGACTTAACGTCTCGTGTGCGCTGCTCCCTGGCCTATTGGCGGGCGATGAAAAGCGATGACGGGCGCGACGAGGCGCGTCGCGTAGGCAATTACACCGTTAAGCCACTCACTCGAAACAGCCAACATTTTATAAGTCATTAGAGAAATTAACTTTTTTTTTTCCTCGGAGAGTGACATAAACGTCCTCGACACCGTAGTGCCTCTTCAAAGATGAATAGAAAGTCCCAGATTTGCGATGGTTTACTGGGCTGGACATTTATCAACTTGCAATGAAAGCCGCAAAGAGAAAAATGATGATTGGTTGGTTATATGATCACCAAATTTCAATATTGTATATATATGTTTTTGTTAAGGATTTGAAACGAAGAGTAAATAGCGTTGCGTTCCTCCGTCTTATGAATATTCAACTTAACAAGGCTCATCGGACATGGTACAATTGGTTTGGAATCAACCCGGACCGAATTTGAATTTATCAAATATGGACAGGTACGTGACCGATATCAGATTCTCGCCCAATTCGGACTTCATTTTTAAATGCTTGATCAAGTGAGATATAATAATGCCAGGAATGACCTAGATCAGACTTGAATCCGACAAAAGTGGATAGATCAGTGTTAAAACGGGCGAAAACCATCCTTAAGGTTGGAATGTTTGATAAGGCCGTATAAGGCCGTTTTTGCACAGATTTTAAAATCTCATGCATCCCATCAAGTCAAAAAGAAGCAACTCTTACTTTTACCTTCTTATCTCATACAAACTTTGTGAAAAAAAAAGTATTGCAATCAATAAATAAAACTCCTGGGTTACTTTGGTTATAATAAGAGGCTACAAAATCTCGATATTAAACAAAGTATTTTTCAAAATATTTTCAGATCTTTTAATTATGGCATACAATATGTCACTTTAAAAAAAATATATATATATAAAACTAGGCTAATCACAAGCGCTGGCGTGCGTGCCTGAAAATTCTTTTGCGCTGATGCGCTTCTATAACCATTTAAAAAGTCACGGACGTTGCAGCACACGTCCTATTCTCATGTCAAATTTGATACTAAACTGAAGTTATGTCTCGCGGACTTTCCCAGCAACTCGGATAAGCTGCTAACAATGCTTTCCGTTAACCATGAACATTTTAAAGGAGAGATAAATTGTCATAGCCAAAAAAATTATAACCTACATGTTTTTTGCATGATAAGGATTGTACAAAATAAGGGTAATAAGACAGGGATGAAAAGAAATCCTAAAAATTCTCATTGAAGCAAAAATGGTTTGAGTTACAAGCAAATCTAATAGGACGTTCTTAATGAACTCAACAATAAAGGTCTTATCAAGAAACAACATCCGATGAGCTGGTTTTATGTCAGATCTCTTACACAATTTACTCCGCGATACCATATTCCTACAAATTCTATGGAACTTAAAAACCATGACATAAAAATATGATGTTTTGAAAAAAAACTGCAACACAGTAAAAAATGTGTATTGATTACTTTTTTATTCTTCTTCATTACTGTAATTTTGTACTATAATAGACTGATCTATTTGAATCAATAGATAAATTTAGAAAATTGCTGACAGCAAAAAGGTATATGGAAGAAACTACCATCCAATTTGAGCCAATACTTGAATTCACATTGTATAAAACATAGAATTGAAGAAACTTGTTTCGCATTGGAAATTAATGCACACTTTATTATTCCTCTGGAAGCTGTGATAATGATTTATCACATCAAGCGACACAGCATCATACCAGATGATTTTGGAAAATTTGATAGGATTGAATCGTGCTTGAACAAAAACAACTAAAAATCAGTCCATCTTACCATATAACATTGAAGCTAAGAAGCGAATAATCATGTAACAAACAGAAAGTTACTGATCTTAGTATATAATTTTACAATATGGCTGAATGTTGACAGCCTGCAGTTAGAAATAAGACGCTGTCTTACAAAGCTGGATTACGCAAATCTTAGTTAATCAGTGAATAACCATCAATTTTCTTGAATTTATTTTAAAATGAAGTACATGTGCATTGAAGAACACACTGCTATTATTTTTCTTATAGTCCTCAAGTTCAATTTTTTTAAGAGTTACAGTATATTCCACTGAATGACATTAGAACTCTTACAGAAAAAATCTATCGGAGTCGCCGAAATTATATTCATTGAACCAAATAATAACTTTTATTTTTTAATAGTTCTCACTATTGAATATTAATAGTAATCAATCTCAGTTAAGTAAAGTGCAACTTTTTTTGCGTGCCGTAGCTTTTAGATTAAACCAAAAAGCAGATATTGGGTTATTTAGAATTATTTTGATTGCAATAAAGAGCCTTCTGGATTGAATATGGGATTTTCTTTAAGCTCTATAATAAAGATAAAATTTACAATGTGTAAAAGCATTTCATTTTTCAAAAACTTACCAAATATTGAACTATGATTAATTTAATTCTTACTGCATCCCAAATATTAAAGTGGAAGTCGCCAAGCTTTTGACAGGATCTTTACTAAGACGTATTCTACGATATTTTGGGCGAAGAGAAACGAGAAAAAATATCGCTTTTTTGGCACACCCTAATATATATTATATCTCGTTGGCTGTGCCATGGTACCGCATGAAGTTAGTCTCGTTGGCTGTGTGCCATGTACGGCGTGAAGTTGCGCGCGTGCCATGTTTTAATTCGCAAATTTTCAGAAATTCAAAAACATAGATAACCATATCTTTGTTATAATCAATAGCTACAGCATTGGTTTTAGTCCCAATCCTAATCTATTTTAAGCTAATCCATCTAACTGCAGCATGAAATATCATCAAATCACTCGGAATTCGTTCATATCGCCATATATCCTATTGAAAATGTGGCTAAAATGAGTTGACTCCAGAAAGAGAGTCTTGTAGCGGTCTGTCTTCTTGGTCGGTAAGTAGGTAAATGTACTTGTTTCGAGAAAGCTACAGCGTCTCTTGATTAATTTAATTTTTATAAAATTATATAATTTAAAAAAAAATTATTATTATTAAAAAAAAAAAAGATGAATTAATTTTTATGAATTTCACCGACTCTCAATAAATCTCTTGCAACATGTATACGATTGGAATGTGGGTATTTCACGAAAACAGGAAAAAATTCGAGACCACCAGCGGTCATTCTTGGCCCGCTATTGTCACTGTTTCGGTAAATATTGGAACAAGCCTCGTCCACTACTGACTAAAACGTACTAATAACAATAATAATAATAATAATAACAACTGATTAATTTGGTAATTGTTATATGCAGATGATAAAAGTGATGTCGCAAATTGATACAAATGCATGTATGTTCCCGAACAAAAGTTAGACTCGATTAAAATTTTAGCTTTTTTATTAGTACGGCAGTAAAAAAAACCCCTCAATATCATCAGCACTAAAATGATTGATTTTAAGTAATGTTCAACACAAAAAGTTATTGATAAATTGGTTCGAGATATTCAACGAATGCAATAGATATTCAGACTAAATAATCAACTATTTTGCAATTTGCTGAATCTCTATTGGATGTCTATTGTATTTATTAAATATTTCGCGCCCATTTATCAATAACTTTTTGAAATAAAAATTGTTTCAACCGATTATTTCAGTGTCGATGGTTTTGATTTTTATTTACTGCTGTTGCAATAACAAACTAAAATTGTAATCGAGTCAAACTTTTCTTCGGGAATACATGCGCATTTGTATGAATTTGCGACATCACTTTTATCGGTCGATCTTTTATCGTCCGCATATAGCAATAACCAAGTAAGTTATTAGTCAGTGGTGGACCAGGCTTCTCCCAATACTTATCTAAGTAGTGACAATAGCGGGCCAAGCATGACCGCCGAAGGTCTCGCGTTTTTGCCTGTTCTCGTGAAATACCCACATTTCAATCGTATACAATATTACGAACAATATATCAAGAGTTGGTGAAAATCATGAAAATTAATTTATCTTTGGTTTGATAAATAATATCGTATCCATTCTCAATTAATAGATAAAAAGTTATAAAAACTAAGTTAATACAAATGCAAAAATGTTCCCGAACAAAAATTCGGCTTAATTCAAATTTCAGTTATTTATTGCAAGGTCAGTCGAACATATTTTTATTTCTATTGATTTACATTTGATAACTTTTTATCTAGTAATTTAGAATGGACGCGAAATTATTTATGCAAACATTGATATATTAATTTTCATGATTTTCACCAACTCATAATATATTTCTTGTAGTATTGTATATACGATTGAAATATGGGTATTTCACGAGAACACCCAAAAACGCGAAAGTTTCTGCGCATGTGCAATTCAGCAGTGCTTCTTGCTGCTTCCGCGCACGGACTACATAACGACGGTGTCGGACGTGCCAATCCCAGGCTTGAAAAAAATAATGCCGGTGCCCATGGCGAAGTGTCCAAAGTGGTCTAAAGTCCGTGTTCCTTGCGTATGCTGTTGTTTTGAAAGAAAGTGTGGTATTACGTACACATCACAAAGTCGTACAAATTTTTAAAACACCGAGCACTGAAACGTCGAGAAAGAATTAACGAAACCAGTTTGAATAATACAACAGATAATAATTCTTCATTAGTTTCGAGTACGGATGTGTCATTTATAGATATCATTACACCTCATACCAGTACGGATGAAAACAGGTATTAATTTTTGTATTAATGAATGCATTCTTATTTCACATATGGTGCTTATTCGAAAATTATTTCGGCCGGTTTCCTGATCTGTTGACGTATGGCCCCATAACTGACAATACTGGACGAGGACTGGGCAAAGTATGTCCGAAGGCAAATATTAAAATGAATGTATTTTTTTTTTTCTTATCCATTATTGATTCTCTCGAGTGAAGCATAATTGTTTGCTGCCATAACTTTATAATTTTCTAATGCGAATATCTAGGAAATGTATAGTGAATGAAACAAATGTCTCCAAAAATATGTTTTCCTACTAAAAAACGGAGGAGTTATATTTTTATTTCAAAACAGATATTTTTCTTCCTGCGTAACCGACGATATTTGAACAAAAAAAATGGCCAGGGTGGCACCAATTGATATTTTTGTAGATGTGAAATTATTATTGTTAAAGTTCCAGGAACGGGTAATTCTTTAAAAAAAAATTTAATTGACATTCTATTCGCTGATAAAATTACAGAGGATTCCTGTATGTCCATCGATATCGCATACAAATCATCAGAGTGTCATTAATCCAGGTTCTCGTATGAAAAAAAAAATTATTCGTGTGGAGGTTCCGAAAAAGGGGTAATTACATTGTATAACTCCATTGTATAATTTATTTGAAATAAAATAATTCCCCCGCTATCAGTGAACAATCATACTCACGGAGATGCGACAATTGTTTCAAAAATTCAACTTGAAAGCTAACAAAAAGCAACAACTTATATGTCGAGACATTTTTTTCCAGTAACCTCAAGTTTCCGAGATATGTACACCTTAAAGAAGACAAATTTTCTCAAATATATATATTTTTTTAATTGAAAAATATCCACATAGAATTCCTTTGATATATCCAATTATGGAACGGATCGAAGAGGGTCGAAAAGAGTGACTCGTGCGTTTTTTCAAAACCACTTTTCTTGATATTTCAGACCACTTTGGGGGTTCTAAAATGGAAGAAATCGGCACAAAATTGTTTTCACGAAAACGAAAATTCCTTCATAAAGAAGCAAAAGCAACAAAACTGATTTAAAAAAATAGTAAATACCGAGACTTATCTTCAGGAGTTTAAAAATCGTTTTTCAAATAATAAAAAACGATGTGACTTTTTTTGGTTAAAACAAAAAAGCATCTTCAAGAACGGCTTATTGAGCCTTGAAAATATGCAAAAAAATTCTTTGCCTCTTTTGGGTCTCAAATAACATTATTGTAACAAATTATGAAAGTTGAAAAGGGTTAGGCTCATAGTCAGTAAATTTGAGATGAAATGTCACATTTATTCCAGGGCAAATATTAATCAAAGAACAAAAAATTATTTTTATTTTTCACTGACGTCATTGACTTCGTGATTGCTGCTGGCACCAACTTTTTGAATGAAACTGGCACCGTTTATAAACCAGATCTTATCCTTGTCCACGAGAAATTCGAGAATTTCCGTCACCATGATATTGCGATGATTCGAGTCTCCAAAGACATCGTTTTCACCGACTTTGTTAAGCCGATTAATCTTCCTACTGAAAAATTGGAAGGCTACACTGGACCTGCCGATTTCACCGGTTGGGAAGATACCACGGATAAACAAAATGCTGATTTTTATCTTGGTGTCTTTTTTCTTCTTCACACTGAGAAAAAAATCCAAGTCCTAATAACTATAAATACACAACTATTCATTTTTATTTCGTACTGACAACTATTTTATCGTCGCCACAACTATCGAGAAGTTACTACACCCAGTCAACACAGTAATGTTACCGCAATGTAACCCAATATATCGAGTAACGTCCCGTGTGCCTTACACGTAACTTACTAGCTATGATGATAGCTATGCTATTATTTCACACTCAACAATGTTACTATGTTATAAAGCCTCAAGGGTTGCGAAATTGCTACCCAGTAAACCAAAATATCGGTTTCGTTGCTGGTCTATTACAATTTCCCACTTAGAAGGGTAACTTTTGTGTAACAACAGTGTTATGTAACACTTCCATTGCTGTATTGCTGAGTGGGAAGTTGTAATAGAGCAGCAACGAAACCGATTTTTTGGTTTACTAGGTACTTTTGAAACGACGACAATTTAGCAGCTACGATTAAACCTCATTAAGTACATATCAATCGTTATCTGTGGACAGATTCATAAAGTGCACTAGAATAGTGTAAGATAAAAAGTAAAGTTTTAAACTTTGGGAAGTCTTTCCATCAAACCGTTTAAGAAATTTTAGTATTTCATGTCATATCCTATCTATCGAAATGTGCATTCTAACTTGTGTATATATTTCCATTTCCGGCTGTTATGACTAAGCTATGATTTTAAATGTAGGAATAAATCGTTCTCTATTGCAAAACTAATTAAATCTTTGGTTCTGAGAAATCCAATCTCCATAAAATAAATTAAATTGCTACACTTTAGTTAAAATAAATTCGTTTTCCTTCCTATTTCGCTGTGAAAGTTACAGACATTTCATTTTTAACACACTCTGCTTAGAGGGGCTAAATTCCGTCCCAAAGAGTTACTTTCCGTCCTAGGGACTTACTTCCTTCCCTCTTAGTCCTTTTCTGCCTCGCAAGATTTCAGTTCAGTTCAGTTCCATTTAAATCAGTTTCCGTAATTCTGCATCGCGAAAATGTGGAACTTTGATTATATTAAACCGAAGAATGATTAAACACTTGAACTTTAGTTTTTGCTAATGTTCTAGTGCACAAAATTAGTGCACCAATCTGGTCTTTACACAATTGCAAAATCATGATGCTTTTCACGTATTCATTGGGGTCTTACTGTAACTTTAAAAAAGTGTATTCTTCACAGAATTTATTCTTTAACGACTTTTTATTCGTGATTGGGCTCCCTTTATAATCTTACAATGTATTGTTCAGTCAAAGTTTAACGCAATTTTTTTTTTTCACAGCGTGATTCCGGTGGCCCTTTGGCAGTTGGGCAGTTGGGAATTGCGTCGTACGTTGTATCGTGCACTGTCAATTGGCCTGATGTATATACTCGTGTATTTCCAAGCAGAGGTTGGATTCTCGAAAAAATCGAACGTCATAGCATCTGATCATAAGTTGGCTCATTGAACTCGCTTCCAATAAGAACACCATTAATATTGTCTCAATAATTTAACTACTGAGCAAGTTATACAATACAAAATTTATGCTTTATTGACCCTCTTGTAATGCATTAAAAATTTAGGCATTATTGCAGGTCCAATAATTTATAAATGGCGTAGCTTAACACTCCTGCAGTTATATATAGCATAATTTTACACAGAACTATATCTAAACTATGCTGGTGTAAAATCAGTGGTGTACATTCACTGATGTAGAATCGATGGCTTATAGTCGATGGTGTAGGGTCGATGTTATACAGTCGATGGTGTAGAGTCAGTGTTATACAGTCGATAGTGTCGAGCAGTTGTGCAGAGTTGACGGTGTAGATGACATACATATGACATATCACGCATAAGAACGCCATATACGTAAGTAGACAATCGAAAATTTGTAATTTTAGTATAATCGTTTGATAGCGTACTTACAGTCTGATATTGGAAACGAACCTCACAACACGTGATCCTACAGCAGTTATAACGATCTGAAGTTGTCTTTGTGTCGAAGTCATCGACGACCAATCAGAATGCTACAAAGGTAGCTTCAGCTTTTTATATTTCAACTTTCGATGTGTCATGACTTTTTTTAGGAAAGGATATCTTACCTTAGGCAATAGCCGCGAGGCTCAGCACGAGAAGACCTGTTGTAGAAATATGGCTTAGGGTGGGGGTAAAAATAGCGAACGACGAGAATAGTGGAAAAATATAATATAGAATGGTCATCATTATGGAATTTGCTCTTTCAGCCATTCACCAGCCATTCACTATTTTAATCATTCCCTATTTTGATCCCCACCCATAAAATCATCGAGTCTAAGTTCAAAGTGAAGTGAATGAACGGATTGTCCTTTGGCACCTGAAAATATAATTATAATCATTTCAGAGTTCATCAATATTCGTCAATTAAAAACAATGCAGGCTCGCCAAGACTATGTATCAATGGTTTCTTAAATTCTCAATTTGTCATCTTCATATTCTCGTCAGAAATATATATTAAACATCGATCGACTTTTTTGGACTCCAAATTTATACAGTTCCTTTAGGTATGAACATTTTACCTTGGGCGATGGCTGCGAGGCAACTTGTAGAAACATGGCCAACGTTTAGCAGTTAATTATAAGATTTTCTAAGAGGATGGAGCTTTATATACTTCTTTAATCAGCGATCATCTTAACGTCTTTCCCGGAATTAATAATGATATCAGCGAGAAGTAATTTTAAGTACTTAATGATAGCAACTTTGATTTGATAAGACCGTATAAGATTTATCATCTACGGGATGCGGTCATCGCAACTTCCAATGAATCCGATATATCTGCAGACACAGATTTGATCTAGACAGCGATAGCAAATTAAGGACTAGTACGATAAGACATCTTTATTCGAGTGGCTATTTTTTCTACGATGTTTAAATTCAATTACAAGTCCATTATAATCGCATGGACCTTGTACGTTTAGTCGTGGTTTATTATAAAAATATATATATTTATTTCGTTGTCGAAACACTTTTTGTTTATTATTTATATCATTTACTGATGTATAAAAAGTGGAACAATCCTGTATGAGAATTAATTTTAAAAAAAACAAAATACAGAAAAAAAGATACAACAATAGAGAAAATTCTTAAATAAGGCAGGCTTATCGGGTCCACTCACCTAAGCAAAATTGTGCACGGCGAGCATGAACGGAAAGAAAAAAGGACTGAAAAAATCAATAAACGTAGACGGAGCATTGCCATTACGCAACACCCTTGTAAGGGATTAATTGAAACCTTCGAAAATAAACAAAAAAAAGCTGTAAAATAGAACCTCGAAAATACTCGAGCAGAAAGTGAGGTCCCGGCTGTCCAATACTAGGCCCTCTGTGCGAGCCCATACTAACAGCTAAGTGATCACCGATTCAAACATAGACCACTACGATAAGTAGGCAATCACATAATCAAGTACTGAGGGAGTCAGCGTAACGGCACGCATCTGCGGTGTGTGTATTTGGGTCGGCCCAGTAGTCATCTATCCTTGTACTGACTAACTAATTTGCGCAACGACTAAAACAAGTATATATCTCTCCATATTATAAAAAGATTTCGAAATATTTAAATTTTTCGGAATTTCCAAAATTTCAAAAATTTTGGAAATTTTTTGTATTATCGAAATTTCCAAAATTTCCAAGTTGGCCATAGAATTTCGAGCGAGTCGTTCCAAGTTGGCCACGGAATTTTGAGCGAGCCGTTCCAAGTTGGCCGTGGAATTTTGGGCGAGGCGTTCCCAGTTGGCCATGGAATTTTACGGGAGACGTTTCAAGTTTGCAATGTAGTATATTATTGTTATAACTAGGATGTTATTGTGGCTCGCGCACTGCGCACGCTCGCTTTGAGGGACTTGGAGTAATTCGGGCTCGAGGTCTCCAGTGAGACCAAGGGGTATGTGGGGTCTCACAAACCCCTAGACGCTGAGCCCGAATTATTCTAAGTCTACAGTACGTTTTTACTTTATTTTTATTTTTTTACAACGATTTTGAGACACAATTTAATCTTTTGTATTCATATTCAAAAAATTGTTTATATATCGCAGGTGGACATCTCTTTATAATGTTATTGTGTTGTCTAATTTTTAAGTCTGATCCTTGAATTCGGAAATTTAGATCGTCTATTTCCAGGTATAGAATTCTTCTATGGGCTTTATGTAAAATATTTTTAGATGAAAACTTATATTTGTTATTGCGTAGAGATGTATTGTTAAAATTAGTAAATTAAATATGCTTGGGAATCAGACTTTCTTTCCTGCATTTTAATAAAAATTGCGATTGTTGGAAGTAGCGGTTCTTAGTGGAGCTATCCTTTGTCGACCTGTTGAATGCCATGCAGACTGCGATCCCGAATAGTTGAAGAATCCGGTTGAAGAAAGCCATTTTCTTTAGTTTATAGCCAGTTATAGGATAGTGAGAAGTGTTGTAGGCGGCCGATATCGTTATTAAATATTGGTGGGTGACGGTTGGTGGCTACAGTTCGTACTGTAGCCGCCAGCAAGAATTTTTAGAAGAGGAAGTCCTACTTATTCGCTCATATCTTCATCATTCTTTCAATTTTTCATATTCAGTATCATCTCAAATTATTCATAAAGCTACTATGCACATGAGTAAAATAAGAATTATTTTTTGTAACGCATGCGCGAAAAGTGCCAGCTTATGCGCGGGTCGTGCTACAAATGACTGGGCTTTGCCTCGTGCCGTTGTAAAGGACTCGATCAGACTCGTGCAGCCACTTTCCAACCTTTGCCGAAAGTCCGCTTTTACGCAGCTTCTGGAAAGCTTGAGGTCGCTCCTGAACGGACCGTTCACCTTAATAATTTTTTCAAATACATTTTGAAGTTACATTTTTTAACTAAAATGAATTATTATGGCATATGCGATAATGTTCAATTCTGTGTACGTTTTTTGAGGGTCTATAAAATGGAATTCTTTGAATAAAGTAACGTGTATTTTATAGCTTAGTCAGTGGTTACATCATCGAGTCAATATTCATAGTATTTGTTCAAGGGACCTGTTCAATAAGCGCACTTATGATCGGGGGTTATGACGTTCTATGTTTTCAAGGATCCAATGTCTGTATGAAAACACGCGACTATAGAAGTCAGGGAAATTACGAGGGCACGGTAGGACGTACGACACGATTTCCACCTGCACACCATTCACTACCAGAGGGCCTCCGTTTTCACCCTGTAAGCAAATTCTCATTTTATTGATCTCGATCGAGCAACAAAACTGCAAAATTATCTAGAAAACCTAGTCACTTAAGTGAAATGATTTATTTTCAAATCTGTACATAATAGAATTTTTTTTAAATCTTACATTAAGATCTTATTCAAGACATAATATACACGATGATTCTGCAATTTTGGGGAGACATGAAAAGCACCAGAACGATGTCAGGTAAAAGGAAAAAATTTTTACTTGTAGTTTCCGGAAAAAACAGGAGAACAAATTTCAGTGTTCGATGTCTTATATTAGCTGCCGAAGACAGCATTCTGGATTAAATATAAGCGATTTCACCGAAATTTTGCTACAAACATTAATTTTTTTCAAAAATAATTGCATAAGATCGGGTTTTGTTATTGTAAAAACTTCACCAAATTTCAATATGATAAAATTAAAATCTGATGAGATATTAGAATGTTTTCATTTCCCATACAAATTCTTATACAATCTTGGGACAATCTCATCGTACGTCTATTTCTGAAAAATAAAAATTCGTAGAATTTAATTACCTACAAAAATAAATTGATATAGATTTTCTTGGGATATTTTAGCTCAAGTGAACTCATATTTTAAAAAAATTGATCAATACTATATATTTTTTCCACCAAAGGCACTTCTTCTTTCAGCCGAATGAATTTTCTCAAGTTCCGTGTATGAATACCAAATTTGAACATTATAGTTGAAATGGAATATGGAGATCATGGCTTTGAAATGATTTGCTCTAAAAAATTACCAGCAATTTAACATTCTATAAAAAAAAATCTTGCAAATTCGGTATCCATATACATAATTTCAGAAATTTTATTCGGCTAAAATGTAGCGGTACTCTTTATGTATAAACAAATATTATTCATAATTTTTTTTGATAATTTATGTTCATTTGAGTAACAATGTCCCGTATTAATCTGTATCATTTTTTTTAGGCCACCCAATTCCAAACCTTTCCGTTCTTCATAATCGAATGTACGATGAAACGGTTCCAAGATAGAGCCGTTTGAATGCAATCGACAAAAATCTAATATCTTATTACATATTAATTGTATCGTATTGTAATTTTGTAAAGTTTTTACAACTTAGGCTGAGGCTCAGCACGAGAAGACCAGCTTGTAGAAACATGGCTATAACGTTGAGCAGTGAACGATGTAATATTCTAAGACGTTAGGGCTTCTATAAGCAGCGAACTCTGAAGGTCTTTCCCGGAATTGGTAATCATATGGAGGTGATGTCATAATATTTACGCAATGATAGCAATATCGATTTGATAACACCTCTTCGATAGCAGATTTTACTTATTTGGAGTAAACAAAGACTGCTGGACTGGAATTATTATATTAAAACCTCTAATTAGGTTGTACAGAGTGAGATGAGGTCTTTAGACCCTTGCATAGACCTCCAAACTCCCATGGAAAGAAAGTATGCTAACAAAGTATATTTTTCGACATATCGAAAATTATATAAATTATGTACGTGGTATTTTTCTTCTATACTTTTTATATACCCGGAAATATCCAATATTTCGTCCAAACGTACATTTGGCAGATATACGAAAAATATATTTATTTCGATATCCATACATGTATCTGGCTAATATGCGTAAAGTATATTTTTTTTTGTATATTAGTAGTATATAAAAAATGCATCAACTCATAAGATATAAAAACACGAAATCTCGACCACCTAGATTTCTTATATAGACGAAGAATCTAAACAATTTGGTCAAATGTTCTTCTAACTGATTCAAGTGTTGACCATCTTCTTACATAAATATTAGGGTGTGTCGAAAAAAAAAGGAAAATTCTTTTTTATTTTGCATCGTTTTAATCTATAGTTTGTACCTTTAAGCGCTAAAATTTTAAGAAGAGTTGCTTAAAGGAACAAACTATAAATTAAAACGATGCAAAAAGAAAAAGAAAAAAAAATCCGACACACCCTAATAAATATATATATATAATTTCTATAGAAAAAATATACATTCACATATATTTACGAATACATAAAATATGGATTGAGAATTATATGAAGAATATAAAAACGATATATTTTATTTCCCAGAAATATGTATGAACTAGAATGAATAACATTTATTCTTGTTCATTTTTTTTTCAATGGACCACGACTGAACTTAAAATACCTATGCGGTAATAATGTTCTTGTAATCGAATTAACAAAAGCTACAGAAAAAAAAACACGGCTTAAAATTACCTGTACAACCTAATTAGAGGTTTAAGCATAATAATTCGAGTCCAGCAGTCTTCGTTTACTCAAAATAGTTTAAATCTGCCATCCAATCTGTACCTGCCGATAATGATCTCGAAGATAAAAAATCTCGAGAGATTTTATAAAATTAATTTCGCTATGATTGCGTACATCTGATAAGATCACCCTAATATCATTGCTAATTCCGGGAAAGACCTTGAGATGATCGCTGATTATAGAACTATATAAAGCCCCACCGTCTTAGAATATCACATCGTTTACTGCTAAACGTTAGCCATGTTTCTACAAGCTGGTCTTCTCGTGCTGAGCCTCGCAGCCATCGCCCAAGGTAAAATATTCATACCTAACGAAACTGCATAAATTTTGAGCCCAAAAAAATAGATCGATGTTGAATATATATTTCTGACGAGCGTATTGAGATGATCAATTCAAAATTTAATAAGCAATTGATACATAGTCTTGACGAGCCTGGATTATATTTTCAAGTGCCGAAGTATTTTATTTAAATTACAACAAGCGATTTCAGAGGGTTCTGTGGGAATAACTTTGATTTATTGATTTTAGAAAATATCGTAAATCGATCATTTATTTTGGGCCCCGAGCTAATGCCAGACCTTTAAAGATCTACAAAAAACGGACTGGTCGAATTTTATTTACATCAAAAGAATAAAAAATTTGCTTGTATATGAGTGCACGTTTTTTCATTCAACTTAATAATGATATACTTTTTCCATTAAGGTGCGCCACGTATCATCGGTGGTCATGAAGCTCCAAACCACAAGTACCCTTATCTGGTTTCTTTGCGTGACAAGATCAGAGGCGAACACGAGTGCCTCGGTTCGATTCTGAACGAGCGTTGGATCCTTACGGCTGCCTATTGCGTTAAAAAGTGTGTATTATTTACTTTATCGACGTAATAGTACATTATGATACTAGTGCGATGAAACTTCTTCGCGATGAGTGGGAGTTTGCAGCATGAGTCGAAGGCGAGTGTTGTAATTATACGAGATCAGAAAAAGTTTCTCGCACGAGTATCGTATACAATTTTATGTCACTAGTGCGTGAAGTGTCTACTTCACGCACACTGTGGTATAAAATAATTAAAATAAGTGTAGTATTTTTTGTTCAAATTTATATTTCGCTTGCTCACTCGTATAGAAAAGTATTTCGAATGCTTTCGTTGTTGTCGTATTACCATAATTCTTATCTTCTGTGTTACAATTTTATCATTATTATCAACGAATCAAAGAGGAATGAAAACCATTAACGTATCTATGAAAAAATACATTTACAAAATTTTTGACGATACTTATATGAAGAGGAATAAAGTTTATGCATCAAGCTCTGATTACTAATCAGTTTACAATAAAAACTACGAGAAATGTTTTATTAGGTTTTGCAAGTGGAATTTTGCAGTCAAATGAGCCGTGAATTCAAATCAGGGATTTGATCGGATTTGCAATAAAAAGACGAAAGTTTTCAATACATTATTTAAAATCAGAATATTATGAGTGAAGAGTGATTATGAATTAATGAGAGCAGTTATCATTTTGAAGAATTCGATGAAAGTATTACAACTACCTTTTCATCCGAATGAGGCCCATCATAATTCTGGATTTACTCTGTTAAATCCAACCATGGGGCATTCTAAGTCAATTTTTTTACAGCCCATGAATTACAGTCAAAATGATGTTGTTTGGGACCCAAAAGTGTTTCGTCATTTGTATTGAATAGCGAATTTCACAAGGATCGCCATTCTAGATTCAGACGTTCCTCATTTTGAAATCCGTTCTTTTAACTATTCGCTATTTTGGTCATGGGTTAACCCTCACCCGTTTTTACGGGTGAGGGTACGAAAAAATTGAGACAGTTAGGCTGAAAAAATTAATCAACGGCGGAAATTTGTTTTTCCAGTTACCGCGTCAGTAGGTTCGAGTTTATTGCTGGCACCAACTTCTTGAACGAATCTGGCATCATTTTGAAGCCAGATCTTATTCTTATCCATACGGAATACGTATGGTTCGACTATGATAACATTGCGATGGTTCGTGTCGACAAAGATATCGTTTTTAATGACTTTGTCAAGCCAATTAAGCTTCCAACTGAAGACGTGAAAGACTACAGTATACCTGCCGATTTTGCAGGTTGGGGTCTAACCAACGTAAGTTGAATCTGATTTTTTTTTTTTTTTCTGACTTCACACTCAGAAAAAATTATGGTATTAATAACAATAAAGTAACAACTATGCATTTTTAATTGGTAAAATCAATGATTCCTTATTCGCCACTATCATAAAATATTAACCATAAATATAGAAATAGTTGAAAGGACTGAAAATTTATCATTGTCACATTGAAGGTGAACGTACTATTGCCATTACTCTGAGTTTAATTGTACAAGAAATTCAAATGATCCTACAAACATTTATAATTTTTCCATAATATGTTTGACTTTAGACGACGTCTGGTTCAACTCAGCCTAATGCACTTCAAGAAATCTCTTTTAATATGCTGAACAACGAGGAATGCAAGAAATATCACGACCGTGTTACCGAACGTCATATTTGCACATTGAATAAGTATGATGAAGGAATTTGCATTGTAAGTATTTTTGTTTAAGTGACTTTTCGAATTAAGAGGACCCAGTGACCTGAAAATAGTCAGAAGAAATAAGATTTTGTAGATGGTACCGGTCGTTCAAAATTATGTACACTGAATTCTCATTAAGTACATAATAAGAAACAAGATATCTAGCTACAACATTTTTCTTTAAATTCCATCAAATCGAGCTTTGTTATTGTGAAAATTTCACAAAATTTCAATACGATACAGTCGAAATCTAATGAGATATTAGATTTTAAGCGATTTCATTTAAGCGGCTCCATCTTATGACCGTTTCATCCTAAATGCATTTCTGAAAAACAGAAAGGTTTGGAATTGGATGGCCCAAAAAAAAATTATACAGATCAATTCGGGACATCGTTTTTCAAGTTGACATAAATTTCCCACAAAAAATTATGAATAATATTTGTTTATTAATAAAAGGTACCGCTACATTTTTGCCGAATGAAATTTCTGAAATTATATGGATACCGAATTTTCAAGATTTTATTTTTATGGGATGTGAAGTTGCTGTTAGTTTTTTAGAGCAAATAATTATGAAGTTAATTTCCTCGAATTATATAAGTGAATACCCGAACGTAAAGAACGACTATTGTAATGAAATGAAGGATCGTTGAAAAGATATAGCGATTTCCTGCAGTAAAATTATCGGAAATTCACTGCATTATCAGGGATGAATGATATAAATTTAGCCATTACGTGTTTTTAACATTCTTTATTTATATACATAATTTGACAAAATCAATTCGCCACAAGTATAACGAGTTTTTCGCACGAATAATTCATTTTTATTAATGACTTGGCTTTGAAAATATGATCTCTATATTCCATTTCAACTAAAATATTTAAACTTGGTATTCTTACACGGAACTTGAAAAAATTGATTCGGCTGAAAGAAGCAGTGCCTTTGACGAAAAAAAAAGTATTATTGAACAATTTTTTTTTAGTATGAGTTCATTTCAGCTGCAATATTCCATATAAATCTAAATCCTTTTTTTTTTGCTGTAGGTCGTCAAATTCTACACATTTTTATTTTCCAGAAATAAATGTATGATAAACTTGTCCTAATATAGAACTATTTGTATAAGAAATGAGAACATTCTAATATCTCATCAGATTTCGATTTGATCATATTGAAATTTGGTGAAGTTTTTACAATAACAAAACCCGATCGAATGCAATTATTTCAAGAAGAAATCAATCTTGGTAGCAAAATTTCGGTGGAATAGCTTATATTCAATGCAGAATGCTATCTTCGGCAGCTAATATAAGACATCGAATACTGAAATTTGTTTACCTGCTTTTTCCGGAAACTACGACAAGTGAAAAATTTTACCTTTTACCTTACATCGTTCTAGCGCTTTGTATGTCTTTCCAAAATTTTAGAATCATTGTGTATATTATATCTTGAATAAGATCTTGCTATAAGATTTATTTAAAATTCTATTATGTACAGATTTAAGAAATTTTTTTTTTTGTTCAAGTCACTTGGTTCTCTTAACAATTTTGCAGTTGTGTTGCTCGATCGAGATCAATCAAATGATAATTTGTTTACAGGGTGATAACGGAGGCCCTCTGGTAGTCGATGGTGTGCAGGTGGGAATCGTATCGTACGTCCTACCGTGCGCTCGTAATTTCCCTGACGTCTATACTCGCGTGTTTTCATACAGAGATTGGATCCTCGAAAACATAGAACGTGATACCCCCAAATCATAAGTGCGCTTATTGAACAGGCTCCCCGAACAAATACTATGAATATTGACTCATTGATGTAACCACTGACTAAGCTATAAAATACACGTTTGTTTATTCAAAGAATCCCATTTTATCGACCCTCAAACAACGCACACAGAATTGAACATTATTGCATATGCCATAATAATGCTTTTTTTTGAAGAATACAACTTCAAAATTTTTTTTTGAAACAATTATTAGGGTGAAAGGTCAGTTCAGGAGTGACCTCAAGCTTTCCAGGAGCTATCAAGCGTATAATAGTACTTTGCGATACTAGTGCGTGAAAGCGAACTTTCGGCAAAGGTTGGAACGTAGTTGTACGAGTCGGATCGAGTGTTATCCAGTCGGCACGAGGCAAGGCCGAGTGCTATTTGTAGCACGAACATAAACTAGCACTTTTTGGCATGCGTTACAAAAAATAATTATTGTTTTTATCATGTGCATAGTAATGTTATGAATAATTTGAGATAATACCGAATATGAAAAATTGAAAGAATGACGAAGATATGAGCGAATAAGTAGGACGCTCTCTTTTAAAAATTCTTGCTGATGGACTTAGTAATGCCGCCAGACGAGACGGGACGAAAATCTGTCATTTCTCGTCTCGTCTCGGAGAAACGCCGAGAAATCTGTCTCGTCTCGTCTCGAAATATGTGCTCGAGACAAGGTCCGTCTCGTCTCGTCTCGTCTCGTCTCATCTCACCTCGCCAATTTCTCGAATTTTCTCGAGAACTATCTGAGTAACCGAACATCCTTCTAACTTAGAGCTTTTTACCAACTTCTAACTTTTGACTAACTTTTAGCTTTTGACTTACTCCTAACTCTAATAATTTCCAACTTTCCACTAACTTATAACTTTTAACTAGTTTTATAACGTTTGACTAACTTCTTACTTTTAGAAGTTAGTTAGTAGGTAGTCAAAAGTTAGTCTAAGGTTAGTCAACAGTTAGTCGAATGTTATAAATTAATTAAAAGTTAGAAGTTCGTCAAAAGTTAATCAAATGTTAGTCAAAAGTTAGTCGAATGTTAGTCAAAATTTGGTCGAATATTCGTCAAAGCTTAGTCGAATGTTGGTCAAAAGTTAGTCGAATGTTAGTCAAAAGTTAGTCGAAAGTTAGTCGAAAGTTAGAAGTTACTCAAAAGTTAGAAGTTAGTTAAAATTTAGTGAAAACTCAGAATTTAGTAGTTAGTACTGAAAAAGTACTAAAAAGTACCCGAACACTCCGAACAGTTCGAGTAACCGGGTAATCCGTGTAGTTCGAGTTACTGAGTAATACGGATAATTTGGGAATCCGGATACTCGAGCTACTTTGTATTTTTTTGGGTAAGACGTACAGATAAAGAAAGTCCACGAATAAAGGTTCCTGATCGTAGTTGTGATAAATTCGATATCTATACCGGATATAGATTTGCTTGATCAAGAGACGCGGTAGCGTCTCGAGACAAGTACGTTTACGACGACGGCAAGACGCGCCAAGGCTCTTATACCTAAAGGAACTCGTTTTGTTCACTCTCGAAGACTATTTCTTCATTTTTTTTTATGTAGGAAACGAATATATGTTTATTACGGACCCGTAAATTTATAAAAATTACTTGTCCGGCCTATAGTATCGAGTGTTGGTATTGGGGGTCGAAGAAACCGTTAATCGTGCGCATACAGTATTCAGTTCGTTAATGGTTAATTCGCCAAGTAGAACGGCCGGACAAGTAATTTTTATAAATTCACCCATCCAACTTTAAGTTATATAATAATTGTTACTGCCACTATGATTTTTAATTTTCGAGATTACTTGGCGCTGCGAGGCGTTTGATTATTTATCATCTTTTTGCAAAGTATGGGGTTTTACGTTTATAAATTCGTTATTCATAAACTTTTCAAGAGAATAGGGATATCTGCCGATGTAAATGTACTTGTCTCAGATTTTTTACACGGAATGTGTTTTTTTGGGTTTCATAATAGTTATAACTGATATCCGAAAGATAAAAAAATCTCAGAAGGTATTATCAAATCAATGTTGCTATCATTGCGTCAATCTTATCTCATTACCCTGATATCATTAATGATCACGGGATAAGCGTGAAAATTATCACTGATTCAGGAAGCATACAAAGCCCCATTATCTTAGAATATGATGTACTTGATTACAAAACGCGGAGCCATGATTCTACGAGCGGGTCTTTTTGCTAGTCCTTGCTACCCATACTAACCAAATGACAAATTGGTCGAATATATTTGTAAATCGTAACCTTAAAATAACAATCTGCATTCAATAAATCACTGTGAGAATAAATACGTATTTCTGAATATGTTGCACTACTGCAGGAAATCAATTTTATCGGCAATAGTTACTTACAATTAGGGATTTGACTCAATATTGTCTGCTATATTTAAATTTCTTAGCCGTTGGAGGGCAATAACTTCTCATCGACAATTACTCTCGTGTTTTTTCGATGATCCCTATACTTTTGGCATTATATCTGATCGCAAATATCCAAGAGATCTCTTTTACATTGAATATACCACATAAGTTCAGATTACGACAGCTAGCTTTCGTTCCAAGCTTCGAGATCGGTTATTTTTCCACGAGCGCCGATGTATAACCCTACTTTTCTTGCCGTAATTTTCAAAATTTTTTACATTTCTAAGGATTTTTTAATTAACATTTTTTTTTATATGTTTAAAGGATGTTTTAAAAGTGTCAAGTTGGCCATACAATTTTTAGCGATTCGTTTTAAGTTTGCCATGGAATTTTACGCGCGTCATTTCGAGTTGATTGTGGAATTTTGAGCAAGTCATTTCCAGTATACTAAAGACATTCAAAATTTTTAACCGAGGTCTTGCGAGCGCGCGAGCCACAATAACACCCTCATATATATATATTTTTTGTGCCGACGTATAATCAGATCATTCACTTCACTTCCAGTTCAGACTGTATGAATAAAAAATATTTGTTATCGATTTGTCAATAACAAACGATTAGTTTGTTATTACCAATTTTCAGAACGTCCCGCCAAAAGTGAGTTTCAGAGACAATTTCGATCACTTACCAATGGGATGAAAATCTGAAAAAAATAATGCATATAAAACGTGCTGAAACGATTGATTTCGCACAATAAATATCCCAAAATGTTATTAGCAAATTGGTGAGAAAAACCAATTGTCCAACAAACAGTCAGCCAACCTAACTCTTTTTCTATTGAAATCGATCTGTTAACTTATTTGAATGCATACGAATTTTTTCAGATTTTTTCTTCATTTTGTTTTTTATTTTTTTTATTTTTAAAAATGTGCGTGAAATAACGAATTTCAAATTGTCATAGTAACGGTAAATCCACAATACTTTAATTAAATTACGAATTCATTCTTATTGTATACAGGGAGGACACGGTGAAACTAGACAATCCAATGCGGTTGCGTGAGAATTTAGGAAGCCTGATTGGCTACTGCCTACGGCCGCCAGTGCGTCTCATCCGAGCGGCGACTGTGTCCCCACGCGCCATCAGAATGGGCCAGTAAGGGTAGTGGTAGGGGAGAGGGACGCTACCTGAGCTGGTAGGGCAGACGCCAGAAACCAAGATTTATTTAGAACAAAACATTCCCCCTCTCTGTTCTCTCTGGCTGGCCCGACTACTCGGTCTGCACGCATAGAGTGAGAACCGTCGGTTTGACGCGCAAGCGCATTTGCGCTGTCTAGTTTCACCGTGTCCTCCCTGTATATATTTTAAACAAGATCGTATCATCATTAAATCTGAGTAAAGGTAGTAAAAAATGTCCATCGAATACCTTCTTAATTAGTGTTAAAATATGGTAAATTCAATGAGCATATTGTATTGTAATTTGAAAAATACTGACCGCTAATCCAGAGCGTTAGTAGGAACAGAACCCACACAAAAAATTCGCATTTATACTTACCTTGAATATTATTTTCTTTATAGCTACTATAATACTGCGTCAAACAGTCAACAACCGACGTTGAATGTCTCTGCAGTGGATGTTGAGGTCAAAATGAGTAAAAACGGACAATTTGATTCGACAAGATTCCACACATCGAATTAATATCGCATTAGAAGATGGCAATACGTGAGTGGAAATAACAAAAAGATGCACTATCATAAATTTTTTTACAGAGCAAGGCTCATATACCAGGATTTTTTAATTCTTCAGCAGACATGTCTGCTGTTTGTTAACTTTGAAGACACACATCTTTGAAATTTATCCTATAATTTGTTTATCAATAAACGAGCATTTGTAAATAACGTTTTATTTATATATAAAATCCATAACATATGGCTTAGGCAATGAATTACTTGAAAAAAATGATAAAAAGCAAATGTAGTAAATACCGAGTAACGATAAAAGTAGCGATCGTTACTTTTAGCCGTTACATTAACGTCGTATAATTTTTTAAATGAAATTTATCGTCAAAATTGTCTTGTAAGGATTCTATATACAGTAAAAATATTAAATTTTATAACGTGTAGGAAACGTTTACTAAAGTTTAATAATAAGCAAATTATAGGATAAATAAAAAATTGGGTATTTAAAATTAACGGACAGCTGAAATCTCTGCTTCAGAGGCGTTCTTGAGAAAGTCAATTCTGAACAATTTCATGTCTCTTACGGGGAGAAATTTTTTTCACTTCTTACGTACAACATTAATTTTTTAATTCCAAATCGATTAAACCTACGTCGATCAACCGATATTTATCATTTTTGGTAGAATTTGAAACAAAAACTACTACCTCAAGCTTGGAATATTATATAAATTTAAACTCCTATTGGAAATAGTAATGCACGTACATGGACAATGAAAATGGATGAAAAAATATTGGGCGAAATTGAAAAAAAGATAGCAATGTAGAACCTTGCAAAAGGCTTCCTCATCATCTTTGCTTTCGACAAAGCTACCTCTATGAGAAAATATGTTGATTTATTTTAGTTTCGTCATATAGGAAGCTTTATAAATTGCTTTTTACGAACTTCCTGTACAAGGAAACAAAGGTTGCAGAAGTTTTTTGAATTCTTAAAATTTCCGAAGAAATCAGACATGAACATTATGGCTCGTGATGATAACATGGATATTGTGTATAGAGGTTTAGAGTATAGAGCCAACGTATTTTGCAATATAAAAATATAAATTCTCCATATGTTGTCACTCGTAATGCAACGATATTTATATTTCGCATGATAATTTTTTTTTTTTTTAGGTCATTTATACACTCGTCGGAAACATCATCTCTGTGCTATAAAACACTCAAAATACATTACACATAGTTTTTTGAACGATTCGTTCGTCACTTTGATGACGGCAAGATATACAGATCTTGCGATCCGAAATTGCGAAAACTGCGGAAACCCTATTGCAAACGCAACGAAGTAATAATCGAGTCATGCCAATATTAATGAAAAAAAAGCACTTATGGTATTATATGTACCTTGGTATCAAAGACCAACTCAAATTACAAATCACCGATTCCGGGTACGCCGACCAGGGAAAATGAGTTTTAGTGAATGTTGATGGCTTACCTATATTCTCTTGCTCTAAACAACAAATGTGGCCGATATTAGTGCAAATCTTACAGAAAGATTATTATTGTAAGCCTTCTGCAGCTGCGTTATATTGTGGAGATGCAAAGCCTCATGACGCAGATACCTTCCTTCACGATTCTATTGAAGAAGTCACGACGTTGATCGAACAAGGTCTTCTTGTGGAGGGTACGTTATTTTAGTTCGAAATCGCGGAATTTGTTTGCAATACACCAGCTCGAACCTTTACAAAATGTTGCAAAGGACATACAGCATTTTATGGTTGTAAACGATGCTCCGCAATACAACAACTATCAACAAAAGTAGAGTTCACTCTACAATGAATTGTAGATTGCGAACGAAAACATCATCTCCGGAAAAGCAGCAGCCTGGTCATCATATCCTAGATATTACTGCGCCTTTACTTTGAAGTCATGGATTTGATCCCGTCGGAGGAGTTGTCTTGGATTATATGCACTTGCTGTGCTGCGAAGTTATGAAAAATCTCTTTCATAAATGGCTTTCAACGGGAAAGCAAAACGGCAATTTCGGAAGACGAGTACGATATCATTTAACGGAACTATTTCTTGCTTTGTCACGGTATATTTCGATTGAATTCCGAAGGAAACTGCTTGATCTGACAGATATTCCAAATTGGAAAGCAACTCAGTATCGATTATTCTTACTTTATCGGAGGTTCAATTTTGCGTCACGGCTTATCATCTGAAACGAACCATCACTTCTTGCAGCTATTCGTGGCATGCCGTATACTCTGTATTCCAACGTGGTTACTTATTTACACAGACGAAGCTGAGTCGCTCCTACGAGAATTTTTTAGAAATATGCCATTGCATTATGGAAAGGATTCGCAAGTTATGAATTTTCACTATCTGATTCATTTTGCAGAAGATGTAAGGGTCTTCAAGGCTCCATTAACAGAATATTCGTCTTTTCCTTTCGAAAACTATTTAAGTAATATTAAGAGACTTATTAGAACGCCTCGAAACCCCATTGCCCATGTATTCAGACGTTTATCTGACCAGGGATCTCTTGGATCTTGGATGAATACCCAAAAATATGACTTTGGAATTGATAATAATCGTCTACTACAAAACGAACGAGCTGCTTAATTTAACACGTTTGAATACACTAAAATAAGTATTAAGACCAACACAATTAGCGTAGGGTCATCGGATAATGTCGTTATATTAGCAAATAGCGACATTTTCCAAGTCTCGCATATTTTCTCTACTGATAACTCAAAAAGCATACATATTGAAGGGAAGGATCTCGAAGACAAAGGTAATGCTTTTAAGATGCCGATGGCTTCTTCGGAAATAGGAATTCATATGGTACGGCACTTGATACGATCTAAAAAAGTGTACTCGGTCGATAAGATTGTTTGAAAATGTTCTATAATGAATGTTGAAGAACGTAAGTAGACGATAACGCTTATACATTAAATATGTATCATTCCATCGTTAAACTAACGAAAAATGTGATAAGCCTTGCGAAGAAATATACATATAAAAGTATATCTAGTGGGACTGGTCTATGATTATTAACATAAATGCTGGCCCTCAGTTTTATGCCTCAATATTCGTACGCCAATAACATGATATCTAGCTGTCCAATAAAAATCCTGTATTGAATAACAGTATGGTAGCACACTGGAAATTATACCAGCGATATCTACAAATTATAGCCCGTAGCCAGTAGCAACATGTCTTCTGATACTAAACGGCCATAAAGTTCATAAGCCAACAACGTTAAATGTTTTAGCCCAGTACATATCCAATAAAGAGACGGCTCTTGGTTTTGAATCTAGATTTTTGTATCTGAATAATGTGAAATGGTTTAGACCAGAATATACCCAATATTGCGACAACTCTCGATTTTACATTTCTATACTCATATTACAACAGCGTGACATCCTCCAATCCAGCACATACCCAATACATACCCAGTATTGAGATAACACTCGATTCGATATCTCATTAGTTTGTATGCCAACAACGTGACATGTATCAGTCCAGAACATACCCAATATAGAGGCGACTTTCGGTTTTGCATTTCGATATTCGATATTGGCATTTGTATGCCGATAACGTTACATTATTTAGTTTGTATGCCAAAAACGCGATAAGCGTTAGCCCAGTACATACCCATTATTGTCGATCCAGTACTATCAATTAGCGTTAGCACAATACTGGACCCCTTCATTTACCGGTACCGCGACTGTGCTACTCAACAAGACTTGCGGCCGATGTAGTACCAGTTTTCGGTCTTGTAGGCAGATCCGGCAGTATAATAGCATTCGAACATGGGGTGCAAACCCACCTTAAGACTGGCGCTTCGATCAGACTCATCGTAACGGAGCGATATAAAGAATCGTTTGCGGTTGTAGCGAGCTACCTGTGGAACAGCCTCGACTATGAGTTGAGAGCGTGCGAGACCTTGTCAAGGTTTGAATGAGCTTTGTGGAGTAAATGTGTAAGCGAGATGAATGAGTAAGGTTTTTATTTTAGGATAAGCTTTGTAAAGTGTGCGGTATGGGATTTGAGTGCGTGTGGCGTAATTTTTCTTTTCTTTTCTTGTTTGTATATTATGATTGTGTTTGAGGCGTTAGTTATAAGTTAGTTGTAAGTATTTTGGTCGTATATGCTATGCATATGTTGTGTAAGACCTACATGTATAATTCTGCACGGTGCTCTTAGGGGGCTCTGCCCCAGAGCACGCAATAAAACATATCTATCTATCTATCTATCTAACATTGCCATATCTGGCTAAGACCTGACTTCAAATGATGTTGTTCAACCACGGATGACGTTAGAATACCCTATCTGACTCAGAACTAACTTCTATTCGACAATCGTGAACATATACGATGGTTCAACATGAAATATGATTCAAACTCACATGAGACCCGGTTTGGTGTAAAAGACAAGACGTAACAATGCTATATCCAGCCCGGACCGACTTTAAGCCCGGTTTTTTTTACCAGAGCCGGACGAATACCTTAACTCGTCTAAACCCAACATCAATCTGGCCAGTCTGATTGAATGAGATCTATGGATATTACATGTTGAGTAATCATAACAAAACAATTTAAAACCATGCCGAGCTTGATCAAGCTAATTTTTATCCGACATATTCGACTAAAGTCCCAGCGACCCTCATCGAACATCAATTTACTATTTGTATGAATTTCTACCCGAACATTATACATTCGGTGATCTAAAAATCAAAATTGATTCCTGTCACCACCAATTAAGCATGTGAAACGATAAACCGTAACATTCTATATTATACTGACCGTGTATTATAAACATTACTTTTATTAAGGTATGCTACTGTTCCCGGTAAATATTGACTCTAAATTGACGAAAGTGGATCAATTTTGCCAGGGCCACTGCGGCGCAATTGATAACGCACCAGGCTAGAATTCTGGGTGCTTTAGGGTTCGAACCTTCGTCCTGGCGGAATTTTTTCACAATTTGTTTAAGATAAATTTCGTTGCGTCTAGCTGCGTGATAAATTAATTGGATTAATTAAAAAGTTACAGTCGATATTTGGAAAAATATTCGGGCTTCTGAAATTTAAATTGGGCTTCGGTTTTGCGCGCTTTGAATCTAGCGATCACTGTCTTAGGCCCGAGATGTGCTTCGGAAAATTCCATGGTTGATCAATTGACCTGGAATAGTCACATACCTTAAAAACAGTAATCATAAACCTAAATGTCAGATCAGATGCACTGGCTGCAAGAAACTTTTCACGAAATGCGTCCCTGTTGCTAGAGCGCCGGTAGTGTTTTGAAGCTTAATAGAGGTTCTTAGTCCTCTCCATCAAAGGTAACATCCTCCAGGCATCTATCCCTCTTGCTTCTTCGTTCTATCACTCTCGCTCGTGGTTCTCGCTTCCCTCCTTGCCCGCCGTAAGTTTCATCGTTAGTCTTTCCTTCTCTCGCTTCTGCATCAATGCGATACGACCACACAACTACACGCAAGACTCGGAGCCTCTCTTTCCGACATTCAGGCTGCGTTCTGGCTGGTATATATCTGCACCAGCCGCGACGCAACATGTCTTCCTTCGTGTGGAAGTGAGTAAGCCTGAGAATAAGAAAAAAAAAGTAGATAAGAAGGGAGATGGAGGAGGTCCGAAGACGGAAGGCCAGCGGAACAAGTAGAAACGAGACAGAACGAGGGAATCCGGCGGCAATGCGGCTGCCGAACGTTCTTCCTTGAGCGGCAAAGGTGTTACCTTGATCTATCGATTCCTTCTTGCTTCTCCTTTCGTGTCTCCTTCCAACCCTGATACTGGTTCACTCTTTCGTCTCGGGAGACTTGGCTGATTGAGACGGATCTGTGAAGCCGGTCAGTTGCCCAAATGCCGAAGCCAATTCCTCTCAGCAAGCTCTTCATGTCTTTTTTCCGCGGCCTATCACTTCCACGTTAGACCTGAAGTTGTTCCTCTGAAGATAGGCCGCTGGCTACCGGCTACTTTAGACGCTGAACACATGGTGTGAATTAAATGAATCAATCAACCAGATATGCCTAAGTATTTTCGTCATTTTTGAGAGATTAATTCCTGTTATACGATCGATCGTACAAACGGATTCCAGGATCATTTCCAGATTCTTATTGCAGATCTTGCAAGGTGAATTGGGAAGTGGTATGATAACGTAATGCATAATAAAATTGCCTGTCAACGGACCATGGCTATTGAACCGGTAGAAAGGAGCCGGCCACAAGAGGCTTACTGATTGGCCTAGATCGATTCGTCACGTTCAATGAGACGTCACCCCGTTCCTCCCGAGGGATGAAGAGACAAACCGCACAATGATCACGATGACTGTAATGAATAAAGCGACGCCGCTCGATCGTTACCGTTCCGGTAGACCAGCAAAATGAGATACGGGACTTTGCTGTGACTGTACATTCGCTCTTGGATTCTGCATTTTTTCTCTAACTTGGTTATTTCCGTAATTATCACGATTGGATCATTTCATGATTGAAATACATTTGGTTATTTGGACCGAAAAAATATATTTAAGATAAAAGAATGAGGAACCGAATGCTACAAAAAATAAGCGAACAATAAAAGTAACACTGAAAAGTTCATGGCACATCCGGTCAATCACTCATATTACTTTCTAAGCTAACTACCCATTTTCAACTGTATCAATTTAAACGTTCCCGAGCAGATGCTTTCGTGGAACCGGAAACGGATGCACTGCAGTCATCAGCAATTCAGGATGTCTTCTTCGAGGTTTTCATGCGGCATTTCCAGAGCGTACCAAGCATCCAATTCGCATACCCCATGACGAACTTTCCCCGTTCTTGTCTAACGTGTTGGAGTCGGCGGTCTCAGCATATTATTTTCGAAAAATGATTGATGAATCATAGCCTACATGGACCGAGTCTCTCGGTCGCGCGGGTCTAGCCGCTGTCCAATTAATAGTGTTGCAGTTAAGAGGCCCGGCCAGCCGCGAGATTCAAGTGAAGAGAGTTCGCATGTCGAGTGCTGAACAGCAAAATGCCAGGATCCATGTATACCACGAAAACCCGACCGGTACGACGACGATGAGAGCAGCGGCCTGCTTTGAGTTGGAGCGTCGTTTTGCGACGCTTCGTAGCGCGTATCGAGGCCGACAGATGACGACAACGCGGGACGCGTTGCAAGCTACGCTCCCCGTGAACCCTACAACTAATCCCTTGGTTCACTTGTTCTTTTTCTACCCTTACTTCTCTTTCCAAACACACTTTAGACTGGGGACTTTTATCTTTCTCTCTTCTTCAGCAACTAACGTACTCACTCGCCTCGGCAAACCCGGCGAAATATATACACCATGGGTTAATGACGCCGGTTAACAGAATGCACGTGGGTCACTTGAGGTTCTCCTCTTGATTCTTATTTGCCGTAGAATGAGTTGAAGAGTTATTGTGACGTTAAGACGCTTCATTGTGACGAAGATATGAGGCATTATAGCATGTAAATATCGTCAGTGCGTCCGTGGACATAGACTCAGAAATTCTTAGGTGATACTTTATCTTTGATGGGCTAGATGGGTTTCAGATTCTTTATAATCCGTCTCGAAAAATCGGCAGTCTGTGACATTTGACTGATTGTATTTCAGTTGTGCATTTTGTTAACAGAATGACAGTGGGTCACTTGTGATCCTTCTGTCTGATCAAGATTCTTGTGTTTTGGAGAATGAGATAAAGAATTATGTGACAATGAGAAGTTTCATTTTGACGAAGATATGGAGCATTATAGTATTTGCAGATGTCATTGTGACAGTGGACGTAGATTCAAAGTCTGTCAGGAGATTCTCACAGCCTTCAGTCAGGTAGACATGTTTTTATTCATTTTGAATCATAGGTCTCCAGAAATCACGAGATTCTAATCTTTGACGGATTGTATTCAAGTTTCGAAAACTTGATAAGCTATTATTTATACCTTAGAGCTCCAATTATACTTCATTTATTCCATTTTGGAATTCTAATCAGCTTCATCTTCAAAATCTAGGACCTGGATCTTTTAGACCATTACTTGAAAAGGCCCTGTCATCTCTGCTCCACCGTTCAAGCTTTCTATCAACTTGTGTAAAACGAACTTCATGTTGAACTCATATCTTTACAGGGCGCTTGCAAATTATATGTCTGCCACATGAACATAATCTACTATCATCATATATAACCAGCAGCGTCTGTGGCTTAAGTCTATTTTTCTGCAGTAGGCTGTCGGAATCTCACCACATTCATAAAACAACAGTGTAATCGAATGCACCTTCCCAATAGTAGCCTGATAAGATATATTCACTTCTAGAAGTGGTGACTCAAGCTTTGCTCAGCAACTCGTGTCATCCTCACAGAAAAACATAGCTCCATGCATAAGCTACTCACATTTCAAGCAATAGTATTAACGTAGCAGGTGAGATAGGTTGCAACAAAGTAAGGGTTCGGAAACATCAATTGACGCATGTACCGATCATCATAATGACGGGCCACGATGGGAATGAGGATTGATAAGATCGAATTGGTATGTTATCCACCGAGTTACAAGATTCACCGATCATTACAGACTTAGATTGAGGCTGTGGTTGAGGATGCTCGGGAATTGAGTTGGGTTACCTATACCTGGATATTTGCCTGCATGACGTGTATGTATAATTCCACGTAATATGCTATGCCTCAGACGTTCGGAAGCGCGGGCCTAATTAGCGTGCTCCTCGGCCAATCGACATAATCATGCGATTAACGAAACGTGACAGGGAGACGTTCCCTGCTGGTATCTGGCACACCGAGCAGTTACCCATATCCGAACAAGCTTAAACACCGGTAACCGATCGTGTCCGTCTCGTTCGCGTGAGGATCGTCTCGCAGCTCGGCGGACCTACGGACCCAAAGGAGACCTGATCGGTATGTCCTTTTTCTCATTTTCTGATCTTGTTTTCTTTTACAGCTTCAGAACGGAGAGAAAAAAAATGTTAAGCACCAAATAATTTATTTGAAATATATATAATTCACTCAAGGATCTTGGTATTTTAAGCAACTATACATATGGTTAAACCAGCGATATAGGAAACTAACGACGTGTTGCAACAATTATATGAGGCATTCCATACCAAATCGACCAGGCTGTGGCCCTCAACCTCGTGAAATTGACTTATAATTGTCCTAAAGATTTTTCTGACCCAAAATAACAGTCATGATTTTTTTCAAAATTTTTTATCTAAATTTGAGTACGCAATAATTTTTTTTCAAACATTTTGTGGGCCGTGATTAAAAAATCAGATAAAATTTTCAAAAATCCGGCATACGAAATGAAAATTTTTGTCACAAATTTAATGTTCTCCAGGATTTTCCTTCCCTTCAATTCAATTTTTTTAAATATCTCATCTATAATTTTTTTTTTCACATATTTTGAGGACCGTGATTTAAAAATCTGAAAAAATTCTCAAAAATCCAGCATACGAAATGAAAATTTTTGGCACTAATTTGATGTTGTCCAAGATTTTTCTACCCTTTAATACAATTTTTTTCAATATTTTTTTTTCTTTTAAGTGAGCGATGGTTGAAATTTTTTTTTGTTATGAGCAGGAGGTACGCTGGGCAGTTGAGTGTCCACATTTTTTACAGCAGTCCCTCATGTATTTTCTTATATTTGCTATGACCATAAAATATAGTTGTTCCTCGTGGCAACTATATATTATAGTTACATTATCGTCGGATTAACTATTCTTTTTATTGAAGTACGATTTTTTTTCTCTGAGTGCGTGAAAACGGTATGTGTGATAATATTCAATACCGCTTCCGCCTTACACGGTGAGAAAACATCAATAAAAAAATGTATCATATACAGATCAGTAAAAAAGATCTTTTAGCTTGGAAAACTTGACTCGTTCATCTGTTGGCAACGAACCTATCGGGAAATATTCGATAATTTCAAAGCTCTTGTGGTATTACAAATGAGTAACGAAATTTAGAAATATTACCTTTTTTTAAACGGGTCTACACCGATAAAATGAATTGGTAATACCAACGAAATCTGCGGTTACGGGTGGCGAAACAAATATTTGGTTGATTGGAAGAAATATTAGTTCCAATCAAACAAATATTTCGTTTGAAAGTGTAGCGAACGAAGTCTTTGATTGATTTGAACGAATATTTTTCCCGATGAACCAAATATTTGTTCCGCTACCCGTAACCGAAGATTCGATTGGTATTACCAATTCTTTTTATCGGTGTAGTTACCATATTTCAGCTTCTGTGATATCCAAAAGTAAATTCCGATAAATAAATATTGACCGCCTCTATATTGATATCAAATTCGACTACAACTAATGCGTAATTGTCTTTTCGAAGTCGATGATTTTTTTTCTATGTGACCGACAATTACTTACATTTTCGATAGCTTATCTTCTCATGTCCTTCCCGACTAATTCTGTCTTGCTTCTCCACAAGCGGTGTCGAACCCGCACGCGCTTACAACTCACTCATTCTCCTCTTTTACTCTGCCCAGCTTTATTCTTCCTTATCTATCACGCTCGCGTTCTTCGTAACTCACGAAGCGACTTCTCACTCTTTCGCCCTCACCTACATTGATGCTCACTTCAACTCTTTCTTATCCTTAAGGTCTGTACACAACGAATAAAATTGAGAAATCTATACGATGCTAAAGAGAAAGAAATAACGGTTTTCCCAGAAACATATCGATTCCAATTTCATTTTTCGTGAACCAATTGCTATAACAAATAATTATTGAATTTCCAGAAAAAACTGGACAGTCAAAAAAGACAATCATTCTGAAATAAAAGCAGTTGTCAATAGTGTTAACCGCAACTATATCTCGGATTACGTTCCAAATCCTCAAATTATTATTTTTTTAATCATTAGTAAATTCAATTTAAATTAAATTTATCAAGTGCTCTGGGATAAATTCCCTAAAAGCACAGATACCATAGCAGGATACATATTAGTGAGAAATAAAAGATGAATTGACTATTAGTTATCAAAGAAAAGTGTCATTATCATACAACGTTCTTACAACTACCCATAGTTATTCAGAGAAAATGTATTTCGAATACAATTTCTTTCAAATATTGCTCATCCCTGATACAGGAAAGGCTTACCTTTTTAGCATCTCTTCGCAGCGTCCAGACTAAAGCCATGTGTCAACTATAACCCCAACCTGAGCAAGAATTTGCATAATGTTGTCTGCGAACATTGAAGGCTTAAAAACTCCATGTCACCCGCAGCCGTTGAGCCTCATCAAGTATCGAATTACCTTCAATTAGCCTGCCCATGTAGGGATTTCAAACTGGCTATGTCTCGGCACAGTGCACTTTGCCAATATGTCGGTACTGGCTACTATCCTGACTTAATGATGGGGCAACTCTGGAATGATCACACCGGTCCAGAGTTTCTTGTCTAATATCGGCAACAGTTTTAAATGACAGTACTACTGTATTGACTTCAGCCAGGCTTGGGCCAGAGTTTATCGATTGGACAGAGCCGAGGTCAGTTTCTGAAACGAG
Source organism: Tromatobia lineatoria (assembly GCA_949699805.1). Lineage (NCBI taxonomy): Eukaryota > Metazoa > Arthropoda > Insecta > Hymenoptera > Ichneumonidae > Tromatobia > Tromatobia lineatoria. Next base: position 2,679,314 of record OX453036.1, on the reverse strand, counting down.
CCGGTGTCCGAACAATTAATTTGAACATTATCGAATATTGATAATTATATCATTATTACATTTACAAATTACACAATAAAGATACATTATTATATTAATTATATTGTTAATATTATTCTATTGATATTAAAAAAGAAAAAAAGTGATTCTTTCACAATTACAATTTTTCCGTGACCTATCGACCTACCTAACTACTTATTCACCTAAGGACGTGCTCGCTAACCACTATGCTAAGCCGGCTATATGGAGTTCTGATACAGGACTTCGATAAAGGTTGCGTCGAGTTTACATATATATATATATATATATTAGGGTGGTCGTCAAATTCGATGTTGAGCGATTTTGTTCGAGACGCCCCTTCATTTTGTTCTAAATAAATTTGAAAAAATCTAGTTAAAATTTGAGAGCTCTATCTCAACGGAAAAATGTACCTGTAAGCACAAAGATTTTCCCATTTAAATAACATGGGAGTTTTGGCACATTTCTTTTGAATTTTTTTTCCGAGCCTCAGAAAAGCGGGAAAAATCCAAATGCTGCACGAATTGTACGTCAAGTAGTTGTACTTTGTACACAAATTTTACTGACCATCTCATCATTATATTCAACACACTTAAGCCACTAAAGTCATTAAAGCCGGCAAGACCGATTTTTTACAACTGACTTCGAGCTCCTTTCATTCGGATACTTGATATGCAAAATAATTCAAAACAGTTTAACATCACGTCTTAAGGGTTGCTCTTTATGATAGTGCCAATAAGAAATTTTGGAAAAAATTGTTTGATCACAGAAGAATGGTTTTTTTAAAAAGTAATATGATTTCTTAAACATTTTTTTTACGCTAAGTGACTTTTCAGGACCTTTTAGCTTTGCTATAGAGGTTAAAACCATTTAGATCGTGGTCTTAATGTCGGAACTTGAAAAATAGACCAAAGAATATTTATTTGTCCTTGCGTACAATTCAAGATGTCTGGCGAGCCCCTAGCGAAAATACCCACCATCTGACCCACTATGTATTCCACGAGGTGTGTACATACCTGCCATTCGGCCACCACCGACTTGGCGTGTTCCACCGTGTATACCACCATGAATGAGGCCCCGATGACGGTGGGATTCTGTTGTATCCCACCGTTATTTCACCGTGTTTGCCACTATTTTTGAGCGGATCCAAAAATGGGCCGTACTTGGGGTAAATGGTTAAGCCATCCCGAATGTCACCAAGTATTCTACGGCGTGTTTTTCTCCGTGCTCCCACCGTAGCTGGACGGTATCGGAATACCAAGTTTTAATTTTATTGATTATTTAAAATCCAATATTCAGCGTTGAGGAAAATAGTCAGCCTGCCCACGTATCCTTTTTCATCAATGAAATACAAAAATTAACTCTAAGGAGCAAATCCTTCAGATGATAGCTACCTCAAGTACTGTCGGAATCGAAATATCTTCGCAGTTTTATAATTACTTTGGCTTCGAATCACTTGTGAAAAACGCTTTAGCGATTCGCCATCTAGCGAAATTATGCAAAACAGCGATGCGCCGACACTTGCATCGTGCATCGGTGTTTCGCATGATGCCGCTAGATGGCAAACGGCTAAAGCGTTTCACGAAAGCGATTTCAAGCCGAAGAGTTTATAAAACTGCGAAGATATTTAGGATTCGACCATACTGGAGGAAGCTAACCTCTGAGGGCGTTGTTCCTTGATGTTAGTTTTTGTATTCCTTCGATGAAAAGAGAAACGCCGCCAAACTCTCTTTTCCCTCAATTTGGAATCCGGATGTCAAAGAATTAATTTTACAAAAATCATATTCCGATACCGTTCAGCTACGGTAGGAACACGGAGAAAACACGCCCTGGAATACTTGGTGGCATTCATGGTGGCTTAACCATATATCCCACCTAGGCCCCATTTTTGGGTACGGTCAAAAATAGTGGCAAACACGGTTAAATAACGGTGGGATACACCAAAATCCCACCATGATCGGGGCCTCAATTCGCGGTGGAAGACTCGGTGGAACACGCAAAGGCGGTGGTGGCTGAATCAAGTACACACCTCGTGGGACACAGGTGGCTACATTGGTGGGTGTTTTCGCTATGAGGACTATGACAATTGTTGTCATAAGCCCCGCTCAATATCTTGGAAACTGTCGGCCGGGCGTCAACATGTATCGCCGGAAGTATTTAACACAGGTGTCGTGACAGTATCATTCCAGTACTCAGCCGGATATCAGGCTGGTACTCCTAAAGTTTGTTTACCGACAATAAAACAAGTTGCGGCTTAGACCACGCCCAGTACTTCGACGAGTCTTGGCTGAGTACCATATATTTGTACTTGGAAGTAGTGGCTGTCAGTTTCGACCTAGTACGGAATCACCGATTTGTTAATACTGCGACCGCACTGCCTAACAATACGTGGTAGCCAAGCTTGTTTCAGTACTAGACTGTGTTAGTAACCTTGGCAGTATACTGTAATGCCCACATAGGTGCGTCAGATTATAAGCTGATTTCGAGAATGTAATAATTTAACGCAATGACCTAAATCGTGCGAAACAATAACACCTGCCGCGAGGGGGGGGGGGGGGGCGTCATGAATTAACTATTGGAAACTATCGTATGAAAAATCTGAGAAAATTCACTTAGATACCTTTTCTCACTCCTTACAACATATCTTAAAGCGAAAAGGGAACATCGATTTTTAAACGCTGTCGATCTTTTAGAATAGCTAAAAAATATTGTATATATTTACGAATCCAGGGCGATACATTTACAAAATTTGAAAGTGCTACTATTCTTGTTCGTAATGTGCAGTTAAAGTGATACAAAGTAGGTCTTGTAATATTGATAGTTTTAATGGATATTTCCAAGAATATGACTTTTTCAAAAATCTTTTTGGTATTATTTATAAATTTCCACAGTTAAAGTGATACAAATAAGGTCTTGTAATATTGATAGTTTTGATGGATATTTCCAAAGATATGATTGTATTTTTAATCTTTTTGGTATTATTTATAAATTTCCACGTGCGAGGCGTCTAATCAAATTAGCAAAATAAGGCGAGAACGCGATAAGTCAAGGGAAAGAGGGGTCATACAGAGTGGGTTAATTCTGATTATTTTTCCCACCCATATTTCGACCAATAGAATTGCAGCTTTCGACGTCACGTGGTACAACCTACACGGAATTATACTTATAATTTTGTGATAATTATGTCTGTTGCAACATATACAAAACAAAAGATCATTCAGCCGCGTTAACCATCTGTCAAACGGACAGATTGAATTCAATTGTGACAGTCGGAATCGATTTTATCAAATATAAACCGTAGATTTCCACTCATGGTGCAATTCCATTGGTCGCAATTTGGATGGGCAAAATAATACCCCGAATACCACTCGAGCTTCGAAATTAATCTGATATTTCCCTCAAGGTTCCCTGCACACAAATGAGCTCGCCAAGTTTTCCGGTTCATTCTCGACCATTTATTCGCAACGAACCTATCGGGAAATATCCGATAATTTCGAAGAAGCTCTTGTGGTATTACAAATAATTATTTTCTAAGTATTTATTCGTATTATTGGTATATAGGCTTTCTAACTAAACCCTAGGTCACGATAACAAATTTTCAAGAAATTATATCTCTGGAAAATATAATTTAAAACTATTAATAGTATAGGACATAATTGGTATCAATTTGACTTCACTTTACGAAAACAAAGTGGCACTCAAAAATATAAAAAACTGTATCGCCCCCCGATTAGAAAAAATGTATCACCACCGATTCGGAAAAATTTATCGCCTCCTACAATTTTCAATATCCGGACTCGCCGAGTTTTTTTCGTACCTTGCATATAATTATCAAGAGAATTATTTCGAATAGCCAATTCTCGCCGCGCCCCCCTTAAGATAAAAAGAACACCATTGTACAAGGTATTGGAAGTGTCATTACAAGAAGCCTGAATTATATTTCCCGAGTTTTTCACCTTTTGTGGATCTACCCTTATTTTATCTCACTTTTTCGTCTCCCTCTTCGCTTGGGCTCTCACCGTAGCTCCTTCTTCATCTTACTACGGGCTCGCGCATGGTACATATAATTTCCAGAAGGCTTGGCGTCTCTCTCGTTCATTCGCACCGCGTTCGTTTCTGGTGGTAGCGGAGATGATGCCTTCTACTCCTTCTTCACGAGCACTACCACCACGACTGCCACCTCCACCTCTTCTTCGGCTTATTCTCTCGCTCTCTCTTCCGCGGTTGGTGAACTTCTCGCTCGCACGGTCGTACGGCGGCGCGGATGAAGGAGAGCGGCGTCCTTTGAAGTCCAGTTGGGAGCCAATTACACGAGTCACACAGGGCCGCAGCTCGCGCGGCCTCGCGTACGTCGAAAATATTACGGGGCGCTCGCGTCTGTTCCAGAGGCTCGCGTATCGATTAAAAGTAAGAAATATGATGAGTTCCTCGTTTTCTATTATGTATATTATCGTGCACACGTGGTTTTCCGCTGCAATTGCGTTAGGCAGTGGAGAAGCGGCTAAAAAAGTCGAGGGTGAATATAAGGAGAGGGGGTTATCGAGCGTTTGAATTGATTAGCGTTGCGCTTGTGGCCCCTTCTCTATTTTATACTCGTAACAGCGGCACGCGGGACTGAGCGGAATTTGATTTCTCCTCCTCCTCCTCCATTGATTTTGATCATTAGCGCTACTTGTCACAGGTCACATGGAAGGTTCTAGTAAATATTTCTTCTCAGGTATCATTGCTCAAGAAAATATGATATTACAGGTTGACTGGAAAGTTGAGTGTCAACATTTTGTCATGACTGGGCTGTACATAGGCGGCGTAATAAAGAAATGTGTAAGCCCGGTATGCGAGACTTCTACAATTAAGACTTCGACAAGCGACGTTTCCCTTTTGTTGAAGCCACTTAGGTAAGTAGAATGTTATGCGCATCAAAGTTGTATCTGCAGCCACAAGCACTGTCGATCTATCGCGGTACGCGGTTCCCGCGCCAGTGCAAAAGTTTGCGTGCAGCACAACATCGTGAAGTGCCAAGAAAAACGCACGCCGCTAAGAACTCTGTACAATGTAGTACCTCGAGAGCGTGATCTATGCCTAGGGATCTTTTTACTGCCCTGGGCCACATTCAACCTGTAGTAGTGGTACTCTTCATCACGAATTCTGCAAACGATCTTGCACTCCGCTTTGTTGAGAAAACTCCGGGTAATCATGGTCAAAAATCTTCACGAAGTATCGTAAGTGATAGCAGGATCTTCGTAAGAATCATATAATTGGAGACTATGTAACTAGCAGCATATCGTGTTACGCACGTTTCATGGTGCATTTCTAGTAATAATATTTAATTCTATTTCTATTACCTCGAAGACATGAGAAAAATGAAAAAAAAAAAACTGCCTTACGGTGCAGTGGATTATGGTGCGGCCAAACCATTCAAGGTATTTGTGAAAATGGCCCCAGATCATCTACGAATTTCTATGAATTTCCGTAGAAAAACCTCTTTTTCAACAATGTCTGGATACGTATCGAATTCACAATCATTTAATGTTCTCAAACAAAAATGAATTTGTAATTCTCCATGCAACAAATAAAGGCATCAGGTGGACACAAAAAGGAAATGATGTTCACAACTCTGCGTTCAAAATATACTCAGAATCATCAAGTTTTCAGCATTACAAACAAGATAAAAAATGAAGGTATTCTATTTTGCAATCGAAGATGATTCTCCGGCAGCTTAATCTGACATCTGCGGGCACCACAGTGATGATAAACGAATTCTACAACCTACCTTGACTTCCTCCTACTCTTCAGGACTCGCGATATATGAATTCGAGCTGCATAAACATCTATCATGTTTTGTGTCCAGTGCGTATGGTGGGTGTGACTTCGTGTTTCCTGTGCAATGTCTTGGGCGACCAGATCCTCGGATCCACGAGGCAACCATTGTTTTATCGAGAGTTAGATATAGGTTACTCCTTTTAATATACTGTCGCTTCTCAGTACACACACACAGGCGCGCACAGAAAAATATGGTATATATATATATATATGAGCGAGTGGAACATCGAATAAATGAAAGAGAGAGGGTCGAGGGCTATACCAGCAGAGATATCTCACCTAGCATGCCAGGGTGTCGGGGGCCAAAGAACCTTATGCGCACCGCGGGCCCCTCATCCCTTCTGGTACCGCGCGGTGAAGGAAAACAAGAAAGGAAGGGAGGAAGGGAGGGAGGAAGGAAGGAAGGAAGGAAGGAAGGAAGGAAGGAAGGACCACCCACCCAACCTATACTTAGCGAGGTGTCGGCAAATTGAGCTATAGATGCCCTGGGTAATACGACGGGGAAGCGCGCGAGCGCAGGGATCGTCGATACCATCCGGCGTGAAGGTTATTAGGGGGCCCTCAGACTTCCCGGTGGAGAGCCGAAACAGACTTCATCCTGTTTCGCTCTCCCAAACCCGTAGGGACTACTAATTTCTCACCACCTGGACCATTCTCTTACCGTTGAGCCCGTGCCCACTCCAATAAGTCCTTGCTCGATCATCCCACAACCCCTTGACTCTTTTTCTGCTTTTTTGGCTTTCATACATTTTGTTCTGTAGCTGGGTTATGTGATTGCTGATTTCCATCGGAAGACATCCATTTGCTAGGTTAATTCGTAATTACCTTTTTCCAACAACGTGAGTTTGCCTAATATGTGGAATGAGATCAATGGATCGTTGAATAACAAATGCAAGGGACGCATTCCCTTACCTATTGGTTTGGGCTATTCTTTTACCCTTGAGCATCCAGGCGGATAAGTCTCCTGCAAGAACATTCTACACACCCCTTCGCTCCTCTTTTGTTTCTTTTGCTTCTATAAATATTGTTCTGTTACTGGGCTATGTGATTCTTAAGTTCAATTGGAATACATCCATTTGCTGGGTTCATTTGTTGTTTCGTTTTTTATGAATATCTGCGTGTCCAATTGTTGCAATCAAATAAATGGATCAATGGATCAGGAGAACATGAATCCAATGGGCTATTTTCTTACAACGGATCTGAACCATTTTTTAATTTGTAAACACCCAGGCCACTAAGTTCCGTGCTCGATCATTTTACAACCCCCATTCACTTCCTTATCAGCTTCTTTCGCTTTTATATATTTTATTCCGTAACTGAGTTCTGTAATTGCTGAATTATAATCGAAGATATCTATTCGCTCGCAGAACTTGTAGTTCTATTCGTTCAAGAATATAGGTTCGTTTAATTGTTGCAATGGAATCAATGGTTGTTCAATCGTTTGGTTACACAAAGACACATTATAGTTTATGAAATGTACAAAAATGAAAATCGACTTAGACAAAATCGCTTGACATTTTTTTGAAATACAACTTTAAAAAAAAATTATTGTTGACCAAAAATTACGTGATCTACCGAGAAATTAAAGCCTGGAAATTTAGGATTTGGCCTAAGAAGCAACTGACTACTTTTTGTTTCCCATTATAAGCGTCCCAAGAAAGGTCAGTAAGCCTTACGCTCGATCATTTTCTCACCTTTTTTCACACTCCGTTTCCTTTATTTTCACCTTTTGTCTTCAGGTTCTGATGCCTAGTGCCACCTTGAAGAAAGCCATGGGATATCGGTCTCAACATCTCGAAGATCTCTCGGCATCCTGTAGTCCAATGTAGTACTCACGCTCGACCGCACGCGGCTTATTAAGACCGCCTATAGATCGGCAGCGCCGCCCTTACGCGTCACTTCGACAAGTGTTAAGTAATTAACTACAACTTTGCCTGAAGGGCAACCGTTTCTCAAGATGGTATCAGACCCTTGAAAATCCTGATCGGCAACAAAAGAATTCTCATACTTTTCTCTTTCTCACTGTATTCGTAGGCAGCAACGAATTACTGATAATTATTAATTGTTTAAATAAGAACGTTTTTAAAATTTGAAATATAGGAGAGAACAATGGCTTAGGGTCACTTACTTCCGATTATGATAATAGAATTACAAATCAATTTTTTATCGATATAAGTTTGTTATTGAGAAAGCAAACATACAAAAAAATTAAGAAATGAAAATTATTCGTTTTTAAACAACGGAAAATGGGACAACACTTTCTTTTCGTTCCAATTGAAATGTGGTCACATATTTTATATCAATAGTAATGTAAGCGTATGGGGCAATCCACCCCGTTTCGACCAGGTTTGACCTCGACCCCTCCGATGTAGCTCATAATTTTATCTAGGCGTAGTTAGATCTTCAACTACGCAAAATTTTTTTTTTATCGCAATTTTTTTTATATTTTTAAAGTGAGTATATCGAATGCCATAATTTCAAAACCTGAAGAAATTCTGAATAATACCTCGTTTAATAACAAAATTATCTAGCTTATACCTAAAATGGGGAAGATTTTGTTTCTTATAGTTTTCAAGGTTTTTTTATTTAAGCAGTTATTGAAAAATATTAACGACAATGAATCTACTACAGACGAATGTTTCAATGTTTATTCATGTAAAACCGCATTTTTTCCGATTTTTTAAATTGTTTTCAGATTTATCCGAATTATGCAAATAAAACAAAAATATTTTCTTAAAGTGGAATATCGAATGCCATAATTTAAAAATCGCGTTCTGGGAATTTCACTAAGAATTATGTAATCTCACAGATCACAGTTTGTTTCGTTACTGAAACAGTTCTTATATAGATATCTTTGACATATCGTCCATAGTAGATTGACTTTTTTCTGTTTTATAATTTTTCAAATGAAAAAAGCTTAAAAACTAAAAAAGAAAAATCTTGCGTACTTTAGAAATAAGCTAGAAAAATTTAATATTCAATAGAATATTTTTAAGAATTTTTTCAGATTTTTAAATTATGGCATTCGATATGTCACTGTAAAAATACATTTAAAAAAAATTGCAGTAAAAAAAATAAAAAAAAAAAAATTTCTGTAGTTAATCATCCATCTAAGCCTAAGAAAAATTATGAGCTAAATCGGAGGTGTTGAGGTCAAAACCTGTTCGAAACACGGTGGATTGCCCCGTATGTATTAACAATACATTAAAAAAGTTTTCCGTACATACAACTTTTTGTTTAAAATTTTACTTCTGGTACATTATTTTAACATAGTCCATCGACCGAATTTCTCCAGGGTTTTTCAGGCATTTTCGTGTGTCATACATTAATTTTGAAATATCATGAATAAATAAATAAATGCTATTTATTTATTTATATTTATTTACTTGTTTATACCACTAGTGTCATTAGATTGACTGGCGACTTATGACTAGTCGGTAGCTTGGATTTTCTCATCATTGGCCGATTTTTTTAAGTTAATGTAAGAAATATTTTTCCACAAATAAAAAAATATATATATGTATATGGACCGTGTAGAATTACCAGTTATGGTTTAATTGTTTCTAACCACCATTTTTCTTCGGCACATTATAAAATTTACTTTGAGCGAATATGACCAATTTCTCTGTGTCCTACCTGTTAAGAAAGTCAGTAAAAAGACAAATCAAGAGATAGACATCGTACTGTCTCTTGATCCTCTCATCGCGGATGAGTCGACAGGAGAATAGCTGAATCGCAGAAAAGATAATAAGGCTGCGGTGTCGGTGCGGAGTCTCGAAACCACAAAACTTTTCCGGGGTGCATAACCGTCTCATCATCGACGTTTGTATGATAATAGCTAAGGTGTGGAGGAATAAGAGATGTCCGGGCGCGAGATGCTGCGAAGAACAAGAAGCACTCATCATAGGAATAAACGGAGACAGCGGCTGAAGTGAGAGAAAGAGAAGCACCGGGTAAGGGGAAAGGGGAAAGGGGAAAGGAAGGGACAGAAAGTAAAGGAGCGAATGTAAGACAGAGAAGCTGTAGCAATGCCTCGAGGAAGAAAGACGAAGAAACGCGCTTTTGAAGCGCAACACCATCGCGGTTCTTTTGAGGCCTTTGTCGGGTCTCGCGGCACTTCGCGATTTGCAACTAAAATCATCCCCCGTGACCCCGCGACGCTCTCTCGTGATTTGCTGCGATTTTATTAAAATGACGTTGTCGGCGTCGCTGTTGTCGTCGTCGGTGTCGTCAACGATACCTTATGTTGGTACGTGCCGAGGCGTGGGTCGTTGTACATACTGCATATTATTCTATGTATGGATCACTCATTGTCTTGAGTTTATAATACAGGTAGTACGAAAGCGAGAGTCTTTTATTATCGTAACAGAACAACGCGACTTTCTACTCTTTGTCAATTTGATTATTTTAGAGGTCGTGAGTTGGTTAATGCCATTGTGGATTAATCTGGGCCTGGGGAGAATTTGGAACACGACCGAATGAAGTCAGGGTGTTAGCTTACACATGGAAATTTATTTTTATATGCTAAAATTATATCTGCCCCCTGAAGTTTTTTATTGACGATGTTTCACTTGAATTTGGCGACTCCATTGTCGCAGTTTTATTTTTGTTGTGATTGCTCGGCAGAAAAATAAATTTTACTGCCTACTGTCCGTAAGACTAGGACTTGGAAAGTAAAAACAGGGGAAGAAAAACAAAAGCACGTTGCATTGATTGGAAATTTTCTATTGAATACGAATCTGGAAGAATTTCCATGAAAATCTTAATGAAACATGGTGCAAATACACAAATGTATTTAATTGATAACTTATTTCGAGGTATTGACCGAAAATTTAGATTTTTGGGTAGAATAGATATTGAATTTGCGGTCCAACCGGGCAGGAAACTCTATATCTGTCCAGATGTCCAGAACTCTCGGGATTCCCTAAATGGGCAATAAATTTATAACCGAATAGATTATATGGAAGTTTCCAGTTCATCATGACAACAAGCCGAGTTTCCCTTCAATCAGATGGAAATGTTTCAATGCTGCAAATAGTTTAACTGGTCAGTCTTTCCCCAAATTAATCTAAACTTCTCAGCAGACTTCTAAAACATGAATGACAGATTACAATCATGTCTATTCACGTGATGCTATAAACCACGCAACAAAATAACCTAAATTGAATTAAAAAACGGATACTCGCCCAAAGTGTCCATTCAATAGTCACACTTCATAGTCCCAATCCCAGCACGCTCTCCTATGACTCTAGAAAAACCCCTGTCGTGCAAGAAGTGTTCCAACCCTTAAATGTATCTAAATTGAGCTGCATTTCTCACAAACCCATAAACCCTTAATGACGGATAGCAACATATGTATAGACATGATGCCATAAATAACCCATCAAAATAAGGCCAGATAAATCGGATTGGTCTAGATTTAAAAATGAACAACGTTATTTTCCCAAAATCGTAGTCCCAATCCTACCTCGCAAAAACCTTGAAAATTCTCCGTTGTCTACAAAGTGTTACAACAGTCTTCAGTCTCTCCCCAAGGAAAATGATAGAAAACTCTCTGTTCTTTACAAAGTGTTACGAGTCTTCAGTCTCTCCCAAAATTGATCTGCATTTCTCAGCATGAGCCATCAAAGACAGATCACAATCACTTGTATATACAATATATACATGAATCCATTTTTTTTAAACATCAAAATAAGGTAACACAAATCAGATTGATCTAGAATTTTGAAAAATGGAGACTTGCATAAATTATCCATTCAGCTTCATGTGCCATAATTCCTGCATCTTCATAGTCTGAATCCCACCACAAACTCGTAAATGCCTAGAAAATTCCTGGCTGTCTACAAAATGTCCCATGGTTCTGGAGAGCTCACACCGCGCATCATTTCTCGCGAGACGCGTCGGAGAAGATCAGCTCTCTAGTTGCGTTCACCAGAGAGAACGAGAAGAACGAGAGAGAAAAACCAAAGAAGAAAAAAAAAACCCCGGATAAACTGTTCACGCACCCAACAGTCTGCCTCGTTCTCTCTTCGTTGTTCTCTCCTCTTGTGTGCTCCTATATCGTTGAAGGCAACCCGCGAGCCCGCCAGCCACATAGTCTCATGAAACACCGAGCGTGGAAATATGAATAATATAGGTGATAGAGAGAGAAAGAGACAAGTCCTCTTAGGTTGGTGCTTACCAGCAGCTCGCGCTCGGAGATCTCGCGTTCAAGAAGGAGGAAGAACAAGTCGCAAGCGAGGCTGGATGGAGTGGCGAAGGAACGGTGTGCACGCGGGTAGAGAGACCACCCCGTGGCTCGTCGGCTCGTTTGATCTTCTCCCACCACAAGTTGCGACTCCTTTCTTACCCTCTCTTTCCCGCCAGGAGTTGTTCCGCGCTCGCCGCGTGCACTCGCACTCATATTTTCCTTCTCTTCCTCTCAGCTTTATTCCTCCAAATGGCCTCTCTTCCTCACTCGTTAGTCGTTCTTTCGCGGTTCCATCTTCGCTTATTGCCCGCTGGCTCTTCGTCGCACTTGCTTCAATCTCTTGTTGTATATATATACAAATTTTCTTGTGAGCGGGCGCTCGATCAGCACAGTCTCTGTGCCGGCAGTATCTACTTCAAGTGATCCTCAGCCGTGGTCTCACCTGCAAACAGAGACGGAAATAAAGACAGGACGGACGATGAGGCGTCCGACACGTCGGAATCACACCTTCTAGCACGACTACCCGGCGCTTTCGCTAATAATCCGCAATGCTAGATGCGGATTCTGTCTCTACTTAGGCTCAGGAGATGTGCTGGAACGCTGTGCTTGAATGCCAACTGCAATCGTCCGGCTTCGTTTGTTGCACACTTTGCTGTGCACATATTCTTCATCCAGTTTACCTGTTCCAACCTCTTTGGTCTAGATCTAAGATTTATCGATTTTCGGTATTGAGGATACCATCGATTGGATCCTTTTCATGGATTTTGTGTATCATTTTGTGTATCAACACTTTTTTAGAAGTTGATTATGAGTTTCATTTTTTCCCTTGATCGCACTTTATTCTTTGTTTTTTTTTTAAATTCGTTTTGACATCTCGAACAACTTTTTCCCAAGAATGCCGCACTCACACAAGCAAAAAAAAACGATTTCCGCGGAATATATGATTTCACTTTACAAGTTATAAACAGACGTTTTCCACACCGCAGTCGAGTAAAAATATATTACGTAACAATAACCGAACTTTAATAAAATGCTTTGACCAATAAACTCGCGCCAATACAAAAAATACGCGCGCGATCGTTTGAGTTAATTTTACAATCCTTTAGTTATGCAGTGAGATGTCGAGGTGATTTTTAGAATGGTTCGCGTGATGCAAAGTACACCTAATACTGGTATATTGCTGAAGCTATTAGGCGTGCATTAGTAGCGGGGCCGAGAGGGTTGGGAATTTCGATAATAGAGTAGTTTGTGAATAATTTACTTTGTGAAGCCATGATGTTTTTTTTTCACCCCAACGAAACACTTAAACAACGTTTCGCGCGAAGTTTTGCACGAGATACTTCGGTCCAAAAATGTGTAGGGTCCTATATATATATACATAGGTGTAACTGCAAAACGGTGTTTAAAATAACCGAATTTTTCACGAAACAAATTCAGAGAATTAGTTCTGTAGAATAATGGAAAAAACAATTTTTGGATTCAATGTTCCGTCCAGACGGCTAAAAATTGCGATAGAAAATAGTAAACCTGTTTTTTGCCTATTTTCCTTCATGTTCCAAGCTATCACTTCAATGACAGTTTCGGGTGCACCTTTGAAAAAATCTATTTTCAATTACGGACTCAAATCTAAATAAATTTTCTTCCCACACGCCATTAAAAGACCATGATTCATTTTTGAGCTAACATATTGTAAATACATTTTGAAAAAAAAAAAAATTGTCACAAAAACTCTTGACCTTTTCCATCTTTTTGAAAAAATGATGAAAAATATTTTTTTATAATAAAAAAAAGAGCCAAAAAATGGCCAGAAGCGAGGGCGCATCTCGGAAGGAAAATCTTTGACTGGACACGAATATGCCGGACGGTTAGTTGGCGCGTTAGGTTTGTGCACGTTGTCTATAGTGTGTATCTGGGCGTTATTCGAAGGTGCTACTTAATTATCCTCCGAGGTCTCTAATCTGCACCACAGACCGCCGCAGCGGGCAGCACACACACGCCACATCGTGTTGCAAAGTTGAATACGGCGAGAACACAGACGTAATATACTTCGGCGTGTCTAACCAGCGTCTCTAAACTGAAATCTCCCTAAACTCGGAGTCTCGAAGGCTCTGAATAAGGGAGCCAGTGAGTGAAAGGACCAACTAGACGACCGGACGCTGCAAATTTCGTGTCTGAACCACTCGAACGATTCCTATGTTTTCTTTAGACTCTTTGTTGTACCGTGGCACACGATGGAGGCGTGTAGCTATAGGATATTGGAAGGGGAATCAATTGGATCACACTCCGAGATAACTACTATATTACACGAGACTATAATGCATTTTGAAATGATTTGTGTACCAGCTTTTCATCACATACAAAGTATGTAAAAAGAGAAAGTATTGCAATTCAAATAAATGTGACTCTTGGATTTCGATGGAAATTCATGTTTTGACGGACCAATATTCCAAAAAAAAACACATTCATTCATTTCTGTCCATCTGTACGCTCGCCCGTCCAGCTACCCGTCCTTCCGTCCATTTGTCTGTCCGAATGTGCAATAAATGTCGAAAAAAAATCTGTGGCCCATAATTAAATTTGATGTGTGTCTTCTGCATTCAAATCCTGGTTTTAGTATTGAAATCCGAACCAAAATCTCCATTGCTTCTGATACTTTACCTGAAATATTGAAAAATTGAATAAAAGTTTTAATTTATTTTTGGACCGCAAGCTAATATAAAACTTGTTATGCTTTAGGGTAATACATATAGATAGAATTTCCAGCAAATGAGCAGTGACCAAGAAGAGATTAAGTGTAGAGAAGATTTTGCGGTCTTTTTAGTAACTCACATAAGCCTTCTGAAACTGTTTGTTGTAAAAAATTTATATTGACTGAAATATGCAATGTGCTTCACATTCACAAAAACAAGAGAACTACTGTCAATTATCTCGAGCAGTTTCCTATGAGAAATGTACTATGAATATTTAAGCCATATGTTAGTTTTAAAAAAAGTAGAAATTGCGAGACATAACAGATTTGAGGTTATCAACACTCATGAAGTTAGACTATAAACACTCATACACTCGTCGTATCATAGTTTTTATAACTCGCATAACATTCTATACGAATTCCAAATCCTGCGGATTTCATATACACCATAAAATGCGAAACTCTTGAGACATGCATGTCAGAAAATTTTAATCCGACTTATCAAACTACCGCTGTGCCGACAATAACACCACCAAAATGAAGGGGGGTGAAGTGGAGTGAACGCGAGAAGCCGCGCGATGTCGCTCGCGAGCCACTTGCCTCTTCTTACGCGCGCGCGACATTTGAATTTAAAAAACGCGTTCTTGACTCATATACTATATTATATATCTATATATCCACATAATTTTAAATGTATTCTCATACAGATACTCAGAAAAATTGAGTCCCCTGTATCGGAACAGATCTTCAGCAGCTTTCCGGTGCCTTTTCTTAAAAAATGTTGTACTTTAAATTTAGTGTTCTCCTGTTTCTCTTGATGAATGGATGATTTTAAAACGCGAAATGCAGCAAAAGAACTTATAAAATACACAAAAACTACTTCAAACTGATAATAAAATGAAGCAAATTCTATAAAATTTTCTGCCCGAAATGCTGACGATTGATCATTTCGTCGCAAGATAGGACGATTAAAGGGATTAAAGTAATGTGCGGGATCGGGACCGATTTCAGAATTGAAATTTACGTGTTTTTCAAATTAACACCAACATATTTGTTGAATAATATAAACAGACGATATCCGCACAGACGCGAATATCGTTTAAACTAATATAAGTTTACAAATTGTGTGTTCCGAGTCTCCTACTGAGCTCAACCACTCTCTTTGAATATTTAATTAAGGCTGCTTTGTTTATTGTGGTAATTGACGAATATGACTTCGTAATTACCGAAATGAGTAAATTTATAAGCAACTTCTTTGTTTAGCGAATAAGTTAGCTGCGATAAACTCGTGAAACGCAATCCACGCGAGGAGTTGCTCAAATTTAAACAATATGCAACACTCCTGTGCTTGCGACAGGAACAACGCTATCGGAGTTGCCGTGAGCGCGACAGAGACAACGCTATCGAAATTCAACATTGCGTTGCGAGCGCGACAATGGCATGTGAGTACGTCATAAGACGATTGTACAAAATGTCCTTCTTCATGAGAAGTTATGGAAGGACATTACGGCTATGTACCATCATGCTATTATTATTACTGGACATTATCTATAATTAAACATTCAATTGATCTAATTTTTAGGGCACAACACAAATTTCAGATAAATAACGAATTCAAAATATATAATTGTCATTGGTTTCTCTCCGCATGCCTTCTTCAGGGTTCTACGTTTTTGCTCCTTTCCTCTTTTCCCCCCTTGAATTATTTCATAGATCCCCCCCTTCCCCCTTCACAGTTTTTTCATTGGAAACCCCTAGAGTATTGTCCGCAGCCACTCATCATAATGCACTACTGTATCGCATTCGCACGAGGACACAGGGAAACTGCGGAAAACCTAGCCGATAGAGACAGTTTGATTTTTTCTGAGTTTCTGGTGTAGGAGAATACATTAGAAACTTAGAAAAACTGCCTCCCGCTCGGCAGTTGGCGCGCAAACCAGTGCCCAGCTAAGCAGTCACCCATCCAAGTTATGGTCGCAAATAATGCAATAATGAAGCGACACACCAACCGCGCGTCCACTGCTGTCGGTGAATTCAAATAAATTTAAAAAGGCGTAATTCTTGTGTGAAAAAAAAAAACCAAAGAATGTCTAATTATCATACATTTTTCGTCTGGGTGAACTAAGAAAAAGTAGAAATAATCGTGGAATTATAACGTCTTTTGTGTTGGAGAATAAATGTGTTTTTTCAAACAATAAATATAGAATTTGACGAGCAAAAAAAATTATTCACAAATCACTCGTTAATAATTTACTTCGTACCTTTTTTCCGGAATTACTCATGATTTTTTGCCATATATGAAAGTTTGAACAGCCGACATTATTATGAAATAATAATAATAGTAAGAAGCGATCTAAAATTAGATTTTTATCAAATGAGCTTGTGTCGAATTTATCTTAACGAGAGAATCGTGAGCACTGCTTTACTGATTTACATTATATTTTCATCGGTAGCAAAATGTCCAATTTTCTATTTATTCGAAATCGGAATCGAACTATTTAACCAATTTCACCCGCGATTTTCGCCAGTACACTCTAAAATCCAAAGCGTGTTATTTCCCATCTTTAACATTGTGACGCTTTTTTACACACTTCCAAGCGTGTTTCTTATCGATAGTAACGATCCGTAAGCGGAACAGGCTTGAAAGTGTTCAAACCCGTCACAATGTGAAAGATAGGAAATAAAACACTCGCAACGTACTTGGTTTTTAGAGTGCTCTGAGAAAACAAAAACCGTTGAAAGAACTGAATCATAAATTTAAGAATCCTATATGATTGACTCAAATAGCTTGGTATTTGAAGCAACTATACGTATGGCATGAATAACGATATATATTGTGTTGAATAAATTGTATGAAAACGGTCGATATTGTGTAGTCAAAAGGATCAGTAAAATTGAAGCAATAATATATTTTATTGTATCAATTAAATAACGGATTGAATGTATTTAATGTATATATTTGAAGCAATAAAATTATTTAATTTAACCTATGTACGTGCCGAACTGTTTCCAATGATACATTTGGATTGATTAAAGTTGTGCCTTGTTTGAGCGGATTTAATATTTGAAGTATAATCGGAAAAGTATTTCCTTAAATGTATTAAGTAATATAATTGAAAACAAGGTCTCAAGATCATATATACTAATATTGTTATCTGCAGTGAATAAAAAAATTCATTCACTCCATCACTCAAAAATAAGTTGGGTATATGTGTTTTATTTGAAAATCCATTGAATTGGAGCAAATGAATATTAACCGGGTTCTAATAAATATCGTCCACTTTGAAACAAATATTGTTTCAATCCAACGATAAATGTAGTTGGTAGGACTGACAATATAAAACGATATGATATGAATAACTATTTTGTCTCACGTTTTTCATAGGACAGTTTTATTGAATCAACAAAATATTTAGTCCAAGACATTAAATATTTCGCTGAGTCAATTAATTTGTTTTTCCTTTGAACAAAATAATTGATTACATATATAATTGATTCGAGTAAATTGATTCTGTCAGTATGTGGAACCTGCGGAACCTCTGAAAAACTTTGAAACATCGAAAAAAAAACCAGCCATACGTAAAAACCCTTGAATCCACAAAAACCAATAAGTAGCGAATAAGCTGCAATGATAAGCACCTGCCAAATAACATCTCGCAATTCTTAACGTCCCAATTATTCTCATTACGTCGTGAAAGACTCGGTCCGTTTGGTGTAAACATTCACGGAGAGACACGCAGTCTGTCGTTAAGCGTGCGAAGCGACAAGGAAGTATAGCAGGGGCGGGGGCGTCACGTATAACGCCACCGATAAATTTCTCGAGAAACTGGAATGCCGAGATCGCGGAGTTGGGCGATTGGACCACCTCCGAGATGTGGTGAGAAGTCAGGAACACAGTTTATACGACTTACAACACCTTAAACCTGCTCGGGTCCGGAGTCGTCAAGAGTTCCGGGCTTTGGTTGATGTATAGCGTTGCCGGTATCCATTGAGCTCACGATAGCCAAGGTGAGACCAAGAGTGTAGGGGATTCTCGGCGCTCTGTAATCAGGAGCCAAGCCGCTGGCAGATCCGGGGACCCCTCAGCTTGCGCGCTCTCACTGGGCGTCCCGCAGGGCCTCCTCGCCATTAAGCTATGCGCGGCACCCTCTCTCCCTTCCTCCCTTCCTCCCTCCCTCCCTTCCCCGTTTAGCTCGAGCATGTGACGTCACCCCTTACAGTACCTCGGGCCCGACTATAGTTGATGATGTACGATCAACGAGTATTCGATAAAGTGCCAATAATCCAAGATTCGTAAGGAATTATAGGAATAATGTTAAGGTAGCTACAATTTATCGATTCATTAGTATTCAAAGACGTAACATCTCGATTTGCAGTACAAAACGATGATTTTCATAGCGGATACGCACACAATAATTTTACCTCACCATAAAGTTTACTTAGAGGTAAAAAAATGCCACAGTTAGACAATTTTCCGATAGTGAAGATGCTGCAAGATGTTAAAGAAGATCATAGAAATTAATAAGTGTTGGATGATTCGTAGGTAGAGACACGAGATAAGTTTGCGAATGAATACATGAGATTTTTTGTCCCATGAGCTGTCTTTGGCGTATGGCAGAAAAAAAAACCATATGATTCACTTATACCGGGAATTAATTAACCACTCACGTATACGTCATAAAAAGGTGACGATGTTAACTATTATTGTGGCTCGAAGAAATGTTTCGGCTTCCGTTTGGTATATTAGAGTCTTCACCATGACTCTTGAATATACAAATTCAATTCGACCATCGCGAATCTTAACTACACATAGAAACGAGCATGACTTTTTTTCCTTTTGCCCGAACGTTATTCCGGAATAACCGGCACACTTATAACTCTGACCGTTATAATTCTTACCAATCACAACTTGAGAGTTGTAGACATAGAAAAATGTTTATCACCGGAGGGTCATGTGTTGATGGAGTTGTAATGCAGCACTTCGATCGATAATGCTGTATTTCGATGACTTTCTCTCGGTAGTTTCGCTTGGTGGAGATTGACTTGGTAGAATCTGTCTTGGTAAAGTTTGACTTAGTAGAGTTCGAATTGGTAGAATTTTACCTGGTAGAGTTATACCTGGTAGAATTTAACTAAGAAGAGTTTTACTGGATCAAATTTTAATTAGTAAATGTCCATTAAGAAAAATTGTAGTCAGTATAATTATACTGCCAGAGAAGCGTTGTAAGATTCTTAATGTAAAAATAATGTATCGGTAAATTTTAGAAAAAATTAATAATCGATATCGAATCTAGCACTCATTACATACTTTTTAAATAATTAATGGACCAGAGATCCAACACCCATTATCATTTTAATGTTTAATGGAGCGGAGATCCAGCACACATTATCATTTGAATTTTTAATGGAACAGAGATCCAGCACCCATTACTTTTTTAATGTCTATACAATGTTACTCAAATCGTCTTCGCCTAACTCTGTCTAACTCTGTCTAACTCCGCCCAACTCTGCCTAATCCTGTCTAACCATGTCTAACTGTCTAACTTTGCCTAACTCGGTCTAACGCTGTCTAACCGAGTTCGACCCTGTCTAACCCTGTCTAAGCCTATTAGACAGAGTAACAGAGCTAGACAGAGTTTAGACAGAGACGATTAGAGTCTAAGCCTATTAGACAGAGTTAGACAGAGACGATTTTCGTAACATTATATAAATATTAAAACAGTAATAGGTACTAGATTCCTGCACATTTTAAAAAAGTAATGGGAGCTGTAACGCTGCTCCATTCAACATTAAAAAAGTAATGATTGCTGCATCGCTGCTCCATTGAATATTTCTAAAAATGGGTGCTGGACCTATGTTCCAGTAAACATTGAAAAAATAATGGGTGTTCGATCGCTGCTCCATTAAACATTTCGAAAAATGGGTGCTGAATCTATGTACCAGTAAACATTAAAATAATAATGGGTGATGGATTAGTGCTCCATCAAATATTTAAAAAAATGGGTGCTGGATTTCTGTTCCATTAAACATTTAAAAAATAATGGATGCTGGATCTCTGCTCCATTACTCATTTAAAAAATAATGTGTAGTGGATTCGAATTTCATTGTCCATTTTTTAAATAATAGGTTAAAAAACAGTGATGCATTAAAAAATAATGCATTGCCGCTAACTCTGCTCCAGAACATCGTTCTATAGGGTTTTGATCAGTACAATGTCACGTGGTAGATTTTCACCGCCTAGAGATGTTGTCTAGTAGAGTTGGTACGAGTACAGCTTACAGACATCAGTTAAATGAGGTCGAGTTGTCATCACGTAAGGTTGCTTTATTGCGGAGTTTACGCGTTCATATTGGCAGAGTTATAATTATGTCGAGTTACGCTTGGTAGAGATGTGTAAATGTGCCGAAACATGAGGTCACCACGAGCACGACTAAGTGGGATTAAAAGTTTTTATTTTGTCACGCAGTCACGCTAATACACGGAGAACTCTTTTATTTGCTGTGGAAATAATGGGCAGTCGGCTATTTGTTGGACGTTTATGTGTTGGATTTATATATACTCATGACTTATTTCTAGAATTCTGAATCTGCATATACGACATTGGTTTTCTTGTTTTTGTTTTTTTTCTTTCCTTTTTGCAAGGATTTCACTGTAGAATAATTCAAAATACATCCTGGGATTCGCACGTGTGGCGGAGTTCGTTAGCGGCCGGTTGTCGAATATCATGGCTTTTTGGCCTCTAGGTGTCATTAGGACGCGTACCAACCGACCGAACGGCCACACCGGCTAAAGGATATAAGAAGAAATGCGGGCGGCGGGAGGACGCTGATTGGTCTCGGCCGATCGCCTCGGGGGACACCGGCCCATCAGCTGTCCCATTCGCGCGAAAGACGCGATTGAAGATATCCCGCCCCGCTTGTATGCGCTCGATCTCTTTCACTCTCTTTCTTTCGCTCACTCTCACTCTCTGCTCTTGCTTCTCCTTCGGCTCTTCCTCACACTCTTTATACATCCATCTATACAGCATGCAACTTAAGCCTTCACTCGTTCGCATCGAATCTTCACAAAATGATTACCGACCGTTAAGCTACATGTGAGAGGAGAGTAATCACGTGTTACTTATCCTCCAAGAAGTGTGCGTATCAGGGAAGGTAATCAAGATCGGATACCGCAGATGCGAATCATTAGCCAGTTTGTTATCGTCTCGTACGATAAATTTTTATTAACGATAAAAATATCCGTTACCTTTTTCGAAAATGAAAAAAAAAAAAAAATGCTCGAGATACACTGACGCTGAAATACTTCACGAACGATAATTGTTATGGCTAAGACATTTCAATTATCGGTACCGCAATTATCTGATACTCCTCGACGATTATACAATGTGTAAGGAACACCAAACGTTAGCTTTTATGACTGAGCATTGCAACTTTGATCGAGTTCATCACTTGTCCCCGCATTTCAGTAATGCCTAGGATTAAAAGTTCATACTTAATTATTTTGTTATGAAAATTGCATCGATATACAAATTTCAACCGATTCGCGTCAAATATGCGTAAAACGCAGACATTTTTACGAATTTGTTAAGCACCATTTGTATTTTGACAAATATTTTTGTGTCAGACTTTTGACGAATATTTCGACACAAAGTTACGAAAAATATTTTTAGAAACATCTTGTCATACGCTTTTAAAAATTTTGTAAAATTGAAACTCTTGAACCTCAACAATAACAAAATGTTGTCCCGAAGTTTAAATTACGTTTTTGCGTACCAAAACGATTTTTCCTCGCTAATAAATTAAGTAAAAATAGAAGAAAATAAATATAGGTTGATTGATCCAAGGAGATTCAGCAGAGAAGGGGAAAGACACAGAAGTAAGAGATTGTTTTGAGTGGAGGACAGAGAGAGGGATAAAATAACGGTGGAGAATTTCTACTAGAGGCGATATTAACGAGATCCGCTGATGAGGAGAGTGAGAAAGAAGGCCGAAAGAGAGCGAGAGAGGGCGCTGCCGGTACGCGAGCCTCGCGATCCACGTCTAATTATCTATGCCGGGGAAACTCGTTCCTCGCGTGCGCCTCGGAACAAAATTATGGATCGGCTCGCGGGCCACTGGCGTCAGCAACACACAGAACCCCGAAGAGCAAGCGAGCCTCGGTAAACGCGCTCCCGAGTGACTGACTGACGCATGACTCTGTTCTCTCTTCAGGCACAAGGAAGGAACGTACTCGGCGGCAGGAACAGCAGCAGCACACATCACAGTGCAGCGGCAGGTCGACGGAGTCAACGAGTAAATGGCTTCGAATTACGTGGGCGTGTCGATACCGCAGGAATATCATCTCTCTTTTTCACTCTTCCGCAGAGTGAATAATTCTTCTACTCCCTCCACAAATATATCGCCGTGCGTACGTTATCACAGGGCAAAACGAAATCCCCAAGCAAAAGAGAGCTTCACTAATAAAATTGTCGGTTTTGCATCATTGATCATTATTTTATTTTAGATTGAAAATACATTTTCTTATTTTTGGCATGAAAATGTAGCGATGAAATGATGATTTATTTTATATTTCGTCTTCACAAAGCTACTTCTATGAGGAAATGTGTCAATCAATGTTGGCTTCTTCGCATAGAAGAAGCTTTTTCAAAAGCGATAAGAAATGAGGAAACAATGTGCAAGCATGTTCTACTTTGCATCCTTTTTTCAAATGCTGAATTTGGGATTGAAATCACAAATGTTACAAATATTATTGCGATAAAGTAAATTTTTTTAACAATATAAAATCCCATAAAATCAAAATTAATAATGTTTCGTAACTAAATTATACATATATAATGACTGAATATAATTTAGTTTACACATAGAATTTTGAATTGTCTTATTAAGTTTTTGAGCAGTTATGGGCAGCCCTTCTATCCCGTACGTTTCTTGTCACCACAGCCAATAGTACACGCCAGTTTTCCTTCACATTTCTAATCTTCATGCGCTTTTTCCTCTACATGTCGTTTCTACACATTTCAATCCAACACATTCTTTACTACACAATGCGATACCCCACAGGGGCATTACAAGACATTTCAGTCCCACTCAACCAATCCAACAAAAACTTTTCCAACACCTTTCGTTCCTACATATTAACTATGTCGATATCAATCGATGGAAAGATACATGGCGGACGTACGGTGACACCATATGGACTTGCGTGAGAACCACTGCCTGCTCAGAGTTTTACCTTACTGATACGCGATCTTCTGAAACTTCTTATAATGCCCCTGTGGGGTATCGCATTGTCTACTAAAGAATGTGTTGGATTAAAATATGTGGGAATGACATGTGGAGGAAAAAGCGCGTGAAGATTGGAAAAGGAAAAACTGGCGAGTAGTATCGGCACCGTGGAGAAACGCATGTGGTGGATCTGCGCTGTGGTGACAAGAAATGTACGGGATAGAATGGCGGCCGCAGTTATGCGATACCGTACATTTTCCATATATTTTCCATAATTACGTGAAATACAAATTTTTAGATCGTTTCCCACTAAAGTATATATTTATTAAGGCTGAATATTATTCTATGAATGTACCAAACTGTAAGCTCGATATGTCACACAAAAATTTGAAAAAGTGAATGACATAATATTAATTATTCATAAATTCCAAATTCCATTAAGTCCTAACCACTCGACTAAATCGCGGCAAACTCAATACCAAACAACATCAAGTGTAAATGCCTTCATGAATAACGATTTAGAACAATGGAGTAATTTTCACGAATGTCAGAGTGACCACCACCTTTTTCAACATTTTTAAAAAGCTACAAATTACATTTTTCTATCCATTCAGTCAATGATTACAGCAATTATAGAAAAGCTACTCATCCATTTCCTCGCCGAATTTGAGCTCGATAGCTGAAATAGTTGTTAAGTTATCAGCGTTTGAATTTTCAACGTTGGGTACGCGCACACACACCCACGCACGCACGCACAGACACACACGGACACACAGACACACGCGCGCGCGCACGCACTCACGTTTTTATCCAGATCCCTTATCTTGACGTTTCGGACCATTGTGAGTGTCCTGATATAGAAATTTCGAAAATTTTGTTTTTCATTAAAACAAAACTTTCTCTATGTGGAAGCAAAATTGAATCATGTACAAATTATTATTCGAATAGTACAGTTGAAATTGTTGAAGAATTTCATAATCTTATTCAGAATAATTTGATTGTTACTTCAAGCCTTGAATATATGATATTCAAAATGTATTTTTTGTAACGATTTCACGTCCCTAGGGACAAAAATTTGGAACCTCACTTTTCACTGTTCTTCCCTCAAAACTACTATTCATGCACTCGTTACAAAAAATATAGTGTGTAACATGGGCCGAAATTAGCAATTGCGACTCATGTGATTGCACCTTACCTCACACTCGTCGCAATCACAAACTTTTGACCCTTGTTGCACAATATACTATTTGCTGCTCTTCCCGAAGGTAATTATTGTTTTTTCGCCCTCTACAAATATATGCGTGTGCATACGTACAGTAAAACGGGGCTTAACTGAACATCTCAACGGAAAACGTAAAATATAAAATCTGAAAAAAAATTCTTATGAATAGAACCCTCGATTTTCAATCGTTGACTATTATTTTAGGTTGATAAATAATTTCTGAACGTTTGATATGAAAATGTAGCGAGGTGATCATTTATTTGAATGCATTGTAATTCATAGGTTTAGTAATTATTGAAACTTTAAAATTATATTCGGTGAGATTGAATAAAAAAATCGAGTTACTTTGTAATTATAATTAGATTAGCATAGTTATAATTGTTGAATAATTCCGATATTTTGATTTGTAATCTTTATTTATAATTGAAGCCTTGCATATACAATATCCGGAGTGTAGTTTTCCTGCTTTTTACCCAAAAAAACTTGATAATCGATTTTAAGTTTTCGATTATGAGTAAAAGAAGTGTTAACATTCCAAGAAAAATATCTCAAACAGCAAATAGGACAGCCTCGAATTGCTCCGAAATGTTGGCTCCGTTCGTTTTTATACTCGCTTACTTAGCATTGTGACTTCACAGTTCGGTATTTCTTATAAAATGAAATATCATGAAAAGTTATTTGGTAATTCACATTTCAAAATTCATGTAAGTTCGATTAAGGTTAATATTGATCGGTTACATTTCCCGTGAATAAATGTCATTTTGTTACGTTTATGATATTCTTGATACTCCGTGAGGGAAGGTTTGTTTTCGTGAAACGAAAAAATTTTCCAGACTTTCTTCTCATGATGCTCAAAATGCTCTAAAACGTCGAGAAAAATTATTTGTACGAAATGTCTGTATGTCTGTATGTGTGCATGTAGGTTCGGATTCTTGTTACCACGATAGCGTACGCAATTTTGAAGATATTGCTCCGGAATTTGATACAGATTTATAGGGTAGGTAGACGAAGGCTGAGTTTAAATTTGACACGGATCCATTAAGTGAGTCGAAGATTATGACATTTTGAATTTTTCTCATAATTACCCATTATGTTCTAATTTTTTCATTTTTCGAGATATTAGGCTCAAATTTGATCCATGAATGGACTATTATAGATAAATAATCGGTAACCAATTTATAGGACATCGATTTTTCATCGAGCCTTGTAAATTTGGGATTTTAATTGTTTTTAACTTGCTGAAAAATTTATATTCTAGTATGATCATACATTGCGATAGAATTTATCGCGATTTTTATCACTCTTGAATCACAGTTTCAAGTACAAAATATGAAAAATTTCATTATCCTAGAAACATTGAATTCCAAGTATTTTTTTACAGCGAAGCTTATTGTTATATAACAAAATTATGTATCACAGTACCCATTCCGAATTCACACTACTGCTGAAAGTTAGATCTCATTTTGACTTGACATTCGTTCATGATACGTCGATAAAACTCTGGTTAGTGTAATTATATAATCAATTACATATAATAGTAGTAGTGTATTTATTAACTTACTTGTCAATAAATATACTACTACCACTACTATTATATGTAATTAATTATATAATTACACTAACCAGAGTTATATATATCTATTCCTATGTGTCCTTCAATCCTACGTATAAAAGTTATCATAAAAATATATAATCCTTGCGCCTGTAGTGGTCTTGACCCCTTGTAACTAAACAGGGTGAACTTACAAAATGCAATCGTGTGAATCATTTCCTCTCAGTTCATCGGACCTAACATATTCAATCACCTCGAATTCATTCATTATTTTCTTAAGGCGTAAATACCTCTTGTATTATGTAAATATTCAACATCGAATGAATTATTCGCGATATTTGTCTATAAATGTGAAATAATACATTAACCAAAATATTAATAATAAATGTTGAAAAATCGACGAATTATTGAAAAGATTTAAGTGATGTATAATAGTGAATGGGATGAAACATTCAATGAAAAACTGACTAAGCAAACTCATAATAAATTAAGATTGAAAATATAGCTTAGTATAGAGTTGAAGTTAGTTAGGAATCAGTAATAAACGTAATTCATCACATAACAAAGCTTCCCTTATGGAGACACCAAACGTCATAATAAAAAATTAGAAAAACACTCTTTTTATGAAAATTAGAGATTAACGGAAAAGCAACGTGACGATTCAAGTTGTCAGCTTTTTTATGAAAATTTTTAATATTTATTTTCTTGAAACACCCAAAGCGGTTTGAAAAACGTTGTAATTTTATTAATTCCACTCGTGGAAACGGACTTTGGAATAAAATGTCTGACTGATCTGTTTTGCCCCATAAATTATTTCTATATAGACGTATATATAGGTTGAATACTGAAAGGCAACTATCGCCCTTCTTGCTCTTCATTACTGATACGAAGTCGCCCTCACGAGCGCGCCTACCAAAGAGAGATTATGCAAAGTGATAGCCCCAGCTTATACTCGTTTCTCGATCAAAGAGATACTGTATCGTTAAAGTCACGAGATGTGGAGGGCCAGCGTTTTTTGTTTTTGTTTTTGTTTTTGATACTGATGCTGCCCTGTAGGCGATAAGTGTGTAGGAATTTTACTGGATTACGTTGTAAATGTTTGTAATCAATGCGCCTATAAGTTTTGCATCGTTGACAGTTATTTCAGGTTGAAAATAATTTGTGAATTGTTGGTACTAAAATGTTGCGATGGATTGATTTATTAGTGCGCTCCGTAATTCGTGGGGTTAGTAAGCCAATTATTAAAATTTGTCACTGCTATTTAGAGTTATTCAATTTAAAAAAATTTAATTATTCTGTAACTGTAATTTGATAAATTGAATCAAATTCGTTGAATAATTTAATCGCACTTTTATTTAAACGAATTTAATTTCCATTTCAAGATTGTGTTCACATTTTCTAAAAACAATTACACTTAAAAATTGGAATTACATAGAATCATATAAAATATAAGTGATAATATAAAAACATGATAAATCAAATTTCGTGGCTCGGTCTAAAGAAAAATTTAAAATAATTCATCGGCTGATTCTATAATACTAAATAGATACAGAGAAATTATTGTAGGTATTTTCAAAATCTATTCAGTTTTTTAATATAAATTTTGAAAGTCGATTTTCAAACGAATTTCACGGAAAATTGTAAGAAAAAATGGGGAGGTACCTTTATTCATATGTCGACGCCATACTTATAAGCCTACAGAAAATTTTTATAACTTTTCGTGATATTATTTTATACTTCGAAATTATTGAAAAATTATTATGTTATTTCATTAAGTCTGTAGACTATCATAAATCAATTGGACACTTTTTTAAAAATGAATTTCATAATTTGTTGGTGTATTTATTCATACAATACAAGGATGGATAGGTGGTCAAATTAGTTCATCGATAAGTTTTTTTCTTTTTCTGGAGAGCACGTAGACGACGTTTGGCGAAGCTCCGGGGTTATAGGGCGAGAAAGTGACGTGCAAGGGGGTGCATTTTAATTCCCTTCCTAGGCGGGAATATAATTCTCTAAATTCCTCTTCGTCATGCAGAGGAGAGGCCCAGGTACTTAGTTCGCGGTTTGGTGTATCATTTGGCAGAATGAATGTGGGTTGAGGTGTTGTGTGGGTGAGAATGGTGCTTGTAGCTTGTATGGATGGCAGGGTAGCAGTGGCGAGAATTAGCATGTGAGTTTCGCAGGATGTCTGAGTGTATGTGAGTTGTTTTGTGGAAGTTCGTGGTTTTGGTTGGTTGGAGTGATCTGTGTACACTGTTAAAAATGTTTAAAAAAATAATATATGTATTGGAAGTTTTTTCGCAGATACAATGTATTAATTTTCATTTAATATACGGATATGTTGTAAAATAAATAAAAAAACACATTATAAACACAAAAATTATAAAGTTTTTAAGTATACTGTATATTAATTTTATAAACATTTTTTTGTATATCATTTACTATTTGTGTATTACATTTAATATACGCGTATCTGCAAAAAACCTTTCAATACTTTATATTAATTTCCGTACGAAAATTTCTGACAGTGTAGTTCATGTGATCCCATAAACATTAGGTAACGAAGCAATTGACTACATTTTACAAACTCGCCAAGTACTATGGTCGAATTTTTTTCCCAATGAAATTCCTAAATTATGTTTTTTTATATTTGTTTCTATTACTCTGTAATTTGTTTTTCTTTAAATTCAGGAACTTCTTTATCATTTTTATTGTATTTATATTTTTCCATTATTTTTATGAACTCCTCTAAACGATATGAATCCTTTTTATGTCAAATCTTTTGGCACGATTCAATCACGCAGTACCGCTCGCGGTTTATTTGCTTAATTTCTACCGTTCGTTGCAAGAATATTTCCGGATCTGGCGGTAGTCAACCATCCACGTGCTGGTTCTGGCGATCAAAATTTGTGACGTTACATACATGTTTTTGACATGATATGTAGCGTATGATTTTAGTTTATTTCATAACCTTGTGCACATACAGACGGTATAACACTAAAGTTTTTTGAAATTAAGTTAGCATTTTGGAGCAGATTGCCACTTACCTAAATGTACTTGTCTCAATTTTTTTACCCATTAGGTTTGTTTGGAGGATTCCACTACTTTTTGCACAGTTTTTTAAATAACTTGTAATTGATCAAGTCAGAATAAAGAAACTTGGAATTCTCTCGCATTTTTACTTTCTTATCACATATTGCAACTCACTTATAAAAACACATAATCATTAATATAACTATTCGATAAAACTTGTTTTATTGTTTATTCTACCTGAGTGATCATATATTTAATGAAGTAAATATATTTTTACGCTCATAAATATATTTTTTAATTTCAAGGATAAAAATACAATTGTTTCTGGGCCAAAATGTAACTAAATTGTTTTAGCAATGAAAACAATAACGAAATAGAAGAAAAGGGTATTTTTTTCGAAATATCCATGGAAATGTTTCGGAGAAAATTCGCTGGTGTGCAAAGCCACTATGAAAGTCTGATATACCCTCTAAATCTGCGTAAATCTATGATGGACACTTAATTTGTCAAGGAAGACGAAACACTTAATGTCTGTTCCTGATAATTCAAGGTTTTGAACTTTTACAAAGAAAGATAGTGAAAATACGGATTAATTATTTATTTTTCATACATATCATATACATTAGGGTGTGCCAAAAAAGCGGTTTTTTTTTATCTTTGCTCTCCGCCCAAAATATCGTAGAATACGTCTTAGTCAAGATCCTGTCAAAAGCGGAGCTCAGGATTTTGATTCTTAGAGCTCCATCATCGGGTTTGAATTTTTCCCATTTAAATAACACTGGAAAGTAATTTTTTCCCATTCTTTCTCCCTGCAACTCAAGAAGAAATTATTTGTTTATAAAATCAATGACTACATCTTATGAATCATTCAATTTTGAACAAAAAATCTTGTTGAGTCGAGTTTCTATCTTCAATATATGATTTATTACAGAGCCTTAAAATTTTTTATGTCGTAAATTTTCCGTTTTTTTTTAAATACATTTTTTTAGCTAAACTAATGAAGTTGGGACAACAAATTGAAGCAAAATTTTCTCATCCGTCTGACGCACTACAAAAAAGTCGTCGGCGAGTTTTTCGTATCGTCGATATTTACAATGTTACAGAGCAACAAAGTCGTGATTTTTGTGTTTTTAACTGTTATTGAGTAAACTACTGATGTTAGTACAAAGGAAACAAAATATCGCTTTTTTTGGCACATGCTAATATACATGAATCGGGATTGGTCGGAATCCCACGTATCCTGAGCTAAAATCACTTCTGTGCGAAACTTTCGTTTCTATATCTATACATATTATTTTCCTTCTGGATATTGTCATCTGGTGACGGCATGTGCAAGGTGTCCGAAAATTTTAGTGCGAAGCTAAGATCCCGTCCGTGTGAAAAACGAGGAAATTTTTTTCAAAATGTCAGAAAAGTTTCGCGATTTAAATCATGATATCAGTGCACTGAGTACATAGAGATACGGAGGTTGTTTTCATCTTAAAGAAAATATATCTAGCTGCAGTATCTGTTTGTACCTAACAATGGCCTCGAAACGCTATCATTTCGTCAATATAACGTATTAATCTAGGAAAAAAGTGGCTAAAATGAGTTGCCACGAGAAAAAAGATACTACGACAGCGTCTCGTTGGTCGGAAATAAAAGTGAGGGAAAGAAAAAGTGGGGTAAATGTACTTGTCTCAAGACGCCGTCGCGTCTCTTCATCTCACATTACTTATAAGCCTGCAATTAAAAATCCTTCAACATTTCGTGATATTATAAAAGGCCAGAATATTCTCCTTAGAAATAATTGTAGAATTTCAATGTGATTTCATACAATCTGTAGACTATTATTCTAAAAATAAGCTATTGAACAGATAATTGAAAGTCAATAGTAATTAATAATCGGCGTTAGTTAATCTTCATTGCATTCAAATTAATAGACTGGCTTTCTGAATGTATAATCGCGCATTATTTATTGCCTCAGTGCAAATACTTCGGTAGAATATGGAATTAACCACATCAACATAATCACCCGGATTTCGTTGGCAATCAAGTGATGAACTATTTCCGCTTGAAAGGGGAAAATGAAGGGGAGAAAATGCAGGGGAAAGGGAGAGGTGCACCTCTAGCTAAGATGTCTATAGGATCGGTTTTTTTTATCGAAAAAATCTTTGATAATTCGCGATATTATTATACTCTGAGAAATTGATAAAACATTTAAATGTCATTAAATAGAAAATTTATCAAATTATTATCTTGGGAATTATTTTTCATTAAAAAATTTGAAATGTAAATCATATTATATAAATTTCAAATCATCATCTTATTATTATTTAAGAAATTATTTTTTATGAAATGACATCAAATTTCTCAATAATTTCTAGGAATCAAATAATAACACGAAATGTCAAGGTTTTTAATAATAATTATTATAATTTTAATATTATTATTAATAACATTCTCCGAAATGTGACATTGCTTAAATAAAAAACTAATAGGTGGTTATTTAATCTTCATTGCTAGGGAAATAATAGATTGGGCTTCTAAATGTATAATCTCGGATGATTTATAGCCTCAGTGAAAAAACTTCGGTAGAACATGGAATTAAGCGCATCAACGTGATCACACGGATAACTCGGATTTCGTTAGCAGTTAAGTCTAAACTATTTTCACTTGATCAAGGGTAAAGGGAGAGTGTATCTCGAGCTGAGACGTTTATAGGGTCGAGGCAACGATGAGGAGAAATCGCGACGACAAGGATGACGACGTGCCGAGAAGTACGAGGATGAGGAGCACGGGTTTGGCTTTCGCACCCTTAAATCTAACTCAGCCGAGTGTGAAATGACTATACGGGGACCCTTCCCTCGAAAATGTTTCGCTCGGGGTGGCCACGTTGAGTATTAAGGGGTGCTACGTTCTTCTCCTACCGGGGAAGTTCGTAGTTTCGACAGGTCGTATAACGTTCGGCACTTTGCCAAACCGCACCATTAAACCCACCTCGTAATAATAATAAAAATCGGCCGGCGGTCCCTGGCTAAGCTATAGCTCTCGGACGATTTCCCGAATCTCTCGCACTCGCCTACACTCTCAAACAGGTACGACATTCCACGAATACGTGCTTCACCCTCGCTCCCTCACTATTATTCTCCTGATGCGGGCGATATTACGAAATTCAATTAATTCGTCACGCGAATACGTTCGTTCAATTGAAAAGACCGATAAAAACATCTTCGTCGTGTTTCTTTCGCTATTTTCCGCTGGATTACCGTCTACAAATATATATACATATATATACTAGGGTGTTATTGTGGCTCACGTGCTTCGTGCGTTCGCAAAAGCTCGGTTGAAAATCTTGAATATCTTGAGTAAACTTGAAACGACTCGCTTAAAGTTCCATGGCCACCTTGAAAATTTTGGTATCGAAAAACCTTCAAAACGTATTACAATTTTTTTTTTTTTTGGAATATGAGGGAAATTAATTTAAGTGTTCTCGTGAGATACAAGCTTTTTTGCAGAACCAAATCGATACACCTTCATGGAGACTTGAGTAAAATTGTTAAATTAGAAATAAAATGCGTTTCGGAACTTCTGAAAAATGAATGCTATAGCCGAAAAAAAATATAACTGTTCTTCAGAAAATTCCTAAACGTTATAGTCCCTATTTAAATTCAGTAAAAATGGCTAGGAGTGTCATCAAAATGAAGCTTTTTGAAATTTACACACCGATAAAAAGAATTGGTAATACCAACTGAATCTGCGGTTATGGGTGGCGAAACAAATATTTGGTTGATTGGAAACTATATATCATTTTTTTCACATGTAAGGTAAAGTATCAGAAATAGTGGAGATTTGGGATCGGATTTCAATTCCAAAACTGGATTGGAATGCAAAAGGCCCCACTAAATATCATTTCGATCCATACATTTTTTCAAAAGTTATTTAAATTTATTTATTTTTGTATTTAAATTAGTGAATGTGTTTTTTTGGAATCTGGGACACTCAAAACATGTATTTCCATCAAAATCAGAGAGTCCATTTTTTTGGATTGCAATACTTTCTCTTTTACCGACTCCGTATGTGATGAGAAAGCAATTATACGATCTTATCGGACGTTAAGTAGAATACTTGGCGTCGAGCCACTCCCGCGACTCTTGATGGTATAAAGTATCCGAAAAAATCATCCACTAGTAAAAATAAATTGATAAATTTGGTATGTCACTTTGGAAATTGGCAAAAATTTACGTAGCATATAAATTAAAAAATAGTGTGTAATTTGACGAACGGACCTACTGATTGAACAATAGTCAAAGCAAAAAGAAAATCTTTCACGTATGTAAACTATGCACTGCAGTAATGTGTAATAAAGGATAGTGTGAGCGGGCATCGCATTGTGATTTGGCGCGGTGCCTGAGTTATTGGTGTATCGGATATATCGAGAAAATTGGCGGTGGTCATCATCGCCATTATGAATTCTTTATTTGGCCGGAGCGGCGCCTGAATTACAGGGCGGCATGGGCTACCTTGCTTACTGCTTCATATATGGGCCCCTCGATATTAGCGATGGCTACAAACTACTGTTCGAACCGTTCAAATGCTGATCTCTTCCACGTGCTTCGTACAAATACACCGTTGAGTCGTTTTGACTTTAATGTTTCGCAAATTTTATCCACCGTAGCGAATCTTTCAAAACGAATCGATACACATTAATCATCGAAATATATTTTCGTATTCTTAATAACATTTTTTTGGTCACAGTAGTTGTTATTAATTTTATTAAAAAATGATAATGAATTTATAGTTCTTCATTTGAAGCTTAACAATTGTTATTTCACTTTCCTCAGTATGAAATTTCGACAAATTTCAAAATAATGATGATCTAGAATGACATTTTCTTATGAAATTCGCTATTCTAGCTATGAATTATTTTGATCATTTGGTATATTAATTTCATTTTAATAAGATATATCAATTATATATCAATATCAATTATAGTTTCAGACGTTCAGTATTTAGAAATTCGCTACTTTAGCCATTCGCTATGTTAGTCAGCCGCCATTTTGATCCCTATCTAAAATTGGTCTGTGCAATTGCTTAAAAGATGAGGACTTTTGTAGAAAAAAATTATATTTGACATGGGAAAAAAATATTTTCAACACATTATTTAGATTCACAAATAAAATAAGATGAACCCAGAACAGATACGCTTATATTTTGCGGAAGCACAAAAAAGCATACAACTGAAGTTAGTTCAATAAGGAACTGAATTGTCAGTCCCACCAGTAATGATGGAGAAAACAAATAATTTTTCAATTTCAAATATAATGAAGAGAAAAAATTGAAAAAGGATAAAAATGTTTTAATTTTTAATAAACAGAACGCTAATTAAGTAAGCCTCTGATTTGTAGTTGATAAAGTAATTAAAATAGTTCCCACACGCAAGATTAAAAAAAAATAGACAGACACATAGAAGGCTTGATGGTTCCATTACCATACAAATCATGTGTAATGCACCGTATAATTAGAGTGATTGATTAATAACCAGCAATTTGCAGTGAAAATTCATAAGATTGCCACCAACACTGCAAATGGTGTATTATACATTCACGTGGTGTCGTATCTATAGCTCGTTCCATGACTTTGCTGAGAAGAAGCGCGCGCGTCCAGTTACGGTGACCACGGCCGCGAAGGATTTATGGGAGCGCGCCGTCGATTAGTGCGGAGATTCGATAAAGGACTTGTCGGACATAGCAGGCAGGGCGCGCGGGCGGCCACTCAGAGGAGACCGCGGCTCGGCATTTCCTACACAAGGCTCTACAGGCCGATGACACGCTCGCCTCACTCTTCCTCTCCACACAGCCTAACGCTATCTCTTTCATTCTGCAGCTATAAAGAAATCTTCTTTCATCAACTGCCAAGCCTTACATGCTGAGAAATTTCTATATCCAGATTTTCAATATTTTATGACTAAACAGTTTTTCTGATTATTCATAGATTTTGGGAATTATAAATTCATGTAAAAATGTGATTAATATATTTAATCATTTTACTGCCCACTGTTACTTGGATATTTCTGGGGCAATCTACCTCGTTTCGACCAGAATTTGACCTCGATCTCTCCGATTTTGCTCGTGATTTTTTGTAGACTTTGTTGGACCCTTAAATGCGACATATATATTGGGGTGGTCGTTAATTTGGACGTTGAGTGATTCTGTCCGAGACGACCCTTCATTTTGTTTGAAATGAATTCAAAAAATCTAGTTGAAATTTGAGAGCTCTATCTCAACGGGAAAACGTGCCTCTAAGCACAAACATTTTCCTATTTAAATAACATTGAAGTTTCGGTACAATTACTTTGAATTTTTTTTCAGAGCCTTTCAAAAGCGGGAAAGATCCAAATACTGCACGAATTGTACGTCAAGTAATCGTACCTTGTACACAAATTTTAATAATGATCTCATCATTATATTCAACACCCTTAAGCCACTAAAGTCATTAAAGCCGGCAAGAGCCTTCTTTTACAAATGACTTCGACCTTTTTTCATTCCGTTACTTAACGTGCAAAATAATTCGAAACAGCTCAACACTATGTCTTCAAGGTTGCTCTTTTTGATAGTACCAATAAGAAATTTCGAAAAAAATTTTTTGATCACAAAAAAATGGTTATTTTGAAAAGTAATATGATTTAAAAAAAATTCATACTATGTGACTTTTCAGGACCTTCTAGCTTTGCTATAGAGGTTAAAACCATTTAGATCGAGTTTCTAATGTCTGAACTTGAAAAATAGAATAACGAAATTTTTTTTTCCTTGTGTATAATTCAAGATGGCGCCCTAACTAAAAATTACGTTTAGTAATATGTAACTCAAAAACATTGAACTTTGAACCAATTGTGCAGGGAATAAAGAGTCTCGGAAATTATTTAAGGAATGATCCTGAATTTGTTCAGAATTTTTCGAAAAATTTGGAAATTTTCCAAAAATTGGCATAAATCAAAAAAATTAAAAAATACTTTAAAGAGTTTTAAAAAAAATCAGTAATATCAAATCGCTAATTCTAAGCACTTTTTGTGAATAGAGATTATTTCTAAAATTGAATGATGCTCGAGTCAAAAATTCATAAACTTCGACAAAGAAAATAATGAACTCTGGGCGCCATCTTGAATTATACGCAAGGAAAAAAAAATTCTTTAGTCTGTTTTCCAAGTTCCGGCATCAAGAACATATTTTCACAAGGTGGGAGTATATGAGCTTGTTATTGAAAATAAAGATGCAAAGAAGAACCTTGCACGTTGATTCCTCATTATGTTTCGCTTTTGGAAAAGCTTTCCCTATCACGAAGCCAGAATTGATTAGTACACTTCTTTATAGAGTTAGCTTCGTAAAAAGCGAAAATAATGTAGAAGCAATGTGCAAGCTTACACTTTGCATCCTTGTTTTAGGTAAAGAAAGCATCTAGCCACTTCCGTTCACCTATAAGTATGCTCGGATTAACACAGTCTATCTTAAGCTGCCAGAACTGATTTTAATCCTCAGTTTCACGTTCAAAAATGGTCAATAATAACAAAGTTTAAAAATTATCACGTTTAATCTCTTTATAAATAAATTTCTTCTTGTTAATCTACTTTTCATTATTTTCATTGCAGACTAAATAAATAAACATCTCAGTAAAATTAAGAAAGTGGCGGGGGGGGGGGGGGGGGGGGGGGAGTAAGGTATTGGGAATGATCGTATGAAAAATCGGATAAAAATTTACTTAGAAGTAGTTTTTTACTCTATATAACGTATTTTGAAACTAAAAATGTGCATCGATTTTTTAGCACTGTCGATTTTTCAGAATAGCCAAAAATTCAATAAAAAATCTCCCACGCTCGATTTTTCAGAAAAGTATGGATAGTAAGAAATAAAAATTGGCACGTCAGAATATTAGAAAATGTAGGAAGGAATGCATTTTTTCGAATCGAGGGCGATACATTCTTTTATTATTTTCAAGTCTAACTATTATTATCTTTTCGTAATCTGTACGTACTATTTAGAAACTTAAACGTGCGAGGCGTCTAATCAAATTAGCGAAAATAAAGCGAGAACACGAGGGATTTCTAATCATTTTGTAAGTTTCATTCCTATTTTTAGTATGTAAGCTTTCTAACTGAACCTTGGTCACTGTAATAAATGTTCAGAAAATCATATCCCTGGAAATATCATTCAAAACTGTTAATATTATAGGATCTCATTGGTATCGATTTAACCACACTTTACGAAAAAAAAAAAAAAAAAAAAAAAATAGCGGCACCTAAAAATCAAAACAAATGTATATCCTCCTACAATTTAATTTTCTGACTTGATAATTTTTTTCTTGCTTTGTATATTATTCTCAGCAATCAAGCATGGCAGATATTTTCCATAATTTTTTTGGCTGTTCTGAAAAATCGACAGTTCTGAAAAATCAATCATTTTCTTTTTGGTCGAAAATATGTTACAAAAAGTGAGAAAAGGTATGTAGATGAATTTTTAAAGATTCCGTATACAATTATTTCCAATCATTGAAGATGAATATTCTTCAATTATTTTGTTCCAGTGTTAATCCACTATTTAGTATTTGCTATGTAATTCAACTGAATAGCGCATTGGAGGGTCGCGTTACTCCAGAACGTATAATTAAAGACGAAAGCACCTTGGCAAGGTTTTAACGCGAAGCGAAACCGATTCGCGTAGGGGCAGGAAAGCGAAAGTGAATTATTTCGCGAATTCGCATTACGGCCATCCGGCGGCGGCGTTTCTGTTTGTCAGCTATTCGCATCGTTATGACGAGTCCCAGATCTCACGCGTGACTCCATCAGTGGAAACTCCGTGGAAGCTGACGGCATGTCCCGAGGAACGATACGGAATACACAACTCGATAAATGCCCGGCAGTTAAAGATCGGCTGCCAGTATAAGCATCAAAAAGATTCTCGGAAGTCATCATGCAATGCATATACATGCGGATATGGAAGGTTATTTTCATCCGCTGGTATATTTTCGGTTTCCGAATAGTTATCGAGGCTCCTATTCCATTCCAAACTTTTCTCTTTCTCACTTCCGTAATTTCATATTCTCTTCCTGTTATCAAACATCAGCGACTGGGCTACATTTACGATCTTGTAGATACTGCGCAACGACGACAGATTTCATAGTGTGAAAACAAACGTATTTATTTCATATAGACTTACATGATTATATTTATTTTTTATGCTACTGGAATAAGTATGTAGTTAATAACTGCGTTAAATATAGTACGCGTTGTTCCGAAAGAGGAAGCATTTGTTCAGAGATCGGTTCGAAGGAACTTTTTTTTTTATTGAACCCTTTTGGTCTAGTAGAAAATTGCTGGGTCAAGTTTCTAATTGAATTGGCGGGTACGGATATTTCGGATGTAGTCCACATATTACGAAATTCCCGCTGATTTGTAATTTGGTAGAATTTTTTAAATATAATTATGTTAGTTAATTTCACTTGAAATACTGAAATCAATTGCATTTTTCTTTGACTTTCTATAAAAAATGTAAATTCTCGATAAAATGAATAGCAATTTGGCGGCTAGCAACTTCGAATATTTGCCCAAAATCTTCCAACATTCTGACCAAAAATACGAAGTCTTACTCAAATCACTGAAACTTAAAAAAATATTGGAATAGTCATTCAGATTATGTTTGTTTTTCTTGATTAATGAAGTTTTCATCGTTCTCGCGGTTGAAAACAAAAGAACGGTCTGAAAATTTCCACTTTTCGCTGCTGGCATTTTAAAAATCTATACAAAATTGAAAACTTAACCAATCCCCTACTTCGCCACAACATGTCTTCAATCTTGCTTCACGGTGAAAAAAAGCTTCAGCCGGAATCACTATTCCAATATTGTTTCAAGTTATAACCATTTTTACCGAACTTTGCATTTTTGGTGAAAGTATATAACCAAATCATTGCTTTTATTAGAATTTATTTCGTTGAATACAGAAAAAAGGGATCTTTGAAACCGAAAAAAATTATTTTTTCATTTGTTAAATAATTACATTATGATTCATGAAAATTTCAATTCCAATTCTTTTATATTTTAACCACAGATCTTCGGTACGTGGAAAAAAAAACTTTCCTTTTTATTTAACCGATAATTTTGTTATTATTAAACGTTTAATAAGCTTGGCCTACACGTTATATGGCTTAAGAGGCGGTGTTACACCGCCAGAATTTTCGACGCGCAATGCTAAACGCCTATAGGTCTCTCTCTCTCTCTCTCTCTCTTTCTAACATAGCTCAGTCTCTCTTGCACTATTTTAATTTTAATTTTTAAGAATAAACGGCTATGTCGAATGGGGAGCCAGAAGCTTAGCCCAATTCTACGATACATCTGCGTATCCTCTAAAAATCCGGACCTTGTCTGTCGTATCGTTCGGGAAAAAACAGCTTTCGAAATTTCTGCGAGGGTTGTATCACTGCCTCTTAATGTTCGTATTTGATAAGAAATCCTTAACATTTTTGGCAATTAATTTCATTTAAAATAATGTGAACGCGTAAGGATAAAGTAGCAATCGTTACTTTTATTTTTTATATTTACTATTGTAACCCCATGAAAGAGGCTTTGTTTCCATGAAAAAAAAATTTGGAGATTTTTACGTCAGAACACTCATAATTATCGAAAACATTGAGAAAAGTCCGTGTGTGTCCGTGTGTCCGTGTTCGTGTCCGTG
Source organism: Tromatobia lineatoria (assembly GCA_949699805.1). Classification (NCBI taxonomy): domain Eukaryota; kingdom Metazoa; phylum Arthropoda; class Insecta; order Hymenoptera; family Ichneumonidae; genus Tromatobia; species Tromatobia lineatoria. Next base: position 2,638,863 of record OX453036.1, on the reverse strand, counting down.
TTCGTGTCCGTGTCCTTTGTCAGAATTTTAAGTTTTGGACAAATTATGTTGTGAACCTCAACAAAACATAAAATAGTGAATTCAAATTTTAGACATGAAATCAGTACTGTTTAGCAACAATAGGTATAAATAGTTTTGGCATAATTTGTTATTTGATTTATGTTTTTCATAAATTTACCATTGATAAAACGTAAAGCTGCAAAGTTGTACTGTGCAGCTTTTTATAATCGATGCTGTTCTTTATTATTCTTTGAAATGAAATTTATTACATCAAATGTGTTTGAAGGATTGTATATGAAAGTTCAAACATTATGTTACAGAAATTGTAGACCACGTTCACCAAGCGTTTATAATGGACAAATTATAGGAAAAAAAAAAAAAAATTCTATTTGAAAGTATCTAACGAGAGACATGTCTGTTTCTAACGCTATAGTTAGTTAGGCTGATTATACAGGTAATGATAGGGAAAGAAAGAAATAATGTTCAGACACCGTACTCAATTTTTATTAATTATGTATCCATTTATTTCGGATAGCTATACACTTGCTAAAAGTTCTTTTCGCACAACATATCTCACTCGTCACAGTCATTCGAATATTAGATTTAACGCTCAAGGATATTAAAATCATGTGTATTGTACTGTACATATCTGAAATTCGAATCTTGAAGTCATTTAATTCGCGGATCTTAATAGAAAAATTCGTAAAGCTCCCTAATTTTAAACTGACAATTAGGATATATTGCAGTGTCCCATTCTATCGTTTATAACTCTTTTGTTGTTTATACTCTTATCACGTATAACGACGACTCTCTATGTAATTGTTATATCCAGCAAATAACAGGAAAAGAAAAACTTTATTCTCTCTCGCTCGCTCTCTCTCTCTCTCTCTCTCTATTCAAGATTTATTATTTACAACGATATTTACAACACGGAATGAGCTCGGCAAGCGTTAACCGCCTTGGCTTTGCTCATAAATTACGTACGACAAGTAAAATTACCAATAATTTATTATCATCGCTTTAGTCAGACCGATTGCGATCGATCAGTTTTATTTCGGTATTTCTTTTTTTTTTTTTAATAAATACATTATAATACATGTGGCTACGAAAGTGACGTTTCTTATCGACCCTTTCTTTGCGTTATCGACCACGTACGGTCAAATTTATTTTCGCGTCTACGAGAAAACCAAATAATTTTCTTCCACTCGGCGTGGAAATAATGATACTTATATGCAAACACGACGATAAACGAGGCAGTTTTAAGCGATAACGTCGATTTATTTCACGCTGATTGGAAGAATCGATTCGTTTTACGTATAATCGAGTCGATTTTTTAAATCGATTTTTCCCTCAATAAATAATGAATCTAATAAATTTTCGGATACCGAATTTTTCGGTGATCTATGTAAATGTTCTATCTTTTGTGGTTTTTAAATATTTATATTTTAGCGTCTAAGACTTGTCGTCCATTGAACTTGGCAATGGCCTCTTTTTCAAAATTCCAAGATCCTGCACGTTCTCCAGGAAGGTTTTGTGGTGTTGCGCAACGAGAAGAGGATTTACGGTCTGCACGTCCTTCTTAAGCTCCTCCATATCTCTCTTGAGCTTCGCCCTCCGGTTCTGAAACCACGTTATCACCTGGGCGTTGCTCAGACCCAATTGAGCGGCGATCTCGTCACGATCCGCCGGGCTCAGATACTTCTGGTAAAGGAACCGCTTCTCCAACTCGAATATCTGTTGATTCGTGAACGCTGTTCGACTCTTGCGCTTCTTTTTTGGCTGCTGACGGTTGTTGAAGAGATTCAGATGATTGGCTTGCTCTGCAAAATTAAAATTCAAAAATGTTCACATTATTTAACGATATCATTATTTTTTCGTATTTGTGTTACACGTTATGTAGTTCGATTTTAATTTTTCTCGAAAAATAGATTCTTTTTCTGCATGTCTAATTTTTATTCATTTAATTATTTTAAGGTCAACTGGCGATGTGTGGATTGGCAGATTCTCATTTATGATTAATATTTCTAAAGTTATTAGAACTACATTATATTGTTTTAATTTTAATGCTCATATTTGATAGAAATATAATTAAAATCATACTGTTGTTCAAATGGTTTTACAGATAAGAAATTCATTCATATCGTTTTTTAATCCCTCCAATAAAGATTTGCATACTTTTGAATAGATACAAAAATTATCGAGAAGTTGAAAAAAATGTATCTAGCCCACAATGATTTTCAAATGTTTATCCTATCAGTTTTCTGCTAAACCTTTAAATCTTCTAATTCTTCGAGCCTTGAGGTTCAATTCACATTTGCATATAAAAATTGCCGATCAATTGAGACATCGATGAATCTCTCTGATTTAGCCACAACTCCTGCCTTTAAAAAGCACTTTTCCCCATAGTAATCGTAAATTGTTGGCATTAAAAATTTCTCCGATGCACAAACAGATACAATCGGTATATTCTCATAGGCCAAGACACAGTAGGTGGTTCACGAGTGTAGCAGAAGAAGATGCCGCACGGGATTCTCGTTCCGAGCAACAAATCATATGCATCTCGCAGGGTTATGTACAAAGCGCGAGAGTCTCGCAGAGCCGGTAGGAATTTTCTCCATAAAAGTCATATTACACGTTCGTTCCAGACCCATCACGAAATTCCGTACTGTGTGGAAGAGACTGGGTACCTACCGCGCATGCGCTTGTGTGGTAAGCGCGCCGGCCGCTCGAAGCGCTCACACACGGCAGCTACGCGTACTACACTGACGCATGCGCTTCACCGGCTGCCGTACCTGTATGAGTATACGTACATATATACTCTTCGCTTTCTGACCAGCATAACCACGACGTTTATAATAATATCTCACGCTCCTTACTGTACGATCTCTTCTGGACGTTCATCCCTGGTTTCGCGAAACGACTCGACGCATTAGAGTAGTAGTTGTACCATAGAAAGATGAAGAGGAGAAAGAAGAAGTTGAAGCGCGCGCTTCGACGTTCGCAAAGTTGTTATACGGGCAATAATCGACGGGAATATAGTCGAACCAAGGGAAAAGGAGTGAGACTGCGCGAATGCGGTAACAGAAGAATACCGTAGATACGCTTTTGTACACTGTTACTATACTATGGTTATATATATATATATGTTTACTGGGATACTGCTGACACTATAGCAAAGGTTGTGTTGTATGTACATATATATATATATATCTAGTGGAGCGGGGAGGCTCTGGACAAAGTAGCCGAGTCCCTCGTGGATCAAAGGACGCCGCCATCGGTCACACCTGCGCAACCTGCGTACAATCCCATACAAAAATTCAACCTGTTTCTCTTTTCGTAAGATATCATCAAAGGCAGAGAGGAAGAGAGGGGATTGCTGACGACCCCCTTGCATGATCGCACAACCGATCATCAGACTCTTCGGCGTCGAAGCATCGAGTGTCAAGTGCATTAACCTTGAAAAGTAGGCCACGTTTTTATTTGGAAAATTGCGTCGCGCTTGAAAATTTAATGGAGAATGTGAAAGAGGATATTGTGATTCGAGGAGTGGATGTTTAGGTGATCCAAATGATCTTCTCAATGCCGAGAGAATAAAAAGAGACTCGTTATTAATAACCGAAATAGTTATAGGACTCACCGTGAGAAAAGGTTTTGGCTCCGTTGATCCATTTAAAACGAGACGACTAGGCTCTCTATAGCTCGTAATATGGATAACGATTCGGGACGAAAACTTTATACCTTACCGACGATCGCATGATTAAGGACCTAGCGTATCTGATATTCATGCAGTTTTTTATTAACTTTTTTCATTTCTATTCATCGTGGCTTTTTGTTGTACTTTTTTTTTTACAATGAGTGATAATGGAGGAGGCCCTGTAGTTTGAGGTAAACTAAGGTTTTCGGAGTGAGCAAGTTTAAAAATATTTTGGAAAATAAAATAGTTAGAATTAACCCGCAACTCAATTTGGGTACTTAACGGTAATATTTGATTTTCCAAATGTCACTTTAATATAGGCTAATTATTTGGTCTAGCCCTTTTTAGCATCGATTGTAAGTATTAACGTATTGGAAAATGAATGAAAGAATGAAATGAATTGAAAAAAAAATTTCTACGAATATTCCCGGTTTTGCTAAGATGGTTTGTTGTATAACCTGTTAATTAGCATTATGTACGTGTTAAAATATAGTTGGAAGTATTTATGAAACATTGATAAGTGCCTGAAAATTGTTTGTGAATAAAGTAATTATTTTAAAATCAATTGTATAAATGCAACTTTGTAAAAATCCGATTTTTTGCGAACTTCATGTGGTACCAAGTGCAAAAAAAATATAATAAATATTTTCGTGATGTTTAGTAGTGATTTTAATTTGATTTTAAAGTCAATCAATTGTATTTCAACTGCATTATTATAGCCCTGACAATCGCCAATTTTTCTCAAATATCTTCATTTGTAACATAAGACTGTGCTTCGAATTAATTTCTAAAATAAATTGTTCGTAATTGAACCGATCCTATAAATGGAGCTCCGCGAAAGGTCGATTTTTTCGTTCTTTTCAATATCCTATAAGGATCAGGTATCAACGTGAAGACTTGTCGATGTGAGACAAAGAAGTTTGCAAGACGAATGTTATTTATTTATTTTGTTCATAGGGCAATCCACCCCGATTCGACCGGGATTTAACTCGACCTCTTCGATTTGGTTCGTAATTTTTTGTAGGCTTAGTTACACCTTTAAATGCGCCAGATATATATTTTTATTCTATGGCAACTTTTATCCAAATATATTTTTGAAATGACATATCGAATGCCATAATTTAAAAATCGAAAAAAATTCTGAAAAATACTTCGTTAAAAATCAGAATTTTCCAGCTAAAGTTGGCAAGATTTATCTTCTTGTACTCCTTAAGCTTTTTTTACAAACATCCTGTTAGGATCAGGTATCAAGGTAAGGTAACTTGTCGATGTCGGACGAAGAAGTTGAGAAGATCAATACTACACTGTTAAAAAAAATTTAGGTGCAATTACTACACAGTGTAGGAAGCTCGCTAACAGAAACGAGTATAGAAAATTTACTACACGAGTATAATATAAAATTGATGTACCATTCTTCTAAATTCATTACGGAAATACTATTAATCATGTCTGCTAAATTGGTAAATTGTTACAAAAGACTTACCGATTAATGCACAATTTACTAAATACACCAAATGAGTCGTGTATTTAATGTAAGTTAATTTTTACAACGCCCTTCTCCTCTATCAAATATCTTATAGAAAGTTATAGAAATCTTAGTACACTAGCGTAATGTGGAATTGATATACAATTCTGCTCGAATCGTTAAAAAAATTACCATTTTTTATATAAATTAACGTTAATTTTACAACACGAACATTGAATGTTTATTTTCTTTTGTATTGTACATTGAATTTCATACACGTATTTAGTAGAAATACATTATACGAGTTTAGTATAAATTACTATACAGAGTAAGTATTTTTCGAATATATTTTACAGTGTATTTATATTGTTTGTAATTAAGCAATTATATAAGTGCAGCGAATGCCGATTTTTTGTTATTGGACCTGATCCTTTTAGGATCAGATATCAACGCGAGGACCAGTCGATGTGAGTCGGATGTGAAGGAGAAGAAGAAGAAGACGAAGAAGAAGACGAATGTTATACAGTTGCTGCTGGTTATGCCGAAGGCGCGAAAGCTGAGCGTGGTGTAGGCGTCGTCCTCGTCTCGTGGCGTCGACGATGAACGAGCCCGACTACGAGAATGTCGAAGTTGCAAGAGAAGAGTTCGCGCGAGCAGTAAGCAACAAACCAGCAGGATCAGGAGCATCGCAAGAGCATAGAACGAGTACGAGGAAGAAATCAAGCGCTCAGAGAAGAGGAGCAAGCGAGACGGAAAGGCGCTGAGATATTAGTTTCTGCGGTCGACTCGAGATTTAATTCGTTTGATGTTCACGAATTCGCCGCTCTTGCTGCTTCTTCTCTACCTTCTTCATCTTCTTCTTCTCATTCGGCCTTCCATTTTTTTTCTGTCTCCGACCATCACCTGAGCGTTTGTTATCCACAACCAAAGATCGCTCGCTTCCTCTTGCTAACCTACACTCACAGTCTTTTCACTGTGATCGAAAAACTCGAAATTAGGTTATGGATTGGATTTACATTCCTTTAATCATTTCTAAAAACAATATCTCTCAATTGACTTTAGGAGCCAGGATAAATTTGATGGACATGTCACTTACTCGGCTGCTGACGTTGTATGGAAAAATATATACTGATGGCCTCTCAATGATCGTATGTATGTAAGTATCAATTTTTCGTACAACAATTTAAATTAAAATATTATTTTTTACTCAGAAATATCCGACATTTTTCACCGCCTAGCAAAACATTCTTTGTTTGAGAGGCCATCAGTACATATAAAACTTTACGCAAGTTCACAACTACATCACGATTGTCAATGCACCTGCACAGCGTCCGTGGCTAATATACAGCAACATCAACAGCACAACATGTAACTCGGACATACATACACGTCCAGGATTATTACGATTAACAAATATATATGTAATGCATCTCTCGCGTAGTGTTTACTAATAAATAAAGTTATTTGAGCAAAGGGGATATTTTGGCGCGGGGATATTTCAGGGGGATATTTTGTCGCGGGCTATTTAGACAAGCTGCCCATACATACAGTACGTGTACAGCAATTCCAGGGAGAGTTAAGGCTGAGAAAAAGCTATGACCTTGAAGTGATTTTGAAAAGTTTCTTAGGTGCATTATTAGATCACCCAATCTTTGCAATGAGCAAAAGGTACAGTCACATCATGAAGATGCTTTTGTTGCACAACTGAAAACTATTTAGAAATTTTTGGCACTCCGGATTTTTAAATAGATTTTTTATAAAATAGGAAGGTGAGTTAATATTGTGAGTGGATTAGAAAAGTTACATTTGTTCATGACCTACCGGAAAATTCTATGTTTGATGTCTATGTTCAAAGAGCTAAAAGGACATATTTTATTAAATGACGTTAGCAGATAACTGCGGTTGATTTCAATGGATAATATTTATTTTTACCGCATCGATAGTACATTCATCTCAAATACGAGGTTGAAAAGCAAAGTAGCTAAAAAAAGAAGAAACCAAGAAGCGTTTTCTCCCCTGGAATACTTAATTTTTCAATCGCTTCTGATTAAAAAATAAAAATAAAGTTGATGTGTGGGTCAGGATAGACACTTTTTTTGTCACCCACTAAAAAATTCTTCGTTAAAAGAGCTTAAGGCACATATTTTTTTAAAGGATACCAGCAGACAATAATATTGATTTTTACCCCATCAGCAGTACAAACATCCCGAATACGAGAGTAAAAATTAAGTATATTTTAAAAAACCAAGTAACCTCTGAAACACATCACAGCTGATTTTTTAATAACTGCCGAATTAGAAGCCCGTGAGCAATAAAAAAGCTGAAGCAGAAAAGTGAAATGAAGTGACGTGATAGTGAAACCGAAAGGTCACATCATCACTATCCTTCCGGAGGATGTTCACCACGTTGAAAAGACAAGACGTTCTTAATTTACAAAGATTTATAAGGTGAAGTGTGTCTTAGTATTCATTTTTTCTCGTATAAGCTAATGTGAATGCAAAATATAGCTTTTACCACGTCTATCGTATTAGCAAATACGGCATCCAATTATTATTCGTACGAAACCTTTTAGGTTCGTCGATTTTTTTTTCAGGAGCCGTTCGACTTCTCGTTAATTCAATATAACGGTTACGAAGCGATACCAATCGAACCGTGCGATCGGCAAATTCTTAAGAGGCCCGTGAATGTCTATATTTTAGTGACGACAGGATCGTTACAGCTCGATACACTTGGTTACAACTTTTACTGGAACTTCCTGTTTTGCGAGGACTCAATATCTCTAACGGCCATTATTTGTCAATGCTTCAAATGAAAGCAACGTTGTGTATCAAGAAAATGGTGTTAGAAAATGTGTGTGTGTGTGTGGGGGGGGGGGGGGGGGGGGGGGGGTGCGCAGGTGCGTGCGTGTGCGTGAATGTGAGTGTGAGAAAGAGAGAGAAAGAGTTCGGATTTTATCGAGTGTTGAAATTTTAGAAAAAATCACGTTTTGCCTTAAGTTTGTGCAAAACATGAGACAACGAACTCAAATTCCATACATGAAATTGGAACTATCAAGCGATGATTAGTACATAGTTTCGTCATAATATTTCATATTTCATATTGCATACTATATTGCTTTAGCCATGAAATCAGTACCATTTAGCAATAAATGGTACACAGGTTAGTCATAATTTATTATGTAGTTAAATTTTTTTTAAATTCAACTCTGATACAAATAATAAAGCTGCAAAGTTCAGCTTTGCAAATTGCTTCCGCTTGATTTTTTATTTTTCTAATAAAGCTTCTTGTACGAGTAATCCGAAATCAGTTAACATACTTCCTCGCAGAGGTAGCTTTATAAAGAAAACCATAAATAATGAGGAAACAATTTGCAATGTTCAACTTTGCAGCTTTTTGGTGGCGTGTAACATAAGAAAAAACGGACAGACGAAATCGTGAGTAAATCTGTCGAACACATACTACTTGTTTACTTATTCATATATGCATGTGGCTATTATACGATTCGCTCACTTGAGCATACTTTATAGCATCATAGAGCTCACGTTAATTGACGATAAGCGTTAATTACTTCAGGCTATGATAGCCATTAATATAGCGACACAAATAGTTGCGTGACCGAGACACGTATTCCGTGTTGATTCGCATTTTTGCCAGAGCATTCATGCTTTGATAATACGATTTTTGTAGCTGATACATGGATTAAAAAAAGAAATTGAAACCACTGAATCACAATTTTTAATGATGATGCATTTAAAACATTATAGCAGTTATTTCTTTTTTATTACCGCTCAATTGCAACTTGACTAGATTACAAGCCTAAGCAGCGACGTCGATTCGTTTTTTCTTATAACTTTATTACCATAGGCGGCACGGATTTCTCTTTTAGTAAAATTGTGATGTGATAAGTCTGCAGATTACTGACTATACAGGTTTTTTCGAAAAGAGATGTTTATCATATTTTTGCGAGGAGCCTTCTTCTAAAATGAACTTACAGAATGACATAGAAGAATGATCATACAATGATAACTGGCTTGAAAAGTATCGATCCAAAATTAATTATTCAATGACATTCACATATTTATTTTAAAAAAATCAAAATTGCCACAATGTAATCGTTCTTTTTTTTTAAATCCAATTCGATTTATTATTTACTTGGTAGAAAGCTCATGAGATGATGAATGATGATAAAGATACTAACACGTTTTGGTAATTATGCAATTTAGTTGAATGAACCAGACAAGAAATATTGAATATTGAATATTGAATTTTGTCTTACAAAAAATTTCGAAAATAATTTTTTATTTTACATAGCGATAGCAACAAAGTGGAACCTCGCACATTGCTTCCTCATTATTTTTTGCTTTTTACAAAGCTATCTCTATGAGAAAGTGTGTTGATTAATGTTGGCTTTCTCATAGAGGAAGCTTTGTTGAAACCGCAAAATAATAAGAAACTCCAAGATTCTACTTTGCATCCTCATTTAAATACTGAATTTGGGCTTAAAATCTCTAGTATTGCAAAAATTAATGCGATAATTAAATATTTTTAACAATTCGAAATTCCATAAAATCAAGATTATTAAAGTTTTGTAACTAAAGTATACATCTATAATGACAGAATATGATTTTCTTTTGGTCTTCGGGATGGTCAAATTTGGGTTTGATATCTCAAGATTTATGAACGTTCGTGTGACAAAGTAAGATTTTTGATAATACAACACTCTACAAAATCGGAATTGTTACCCGTTTGTCAATAAATTATCTATCTATCACGGCTGCATATTATTTTGTTCACGTATTGAATTTGGGATTGATATCTCAAGTTTTTCCGCAATTAATGCGATATCGGTAATTTTTTTAATTTTTCAGAATTCCATGAAATACAAACCATCATTTCGTTTGCCGCTAAGTTATATATTTATTGAGGCCGAATATTATCCTGTTCACGTACCAAATTGTGAGCTGGAGATGTCACATAAGATTTTGGAAAAACTTATGACATGATGTCGATTTTTGTGAAAAATTTAAAATTCGATAAAATCTGAACCACTTGACCGATTCGCGCCACACTCAGTACCAAAAAACATCAAGTGCAAGTGTTCGTATGTATGCATATTAGACGAATTTTTACGAAACATTCTCAAAACTTTCAAAAAGCTACAAAATTTATATTTTTCTAGCTATTCAATCGATCATTATAGCAGTTGAAGAGGAGCGGCTCCTCCAGTTGTGTGCCAAATTTGAGCTTGATAACTAAAATATTTCCTAAATTATCGGCGTTTGAATTTTCAAAGTTGGATAATATACACATACATACATACGGACATTGTTTCTAGATAAAAGTATTGGCTATTGGCGACTAATCACTTTCTATTTGTTTCTAGATCACGTTCCTCTGCGTTTTGTACCATTCTAAGTGTTCTGACATTAAAAATCACAATTTTTTTTCTTTTTTCACAAAAACAAAACTTCCTCTATGAGGACGAGAAAAAAATCTACAAATAAGCTTAACTCGAAAATTCGCCGAAATTCGTTTAGTACCGGAACGTGAGGTACAACGCAGAAAGTGAGTAAAATTAAGCGTCAAAACGATCGAGAGACACCATCCAATCTTGCGAAATCGTTTCCCCGTTGGTTGCCAAAACAGTCATTCGTCTCCAAGCGTGTTTCATATCTCTTTCTATATACTTCTTTTCCCCGCTCTGAAGAACTAAATTCTCAGGGAGTTGAAGCATGTATACATCGAATTGGTTCCTGCGGAGTTCCCGAGGCGTCCAAGTCGACGATCGTCATCCAGAGTGGCCGTAGGGGCCTCCGGCCACATGTCGACGATATATTTTCTGCCGGGCCACAAATCGTTTAGCGGGTAATTTTGAAATTGGAACACTTATTTAGTCGTTTAGGCCCAAGGGCGTACCGCGTGTCACCGTGGCTCTCTTTCGTTGAGGAGACCCTTACCAGTGTCCATTCTCTGGATGTCTCTCACTACGGTAATTTATTGTCCCCCGATTTTCGTCTGATGTCCGCTATGACTGGCACGTACGTACAAACACTCATCGCCCATCAGCGGGTGGCGCGGTCGCGATGCGAACAATTTTCGCGCCTGACATCTCTTGGCAATTGCCGAGACTAAACATTCTCACATTCCCGTCCCCATTTACCTAACGTGAATCAGAGAAATGGCATTGGAGAACTTTTTTTCCGAAAAATCAAAAGAAATGTTGAAATGTAAATTAATTTTTCCTTGATAAAAGACAGATTACTTACGGGGTCTCGAAATATTACTACTTTTACGTTCCTCGAATTAAAGAATAAGAAAATATATGATTCCAGTCCTACTTTCGAAGGCATAGGAATGTATATAAAATATATTTCAAAATATATTCTACTATACTCTGGTACAAGAAAATAGTGGTGGACAAGACAAGAAACTGTCGATAACGTGCCTAACTTCTCCAATTTCATAGCGAAGCTGTCTTTCGGGTACAATATCATGAATATAGCTAAGATTTACTCCTATTTTTAAATTTGACAATCAAGATTTTGTCTTGGTTGACTTTTTTGACAGTTTCAAGTTTAACGTGAGTAACTACGGTCATGAAACGTGGGTTCCACCAGGTTCAAGACCTCCCCGAGTCTGGAGGATCCGTAATCGGTGCACACTAAGTAATCTACAGAATTTCGGAATTTCGGTGAATAATAAGCACGGATTAAAGAATATTATCGACAAAACAAACCTTATTCTTAAGTGCGACTTCCAGATACTCCGAAAAAGCTTCGAGTGCGAATAGGCGAATTTTGTTCTCTAGTACGTTTGTTCGAATTGAGGGAACAAAGGAATGAAAAATAAAAATGTGTTAAACGAAAAATGTAACGATACCCAAAGTGTATTTTTACTGCTTTACAGCCAAAAACTCGATTCCAATAACCGATTTTGAACGTCGGCAAAAAGAAAAATGTCTGAGTCAAAATGGGACGCTCCCCAAATTTCTCAATTATTCGAGAATATTCGAGTATCTCGCTTGGTGATGCTCGTTTTTTTTTTTTTCTAGACAAGTGAAGTCAAGTACGACGTGTCAAACGTCCGATACGAGACACAAAAAAAAAAGACAAACGCAAGCGTAACCGAGCGAGATCGACGAAATTCTCGTCTTGAGCCGCATCACTACAAGAAAAAAAAAGTTTTCAAATATCAGTGGTTTTTGTTGCAGGGAAATCGATTCGAGGGGAAGTCGATTTCTTGTGAGGATCGATTCCATGCCAAGCTGATTTTATATGAGAGTGATTTCCGGTGAGGACGATTTTAAATCATATGAGATTAAATCTGATGCGCTCAAATTGAGACATGAGGAATAATCAATAGAGGCTTAGATAAAAAAGATAGTTTGCGTGAATCCAGTTTTCATCAGGTTTGTCATTCTAATTGTGATTCACTTTTTTTTTAAATATAGGGTACGAATTTTTTTTAAATACAGGGTCTAAATATTTTTTTAAATTATGTGCTGTGAAGAAAATATATTCTCCTGCATTCGGTATAAATATGTTTATGAGTGGTAATCGCTTTCCATGTGGTAAGTGTTAAAATTTGAAGTGCGATAATGTGATGAGCGACGAAAGCGCCGTTCAGATTCTATATAGGTCAATTTCGCTTGACATTGACGAATCTTTGGAGAAGATAATTAAGAGCTCGCACCTCTCAATGAGTTTCTTTTTACATACGATAGTAGTATTCAAGTATATATAACAGATACCGGCGGACAGTGAACTCGTGAGAAACAGGAAATACGTACAAAATTAAAAAAAAAAAAAAAAAAAAAAAACACGAGAAAATAATGGAAACAAAATTGAGATGCCGTCTTTAGTTTAATTCCTCGTTTATTTGAGCGCGTGCAAAGGACTTTTGAAACAGGGTGAAAATGCTAATGGATATTCAACGGTGACGTACAACAAATAGCTGCGATAAATCGTTAGGAAAGAAATGGTTGAGGGCGTGTGCTAATAGTTTCGAGCTACAGTCAACACCGTTTTTTAAAAACACAACCGTGACGATTGTAGCTGTCAGTATTGTACGTTCATTCTCTGTAGCAAGTCAAGTGTACCAAAGATTTTCGAGTCCGCAAGATCTACAGATAGCAAGTAAAATCCGTAGAGCTCCTTGTATACCCATACTTAATGTGACCTCCTATGTTCTTAATGCTTTAAAAAAACGGCCCGCACCTGCACGACTATAGATATACATTGTGCACTGTATTATAGAGGTGAACTTGCTTCTCTCGTGTCGGCAAATGCAAATAGGTAGATACCTACCTACTAATGGCACACGCTCGCTCTCTGGACTACAATCACTTCGAGCTAGTAGAAACACCGTATTATATATTATTGTAGTGCTCCTGTCCGCTACGTGTACATGAGTCTTGATAGCTAAACGCACACAAACTCTATGAAATCCATTAACTTCCCCGTTGCTTCATGTTAGGGATTGAGGATTTTATTTTATCAACAATTTATAACTTTTCATTGGCTATAAGCAATCTATTTCTCATTCTGATCAAGAGGATTCTAAAAAAAAATCTATATTACCAATATACACATTGTTCAAATACTACTACTGTGATATTCAAATTGTATCTTGATTAGTAAAGTAATTCTTAAGTTATCAGTCTTTAAAGTTGCACACAAAAATCTGCGAAATCGATTAGATACTACGTTTCTTCACGTTAAAACTTAAAAATTTCATTTTATCGCCAATTTATGATTTTTCATTGACTATAAGCCACCTATTTCTGATCCTACTTAAAAGGATTCGAAAAAAATATTGTTTTTGTGATATTCAGATTGTATCTGCATTGATAGTTGTATTTTTATTATTAGACTAATTCTTGAGTTATCAGTGGTCCACATTTTTTGAGCGTTCGCACGCACGCAATTAATCGCGAAATTAGAAAAAAAAACACATCAATAAATGAGAACCGGATTTGTTCTTTGAACAATGAAATGCCAGCGGAAAACATTTTTGAATCTAGAAACCCTGAAGTATCAAAATTGTATAATTCAGTATTGAATTTTTTTTCAATGCATAATTCGATATTAAAATAATAATACTATTTTTCAGATGAGTCTATCATAGTCCCGATCATAAAATGCCAAATCACAAACACGAAACTTCCTCTGCATTTAATATTTATTACCAAAGTAAAAAAAAAATTCGTAGCTCTAAGCTAATATCAGCAAATAATAATCAATGAAATCAACTTGCTTAGGTACACACAGAGTGCAAAGGCAATATATATATATATATATATATATATATATATATAGACCAGTGATGAGTGAAAGCAAGGTAAGACCCATACACATACCGCAGTTAAATTGATTCACAACATCAGCGTTAAATGTCGAAAAAAAACAAAATTGAACAGAAAAACGGATTCGATCCTATAGTCGTCAGCATTTCGTACGAGATTCGTCTTCATTAGGAGCTGCTGTCTTCCTCAGACTCTGCGGGCAGCTTTCTCGTCTCGTTTCATCGTCGGCCTCGACACATGCCACCTGGCATCACAGGATATACTCTCCTGACTCTTCGAGAAATTAAATGAAAAGAAAGAAAGAGAACACGAAGCTTGAGGTGTTGAATCGCCGCATTTGTAGCAGTAGACACTAATATACACGCTCTCGATTCTTCCTTGAGATATTAGCGGCTGATGAAACGATGAACTTACTCTATGCGGCTGCGCACTGAGAGAACTGCTAGTGCTGCAATCTATGATGCATTTTGGGATGCCCGGATTAGGCCTGCTTACAATCCAAGCACGATTAGATAGCACTTATGTATATTCGATAGCAGGTACTATTCGATAGCATTTATGTATATTAGTATGTGTTTATGGATATTTATGTACGTTTATGAATATTTTTTTCGGATATTTATGTTATGCTATTTATCGAAAACTGAGTTCTAAGCATCTATTATTCGTGTAGATACACTATTTTTTTTCTTCTGTCCCATAATTGTACTTTATATAACTTGATGCGAGAAACGCGATGTTATGCACGCAAAAATTCACGTTTTCAAACATTGGAAATAAAATTCCGTGCAATACTCATGCGATAAGTGTTTTCTTAACTCATGTGATTGCAACACCCGTCGGAAAACATCTTAATGCACTAGTGTTGTAATTATACTATTACGATACTAGTACGATGAAACCTTTTTGACGGAGGTAAGTTTGCAGCACGCGACGAAGGTGAGTGTTTCAATCAATCGTGTTGAGAAGAAGTTTTTCGCGTACGTGTTTCGTACATAATTTTATTTCATGAGTGCGAGAAGTGCGTCGGGAAAACCCTAAGCAACAAATAAATGTTAATGGATATCGCTTATTATATTTTCAATAACTTTTTCGTGACATTTTGGTAATTTAAATTACAATGGCAAACGCCGATTTGTTTTTTTTATTGAAAAAATGAATATTCTTGAAAAATGTGTAATAACAATAATGATAATATTTCTGCATATGGTATTTTTACCAATGTTTGTGGAGAATTTTTTTTCCTCTACAAATCGTTGCAATATATTCAAATTGTCGGGTAAAATTGGAGGAAATAATGACATCTTGAAAAATGACTTATGGAGTGAATGAGAAGAAAAGGGAATTAGAAAATGAAGGAAAGGGAATATCAACCCTTTATAAATTAATGACCCAGAAGGTATTGATAAAGCTATGTATTAAGGAGCTTTTCCACCATTAGTGCGGCTGTCGTTCGACACCATACGTGACTGTCCGTTCGTCTGTCTATCCGACACCTGACTTTCAGAATCGAACAGCTCGAAAAAAAGAATATAACCTTCTCGGGCAAAGTCTGCCACTGCTGTCTCTGATACTCGTTGCTGCGTTTACATCACCTGTTCTCCCGCGGGGCTCGCACGCAACCCGCCAAAAACGCGATTGCTCGTTGCACTTTTTTTCAAATATCGTATTATTGTAAGTACACTGTTATAAGTATGTTTATGTTAATAACAGAGAGCTACTTTTAAAAAAGGGACTCAACATATTGAATAACTGCATAGAAAATTCGTTTCCTATAAAATTTATATAGTCGGTAGATATTAATTTATTAATCGAACATTTTTTTAATCTCAACAAACTTTGAAATCTTAACTAGGCCAATCACACGCGCCGGCGCACGTGTCCGAAAGTCTTTTGCACTGCTACGCGTTTATAATCCTTTAAGAAGTCACGAGCGCTGCAGCGCCTGTCGTTTTCTTATGTCAAATTTAACACCAAACTGAACTTGTTCATCGCGGATTTTCCTAGCGACCAATCACAGCACGAATAAACTGCTAACAATGCTTACCGTTACCCATGAACTTTTTAAAAGAGGGAATTTAAAAAACAATGTTTTCACCAATTTCTTAAAAACTCGAACGCCTTTTTTTATTCAAATAATTGTTGCAAAATAAAATGACTGATGTCAACATGTGGTATTTTATTACAATATCAATTTATTGCTAAATGGAATTTTCAAGTGATTCCAAAATCCAGAATTTTTCCTAACACAAACTTAATAAAATTGAGAGCGAGACTTAATTAAAGTGCGCCTTGAAAAAAATTCGCCCTTAAGGTCGAAGAAGCACATTGAATCGGTAAATTCTTTCGACTCAATAAAACCACTCGATAAGCATTAATTTTTTGTTCTCATTGGAAATAGTCCGAGGGAAATAAAGACGAACGAGAGAAGAATTAGAGAGTAGTACGGGCGGTCGGGTTTAAGCTCGAGGGTAACTTTCGTCGCGGTGCTGCGCTCCCTATTAGCCCGGCGTTACGTTTTTTTTTTACTCTATCTCTTCTTTTTCCTTTTTCGTACCGGTCTGTCTTTATCTCTTTTTTATTTTTGTTCGCCTCTCTCGAGCTGTACTTGACTTTTTCATGCCGGCACGACTCGACTTTTCGGGAGCTGCTACCGGAGTTTAACGCTCGAACCAACTACTCGTGTCTTCTATCCCCACTCCAACATTTTCTTGTTCTCATATTCTCAGTGCATTTCTGCTTACACCGCTGTCTTACACCGACTAATATACCAACATATCACTGCAGCCTCCCGCGGCAGAATGTCTATTTCCGGCCATTCCTTTTCTTTTTTTATTCATTAATTTTTTTTTTGTCTGTTTGCAAGTTGTCCGCTTGTTGGCTTTGAAATTGCAGCGTCGAGTGCGGTAGATGCGCCGTACGCCGGTCCACGTGCCGCTGATTAGTGTAATTAGCCAGGATGAAAGAGCCAGAGATAAAAAAAAATTCGCAGAGAGAGACATAGGGAATATACATAGCCTTCCGTAAAATACATGCAAAACACGCAAAAAAGAACAAAAATTAAGGTAAAGAATGGAGGCTAAAAAATTCTTAAACATTAAATTTTTTTATGAATCAAAATATTGAAAAATTTAAGTGCAGAATTCTTTTTTTTAAGCTTCAGCATGCTTTTCATTACATAAAAATTAAAAACGTATTCTTCATGAAAATTCATTACCCGACACATTTTGCTTTCAGATTTTGTGGATTTGGATGAAAATAGATGTTTTCAAAAACAGCTTTTTGAAAAACTATGTTAGAAAGGCAATAGCCATAACAATGAAAACATAAGAGTTCATTTGTGAAAAAATAACATTTTTTAATTGTAGACTGTTTTCCGGATTAAAATGGCACAAGAGAATTCATGAAATCAAAATAAAGGATGCACTCCTAATAAAATTTCCTGCATGGTAACTTTTTGGGTAATTTCTTTACCAAAGATGCTGAACACCGGTTTTTGAAATCTTTACTTGTGAATTACTTTCTGTTTGGTAAAATAAAACCACAGGACGCATTCGCAATAAAATTTTACTGCTTATTAATTTTTGCAATGATATTCTGACTAAAATTAAGGGTGACATTCTACAATAAGAAAGCTCACGTTTTGCAAACTTGTTAGTTTGGCAATAAAAAGGATTTAAAAAAAATATATGCGAGGAACAAAATGTCAAGATAGAAATGAGCGGCATATCGACTAATAGACTAGTCTGTCTAGACGTTATCTATCGCTTCATTATAAGCACGTACCTTCCTCTCTGCTGAACTATGCTTACGATGTATATACACACACATATATATATATATATATATATATATATATGCCCCTAATGCTCATGCGTGCCTTTAACTCGATCGCTACCGCGCAAGACAGTTTATTATGCGAAGAATGTCGACACCAATTTATTATTGCACTCTCTGTAGCTGAAGTGCTATTGCCTCTGGTGAGGAGGATATTTAAATACCAGAATGTCCGGTCTGTCAATTATTTTATTATTCGAGCTCAATCAAAAGTGTATTACGATTCAAATTAATATCGTATCATCGTAGAGTTGAATAATCGCCTGGGAGGGACAAGTTGGCACAACAATCTTTTCATTCAACTGCAAATTCAAACTCATTCGATTTGTATATTTTACTAATTAAATTAGTTAATTAGTGCATTCTCTGAAAAAATAAACTTCCTACATACTGTAACTAGATTCTACTCTAGTTGTTTCGAATGTATCGATAATATAATTTGATTTAATGAATCAATTTTTCCATCATATCGAAAAATAAAAAACTGTTTGATTTGTACTTTTCAATTATTTTTATTTAAAAAATATCGAAGCTTATTTTATTATTGTATAAAGCATATCTGTGATTGTTGATGATCAATTAATTTTGCTTCCGCACAGAGGATGCTTTGTTATCGTGAAATTTTTTTTTTCGGATTTTTCATGCAGAATATATTTAATATATTGGTCTTAAATTTCAACCACACTGTTAGAAAAGATTGGAAGTTTTTATGCATAAACTCGTCATCGAAATTTAATGAACAATTATGGTATAGAATTAAAATACTTTTCCGGTAAAATTAAAGCAAATTATAAAAATTCAAGTACCTTCACTGAAAAATTAAGGTAAATTATTGAATATGCTGTACCATACACTAATTTTACATTACACTCGTATACTAAATTTCATATACTAGCTTATGAATAAAAACTTCCAGTAAAACTACACTGAATTTAGAGTAGATTTTTTTTTTACAGTGCACGCGTAAACTGTCGTTAAATAAGATATGCGATTGTATTTGGAGTTATTCTGTCGAGAGGTTCTGAGTGATTGGCTGTATTTTTAAAAAATTGGAATTGTTTGTTCGTGCTCTAACTTCCGGAATTTCTCAGATATTGGACTCAAATTTGATACACAAGTAAAGTTTGGGTGAAAAAAAGATGAGTCAGAATTTGGTGTGAATCTGTCAAGGTGTTACAAAATTATGACATTTTAAATTTTTCGAAAAATTAGTTTAAGCATTCCAACTTTCACAATTGCCAAGATATCTGGCTTAAATTTTGTACGGAAATAAAGTGTGGATAAATTAAATATTAGTTTCGATGTGGTGAGAATCTGTCAAGGGGTTAAAAAATAATGGGATTCAAACTTTTTGAAAACAAGAATGCAAAATCAAACTCTACAATTTGCCTTCTCATTATTATATAAGCCAAAATAGATTAAGATACTTTCCTACAGAGGTAGACTTGTAAAAATCAAACAATAATGACGAAGCAATTTGCAAAGTTCTACTTTGTAGCTTTATTTTTTGTTATTTTTATAATTCACAGTTAATGTAAAATTCCTCTTAATTAGAATTAATTGAGATGTTATAAAGTATAAAAAGAAATAAAGAATCACATTGGCAGTAAAAATAGTCATAATTAGATATAAATGAAGAATTTAAAAAGTGCCACGTGCTTTAATATATTGAGCGACGGAAGTTTATGTTTAAGCGTTCAAATTTTGGGTTACGCGGAAGTGTCTGCACCACGTAGTACCAAAGATAGTTTGTAACTTAAGCTGAGGGGCAATTTAGCCTGTTGAGGATACTACTTCTCATCTCTGTCGACGACTGACGTGACGTCGTCTCCCGGTCATTAGTTACAACGTCGTCACTTGTGCAATTGGAAGCCACTAAACGCACTTCCCTCTCATTTAACTTTTTCTTCGCACTTGCGGTTCGATACCCCAAACTATAGCATATTAAGCGACCCTTCCTCAATATCGTCTTTCACGACTTTCTCTTTCCTATTTTTTTTCTTCGAATAGTCCTCCCAAGAGAATAATTTCACGCGGCTCTACGAAACCGATTGTCATGCAACCTAAAATACCCTAGCTATAAATTCGTTGACACTTTTTACCAGCAATGGAGACAGCGACAGCGTAATATGATACAGCCCTAATGACTGCTTTATACGTTACAAGTTACGCCCTTTTCCTTCGCTTCCTTTCTGTCATCCAGTTTTTCCAAATGTAACTGGAAGGACATTTTTTTCACAAGGAAAGTATTTTTTCATGCACTTTCAACAAGAATTTCTATCCGATGTCCACGAAATGTTCTGGTTCATCTTATAACATATAAAAATGTCGATTTCCAGTTTAAATAAAGTACAAGGAACGTTTATCCGGAATTTCGTATTTTTATCGCCGAATAAATTTTTCTGTATTAACGAAAATAAAAAAAAGCAAAATTTAAGCGACAGCAGTGGACGCGCGGTTAGTGTGCGGCTTCGGCGGACCCCAGAGTTAAGCAGCATCGTTTGCAGCCATAACTTGGATGGGTGACCGCTTAGCCACGCACTGGTTTGTGCGTAAATTGTTGAGCGGGAGGCAGTTTCTCTGAGTTCCTAATGTACTGTAAATACAGTAGAAACTCATGATAATAAAGCCACCTGTATCTTGGCATGGGGGATAAAGGGGAGAGGATAGTAAAAGCCAATTTACGTAGTTGAAGAATAAGCAAAAAAATAATATAAAAGGTCTTTATTGTAAATTGAGGAAAACTTATAGTTTTGATTCACGTCTGAATGCTAAGAATATTTTGATAAATGTTCCAAAAAAGTGCTGGTGAAATTATGTAATAATGATCCCGCTCCCTCTTTCTCTATCGCGATTTTCATAATTGAAATCAAGAAAAAAGTTTGTTAGCATCCGAAAAAGGATTTCCGATGACAATGAATAAAAAATTGAATTTTTCGCTTAGTAAAAATTTACAAAAAAAACAATACCTCGTTCGTAATATCATTTCACGAAAGAAAACATATCATTTCGGTAACAACAAAAATTACTCCATGAGTTAAAAAAAAAAAAAATTCACAAATTATAAAGGGGTTATAAAGCATATCTAAGTGACACTACGAGGTAACTATAATTATTCCCGTACTTTTCTTCATATATAGCACAATTACAATTTTCTTTCCGGTGGCATATAATTTGTGGTGAAAATTCGTACGTGAAATATTCTGTTTTTGTCGTAACGAAGCCTGTAATTTATTTCTGGGGAAGTATCGGAATAAAATGGCGGACAAGGGACTGAAAAGCATATCGGAGTCACAAAACGAGGGTCGTGAGGGCGTCACACGTCGAGGGCGGCGTCGAGGGCTTATATGCACCACTAAACGCAATTCAAGGGCGCAGACAAATGGCAGTGTGGGTGCCGGCTGCGGCAAACGGTGCGTGGGCGGCTGCCCCGATAGCATACGTGTGCTTCCGCGCCCTACGCCAAGAGGGATGGTCCGCACCCTTCGACCCTGCGACTGGTCGGCAGGCATAACGTTATGTATTAATTACACGAAACAGTCGACCCGGAAAATTGATGCCCTAGCACCAATAGCCGTATTTGGTGCAAACAGAAAAAGGTACTTGGCGCCGGTCTCTCACTTTTACGCAGAAAAAACAGAAGCCCTTAATTCTTCTCTCTTAATCTAGTATCTTGGGCGGTAGCGAAAAGGTCAGCGATTTTATTTTAAGTGCTTTTCCTTCGATTTTTCAAAGGTAGATCGTCTTAATTTATTAAGGGAACTACAGATTTTAAAAAGTCCGTTTCAGTAAACCGAATATATTTTTTTCTGACATACTTTATATTTTTTGCCAGCTCCCCTAAGACATATTGAAATATAGCTATAATATAAAATTAAGCTGCCTCGACCTTTGGTGAGTTTTATAATATTTGATCAGCTCGGAAAAAGACTCACACAGATAAAAAACTTTGACCTTTTTATCGGTGCTAAATTATTTGAAGGGGCTCGATAGACAGAAAACAATACGGTTTTCTTGGTTAATCCAGCTCCCTTAAGACATATCGAGTGATCGCATAATGTAACATTGAGTTGTCTTAAACTTTGTTCCTTTTTAATGAAATTTAATAAACTCAGAAACAGATTTACACAGAAAATACAGAAGCTCTTATTTTCTCTGTCTCAAATCGACTTTTTGAGAGGAAACAAACAGCCAAAGCCAAGTACTTAATTGTTTAAGGGGGCTACAGCCAGAAGAAGTAACAATCTGTTTCAGTAAACTGAAAATATATTTTTTCTGGCTAACTCAGATTTGTTAAGACATATTGCGCTATTGCATGATATAACATTAAGTTTTTTTAAGGTTTGTTACTTTTTAAAAAAATTTAATAAACTCCGACATAGATTTGCACAGAAAAAACAAAAGCTATTATTTTCTCTGTCTTAATTCGACTTCTTAGGGAAACGAAAAAGCTATATAGCCATTTTACCGGAAGACAATTTTCGTTCGATGTATCTTCTACCTTTCTATCGGTACTAAATCGTTTCAGACACATTGAGAGGCCGCATAATATAACATTGAGCTGTCTCAAACTTTCTTCCGACTTAATTAATTTTAATAGACTCTCTAGCGCCTTGAGTTCTCTTCAGCGAATTGATACAACACGGTGACCATCGCCACAGAGTCAAACATTATTCGAGGAGACTGTTATTTTCATCCCAATGGCTCGAAAGATCACCGACACTTTTCTCTATAATTTAACGCCCTCTTCGGAAACACCATTTTTTTTTCTGTAACTATTTTCAGATATATTTTCCTGCTGGCAAAGATATATGATGACGAATTAATACCAGTCGAGGATCTGCTCTGTAAATTTAAAATATACTGTGTGTCTTGGTTTCACTCTATTGCCAAAGCTATGATTCATAACATGGGCATTTTGCGTGGCATTAAATTCCCCATAGAATAATGATGATGGATTTAATTGCCCGTAAACTTTTTTTTCACCATTAACGTGAATTTCACATTTAACTAACACATATACCGTGGATAAGAACCGGATGTACAAGTCACTAGCCCGAAACGTAGGCGAAAATCTCTCGATTTTATGATACTTAATGTCAAAGCAAATTATTGAGCTGATCACTCTTTAAAAAGTTTCATTTCTATGTGAAATTGGAGGTCAGAAATAAATTCAGAAATACATTTTTTTTTAAATTCATTCTTCGCGTTATTTTTTCACGTCGGCCGACAAAATAATTTATCATACAAAGAAAAATTACATATGTTTTTGTTTTTTTGTAAACTAGACAAAGGTGCATTTTTTTCGCACTCACGATTTATCAGCTTGTAAGTTTTGTACATTTTAGTTGTCAGTACAGTAAAAAAAAAAATTCTTACATTCGCCAAATTTATAACAATTTTTTTCATTGTTATTGATGAATTCGGAGCGTCTTAAGCAAGTCTCTTTTTAAATAAACGAAACTACAACTGTTAATAATTTTTTTTACATTTTGCGTCTCAATGTGATGTACATTATTTGTTTAAGGGAAATTTGTTTCAGGAAAGTCTGAAATTTTTGAAGCAATTAGACAAGCGACAGGACGTCGATTACATCGTTTAGCTTCGGTGACGATCAAGTTTTTTGGATTCTTTAACGTTGCCGCAACGCCGGAAGCATCAATTCCTTCAAAATGAGAATCCAGCACCGTTAAAGATGATGAGATGAGGCATGAACGGGAATCGTGCAGTGAAACCGAGAAAGGCATTAAATCACCAGTAACTTTGTAGTTAGAAATCAAAATTATATTTTCATTTGGAAATTAGACAATCGTACATATTCAGTGACAGTGACGATTCATCAGTTTGTAAATTTTATACATTTTAGTTGTCACTACAATAAAAAAAAGATTCTTACATACACCGAATTCATAAAAACTTTCCCAATTTTTATTTAAAAAAAATTCGAACGATCTTAAGTAAATCTTTTTTAAATGAAAAAAACTACCGTTATTGAAAAAAAATTTATATCTCGCGTCTTGATGTGACTGTACGTCATTTGCAAGGAAAGTCTGGAATTTTGGAAGCAATTAGAAATGCGACATTGATTACGTCGTTTAACTTCGGCGAGGATCGTTTTTTGTATTCTTTAACGTTGCCGCAATGCCGGCAGCGTTTATTCCTTCGGAAGAGACAGCACAAAAAGACGCCTTTAAAAATAATGAGATGAGGCATGAACGGGAATCATGCAGTGAAAATGAGGAAAGCGTCCGAATGCTCGTTGAGAAAAAGATACGGAGGATGACAGCTCGTCGTGCGTTGTCTGAAGCGACGGCTATTAGCCAGAAAAAAAGATGTGGGAAGACGAAAAGACACGAGTGACCAGACGAGAATAGTGAAAGAGTGTGTGCATCGAGAATCGATTGTTCGGGCGAGACGAGAGCCGATTTTTAATTTCCTGTTCGATGGTCACGATCTTCTTTGAAGTTTTCCGTCGCCCACGTCTTCACCTCATCATTCACTTTTATTGACATAATTCATACATTTTTTATCGAATGAAAACCCAGTGAATCATTCGACGAATGGAAGTCACTTCGGTTCAAAATTTCATTGCTTAATTTCTATAATATTATTTATAGTTTCGTTATTCCATAAATAATCGGGCAGTGATTAATATGTTCATAATTTTTTTTACCGTATTCGATAGAGATGAAAAAATTAACCGCAAGAATAATAATAATACGAAAAAAGACGTTTTACAGGCGTCGTAATGGGCCATTTTTCATTTTACCAATTTTTTGCTAATATGACTCAATCTTCATATCAAATTATTTATGGAACAGTTTTTGGGAATCCGTTTTTTTTGTTTTTGGTTTATTTAATATTCCGAGAAAGAACGTATGAGAAATTAGTTGTTATAAAGTTTTTAACAAATAAAGAATGAAAAAATGGAAAATAATGGAAAAAATGTATAGCAGAAATAATAATTTTACGAAAAAAAAAATATATATTACAGGCATCGTGATGGGGTATTTTTCCTTTGTTCAATAATTTGCCAGTATTGATAGATATTAATATTCATGTTCAAATAATTCATATGAAATTATTGATGGAACATTTTTTATTACTCTGTATTTTTCGGTCTTTGGTTCTTTGAATATTCTGAGAAAAATGTATATCAAACTATTTATGGATAAACTTTAAAAAAATGGACTACAAAACTAATGGGTTGTTAAAACTCAGCTTTGGTCCATAATTCATTCGCAAAGCAATTCGTCCAATCGTTCTATTCGTAATTTGCACTTCAACGAGTCGATGTTATACAAAAGCGAGAATACATATTTGTCGAGATGGGTGCGGCGGTACAAGTTGTGAACGGTGGGTACAAAATGGCTCTTCAGTATTTTCTCTTCCACTCTGCTTTGATGTAGACGTCCGGTCCGTGCGTTAGTACAGTGCACAGTACGTGTCGACGAGAACGCAATATATGTTTCACTTTCGACGTGGAAAATAAATTGAGTCCCCTAAAATGTTGTTCGTATCATTCTACGCTTCCATTAATTTTTTATATTCACTCTTTTTTTAAATGCTAATCCTGGTCGTTTCATGTTTCGGTTTCTTTTTTTCAGCCTTCTACACTTTTGTATGTTTCAAACAAATTTTGTACAACACCTTTTTTGTTACTTTTCCTATTGGGTAAAAAGAAGTAAAAAAAAAAATGTAACAAAACAGATTTGTTATATGAATTGACATTTTCAGGAATTCGACATTTACAATTGATTTTTTTTTTTCACCTAATTTATGTATTCTCGGTAAACTTCCTCCTGTATTTTCTTTAATTTTTTTTTTGCAAATTCTGCTCGTTTTCTCCTACCTCTCTGAGGTTACTGCATTTTCGCAATATTCAATGTATTTTTGTACAACACCCTTTTTGTTGTTTTTCCTATTTAATAAAAAGAGAAATATATATGTAATTTATAAAACAGATTTGTCATATTAAATTGACATTTTCTGGAATTCGTCATTTCCATTGAAAAAAAAAAAATTTTGGAAATTTTGTTCCCTTTCTTCTATACTTCTGAGTTTCGTGCATCTTCGCAATGTTCAATGTATTTTTGTACACATTGAGAGTGTGCGAAATAAGCGAAGACACGAGCTGCCTGCAGAGATGAACACTCGGTGAAGCCGTGAAGCAACTACGTTAAACGACGCAAGACACGTAACAGCTATAACCACGCGCAGTCTAATTAGCGAGCGGACGATCGTTACTTATTTTCGTCAATTCACGGCGAGCCTAATCACCCTCGGCAATTAATTATATCCGTCTTCGTTTATAACGCCGACAACGAGAAAGAGAGAATGAACGAGTCAGCGGTATTAACAGTGACAGCACCGCCCTCTATTATCCGTTCGAAAAATCGTACCGGACAAATATTAATTTATCGTGTCCATCAAAGGGTTTCAATTTTTTTCCTTCAAATTAATTGTATACCTATTGTAATTGATGTTGAAAAATTGTTTCTGTCCAGAATATCAACTATCTTAATAAATTTTGTGAGACAATAATGTATCAGCGATTTTTTTTTGCGCATTACAGAATTATAGTATTATTATAATGCGGTTATAGTTTATTTTACTTACTCCTGAATAGTAACAGAGTTTATTCATACTCAAAGATGGCGAAAATTTTTTCAAATACTTATTAAAATAATTTAACTATTTACTCAATTATGCTAAGCAGTATATAAAATCACGTCATTATTACATTTTCGTTAAAATTATAAAAAGTAATGTTCGAAAATTTCATAGTATATCAAGAAATCGTATATCAGTCACGAATTATTTCTTGTTCAAAATTTTCGATACGAATCGTCGCGCGCAAACGATATAAACGATTATACAAGGGTAGGACTTGTGGGTCCTGTCTCCCTCAGGAAATGTTGAATGGGAAGTTATACAGAAATAGTGCAGCTGTTTAAACATAGAATTAGTGACATTCAATATTATTTCATTCCTCTAGATTTTCACGCTTTAAAAAGTTTGCATCCAAAGCCGGCTTAATGTAACGGAGCGCGTAAGATTGCAGGCCCCATTTCCACATGTCTGATATTCACGCTTCTTTAACCTCTTCTTTTTTTTCGTTTCCAAATAGACTATTTTTATACAACGATAAACTCAAGAAACGTGAAAATAATTTTCTATTAGAAAATTAGCAAGCAGTTTTTTTAAATAAGCAAACATAAAATGATGATAATAATTATTTATAGAAAAGTGGTAACCTATAATTTTTTTACCGATATTCGATTGGAGAAATATCTTCGTAGTGGAATATAGCAAAACGCAAATTGCAATGTTAGTTCGATTTTCATAAATTCTTGAGCGAATTCCACTAACCGTAATAGGTCTCCTTTTGTGTCATAATAGGCCTAAGAAATTGTTTTGACCGTGATAAAGTAATTCTCGTCTATAGTGCTGAGAGCCTCGATTAATAATAAATTGTGTTTAAAGTGAATTGAACGTTGCCTCTCGATAAAACAATAAAAAAATCAGATACGACTGCACGTGTCAATTACAGCACGTCACTCATTGAAAGTTTCTTTGCCAACCGCACTAGAAGAGAATATGTTGTTAATATATGAATCGAAGAAAGTAAATAACGATTTCGACCACTCCTAGCAAAAAATTCATCGCACTTGTACGAACTATTATTATAGTTTTTTTAGGAGTTACAAAAATTGACCTATAATAAAGTGCAAGATGAGCTTAGATAAATTGAAAAAAGGATTAATCGAATTTCGGTGATGAACGAAAATTTATTCAATCGCCAAATCATCTATTCAATCATATTATTTATTCTTGAAATTTTTACTTCGTTTTTTCACTTTACTTTCGAAATTTGGCTTCACTTGTGAGCCAAATTTTAGCTCGATCGGTTGGATGGTTCTTGGGTTACAGGTGATTGAAATTTCGAAGCAAATAAAATAGTTCAAATTTACCGAACAATAAGATAGCAAAGTGAAATTTTAGACATAAAATTAGTACTATTTAGTAATAAAAGGTACATAGTTTTTTCATAACCTGTTATGTGATTAAAATTTTTCAGAAATGTAACTTTAATAAGAAATAACGCTGCAAATTCAAACTCTGCAAATTGCTTCCTCATCATTTTTTATTTTTCTTACAAAGCTTCCTCTACGAGGATGCCAAAATAATGAGGAAGCAATATACAAAGTTCAACTTAGCAGCTTTTATTGTTAAGGTATTTAAGATATTGGGATGATATTCCGGTAGATAGTGTTCATATATACGTCTCTGTACAGTGCTTTTCCTTGAAGGACATACACTGTCTTGACACTTTGATCATTAGTCACCAATGGTGCCATAGACATACGTAGTTCGTCGTAGGTAGTGAAACCAGGGCACAGTGGTTAGGGCTTAGAAATTATTAATCGTTTGCTATTCGTTTCCATCACCTTGCAAACTGACACTTTCCACTTAAGTGCATATGGAATTCGGCATATGCGAATGCATATTGCATGTGTGACGTTACGCCTGTTTCTACTTGCCACGACCTCTTTCCCCTCCCGACCCTTCCGTAAATATAACTCGACATATATATGTCTCAAGCTACTTTAGTTTTTTAAAATTTTTCCCGTTTACTCTAACTCCGCCAATAATACTGGAATTTTATTTTATTTAGAAACTATTTAAAAGTCAAGAGCAGTCATATAAAAAAAATTCTCTTTAATCGTGGACATTGTTCGGAATAAGAAAAATGGCACTTTTTGAAATTTTTATCTGTTGTATTTTTAAATGCTCTGTTATAATATTAAAATTTAGGTATTTATTTCTGAGAGAATTTCACAATACGCATTATTTTGTTTTTTTTCTCAAATTTTCCATTGCGATTAATGAAGAGAACTAAAGTGTCAATTGGTTTGTTTAAAAAAATTTCGGGCATCGATATTTTGTCTGCCAACTATTTAACTGTCAAGGATTAGTCAGTTAATAACAACTCTTTAGTACGGACCTTCTTTCGAATTGAAAAAGTGAAAGAAATTAGAAAATTCTATGTGATAATACGTTTTTGTTTTACAAAATTGAAATATACGTTGCATTTCTAACAAAATGTTACAATACATCTTATTTTTTAATCGTCTTATTTAATTACAGTTAAAACAAGATAACCTACAAAATATTTTATTAGTTCAACTGGATAAGTAATGAAAAATTATTTTTGATATGCAACGATATAGGTCAAAATGAAAAATTCAACGAATACTATGGGGAACATTAAATAAATAAAAAACCATCGATGATGTTCAGAGCTGAAACTTCGCCACCTGTACGCACCGTGACCAAACGATTTGTGCCAGCACGAAAGGCATCGCTTGTCGTGAACTCATTCCTTCTTCCAGCAGATTAATCCCTGAACGAAAAACCATCAACCTAACGTCTGCACACACGTGCAGCTACATAACAGATGCTTTAGCGGGTTTATTCCTACGAGGCCTGTAGGGTGATTATTAAGCGACAGCTCAATGGCCTTGAATCATTTGAATTATAATATGTGCTAGTTCTAATTATAGACGCAACAAAATGACTGCGAAATACAAAAAATCCCTTTAAAAAAAACAGAAATTGCAAAATTACAAGAATGCAGAGTTTCAAGAAAATCAAATTTTTAATACTAGATCAATGCCGATATTATTGCCATAATCATATCTTCATTTTGCTCCCTCATAAAAGAATATTTCATATCAAAATACTTAAAATGGTCCAAAACGTCGATAAAAATGATTTGTCCGAAATGTCTGTATGTGTTCGTGTGTGTGTGCGCGCGTATGTGCACAATTTTTGTTAGCTCGATAGCCGTCGCAATTCTTAAGATATCGGGCTCAAATTTGAACCACGACAAAACTGTCGTCAAGCAAGGTATTGGGTTGAATTTGAAGTTAATTCGTCAAGGTGTTCAAAATTTATGGCACTTAAATTATTTTTTCGAATGTCAGCTCGAGTTCTAACTCCCGCAATTTGTATAATATCGGGCTTAAATTTGGATCACAAATGTACTGTTATCGAATAATGTTTGGGATCGAATTTGGTGTTAATCCGTTAAAGGGTGACACGATTTCACGATTTACGTGATTTTGAAATTTTTTGAAATTTTTTGTTCATGCTCTAACTGTTGCAATTTTCAAATTTGGTCCACTAGTAGACTGTATGTAAACAAGGTATAGGATTCAATTTGGAGTAAAACCGTCAAGAGGTTGTAAATTTATGGCTTTTTTTTTGTAATTTGAAATTTTACGTTCGTGAGCCAACTTCCGGAATTTTTTAGATATCCACCTCAAATTTATTACACAAGTAAATAACACAAGTAAAATAAAGATCGGTCCGAATCCAGCGAGAATCAGTCAAAGGGTTAAAAAGTGATGCCATTCAACATTTTTTAAACAAGACTGCAAAGTGAAACTTTGCAAACTGCTTCCTGATTATTGTTGGATTTTTCACAAAGCTTTGTCTATGAGGAAGGCAAAATAGATTAATGTACTTCCTCATGGAAAGAAAGTATGCATGTATGTATGAGAGAGTATTGTAAAAATCCAACAATAATGAGGAACCAATTTGCAAAGTCTTACTTCGCAACTTAAAAAAAAAACGAAAGAAAACGAAAAAAAATTGTTCTCAATAAAACTACACGAAAAATTGACCAGAACAGAAAATTCCACAAGTAATCCATTGATAAGTACGGCATTTTTCTTTAAAAAATTTCCATAAAAACTAATTTAAAATAAACTTTCACAATAATTAATTTAAAAAACTGATACTTTTAACAAACGATGCAAGTAATCATTGCACTGCATTATTAAATAATTATGAGATTAATGTTTGTACGATAAAATAAAATTCTATTACCCAGAAAAAAAATTTCGATTAAGGGCGTAAATGTCTTACTCAACACCGACGATTTCCTTTTACTTCGTCATCAAATCGACACTGTCAAGAGGTCATAATGACTCCTGTCACTGGTACCCAGGAACAATACCGATTTCTAAGCGTAACGATTTCAATTTCAGGCCTCTTGTGAGGCTCATCCACGCTCGATTAAATTTACCTAACTGGCCCGAGGGCCATGGGCAATGTATAACATCAATTGGGCAGGTGTCGATTTCCGGCAGAATGGACATTCCGGCCCCGATATTAGCTGCCGACGTGGAACGTCGTACGCGCCGGGCGCAAAATAACGCGCATTAACGCGTGTCCGATCGCTGCCCATTCGATCGTTTCTCTTGCGCCTCCAGCGGAAAGAATATCTGCGGTGATCGCTACACAGAATTTTTATGAATTTTTTTCTCGAGTGACGGTAAAAAGGTCGTATTTTGACACACCCTTGCATAAGGTTCTCTCAACCAGAGGTCAAATTGCTGTCGATTTTATTCGAATTCTAAGTCCTAGAAAATCAACTAAGTATTCAAAATTATCTTGATTGTTCTGGGCTCTTAAAAAGTGTCCGTATATTGTTTCAATGTTGAATATTCCGTGATAAAAGAATTCTATTACGTCTGTAATTGAAAAATATATTGCCCCAAATTTAATAAATTAATTTCTTCGATTGCAAACTGTTTGAATTAAATAAAGTTATAACTCCAAATAGCAACACTTCGAACTACAGAAATTTATATTTTGAAATACGAACTCTTTCAATTATAAATATGTATATTTTCAAAAGTGAACTAACATGTAGATTAGACAAGATTAGATATTTATTAGCCGTTCTTGCCATAGTGGGCTTAAGAATCTAACAATCATTCAACAATGATATATTTCATCTTAACTTAATAATTATGTCTCGCTCCACTCTCGTCCCATCACATCCTCCCATAACGCCGTTTGTTCTCTCACTCTTGCCATTCTTTCAAATATCCTACAGTACTTGCAAATTTTCACTCTCACCGATCCACATAAAATCCGGTTGCACTGCGTTCGAGCACCCTCTCCTCCGAAAATTTCTTTCACCGCCATTCCTGAATCTGCTTTAACTACCCTCTTAAACTCCTCACATACCAATATATGTTGCAAGTTCTCTTTTTCGGCTGCTCACAATCTGCATTTAACCTCTCAGTATCCCTTATTCCCAGCTCGCACCACGTTACCGTACCTCATTCTCGTCCATTGTTCTTTGTCTTTTGGTTCCGCTCGTCCCAATACTTCTCGTAACCCAGCACACTTTTCCATTCTCCTCACTCTGGACAGTACCTCGAAGCGTCAATTCGACTCCGGTCCTCCTGTATAACTTGACCCACTCTTCTAAATACCGTCTCCATTTTCTTCATCCACCTTTATCCACATGATAAACACCAACTTGTGTTTACCAACTTTTTAATCCGCCAGATTACGCCAGTATGCATTTACTTACGCCCAGCGTCTTACTTTGCATATCTCCCTGCCATTATTTCGATAGTCTGTCTCTCCTTCCAACCAGAAATCTCTGCGCCTTACATGAGAATCGTTCTAACCAATGGGGACATTAGATAAGCTCTTCTGCTTAGGCTTCCTATGTTTGCTCTATGCATTATTCCCCAAGCTGCATTAGTAGCGATCTGCGCCTTCCCCGCGAGGATGCTGAGGTGCTTTGTGTACAAGTTTTTTGTCGTGTATGTAAATCCCAAGTACTTATATTCCTTAACTTCTTTGATTTAGATTCCCTCATACTTCCAAACCTCTCCCGCTCTTCTCCTTGTGCCGTTGTTGAAGACCATCACTTTCGTTTTCATCACATTGACTTGCATTTTGGTCCTCTCGTCGTATTTTCTAAAACCCTCAGCATCTCGTTTAACCCAACTGCATCCTTCGATTACTAACTTCCCCCCCCCCCCCCCCCCCCGTCTCTCGCTCATTCCTTCTCTTCCACTGTTTCTCCAAGTCGTCTAAGAATGTGATACTAAACGGGCAGCCCTGACGTGCACTTCTACTCGTTTTGAATCTGGACGTGCAATCATTCTGTGTGATGGCTCCGTTCGTTGCTCTCTTGTAAATGCTTTTCACAGGCATCCCTGGCTTGATGAGTGATCTCCCTACTCTACTCTACCACCCATGCCTAATGCATCCCACCATTCTTGTCCTTTGTCCTGTTGTCGCGTGGATTGTCGGTTTGTTTTTCGATCCTAACGGTCTTTCTCGCTTTTTCTCTAGGCCCTCGCCGCCACGCTTGGATGCTGCGTCTCCATAGCGTCACCCGAACCAACCTCTCCATCCGACGCCCAGGTCTCGCTGCCATCTCCATCTGCCGTCTTACCGAAATCGCTATCGCACTCACCTTACCCCCTTTGGCTTCTAACCTCCAATCCGCCCGCCTTCTTAAACTATCCGATATTTCAGTTCTTTTTGATCGAATGCTACCAAATAATTAATCTAAACGTTCTGCCACCTCCAAGGTGTTCCTCAACACCCACCAATCACTTTAAAGAACCCGTAAAACCTCCTTTCAATCATTTACAAACGCCGGCCACTCTCGGCACGTCTTTAACGCCCCACTACCGAAGCCGATCTCCACTAACATGTATGCCTTCAAAAGAGAATTCTTCAAATTTAATAAATTTACATCTCCGTAATGCGAGCTCTTGGAATGAAATGAACTTATATTTACAAATGAAAACTCTTTAAATTGAACGAATGTATATCATCACATGTAAGCTCTTCAAATGAAATGAATTGAAATCTAGAAATGTGAACTCCTCAAATTAAACAAATGTATGTCTTGGAATACAAGTTTCTGAAATTAAATAGATCTATATCTTTACATGCAGGCTCTTTAAATTAAATAAATTTATAACTTCAAAATTGGAATTCTCTAAATTAGATAAATTAATATCTTTAAATGCAGACTTATCATTATTTTATTTGGACTAGACGCCAAGTAAACAGTTTTTCTAACTGATCCAAGTACAATAAAAAGTCTAATAGAATGGGTTCGATACAAATAAATGTTATTCAATGTAAACATCTTCAAAAAAGTTATCGCCCTCAATATTTTTTTGCTGCCGATCAATTTTATATGTATCTATCGGAAAATAAGTAGTTTCCCTAGTTAATCCAAATGAAAATATCCGATTTAATACGATTTGTAACATTGATACTTTTAATGGAATACAGTTTGAGTTTCTGTTCTTCTTTCTACATTCGTTTCCGAGTTTTCGATTTCTCTCCGGTCGCGTGCTCTCCAGTTCTCTCACTGACTCTCCATACCGAACATTCTATCTATATACATGAGCCCTTTCTCGTTCTGACTCGCGCAAATTGCGCGCGAACGACCGGTGCGTATATACACGCGTGGCGTGCGTGCAACTACTACTCCAGCCCACAAGCAAACGGCCACCACGTTTCAACTAACATTCCGCGCGAGCCCAATGGAATTAAGCCGTTTACCACATTCCCTTTGGACCGACGAGAGATTTGTCCCCCCGCAAATTCTCCGGGCGAATACACCCGTATTTTCGCCTCTCTTTGTCACTCCACGGTGCGGAACGGCTTTGCTGTAAAAATATAAATATTATCGTTCTCCCGAGGGACACAAAACCAAATTTCATTCTTTGATTTTTTTCAAGAAAACACACTCAGGGAAAACCACTAAGAAAGTCTCACGAATTTTCATTACTTACGATTACTATTTGTTCACTTCTGATTTTACAAAATAAATTTATTATTATTATTATAAAATTAATAATAGCCCATGGCCTAAAGTTTTTCAGCTTCCTCATAGAAGAAGCTTTGTTTTCATGAAAAAAAAAAATTCCGATATTTTTAATTGTCGATAACATCGAGAGAAAGTGGTTTTGAAAAAGTCTGTGTGTGTGTGTGTGTGTGTGTGTGTGTGTGTGTGTGTTGGGCTTCCGAATTTCAATCACGTGTAACTCGACACAAACAGCGCTCTAGCTTTCGTGAAATTGATGATATTTTTCTAAATAATTCTTCATAAGTGGATGTACGCTTAATATTGTTTGGTATTGAACTTTACAGAAATCGGAAAAGTGGTTCGGATTTGATAGAGTTCTGAAATTTTCTAAAAAATCACCGTTTTGCGGTAGCTTTGGCAAAAAGCAATTTGCAAAGTTCAATTTTGGACCTTTTTGCAAGGTTTCTGTGAATTTAAAGAAGTTAATTATTTTTATTGACAATTTGAAATCAAAATTAAAATTGGAAAGTATACTATTTCACTTTGGCACAATTGATTCTTCATTGTTAAAAGACAAAATTCATAAATGTTTTCTACTCGGTGAATTTGTTTTGCAAATCCATCAAATTTGTAAAATGAATTTGTTATTTACGGAAATTTACATATCAATTTAAGAATAACTTCCATTACATTTAAATCAATTGTGCGTAATTGAAGTAAATGTTATTTAATGCAAATAAACTCATTAGTTCGAATTCAATGGGTACTCATTTTTGTTGCCGACGACGGTGAGCGTAATTTCGAATTTCAAGATATTGCTCTCACATTCTGAGCACGTACGAGTTATTAAATGTTTTGGTGGTACAGCGTATATGTTGATAGTTATAAGTATTGTATTAGTGTGAATAAGCTTAAAGGAAATTTTTAAACGACGCTTTCTCGTCGCCAATAGAACCAGCCTGGTCATAATTTTTGTTATAAGCTCGCTTATCATAAAGTTATTTATCAATCTGAAGTATCAATTGGAAAATTGGGCATTGGTAAAAAAAGAAAAGAGATTGTTATTAGACTTCATGTTGAGGGCGGAATGATCGGTAGAGGGCGCAAGTGGGGAAGCTTAAAATACAGACGTTAGGAGATAAGTTTTGTTCAAAAGACGCCGACCGTTTAACTATCTCTCGGTGATTTGAAGCAGAAGCGCTTCCCTCGTCCTCTTTAAGAATTACCGCGCGCAGCACACGAAAAACTCTGCGGGGTGCTCATCTTCTTTGCCCTCGTTATCGCGCAAAGAAAAAGAAAATGGCCGGTCATCAAGTAACGCATAAAAAAAATTCCACTTCCTATGAGCTGAGATAATATTTGTATTACTTTTTTCTTCTGAAAAATAAAAAACTAATAACTTCCAATAGAATTCCAGTTGAACTTGTGATAGAAAAATTGTCTTTCCACGAATAAGGTATACACTTGACTTTTTGGACAAAATTTCCGCGTATTTTTATAAATTACATTTTTTTTCCAAAAATATATTTCAAAAGTCATTTCATTATAGTTACCAAAGAATTACTGTTAAGTTAATTAATTATTCGTTAAGTATTTAGTAAACAAGAGGTTGCTCTCGAAAATTTCGACTATGTCTAATGAAATATCATTGTTAATTAATATTTCACATCTTTGTAAGTTAATTAATATTGCTTCCCACTTAAAATTTCTCCCAAGTTTCTTCCGATACTTCAAATTGTCTTGTAAACGATTATTAATCAACTGGTGCGAGACTTTTAGCGTCCAAACGCCTAAAGAAGGTGGTTGTGCCTACAGATAAATTATTGCGAGCGTCGATCCGCATTGGAAATTCTCCGACGCCGGGCCGACAGCTTGCTCGCTTAATCGGCCGTGAAGAAAGGAAATCGTTTCGTGCGATTATCCAACCTTATTGTCTCTGCCAGGGGGTCGGCGGCCCCCACCCCCTTCCTACCCGATCGAGCATGTTCAACAAATCCGGGAAATGAGCAACGCTTATCCCTTCGCTTGTTCGTTGCAACGGCGGATGATATAGTGGGAGACGTCACTACTCTTCATTCTGCCACTATTCACCCCAATAGTGCGTCACTCGCTCACCCTATGTCCACGAGGGTGGTTAATTTTGATCTTTTTTTTAATTTTCTATCTTAGTAATTAATTTTATTCTTCTTTGACTTTGGCGGAGTATGTATATATTGAATAGATGTTATGATGCTTCGACGATGCCAATTGATGAAGCAATCTAAACGGACGATATTTTAACAATTAATTTTTAATCGTGAAAAAATATTGCCACAGCCCGGGATCAATTTACGAATTGATAAAGCAATTTGAAGGGACAAAAATAAATAGATTCTAAATGTTTGATTTTCCTCTACAGGAAGATCGATAACAACGGAATCTTCGGCATCGTTCGACTCAGACCCGAGTTACGATTTGCCGAACTTCCATCAAAATAAAAATATTAAAGGCTGGCATGGTCGAAGCATCATAACTTAGTAATTAGTGCTAAATGCTTTTAAAAAAAATTCTCCTAAATCATGAGCGTGTGCAAAACAAAATTGGAGGTCACTGCCGAATTTCGAGCAAACTCTTGAATTTCAATTAAGCTTTATTTTACGCAGGTCTCAGCACTTACTAAGATAGAAAACGAATGAAGATTCAATTTTTACATAAACCATCACGAACAAAGTGAATGCATTGATGAAGAAAACTATTTTATGCATATTTAATGCTAAAATTTTGTAGTGACCTCTAAATATATATTTCATGTACTGATGTTTTAGAAAAAGTTGTTATTGAGCATTTGTCACCGTTTTTCAGATAATAGACAAACAAGAAATCCAAACCAGACCTTTGAAAAAAATTGATGACAAATCGAATTTCTTTTGGTAAAAAAATTCAGTACTGACCTCTATTTTGATTTGCACACACTCATGATTTACGAGGATTTTTTTCAAGTATTTGAAACGGCTTTTTGAGTTGGGAAAGAAATAAAACAAAGTTTGATATGTACATACCACCCTAATGCCCACCCTGTGTTCACCCTATGCTCACCCTATGCTCACTTCATGCTCACGCTGTGCTCAATCGACGCTCACTTCACACCAGGAATCTTTGCTCTATTCGCTCACGCCCGTCCGATACGTAGGTAGAATAACACGT
Organism: Tromatobia lineatoria; assembly: GCA_949699805.1. Classification (NCBI taxonomy): domain Eukaryota; kingdom Metazoa; phylum Arthropoda; class Insecta; order Hymenoptera; family Ichneumonidae; genus Tromatobia; species Tromatobia lineatoria. The sequence goes on along the minus strand of OX453036.1, from coordinate 2,600,726 downwards.
ACTGTACTTATACATAGTATACATATATATACTATGTACACATTTATGGTATAGCTTGTATTCGACGTGACAGGGAACCATGGTATCGATTCAGCGGCAGTATTAATCGTCGACTGCTGCTAGATCCGATTCGTAATGGACGTTAAGTTTGGCTGATATGGTTGTCGTTCAAATGGGCTATGGTTGTGCTATAGTCAGTTTAGATAGGGTGATGAAGTGCAGAGGGGAAATAAAGCGATTCTTTAATGAGCGAAATAGTAACTGTGACGATAGAATGATTGAGAGGGAGAGAGAGAGACAAAGAGAATTGGGAATGCCGAGGGTGACTTAGCAGGTTCTATAAAATTGAATCCAGATTTAAATATTAAATTCGTGCAGAATCGATAGAGAGGTTTGCGTTTTAGGAAATTACATCCGGCGAACCGACGTTTTGCACTTAAGCAAAATAATGTTGAGTGATGCCACATAGGTATAATTTAGAGGAGTTCGGTGAAAAAAAAAACAAAAATAAAAAAACGATGTTTAAAAGAAATTCGATTTTTTGTGCATTATTTTTTACCAACTAAAATTTGGCTAAAATTCGGGGCTTCACTCACTTATTCAAAACAAGAACAATTATGTAGAATCTCGAACATTGATTCTTCCTTATGTTCACTTTTTATAAACCCTTTTTTATGAAGAAGTTAAACTCGATGAACTGCTACAAAGTTCGAGTAACATTGGAAGAAGCGACAAACAACTAGGAACTCTACATCGACTTTCATTCAAAGGGAATGTTTCTTTTCATGGAGGAAGTTTATATCGAGATTTTCATGTCAGGATACTTAAAGTGTCCTAAAATATACAAGTGGCTATACAATACAAGTGGCTTAGAAACAATGTCACGTATAGTAGACATTTCATAGCAGTTTAAATGGTTTAAATCAGGAAGTGACACTTGGTTGTTATGGTTTATCTGAGTACGTACGTGGCATGTATTACATATTTAATGCAGTTACGGGCGAGCAAACTGCGTCAGAACATTCGTGGCACTTTTACGTGTTCGGATTGACGCTAAGTGTCGACAGTACTTTGGACGCTCCGTTCTGACCTGCGGAAGTGTCACCCGCTCGCTTGAAGTGTCGCCATTGCACGCAAACTAGTTTCTGCGTGTTATCGATCCCAAGACTTCAGCAACGAGGGAAGTGTGCACTCATAACTGCCGATCCTAAACGTCTATTGGCGAATAAAACTCGCTGCGAACTTAACGTGAACGTCTCATTAAAATCTCTGGCATAGCCACAAGAAAATACACCACGCAGTCCATTTCGAAATTTACCATTGAAACGTCTTCGAAACTCAAACATCAACTTTCGCATTTTTTTTTCACACACATTTTTTATAGTTCTACCAACGTTTTTATTTAACAATCTTTTGTTATTCAATTTTCTTGCATTATTTTTCCGCCTTCAAATTAATTAATATTCTTAAAAGAGACTGCTCACTTATTCAATATAACGGGAGTGATTTTTTTTCTAATACATAACAACGAATGAACGAATCTTTGAAACGGTTTTTACTAAACGAAAATTCCCACATTTTTTAAATATTAAAAACTGTAAGTTTGTCGATGTTACTAAAATAGCGGGGATAAAATGTAATACCGACTGGTATTTTCTACCGATAACCGTAAATAATGAACCGATTTTTGGCCTCAAATCGACAAAGCTTTGCCCACTCCACTGATTCAAAAACCCACGGGGATGATATTGTTCAAAGCAATCCAGTTCCTTTCATTACCGGGAGAAAATCGATATGACTACGATTCCATCGACCACATAAATCGCGAAGGGGCGTTATATCGGTGTGGAAATCCTTTCAAGCAAGAATGACATTGAGTCTAGGATGCGCGTATGACTATAAATCGGTTGGTATTTCTTAGCGATAAACGAAATTGAACCGATTTCTTACCGAAAATCCGTGGGCTTTTTTCACTCCCTTAATTCAAAAATCCACGGTGATAGTATTGTCGGAGTAATCGTTTTTCTTTCATCGCAAGGAGGAAATCGGCACAACTAAGATTTTATTAACCACACGAATCGCGAAGGGCGTTTACATCGGTTTGAAAAGGCTCGGGAGCGAGGATGACAGTGAGCATCGGGGACGAGGGTCTGCGAAGGATCATAAATCGGTCCATTTATTTTACAGCCAAGCAACATTGCGCGAAAAAGCGGAGCGTTTGTACGCCCTCACCTTTTTCTCCATCTTTCTTCGGTCCTCGGAGTGAACGTGTGAGGTACCTTGATAGTCGTTACTGTTTATAACAGCAGCAGCAACAACGTACACACAAGCCACCACGTACTTATAGATTACCGCGACCGCATCACGTTCATCCGTTGTCCGTGCCCACTTTTCCTCCAACTCCTCTTGTACTCTTATTCGACCCCACAACAACGGATTTTAGTGTTCTAAAGCCGCGAGCGAGCGACAAGTTACGAAGCACTGATAGCCGAGAACTACCATAACATTGTAGAAGAAAGATAAAACAGGAAAATTGCTAAATCCCAGGCGACAATTAAGCCCCGTACTTTTTTCCTCTCTGCTTGTTCTTTTTTTGCCCGGGCATTTCTCAATACGTCTTTTTTAAATTCCAAGCAGAGAATTGTTAATAAGTATGACTGTGTGACAATTTATATCTGTTCGGAACTAAAACTTTTTCGTTTTGCATATTTCTTCTAAAAAATCTGTTTTCATACCTTTTTTTGTTTTCCTAAGATTTCCATGACATTATAGTCAAAATGAACTAAAAATGTAAAAAAAATACTGGCTCGTGGATTTTTTTTGGCTTGGGTCGGGGGGGGATGTAAGATTTTCGTTGTTAGTACGATAGCCGTTGCAATTTTTCATACTGCTTTGTCAAAGTTGGTACACTATTTGGATATCGCCAAATACGATTTAAAATTATTTTGGGCATAAATCTGTTGAGGGGTTCAAATTTCATGGAATTTTCAAATTTTTTACAATTTTTATTCCATCTTTTAACACACGGAATCAATTACGTAATTTATAAAAATTTCGTACACAAATAGTCTAACATTGAATCATGATTTATGATTAATTTTGCGAGAATCACAGAGTAGTGTCTATTTAATGGCATTTTTAAAAAATGTCCTTGAACACTATTTACTTTTTTCAAGTATTTTCAGCCATTTTCGTGTAATGTTCTGTATTCGTTCACAATGATTTCTATTAAAAATGATTTGGACTTTCTATTCATGATCCATTTCCGGCCTTTCAATTGTAATATCTATCTTTGGATTGAATTTAAAATGATACATAATTCGAAATACGAAAATGAGGTTTTCTAAGTGTCGGGAAAATGTGCCGCAGGAAGAATCGCAGATTGGAAGAAAGTTCTATACGTGGAGATAGAACGAAGTACAAAACAGTACATAGTGCAAAGGATACATGTAATACTATGTATGGGATATTCCATACCAACGCGACGTCGGTCTGACCCTCGCGCCCCCTCGGATTGCATACCCGATTTTTTATGTTATTGTTCCATCTCTAGAAAGCAACCATGCTTTCCATTCGAGTTTTTTTAAAACAATTTATACACTTATCATTATTTATAACTAACATAGTGAGAGTCGTCGCAATTTAAAAATCTGACAAAATTTTCATAAATCCTCGGCAGGCATCAATATTTTTGATCTTCAACCCAAAGTGTCCCGGACCTCGCTTCGATTTTCTTACCAAGTTATTTCAACGTTATTGTTTACAATTATTACAGATTTTTTCATAGCAATTTTTCTTAAATTTATTTATTCATTTATTTAAAATGAAAGAAGAAAAAATCGCTATGACAAAATCTGAAATAATTTTCCCAATTTCTGACATGTATAGAAATGTTCAAGCAATGGTTTGCGATAAAGGGATTGTTACACATGTAACATTTTTTAATTTTAATTTTGGAAAAAAAAATCGTACAAAAATAGGGGCGAGATCCGGAACACAGGTTGAGGTCGAAGCTTAAATATGTTGATGTCTGACAGAGCATTTATGAGAATGTTGTCAGATTTTTTAATTACGGCCCTCAATATGTTAGTCATAAATAATCATAAGCATATAAGATGTCTTAAAAAAATCTAATAATAATTATGGTTGCTTTTTAGGGATGGAACAATAACATAAAAAATCAGACCCAGGTCGAGCTGGTATGGAATGCGCTATGTATATATATACATAGGAGGATGAAAACGATGAAAGCAAGGGATGGAAGAGAAAGCATCAGGAGTGAACTTGGTGCTGTCGGCTGTCGAGGAGTAGAAGCTAGGATGAAGTGGAAAGGCGATGAGAGGTGGGGACGAAGCTTTAACGCCGGCGCGGCAAATCGGACGGAAAATGGGAAAGCCAGCGGACTGGTGACAAATGGTGGATATCCCGGCAAGCCCCTCGTTCTTCCTGCTCCCCTCGGAATCACTGGCTTCCCGCCCGTTTGCGTTTTATGTGGTTCGTTGCGGAGTTTCCGCGGACGCTTCGTCATTGGCCGAGTTTGTGTGGAAAGTTGCCACCCTCTAATTCTATCTCATCCGTTACTAGATCCCCTCTCAGCCGACAAAGCGATAGAGTATCAACTTCTTTTGCGACAGAATCAAGATTTTCTTGTTGAGACTTAAAAAAACTGTTAAAACATTTTGAAATTTAATGTATAAGTATTCGAAGTTATTATGAATGAGCTGGTGGAAAAATAAATGAACGAATGTCCTGAGAATTCGCTAAGTAGTAATTCAATTTAACTGAAAAAAATGAAGTCAATTTCACTTCAAAATATGGCATAAATCTTGTTCGATAAAAATTAAGGCCGGTAATCCGGTCCAATAACTCAACTTCTAGATGTTTCTCGTAGGATTAAAATTAGTAGAAATATATTCTAAATTAGAATTTTTTGTTCATTTTCGCTTTAAAGTAGATTGATTTTACATAATTTACATCATCAAAAAAATGAATTTACAGTGAATTTAATAAATGGATTTTGTATGTTCTGTATTTTTTATAATATAAAATTATGTAAAAATTGCTTGTAAGTTCGTAAAATAGGAAATGACGTAAAAAAAGTTGTAAATCTTTAAAAATAGAAAAATGCGTTTTTCTGGGTGCTCGGGTCGTGTGAAATGCCCCATATAATGCAGGAATAGTATATACGGGATTTATAGATATATTACACATTTAGCTTGTGATTCTCGTTTGTTAAACTGAAGCGATGTGCGCGCGGTTTCTCTCGAGTCCTCGATAGAAGCAGAAAAGGGATCGATATCCGACCAGCGCACACCGGGAACGGAGCAGCGTATGTTTATGTTGTGTTCCTGCACAGCGTGACCGTTGTCGCGCCACTAACGAACCCGGAAAATTTCGTTCCGGCCTCGTGACAGCATTGATATAACCAAACTGTTTATATTGTCAACGACGCAGTGACGCTGAATGAAATTAAAACAAAACTGCATGCTACAGTGTTGCAACGTAACTTAGCGAGAATTTCTTGATTGAAGTTGACCCTTGACTTGATTACGTTACTCAAAACAACTTGGTAAAAAATATATTAACAAATAATTTTACGTTTCAGTATTTTAATATACATTTCTTCCAAAATTTAGAGAACATTTTTTTAAACATTTCTGTGGCATAATATAAAAAATTTATCAGCCACTTTTCTTATTTGCCACATTACATGATTGTTATGGAAGCCTTAATAATTTCCGAAAACTAATTATTTCCGGCAGACCCATGTAATTATTCTAGATTTAACGAGCATTATTACTCATGAGATGTAAAAAATTTGACGTACATATTTCGGCGGTTTTAACAATCTACCCATTATGAACAAAGTAATATATCGTAGGAGGTGGATTTTCGAAGATATGCCGCGCAGTATTACTTTCATATACATGATTCCCTCGTTCTCTCTTCCTTTTCAAAGTACTCAGAAAATTATTATCTATAATGCCTTGGCTACCAAGGCTCATGTACAATATACAGGGACTCTCCTGCGAAACGATCAGAAAATTCACCAAATACCAGATCCTAATACAAAATGTACACCACGAACATAAATAAGAATTCGTTTCTTTTTTTTCCAAATTGAACAGATTTTTTTTTTTTGCCTCTTGATGCAGAATCAAAATTTTTCATTTGTCACATGGCCATAATGTTTTATTCAGTCACGGAAAAATGTTGTCTCGAAATATTAGTGACAAACCAATTTATCTAAACTTAGATATTTTTAAAAAAATGAATAAAGAAAAAAAGGATTTTTAAAAGGTCCAAAATTAATTCAATCCTAATTTAATAGGGATAGACATATAAAAAACTGTAAGATACCAGATCCTAGTATAAAATGTACACCACAAACAGAAATAAGAATTAGTTTCCTATCCTTTCCGTAAATTAAATATTTTTCATCCACTGAAAAAAGAAATTGAAATCTTTCAATTGCAATGTGGTCATAATTTTTTTTTTTTGATCATGGAAAATTTTCTCCCTAAATATTAGCAACAATATCAATTGAAAATGTAAACCTCAATTCAGAAAAGAACAGACTTACATTTTATTTAAATAAGAACAAACTTACACATCTGAAAATTAGAATGAATTTTTGTTGCGAAAGAAAAAAAAATTGCTAAAAAGCGAGTTTCGTATAAAAAGCCCATACATAGACATCCGTGATATAACGATCAATGTATAGTTATGGTACAAATACGAGTATACCTATACCTATAGCACACAATATGGTAACTGAAGTATATATACAACACGCAGTAATGAGGATCATGTGTGCACCCCCTAGCCCTCCCTCTCTCTGCTATACCACCCGTTGAGCTAACGTTGCGCTTCAGAATTATCGAGAGTTTGGGATAAACCACTGAGAGTATAGGATACAATCGTTGACCCCTAAACAGTAATCGGCCTCCATATAGTCGATAGACTATTGAACATATTGGCAAGAAAGAGGCAAAAGTCTGCCAATAACTAATCCCCGGCCTTCCCTTGCATTACCGATCATTGTAACGATCTGTTTATTTTAGTCAGACATCGAGGGTGAAATCCGATGCAACTCTGCGCTTACGCGAACGAAAACCCGTGAACGTGTTCGATATCTCTCGTTATCGTAATACGTCTGCGATCCATGGTCTCGTTAACCTTCTGCACTCTCGCAACCTGATCAGCTGAAGGAACTGTGTTTCGTACTACTGTCTGTGCCCCCCTCCCCTCGTTTGCTATACACGAACTGACATTAAACACGCCAATAACTATAAGATACTTTACAAAATGAATATTTGCTACGAGCGTCAGATTCTACATTGATTGGATGCAATTGAGGCAAGATTTTCTTTTCAATTATAACGGCGAGAATTCTTTTTTTTTTACTTGTTCTGCTCCATTTCCGAGGTACACCCGTGAACGTTTTTACCTAGCTCTCCTCCTAACTTTCTTTCCTATCACTGCCTACCCGCACTTCGCTAAGCCAACCGAACTTCCAATGCGTCCGCAACCGACTTAACTACACTCTATCGCATTTACCACGGGGATGGGAAAACTGCGAAAAACCTGTACCGGTTCAGACAGCCCTATATTTTTCCAACTTCCCCGTGTATACACGAAAGTAACTTACTCAAGTATGTACACCGAGAACTTAGAAAATTGACCTCCCGTTCATTGGTTGAAGAGTCAGCCGGTGCACGGTTAAGCGTTAAGCCACCATTAACCGTGTTCCCATCCAAGATGTCGGTTACTGCGAGAATCGTTTGAAATCGTTGAAAATTTCATTTCTATTTTGCCATCTCGTAAAGGAAACTTTGCTTTCGTAACATTTTTGTTTCTGAGTATTTCATATCAGTACACTGAAAATGGTCGTAAACGTCGCGAAAGTTGGTTTACAAAAAATGTTAGTACGTAAGTGTGTGTGTGTATGTGGGGTACACGCTCAAAGATTAAAAACTTTAGAACTCGGGAACGCCGTGAGGTATCGAGCTAAATTTTCACCATAGATATAGAGGGGTCAATCCTAAATGTTCATGAAATTTTTTTGTTAAAATCCCCATGATTGTTAAATTCTTGCGCGGTTTCAAATTTTTCCGAACATGTCTGTTAACGAGGTAACTCTTTCAATTTTCGAGATATTTAGCCCAAAATGCATATGAATGTGAGCTCTTATACACCGGTGATCCCTATACAGAATTTGGTTACGATCGGTTGAGCCGTTACGATTTTATAGGATTTTCACTTTTTTTATTTTTCGATGTTTGGTTCCGATGCGAATTTTGGTATCAAATATCGAGGTGGAAGAAAAATGACTGCCAGATTCATGATTAACAGAGGAAAATACGTCAGATGTAGCCCAAAAATGATGAACAATACCATATTTTCATAGCGGTTTTGTACATTTTATATTCGTATAAAATGTACAAAACCGTTTCTATCGTATTCTACAGGGGGGGAAAAAAAAACAGAGAAGATAGGGTATTAAAGGGTGTTTCCGGATCGTTCCTCATTATTGTATTTTTCCAAAGCAGGCATATCCTCTCATTTATTTATTTATTTAAAACAAGGATGCAAAGTAGAACCTTCCACATTGCTTCCTTATTATTTTTCGCTTTTTACAAAACTTGCTCTATGAGAAGGTCAAAATGGAATAGCATATTTCTTCATAGAGGTAGCTCTGTAAAAGGCGAAAAATAATGAGGAGGCAACGTCCAAGGTTCTACATTGCATCCTTATTAATTTATCCTTTAAGTAGGATTTTAACTTTCATGAATTTTTCACGGTAAATAAAGACTCCCTAATGAATATGTCTATCAGAAGCTACAATTCGTTTTCCCTTATTTCATTCGAGTTGTCGGATCTCGATTCCTTTCACTGTTGACTGTCGGGTTAACGACGCGGGTTAAGCAGTCAGCCAGCAGTTGCCAGAGAGGTTCGCGGCACGAGCCAACAGATTCTTCATCGTAGTCAAAGTCGCAGTCTTTGGCCGCGAACCAAACGGCGGAAAGGAAAACGACATTCATCTGCGTTCCGTGAGCGTTAAGCTTCTGCTCTTTCGGTCAGTCAGTCAATTAGCCGACGAGAAATCAAAAACTCGAGAGTTTAGAATCTCAATCGTTTCCATGTATAACTTTTGCGAGTCGCCTACCAGCTCATCACTGCCGCCGCTGGCTATCACTGTCTCCCTTTCATTCTCGTTCCCACTTGTTCTCGGTGGCTCTCGTGCGAATTGGCTCATCGGTGAGGCTAATTGGCCAATTACAAATCCGTGCGGCTAGATGATCGCGCGCGGGCGTCCGACGGCAACCGAGCGTACGACGAAATTCGTCGAAATCTGGCAGAAACTTCCAAAATTAAGGTATCAACTGAACGTACGTCAAAACTTCCTTTCTACATACTGCATCTGTGATGAGAGAATAAAAAAATGTTGCACTAAATTATACACATAAATATCATTACGAGTATCAATTAATTGTACTCATAACGATTGTAAGGTTTTTAAGCTCGAATAAATATCTAATATCTATAGGTGTAATAATGATTACTTATCTAGTTGCTGTATTTTCAAAAACTTTGTCAATAGTTTCCATTGCTCTATAAATATAACCTCAATGTAAAAGACAAGTCGTAAATTAGTATAGTGCGTGGAGCTATACATCGTGATGTCGGGGTCTCTCGAGTGTCGAACGAGTTGAGTGACAAGCCAGTAGTGTACAAGACCCGGTTGAGAGCCAGCGAATCTTCGACCTCACCGACAGCCTTGGAAATAGAACAATAGAGTATATACTACCGCCTGTTCGTACACTTTGTCTCTAAGCTATATGTGTACATTAGACTCCCGGTCATTTATTGTATATAGGTATTCAAATCATCGTGTCAAAGGCCGAAGTACTTTGTAAAAGAGAGATTATAGTTCTCTATTCTGTAAAATGCTATAGATACCTGATGAGTATCGATCGATGTTAATTTCGATAACATAGGCAATGGTTTTTAGGTTAGGTGCAAATATATCCAATCGCAATCTACGGAAGATCCAAAAAATCCAGGAATGATAGTTAGATTGATAATATTGATTTTTGCCTTTTGTAGAAATTGTGATCAGCATTTTAATGGACCGATCGATACATTATTATAAGTATCAATTCATTTTTATAATTTTAGTTACACACAGTTTTCTGGTTAGTTGCGAAGATATCCTTTGCGATCTATAAAAGATTCAGAAATGATAGTTGAGTTGATAATACCGATTTTTCTCTTTAACCACATTTTACATTAGTATTCCGACGATTATTAACGATCGATACGTTATTATAAGTATATATTGATGTGAATTTCAAGTGTATAGAAAATTATTTTCAGGTTAGGTGCAAAGATATTTCCGGTGATCTATAAAAGGTCCGAAAGATCCTGGAACAATAATTACAGTAATGCTGTGTTTTGTTTTTTTTTTATCATCATATTCAAGATCAGCATTTCCATTATTATAACAAGGGATTCATTATTATTAGTATGAATTCATATGAATAGCGGTTAGATAGAGAATAATGGTAGGTTAGATGCAAAGATGTTCACCTGAAATTTACAGAAGGTCCAAAACACCCATGGTTGATTATTACGTTAGTAATACTGATTTTTGTCTACCAACATATTTTAAATGGTCATTGTAATTATTATAACGGCAGTTATTTTAGCTAGAACTTTAGTCGGACAGTTAACTTTTTATTCCTCACAAAGAGACCACGACTAATGCAACTATAATATACAGGCTCGATGTAATGTTACCAGCTGCATCACAGGAACTGACACTTTAAGTATACTGTAGAGCTTTGAAACGCAAGGAAACGATACTGCTACTAAAGCGATATGTGCCTTTGTCGGAGTACTTTCAAAAAGTCGTTTACGAGGCTCAAACTTCGAGTTCTCTTTTGAGCTTATTTTCTTGTCACCACTCAACCCACCGAATTTTACAAGTGTGAACAAAATTGTCATCATCACCTTGTTCTAATAGACAGACTTTCATGACATAAGAAGAAAACTTCTGAGGTTCAGCCAACAGAATACTAAAAACATTAATTCGTAATAATGAAGTAGCAAAAAACAATTCGGTTTGTTCAAGGCTTGTGAATGTTAATTTATGAAATTAAGTAAATTCAGATGGTTTTTGAAAAAAGAATTCTGAAAATTAAACAATATTGTACCTATTTTTGTTCTATTTCTTTTTTATGGTTAACTTTGTCTTTCCTACTACAAAGCAATTCACCATTTACCCACTTGCGCTGTCTAGCGCTGTTAACCTTTGTTCTCGCTCGTTTATCTTTACTTTCTATTACATTTACGAAGCGTGAATTATTAATTATCTGTGCTGGGCATAACCGAAGTACGTTGACTAAACAACGTATTATCCTCAACGACAGAAGATAATCAAGATCAACCCATAATATTTTATTACTAGTGAATCATCCACATAACCTCTAACATTTTTTTTCCCTACAATCGGATATCTCGTGCGCATTTACCGATGCTGTCTAATTAGAAAACGCGAAACGTTACGAAACTCGTATTGTGCGTGCAGTCGTGTATTCCCGAGTGTCCACGAGACATCGATCTAGAGCAAACATGGCTACGTTCACGTGACTCGTTCTCAGCGCAGAGGTGTCTCGCCTGCCGCGCTAATTACTCGAGAATCAATCAAGCTTTCAGTTGCCAGTTTTTTCCATTTCCCTCTTCCTATTATCTAGTACAGGAAATAAATACATACACGTTTCTATTAGTGCTATAGTACATGGCATGTTGTGTATTGTGATATATTTGACCACAGAACACGAATTTTTTTCTTGATACAATAATTAACGAAATATTCAAGAAATAAGGAAACCCAAATTATGGAAGAATCATAAGGTAGCGAAAAATTAAAGGAGCTTCTGCACTTCACTCTTGTCAGTGTTGATTTTTTTAAAAAAGCTTGGACATTTTTTTGGCTGTTTAATTCACGGTATGGAGGAGTTACTCATGAGGCAGAATAAATTCTTTATGTATGAGTGAATTCACCGTCGTGATGATAATAGAAAGTCGACTGATCATATCTTTAAAAAAACTTGGAACATTGTAATATCGAAACCTGAAGCTAGTTTTCAAACATTCTGATTGGTCGCCGATGGTTTTGACGTACAGCGAACTTCAGTCCGTTATAATCACTGGAGAATATCGTGGCGCGCGCGTTTTAAATTTCTGTATTTTTCGCAGTCGTGGAATAGCATATATATTTTCTTCCCTTGAGGAAAAAGATGATTATATCGAAACACCAAAGCAGAAATAGAGTAACGTAGGGTCACTACTTGCATAAACTTGCCATTATCATGTTTAATCATGAGATCATAACATAGAATAAAGAGCAGTCCTTCATTCTTAGAAGATACAACCTTTTTAATATCCTATAACGTAACATTCGGCACAGAAATAGCTGTAACTTTTGAACAACTGAAGCTTAAGGAGACAAAATTGCAATTTCGTAAAATACGATAATTACTGAGCTCGTACAAGACAATTTCTTTGATAAACTTCGAAGCACCGAATCGGGCCCCGCCCAAATATTGTAAATCCGACACTTCTCGCCAATTAAATTTCTCTACAGATGGCGTGGAGAGAAATCACGTCATTGTATATAAGGTACTTTGATATAACGTAACGTGACGTATTATACTATATGTTGTACGTTATTGGGTGCGTGCCGCGTTCACTTGGTTCAACACACGCACGTGACTCTTCTCTACCCCAACCCCTCATTCCAGTTCCCTCCGTATTTATAGATACCTCGTGGCCGAGGTTTGTCGTTGTGCGCGCTGTCGTTACTCGACGTGTGAATTTGTCAAATGTCAGAATGTGTTTGGTATTTCTTATTGTATACAATAATCAGAACAATTGGTCCGTTGATGTGATATCCAGTCCGATAATGTCAGCAGAATAATTATCCATTTGACTTTGATCTAATATTTTGTGATGAAAAAAAGATTTTGCTTGGAGATATGACAGAATTGAATTACAATTGAGTGGTGATGGAACGGGATATTTCGGCGAATATCCACCTACAATAAGGTCAAAACGTTTTAACAGAAGAGCAGCTATCTTCTTTTTTTATTTGGTCGCCAATAGCCAAAACCTTCATCCAATAAGAATATCCACTAAGCATTTTTATTGATAATAACTGTTTTCAAAAATGAAATTGCATAAGAAAACATCTGCTATACATTTTTTCAAGCAGAACACTTTTTTAAGGATTTCCACGATAATTAAAAATATAATTTTAAGGCGTTTTTGTTTGAATTAGTTTCAAAATATTAGATAAAACACGAAACATTGGTTTTCAAGATATAAGAGTGTAACCTTCTCTGTCATTCTAAAGTTGGACCCAATGAAACAATTTTCAAATTTTTTTTATGCCCTCTTGAAAGAAGTCACTTGGTCATATCTGGTTTTAGCATTTGTACAATTTCCGGTGAAAAAATTCAAGAAATTCTTTAGCAAGGTGTTCCAATCATTAGGAGGGTTAATCGGATATACAATGGTAACAAAGTGTCAAGAGGTCGAAAAGTAATAGTAATAAAGGAAGTCGCGAGTTTCTGTCAAGTTCGGCGAGCGAGCGTGTAAAACGGGCGTTCCGCGCCGCGTGAACAGCACAAAGATATGAGATCGCGCCAGTTCGATCGAGACGTCGAGCCAGCCACGCGCGTTTTCACTTCCTCTCTTGTATTCGTTAACACCTCCCCTCTTTATATATTCTGTTTCTTTTACTCGTCGACAATTAGCACGGCCGTAAAGCATACACAGTCGCAGTAATACCGGTGCTGCAAAGGACTCGTTCCTTTATTCGTTCGCGCGCCTCGATGCCTATTTGATTTGCATTTGAAACGTAAATGCCGCTCTCCGCACCCTGTGTTTTCCTCGAAGCTCCTCATCTTCTTACTTCAGCAACCTTTTCATATCAAAGTCATTTTTCCTCGGATTTATTACTTAACAATACTATAATTCATTTGCATTTAAAATAATTCAAAGCCCTGAAAGGAGGAAAAAAATCTTCAATATTAATTTTTCAAAGAATTTCTCCTAATCTTTGAAATGGGCGGAAATAATAAAACTTCCAAATTCATTAAAAAAATGACGCGTTCTATAACTTGATAAAAATAAGAATATTTTGCTTGGCAACAAATGTTCTTTTAATTATTGCACGACACAATCACTGCTGTAAAATATTGTAAATTTACTGTTGAATGAATTTTCCAAACATTTTCATGATTATTACAAAACATCCTTAGTGAAATTTTTTGCGAACACTACTTATATACAAATAAAATACTTCACGTATATTCGCAAAATGTACGTTTGGATGAAATATTGGTTTTTTTTTTGATGAAATTTATTTATTATTCACTAATTTTTTTCCTGGATTCTTGTAGTTGATATTTTCCCTTTTTTAATTCTAACGTATAGCGCAAAATATTCATAGAATTTTTTAAACTATAGATAAATGTATCTATGAAATTTAATCATTTCCGCAAGAAATATGCATAGAAGTTTTCATCTACAGCCGTAAATATCTATAGATTTCTTAAAGCTAGACATATCCATGGATTATCTTAACTATACCGGCAAATATTCATAGAGATTTTTAACTACAGCGGTAAAGATTCACAGTCATAACCAACCGTAGCGAAAAATGTCCATCGTTTTTTGCTACTACAGCATAAACATTAATAAACGAGAGCTTCAAAATATCAGATTAATTTCGAAGCTCGAGTGGTATTCGGGGGATTATTTCTCCCATCCAAATTGCGACTAATGGAATTGCACCACGAGACAGAAATTCCGGTTTATGTTTAATAAAACCGTTCGACTATCACAATTGAAGTCAATCTGTCCGTTTGACAGATGATTAACGCGGCTGAGTGATCTTTTGTTTTGTATATATAGCAACAGACAAAATTATCAAGAAATTATCAGTATAATTTCGTGTAGGTTGTACCACGTGACGTCGAATGGTGCAATTCTATTGGTCGAAATTTGGATGGGAAAAATAATCACAGACATTTTTTATTCTAACGGGAATAACGAATTGATCTTAATGTTAAGATCAATTTTCTAAACATTTATGGATTTTATAATATTTATGGTATTTAGACATGTATGTGATTGTTTGTTCAATATAATTATAGAATCGTTTCAAGTATAGCAGGAAAGGAAACAAGAGAACAGAAGTGTCGAAAGCATGCAATAATGTTTTTTAACTGAACTTTCCTAGGGAACATTTGTTCTCGGACGTAAGCATTTAGGATAAGCTTGGAATGAATATTATTGTAAAATGAAAACGCTTTGTGCGGAAAAATGTGCCGAATCATCGTGCCTCGAAATATATCGTTATTTATACTATACGTATCGTTGCATTAAATACCAAGCTATTTAAGTGAATTATATAGGATTCAATTAAATGATGTAGCGCATTGAACGATTTATGTTTTCTCAGTGTAGAGAATAAATTAATTTCCGAATGCCTGGTACATCGCTCTTCGATAAGATTCAATTACTCCTCTTTAACAATGGAGCCGCCAGTTCCGTTTCTCTCATACCATTCTTCCATTGGCGAAGCCGCGACCAAAGTTCTCGACCAACTGTTGTCCCCGATGGGAGCCATATTTTTTTTATCTTCCCTCGAACTCATTGGTTCGTCGATGCGGGAAACCGCAGCCGTTCGTAAGATATCTCGCCATATTCTTCGCAGTACATATCTCTCCCCTCCCCCACTTCTTCGGTGCCATTTTGGTCTCGTCAAAGACGAAGGCCCTCACGGCCCAACGGAAGTTTCAAATTCTAACGAAACAATGGCAAAACTGAGCTGTAAAGGTTTATGGCTCTATTCTGGAAGTGGCATGCGTTCTCAGTGTTCGAGTGCATGCGGACGGATGTTATACGCGGCAAACGTCCGATACGTCGACGTTATGCGCTTCTGCGCGTTCATCAGCTTTTCTGCGTCTCCTCTACTCCGCTCTTCCCTTTACTTAGCCGCTTTCGAGTCTCGGGCTGCGGTATTATCTGCGGCAAACTCACACCCCGCGTTTTGCAGTTGCGCTTCCTCGAAGGGAGCAACTCGCCACCGTTTGCGGCCGCAGAGGACCTTTTCAAAGGAACCACGACGGAGGATCCTCCTTCCTCTTAGTCCGTCGAACGCAATAGCTCACCGAAAATATACGTGACACGCAGAAATCAATTTCACGAGAGCCGCTGCTGCTGCTGCTGCTGCTGCTGCGCCGCGGTTGCATGTGCACGTCAACCATAACACCGTCGGCGGCGGCGGCAGCGGCGGCGGCGGCGCGTTGACCATTCGGAAAAGTAGCCACATTAGCGAGCGAAGCTTCGAGGCGATGATGGGATCGGGTTGAGCATTGGATGGAGGGGCAGGGGGCAGCGTCGTAAAAATTTATCGGTGTTCAATTCCTTTGCTACGGTTACTAGTCATGCGGTACTTTCAGTATTTCACAGAGTAAAAGCCTTGGAATGATATTCATCGTTGGGACGTTTTTTTCGTCCTTTATCCGTTGCCTGGATTTGTGGCTAGCGGTTTTTTTTTTTAAATAGCGATTTATCATGCATTTGTCGAGTTTTTTCGAAAATACATGGACTACTAACTTTTAATTACAAATTTCCCACGCAATTTGGAATTTGTGTTTTTTCATCGAATAAAAAAAAACAAACCTAAAATAAGATAAACTAGAATAATCAATACGTGAGGCATCCTCCACCGAGTCGGCCACTTTGTTCTCGACCCTCTCGAATCTTAGTGATAATTAGCTATATGTTGGCACCACTATTGAGTAGTTTTTGTAAATTATTTCAGATTTTTTGGTCTACGCGTTTTGGTAATGGGTTTTTTTTTCTTTCAACTTCGTATATCGTGGAAAATTCGCATTTATTTTGGAATATGGAAATAATTTAAACCAATATCCGTAGCTTATTCCATCAGTTTTTAGTGTTTTGGTAAGAAATCATCAATTTTTTTAAAACAACAAAGTGGAAACTAATGGATTAAAAAAAATTAAATAGAGTAAGAAGAAGTTTCTTTGGATATTCATGGACATTTTTTTTTAATCACAAAAATTCCGTTTAGTTTCAGCTGGGTCAACATTGAACGATGAAGCTTACAACTGGCACTAATATGCATAATCCTTTTCCGTCAAATTTCTAATTGAGCCATTAAATCACTTCGAATCTACTAAACAGCAACTGTATTTAAACTATCGACCTCAATCACCCTAGCGCTTTCTCACTCATTTCTCCATTTTATATTGCTGCCTCTAATTCTCATTCGAACGTGAATTGTAATTGTAACGGAGTGTCTGATTCATGCGGGTACAAAGTAGTGTGTAATACATCAGTGTTGAGAAACTCGTGGAGTCCTAAGGGACCGATTCTCCGCAGGCGTAATCTGCTACAAATTTATTTCTATTTGGCGTCGAGGGTGGGCGATGATCGTAGGCCGCGTGGCGAACGGCGGCGTAACCTCGCGTGATATCGAGGGGAAGAGATCAACAGAGCCGATTTTTTCTTTATCTATCAATACATAATTTGTAAAAATGATTTTAAGTTTTCATTTGTTTTTCATTTCATGTCCACCGAAATTTTTAATTAATCCTACAGAAAGTGCTTCCTCATACGGAAAGCTTTGTTTTCGTGAAAGTTTTTTTTTCCGAGATTTTCATGTCAGTACACTCAAAATGGTCCAAAAGGTTGAAAAAAGTGGTTTCAAAAAATGTGTTTGCGTGCGTGCCTGCGTGTGTTAAACCCTTATAACTCGCAAGCGCCTTGAGATATCAAGCTGACATTTTCACTCTAGATAGCGTGGTCGATCCTCAATCGTTCATCCAATTTTTTTGCAAATCCCCATGAACGTTAAATTCTTACGCGGTTTTGAATTTTTTCATAGGTGTCTTTTAACGCGGTAAGTCTTTCAAATTTTCGAGATGTCGAGTTCATCTCGAAACATCAATTAATAAGAACATCAATAGACTAAACATTTTTTTTTGCAAAATAAACAACAAATTTCTGTGTGAATACCTTTTGGTGAAACATCCCATTTTATATTTACTGTATTTTGAATTCTTCATTGAGATGACTGAGATCGTGCTGAAGAGGACAGTAGCAAAAAAGGGGGAAAACATGTGTAAGATATAGAAAAAAAAAAGAAAACTGAAGTATGTCTCGCAGGAGCGATTCGAACTCACTGCATTTTTCTAGTTTCTCACTCCCGTTTCGCGGCTCCAACATCAAAATCAAAACCGACCTGAAAAGAAATCTTATCCACCGAAACTTATCATTGATTTCATAGTCAATTTTAATCTAGTTTTTACATTGAAAACAATTTTTTTTTCTGAGAACAAAAATGAATTATCTTAATATTTTTTGCAAAATAAACATCTAATAAATCAATTCAACATTTTTTGCAAAATAAACAAGAAATACTGTGTAAATAACTTGGTTAAAATATCCCATTTTGCTTTGCACTCTTCATTGAGATGAACGAGTTTGTGCTGAAGAGGACGGGAGCAAAAAAGGGGAAAAAACATGTGTAAGAAATAGTAAAAAAGAAAAAAGAAAAAAGAAAGCTGAAGTACGTCTCGCAGGAGCGGTTCGGACGCTCTGCTATCCTCTAGTTTCTCACTCCTGTCTTTGGGCTCGAACACGAGATTTAACTCGGGACTCGAAAGGACTCATCACTGAGAGTCGAGACGAGCTCTGGGGGAGGGCAGAGGGATCCCTATGCTGGACAAACTGAGACCGATCGCTCGTATAAATCTCCCTCCACCGTCCAATATAAATCCGTCGGCCCGTGCTACCCGACATAAATACGACTTACCGGCCGGCGATTTACGGCTAATTGAGAATTATTTCCCGCAATAGGACTCCTCTGCGGCGAGAAGAGCGCAGCAATCGTTTTCTATAGCTCCGTCTTATTCGATATCACTACGTCTTTCCCTCGCCCCTTTTTTTCTCTTCTTTTGTATTTCTATTTCACCACTCTTTCTCTCGTATCTCATCCCGCGAGACTCGATCGTCGTGGGAGTATGCGACCTTAAGGGTTTACGAACAGTATCTAAAAGCTATCGAAACTTTTTTGTTTCTTAATCAAATAAAACTGTCGCACTTCAGCACCGCTTTTATCAACCCTAAACGATACATTTTTCTTAAGAATCCTGAAAAATCTTAAGGACATCAATTCGAATGAAACATTTTTTTTCATATTAATGAAGATGACGATGTTTCTAGATATGTTGATTTATTACTTTTGTGAATTTTTAGTATCTGACGTAATGTACTTGATTCAATAAGAATAACATTTTTTTCTTCCAATGCAGAAAATATTCTGGATTATCATTACGAAGATAAAAAATTCTTACACTGAGAGAAAAACATATCGTTGATTCAACGATTTCACATGATAAAAATCATATAGGAAGTGTATAGTTGAAGTGATGATAATATGGTTTAATAATCGATACTTGCAAGTTTATTGAAAACTAACGTTGAAATCGTATATGCATCAAACGGCATATTTGAAAGTATGAGAATAGTTTTTGGAACTATTATCATTTTGATAATTGCTACTATAATTATATTTGCTATAACCATGAGATACAGACGTTCCTGCTGGGAAATATATTAATGGTTGATCCAACTTTTTTCTTATATTTGCTATAACCATAAAATATAGTCGGTTTCCCTGGTAACTAGACATTATAGTAAGATTATCGTCGGACTAACTATTTCTATCATTAAATTACGATATTTTTCCCTGAGAGTATATCAAGACAAAAGTTGCTTTCCAAAGCAGACTGTAAGGTTACGAAAAACTTAGAACGCATAATTTAAAAATTGGACTTAACTACACTTGTATTTTTTATTGAAAAAAAAAAGAATGAAAAAGTCCGAAATTTATCAACTGTAAAATTACAGAAAAGGTATTTCTTAAAACAATACAATTTTCTAGCCAAATCTTACTGATTTCACAATTCGTAAAATAGGAACGCGAAACAATAATTCCCCATCATGACCTTCGACCCAGTATCCGACATAAAATTAGGAATTTCTACTTACATATTAGTAACCGTGAACGTTTCCGAAAATTTCCCAAGCCTGACATATGTTTGCAATAGGATCCGCGGTTAACAGTCTAAAATCGTGTCCATTGTGTCAGGAAAAATATTTTTCTAGTCCAGTAACCGACTTGTTAACGAAACCTACCGCAATATTTTCAAAATGAGTTTCTCCGTAGACACCCGAGACTAATTACTTTTCCCCGAGCCTTTTTCGTGGTAAAGTTGATTCTGTTAGTGCCCTGCCGCTGAAATCCCTTAATTTGTGCTGAGATATCGTAAGGAAACCTCCTAAACGAGCTAAAGAGACGCAAAGTCGAAACTGAGACACGAGCTACACAAAACCACTTGAATTTCCGGTGAAAAAAAAGAAGCTCCCCAAAGGCGAAGACAAGGATGAAAAAGAAAGGACAAAGAAGCGCCGCGTGGTGGCGCGTAAGTGTAGTAGTAGGCGAACGCGCCGGATTCCCGTCGGGTCAAGTTGTTGTGACAGTTTGCCGTACAAACAAAACACGAAAACAGCAGGCCCAAAGTCAGACTGAGCAAACCCTTGAAAACGTCTTATCCCTGAAGAGCTCGGCATTTGGGTCGCGCAGAAACGGAGATCCCGCTGTTTTTAAGTGCGGCGCGTAGCCGAGACATCCACGCAACGTTTCAAGACGAAGGTACCGTCCACTGCTGGCGAACACTGGCACACCAACCCCCAAAGTTCGTGGCTTATTTTGCCTTCTGGCAGTTTAGCATTTCTCTTCATTCAACCTTTCGGCCTCGCCGTTAACTCGGTGTGCGTGAGTGCGTGCGTCTGCTTGTTGTACGACAGATGAAAATGTACTGCTCTCGAATTACCACTGCACACGTGTCTTAATGTTTTGAATGGTTTTTCGGTGAATTAAGAAGCTGAACGCAATTCTTTACGAATGTTTTGACCTTAGTGACGCAAATGTTTGACGTGTTATCGAAGCTTCGGCGACGAACGGCCTCATTTAGTGAAAGTTCCTTTTTTTTACGTTTCGCCGTATGGTTGGGGCCTCTTCAGAAATAGTGTATTCTTTGAATTCTAATAATAATCATATAATCTGTTATAATTTTAAAAAACGTTCCTATTGCATATGTTTATAATCCTAGAACATTCATTAATGTGCAACCTTCAAGTGTTTTGCACGACTTTTGTTTCCAGGCTCCGTTCTTTTGTATAAGAAGGGATCGGCAATGTGTCACCCCGTCAACGATCTTTGTCATCGACGGAGCTATTAATTTATTTATACCTAAATAAAGTTTCTATATTTAGTTCGGACTTCTTCTTCGCCCTGTTCTAATATAATCAATCTTCTCCAAGTGCTAAACTGTGAAATATTATTTACAATGTATATCTTATATTGAACATTGTTCCGCAAGTACATGTTAAAGGTTATTATTGTTGATTCTAGTGGTACTGATTATATATATTATGGTTGCGCTTAGTTATAATTCCTTCATGGATCCAATTTAATAATTCTTGTTTTACCGTATTGATTTTTCTATTAAATTGACACAGCACATTAACATTGAAACATAACCTCCCATACCAACGTAGACCGGATAGACCAACATTTATCAGATGTTTAACTCAGATTTAAATAAATACGGGAAAACAAGAGTTATTGAATTGGATCCATGTAGGAATTATAAGTAACCGCAACCGTAATATATATTTACTAATATTAAAATAAACAATAACCTTCAACATAAATTTGTAACATAATTTTTAATATAAGAGCAACATTGTGATGACCATTTTAAAGCTTAGCACGTGTAAAGGTTTGATTATTTTATTATTAGGATTTAAAGAATAAACAATGTCAGAAGAGGTCCCAACCATAAGGTGAAACGTAAGAAAGAAAAAAAAGTTTTCTATTAATCGAGGGCGTTCGTCGGCGAAGCTTTACCAACATTACATCCTACGGCCACACCCACAACATATAATAGCAAATGTTTGACGACAATGTTGGCAACGTGAGAATTTCGTCGGGCAAGTTATGTGTACACAGTAAAAATACGAAACAAAGTAGATTCATTTTGATTTCTCGTGGTCGTTCAGATGTCACAAGTTCATGGTTTTTAGAAGTTTATGAAGTCGCAAAATCAGCCCACAATTTGTGACGCTGATTTTCAGTAACTGAACACTTGAAAATTTGAAATGTACAACGTTTAGACATTGTTTACGATGTTTTTCGATTCCAAACGATCGTTTTTTGTTAAATTTCAATGCCTCTGTTGATTGTTATGAAATTAAACATGACGGGCAGGTAGAAGCTTTATCTCTCCCATGAAAATATTTAGTTACGCGAGTCAAGTCTTCCTCGAGTTACAAGGATTAAATCAAAGCAGCAATTTTTTAAATGAAAATTCATCACTTTTCAACCGCTTTGTCAATTCAGCCCAACTGCGATACTAGCCAAGCTTTATCATAAGTGCAAATGTAGAAAAAATTGCAGATCGTTAAGTAACAAATTGCATGACTTAGTCCGTTTACATTGTTTGTCATGAGAGAAAAAAAAATTGAACAGTGATAAAATGTGCCGGACACAATGAATTCCTTTTAAGTTTTCATCGATTAAAGGGTACGAACTGCTTTACTTGCGCACCAACTTTCTGCTCCGCATTCCTACCCATTGTCTAGTTATGAGAGAATTATTAATTTCATATCTATAGCACATGAGTAGATACAAACACACACCGGGAATTCTTTCTCTACCACTTTCTATCCATGTTACAGGAAATCGTATGTATACTAATTTGCAAGTACGAGCAACTGGCCATTTTTTTCACGAAGCTTCCTATTTGCGGACGCAAGAAAGGCATTATCAATCATCGATCGGTGTATTTATCTTTAAAAAATTGTACTTTGTATTATATCCTTGAGCTAGTTTTGTCGCTTGGTGTTCGTTGCATATAAGTTTAAAAAAAAATGAAAGAAAATTGTATTGTCGATGGTATAGTAATCTGAAAAACTTCATACTTATTAAAGATCATGGAAAGATAAATTTCGCATAATAATAAATCCGAAATGTTATAAACAAATTGAACTTTTCCTTTTTAATCAAATCATTTACTTCTTTTTCTGAATGCGTATGAATTTTTTTCAGATTTTTCAATTTGCTTTAACTATTTTGTTTTTATAGAATAAATGTGTGGAAAAAAAAACTAAATTCAAAGTGAATTAAAAAATCTGTAAAAATACATAAGTATTCAGAGAATACATATTTTTCAATTAATTTGTAAAAAAAAATTCTCAGTCATTATTAAGCAAAATTATTCGCTTCAGTACCTTCTAAATGCCTGAATTTTCTTACATTCTTATACCATCGAGAAGGATTTTCAATTTTCTCTCATTTGCCCCGAACTTATGCGAAATGAACACTAAGAGAAACTCCGTTAAGGTAGATAAGTCGCGAAGGCAATCCAAGCTCATATACATGAACTTTCGACGTGTTGTAATTTAGCTATTAAATTTTACATTGACAAAATT
Source organism: Tromatobia lineatoria (assembly GCA_949699805.1). NCBI lineage: Eukaryota > Metazoa > Arthropoda > Insecta > Hymenoptera > Ichneumonidae > Tromatobia > Tromatobia lineatoria. The sequence continues at coordinate 2,577,062 of OX453036.1, read as the reverse complement.
TTGAAGGCTTTTACCGCTCATTTGAATAAAAAATTAAAACATGAAAATCGATGTTTTTACACGGTGCTTACGGGAGGGCTCGAAAAATTGATCTTCAAAGAAAAAATTGAAACACTTAGATCAAAGATAGTGGAAAAATAGAAAGTACTACGGATTCGAAAATTATTCCGGAAGTGATGCATTATAAGAGAAAAAAAAAGGTAAAATCACCGGACTAACGTTCAATTGAATGAAGGTCAAAGTGCACAATACCGGGGCAAGTGACGTTTTATCGTAAACCTAATTATCGTGAAAATGAAGTCAAATCAGCACTAAACGTATAAGCTATTTAAAATAATCGTTTTAATTCGATCACAACTTGAAAGAATTCTCGATTATTTTTCATATAATTGAAGCATTCAAATTGACGTGTATAATTATTTGTTAATGTGATGTAGATGCTGACGTTTATAATTCCGGTGTTTATAACCGACATAGCTACCTTATGAAAGGAAAAAGTCATTATAGATCATTGATCGGTATATTTATCCTTCAAAAAAATCGTACTTTGTATCATATCCTTAATGTCTGGTTCATCTGCGACACGAAACCGCACAGAAATTGCCTTATCGGTGAAGCGAAAAAAAAAAAAAAAGAATAAACATGGAGGAATGAGATCCTCGAAAGCCGGCGAGTAAAGTGTAGTGTGTTCGCGCTGCGCCAGCATTAGAGAAGCGAATGCAGTGGCGATGTATTCTGTGATTGGGTTTCCCCGTAAATCGATACCTTGATTCTTCGAGCAAGACGAGGCATAGACAGAAAAGAAGAGGGAGAAAGGAAAACAGAAATGGAGAGGGACAGAGCGAGAGATGCAAGCGGAGAGAGGGCGCAACGTACCGGATAAGAATGCCGCGTAAGTATAGAGAGCATAATAATCAGAAGTAAATTGCGAATACGTGAGGCTACCGTGTGCCGTCGGCTTCTCCCGAAGAACCGTGTCTCGTTCTCCCTTTCCCTCCCTTTGCTCCCCGTCTCCATGCACCTATAGAGTATTACAACTGTAGTCGTCGTAGTATATACATTGAAGTTTCTACATAACGTTAAGGAACAACGTCCACGGCGGCGGCGGCGGCGGCGGCGGCGGCAGTGGCGGTGGAGCGATGGAGCGATGGAGCGATGCCGCGATGCCTAACCCACACCAGTAATCTAATTTGAATCCCGGAGGGGCCCTAGTTGCTCTGCTCTCTGGTGCTCTGCCACTCGACCGTAATGGAACACGTATCGAATAATATTACGAGAGCGATTCGATTCGATATCGTTCGCAATTCTGAACCGCACAACGCGCCCGCAGCGCACGGCGTGTGAACTCCTGGTTTTCATGTTCACGCTCGCGAACTCTCCTTCCCATATATTCACTCCCTACATTATTTTCTTGCCTTTCTTACGACCCTAGGCAGCACAAGCCGAAAAGTGATTCGAAAGTCGCCTAAATCGGTTATATGTCATCTGTCCTAAAGGTAACTTTTGGACATAGGATATCCTCTATCTCAAAAAAGACATGGCACATAGAAAGTCCAAGTATCGAAGCCACGTTTTTAGCATTCTGATTGGTTGTCGATGGCTTCGACATAAGGCCAACTTCAGATTGTGATAATCGCTGCGGAATCACGCGTGGCGCGCTTTTTGAATTGCTCTTTATGTGCGCAAGACTCTCTTTTCCATATATTCACCCCCATTATTCTTTCCTTGCTCTCTTTATGTGTGTTTTTGTTTTTTCTTGCCTTTCTAGAGTTTTACTTTCTTTTTACAACGTGCTACGAGCTCTTACTAACTATTCTTCTTATACCATAACGATACTGGAATGTGGGGAAAATTATACTACCTCAATAAAGACACGGCACATCTCGAGTCAATTATATCGAAATAAATTAAGAGAAAGGAGACACTTTGTTGCTGGTTATTGAAAAAATTAGGGCTTTGAAAAATTTCAAATCAAGACTTATCAAAACAAAGCTGCTTTTTACATATTTTCTCCCTATATTCCCTATATTTTCTCTGTTTATGTGTATTGTTCTTTTTTTCGTTAATTTCTAGAGTTCGTTACGATACAGTAATCTCTTCGATTCTTTCATTAAATTGTTGAATACGTCAATAATAATAATGGTTATTATCAAGTATCTAAGTATAGAGAAATTTCGGTAAGAACAAGTTTATTTTGCAACTTCCGTTACGTGATTAGCTTCAGATAAATCAATATAAAAAAATTGCGTATTGATTTCAGTATCACGTTATTTTCTGTTTTTTTCCAACATCGAATTTTCCTAGACTAACATGTATCATTACTCGAAAGACATCCGAGAATAAGGCCCTTGACAGAGCCTTCTATGTGAACGCTTACCATGGTCCATATTACACGCATTTCTTATTTCACTCGTAATTCTCGGACACGCTTTACACAACTGTTCTTGTGCAAACCTTTCATTACACAGACACATGCAAACAATTGGAGCCTTCATTAATCTTTATGTTCAAACAAAACCGGATGTAATTTTGTCGCTCATAAACGAAATCGACATATTCTCAAATTTTAAACTATTTTCCATTTAGAGAAAAACAAATTGTCGCACAAAATCATTTCAAACTTATATATATTGTTTCTTTAATGCAAATACTCTGAACTGCCAATTGTAATCAGTATTTAAAATATTATTACAGAAAATCGATAGAAACTATTTCTAATGAATATTCTATTGTTAAATTCATTGCTAAAATTGTGTGTTGAGTAGAATTCGGTTGTAATTTGTTCGTGACTAAAAAAAAATTAATATTTTGTAGAATCTCGAACTATCTTTCACTTAGAGAAAAATAAATTTTTTAATAGCAGAACAACGATTGGATGCCACCCTGGCGATTTTTGTTAGATATCAACAGTCATGTAGAAACACTCTATAATTTTTCAGTCGGAAAAAAATATCCATTCGTTAATTAAAAAATAATTGCCCTGTTTTCCGGTAAACAATCATTCTCACCGGAACGTGAAAATTATTTTACATATACCGCTCGAGGGAACTAACAGAAATTGACAACGTTTATGTACACATATTTTTTTTTGGTAACTGTAAATTGAGATATTTGCATTTGAAAAAAAAAACGGCATTCTCTAAAATATTGTTTTCAATAATCTGAAAAAATTCACATCGAGGACTGGTACTTTGATATTACCAATTATGGAGCAGATCAGAGAGGGTAAAAAACGTGACTGAATCGACAGAGAATGCTTCATATATATTTAATTTTTATGCAAACTGCAATTTTTTTCTTCACTGATTTCTCAATCAAATTTATATGGTCCAATTGTTATCGGTAGTTCAAATATCACCAACAAAAATCGGTGGAAACCATTTTGTTAAATAATATATTATTAAATTGGTTGCTTAAATTGTGAGGGCTTGTGTTAAGTGGGATCCAGTTGAGTCAATGTTTTTGTAACCCAATAACATTAGAGTATTTACTTTTTTTACAGAGTTTTGGTGTATTGACGGTAGCCGTCGGAAGTTGTGAAGCGAGTTTCTCGGCCGGGGCGTAAGGAACGCTTCGCATATCACGCTATATGCAAATATGACATATGCGAGGCGAGCCGGGACCATGTAATAAATTACTCGGTGGGACTTATAGGTAGGCCTAAAATTACGTGTTCGGTGCGCAAAAGTGTATCTTCGTAACGTGCTCTGTGTGTTATGCCAACATCAACAGTATAAACGAGAGACAATTTCGATTGGGGCGCGAATGGACATGAAAAGAACAATAAATTCGGGCGTGACCGAAAAGTCGGAAGGAAAACCATGACCGGAAGTTACCAAAACGAATTGTCGGTGTTTTAAAAAAAGTGAATAATTCTTCCACAGCTATTTCCAAAATAAAATTATTGCCAATTTTTGCTGTCAACTGCAGTTTTGTTTCCAAGTGAAACGACGATCAAATCGCAGAAATTTTTCCATGAGTTTGCAGGAAATCGTTATTAACTAAATGAAACATTCTTTGGTGTGATTTTTTCAAGTCAAGAAAATTATTATTAAGTTTTCAACTTTCATTTAGCTTGGGCCTAGTTTATTTTTATTGCATTTTTTATTCTTTTTCTGGAAGCTTAAAAGACGTCTTGCCATATACCTTCAACATCTATTCGCTATCTTGATTATTAACAATATAATAATTGTCTCTGACAGTTGGCAATTATAGTAAACGAGCTGTCCATTCACGCCGCTGAATTACTCGTGCGCCAATTGCCACCGCAGTGTTGCTGCTGCTTCTGGTTCTCGCTATCTCTCCCTCGCTCTTTCTCTTTTTTTTCTCCCCCTCTCGTTCCTTGGTCTCTGGCAACCGCGAAAAAAAGAAAAATAGAACAACGGTGTAAGCTCTCAAGCAAAAAACGTTTTTCACTGCTACTGGTCACCGGCGAAACGTTGTGAAGATAATCGACGCGACATTTCGGAATTATAACGATTTTCCATAATGAAATAAAAGAATTTCCATAATTTATATGTCATTTTAATCGGCATTGAGCATTCATACCAACTTCTTCATATTTTCTCTTGCAAACTGCGGTAAAAACTTTCTGTCCCATGAATCAGAGTATGAAAAGGCTAAATAAATGAATAGTTTTTTCTAATTCGTAAAATGGACAGATAACACTTTAAACTGGAAATATTGACAAATAGTTAGCAATTGCATTAAATGCAATAATCAAAACTGATTTCGAAAATACAAATAAAAAATAAAAAACACGTTCAAACTCAAAACGAACATTAAGTACAGATTCAAATTACAATCAACTATAAATACCAAAAATTTTACAATAATCTCATTTAGAAATTATTCCGAAAAACTATTCTACAAAAAAGTCAGAATATTATAATAAATGGGTACTTTCAGCTGTTTAAAAAATTTTGAGGTGCAGATAATTGCGTTAAACTGGAATATTTATCAATCGACCGTTTATCAAATTAAAAAATATTTATCAATTCCAACTAAGCATAACCAATGATAGCAAGAATAATAGTTTTCGCATTCAAATAAACAAAGAATCTTGACCAACGAATAAATATTCTTCTAAGAACCTTAATGTACCCATATAAAAGATATCACAAACAAAGGACAATCTCATCTGCAAATAACCAAAAAACCTTTTCCCCCCTATCATCTAATTTCTCTATTCTCTCCATTATACTGATCTGTAAACAAATATACTTTCAGCTTTAAGAATGATAAATATGAAGATAATGCCATGGGTCTAAGAGGAATTTTTCTCTCCACATGTACACACAAAAATATATATATACACATAAAGTATTTGCCTGAGTACGACTAATATGCTAGTAGTCGTAGTGGCAGTGGCAGAATAAACTCAGTCGAGTAAAAGGTGAGTCGTAAAAACATTTGCGGGACCTGTCATAAACAATGGTCGATCACGAGAGTGTTGATGCCGAAGACCTTTCAGAAGTCCTTCGCCGGCGTTATTCTTCTCCGGGTTGTGCTAGTCAACCGGAGGACGTCAGAGAAGATATCTTGCTGCAGAGCTTCCGATCCGTCAGTTGCTGTGCAGTTGGTAACATTTTCTACCTCCTCGATAATTCTTCCGTTTTCGTGATTTTACGATCATCGTTACCCTAAACGGTTCCCCGCTCATCTTTAATCCTGGTAATCGCAGTAAATTCAATTTGCTGACCAAATAGTAACCCTCTGTTCATGTCTCCACAAATTTTGCCGAACTTTGGGTCTAGGTTTATTATTTCCTGATGAGCCACAGAAGCTTTAAATAGGTGCGCGCCGCTTCTCAAAGAGGTTAGGCTTTTATTATGGCCCTTACGTCTTATCTATATTCAAACTACCAGATGGATTTTTGGTACTTTGGCCAGATACCATTTTAGGTAACAAACCTCCTTTTTTGCTTCCGCATAGAGGAAGTTTTGTGCTGTGAAATTTTTTTTAAATAAAATACTTTCACGTCAGTTTACTCAGAATCGTCCAAAACGCCGAGAAAAGTGGTTTACAAAAAATCCCAGTATGTACGTGTGATTGTGTGTGCGTGTGTGTAGGGCTTCGACGATTCGATCGCCTCTTACTCAGTAACCGTTTGAGGTACCGGGCTCAAATTTGGCAGGCAAGTGAAGCAGTTGTCCCTCTTCAAATGTTTCGATTTTTTACTGAATATGTATGCATTCATTTCGATTTTTTACTGAATATGTATGCATTCATTTCGATTTTTTACTGAATATGTATGCATTCATTTCGATTTTTTACTGAATATGTATGCATTCATTTCGATTTTATGTAATTTTTATTTTTTCGATTAAATGACGTGGTTGCTCTAATCTTCGTAGAAGTTCCACGTTTTCGTTAAATACTTTTTCCATAACGTGTTGTCGTTAACACGTTGAATGTTGTCTGGTATTGTATTGTGACGGATTTGGTAAATTATGCATGTAAATGAAACAATATTCAGCCATTATATATGTTTAATTTAGTTACGGACGGTATGAAATTTTTTTAATGGAATTTTGAATGATTTTCTGAAAATATAAGTTATCACATTTACTTTCGAAAACGCTCTAATAATAACGAATTAACGGAGCAAATAGAAAAAACGAATTTACAACATGTTTATTTATCCTAGGAAAATAAGGATGCAAAGTAGAATCTTGCACTTTCTCATAGAGGTAGCTTTGGAAAACGCAAAAAAGAATGAGGAAGCAATATGCAAGGTTATACTTTTTTTTCTAACATAGGTTAGAGCGATATAAAATCTAAATTGTTAAACAGTGTTCTTCTTGGTCTGTGTTGTTCTTGTGTTATTCTTTTTTTCATTTCACTCCTAGCGGCATTTTCTGTAACCATTTGAGGTCTTGTATTAAGTGTGTGTACGCAGAGAAACGATACGACGTCGTAAAAGCTTAGCCTCAGAACTACTGCTGGCGAAAAACAAGCTGACTATCTTTCCTGTTCGTTAAATCACGAATATACTTCGGCTCAACATCCACTTGTTATAACGAAATCGCCGTTATTTTTGACGAGTTGAATACGCAAGAAGAAGAAGAAGAAGAAGAATGAAAATTGACGTTTAAAGAGGCAGTAAGTTGCGAGTCGGCCGAAAAGCGGATATGCGAGCAAGGAGAAGGAGACGGGGCAGCATCCGGCGTGTCGATGGCACTCAACCGAGATGACAGGGTATCTTACCTCTGCAGACACAACATATTCATGTTTATCCACATGTTTATTTTGAAACGGAAATTAAATTGTAAGGTATTGGTATTGGCTGCAAATGAAAAAGAAGAAGTCAAAATTGGTCAAGTTACTTTTCACACGAACATCTTTTTTAGGAGAGCTATTTCGACACATTTTTCATACACTTTTTTTTCTATTCCATGAGTGTTTCATTAAAAAATCCAAAACTTTTTCAGTTACCATATTTTTCTACTATTCGCCAATTTAAACTCTATTCTAGCCAATGTATACTATATAAAAATTAGGGCAAAAAGTGCCTAAAACAGGGAGAAAATATTAATTGAAACAAGGGGCATGAAAACAAAATATTTTTCTACCGGTATTTATTGTGCATTATTTTATGAGAAATTCGTATTGCGTTTTGACGCATATTTTTTTCCAGTCTCAATTATTTCATCGTTTCCGTTGACATTTTAGGTTACACAAAATGATATGAAAAATTTGGAGAAAAATGTCCCGACAAGGATAAGTAACAAAAAAATTGGAAAAAGTGCCATCAATTAATCATATTGCATGTAAATACTTGTAAAAGTAAATGTACAATATTGCTACAATGCCTAACAGCCAAGTTGGACCGTGCGTTGTCCAATCGTCGAGGAAGAACGTCGACTCTCACAATGATTTACCACTATTTTCCCGCGTAATTAGAGTTTTCACATATGACACAAGGGAGAGAGACAGGTATTCCCATACAATCTGTCTGCGTTTCTTTCTACGTACGGTCTACGTCCTCTTTTGCTCCTCCCTTCTTCTTCCGCTCGCGATGCCATATGAGTCGAGCAGGGAAGATTATGCCTGTGAATAACTGACAGCCGCTCTTTAACGCTTACGACACTTACAGAGCTCCCAGACCTTTGGTATACCTCAACTCGTATACCAGAGAGAGGATATATGTAATATCCAACGTAGCGTCGTTTTTGACGAGCGCTTCGTCATTCAGCTATATACTCTACTCTCTTAAAACGCTAACCTGTCCATTTCCCGGCTTCCCAGCTCGTATTCTTTGTACATTACAGAAATACGGTGCTAATATAGTGCCAGTCCTTTGACGTCTGCTAAGGCAATACGAATTGTCTTTTTATAAGCCAAGTACTTGTTATAATGACTTTCTCGTCAGTTTTGTCATGTACAATTAGGATGTAAAACGATATCGAGTACATATAAGGGGTGGATATTAATTTTCGAATAAGAATGTAATTTATGTGTCCAGAATATTTTTATTACTATTAATCATTTTTAACTACGGCTAATAATACAATTTTTTTTTTGTCATCATTTAATTTAATTTATTTTCTGTCATTCAAGAAAAATATAACACTGATACAGTTTGTTTATAATTACTAGTTATTCAGACCGAAATTTTCTTTGGATATAATTCTATTTTAATATTGCTCCTACACGCTTGTAGAAAAGATTAATTCGATTTTAATTAAAGTCAGTGGAAATTAATAAATTTTTATTCGAGTTCTTATTTGGTTTGGGTGTAATGGTGCCTTTAATTCGTGTATCATATATCAAGATATTGAATTGAAGTATCGATTATTTGGTATCTAAATAAAATGCGCCGACTTACAACTAAAATCATTTAGTTGTGATTGCAATGTGTCAGGAACGTATCAAATTGCCGTTTAACTATTTTCTGTATTCTATAGCCACAAGGAAAGTAATAAATTGTATTAGACAATTATCGGATAATACAATTTTTATTTGGTTCGAAATCGGATTTAATCAGCAGCCACTAACGATAAGAGAATTTTATACTGTTGTGGCTATTATTGAGTGACAACCATTATTTGTAATTCATGCGACTGTTCGGATAGTTATTCATATTTTTCTGTTGTCACCGTAACTATAATTACTTCTAACTGATAATTAGTTATCGTAACTACGGAAAATAGTCGCATGGACAAATTAAGTTGTTACTTGAGAGTCACCTGAATGTTATTCACAAGAGAAGTGCTAAATCCCATTAGCCAATCATCGGGTCATATGAGTTTTAATTGGCCAAAACCTGGATTGAACGAGTAGTCAGAATGATGAGAAAAAGTTCTGATATATTCTGACAACTATTAAGTGATCTACTACTATTCTTATTCACTAGACAATTCTGAGGATGATTTCTTTACTTAATTGTCATTTTTATGACTCCAACGAATTTTTACTCGCAAGTAGTTTCAGAGGTATAAAAAAATCGTAAAAATCAATCAGTAGTCGTCTGATCTACTATTTGATTGAAACGCTTATCTGCTTATTCCAGTCCAATTTTTTTGCCGATTCGCGAATTCGTGTACTCTTATATTTGTCTCTTAGTACCAACTATTTACACGCCGCAGAGAATTAAATAGTACACTCCAACAACTATGAAGTGACAATACTTTATTTGCAATTATGCAACTATTCCGACAATTGTTCTATCTTTTATATTATCACTTTAAAGTAAACTGATTATAACTTATAGTTAATCATCGTAATTACAAAAAATAGTTGCATGTACGAATAGTTATGAGTTAATCATTATTAAGACTCCTTTTTCACTCAAATGCCGATTTATCCATTTCCAGCTTTTCACGTTTTGCATTTGTCCAAACGCGAATGCATTTAGACAAATAATGTGATAATATATGAAATTGGGAATGCCAACAATTTCTACAACTCAGATAACTGTCATAATAAACTTCCCCGTAAATTTTCTCAATTAGTACCCATCCTGCACGTCCTTAAACCGGATGTAAAAAGTGTTTTTTATTGTATCTAAAAAGCCATTTTCCACGTATAGTCAGTTGAATGCTGGAACTTAGGTATTCGCTGTAAAATATAGTACATAAAAACAATAAGTCAAACTCACCTTGACTGTGGTCGCCAGCGTCGAATGTTTTGCTTGTCATTTGAAAAAGTGCATCAAGTGGACTACCCTGCCCAGTGGTTCTTTTCCCACTCTGTCCACTCTGCGAACTATGCTGTTGCTGTCCATTTTTGTTTCTCTTGAACTGTTGCTGCATCGCCGGATGATGTAGCCCAGGATGAAGACCATGATGAAGAGAATGATGATGTTGATGATGGTGATGAATAGCAAGAGGATCCGGACTTCCGGAATCGGACACGGAACTTCTTCCTGAAGAGGATGAGCTGCTAAGGGGCGGTTCACTCATGGATCCTGACATGGAAGCCAAGGACATGCCCATAAGTGACAAATCTCTCGGACCCTGACTGATCCCCGAGTGATGGTGCATCTGTTGATGTTGCTGAAGCTGTTGCTGCTGATGATGATGTCTGTGATGATTAATTAGGTGCGTTTGACTCGATTCTACGGTGTCCCATGGCCTGACAATTTTGGCTTTTGGCCGGTGTGACAAAATATCTAAAATACTGAATGACTTGACTCCTCGTTCGTTGGTAGAATCCCGGTCCCGTTCATCCTCATCATCGGATTGTTGAATCGGCACCATTTTCAGCTTCTTCAGGGGCTTGAAGTAATCATCCGTTGTCCCTTTTCCTGTCGTTCTTCCGGTGTTGTCATCATCATCTTCAATGTCAGCGTCTTGGTCTCTCGTCAACGCTGTGACTTCGCCACTGGACGAATGACTCCGGCTGATCTGACGACGTCTTCGGCTGTTTGTCGCACGTTCATAATTGCCAGTGTCCCTAGAATACCTCTCATCGTCGTCCAGATAACTCCGTGGGCTCAATCTTTCGCTGTACCTGTCGTCTCGCGAAGAACTTAGCCTCTCTTCTTCATCATCCTGGGAAGTTGCGACCACAAGCGGCAAAGGACTTGGACAACCGACGGAAATCTCGTCGTCGTCATCATCGTCGTCCCTGGGATCCCGCGCTCTTCCCGGAGAAACACGTGAAGCCGTAAGACGATTTCCAGGCGAGCCAAGGCATCCGGAGACCGTTCCGCTGGAAGAAGCAGCTGACGGTGACGTCGTGCTGTTGTAACCAACCTCCGTCATCTCCGTAGTACACATACTCGCCCCGATATCCTGGAAGCGAATTTCTCCTTCCGCAAGTAACATAAGCGAAACCTGAAATATCTCTTTTTGGATGTAACAATAGAAGGTTACGGAAAAAAATAGTAGGCAGTTTTCAGGGTTATCAAGATGTCAAGCTGCAATAAACTGTATCTCTATTTTTAAAGGGTTTGATCACAAAATAAGACACACGATCACTGGGAAATTCGTCGCTACGTAATTAACCGTAAGTTCGTCTGTGTTGTTCGTCTTGCTGATAAATCGGCAAGAATCTTGGCGTCGTGTATTGTTCGTAAAGACGTCCGGAGGCTTTTTTGATTAAACCTAAACACCGCACTAGCCACTTGCACTTTCGGTTCAGCGGCGTTTCCGCATTTCAGGCAGAAAAAAACCTCTTTTCGGATCCCGTATCGTTACCGATCTTTTCTCACCATCGAGAACCCTTAGAATTTCACCGTTGTGACGTTGATTATCATTGCGACTTATCGCAAACACTCGCGAAACAGCACAACAAACGTAGGAATGCACTAATGCCGTGCGACGGCTTCTCATTCACTGATCGGCGATTAATTCGCGGTTAACGGTCAAACTAATCGGCCGAAATAACCGATTTAACGACGATTCACCAGGTTTTGTCACTGTTCGAGTGTCACCGGTTGATTATAACATGGTTTTCATTATGCGTCGCACTGAAATCGATAAATACGAAGGTAATTCATTGAACTTGTGATCGGCACTTTTGTTTATGGAGATAAAACCGCCGGGAGGCTTGGGAATTTGAAAAAGCACGCAGACACCGGTTCCCGGGGCAACACGCCAGTCCAAGCCTGTGACTCAAAACGGTTTGAACCGATCCTGCTGCTTGTTACGGCCTAGCCTGGGCTTCGGGCTACCGCACGGACGTTTCGTGCCAGCGGAAGGGAGACGCGGCCCGAGATCAAAGAAACCGAGGGGCTGGCGCTGCTGTCGGAGGCGGCGTCTAAAGTGACTACGCCCCCATCACGGTTGCCCTGGCATCAGCAGCCCCTACGGCAAAATGACGCTGGTTCGATGGAATTTTTACGAGACGTACTTAACGTCCCCTGGGCTCGCTAGCTCGCTCGCTCGCTCCTTCGATCGTTCGCATTCGAGCAATCTCTTTGCCGCTCGTAATATTATCTCTCTCGCATCTTCCTGAATCTTCTCTCTTGCCTTTTCAAGACAATATACCAGAGAGGACATGGAATATTGTTGTTTTTCTTTAAACGTGGATTGCTTTGTAAATGCGAAAAAATTGTGGACTGGAAAAAAGTCTTGTGAAAAAAAAATTTCATTATTGAAAAAGGTTTGAAAAATGTTTTTATAATTTATTAAATTGTAGTTATTCCTTAAATGTTCATCATTGACGTGAATTCCTTTTCTTGACGGTTAAAACAGGTTTTTTTAGTTGGATCCAACAATGTACGGTTGCAAGTCGTACTTCATAATGCGCTGTTGCGGATTCAATAATTTGTTTTCGAGCAATCTCTTTGCCGCTTGTAATATTATCTCTCTCGCATCCTCCTAAATCTTTTCTCTCCACCCTTCACGACTGTTTGCCAGCGGGGACTTATAATATTGTTGTTTTCCTTGAATCGTGGACTGAATCGTAAATGGTAAAAAGTTCTGGACTGAAAAAAAAGTTTACTGCACTGAGAAAAAAGCATATCGTTTATTTAACGATTTTATATGGTAAAACGAACATAGGAAGGCTTGCAATGTTTTATGGTTGAAGCGATGATAATATGGTTCAATAAACGATATTTGCAAGGTTATTGGAAACAAACGTTGAAATCGTATGTGCAACAAAACGGCATATTTGCACCTATTAGAATAGTTTTTTAAACTATTATCATTTTAATAATTGTTACTATAATTATATTTGCTATAACCATAAAATATAGACGTTCCTCCTAGGAATTATATTAGTGGTTGATCCAACTACTTTCTTATATTTGCCATAACCATAAAATATAGACGTTCCTCCTGGGAATTATAGTTTATAGTTAGATTATCGTCAATCCAACTATATTATTTTCAGAATTACCAGATTTTTCTCTCAGTGTGGTTTTTAACATTTTTTTGACGATTTTTACATATTTGCCTACTTTATTATTATTTTTTTCTTCTTTTATCGGAATACGAACAAAGATAGTAACTACAATGTAGTAACGCCAAAAGTACGACTTACACCCAGGGAAATGGGTTTATTTGAATCGATTATAGGGTGTAATTGAAATTAATAAAATTTTATTCAGATAGATAGAATTTATTTCAATCAGATGTTATTTTATTTATTTAAAATAAAGTCTATATCGATTGAATATAATTCTATTAGACTGGACATTAAATAATTTCATTATTTGATGGCCGGCCTAATAGTATTTTATTCAACCGAAACAGACCCTATTTGATTGAAATAAAATTTCATGTGATCGAAATAGACTCTACTTGATTGAAATGAGATTTCTTTCATTCCAAATACACCACATAATTGATTCAAATATACTCATCAAACCCATTTCTCTGGGTGTATTATCAGAAAAAATGTCTTCACTTGAAGCCTTTTTTTTTCAGAATAACTGTAATTATTCCAGTCATCAGTTATGGTTTCTCGATTTCGCAAATTGATCATTAGCATACATGGAATAAAGACTGTCAATCATACCATACTTCACGTACTTTACAATACAACCTTTGCTCGGGGTCTTCGTATGTACAACGCTATGCTTTCACATTGAAAGAATACATTAGAGAAAAAAAAATGAAAGCCTCAAGGTGCTCGAAAGGAACGTCATTTTACCCATTCTACCACTTCTCTCAAATGTAAAAAATTGGTTGAACGAACCAGAAGTAAGTAGTTCTCATGTTGTAACTGATGCGATAATTTTCTCTGATTGTACAAAGTCTCGAAAAATAAAATCTATAATTATATTTGAGAAATAGTAACGGTAACTATTTGATAGTTATGACTGACTGTTAAATTTGGTTGTACGATCTGAAAATGAATAGTTGTCATCTCACGACTTAGCAGTACGACAATTTTCTCAGACTGTACAAAGTCGGAAGGACAGAAGTGCTCCTTTTTATCTGGAAAAATGAAATCTGTAATTATAACAGTCATCAGTCATGGTTTATCGATTATGCAAATTGATTATTAGCTCCCATGTAATAAAGCCATATAATAATATACGATACTTGAGCACCTTTGCTCGGTGTCATGACATCTCCAGCGCTACGCTTTCACCGTAGCAGTGTGCGTTCGGTGAGCAATGAGGGAAAGCCTGTCGTTGGTGGTCACCATGCGGGGCCTCACAGTCCGTCAGCACCCCGTAATGGATCGGACGATGAAGTGAGCGAATGCGATACTTGACGAGCGAAGCGCGAAGAAAGACCGGACCTGCACACACCAGCAGCCGGATATAATAACGGAGAGGTATTCCAACGATAGGATCGCCGCAGGGGCGTAAAGTCCCGATTCGTGTTACGTCTTTATCGGGCCCACTGGTATAATTACGCAGACCGTGCGCGCTGTGCACCCTGAAAACCGCAGAGATTTGGGCATCATCAAGGTGGACTACCTGACTGGAGAAAAGTATCAAACCTCTTTTCTAATTGTAGGCGCGGATGCCGCTCGACCAATTTTCCTGTTCACTTTCACGTGCAATGTCAAGTAATCAGAATTTTTTCCCAGGAAGTCGAAAATTTTGTTATTTTGCTTCCTCATCGAGATAACTTTGTTTTCATCGAATTAAAAAATATATATTTTCATGTCAGTATACTAAGAATGGTCTAAGACGCCGAGAAAAGTGGCTTATAAAATTTTTCAGTACGTATGTGTGAGTGCGCGTGCGTGCGTGTGTGTAGAGCTCCGAAGATTTAATCGCCCCTTACTCGTAGTAACCGCTTAAGGAATCGGGCTCAAATTTTGCAGCTAAGTAAAGCATCCCTCTTTGAATGTTGCGTTCTTTTACTAAATATATGCATCCATTTTTATTCTATGTAATTTTTAATTTAAAAAAAAGGGCGTGGTTCTTCACAGCTAGAGACACGCTTAATATTGTCTGGTATTGAATTGCGAAGCAATCCATTGACGGATTGCTTGACTTTTGACGATTGACCGATTCGGATTTTATAGAATTTTGAATCTGTAAAAAAATTTACACTATCGCTCTATATGTATAATTTAGTGACGAACGGCATAAAATTGTTGATTTTATGGGAGGTTGAATTATATTTAAACAAATATGCGTTATCACATTTACTTTCAGAAACGCTTCAATAATAACGAAATAACGGAATAACGAAATGGAGAAAGCGAATTTACAACATTTTCATTTAACTAATTGAAACAATGATGCAAAGTAGAATCTTGCACACTGCTATCTCATTATTTTTCGCTTGTTACAAAGCTTTCTCTATGCGGAAGCCAAAATTGATTAATATGTTAATACTTTTTCATAGAAGTAGCTTTGTAAAAGCGAAAACTATGTGCTGAGAAAGCAATGTACATCATACTAGGTTCTACTTTGCATCCTTTTTTTTTAATTGAGCAAGATGATTTTATTATAAGATTTTATTATCCCATCCAGACATCGTGATAGGGATCTAGCCGGATACTTATTAGATTCCCCGCGTGCAGCTCGGAATCCAATCAGAGATCCAATGGTTAACCCGACGATGAATGTAATGATCGCAAATTGGATTCTGATCGGGATACGCGATAGGATCCCAATCCGCACTCCACACTAGGGCTAGCACTTTTTCGGTCGCATCAGCATTTTCGTATGAAAAGAAAGTTACATTGACGGGTAACCCGTGAAGAAAATGATTAGGGATGCCCTGAGATAAACTAGGGCTTTTTCAGACTTCAATGTGGACACCCTAAAAGGGTTTTTCATATCACTCCCAAGTAAGGCCCAGATAAGGCTTTTCTAGGTTTCCATGGCGAAGGATTTGATAGGGTAATCACTTAAGGGCCTTGATAGGTAATCACTTAAGAGCCATGGCACCAAGTAAACAAATCAATGATAATTTTGCCGAATAAGGATCTCATAAGGCCATGGTGAAGTTTAATAAGGCCTCCATAAGTTAATTAATTAGAGGCCCAGTCAGCCTCCATGGCAGTCAGTTAACCATAGCATAATGTAAACAAATCAATAATAAATTTGCCAGATGAGGGTTTATATGGCAATCCGAGGTTTCCATGGCAAAATTGGTGGTCACCTATTCAACTAATGATCGCCAAAGTCAGCCAGGTCGTCACCCATTCTAATACTGGCCCTCAGGTCAGTCAGACAGTCACGCACCTAGATACAAACGAACTAATTCGCACAAACAATAACACAACTCTATTCAATATGGCCAATTTCTGTAAAAAAATTACTGAATGTGTAAAAATAAAACATCAGACGCAGTCATGTAAATCTCTCAAGTTCTGACTATATTACATTAACTTTATTTTATATTTCATATTACAGTCATACAATAGACTAAAAAATTGCATATTCGTATGATTTGAATGGTCGAGAGAGCTAAGGCGTTGCGCAACTAAACCATCCAGAGGGTTCCAGATTCGATTCCCGTCAATGTTGAAAAAAAAATATATGTTTTTTCAGCGATCAATATGTACCATCGTGTAGAGAAAGGCGAAATGTCTCATTGAAAGTGCAACATTACTCAACTAAATGATAACAAATATATATTTTTTAAATAAATTTCTTTATTATTTTAATAAGGACTTAATAGGGCAGCCTTCAAAGGCCCCTGATAGTAAGCCCTTAAAGGCCCCTTAAAAAAAAAAGCGTGACCGTCCTTTAGGAAACCCTATAAGGCTTCAACATAAGGCCCCTGATATAATTAGGGAAAATTAATCAGGACCTTGGCAAAACCCTGATAGGATTTCTTCACGGGAATCTGTTGAACAATTGTTTTTTTCACCCACTCGTTAATTACATTTTAGAGTTATTATTATGCAACATTAATGTTTTCAGCATTTTTCATACGCTTGATTTTTTTCAGATTCTTATTCCGTCGAGAAGTGTTCGAGATTCTCTCTGAATTACTCATTTTTGAGCCGTTGAGCACCACTCAGAGCTAGAGCGACCTTAATTTAATTAATTGAACAGTATTTTTTGGTGGGATATCTCGCATTTTCGAGATTAGTATTGTTGTCGGCTTTGTTCTCTGATTGACTGCCGGGTTGCCTAGGTGCTAATCAACGAGCAGCTTCAGTCGTGTTATTATATTAAACAACTACACCTTTACAACGAGTAGAGTAATTATACAACTATAATATTTTTTGTTTTGTTTGATCCTGAACGAAAGTAGACCATGTTATTTGGTCTTCAACATTTTAATACTGGGCTTCGTTAAAGTGACGACTTACCGTCAGAATCAATAATCTGTATCAGTATTTGCGTCGAAAAACTTTATTTTGCAGATCTATAAAAAATATATTTTTTTGCTGACCGTATTCAAGGAATATTTAACGAATACACACAGTCGAACTCAGCTCTTATTCCATTTTGAGATAATTATTGTACATTATATTACCAAATAAATACTCTGCGGTTTTCTTTTATTTAGTCTGTTATCGTCAGTATTATTTTTCCATGATATGGATCATATTAAACTAAACTTCTAATTATTTAAAAAACGACTGTTTATTTGTTGTCAACGAAAACTTAGTTAATGATCAATACATATATTATATATGCATGTCAACATATTTTGTTACATACGGAATAAAGGTTCGCGCGCAGCGCGCGGGATTTGTGCTAGTTTCTTCAAATTATCCATTCTAAATGATTTCTGTACCCTTTCTACAGCCAGTACGGTATGGAAAAACATTTTTTCGTTATTTAACTCTACCGTGCTTCTAAACGACATATTATTTTATAGGTTACGATTTGCTTTGTGTGTCTTGAAACCAATCTCTTTGGAATAAAAAAAAAGGACTCCACTGGTTTTAAGATCTGTTTCTTTGGTTCAAGGTAACTGCTTTTTATTGAATTTGAGATTATTCGAATAAAATATAGTATTTAAAATCAAGTATATTATTTCATAGGTGAATATTTTCGTGGATCAAGGAAATTTTGTGTCGCTATGTAATACTTTATTGACTTATTAATAAAATGCTGATAATAGCTGGTAATTGGGACGTTCTCTACATTTATCGTGACAAAGATTGACGAACTACTCTGATACCCAAATATCCGAACTACCCGAACTACCCTAATTACCCGAGGTATCCGGATTTCAACTTTGAATCGATCAGATACGAATAGCCCGAATATCCGGATTTGTGAATTACTTCTATAAAAATGGGAGCCCTACTCGAGACCGAACCCAAGGTGCCCGGAAATTCGAAAATTAATTAAAAAATTAGACTGTACTACTACTTACATTACTGACCGGCAAAGGAAGATCCCAGAAAAAATTGTGATATATTTGTCACTCACCGGGGATCGAACCACTGTCCCTGTGGACTATCTTGTATGACAACTTGTGCCTCAACTTGCTCGGCTATCGAGATCTTGGAAAATATTGAGTTTAATTTGATCCCTCATCTGTTGTAGGTATGGTGACGATTCTTTGGTTAACGTGCATATAAAAGAGTTACATACCGAGTTATGGGATATTATCTTGATTCGATGAGCAAAAAAAATTCTTGGAATTTACGTTAGAAGAAATAAAATCGTATTTAGTTTGTAAAATACGAATGGTCGACCGGTTGGACCCCGTAGCCGCCGAGACGAATGATAATGTCGACAAACGTCTTAATATTCCTAATCAAATATCCGTTGGCAAGTATTTCCGTTCTGTTATTAACTTATTATTGAATAGTTGATTAATAAAGTGATTAATAACTGTTGTTAATGAAATTGACAATTGAGAGATAATTCGCAATTCGTTTACCAATATTGAATGCAACGACTGTCTAGCGAACCATTAATTTGTTGACAAGTATTACTGAAGAATGAATAAACAATATATAATCGACAATTAGTTACGAATTATTAATGAAAAAAAAATTGACATGTTAAAATTAGAAAGTCCAAATCGGGATTCAGGTGGATTCTAATAGCCAATAACCGATTTGACTTCCACGTGCATTCTTACAAGAACACCTTAGATCGGGATCCTTAGCGAGGACTCTCTGATGAATCCTGATCGGGATTTGTTGGGACACGAGGACTCTCTCAGCGGATAGATTCCTTAGCCCAGCAAAAAAGATTTCTTAGCTCAGTAAATAGATTTGTTAGCCCAGCTAAATAATTACTTAGCTCGGTGAATAGATTTGTTAAGGTAGTCCTGCTGTACGGTCTGACGCCGTATAAGTTCGAGGGAGAATTAAACAAAATTTACGAACAGTTATCGATGAGATATAAATCTGAAAAAAATCGAGCGTATAAAAAATACTGAAAAGGTTATTTTGGCATAATAATGATTAAATAAAAAATTACTTAGATGAATAATAGTGCAACAAATTACCCGGCAACCTAACTTTTTTTTGTTATGTAAAACATTTGTTTAATTTTCTAAATACGTATGGATTTTTTAAAGATTTTTGTCTGATTTTCAATTTTACACTTGAAAAAAAACTGCCATTTTCAAACATCAGATAAAATTCTCAAAAAATCCAAACGTATTCAGAAAAGTGAACAAATCATTTTTATAATAAAAAAAGTTAGGTTGCCGGGAAATTTGTTGCACAATTATTTATTTCATTGATTTGTTAATAACATTTTTCAATTATTATTATGCCAAATTAATCTCTTCAGCATCTCTCATATAGTTGATTTGTTTCAGATTTTTATTTCTTCGAGAACAGTTTGTAATTCTGTCTCGATTTCGATCGAACTTATGCGATGTTAGATAATACAGGAGGAATACTTTAAGCTAGTAATTATTCTAGTTCGGCTAGAAAGTAACGCAGTGTTGTCACTGTTTTAGCAAAAGATTGTCTGCCCTAGAAAAATCGTTTTCTCCATACATACGCACACATTATGAATCATTAAATTTCGAACAAAAAATCTTGTTGACTCGAATTTCTATCTTCAGAATTTAATTTATTACAGAGCCTTGAAAAAGCAATACATAAAATTTCACCCGAATTTTTTAGAAAATCCAATGTTCTAATAAATTTCTATTGACTTTTTTGTACTAACATCAGTAGTGCACTTAATGACAGTTGAAAATACAAAAACCATAACTTTTTTTCGTCTGTAACATTGTAAATATCAACGATACGAAAAGCTCCTTAACAATTTTTTTGTAGTACGTACGACGGACGACAAAATTTTCCTTTAACTTTTTGTCCTAACTTCAATAGATTAGCTAAAAAATGGTTTTAAAAAACACGAAAAATTAACAAAATTAAGAATTTCAAGGCTCTGTAATAAAGCAAATATTGAAGATAGAAATTCGACTCAACAAGATTTTTTGTTCGAAATTTAATGATTCATAAGATGTACTCATTGATTTTATAATAAAAAAATTTCTTCTTAGGTTGCAGGGAGAAAGAATAGAAAAAAATCACTTCCCTGTGTTATTTAAATGGGAAAACTTCAAACGCGATGATGGACCTCTAAGGATTAAAATGATGAGTTCCGCTTTTAACAGGATCATTACCAAGATGTATTCTACGATATTTTGGGCGGAGAGCAAGGAAAAAAATATACCTTATCTTTGGCACACCCTAATATTCTTGATACATGATATATTTTACATAAATAATGAAATTATCTTTTTTGAATACACTCTTGGACATGTCTGTTGAATATATTTAAAAAAGTATCAAATATATATTAAATTTTCGGACAAAGTGTCTTCAATGTACAATAAAATAGATTTTCCAATACATTTTTTTTATGGGCCTGAAATTGTACGGTAAATAAAACAGTAAAAAAACCCATTGGTTTGGAGGGTGTTGATGTTGTATAATATCAGCAAGATTCGCATTTCAGAGATTAGTATACCTGTGCGTGATTGCAACGGAAGGTCGTACAACGATATAAAAATGCTGGATGCAAGAAAGGAAGGGGAAAGAGGCACACACATCCGCGCGCTCCCTCAGATCGGTAAAACCTTTTTAGAGTCCTTTTAGCTTCAATTTAGTGGTGGACGAGCTGAGTAGAGAAGAGCGTAGTTTTTTTTAAGGCGGTCGGCTTCTCTATCCTAATACAAAGAGGCGCGAGCCGCGGCCAAATTATTATGATAGGTCGCCACTGGATTCTCGTCGGTACCTTTGATCTCCGCGGCGTTTAGCATGATCTCCCGATACTTAGGGTGGTCCCGCATGCATTGCTATAGTGCACTGCTTTACTATATGGTCGGAACATCATCATGCGTACCATTCTCCTCTACATTATACTCTAAAACAGCAATATATATATATATGTATATAAAAGAGTAAAGGACAGAGACACAATAAACCAACGGCCAATGAGGAGTCACTTCGTTTGACCCTTAAATACCGATATATCCTGTCGTTACATAGAAACAATATATTTCCATTAATTTTTACCACACGAAGAGAAAAGATTCTATTGACGCCAAAGAAATGTGTGGGTTGATTCCATTAATTTCAATTAAATATTCCCTTAATTTTATTGAAATAGTTCACTAAAATTCCAAATAGGACATTTTATTGCCTGTAACGGAACATTTTCTCAGTCAGCATATAATATAGAAATACTTTTATTGTTCTAATTAAAAGGTCCCATTGATTCAAAGCAAGAGTAATTGTCTCTTTGATTTATCGAAAAGATCACATATTGATGGCAGCAAGTGCTGGGTATTTGATCGGACACTGAGAGAAAAGCAGATCGTTGATTGAACGATTTGACACGATAAAAGGCACATGAGAAGGCAATGCAATGTTTTATAATTGAAGTGATGATAACAATAAATTATACTTGCAAGCTTATTGAAAACAAGCGTTGAAATCGTATATGCAACAAAACGGCACATTTGAAACTATTATCATTTTGATAATTTTTACTATAATTATATTTGCTATAACCATGAAATATAGACGTTTTTCCTGGGAATTATATTAATGATTGATCCACCTATTTTTTTATATTTTCTATAACCTTAAAATATAGTCGTTCCTCCTGGCAACGATATTATATATAGATTATCGTCAAACTATTTATTTTTATTATTAAATTACGATATTTTTCAGTGCGTTTATAATTATGAACATCTATAGGGTCGTCTCTCTTGCACCTAACCTCCCGTTTTTGTTTCCCAGTTCTCAGGTACATATAGCTATATATATATAGCCCTCCTGACTTGGAACGCCCTCTATATTCTACACGGCGGCGACATCTTTTTATATAATAGATATATACATATACTTCAAGTTCTTCGTTTGGATTGAACCTTTTTATTGTCATTGGGAAAAAATCTCAATAACAATCTAAATTAAATTTCTAAAAAGCCTTTTTTTCGATCGAATGTGGAATAAAATATCGGTAAAACTGTAATCAATAACATATTTACAGTATTTCTCGTATGTATAAATGTTGCAGTTCAATTATTCCGTTACGAAATTACGCTTTTTTTTTTTCTTTTAAAGATGAAGCAATGACACGAAACAGGCTAATTGTCGTGAAGAACTTACCTATTATTTGCAGAACAAAAGCCGGCACTTATTATCGCGGCGTTGTTCAATTCAGTACAGCTTATCTCAAAACTAAGATCTCTTTAGGTTCCTTGTTTTTTGCGTTGGCTCTCAACTGCGGCTGGCAGAGGGCGTATTAGCCCTGCGCAAATAGATTTCTTATAATCGTTTGGTCTCACTAGCTCCCTCTCTCTTACATTGGCTCTTTGCTACTGCTGTCGTTGCAGTTTGCTAGTACTGCTGTTTCTGTAAACGAGCGCCAGACACGAAATACGAACGTAAAGCTCCTTGATGCGTCGTAGAATTGGCTGGAAATAGCGCGCCCGGGTTAGTTCGCATCGAGGTACCACCAGCCTTTTATTCGTCGAATCCAATGGTTTCCTGGAAAGCACATCCATGAAAATATATCTCTTACGCCCATTCCGAGGTCATTCCCATGATAGCTACCTTCCTCATGTGTTTCTATTGATGAAATCAAAATTATCGTTCGATATTCGAACATAAGTATGTTCTACTATTGGAAATGGCTTGATGAAGTATATTTTATCACTGAACAAATTTACATGTGAAAAATTGTCGTGGAGGCAGTGAATATTATTAATAAAAAGTAGGAAACATGTTTATTGACGGTATAACAGTTTAAATTCTACTTCCTATCAATCACTTATCAATTTGGTGGTTTACAAGACGACAGAATTTTTTCCTGCCTGCAAAGCCTTATATACACTTTAAGCTTCGAAACTTTTAATCTACCAATAACTGTTAATTCGAAAACGTTAATTAATTCGATACTTGTCAAACTATCGCAGTGCCGGCTGATAATACGACAAATAGATGTGAAGGGAATAGGCTAAAGTACTCGCGCGTGCCAACTTGTAAGGGCGGGTGGGAGCTTGACTTCGAATTTAAAAATGCGATCGTAATAATTTAAAGCGCGCAATGTAGATTACAAATATTGTACAAAATTCCTTAAATTTGTATTCGTACAGCTCGTCAGTGTACTCCAGTAGATTCGAGATACAAACTTCAGGCTAGTATAATTTCAAATGAAAAACGTAATTCAAGGTAATTGTTACAGTTATATCAGAATATTAACATGTCTGTATTTCTATTTCATTACGAATTACCATATTGCCAATTATATTCACCAACAATATTTTACAAAAAAAAAAAAGTAAAAAAATAAAGGAGTTAGATTCTCTATTTGTTTGTTGCTATAACTTTTTTTTTGAAATTTAAAGAGGATTATAAGTAAAATCGTTCCGGAAAAGTTTTATAAAATGGTTGTAAAATACATCCTTAATTACAGATTATTAATATCATTTTCACATATCAACTTTTCAAGCTAACTTGGCAACACTAACGTCCCAATACTTACTAGACGCCAGTAACAATCGTGATGAGAAAGTCAAATGTTGCGTTACGCCAGTAGCAATTTTTTAGCAGTAGATTTTATTTCGCAATAATTAAAAAAACATTCATTTAAAAATGTTTTTGGTTGCTGAATGAACTTTTGATGACAATTTTTTGTTTCTAAATTTAAACCATAAAATAGTAATGAGATGAAAAATAATATTTAGGGTGAGATGTTACAAAAATTAAGGAAAAAAATTGTTGTGAAAACTTGTAAACTTCTTAAGCGGCTTATAAATTATTTTGTGCAAGTTCAATTTTGTGCGAGAATTACTTTTTCAACGATCGTCTCTGGTGGTTGTGCGGTCGGTGTACGGCTTTGGTAATCCCCCGAGTTAAGCAGCATTGATTGCGGCCATAACTTGGATGGGTGATCGCTTAGCCGTGCACCGGCTCTTTCATCAACCAGTGAATGGGAGGTCAGTTTTTCTCCGGCCTCGGTGTATATAATTTAGTGAGTTGCTGTCGTGTATACACCGGGAAGTCAGAAGAATATACGGCTGTCTGTACCGGTACACGGTTTTCCGCAGTTTACCCGTGCACTCGGCAAATGCGGTACAGTGTAGCTAAGTCGGCTGCGGACGCATTGGAAGTTAGGTCGGCTTAGCGAAGTACGGGTAGGTAGTTTTAGGAAGGGAAGTGGGGGGAGCTAGGTAAAAACCCTCACGGATGTACGTCGTAACTGGAAGTGCTTTTTTACCGAAAGCATCTTCCTTATCGGGTGAGACTAAAAATTAAAAAATATCGTTGAAATTTGGGTCATCCTAATGATCACTAAACATCACTACTTCGACCTTTTCCAAGGCCAATCCCATGATAGCCACCTCGCTTAAGTAATTTCATACGCAAAACAAAATATTTCGATATATGATTAAGCATTAGCAAGTCCAACAATTGGCATTTCATTAAGGCATTGGCACGGCTTGATAGAATTGCATTTTGTCACTGAACAAAAAAACCTGCGATAAAATGCCGTATAATTTTCTAGCGAATAAAGTGCATGCAACTTTTTCTCGTATGTTTAATTCTCGCTCGGTGTTTAACCACGATTCATGTTACATGAGATATATCTATAAGATCTAACATGCAGCGTGAGCAGCGTGCGCGTTTCCGCTCGATGACGGATGCTAATGATCCGCGTAAAGAGAGGAGAGCGGGGAACCGAATAAGAGGGGGAGGGCAGAGGAGGAGGGCGTCAATAAACATCGACTGTAGCGCTTAGCGTACAGCACGCACCATCATGCATATATATTGCCCTGAATATATACAAGTATGCCGGCTCCTTATCGCGTTTTTCATCAGGCATTCCACGTCTTCCACATTATCCGCGTTGGGCGATATACATACACGTGTATACTTATCGGTAATTGACGAGAACAGGGTCGCGTCACGCGAAGTGCGCTTTTCCGCTGGACGTCTAAGTGCAGTTCGCTCAACGTAAGCAACCAAGTTCAGCATCGTGAACCGATGTATGCAGATTTATGGAGGTTTTCTTAAGGAGGTTTAATCGATAAGGTAAATTAAATTTGTAGATATTGACATTAAAAAATTTAAATGTACGAGTTTAATTTTTTGGTGGAAGAAAATAGAGAAATAATTAAAAATATTGAACGTGGCAGTCGTGACGCTAAGCGTGAGCAGCGCTGGGGGTTTTGTTAATGAGCTCCAGTCGATAGAGTAAATCAAATTTGTAGAAATTGCCATTACAAAATTCAAATTTATAAATTAAATTTTATGCTGGGAAAAAATTGAGAAACAATAACAAGGTTACTACGGATTACATGCAAATAGCGATGCAAATTTAGTGGGTTTCATTAATAAAAAATAGTCCCGCTAAATAATTTGTCATTATTGCAGAAAAGTTAAGGTTTTTATCTTTGTATAATAGTTATGATTGAATATTTATTTAAAAAACTGATTCCAAAACTTTTTGTTGGTCAAACGCAATCTCATATATTTTTTATGAGAAACAGCCACCTTTACGAAAAGAATTCTAGTCATTGTTTTTACTTATACAATAATTCATTTACGGGATCGTTGTTATCTTTCTATAAAAAGTCCTAATATTTAATAAAAACACATGAAAAATTATTCAAAATCGCGGATGGACCAAGTTTTTTTTATCGTGTAGCATAATTATGTGTATAACGTAACGCCAAAACCTGAATTGTAAACCGATTTTTTAATCGATTTATCTACCGATGATAATCAAAAAATAAATTCTTATTCTTCTGAAAAGTCTGAAATCCGAACATTGTTTTCATCTTCAATACAATCAAATTATAAATAAATAAAAAACGTGGGTGAACAAGTTTTGAACTTTTAGTCCTTATTGTCAAAGGACGTACCGAGGGAAGGTTTCAACCCCGTAACGTATAAATTTTATACCAACCTACACACATACCTGTAGCATAACTATGTGTATGACGTAACTCGTAACTGCCTCCCCCCCTCTGGAACCCCCATCCATTCGGTGCAATCGTGCCAACCTCCCCGGAGTCGTTCCTGCCTCCCAAATGCGTCGCGCTGATTGTGCTCGTTTCGCGAAGCTAGCGAAGAGCGTAGTGGAGAAACTCGCCTGCAGTCAGCCCCCGATTGCTGCGGTACAATGTTCTGGCGGCAAAGCGACTCTATCCTAAACCACGCCCACCGCGCTCCGATTGGTCGAGCGCTTTACCGCCTACCAACCAAGCGTGGCGTGCGACCGCGGTAAAAGGGATTTATGCGCGCGCTCCTCCCCACCACAAAACCTGCTGGTTTATGTATCTAGTACATGACGACGATTTTTCGTATTTTCCGCGAGACCTCCTGTGAGAAAATTTTATCACCGTGTTCCACAGAACCACCACGAGAGCTCCAGAGAACCGCCCTATAATATATTTTATACTTCGCGGTTCTGGATTAACGAGATTTTTTTTACTCACTTTTTTTTAGAAACCGGACGGAAATCTATGCCTTTTGGAAATAACCGGTCTACGGATTCACTGTTATTTTCTTCGAGACTTATGGAGTTGAAGTAATTTGTCTTCATTTTTTTTTGCGACTTCTCATAGTGGAATATATATGGAGAGTTGTTTTAAAAACAATATGTAGATCATATTGGATTTTTCAGTTACTTTCTTCAGAAAATAGACAGAAAAAAGCCATAATATGTTTTATACTTCGCGGTTCTGGATTAAGGAGTTTTTTTCCTCGATTTTTTAGACACCGGACGGAATTCTATCCCGTTTGGAAATGAGCAGTTTTAGGAGCTACTACTATAGTTTTCATGATTTCAAGTCGTAAAATAGTTCATTTTGATTTTTTTTTGCAACTTTTTATAATGGAGAATATGTGCATAATTTTCTTCAACATTATGCAGATAATATTGAGGTTTCTTAGTCACTTTTAGAAAAGAAAAAAGAAAAATGGACGGAAAAACATCTTTTTTGGAACCAAGCAGCTTAGGAAATGAATTTTATTTTTTACAAGATTGACGAATTGCATAAATTTTCTTGATTTTTCTGATTTCTTGACAGGAAGAAATATATGTTTATATATATAAGGGTGTGCCAAAAACGTGATATTTTTTCCTTGCTCTCCGCCCAAAATATCGTAGAATACGTCTTAGTAAAGAAAGATCCTCTCAAAAGCAGAGCTCATAATTTTCATTCTTAGAGGTCCATCATCGCGTTTGAAGTTTTCCCATTTGAATAACCCAGAAAAGTGATATTTTCTATTTTTCTCCCTACAATCTAAGAAGAAATTATTTTTGTACAACATCAATGACTACATCTACGAATCATTGAATTTCGAACAAAAAATCTTATTGAGACGAATTTTTATCTTCAATATTTGATATTTTACAGAGTTTTAAAATGTTTAATGTTGTAAATTTTCCGTTTTTTTTTACATTTTTTAGCTGAGCTATTGAAGTTAGGACAAATAGTTAAAGGAAAACTTTGTCGTCCGTCTGACGCACTACAAAAAAGTTGGTGGCAAGTTTTTCATATCGTTGATATTTACAATGTTACATACCAACAAAGTCGTGGTTTTTGTATTTTCAACTTTCATTAAGTGAACTACTGATGTTAGAACAAAAAAGTCAAAAAGTTATTAGAACATTACATTTTTTTTAAAATTGTCCGGGTGAAATTTTATCTATTGCTAACGGTTATAAGTTACAGACTCATTAAACTCTTATTTTGATGTTTCTTTTATGTATATCAATTTTTTATCGGATATGCGTAGAAAACCATCAAAATAAAATTCAATGAGTATTTAACTTAATACCGTTAGCAATAGATAAAATTTCACCCGGAATTTTTTTTAGAAAATTCAATGTTCTAATAACTTTCTATTGTCTGACTTTTTTGTAGTGCGTCAGACGGACGACATAATTTTCTTTCAACTTCTTGTCCTAACTTTAATAGTTTAGCTGAAAAATGTAAAAAAAAAGGAAATTTAGAACATTGAAAACTTCAAGGCTCCGCGATAAATCGAATATTGAAGATAGAAATTCGACTCAATAAGATTTTACGTTAGAATTTTAACCCTTTCGCAGTTAAGTGAAAAAGGCATTTTCGTACCATTTTTGTGTTGAAAAAAAATTTCCAACCCCAAAAACCATGATGTACCAAACAACAATCGAATCGATGCAGTAGAAATAGGTTGTTTTTCAAATGCCCATATATGTGTCACTCACAGTCAAGGGGTTAATGATTCGTATGATGCAGTTATTGATTTTATGAAAAAATAATTTCTTCTTAGGTTGCAGGGAAAATAATGGAAAAAATATCTTTCCTGTGTTATTAAATTGGGAAAACTTGAAACGCGATGATGAATCTCTAAGAATTAAAATCATGAGCTCCGCTTTTGACAGGTTCTGTACTAAGATATATTCTACGATATTTTGGGCAGAGAGCAAGGAAAAGAAATATCGCTTTTTTTGGCACACCCTGATAGATATATATATATATATATATATATATATATATATGTGTGTGTGTGTGTGTGTGTGTGTGTGTGTGATCTATAGAATATTAGGAGTTATTGACGATCCAATAGTCTGTTAATTTTGAATTGTTTCCTGAAACATGTTGATCCGTTTGAGGAAAGAAAACTAAAATAATGTCACTGTGTTGTACGACGCAAACTCGCAAATTCTTGCACGATTCTGAATGTCGATGGCATGTCCAAGTGTCGTGAAAAAGAGTGGTTACATCATTACCTGCATGCAAGATAAATTGAGAGCTTGACGATCGTTAATTTCAGAGTTTCTAATCTTTTCTATAGTTAAACTATTTTTATATTTTTTTGAACATTTACTTGTCATTATCTGTTTTCATAAAAATGAAATTGAATTCTAAAAATAAGATAAATATTTTCTGTAACATTATTGAAATGTGTTTGTAAATTTGTGGACAACTTTTTAACAAAAGTATACAGATTTATATGTGAAATCATAACAACACATATATTGTAATCTATCTGAATTGGATGCAAGTATATTTCTTTCAATTTTAATAATTGTTTTTCAAGTAAATTTAGCTGAATTTCTAATTGTGAAAAAAATGATGAATCAATTTGCCAACGTCAAATAGGACCACAAATTTTCAAGAAAATTAGCAAGTGAATAATGTAAACGTTTACAAGAACGCTGTATTAAAAACACAATAAATTCGAATATAAAATTATGATGTCTAGCAGATATACATATATATATATATATATATATATATATATATATATATACATATTACACATGTATACGTGTCACCATCTTAACCTTTACGACGTTGCTGGGCTAACTAGATTTTAATGTTTTAGGGCGGCGGAAAATTACCGGCGTCGTTTGCTTAAATCAGTGGCATTTTTGGGAATTCTTTGAAAATTGGATACCTCGCACCTTTGAGCTCAGCTGCAGTTAATTTTTGAGAGCTTGCCATAGCTGACTATAACCTAGACGAAAAGCTAGGATCGGCGTGACTGCAGCTAGCACTGTGGTCTGTGCAACAGTCAATTCGTCCTTCATCGGCGCTAATCGATTTCTCTTGGACCGCCAACGTTGCGCAGAGGTGAAGAAGGAGTGGAGTTACCCTATTCAGCCCTCCGATGTACACGCCTCCCGAACGGGGAGCCTGAGAAACAGAGATGAGTGCACCTTGAAGACGCGGATGACCGAACCCCCTTCTTAAACCATCTTCGACACCTATTTAGGTGCCAACGCCAATTTGGCCATTTCTCATTGATGACCATCAGTTCATTGATGCGGTGATGAAGCGATGATACGCACCCACGGCAGCTACATAATTTTCGAAGAATTTTACTTCTCGTCAGTACCAATTGAGATGTAAAATAAACTTGTCAAGTTGAACTTTCCAAATTGCTTCCTCATTATTTTTGGTTTTTCTCTATGCGGAAGTATGATGATCGATTTTGGCTTCCTCATAGAGGACGCCTTGTAAGATATACGAAATATAATGAGGTAGCAATTTGCAAAGTTCAATTTTGCAGCTTCAATTTTTATCATACAAAATCCAAACCAAAACATAACAAATTGTGACAAAACTGTGTATCCCGTTTGGTTAAATAGCACTGATTTCATGTCACAAGTTTGACTTCGCTCTCTTATGTTTTGTTAAGGTAAATGCAATAACATCATTTTTCCAAAACTCAACATTTTGACAAAATTTGAAGCATATTGCGTATTATGACGAAATGATGTACTTATCATCGCTGAGTGGTACCAAATGTATTTATGGAATTTGAGTTAGTTGTCTCATGTATTCCCAAAGTCAGGGCGAAAACGGAATTTTTTTGAAAATTCCCAAACTCTATGAAATCCGAACCGCTTTTCAGATTCCGGTCAAATTCAATACCAAACAACATTGAGAGAATATGCACTTATGAAAAATTATTCTGAAGAAAGTAAGATCAATTTTATAAAAGCTAGAGCGCGCACGATTTTTTCGAAAACCTTCAAAAAGCCATAAAATAATAATTTTTGCATACATTTCGTGAAAAATTGCGACAATCAAAGACGAACTGCATCTTCACTTGTGCGTTTACTGTTTCTAAACAACTTTTCTCAATGTTTTGGCCAATTCTGAGTGCTCTGACATAAAATTCGCGAATTTTTTTCTGGTTTTTCATGAAAACAAAGCTTCCTCTATGAGAAACCAAAAGTGACAAAAACAGAGATTGACACATAGTTTTTAAATTATAAAAATTGTACGGATTCACGCTTGGAGAAATCGTGATGGTTAACTATAAGGTGACGACCATTAACTTTTAAGTTAATGCAACTATTTTCAGACTTATCGTACACCAAGAAAAAAGTTTCCATTGATCCACGGCAATCTCCGTCACTGGAAGATTGCGTTACGTTTTAATACTATCTTTTCAATGGATGATCTCAAACTCAATGGAAAGTGGTGACATTGAATCAAATAAATCGTTTCGAGATTCGAGATTTTAATTATGATATCAATGTACCGAGAAGAGGTACAAACGTCGTTTTAGTCATAAACGAAATATTCCTAGATGCAGTATCTAATTGTACCTAAAAATGGCTTTAAAACGCTATCATATTCTCAACATAACGTAGTACTAATAGTCAGCAGTAATAGTCTTGTCGGTCGGTGAAAAAGTGGAGTAAATGTACTTGTCTCAAGACGCTATATCGCGTCTCTTGATAATCTTTTTGAAATTGAAGTGCACCATTTCATTAAATTCACAGGAATATTTCGTTGAGATAAATGAACACAAAATCAACCCATTTTTTTGGCGTTAATGTAATATTTTCTCTCGGTTTAACTATGAAAGTAGTTATACTAACTTGCCGCTACACTGTAAAAAATTTGCTTGAAATTTAGTGTACTTTATTGGAAGTTTTTATTCATAAGCTAGTATATGAAATTTAGTATACAAGTGTAATGTAAAATTTATGTATGGTACATCATATGCAATAATTTACTTCAATTTTACATTAAAAGTATTTGAATTTTTATAATTTTCAAAAATTTTACTAGGAAAGTACATGAATTTTATACCACAATTGTT
This sequence comes from Tromatobia lineatoria, assembly GCA_949699805.1. Classification (NCBI taxonomy): domain Eukaryota; kingdom Metazoa; phylum Arthropoda; class Insecta; order Hymenoptera; family Ichneumonidae; genus Tromatobia; species Tromatobia lineatoria. The sequence continues at coordinate 2,544,725 of OX453036.1, read as the reverse complement.
GATTAAATTTCGATGACGAGTTTATGTACAAAAACTTCCAATCTTTTCTAACAGTGTAGTTATAGTAATTGTTTGATAGTGGTGGAAATTATTGAAAAATAAATAATTATACGAACTAATAATGAATAGTTGCCTCTTCATAGTTTGTAATATCATAATTTTCTCTTTTTAGTTTTTATCGGTACAAATTGAGATGTAAAAATAGTTACTAAAACAGATATTAATGTACCTATGTATTTTTAAATATGAACCTATAACATACGGGTTCATTAATTTCGTGAATCAGTTTACTTTTTTTTTCAGTTGATTTCGGTTGGATAAATCTACGTGATTACAATCTGTCAACTAGAATTGACATTACAATATTTTGTAACCATAACAACAACAAAAATGAAACTATTTTTTGGTGAAAATTGGTGAAAATCCCGGCCTTTAATGATCCATGCAATTTTGTCCCGTTAACTTTATAACTTATCGTATAGTATAGGTCGTGCTATGTCGAGACAAGAATTCCAGGCAATGAAATAGAGATGAGCTGGTAGCTATAGTAAATACGACTATGGATATATTAGGTACCATGATGGGTAGTAGATATATTATAGGGTTGGCTCGGTCTCGCGGTTCCCTTTGTAGCCAACTGGCTTACCGGGGACAATGCCGTGTACGAAGTGGCTTTAGCTCTTTCGTGCTAGGATTTTTCACGAGTTCGACAATAAGAGGCCTCGATGGCCCGAGTCAAATCGGACAAACGATCGGCCATTGTCAATGAATGCCACAGGGCATTCCCACTTTCTGTTCATCGGAGAGGCGCGCGTGAGAGAAGTGTCGGTGTCGGTACTAGGTTCCATTTTAACTCCACTAGTTCCTTTCCCAGCTCGCCTGCGCTTATTAGACCGTCGCACGACCCTCGACATCTCATAGAGGATCTCAAGTCGCTGCTGGTCTGCGACTCAAGTGGGAAATCGACCAGCAAGGATAATTGTGACCTTTCGACACTAGAAACAATGAGTTCGCGCCTCTCGTTCTTCGGTAGCAATACACTCGACGATGATCCGTGCCTTAACCAATTTTCAAGGGTTGATTGAATATTCATTTAGATGGACTCACGAGAAGTTCCAAAATTTGAAACGCACCACGCTGCTCATGCGGATCTGATTATTCGATTTTTGCACCAAGAGGTTTCCATTGTTGCCTTTTCTGCAGCTGAGAGTACATTTTATATTTTTGTACTTGTAATGAAACATTTTTGTAGCTAATAAATTAGAGCGTTGTTTGAAATTGATTGGTAATTTTTGGTTTCACAAAATCTTAACCTATTTGAATTAACTCATACGATTTTTGCATGGAGAGGTTTTTTTCGCCTTTTCTGCACAGTCGCAACTACATTTGAGATTTTTGTACTTGTAACGAAAAAGTATTGTGTTATTGCAACTACGAAATAGTTACCATAATTACTTTTATACTTACGGTAACTATAAAAATAGTTGCACGGATTAAAAACGAATAGTTGTCGGCACTATTACGATTTCTTTGAGTGTGTGCCAATGGTTTGAAACTGATCAGCTTTTTGCTCGCTCTTTTCACACCTTTTCCCTTTCATTCGTCTCTTCTTATGATTAAGCATGATATTTGTATGCTTATACGATTCGTGACCTTACGTCACTCGATTTCTGCTTCAGTGGTTTAATATAATCGATTTTTGATGTTCCATATATATTTTTTTTTATAAAAAAAATAAAATAAAGAAATTTTTTTTCGGACGGAAAATGTGTTTTATTTCACAACGGCGAACAAAACGACAATTCAAAAAGTCTTATTAAAACAGTCTTTATGTTGGCTTTATGTCGAGTCATCGATGACCAATCAGAATGCTAGAAAGGTAGCGTCAGCTATCGTTATTTCGACTTTCGATGTGCGATATCTTTTTTTTTGGGGACCAAGTCTGCTAAAAAATGTCAATATAAATTTAGATTTTAAAATACCCATACTGTTCACAAAAAAAATTTATTTCAACTACTTAAAGTATACATCAAGCACTATAATTGTGCAATTTCCTGAGAACAAATATTAGAAAAGATGTGGCATGATACATAGATCAGTGAGACATTTTTTGTAATACCCCGTGAAGAAATCTTATCCGGGTTTTGCCAAGACCCTGATAAATTTTCCCTAATTATATTAGCGACATTATGTGGAAGTCTTATAGGGTTTCCTAAAGGACGGTCACGCTTTTTTTCCGGGGCGTTTAAAGGCTTAATATTAGGGGCTTTTAAAGGCTGCCCTATAAAGTCCTTACTAAAATAATAAAGAAATTCAATCGAAAAATATATATTTGTTATTATTTAGTTGAGTAATGTTGCACTTTTGATGAGATATTTCGTCTTTCTCTACACGATGGCACATATTAATCGCTGAAAAAACATATTACTTTTGTTTTTCTACATTGACGGAAATCGAACCTAGAACCCTCCGGATGGTTAAGTTGCGCACCGCCTTAGCTCTCTCGGCCATTCAGATCATGTGAACATGTAATCTTTTTTGTCTATTTGAATGATTAATATAAAATATAAAATAGAATAAATGTAATATAGTCAGAACTTGATAGATTTACATGACTGCGTCTGATGTGTAAAAATAAAAGCAAATTCAGTAATTTTTTTACAGAAATTGCTCATATCGAATAGAGTTGTTGTATTGTTTGCGCGAATTAGTTCATTTGTATCTAGGTGCGTGACTGTCCGACTGACCCGAGGGCCAGTCTTAGAATGGGTGACCACCCGGCTGACTTTGGCGGTCATTAGTTGGATAGGTGACCACTAATTTCGCCATGGAAACCTCAGATTGCCATATAAGACCCTTATCTGGCAAATTTATTATTGATTTGTTTACTTTATGCCATGGTTAAATCTGACTGGGCCTTTAATTAATTGACTTATCAAGGCCTTATTAAACTTCACAATAGCCTTATGAGATCCTTATTTGGCAAAATTATGATTAATTAGTTTACGTGGTATCATGATGAAGCTTGACTGGGCCCTTAAGTAATTTCCCCATGAAGCTCTTAATAAACAACGACATGGAAACCTAAAATTGCCTTATGAGACCCTTATATGGCAAAATTATTATTGATTTGTTTACTTGGTGCCATGATTAAGCCTGACTGGGCCCTCAAGTGATTACCCGATCGAGCCCTTATTAAACTTCGCTATGGAAACCTACAATTGTCTTATGAGAACCTCATCTGGCAAAATTATTATCAATTTGTTTACTTAGTGCCATGTTTAAGCCTGACTGGGCCCTTAAGTGATTACCCTATCAAATCCTTCGCCATGAAACCTAGAAATACCTCATCGGACCCTACTTGGGAGTGATATGGAAAATCCTTTTGGGGTGTCCACATTAAAGCCTGTAAGGGCCCTGGTTTATCTTAGGGTATCCCTAATAATTTTCTTTACGGGACGTGGATGAACAGCGGTGCTTTCGATGGCAGTGTTTCGGGTCGAAAGTGGCTAGTTTCAGGGCAGTGTTAAAACAATCGATTGAGGCGAGTACAGCTCGCGTTTCTTTCACTTTCGTCCCTAGGGACGAACTTGGAATTTGGAACCTCACTTTTCAGTGTTTGTCCGTCAAAACTACCATCCAACAACCACTATTCATGCACTCGTTACAAAAAATGTAGTGTGTAACATGGGCCGAAATTAGCAATTGCGACTCACGTGATTGCAGTCTTCCCTTCGTTCGGGCAGCAAACCTCACACTCGTCGCAATTTCAAACTATCGACCTTCGCACAATATACTATTATTCTGTAGCAATCTTTGAAGTTCATTCCCTGACACCAACATTTCTCTTCGGTTGTCTTAACCTTCAGATTAAACCGAATGGCAGAAAATGAGTTTCGATGGATTATTTCGTTCCTGAGAGAAGGCATTCCGGATCGAATGAAAAAAAATAAAAAAAATTTCACTTATTAAACTTGATAACTTTATTTTATAGCATCAGAAAAAAATGATATATTCAATCCGGAATGCCTTCTCTTAGCAACAAAATGATTAATTGAAACCCATTTTCTGTCATTCGGTTTAATTTGAAGCTTACGACAAATGAAAAACGTTACACTTTTACCCATAATCTTATGGCGCACCATATCACCGCACAAAATTGCACAGTTATACTGCTTGAGTCATACTGTAAGTGGTTGAAATCAATTTTGTTCATAAACAGTATGGGTATTTTTAAATTAATGTTTTATATTGACATTTTCTAGCTGACATCGTCCCCTTAGGAGAGGAACGTAAGATCGTTTAGCTTCTCTCTTTTCCCGGTGACTAAATGAGATTCGATTACGAAATCTCTTACGCTTTGTAAGTTCGCACCCTCCTGGCATCCTAACGTTTACTCTCATCGGTGTACGAAAGCATTGGCCACGTGTATTCACGGTGACATGACGCGTTGCGGGTTCGTTGGGTCGGAGGAACTGTGGCGGGCGGGTAGATGTCTGGGTCCATTTGCCCGACGTCATCTGATCCTCGCCACCTTCGTTGAGGGGGCGACCGAAAAAAAATCGGTGTTCGATGGTCCGGAAGCTATTCGGCGTGGCGCGGGCTACAAAACTGACGGCGAGTTGAACATCTTCGCTGCACGGGTGTGTGCGCGTGTTTGTGTGCATGTATATTGTTCGCACTGGGGCGAGACACACGACAGCGGTGATAAATTAGGCGATCGAAGCAACGACGGAAAAATGCGCTACCAGCGAAGAATCCACTCTTTTGTCACTTTTGTTAAGCCGAATCGATACACTGACGTTGAAGAACATTTTCCGAAAGGCCGAAAAGCATTTCCGTCACATTTATTCATACCGATCGTAACGGTTAAAAACATAATCGACAACAAAATAAAGCTGCAAAGTTAGATTTTGGAAATTGCTTCCTCATTATTTTTCTTTTTTTTTACAAAGCTACCTCTATGAGGAAGTATGTTAATCGATTTTGGCTTCCTTATAGGAGAAGCTTCGAAAACAAACCGAAAATAATGAGAAAGCAATTTGCAAAGTCCAACATTGCAGCTTCATTTTGTGTCAAAGTTAATTATCTGAAAAACTTAAGCCCCATAACTAATTATAACGAAACTGTGTGCATATTATTGCTGAATACTACTGATTTTATGTATAAAATTTGAGTTCGTCATCTCATGATTCGCCAAGGTCAGTGCAAAAACACGCAACATACACATACGGACCTCTTTTCTAAGCCACTTTTTTGCGATGTTTTGGAGTATTCTGAATGTACTGACATAAAAATCTCAGAAATTTTTTTGTTTATGAAATCAAAGCTTCTTCTATGTGGAATCAAAATGTACAAAAATCGGGTTATCGGCGTTCGTTGAATTCCCATTTTCTACAATATTCTAAATTGATAATTCTATTGGAATGGGGCAGCGAATTATTTGGAAAATCCGTTTTTCACTCTTTATATTACTCTCTGTGTTGCAGTCACTGCGAAATCTGTAATTTCGATCAATTTATATATGAATATTTCTCTCGCGTGCCTGCGGCATTTCGTTCTCATAATAGTTTACAGCCCAAACCGCATTATATATTCTTATGTCGACGACTAGTAGAGCTCTGTAGATCCGTAAGCAGCACTCCGGACTTTATAAACGTTAGACACGCCGTCTATTGTGGTCCGTGCTGCTGCCTGCGGACGACTGCCCGAGTAAAGACGAAAGAGTGCGTGCTAGTCAGGCAAATGCCTTTACAGCTTGACGACTCGAGCGGTAGCGACTCAAGCGCCTACCGACGACAGAAATGTCGGTTGAAATGGATCAGCGAGAACTGTGCGAGTCCATCCGGTCGTTATTTGCGACCGCCAACGTAAAACCGATCGATTCGTGATACTCGAAAGCGTCGCTCTTTCACGATATCTTTCCCAAATCTTTCTCTTTGACTCTTCTCTCTTTTTTCCGTATGCTCGTCTCCTCTGTTTTTTGCATCCCATGTTTTTTGCGAGCTCAAGCAAGAATGACTGTAAGCCGATTGGTCAATTGGTTTTATTTGAAAAACGTCTCGCGGTCAATGTCTTTCAGTTGCGCGATGGGAAAAAGTGAAGCGGTGTTCCCATCTATTACATCATGCGGTTTCAATAAGTAACTCGGTTTAACTCGTCTCCTGGAAGAGACGAAAGGATGAGAATTGGCTAACTATATTTTGTTAGCTGAGAAATATTAATATTTTTCAAAATTACTGTTTCTCCCTAAAGGGAATTGCGAGTTTGTGATCATCCAAAATAAATAAATCAGACAATAAAATCACAAAAATTCGCTTTTTTCGGCTCAGGCATTTCTTAGTTGTGATTAATTAAGCTTTGAACCACCGCAGTTATTAGACCTTGATTTTTTGCTTTTTATGATTTTGTCAAGTTAGAGAATCCAATATTTTTGCATACACAGAAAAACGACTTTTTTACGGTAACGAAAAAGATAGTTGGACCCAAACAAGTGACTTAGTGCTCACAGAGACAGACAATATTATTTGGTTAGATCAACTATTTTCAGGTGGCTCTAGTTGGCTCTGACCGTTGCTTTAACTACATATTTGATAGGCCCAATTACTATTTTGGCCCCAAGTATTTTACTTTGTTGAATCACGAATAAAATTATTTGTATGACCTGTTTAAGTCAACTAAGTCGGAATGGTAAATGTGACTAATACCAGGTTGTTACACCAATTAACCGACAACAAATTTTCACTAAGCTAGTAAATAGTTAGTTTGCTCAACGAACCCGTTTTTCCGTGTCACTTCAACTTTTCGAACATTATTATAAAGTGATCTCACGGGCGCAATAATTGGACTATTATAATATCCGTGACGTTTATTCCCTTCATTTGGTGAGCTGTTCGAAAAAAATGTTAATGACTTAAACGAAATAGAGGTTATGGTTAGTTAAAAAATTCTGAATTCCGGTTATTCCGCCATTTTAGGAATTCCAAAGTCGACAATAAAAATGTCGTTCCTTACTAAATTGTTAAAGCTTATCCGCTAATAAATTTTCCAAACTTTATACTATTTCAAGTTTGTCAAAAATTGTTGGTATTGGAGCATTAATAGTTAATAATATTTACCTGCAGTCAACACAATTGCTAATGGGCGCAAAAAAACGGCACTTTCGTTGCTAGTCGATAATTCCTCAAATTTTCAGCTTCTTAAGCGCTTGCTAATTTATCGTATATCCTATAATAAAACAACATTATTTAAAAAATTAACAATCGTCATCTTTTCCAACTCCAGCTGTGGATCACTACTGATTCTACCTATTCTCATGCGTGTAAATGGAACGTACAATGGTTAAGCGAGCAATTTGTCCGTTGCATACACATATGGGATGCGATTATCTTATGCCTCTAATATAGTCATACAGAATTACACACACACACACATACGCACACACACACACATACGCACACACACACACATATATATATATATGTGCGTGTGCGTGTGTGTGTGTATATATGTATATATATATATATATATATATATATATATATATGCCTACTGAAGCTTGCAGCGGGGGCTGCGAAGACTGTAATTCGAATTTAAATATGAGTTCTGATATCATTCCGCACAGTTTCATGGAGTATGAAATGGTATAATACGTATATACGGGGCATTCCATACCAACTCGCCGAACGCCCGATCCCGAACTTCCCAAATATGCTTCGCGATTTTCCGTTTTTTCTTTAACGTCGGTCTTTAATTACAAATATTCAAGGTTGATAAAAAATGCTATTGGAAAAATTAAAATCAACAATAATAATAATAATACTTTTGTGTACATTATATACGACATTGACAGTTGGCCATAGACCGAAATCCTTCAGCCATTGTTTTTCTTTTTTCTTTAAACTTTTTTTTCGGTTTTGGATATATTAGGGTTTATTAGTTGTTTATTTCTTCTAGTTGCTGGTAGATTGTATGCGTGGGGTGTTCGAATTTATGTTTTATGTTTGGGGTGGGCTTAATACAAAGGGTGAGATATAAATTTTTCAAAGGGTGAGATATAAATTTTTCAATATTAATACAAAGGGGCTTGAGGCTATCTAGTTGGGCTGCACCGAATCTTTTGGAAAGTTCTCTGCTTCTCGTTGCTATAGGTGTAATTTTCGTGGATTCGTAAAGAAGTGTATTGCGTGGGTTATGCTTGGGATTAACTGAATAGCGGATACGTGTTAGACGACGGATGGCACATGTTTTCGGTGTTTGTAATTTTTTGATCGCTGTTTCTTTGCAGTTGATGAAGATTTGATGTCCGTATTCTATTATCGGTCGACAGATAGATCTGTATGTTTTTGTTAAGCATTTTATGTGTATTTCGCGCTGAAGTGTGATGCTCTTTGTTTTATTTTGTTTTTACATTGTCGTAGGTGGTTGTTGAAATTAAGTTTGTGGTCGATGATTATATCTAAGTATTTTGTGTGGAATGTGGCAGTTATTTCAACATTGAACGGACTGATTTTAGGCGAACAAATTCTTTATTTTTTATTTTTATTTATAGTGAGATGCCGAATAACATTATTTGAACGTCTGCTAACATTCTGAAAAAAATACTATAAAATAAAATAATAATAAATTGTCTAGCTTATCGCCAAAGTAGGCATCATTTTTGTTCTTATCATTTTTAAGGCTTGTTAAATACAAGCAGATAGTTTTTTTCGAAATCTTTCAAAAAAAAAAAGCTTAAAATGTATAAAAATACCACTTTGGCTATAAGCTATAAAACGTTGATATTAAACAAAGTTTTCTCCAGAAGTTTTTTAGATTTTTAAGTGATGTCGATATGTCATTTTAAAAATATATTTGGAAAAAAATTCACATAGAATAAAAATATATATCTGGTGCATTTGAGGGTGTAACTAAGCCTACGAGAAATTATGAGCCAAATCGGAGAGGTCGAAGTTAAATTCTGGTCGAAACGGATTGTCCCATAAATAATTTCGCGAATGATATTTAGGTAGTGGAGGCAGCTGGTTGCGTTGGTATCGAATACCCCATATCCATACATAAATATACACACACGTTATAGTCACTGTGCCAATGCGACATTACCAATGGTCGGTCACCCAATTTTTATGCTGCCTCGCGACCTATAGAATTATTCATCATCGAAACGTCTATTCGTACGTTTGTGCTGCTAGAAATGGGGAGGAAGAAGAAAAAAAGGAAAAAAAAAGAAAAACAACCAGCGAGAGAACAAGCAAGCGACGAGTGGTTCGCTCGTCACGGCGCGTCGATTCGCTACAGTCGTGGGGCTAATGCAGGTTAGTCGGCGCAAATTGTCCCCCGTACACACGCACGCATCATAGCTACCAACTATATATCGTATGGATAGATGTACACCAGCAGCTCGATTTATTATTGGTCGTTGGAGCATACATATATATATATATATATATATATATATCTATATCCTATGCCATTTGTACAGGCAATTTACAAGAACGTACCATGCGATATGAAAAAAGGATGATGAGGTAAGATGTCTTATTTTTCCGGCTGTCTAGAGTTACGTAAATCTCGTTATTGAGTGAGGCTCTAATCACTGTATTCGCTCGAACGGAAACTACTTCCGGCCCCGAAGAAATAAGCTCGTCGAACGTATGTTTCCACTTATTTGCAAAAGTGATGAATAAGCTTCATCTGATTAAGACGTTTTTCTCATATGCTATTATTTTAAGGTTAGATCAATTGGGAATTTCTGATTGCGAATTCGATACTTCGATAATTTCACCGGATTTTTGGATTTTATTAATTCGACCGAAAACTTGTGTATAAAATTTATTTAGTCAGTTTCATGTAATCAAGTTATTTTCCTCTATCATGAAGAGAGACTTGTATTCATAAAAAGGAAATTTCCAAGATTTTTATGTTAAAACACTTAAAATTGTCTGAAACGTCGAACGTAGGAGGGCTGAATGATATTCTATCTGTGAAGAAAATTTCAGTCGATTCTTGAAAATTTTACCTGAAATAGAGCAACACGATCGTTAAACAACGCGAGATTTGACAGTTTGTCGTAATGAGCGCCTCAGCGCCGTATAACCTTTGGTCGCGCCTGTATTTGCTTCCTAGTCCTATATTAAAAAGTTCATCGATGATAAATGCGAAATTCATTGTTAGCGATTTGTTCACACTCTGATTCTTCGGTGGTGTCGTCAGACATACTGAGATCAGGACTAAGTTCATGTATTGAATTTGTTTGTTTATGTCAGATGTCAAAACTGACATAAAGAGACTAGGTGTCGGCTAACCCTAGTTCTTTTTAATTTTTGATGCGACACTCCTTCCCCTTAATGCTCATACTATATATTGACATTCCTTTTTTCATTCTCTTTTCGACAATTTTTTACCAAATGTCATTTTTTAACTTGACTTGACTCAAATTTTTGTAAATTTGATATTTTTGAATGTATTCAAAATTAATAATTTTGACCATTCGAAATGCTTCATTTGTGTGGAAGCCAAAAATAAAATAAATTAACTTCCTCATAGAGGCGGCTGTGGAAGATAAAAATGAATAAGGAGGCAATGTGCAAGGTTCTACTTTCCAAACTAATTTTCAGACGCCTTGCTACATTTTTAGTTCAAAACAACTTGTCAATATTGTCTGCTTTTTGTTTGTTTCTGTCAATTCTTTGCTGGTTGAATACCTTGCAAAAATTGTAAGCCACAAATAGAGAAGGTTACATTGCTGTAAATCACTACATGCTTATAAATAATTATTTGTCTTGTATCAAAATCATTTTGATAGCGTTTTTTAATGTTCAGGAAACATCATTTCTTCGTCCAACGAAAAACATTGCTGATTGAGTTTCTAAGAAAGAAAAAAAACATCTCACGTGTGTTTTTTGACATACAATTTTTCTGTGTCGCTCTATGCAAATATTATTACAGAATCATTCTCATTTTTCTTAGGTGCTATTTTTTGACGTTTTGCCCCAAGTAAATTTTATAATCTCAAATTCATGAGTTTATGGATCAAATTGAACACATGAAAATTCATCGGATTTTTTATCTTCGTTTTCATCAAATTTCTATGTTTTGACAACTGTTTTAACAATTGAATTGCACCAATTTAATAGAAAAATTGTTTATTAATATTGTTTAGCCTGATTTGAATGATCAAGTCATCATTCTTTCAGCATTTTAAAAAATTACTTGGTGTTAATGGACACCCATGACAAAAGCATAGACATAAGTGCTCGAGACATTACAATACTAAACATTACGATAATCCAATTTGCTAATATAGTCAGTTATTTTTTATTTTTCTTCACATTCATCGCTGCTATGAAACCTTGTAAAAACTTTCAGTCGCACCATAGTCCTCAACTAAGAATCCAATTATTATACGTTTATAAGTTATTTTATTTCTAAGTTTTATTATTTGTCTCGTTAATAAAGAAATTTCGTCTTTTCTTTTTTAGTCAATGAAAACAAAAAAACGCTACACTCTCCGAAAACATCGCATTACAGCAAGAACGAGTTCATTTGATGGTGAATCCATTTATCGCAAATTTGATGACTCTTTACTGCAAGCTAAATAATTTACCGCCAAGATTCTGCAGCGTTTCCTCGAAGACGGAAAGAACGTTTGTTTAAAATTATAGTGATTACTATAAATAAAAGGAATTTCTCTATCCCCAAAACGGTTTCTCTTCACAGTTACCGCAGGATGACTGTGTTCAAACTTGGATGAAAGTAGAGGAGATTAATCTGTATTTGAGAGGAACTTCCGGTCAATTTAAAAAGATTTGACACTCCTGAATATAATTTTGAATCGATCGGACAATCCTCTTTTAGCGAGAGGAAAATTTGTGCTCGCCAATATCTGACTCGCGCGTCCCCATAGTAACGAAGATAAATAAGCGAAGAAAAAATCATCAGTAGTACTAAAGACTTCGTGAAAAATGTCAAGCACAACGTTCTCCTCCGACTAAGCGATGGATTATTTCTTGAAAAGGCTAGGATTTTCTTCGACAGTACCGGCAAATTTTATCTGGTCTTTCATGATTAATATAGGCAATACAGGTTGATTACTGAGTACTTGTAATTGATTGTAATTGATGCATGATTAATAAAAAAAAAATTAACCTATTGAAAAAATAGCGTTGTTTACTCTCTTCCGTCAATGCTGAGTGTGTCGAAATAGCTTGCGCGTTTGATGCAATTGAAATAATCGTTTTGGATCAAACAGATCTACTTCAAGAGTCTATTATTCTAACGATAAAGGGAATTCTTCTTAGGCCTGAGATGCAAAGTATTTCTTCTTATGTGAAACGGTTTCTATTCCTGCCAAGAATAATTTTTTCAGTAAGTTCGAAGTAGCTTTCGCGTTTGAGGCAAATGAAATAATCGTTTTGGATTAAGCAGATCTATTTCAAGAGTATATTATTGTAACGATAAAGGGAATTCTTCTTAGGCCTGAGACAAGAAGAAATTCTTCTCAAGTAAAGCGGTTTCTATTCCTTCCAAGAATAATTTTTGGAGAGTGTAATTGAGCTCGAAAGAATAAAATCTTACGTAAGTCGCTACGAGTAATTTCTCTGTGTCACGTTACGCAAATCTTGTTACTGAATGGGTATAATTATCGTGGAAAAGTCCGACGAAGGGTCCGAAAAGATTGGGAAGCAGAGAAAGCAAAAAAAAAGATTGACAAAGGGTCTGAGAAGTTATCATTGCCAAAGGGTGTTCAGCTTGGCTGGCATTGGAGAAAGAAGAGGATCGTGCACGCCTCCGGGATTTTCGACTGTGTTTGTGTGTGTATATTTTTCTTTCGTTTTCATGTATCTCCCTGTCTTTTACTGACGTGAACTAACATACACTTATATACAGAGCCAACGAACGACATGTTACCAATGAAATTGGTGATGGTAGCGCCATTATCATGCTAATTTATTAAATCACATTATATACCCCTCTTTGCCCTTGCAAGTCATTTGTAACGCAATGTCATCGCTCGTCACGTGCTTCTCGTGAGTGCATCGTCTTTGACAATGATGACAACGACGACGATGATGATAATACTGTAGCATAGCTGTTTGCTTCCTCATAGAGGAAACTTTGTTTTCGCGAACAAAATGTTTTTCGAGATATTTATGTCGAAATACTTAAAATGGTCTGAACCAACCAGAAAAATGGTTTGTGCCAAATTGACACTTCAATGGAATATACCTGAGAGTTCTTCTGACGGTTCGCTGAGAGGTCATTCATAATACCGATCATCTCTCAGCACTTTATTTCACTTCCAAAAACGTTTTCCTTACCATAAACAAAAAAGTGTTTAATAAAAATGAACGTTCTTGTTCACATGCGTTGTCACACTTGTAATGCAGAATGTACACGAAAATTGGCAAATGATTTTGCAACTCTTAGCAGAGCGGTATTTACAACATAAAATGAATACTGCTGCGTCTACGGCACACACACGATAATTTCGATGCGTGCGCCAGCGCTGAAAATGAAAAGTGCATCGATTCGTGTTCGGTCGGTAATAATCGACCGCACACAGCACTTTTTTTTTGTACCCCGGTGACGCAAGTTCGACGATTGTTGTGTTTTCATGCACGTCGCTAGAATGTGAATCGCTAGAACACGCTATTTCACATTTACAAAATCATGCGAATGCCTAAAATTTTTGGATTTTTTGGAATTTCCGTCTAAAATTTGGTGAGTATGTAGTCCACATAATATAGAATCCAAATTCGAAATAAATAAGAAAGGATTTTTTCATATTTTGTAAGTGACTTGGTCCCCTTGAAATTGGTTAGAAATCAGTAGAAAACGTAATTGATCACACAACAAAGCTTCCCTTACGGGGAAGCCAACCATAATAATAAAATATGAGAATAACAGAATTTTCATAAAAGCTAAAAATTAACGTGACAATTCGAATTGTCAGCTTCCTTTAGTGTGGCTATACAGTCAAATGATTACAGTACAAGCTACATCTTTTCATTATTTGGTACATGTAGCACTAAACTTATTATTTTCCAGAAGTTATTGTAAAAATGGATCTGAAGTCAATTCTTAAGCCATATTTTTTCATTATTGTTCAGTATCGGCAAAATTACATATGAGGAATTATGTTTATTGATTTTGTTTTCACAGAATCTTACTAGATTCGCTTAGTGCATAATGATCTTTATAAATTATGTATCTCACGGCACTGCATATTACTTGGCTTATACAGAAAATTAGGACTCGTTTTCACAAATTTTGCAAAACTTAACGTTACAGAGACGATTATTAGAAAGATTCGGAATTCCATAAAATGAGTATTTTTATACAGCTCATTGGAAAATTATATAAGTCATCACGTATATACGCTCATTCTATGGAGATATCGCTTACGTTCTACATATTAACTGACTAACAGACAGAGGAAGGCAACGTACGTGTAGAGGGACGCCATTATGGGCAAGACCATTTGATAGGCTATTAACGTAGTTGCGTGTGCATTTTGATGCTAACTGGATTTTAATAAGAGTCATCAGCGATGCCACAGCCTTCATTCAATTATTACGCTCTTGAATTAACTCTAATATCTCTTGTTTTCGATCTATGCCCGTCGTATGCATTCGAATTTACAATCGTGTATATATCTGAGCTTATGTGCACAACTATGTATATAGTTATATTATTCACGTTATAGTTCCCAGATGTTTTTTTTAAATCATAAAAAGAACATTTTTTGTTGTTGTTTTGGAAAAATGTCACGAGATGTGAAAAAAAAAAAATTTTCCCAGATTTTCATCTTAGGATGCCCAAGATGCTGTACAACGTGAAGGAAAATGATTTGTACGAAATGTGTGTATGTGTGTATGTGTATCCAAATTTTTGTTACCACGATAGTGTACGCAATTTCAAAGATATCGCTCTTTAATCTGATACACATATATAGTGTAGGTGGACAAAGATTACGTTCAAATTTGGCACGAATCCTTTGAGTGGTACTAAAATTATGACAGTTTGAATTTGTCGAAAAATTACTCATCATGCTCTAACTTTTTTATTTTTCAAGATATTGGGCTGAAATTTGGTCCACGAATAGACTATTGTAGATTCATAAATAGTACTAAATTTTTTCAAATGTCGATTAAACCATTCAAGTTTTATGGGATTTTTTTTTTTCATTTCCAGAAAACATTTGTATTCTCGTTGGAGTATGATCATTCATTGCGATAGAATTTATCACGATTCTTATTGCTCTTGAATCACAGTATCAAGTATAAAATATGTAAATTTAGTGAGCCTAAATACATTACACTCCCAGTCTTTTTTGACAGTGAATCTTATTGATGTATCAAAAAAATAATGTATTATGGTACCGATTCCGAATTCGCACTATTGTTCAAGGTTAGATCCTACTTTTCACTTAAAATTTTGTCTATGATACGTCGATAAAACTCTGGGATAGTGTAATCAATTACATATAATAATTATTGTACAAATATCTAATTATCCTTGCGCTTGTAGTCGTCTCGATTCCTTGTGACCCAACAGGGTGAAATTACAAAATGCGATGGTGTAAGCCATTTCCTCTCAGCTCATTGAAACTAACATATTCAATCACCTCGAATTCATTCACTAGTCATTTACGCCGTAAATAACTCTCATAGTATATAAATATACGTCAACGAATAAATTATCCGCTATATTCGTCTATAAGTGTGAAATAATACCCTCAACCAAGATATTAATTATAAATGTTGAGAGATTGACGAATTATTAAAACGATTTGAATTATGTGCAATGGTCAATTGGATGAAACATTCAATAAAAATCTGACTAACCAAACTTACAATGAATGAAAATAGAAGATATAGCTGAATGCAGAGTTGAAGTTGGCTAGAAATCAATAATAAACGTTATTAATCACACAGTAATGCTTCCCTTACGGGGAAGTCAAACGTAATGATAACAAATAAGAAAAATAGAATTTTCGTGACAATTGGAATTTTCAGCTTTTTTTTCAAATGTTATATGAAAGTTTTGGGAGTCGCTGACACAAATTTGCTAGCACTTTTGTGAAAAAATCAACACCCCTCACCACCTCAAATAAAGTTTTTGCGGGAACGAAAGTTTTTGTTGAGGGAAAAATATTTAAAATAGACAAAATACGTGCATACGTGAGAAAGGGAATCGTTCCTTATAGGTATCCGTTATTAAAAAAGAATTTCTGCTCTTTTTCCAACGTACAAAAAATCATAACTTTTTGATCATCAGACCGGAGCCATGAAAATAATTAAACGATCAATTTTCAGTTGATAAAATAATAGGAGCTGCAAACTCTGGTGGTTACATTATTTGTGTGAGCCTTTCTGGCTCTTTCATCGTTAAGTGAGTAAAATTCGAGTGTATACCGGTCCGTGACGAATCGGAGTAGCAGCGGCGGGCGCGAGCTCTCTACGAAATTGATGGAAGTCAGAACGCTCGCACACGTCCTCCGGTACAAAGGAAGAAAAACCCGGGCCTTCCGGTGCGTTGTACTACCGCTCCATACCGATGTCATTATATGGCACTTCTAGCTGCAGCGATTTCGGCACCTTTGTGTCACGCCCGATTTTCTTCTCCGTAACGCTTCCCATCATTCTATGGCAGCGCTTAGCAATACCTATTCGCACCAAATAGACTCTAAATGGAGTTTAAATGAACTCAATGACCGGCTGGTGTGATTTTCTTTTTCCAACCGCGTCAAAAACTGGGTGATGACCGTCCAAAAATGGGGGAAAATGGGTGAAGATTTTTTGAGAGAAATCTGAAATTCTGATATGGGGTTTACCAATTCGTTTGACTGATTAATTTGATCCAAGTCTTTCTTATACAAAATTAATCAGTTGCATTTAGATGGTCAAATAATTTCTTGAGTGTTTTACTAATTTTTTTTTTTCGAAGAAAATATTTCGCTAAGTTCGTTGGTTTTTTTTCTATTTTTTGCTTGTTCAAAACCTTAGAAAAATTGCAAATCGCAAACTGGTGCTCAACTAACTGTCCAAGTCCTACAGTAAGTTAATATCTGTTTGTGAATAATTTTTTGTCTCGTAAAAAAAACAAAGCTTCCTCTATGCACTTTTCGGTAGCGAATAAGTATCGCTTTTTCATAGCGAAATAGCGTCGTTTTATACGTTCAAGTGAAAATAGAGCTAATTGAGTTTGTAAGAAAACGATAAAAGTATACGTATGTGGTTTGACGAGTAACTGAATATATATATATATATATATATATATATATATATATATATATATATATATATATATATATATACATAGATAGTTACAAAAGAGTCAAAAAAGTTTCGCCCAATTTTTGTTCTGTGTAGTAGGTACTTCGCATCATCTTAAGATGACAATCTATAAATGTTGTTAGCATTACCTATTTGCACCAAATGGAGGCTAAATGGAGTTCGAATGAACTCAATGACCAATTGCAGTAGCTTAATTCTCGTAGAAGCGCCAGAAACTGTACCCCTCGACGACCGCCCAGAATCAGAGAAAAATGATGTAACACCATAAGGCTACATGCTGACTTCCAGATGCGACCGACTGAAGGCTTGTATCATGAGCTATCAATGGGCGTGGATTTCTCACATATTATTTTCCATCTCTATTGAGGGCGAGCATTAGGATTGAGGCTAAACTTGTGGGCGCTATTTTCAAACGTTAAATGCTTTGAGACTCAACATGTAATTATTTGAAAAGAAAAGTCATCAGTAGCCATCGAGATGTGAAAACGTTGATTAACCCCTCAAGCATGAAAGACTGAATAACCTCGTGTTTTCGTTGTTATTATGTCATCAATAACTTTTGTTACCTACAAATGAATATTACCCAACAATTTTTATAAATATTTCTAACACCGAAATTTGGTTTAAAAAAAAACTATTGAAATATTAGATCTGCCAAAAGATGAAAAGGCAGAAGGGAAGCCTTACTGGAAAATATACGAATTAAGTACTTTTTCCTTCACTTGTTTTCTGTCATTTTTCGAAGAGGACATAAGAATAAGGGCATCATAGTTAAATTAGTACTACTTTCTTAGTTCATCATGCCTTTTCAAGCAAAAAAAAAAGTTGCTACGTATTCGCAACTCTCGACTTTCTTATCACATTTGTTACTGGCGTGAAGTTTTTTTTGTGAATTTTCTGGGGTATAGTGACTAACTATATGAATAGAAATTTAAGAACTTCGCTCCTTAATTGTAATCTACATTTCGCGCTATATTTTGTTAAGAATGCGTTTTTAAATTCAAATTGAAGCTACGACCCGCCCTCACGACGACGTGCGCGCTATGTTCGCGCCTTCTCTCCGCATTTCTCTTTTGTTTTGGTGGCGTTGTTTTCTAAGTATTTACTGTACGAGAATACATTAGGATGAGAATCGCGCCTAATCTACATACCGATCGCACGTCCACTGCAGTCGATTCAGGTACCTTATTGACTTCCCTCTGGTGGAAGGCAAATGCATTCAAAAAATAAAATAAAACGTAACCACGTCAAAGCTTTTTTCAGTGGGATTTTACTTTTTTTTAAATTTCGCTTTGATTGTTTGAGGAGTTGAATTGACGTTTCGATAATTTTATGTCAAAGTTATCAAAAGACATGGTGAAAAAAAAAGTACATGAAACGTAACCACGTTAAAGCTTCTTCTTGTTCAGTGTTCAGTGGAATTTTTTTCTTATTTCACTTCGATTGTTTATTTGAATTCATCATTTGAAGTATATGTTTTTATTAGATTGCTTCATAAATACCATTTAGATACCATTTGGAAACAAGTGATACAAACTATGGGTGTATCAGTGTTTATAGCTTAACATCATAAGTGTTAAGATAACCTCAAATCTGTTCTGTCTGTTCATTTTTTTTATATCTAATATTTCATCTGAATATTTATAGTGTATATCTCACTGAAAATTACTCAAGATCATTGATAGTAGTCCTTTTTTTTTTTAGTAGAACTGTAACACGATTCATATTTTAACAATATAAATTTCCGATCGTGGATGGTTTCAGAAATCTCATGCAAGTAACTTAAAAGACAACAAAGTCTTTACTTTATTAAATCACTTGTTGTCCAATGCTTATTTGCTGGTAAGTTTATCTGTATGTATGAGACTGAAGCAGAATAAATTTTATATCAGCTTGTGGACCAAAATTGAATATAATATTTAATTTTTTTTTTCACATTCCAGGTAAAGTATCAGAGATAGTGAAGATACGGTATTGGAGTTCAATACCAAAACCAGGATTTGGGTAGAGAAAGACCACACCAAATTTCTTTGCGGTTCACATATTTTTTCAAAAGTTATTGTGTTTCCGGACGGCACATACAGACACCAGACAGACAGACAGACGGACAGACATAAATGAGTTAATGTGTTTTTTGGAATCTAGGACACTCAAAACATGTATTTCCATCAAAATCTTAGAGTCGATTTTTTTTTGGATTGCAATACTCCCTCTTTTACATACTCTGTATGTGATAAGAAAGTAAAAAAAGGAAATAAATAATCAGTTGACCCAAAAAAAATTGTCGCTAATTGAAAATTCCGAATTTTGGTTCCGACTCAAAGTGTCCGACCTTGAAAAACCAAATATCGTCTTTTCGAAATCTCAAAAACCTACCCGATCGGAAATTTTCCATTTATTACGAGACAAATTTTTTTGCGAATAACCTAGAAATTCAATGAGAAAGCATGAACAATCTGAAAAAAAATATTGGTTTGTTGTGGTCATTTATTTTATTTGCCATTCAAAAGCCTAATCATATATCACAAGCACATTATTATGAAAAAAATTATTATCATGAAACCCATTTTACTATTGAATTTTGATTTAAAAAAGAATGGTCGCTTACACTTGGGCTACGGGGAAACGACGAACCAATATAACGACATATATTTTTAGCTTTTGGTACCAGGAAAGCAAAGCAGGGTCCTCTCTCTCTTTTCTGGCAGAACTACGTGTGCTATGGAGAATCGGCGTTGCTGGATCCCGCGTTCGGGCACGTCGTGACGTTAGGAAAATTCGCCACGGCCAGAGGGCGCGCGCGTACGGGCACTGACCCACCGCTGTCGACTGTCAACTCACTGAATGGTACCTTGATGACTTGATATTGTTGTCATTGAGATGGGGTCCCACCAAAATATCCTCTTGAGTATATATATATATATTCCCCTGTATATATAATATACAGGGGAACGACGAGATGATCTGATGCAGAGACGAATATATATATATATATATAAGTATGAAACGCACCAAACATATTATAGTAACCTTGCTGTGTGGTGCCATCAGCTTCATATACACGATTCTTATATTCTCCCCTCTTTTACGACCCGCACATAACTCATCTTTCTTTCTCTTGCCAATAAATCCAGGTCTTCCTGTGGAAAGCATCGATTTTCATTCATCTAATATGTCTGTACCGTTATTATTATAAGTATATTATAGTTGTAAGCTATGGCTGATATACTCAGCAGCCATCAATTCGTCGCACAATGATTTATCGATTTGAGCGAACAAAAGACACTTATTCACACTAAAAGAGATTCATTTATTGATCGATCTACACTTTGTTTTCTCCTTGTCATATTTATTAATCTTTTCCTCTCTCAAGAAGAAAGTTAATTTCATGCTAATCCTCATCTTTCAATTTCAAAATACTCCAGAATGAACATTTCAAATGACCATTCCATTATATCAATAGAGGAAAGTGATAAAGATTTTTTTTACATATAATTTCCATTTATTTATTAGCGGTTAAGAAATATTCAGAAAATAATAATTGGTTGTAAGTAAAAATTCTTAGTATTAACTCAACAATGATTTTTTGCAACACATATAATTGAAATAACAACAGCTTGGTTGAAAAGATTATTCAATAACAATCTTTATTATTTAATTCCAAAATACTTGAAAATAAAAATTTTCGGAACGTAATTTATTATTATTTGACGTCGAAAAATTGATAAATATCTCCGTCTTCTTTACAAAATATAAAATCGATTGGCGGAAAGATATCTACAAAATAATAGTTATGTGGAAGTAAACATTCTTACATTGTAAAAAATGTTTGCGTCTTGCCAAATGTGATATCAAAATTATTAAAATTGCAGTTAGTTATATGTTTAAAAAAATCTCAGCAAAGTATTTAAAATTTTGTTCACATAGATGTATTACTTTTTCAATGATATTCGCGTTTTGCCGAGACAAAACTGTAAGAAATTTCCAGAACACGCCGTAGAAAATAAACATTGATATAATTGCGCAGTAAATTTATCATCCGTCTATAGAATTTGCCAATCTAGTAATATGAAATTACAACATATGTCTACTAAATGAATCATTACTTATTTAATACATGAAAATCACGTGTATTTTTGGAATTCCAGTGCCTAATTTGATATTTCATACACATTTTCCAATTAAAAAAAAATCATCCCGCATTAGATCGTTAACGCTCATGGCACGAATCATTGCGTTTATTTTTAAAGTCATCATGATATTATACTTGCAAAAAAATTTTGTAGCAATTTTACCGAACTCTACGTACTTTCGATACCGTTCATATGAAAATTTAATACAAATGGTAATGAAATTCAATACACCGTTTATATACATAGATGAAATCGTAATGGCACACTGAGCAAAGACTTTTTTGTAGTACGCCAGACGGACCACAAAATTATACTTAAACCTTTTGTCTTAACTTCAATAGCTTAGCTGAAACAATCGAAAAAGGAAAATTTACAAAAATAAGAATGTCAAGGCTCTGTAAAAAATCAAATATTGAAGATAGAAATTCGACTCAAAAAGATTTTTTGGCAGGGGACCGACTCTACACCTCCCAAGTCTACACAAAGATAGGTCTACACAAAAAGTCGACACAGAAAGACTGTACACGCAGACAGCTCGACGACGAAAACTCGGCACGAAAAACTCGACACCAAAAACTCTGCACTAAAAACTCGACACCGAAAAGTCAACAAGAAAAACTCGACACGCCGAAAAGTCGGCACAAAAAACTCGACACCGAAAAGTCGGCACGAAAAACTTGACACCGAAAAGTCGACACTTTGATCGATTTTGGGGAATTTTAAGGCCCTATCCGATGTGAAATTTTCCGTTAATTACAATTTTTATTTCACTCTGTGGGCAAATCGCGATTGCGCAAGCGAAGCGTGCGTGAAACTTTGTTTACACACGTCGTGAAATAAAAATAGGTACGATACTCGCGCGAAATAGTATATTACACTACAAGAGCAGAAAGTTTGAGATTCCTGCACAAGTCAAAAAAAGTTTTGTCGCACTAGTATGATACTATCGTTCAAGGGGATATCTGAATAGATCATATTTTGTTTCAAATGAAAAAAGTAATGTATTTCTGGATTTTCAGTGAAAAATATCACGATTATTAAAAACATAACATATTCGTTGTCTGCTGGCAAAAATACATCGAAATAGTGGGTTAAAAATGAAATAAAACCACGTTTTACGCACCGAATAAAATAAAAATGGTAATTAACGGAAAATTTCACATCGGATAGGGCCTTAAAATTCCCCAAAATCGATCGAAGTGTCGACTTTTCGGTGTTGAGTTTTTCGTGCTGAGTTTTCGGTGTCGAGTTTTTTGTGCCGACTTTTCGGCGTGTCGAGTTTTTCGTGTTGACTTTTCGGTGTCGAGTTTTTAGTGCAGAGTTTTTGGTGTCGAGTTTTTCGTGCCGAGTTTTCGGTGTCGAGCTGTCTGCGTGTACAGTCTTTCTGTGTCGACTTTTTGTGTAGACCTATCTTTGTGTAGACTTGGGAGGTGTAGAGTCGGTCCCCTGCCGATTTTTTGGTCGAAATTTAATGATTCATAAGATGTAGTCATTGATTGTATGAAAAAAAAATGTCTTCTTAGGTTCCAGGGATAAAGAATGTAAATAAATCCCTTATCTGTGTTATTTAAACGGAAAAACTTTAAGTACGATGATGGACCTCTAAGAATAGGAATTATGGGTACCGCTCCTGACAGGATTTATTAGGACGTATGCTACGATATTTTGGGTGGAGAGCAAAAAAAAATTATCGATATTTTCTGGCAAAGTTTAATATACACATTCAAATCAGTAGAATTATTAAATAAAACATATCTACTCGTGGAACTGTTTCCATCGATACGATTCGATTGATTAAAATTACGCCGTATTTAAGCGGATTAAATATTTAGTAGCAACGGAAAAGTAATCCCTCATGTGCATTAAATAATATAATTGCAAACAACGACTACAGATTCAATAAATTCATATTGTTATCTGCAGTAAATAAAAAAATTCCTTCACTTAGTCGTTAAAAAAAGGGTATATGTTTCGTTTGGAAATCCATTCAACTGAAACAATGAAATATTACCTGGGTTCAAATAAATGTCGCACACATTGAAATCAGTATTGTCGGCATTGGGACATTTATTGTTTTGATCTAACGATAAAATTATTTTGTGGGATGACGATATAATATGAATAAATATTTTGTCACGTTTTCCATAGAACAGTTTCATAGAATCAACACATTGTTTGGTCAAAAAGATCAGATATTTTCTTTAGTCAATTATATTTTTATAACATTGAACGAAATTATTAATGAAACATATAATTAGCGTAAGTTAATGGTTTATTGGAAATATCCAAGTAAATGGTTTATTTGGCTGATCTCGTTGACTGAATGAAATATTTCTCCCAGTGGTACATTGCTAAAAAGGTATAACTTCAGAAAATAGTACAGAACGCTAGTGTAGAGTCCCGCGAGCCCGCGTAAAGTATAAGTATATAAAAGCAATTCGTGTGTGGCCCGGAGATGGCCGGTTCTTCACCTCGCGAACGCGAAGTCGGTACCCTTTGATGTTCCTACCTACCGGAGTCTCTGCATGGTGGGAGTTACTTCTCTCCCCCTTGCCCTTTCTTTCTCCTCGTCTCGTTCACTCAAGCCCCGCTTCTCTCTCACTTGTTTCACTGCATCCTTCTTCATGTTCGTCAGTACGGCCACCTCGATGACTTTCTCAGTCTTCTCGGTGCCCGTGGACTTTGCTTGCACACCACATTACCTATGCGTATTACGGTGTTCAAAAATTCTTAATAATCAGGTAAAAAATTATTTAAAATAATTTTGTAAACATTTCCTGGAAAATTGATAAGAAAATGTGTCGACAATGTATTTTTTTTAAAGTAAATATTGTTTTTAATTAGTCATTGTTAAGAGGCAGCCGAATTGCGGTTCTTGTACTGCAGAAACAAAAGTTTCCACCTGGAGAGCAAAAGAAACTTACCGTCATCGGAAATTTTACAGTTTGTTAATTTGTATCGGAAAATATTTCTCAATCGTGAAGTAAATATTATGGATAAATTTTTAAAATGTTAGAATCTAGTGAAAAATGCTTACTACAAATTTATTTTGAATGAAAAACGCATTTTCACTTCAGAATTCAAGAGCGCAATTTATAAAATTAAATACTTCGTTCTTATTTTGATTTAAAAAAATGTTCGGCGTTAAATTTTTAGTCACAAGAAAACTCTCGCTTACGTTTCGACCCTGGTTCTGGATCCTCTTCAGAATTTATTTATATTTACGAACGAATCATATCAACAAACAATGCAGGGTTTTGAGGTTAACTTCACGTGTTGTTGTTCGAGGAAACCTTTGCAGATCATTTTTATTTTGCACATACTTTCAACCATAGAATCCAGGTGAAATTAGAACGACGTGTGACGTTTGTCAGCGTCGCTACTCTACCCAGTGGGACATTTTGATAACCTGTCCGACCGTTACCATCGCCGAAATAAACACACTCCATCATTGAAGAATATCGGTTACATTCATATACATTAATTAAATTAAATTTTTTTCACTGAGGTTATTTATTCCCAAAACTTTAACAAAACGTATGTTCATATCCGATACCGTTTAAATGAATTGACTTCAGGTTCCCTAGAAAAAGTAAGGTCAATGTCTTCCTTAAACCTTTTAGGGCTCGAATACAAAATGGCGTATTAGTCTACATATTATCCATTTGCGGGAACAAAAAGTTTCTGAATACTAGCACTTTATTCAGCTCCCTTATTCATGCCGTACATGTTTTATGGGCAGGTTATGCTTAATACCTCTATCCCTCAAACCGCGTATACCAGCAATGACCCAACCCCTTCAGCCATGATTATTCTACCGTCTTCTTCTGCCTCTTTTATTTTTCTTGGTAAGCCACCACCCTACCTCAATGTATACATGCATGCACTGTGTTCCCATCGACCAAGATGGATCGATATATCCACTAGAAATCTGTTACTGTAATCCTGTCGTCACATACGGCCCTGATCAGGTCTACGCCGGATCATCTATGTAAGGTTGATCTGACAAGATGTACTTTATATTTATATACGACCTGGTACAATGTACTTTATTTATATAAAGTTGATCTGATAAGCTATACTCTATTTATATACGGTTGACTTAATAAACTGTACTTTATTCATACAAGGCTGACTTGATAAGGTGTATCTAATCTATGTGAGGTGAGGTGTTCTTAGAAATTTCAGTTTACCTTTATGTAAATGTAAGGTTAAGTTCCATTCGACTTTTTTAATCTGGCAAGTACCAGTTCAATTTATTTTTCGTTACGTCACTCGTGCAATGTTACTTTTCTATATCTGAATGCAACAAATGCTACAATCGATGATTATATTTAAGCAATCAATAAAAATATGCCAATATTTATCAGGTCCTGAAATACCAAGTCCTCCAATGCGAATAAGAACTTTTAAAAAGTGCTTATGTTTATCAGGCTATTCGATGTTTAACTTTGTCAGTGTTTTTGTTGGCAATCTTTATCAGGCTCTGATCAGGTCCGTATAATACAATCATACGAGGCCGTTGATTTCGAATTCGTATGAATTTATGGTCGGGACCTCGTTTTGGAGGATTAGTCATCATTGAACTTGTACACACCGACACTTAGCGTATTGGCTTAAGAATTTTAAAAGGAGAACCTTCATAACCCTCAGGGAGGCCCTACCCAGATAGAAATATGGCGACACGAAAACGACACGGTGGCGACACGGCACGGCTCGTCGTGTCGGTACCGTGCAGTTATGTGTGACCGACACGGTGACGGTGCAACGTGCTGGAACCGCCACTGTGTCAGCACTGTTTCGGCACACCGTCCAGTCTTCCTGTACTGCACGACGTGCTGACACAGGACCGCATTCGGCACGTTGTACCGTCACCGTGTCGTTACATTCGGTCGCACGTAACTCATTTCTGACGGCACGCAGTCTCGACCAGCCCTCCACGATTTTCTTTCTGGGTAGGAAGCCTTGTGCATATTGTGCAGCGGTGCAACGGGTTGTAAAGCAGCAACGTTGTTGTAAATGAATATTTATCTCATAATTCCGTTCATATGCAGGTATTACTTGAAGTTTCAGAGCAGCAACAACATTATATTAAGCAATTGAAAAACGTAGATGAAGATAAGTCGATGAAGCATATGTAATAAGTATGGAAGAAAATAATGAAAAATTTAAAATGCCAACCAAAATCTAATGATAAAGTAGTGATTCGATTTTTTTCCTGGACTTTATAAAGCTAGAGCAGCTCAAATTGATTATGTTTCTTGCTCTCTTTTTCTTATTTTTTGTCCATTTTATAAGCGTCGCACATGCAAAAATTTATGTAGCGTAATAGTACCAGCGTACTTTTTTTTGTCTTATCTTATCACAAATCTCTCGCTGGCTATGATTATGGAAGAATTTTCATGAAACTTTGAATGGACCATAATGAAAATCCAAATCAAAAATCAGAAAATGACTCTATTTGGTGTTTTTAACTAATATGCAACCAATTTCTGAAAATGGAATAAAGCTTTATCAAAAAGACTAAAACGATTACAAATAATAAAGTAATGATTTCATCTTATATTTGATTTTTGCGTCATTTATCAAGCTTTATGGTTTCAATTTTTTACAGATTTTAAGATCGGATCCATCAAAAATAGAAAAATTCGTGCGTATATCTCTTTCCATTTTGTCTTCTATTTTGTTCTATTAGATAAATATTTATGACAGTCAATATCTTATGAGAAATCAAAACATCTTTTCCCAGAAATATCAGAAAAAAAATAGTTTAGAAGTTCTTATTGCTCTATACAATAACCGTGTTCACAAAAACGCTCTAATTCAAGATCAAACAATACACTATGTCTGAAAACTATACTGAAATTATAGAAAATCAATTTAATCACGCACGCAAACTTTTTGCCTTTCTACATAATCGCCCACAAAATAATCTTTAAATATATATATATTTAAAGATTATATATATATATATCAAGTAAAAATAAAAATGGAGGTTCACGAGCAAAATTTGGGGTAAACACGTGAATCCTACAGGCAGCAGCCCTTCTCACTCTTTCGTGTATCTTGTTCTATGGAATCAAAATATATGGGAGCCTTACCAGGAATCAAAAGCATTTTTTTTTAGAAATATCAGAAAAAAAATTCCGATATTCTTATTGCGCTCCACAATAACCGTGTTTAGCAGAACGTTCCAATTTAGTATAAAACATTACGCTATGTCTGAAAATTATACTGAAATTACAGAAAACCAATTCAATCTCGCACGTAAACTTTTTACCCTTGTACATAATTACCCACAAGATAATTTGAAAAAAAAAAAACATGAAGTAAAAATAAAAATGGAGGTTCATAAAAAAATTAGGAGGAAACGAGTGAATCCTAGATGCAGCAGCATACGGCCGCTGCGAGGATGCTTCGAGATATGGTTACCCTTGGAGTGGAGCGAATAGTGCGCTCGGAGAACGAAGTCATCGAGCAAAGCGAGCGGATAATTGGAAGATGATACACCACGTCGCGTCGCGGGCGCGCCAGGCGGTAATTGCTTGTGTAATTCTTAATTTCACGTCACGCCGGGAAACCTCGAGGCATATACCGCGCTCTGCATCATACAGATATGTGTGCTTCCTATAGATATTGATATAATACTGTCCAGTGTATACCTATACACATTGACTCAACTAAGTTTAGCGATATATATGGTATACGCCTGAATTTCAGCTCGCGAGAATGTTTGGATTACGTTCAATCGCACGGCAATTGTATTCTCCAGCCTGCAAGCTGTGATCGCACTAACTGCAAGTCTAATGGTGTTCGTAATACTAGTTGTAAGATATAACGCAAGCTGCGCAGACATTCGACGCGCCTCGTCGACTCCGCGCGTGCACTAAGCAATAGTTGAAAATCGTTTGGTAATTATTTAACGCGCATCCTCGGGAACCAGATTGCAAGGCCCGAAGATCTCGTTTGTCCAATTGTGACTTCATCGCACGGAGTATTCAAATTGATGTACGTGTCAGTTGCCATACAGGAGAAATCGGTTGGCCGATTTTTGAGATCGGCAATGAACATGCTTACTTTGAGCGGGTTCTCATAGCAATTTTTTGTATTTTGTAAGTATACGATCATCCTATTGTCTACATAAATTTGTAGTAAATTGAAGCATACAAATAAGCCGTACAAATTGATGTACTGCTTATTTTCCATGCACAGTAAATAGATCAGTCGATTTGTTGGATCAAAAATAAACAAGCTTACTTCGAGTGATTTATAAAATAAAGTTTTCGTTTCGATTGACTTATTACTACGTTAAATTGATCATTCCATCCAATTAGTTGTTAATTAATGTATGTTTCTCAAGCGAAATCGTGAACGACCAATACAAATAATCGCGCGCAAGCAGAGCAGACTTTTCGAGCGCCGCGGGTACCCACGCACATGCACTACGGGTCTTAATTCCTCGGCCGGCCGAGAGGTGGCTACGGTGCTACAGTGCATCTCGCAAGTACCGAGCCTCCTGTTGGCTATATAACTCTGGGTCTCGCTCGGTTCTAAAGCCGAACGTGAAGCAGCATTGCCAGATTTGACCACTTTGCGCCAAATTGCCTACTTCGGAGGTCGTTTTGGCGCCAGTATTTTCTGTTTCGCGACACGAAGGAATCTTGGCTATTTTTTGGTCGCGGCAAAGTTTTTATTTATTTTTGCCTGCCTTTTACCTGCAGAATGATATTCCTGCATGCAAATAGATGTTTTTTCGGGTTTATGTTTCGAAAAACCATATTGGATTGCGTTGTAAGAGATCCGTGAATTTAGCCATGTCGATAAATTACCACGTCACTGACAGCCGAATTTTTCTCTACCAAATGAGTATTCATAAGTATTCACGATGCAGAATTGGCTACATGCGCCTCATGCCGTCGTACGAGTCATTGCTTGAAATAGTGATTTCATTGGGCACATGATTACGGTGTGGCAACGTAACGACAATGAATGTAGCTACAATACGTCCTGAACGTGACGTCTTATCTAGAATTTGTCGTAACTCTCAAATGCCAGTATTGGGCTTTGGTTCGTCGTTTCTCGCGTCCATAGATAAATTGTATTTCGCGTCTCTTCCTCAAGATCACGTATGTAGTACCTCCATCCAACCCGGTATTGCCACATGTTTTAAAGTTTGATTAAACGAAAACAACTCGTGTCTGAATGTTGTCACCTATGCGGTTGATACATTTCATCTTCATTCTTATTCCATGTGCCGGAAGAACCACATGTGATTTTATTCGTGTCATAAAATTCTTTCACTATGGTAAAGAGATCTCGTAGTGAATTATCATCAACGATGAAGAGAAAGAGGATAAACGAGAGAAAACAATCAGACGATTGAAAAGAAAATCGCGGAAAGCGGGGAAGAAAAAATGTCAAGAAAATCGACACAGTAAGTATTTTATTTAAATGTTCGCAGTTGGAGACCAGGGAACACTTGTTCCTTGAGGGATGTTTTTTCAATCACTCTTCAGGCTCTTACAGGCCCACGAGAGTTCTTGCTTTTGTGCACCGAACAGATGTCTCACGTACGCACTCCGACCCATACGAGATCCCATTGGTCTACCGATTTCTGCTGACGTTTTCCTGGATCTATTATCTTCCTTTTTTATAGGATGCAACGATGGTACTGATGACAATTCAGAAGTTGGCGATTTTTCGAGTCCAGGTGTTGACATACAGCCCGACGAGCAATGCAATACGCAGCTCAATGATCCAGTCAGCGGTTCGCCGATTCTATCTTCTACTGAACCCGTTGAGGTAGATGTGTACACTGAAAAACCGCCTGAAATAGCAAAGGAAGTCGATACGGTTGAACCGAGTGCTGAAACTGCTTTGGATGCAGCAGTTTTGGATCATTTGGGAAAAAGATTGTTCTGTGAAAAATCTTTAGCTCCAGCAGTGCATAACGATATCGTTGTACGATGGGAGGGAATTCTCAAGAAAGGATTGCCGTCCGAAGAAAAGGAAAATCTTCTTAATAAATACCAACCACCAGATGCCTCGTCATCGATCCCCCGAAGCTTAACCCTATAGGGAAGACTTCACTCCAGGAAGCCACTATAAAGCGAGACGATCGTATTCGAGAAAAACAAGAGAAGATCATAGCTTGTCTCGCGGCCGTTGCAATGGTTCTGTCACAAACTATACTCGAGTTTAAAGGACAGGAGGTTCTTGTAGAACGTGTGAACGAGATTGGCAGATTATGAGCTGATTTGCAGTATAACGAGTCGGAGATAAGACGGAATCTGATTCTAGCGAGTCTCAACGCGAAAGCCAAAGTCATTCTATTCGTGACAATTGCAGACGAATGGCTTTTTAGCAAATATCTCAAGGAAAAAGTCAAGGCGGCAAAATCTTTAGAGAGTTCTAGTATGGAGCTAAAATCAGTGATCAAACGTCAATATCGGAAGAACTCAAAAAACTCGAAGGCCCCGCCCCAACAAACGTCATCGCGACAATATCAATCGGGCAAGGGCGGGAAGCGAGCCTCGTACCCAGCGAAAGAAAGAAATCATTCAACATCGTGTTATCAGAAGAAGTCTCAAAAGTCCAATTACCAACATCAGAAACACTCACACACTCGCCGCTAGAATATGTAAGTTCTGTTTCGGGAAGATTTAAATTCTTTCTGAACAGCTGGGTAAAGATCACTGCAGATCCGTCGATTTTCTCATGGGTTAAAGGTTACAGGATACCTTTTGAAAAAGAGGTGTATCAAGAAAAAGTTCCAAGTAACATTATTAGCTCTGCGGAAGACAAACTAAAAACTGTTAAGCTAATTGAGGAACTCTTAGTCAAAGAAACTGTTGTGCCATGCAGTACAATAGAACATCAGTTTGTCTCAAGTATTTTCTTGGTTCCAAAACCCAATGGCAGCTGTAGGTTAATTCTGAACCTTAAGGATTTGAATAGGTTTATTAAAACGCAACACTTCAAATTAGAAGATCGACGGACGGTGACAAAACTGATTACTCCAAACTGTTTCATGGCCATACTGGATCTCAAAGATGCATATCTAATTTCAATAATGAATATCGACTGAAAATTTCTGAGATTCTGTTTCAATAATCAGCTATACGAGTTTACCTGTCTACCGTTTGGCCTGAACACAGCGCCGTACACTTTTACCACAATTTTAAAACCTGTCATAGCATTTTTGAGAAACAAGGGCTTCCTATCCGTCATTTATTTAGACTACATATTATTATTCGGTAACAGCTACACGGAATGTGGTCAAAATGAACGCGCTACGTGTAACCTTTTGAGAAATCTGGGTTTCATTATAAATGAATCAAAGAGCAAATTAATACCTGATAGGAAATGCGCATACCTCGGGATTATTTTTGACTCGGTCAAAATGACAATTGAACTTACGGATGAAAAGAAACTCAAAGCAAAACAGAAAATTGAACAGATGCGCGTGATTACTAGTTGAAGTATTCGAACTTTCGCCGAGTTCATCGGTATTCTGACGGTTTACTGTCCGGCTATAAAATATGGCTGCGGGCATACTAAAGCCTATGAACGTACAAAGTACTTAGCCTTAATTTAGAACAACTAAAGCCGTGTCATCTTTTAGTTTATCGACGAAAGCTCCTCGATATGTTCGGGAGACTTTTTTTGATGCGTCGTTGTCAGGCTAGGGCGTCGCCTGTGGGAATCAGAAGACACACGGTTTTTGGAGCTCGGACGAAGCAAGATTACACATTAATGTAATGTAAACGAATAAATAATCTTAGAGATTGCGATATTTTGCTTCATTTCGATAACACCACAGCTATCTCTTATATAAATAGAGGGGGGATTCGTTACGAAAACCCTTAACAAGATTGCTAAGTCAATCTGGAGTTGGTATGAAGAAAGGAATCTCTGGATTTTCGCTTCATTCATAAGAGCAAAAGATAATGTTGTAGCCGATTTCGAGTCTCGAAGACTAGAACCTGAAACAGAATATAGTCTTTCCGACACTGCTTTCCGAAAGATAGTTCGTGAATTTGGGGAACTGGAAATCGATTTGTTTGCTAGTCGGACGGATGAAAAGTGTGAAAAGTACGTCTCGTGGATGTGTGACCCCGGAAGTATAGCAGTTGACCCTTTTACTCTTTCGTGGACAGATTTTTTCTTTTATGCCTTTCCCCCGTTCTCAGTAATTCTGCGGGTATTATAAAAGATTAAGGACGAAGGTTCGAAAGGTATCCTGATCGTGCCTGACTGGCCAGTTCAGGCTTGGTACCCGCTGTTTAAACATTGCTTATCACAGAACCCATTTATTTCAATCCTAATCCGACATTGCTCCTTTTTTCAAACACAGAACTTCACCAACTATGCAGAACCTTACCCTGGTGGCCGGAAATTTATCTGGAGCGCCTTCAGACGCAACAATGTTCCGGAAGAGGCAACACATCTTATGATCGCTTCTCTAGCCGAATCGTCTCTCGAACAATATGAGTCTGCCTTAAAAAAAGTGTTGGAATTTCTGTGTCCAACGGAACTTGAATCCTTTCACGAATTCAGTCCCAGATATTCTTTTACTTCTTAATAAAGAATTTGAAAACGGAGCGAGTCACGGACCACTTAATACTCTCAGATCAGCTATTCCTCTAATTGTCGGACCGGAGATGGCTCAAGATAACAGAGTAAAGAGAGTATTTAAAGGCATTAGTAAAATTCGACCGTCATATCCGAAGTACAATCAAACGTGGGATCCCAAGATAGTTCTAAACTATTGTCAACTCAGTTTCCGAACGAAAATATTCCCTTAGAATCTTTAGCGATGAAAGTTACGTGTTTGATAGCTTTGCTGACGGGTCATCGAATGCAAGCGATCTCTTTGATTGATATACGTAACATTGATATAGGCGAGGAGACGATCGAAATAAATGCGAATTCGAACTTCTCGCTGCAGATATGGTGAAAAATAGTATACTACCCTCGGGAGTGAAAGTAGACCATCCCCAACCACGTGTTTACCGATCGAGTAAAACATCGAGTAATAATCGTAAACAGCCTTTTTTGATTTTGACTTTCTACAAAGAAGATCAAAGTATCTGTGTTGCATCGGCGCTTGAGTGCTATCTTGAACAAACTGAGGACCTTCGAGATACTGGAAATTGACTGTTTGTTAGTTGCAAGAATCCTCATAAAGCGGTGTCGACCCAGACTTTGAGCCGTTGGGTGCAAAATACTCTGGCCAAAAGTGGTTAAAACACAAACATTTTCATGGCTCATAGCACGCGCCAAGCTTCCACTCCAGCTGCTAAGAGAAAGGGCATAAATATTGATTATATTCGAAAACCAGCCGGGTGGACAGTTAATTCAATGGTTCTCGAAAAATTCTATGATTTGCAAATCACTGAAAATAAAGACGCGTTTTCAAGAGCTATTCTTGGAAGATAACAAAAAAAAAAAAAAAAAATGCCAAGCGAGTACACGTAATCACTTATGGTAATCCCGTAATAGAATATTTGTAATATTCACTTGTTGTTCATTAGTTTCAATTGAATAAAACTAATAAATTGTGCACAGATATGTACATTATTTATGGTTGTCGTGTTTAACTTTCAACATCTACATACGTGATCTTGAGGGAGAGGCGCGAAATACAATTTAATGATTAAACGAACTTACTTGTGAGTGAAGTTCTATCATAATTGTATGAAGCACCTGTTCCGAAAAGATCAGTCCCTCCCGATAATAATACCGTCTCTATAGATATATAGACAATCCCAAAACGAGAATACGACAACGCTTTGAAGAAATGAAGACCAAATGTGTCAACCGCATAGGTGACAACATTCAGACACGAGTTGTTTTTTGTTTAGTTAAACTTTAAAACATGTGGCAATACCGGGTTGGATGGAGGTACTACATACGTGATCTTGAGGAAGAGGTGCTTCATACAATAATGATAGAACTTCACTTACAAGTAAGTTAACGAACTTAAACATTAAATTGTACGTTGTGTAATATCTGCAAGCTGCAACATTTACGAATTTCAAATCCGGAGAAAGTGAAAATAGTAGAGCGAAAATATAAAAGAATTAAGCGACAACGACCGAATCATTGATAAAGTATGCCGAAATACGCAAAAGACAAGCATAAGTATCGAAAAGAATGGGAAACGGAATCGTGGGAAAAGGGTAATATTTTTTCTATTATTCTAATGATTGTTATCATAGATTGATACTGTAATTAGGATATCACTCCCTCGTGCCGTTAATATCGTCTATAGGTTGGGTGCAGCATATCAGCTCTGCTAGAAATGTCGACCCGTTGCAAATTATGCAACGTATCCCTAAGAAGTCACATCGCAGATTTAAAAAAGCATTCAACAAGCAAAAAACACAAGATGAACGTAGTTTCGTTGAAACAGCGACGAAAACAAACGTTGTTATCCCACGGTACGCAATAGATACTACATTCAATTTTATTTCTCGAAGATTTCTACTGATATAAGAGAGCTCGAAACTGGCGCCGTTCACAATTTACGTCACATTACCGTTGGTAATATGACGATATGTGCGACACATGGTATTCCACGGCACGCAATAGATACTACATTCAATTTTATTTCTCGAAGATTTCTACTGATATAAGAGAGCTCGAAACTGGCGCCGTTCACAATTTACGTCACATTACCGTTGGTAATATGACGATATGTGCGACACATGGTATTCCACGGCACGCAATAGATACTACATTCAATTTTATTTCTCGAAGATTTCTACTGATATAAGAGAGCTCGAAACTGGCGCCGTTCACAATTTACGTCATATCACCGTTGGTAATGTGACGATATGTCCGACACATGGAAGATTGATGGGAGTTTTACGATCGCGAGACGATGAATTTTTTTATTATGAATTAAAAATAATCTAATTCTTCATTATCTATAGATAGAGTTAGAGTCCAAAAGTTCTTTCGCATCCACATGCAGTGTTAATCCATAAGCACAATAATGTTCTGTAGGGAAAGAAGCTTGCCATTGTTGTATCGTGTTGAGAATATTCTGACAATACGTTTTTCTCTTCACAGGCTATGAACTTCAATAGTTGATTAAAAAGAAGAAAACTGATATTATGTCATGCATTCATCTATCCAAACGATCGACCATCTGGGTGAAATGTTATCAGCTCTTGGGAAAGAAAAAGTTCTGAAGAACACAAGATTGCACAGAACGAAGTGTTCGAGTCTCGTAAAGCACGTTATCGCTCCTGCACTGTTGGCGGAACTTATTAAAGCTGTTGGTGAGAATAGCTATTATAGATAGAAGTATCGACGTTTTAATAACAAAATATCTGTGCAGATGTCTGAGGTACTTCGACATAGCGGGAAATCGGATGATCACAACGTTTCTCGCGATACTAGAAGTAGAAAGGGCCACCGTGGATGCGTTGTACACGAGCATAATTGAGTATTTCACTTAAATCGGCCTTTTTATTGATGAATTTGACAACAATTGGTACTGACGGCGGAAGTAATCTGTGCGACCGTAACCACTCTGCTTATACTTTGCTGAAAGAACGAGTGCCAAAGTTGCAGCTATTAAGATGTACTTGTCACGCTCTACACCTATGTGCTTCAAAGTGGAGCGAAGAATTGCCGGGTTCGTTAGTTTCTCGCACGCGAAGTATATAACTAGTTCAACGTTAGTTCGTTACGCCGCATGAATCATCGAAAGACATTCGATCTTATAAATGAAGGTAACGATTCGCGAAAATTCCGGCTAGTAATACAACTGTCACGAACTGCGACTCCTCGAGCAATGGCTAGAATTAAAGACTCATTGTTAGTTAGCTTGCAATGCCGAACGGTGTTCACTGCATGAATAATTCGTAACATGTCGGAGAATGACGTCAACAGAATATATTTGATCTTTTTGCAGCCCGTATTGGCGGAAATTCAGCATTTGAATTTATCTTTTTAAAGCGAGAACGTATCTACATCTGTTGGCAGTCTGTTTGAAGAAATGATACTAACATTTTTATCATTCGGTAAACGCACCCCCAAGCCAGTTTTTTGCATAGTGCAGGCAATAATACTCTTGTTCGACAAGTTCTGGAAGCGTTGGAAAATAATCTCGCATTTCTGCCAGGTACTGAAACAGATCTTGGAAACGATTCCGAGAAAGCCTTAACTGAATCGACGTTGTTTGCGAAAGCAAAGGGCCAGATTAAACAACAATCGTTCAATTTTTTGAGAAACCCCTTGCGTGGAATGGCGCAGAGACTGCCGATGAACCTCGAAATCTTCAGAATCTACAAAACTACAAACTGTTGAGCCCGAGCATTTGTCTATCTCCAGTTGGGATCGGATTGAATCCTGGACATAAATTCGGCGGATTCGACGAATTACCATTGAAGGACTCTTTCGATCCTCATTGCCCTATCTTTGTTTATAAGAGTCAATGGGACAAATTAAACTTCGTGAACTGGAAGGCTCACTTTGGCGGAAATATTCCCATCAACATTTTGTTGATCTGGCCCGCTTTATGTAAGTACACGGATGCTAGCGGTCGCACAGTTTTTGACGAACTGGCGGAATTAGTCCTGAAAATGTTAGTGATTCCTACGAGTAACGCAGTAGTAGAAAGAGCATTATCGGCCTTAACTCTGATAAAAAGACGAATTTGCAACAGACTTCGAACACCGATGCTGTAAGCTCTGTTACGGACAAGATTACACTTCAAAGCATTTAACAAGTGTTGCAAAATATTCGAGTCATCGAGCGAAATGTTCGAGAGATTCAAGTCTAGCGATATGTATGGCTCAGCAATCGAGTCCGCGGTGAATGGGACTGACGACAAAAACGAAACAGAAGCACTGACCGAAATCCTTGAGATGAATTCTGAATTGGACTCATATCCGATAGAAAATCGCAACTACGTATGTAAAGAGAGCCAAAATATTTCATGGAAATAAACAGCTAATCATTAAATTATAACAAGATATTATAGTAAATTTACTTTAGAGATGATAATATTAATGCTAAAAATTAGATAGATAATAATATTATAATAGTAGACTGTTATTAATTAATATGTAATTCGTACTATCCAAAATGCAATGCCATTTGTACAACTAAAATATTTATCGTACATAATTATTTACTACTTTTTCATTTCCGGAAGTCAAATTTCCAGAAATCAATCCGATATTGAATATACTTCGAAGTATAGTATATTACACGTGGTTGGGGATGGTCTACTTCCACTCCCGAGGGTAGTATACTATTTTTCACCATATCTGCAGCGAGAAGTTCGAATTACGTGAAGCCCCTAGGGCGCGAAGTCGAACTTCTCGCGCAGGTATGGTGAAAAATACGTTATTTCACGTTACAACTCCCTGCATGTTATCTGCGCCAATGACGAATACCATTTAATCTAAAATTCCGGGGTGGATATATGATGAAAAGATTTATACCTGGAAAACGAATTCCTCAATTGAATTATCTACGAAATATTTGGCTATATAGAACATTTATTTGGCTACTTTCGGAATCCACGACTTTGGCTGCTTTTGGTTACTTGCGCGACCACTTCTGGCGGCGTGACGTACCAAACATCTGATGGCAACCCTAACGTGAAGTAGTGAGTCGCTGATTAGATAATTTCTTTCAATCACCGCCGTTTGCTCGGTAGCTAATTTATTGGCCGTCCTCACGGTGAACAAACATTCCACTGTCTATTGGTAGAACCTTATCGCGACTCCCTTCGCGTTTTATTTTATATTCACATCTTAATCCGTTCTTTTTATATTATAGAAAAAAGTAGAAAAATACACCCGGACCTATATATCCGGGACCAGGACCTCTTTACGTTTTCGGAAAATAGTTATGGATTCCTGTACTGGCCTAAGAGTTCAAAGCGTGACCGGCCAATGCAGACTAGTTTGATCTCCAAGATAAGCACCGTAGTTAGTCATGAAAAATTATACGGGCCCAATATGTGGCTCTGAGTAAATTTCTGCGCGGGCAGTAAATTCAAAACGAATTTTGCACTGAGAGAAAAGCACATCGTTGATTCACCGATCCCAATTAATAAAAAAGCATATATGAAGTTTACCATGTTTTATGGTTGAAGTGATGATAATATGGTTCAATAAACGATACTTGCAAGTTTATTGAAAACAAACGTTGAAGTCATATACGCAACAAAACGGCATATTTGAAACTATTAGAATAGTTTATAAAACTACTATCATTTTGATAATTGCTACTACAATTATATTAGCTATAAACATGGAATATGGACTATCCTCCTGAGATTCATATTAATGGTTAATCCAACTATTTTCTCATACTTGCTATAACCATAAAATATAGTTGTTCCTCCTGGCAACTATACATTATAGTTAGATTATCGCCGGACTAATGATTATTATTATTAAATTACGATATTTTTTCTCTGAGTGTGCGATTGCATATAGGGCAGTCCACATCAAATTTACAGATGATGACCCTTGAACCTCCCCGATTTCATAATTTGATACAATAATATTGCTCGCGACCTAAAAGGGTATTGGATTTTTTTTTCAGGATTTTCACCATCGTGTGAACTTTTTATGGCTCAAACACCTGATTTCAAAAACGTAATTTTCATTATCTAAAAACAATTTTCAAGTTACTGGAGATAAAGTACTCTCAATATTCACTACTTTCATTATAAACCTTTTTTGTCTGCCAATTTATAAATTTTTATTCTCATATTTCTTAATTTCTTAAGTATCTTATTGACTAAAAAAGTTTATTTGTCCGATTACAATTGGAAAATTCAGGGTTAAGAGACGATTTTTAAAAAAATAACCTCAATGGACGTATTATAGGCATTATTAGCATATTTCGAGGGTAACACAGCAAAATGCCCCAGCAACAAAATATCTGACCAAGTGTTCGGCGTCAGAATATCCCCTAACAAAAATAGCACGCGACAAAATATCCGGTCGAAAAGAATCCCATTCAAGATATTCTAGCTCTGGTGCCGTGAGGCGAACTTCAGTCCGGCTGTATCGGCAGAGGGTATTCTGCAGTTTTCCTCCGTCTTCTGAGCTCTGTTCAGAGGCGGATGCGGTACGGTAGGGGAAGTTGGCCGCATGGGGGACTGGTCCGGGTTACTGCAAAAATGTACAAATTATTCTGACGGGCAAATATTTAAAAAAAATCTGGACCGATCCTGTATATCCCTACCGGTATAGTCCTAACAACGGGAAAAAAATGCAAATAAAAAAAATCAAATCAAATGATTATTAAAAAGCTATTAATTAATATAAAAAAATTACCAGGACTGATAGAAAACATTTCGTTATGTTATTTTTCGTGTAACAAATTTCCTTGCAATTTTCAAATATAATTCCAGCAGCTAATCGAGTGAGATATCCATAAATGAATATCACTGATTCATACCTGACAAGCTGCCCTACAATTACGGGTAATGAATACGCAGCTATTAAAATGATGGATTACGATAGCTGTGGGAAACCATGAAAACGTTTTGTTCCGTATTTCTTCGACAACCCAGAAGAGATTTGACTCTGAGATCTCAGGTTGGCATTCCGAGGAGTGAAATCCGTCAATAATAATTGTTATCCAAGTTGAAAAAATCAAGCCCGGTAGTACTATTCGCGTCTACTGCTTCTGTAACGGTGATGGTGTTGCTTGCGATTTCAACGTTTCCGCGCCACTCACGGATAATGACTCGTGCGCCCCGCCTCCTCCACTGTCAGACCCTTTTGTCTTATTCATTCCATCATTCCCTCCCTGTCACCTCTTCTTCATCGTTCCGTCGCGGTCGCTTTACTCGCGCACTGAATTTTCAACAATACTCGAGGCTCACTGCTGATTCCGCGCGTTGATGAGACGAACGGTCCGTAACAGGACCAAGTCAAGCGGTGGAAAAGCTTGCGGAATTTGCTAATGACATTTTCTAATCTTGATTATCTAACGTCCATTTGGAAAGAATTTTTACGTAAGAGAACATGATAACCTTGTACTAGATCTCTGGATATTGTAGTAGCTGTGGTCGAATATTGACATGAATATGAGGGTTGTCGTATGTGGTAGCCAAGTTATAATTACGACTTCTTGAATGTTTCGACCCTGATGCGAGTCTTTTTCAGACATTTATTTACTTAAAAGTAGATAAACAAATATTAAAAAATATTACATTTTTATTTATGATACAATGATATAATAATTACATCCTAGATGAATTTTCACTTGATTTCTATTTGTGTTAGTTAATTTATTAAATTTGTCGGTGCTCACATCGTCGAAACTTTGTTTGTATCATTTTTTGTGTATGAATGTGCGCGTTGTTCATTACATTTCATGATTTCTTATTGAGAAAATGTGAGAGACTGGCCGGATTCTTTGGCCCGCGCATTCCTAGTTTTAGGTTGTTGGGTTGTGTTTTCTTTGGTGGATAACCTTAGATAATGTGTTAGTGATGTTACTATTTTTTTCGTTTAAACAATGTATTTTTCATACAATGTATTCTAAAAAAATTTCAAGCATTGGTGTCCAGACAGCGAGCCTTTATTTATGTGAAGTGCAGTGAGAAAAGAACATGATTAAACTGTTAAAAATATTGTTGACTCAACTAAATTTCGCGGTCACGGGCTGTCGAGAGATTGTTTATTGCCAAAATATTTCATTTCCATCTAACAAACGATATATTTTTTCATATAACTGGCTAAATGCTTGAACTGACTGAACCAACTTATACCCGCCAGGTATAAAGAAATATAAATCACTTATAAATTGCAGAACATTATTTTCATTGCCAGACGTTATAAGTCAATAATATTATTTGATAACAATCCACAAAAAAAAACTAATGATTATCACTCTTCGATACTGCTCATCGAGAAAAATGTCCGCTTGGAGATTCAAACCTAAGATCTATCCACCTACCTACCTACTTGACGACCTAAGGACCTAAAGGAGAGCACGCTAACCAATAGTAGTCGGCTTAGTAGCCAACTATGTGAATTCTGTATACCTTATTCCATATTAGCTGCATCATTGGATATCATAAATACGGTTATCAGACAGACTTCGATGAAACTCGGTACTCGAGAGTTTTTGGGGTCACTGATCACGACTATCAACATAAAATCGGAAAATTCAAGATGACGGCCATAAATAAATAAATGACTACATTTAAATGAAAATCTGTGCTCGGGGGTTTTCGAGGCTGCCGATTACATGTCTGAATTTCAATTACGGAATTCTAAAATGGCGCATTCAACATAACGGACCAATATGCACAAAGTGATTTTTGAATGAGAATCACTTTGTGTGAAAAAAGATATAACTTGCCGGATCAAAATGCAAAACGTGACTTAATTTGGTTGTACGTGATAGTATACGAAGGTGTTTGAGGTCCCCAATCACGCATGTTCAGTCAGTGAATTAACGTCTCCGAGTACCGAGTTTCAATCAAATCAAGTCTCTTATTTTATTTTGGTCCGTCATTGTGGATCCACCATTGTGAATTTCTGAATTTTGAGATGAGATTCGTAATCAGGAACCCGGAAACCCTGTAATGCAGATTTTCATTCACATCAAGTTATTTTTTGCAATTTCAACCACTATTTTGAATTTCTGAATTTTGCATTCAGATTTGTAATCAGTGATCTAAGAAACCCTGGAATACAGATTTTTATTTAAATCAAGTCACTTCTCGCATTTCGGTCTGCCATATTCGATTCTCCATTTTTTATCTTTGAACCTTGCGTTTAGATTTATCTCTGTACTACAATGCGAGCTATAATGTTGAAATAATGTAATTCAACTAAAAATCAAGACGTTTACGCAATAAATGAGACCATTAATTGAAATACATATGTTATTTCCCTAACACATGTACATGTTGTTTGTTTAATTAACTACGGTTGCAGTTATGTCAATCAACATATTCCAGGAATTATTTACTTGACCATTTTGTTCGATAAAGTATTTTCGCGTGGTTGACGGAAATAAATGTCTTGTTGGTATTTAAAAACCTCTGTTCTTACTTGGAATCCCACAGTTTTTGTTGTTTTAACTCAACAATTTAATTTAGTTGGGTCAATCCATGACGTATTAATTTAACAATACATTGTCAACCGGTTGATTTAGTTAATTCAATCCTTTATATTGTATACTACAAAACATATTTAGTTATTTAGACTTCATATGCGTTGAGTCAACCAATTATAAGTCAACAAAATACATTTAGTTGATTTTACAAATTTCTTTTCAGTATATTCATTGTAGAGATGCTCGTCGTGTCAAAATCAGCGATATTCAATAATTAGTTTGCCACTCTCTTAACTGCTGATATATGAAAGGATATATATATAAATTTGTGACAAGCCCTAAACAAACTCTGAAATAAACTCTGCGTACTCTTGAATCCTTGAAAACGATCCCTGTGCTGAACTGGTAGAACTGATAGAATGGAATTGCGAGGAAAATGAGAAAAATTACAGAGAGCATTTCCATAATCAGTTTCTTTCGAATGACGTGTGCAGATTAAGGAAATCCTAAATCTTTTATCTAACTAGCTTTTGACAGAACTAACTGGATATTGACAAAATTATCCTTCATTTTAGACCTTAAAGTGGTTCATCGGTAAAATTGAAAATGCACAAAAAAATCCAAAATAATTACCGCGTTTTTAATAATTCATAACAAATTCACATGTATTTTTTGGGAATTTTCGTCTACACCGTTTACACAAAATTAATTTTTTTATGCATACATTTAAAAAAAAATTAATTCCACCAAATACTTAAAAATTCAATAATGTAAAATTTTTTTTTCTTTTTTTTTTATTCGTAAATATGCCATAAGAGCCCATGTCAAAATGCATGCATAAAAAAATGAATTCTGTGTAAACGATAGTAGACGAAAATTCCCCAAAAATTCATGTGAGTTGGTTATGAATTATTTAAAACGCGGTAATTATTTCAGATTTTTCTGTGCGTTTTCAATTTTACTGACGAACACCCTTAAACAATATATATTTAATTCGCACTTATCAGTCAACTGTGGGGAAAAAGAAACAAGACAAAAATCATTCGTTCACGCTGACTTAGCTGCTATAATCTTCGAAATCTTAAGTACAATGAAGAGAATATGCCAATTCAACACAATCACAGTATCCAATGAACAGTTGATTATCCAATTAAATTTGTCTTATGCTAGAAAAGACGGCACAATTTGCACGAATAATTGACCGAGATCTTAAATTACCAAAGTGCTCGACTTCTTTAACATTCTTCGAAATAATTCCGTGGAAGCTGCGGAAAGTCACAGCGAGAAGTAAGCGATCGCGGGTTGCCATACAACAGTTGGCGTCGTGATAGCTTGAAGTAATGGACAGAGGGCCTATATTTTTGCGAAGAATTAATTGCTAACCCCGCTTGAGCGTTGAACGTAGCAAGCCGGCATCAGAGAGATAGTCGGCGGGCGCTGAACTTTTTCGTCATTAGAACGATATTATAGCCGCGCTCTCGCGGAAACCTCGCACAATTTACATGCGGGGAGGCGGAGGATGTAATGGCATAGGAAGACTCAGGTGGCGAAGCCTCGGCACCAGCAGTGCAAAGATGTTTCAGAGTACTTGTTCCATGGACGTTGAATCCGCGAGAGGCACATTGCATCCACTCGCAGGGAACATAGTTCGTCTTGAAGTTACGGTATTTCGTTGATTGCCTTGGATTCGCATCAACGGCCTTTGCTGTGGACTCAAATATGCTGTTATACTATACCACTATACTATAGAGCTAAATATCGTATATCCTACATGCAGGTATTAATATACTCAGTATGTATTTTTGTTCATACAAAACAGATGGCCTGACGCTTTGAGACCATTTTAATCAATTCAATCATACGTGAAAAGGATTCGCTTGGGGAAGGTTAAATTTGTTGCATATTGGCTTGTGGACTAGTCTTGACGCTGCATTATCATACTCATGATGTAGAATATTATTAGTTGATATTTGCTAATTCTGCCTAGACGAGGTGCTCATGGTGTCATGACATCGTGAATTTATCACGATGAAAGGCAATATCTGAAATCCCACATGCAGGAATCAATCTA
The DNA here is from genome assembly GCA_949699805.1 of Tromatobia lineatoria. NCBI lineage: Eukaryota > Metazoa > Arthropoda > Insecta > Hymenoptera > Ichneumonidae > Tromatobia > Tromatobia lineatoria. The sequence continues at coordinate 2,500,158 of OX453036.1, read as the reverse complement.
TCGAGTACATGATTCAGTTATGGATTCTTGTTAATGATAATCTAAGGATCTCACCTTTTCACGCCATTTAGATCAATTCAATCACACACTGATAGGATTTCCTCACTGTTGAATTTGTTTGTTAACGAGTGCCTTGAAGGTTCATTATAAAGAATATGTCGTATATTTGTGATAATGCACATTAGCCTACATTTCCTAATTCTGCTACCTCGTGTCATTTACCCAGACGAGGTCACCATCATAGTGACATGACATGATGTCTTCTTTATGAAAGACAATATCGATTTATGCGATTTATGGGTCATCATTATCACGACACGACATCATGATGTCATTATGATGTCATGTCATTAATTGGCCCCATGACATCCTGATGCAATCATGACGTCATCATGGTGGAAGACAATATCGGATGGTTTAAATTTTCTAATTTTGGTACATAGTTTCGTTTACCTATACTGAGCCATCATCATCGTGAAATAACATCGTGATGTCTTTCTGATATAAGGCGATATCGAATATCCTAACTGCAGCAATTAATGCGCTCTTTTCTCGATTAAATGACGTTTTTTGTTCGCGGAAAACTGATGAACTGACGTTTTGAGACCATTTAGTAGACAAATCATAATGTTTCACTATCGCAACTTATTTTTACTTGGGCTCGATAGATTAATTCCGCTTCATCGTGTCATCTACGTGGACGTGGATGTGATCGTGACGAAAGGCCGATGTCTTTCATAGTCTTGCCAATTTGAGACGTGATGTTTCACCAGCTTTTATTTGCATAATTAAACAAATTGCGACTACTAATTACTGTCAGTCGCTAGGTGCCTTCTATGATTTCTATTTCCGGGAGTGAAATGATTTGATTCGTTTAGCTATGTTAAGATCTCGGGAATGGAATCGGAGATGATTTTTTATGGACAAATAACTGGGTTCAGTTCGATGCAAGTGCTTTTATAAACTTACGTCGAACGACAAATATTAAACACGTTTCAACAATTTTTGAATTCTTAGATTTTTTACCACACCTCCGCGGAAAGTTCGATACCCTGCCCTGTTTAGCGGGAGGAAAGTAGCCCTTATTTCATTTGCGGGAAGAACTAAATTTGTTGTGCGCTGCGTTGTCATTCTTGAAACGTCTGCATTCTACCAACGACTTGTTGACAACCCTGTCAAATGCGAGCGATAATATCATTCAACGCCGATTCTTACAAAGAAATTTGAAACATCCATTCAACAGTTGAACGAAATTTCATTTATAATTAAACTTCACGACGGAAAATGGCTCCACAATTAACCTCAAACTTGAAATTTCAATTGAAAATTGAAACTGATCTTACAGGGCGGAGTGGACAGTATTCTGAGCTTCGAAAATTCATAACTAGAAAACTATTGATCTAAATGAAAAATTTGTAAGCACTTTTTCTCTTCCGAATGATCTGAAGATGAAGAAAAAAGATACACGAACGTCAATATATCGTATCTGTAATTTAGGGACATGAATTTATTGAGAGTCGGATCGTGTACGTGTTAATAAAATGAGAAATCTATACATCGCTTTCGCCAGCGCTGAAAATTTTTTTAACGCGCTACAATTTCAAGAAGAGTTGCATAAAGGTACAAACTATAGTTTAAAACTATGCAAAATGAAAAAAAAAAAATTCTTTTTGACACACCGTAGTGTTTATACACTGATGATCTCAATTGAGTTCGGTTAAGATCCGTCAAGATCTTGTGAGGTTTTGATTTTATTTATTCTTCGATTTTTCTTACGACGCGAATTATAGTATCAAATATCGAGCTGGAACTTGAATGAGTTCCAGATTCATTGTTAAAAGAATAAAATACGTCAGATATAGTTCGAAAATGATAAACGATACCATATTTTCATAACGATTTTTTACAGTCCATATTGCAAAGCGGGTAGCAATCTATGTCGTATAAACTAGCCGTTTTTCCCAATAAAATTTTGGCAAACCCAGGGTTTCTAACGTGTTTTGCAGGGGAAAAAAACAGAGAAGATTTGGTATTCCAAAAAGTTATCCAGACCATTCGTTCTGATTATATTTTCACAAAGCGGGAGTATGCGCTTATTTGTTCATTCATTCAAAACAAGGATGCAAAGTAGAACCTTGCACACTGCTTCCTCATTATTTTTCACGTATTACAAAGCTTCCTCTATGAGGAAGCCAAAATTGATTAACATACTTTCTCATAGGTAGTTTTAAAAAAACTGAAAAATAATGAGGTAGCAATGTACGAGGTTCTAGTTTTTGGTTTTCTACGAAAAAGTGATCGAAATACTGGAGGATCTACTTTACTGAATCTATGTTGTTTTGAAAATATCCTAGTTGTTTTGATTAGCGAAGTTCATTAACTGTATTTCGTTCTATTAGAAAACGGTAACTACAAAATACGGAGCAGACGAACCTTTTTATTTGCTCGCGATAACAATTGTCTACTTTAGAAGCACTCAATAATTACAACCCTGCAGAACTTATGGAAGGACATACTTCCAAGATTTGATAGTCGAGATGGAGTCAATACGCTGTATCTACTCGATTCCAGATCCTATTTGCACTCTGGATTTTATTGAATCCCGTTGAATAGACTATAGAAAATTGTATGATAAGATCCATTCCAATTTTCTTACCCACATAGAAAATAAGTGCATGCAAAAATATTTTTTAAATCTTAAATACAGTAAATATCCACCAAAAAATACCCTGTGAGTAAAATAAACTGAGACAAGTACATTTACGTGAGTGGCATTCTTGCCCGAAATGTACCGTAATTTAAATGAAAATTCAGCAGTATACTTTCTATATATGTATGTGCAAAAAGTTGTGAAATAATCTGAAAACATCCATAGCATGTCATGTCAAGTACATGTATGTAAGCTTAAGCTGTTCTGAACACCAGAACCGACACTTAGATAGTTGACTACCCCCATACGCAGGCTATTCTTGAAAGTGACGTTGAAAATTATGCAAAAGAAAAGCGAGGGGTTTTTTTATTCGAACGTGGAAATTTTTCCACATAAAGAGGATTTATGTTATATAGTGGAATGTATGTAAATAATAATTAAATAATAATAATAAAAACAATTTTAAAAGATAAAAAATACTTGCATTGGGAGAAAACGAAATATTGGAACATGGAAAAAAAAAAATTAAAACTAATTTGATAATTTAACTACAAAGAAAAATTTGCCCTCAGTGATTGGCGAGTTAATATCATACCATACTTATAAAATAAGAAAAGAATTTAGTATATTTCACAAACTCGCCAAGTACTAAGGGCAAAGTTTTTCAAACCTCATGCATCCCAACAAGTCAAAATGAAGCAACTCCCGTTTTTACTCTTCTTATCTCATACAAACTTTGTAAAAAAAAAATGAAGTATTGCAATCCATAAAAAAAAAAAACTCCTGGGTTACTTTGGTTATACCCAGAAAAAAAAACGTGGAGTGCTGGTCGTGACTGCGTGCCGTCAGAAATAAGTTACGTACGACCGAATGTACGACATGGTGACGGTACAACGTGCCGAATGCGGGCCTGTGTCAGCACCGTTGCAGTACGTCGTGCAGTTACAGGAGGACTGGACGGTGTGCCGAAACAGTGCTGACACAGTGGCGGTTTCAGCACGTTGTATCGTCACCGGCCGTTACATTCGGTCGCACATAACTGCACGGTACCGACACGACACGGGTATCTATCTGGATAGTTATAAGCTAGAAAATTTCGATATTGAACAAAGTATTTTTCGAAATATTTTCAGATCGTTTAATTATGGCATTCAACATGTCACTTAAAAAATATATTAAGAAAAAATTGTCATAGCCAAAAATAAAAGACAAACGACATGTTTTTTTCATGATAAGGATTATTGTACAAAATAAGGCAAATTGAGACAGCGATGAAATGAAATCCTAAAAATTCTGATTAAATCGAAAATGGTTTGAGTTACAAGCAAATTTAATAGGATCTTCTTACTGCTGAGTAATAAGCTCGACAATAAAGGTCTTATCAAGAAACAACACCCGATGTGCTGATTTCATGTCAGAGCTTTTACAAAATTTACACTGCCGTACCATATTCCTAGAAATTCTATGAAACTCAAAGTCGACGATATGAGAATATGATGTCTAGAAATAAACCTGCAGCACAGGTAAAAATGTGTATTAATTACTTTTTTCTCCTTCATTTTTCTAATTTTTTACTATAATAGACTGAAATATTCAATAGATAACTTTAGGAAATTGCAGACCGCAAAAAAATTTATTTGGAAGAAACTACTATCCAATTTGAGTCGATCCTTGAATCCACTTTGTATAAACATGGTGCATGTAGAACTGGAGGTGGCCAGCGTAGAACAAACTTTAGAATACAAATTAAATCTTTTCTCATATGGTATTTCTTGCTGATTTATTAAATTTAAAGTACATAAGGATGTAAGTTCATTATACGGGAAAACCAAGTTCCATGAATCCATTTTTAAAAAAAACTTATTAACAGATAACAATTCAGGAAATTTGTTACGCATTGAAAATTAATGCACACTTTATTATTTCTCTGGAAGTTGTGATGATAATTTATCACATCAAGCGACACAGCATCATCTCGGATGATTTTGAAAAATTGGATACCATTAAATCATGCTTGAACAAAAATAGCTATAAATCAGTCAATCTTACCATATAACATTTAACATACGAAGTGAATTATCAAGTAACAAACAGAAAGTTACTGATTTAATATATAAATTTACAATATGGCTGGATGATGTTGAGAGCCTGCATAAGAAATAAGACGCTGTATTACAAAACTGGATTATACGAATCTTAGTTAATCAGTGAATAGCCATCAATTTTATTGAATTTGTTAAAAAATGAAGTGCATGTACATTGAAGAACTTACTATTATTGTTTTTGTTATAGTCCTCAAGTTCAATTTCTGTCAGAGTTACAGTATATTCCACTGGATGACATTAGAACTCTTACAGAAAAAATCTATTGGGGGCGCCAGTATTATATTCTTTACACAAAAAATAACTATTAGTTTTCAATAGTTCTCACTATTAAATATTAATAGTAACTAATCTCAGTTAAGGGGATCAAGTCACTTAACAGAATTTTGTGCAGTGTTTTAGTTCACCATAAAATTATGGGGAAAAGGGCGACTTTTTTTTGTGTGCCATTGCTTTTGGATTAAACCAAAAAGCAGATATTGATTTATGTAGAATTATTTTGATTGCAATAAAGAGCCTTCTGGATTGAAGATGGGATTTCCTTTAAGTTCTGTAATAAAGATATAATTCTTAATGTGTAAAAGCATTTCCATTTTTCGAAAACTTACCATTTATTGGGCTGTGATTAATTCAATTTTCAATCCCAAATCCTGAATTGAGGTGAAACCCTTCCTTGCAAACAATATAATCCAACATCAACCAATACTTGCTTTTTGGATAGATACCAATGCTACGACAAGAGAAAAAAGTTACATTTTACCCTATAATCTTATGGTACACCATGACATTTAGATCAATTATTTCAAAACAAATTTAGAAAATAAGACTTTATAATTGAATTTTTTAAAGGGTAAGAAAAAAAGTCAGAAAAAAATGAATTTTAGAGAGTTATATTTTCTATTCCTGTCAACTGATAGATATGAAATTTATGTATCATACGGACTGAAACAACGAATTTTTTTACCAGTGCTGCTTTGCACCCGTGTTCACTAATGCATCATAGCTTTTGAATTCTGTTAATGAAAAAAGGTGCTGTATATGAAACTATCTCTTTAAAATAATTTCTTATATCATCCAAAGTTGTAACAATAATGTACAATGACGACCACAAAGATGATGAAACAACAAGGTCGAACACACATTAAAAAATTCTCTTCAATGTAAACTCTTCATTGAATGGATACCAAATTCAATATTGAACAAGAATAAATTCTTTCAACGACTTATGCAAGATGTTGGATCAGTTATTTTGAGATAAATTCAGAAAATAAGACTTAATAATCAAATTTTTCAAAGAGGGGCGAATCAGAAAAAAATGAATTTCAGTGAGTTCCATTTTTTATTCCTGTCAACCGATGAATACGAAATTTGTGTATCACTTAAGGACTGAAACAAAGAATTTTTCTGCCAGTGTTAAAACCAATTTAGTCAACCTGTTCCGTTGTAAATCAGATTTGGGCTTTTTCAACTTTGTGCATGATTCAGAATTGAGCACTGAAAGGATTTTGCTTGATGATGTCTTATTTTCTTCGTAACAACATTCTAAAACAGGTAAGCGGAGGGATTTTCTTTTTCTCAGGCCAAAGATATCAATTTATAAATCCATTGTTTTCTAAATTTGCAAATAAGTTCTTAAGCAATATTTCAATTTAATATTCATTGATTGACTGGAATAAGAAAATATAACTCTCGGAAAATAATTTTTGATGATGCCCCCCTCCCCTTTATGTCAGGAGCTTCTGAAGTGTTCTGCTATTTCTTTTATTGCAACATTTATGAATTTTGAAATGACACAATTTTTCAAACACCCAATAAAACTTTATTTACAGTTTGCACATTTTAGGTTAATTATTATTACACCAAACATTGCTGTATATAATGTATATAATACAAAACAACCCTCTTAAATAAGAGGGTTGTTTTATATTTAGAGCCACATAATCTAGAAAATTATCACTTTTTATTACTTCACCTATATATATATATATATATATATAGGTATATATATATATATATATATATCCTGTATATATATATAAATATAAATATATATATATATATATATATATATATATATATATATATTATATATATATATATATATATATATATATATATATATATATATATATATGTATATATAATATATATATATACAGGGAGGACACGTCGAAACTAGACAGCGCAAATGCGCTTGCGCGTCAAACCGACGGTTCTCACTCTATGCGTGCAGACCGAGTAGTAAATAAATCTTGGTTTCTGGCGTCTGCCCTACCAGCTCAGGTAACGTCCCTTGCCCCTACCACTACCCTTACTGGCCCATTCTGATGGCGCGTGGGGACACAGTCGCCGCTCGGATGAGATGCACTGGCGGCCGTAGGCAGTAGCCAATCAGGCTTCCTAAATTCTCACGCAGCCGCATTGGACTGTCTAGTTTCACCGTGTCCTCCCTGTATATAATATCTCGTTGGCTGTGCGATGTACCGCATGAAGTTAGGAGTGGGCCATGTACGGCGTGAAAATGCGCCCGTGCCATGTTTTAATTCAAAAATTTTCAGAAATTCGAGAATGTAAACAACCGAATCATTGTAATAATCAATAGCTACAGCATTGCTTTTAGTCTCAACCCTAATGTTTTGAGTTAATCTATCTACCGGCAGCATGAAATATCGTCAAAACACTCGAAATTCGTTTATATCACCATATAAGCTATTGAGAATGTAGCTAAAATGAGTTGGCTCCAGAAAGAGAGTCTTGTAGCGTACCGTCTTCTCGGTCGGTAAGTAGGTAAATGTAATTGTCTCGAGAACCTACGCTACCACGTTTCTTGATATTTATTATAACAGAATAATATCTCAAAGTTACATTTTTATCATGTTTTTCAAGAGTTTTTCGTAAGGGAGTTACTAGATGAAAATAAGTTGATAAAAACATGGTAAGGAAAATTCATTGGTCATCTAACTCTCGAATAATTTATCATAACATTATGCAGATTTCTCTACACATTTAGGCACGTAAACATTCCGATAGTTTCAATTCTTCGAGCGGTAAATTGAGTGAACTAATATTAACTTTCAGAACGGGAATCCAGAGAAAAAATTGTTGGTCAGTTCAGAGTCAGAAACTTTCCGATTCGTCATGTCGAAATGAAGAAATGTCGGTCATGTGTGGAAGCGAGGATCACATGATAGGATCATTCGTTACCACTTTCATTCTAATTTCTAGCGACAATAATTTATTAGAACAAGTTTATTAAAAAGGACTAGGCATAATTTATTTATTTTTTGTATGTATGTATGTGTATGTATTGTTCATTGTGTATAATATATGGCCGCAGCCATGTATACAAGGGGTGACGCTTTCGCACGGCGGCATATTGACTTCCTTAAAACATATCAACATAATGAACAATTTACAACACTTTTTTTTCTAGATACTATGTGAAAATTTGGACATAGTAAATCGTTTAGAGTGTCTTCCTGGTTCAAGTAGTGTTGTCGTAGTCCGACGTATGCTCGGCAGTGTAGCAGAAAGTGCTCTAGATTATCTGGTCTCTTCATGTTGCACGCCTGACATATATTTTCTACATCTAGAACATGTTTATTTCCTTCCCAATAAATTCTGATTACATGTCTATGCGCGACACTTAGCTGCGCTATTAATTCTAGCTTTATACAGCTTATTTTGTCATAGAGGTAATTATTTGCGTGCATTATATCCTTGTACAGAGTTGAGTAGTTAGAGTTTTGTGCTGCCGCGATATTTTCGGTCCGAATTTTTACAGTAAGCGCGTCTGTGATACCATTCATATTTGTTTTGATTACCTGGTGGTTTTGGCCTGCAAACATCTCCGCAAAACCCAACTCTGACAGCTGAGTGTCTAGCCGTGCAACCCAGTTTCTTTTCAAGAAACTTGGCACTGTTTCGCGCATTGATAACATCCTTAAGTAGCATTTTTTTAGGAGTCTCTCGTCTGGTATTTTTAGGTGTTTGACCCATCATCCCAGAGTACGACGTAGTGCTTCTACTTCGAGTTTCGTTCTGTTTACTTCCAACCGAACTATATAATCCGATGTGCTTCTCGGCCAGTTTAGAATATATTTAAAGTGTTTTACTTGTATGGTTTCAATATCTTGTAGATTATTTTCACCTTAAGTTTCTACGCCGTACAGGAGGGAGATCGACACGACAGATTCAAGTAGCTTAGATGCCGCTGCTATTGATGTAGGTCTGTCTTTTGCGAGTGTTTGTTTTATCACCCCACTAGCGATATTCGCCTTCCAAAATTCTCTGCTTGGACGCCTCCTTAAGTTTTTCGTATCTTGTAAACGCGATTCCTAAGTATGTGTTTCACAATTTCTATTTTTGACGTGCCAAGTGTGGAATCGTTAAACTTTTTGCACTTTGGACTATTGTGAAAGGCGACTATTTGTGTCTTCGATATATTGACCTAAAGTAAGTTGTTTATACAGTATTTGTTCAGAGCGTTTAACTTTTTTTGTACATCAACCTGCGATTTGGCTAGAATGACAATGTCGTCGGCAAAGGCCAGTGTAAAGATTTCCAAGTCGCCTCCTAGTCCTAGACCGGCGTTGCCTTCCGCTCTTAAATAGCTTTCGAGATCGCTAATGAATAACAAAAATAAGATCGGGCTAAGGGACTCTCCCAGCGGTGTTTCCCTCTGCAACGATAATAGTTTTGATGTGTCGCCGTTTACGCGGTATTGCATTTTTAGTTTGCTATACAAGTTTATTATGGTTTTGAGCAATTTCGTCCCTACACCGACATTTATTAGTTTTTCCCAGAGTTTTCCATGCACGACCGTATCGAACGCTTGTTTAAAATTTAAAAAAATGGCAAACACATAGCTACCCTTGAGTCTAATATTGCACTGGATCGCCGTTGATAGGCAGTATACATTATCTAAGCAGCTTCTATTCGTTCTAAAACCGCTTTCTCGTTCCGGTATAATATTATTTGCTTCCGCCCACTCCTGTAAACGACAAGCCAGGATTCGCGTGAACATTTTCGTGATATGATTGAAGAGTGCGATACTTCTATAGTTCCCGGGGTCCGTGACATCACCTTTTTTCGTGTACAACAATTGTTTTTATTTCACCCCAACTTGCCGGGACACGTCTTTCTTCTAGAATAAGATTGAACACGTTTTTCGTATATATCGGCCGCGCGTCTGTTAGGTTTTTATGAAATTCGTTCGCTAGTCGATCTGTACCAGTAGCCTTCGCGTTTTTTAGCTGCCGTAAACATTTTGTTAGTTCTTGCATATCTACCGGTTTGTCTAGATAAGGGTGAATCGCTCTTGGATTTATCGTGTAATCGTCGGCTGACGTAGCGTTCAAGATATAGTAATTTTCCACTCTTGTATAGAGATTGGGCATTTCTGCACGTTTTTTCTGTTATGTTTATTCATTATTTTCCAAAACTGCTGAGAGTCCTTTACGTTTGACAGATCTCGTATTTCTTTTTCAAAGTATGTTTTTTTCTTGGTTCTCAACAATTTATTCAAGGTTTTCTTAGCTTCCACGAGCTTGTCGAGCTCGAGCTTTTTGAAGTGCGCGGATCTAGCTGCTTTGTACGATGTACGTACTTGCTTTTTCGCCTTTTTACAATTTGCATCGCGCCACGGTCCATTTCCCATGTTTTTTCTTTGCTTATTATTCGAAATTTTGCACATATTGGAGTTTAATATGGCGACTTTAATTGCGGTTTCTAGTTCCTCGCACCCCTTCTCGGAGCTGATGTCTATGGCGTTTTGGACGATATTTGAACATCTTAGGAATTTCTTGAAGGACTCACAGCAGGGTTCCATTTGAATCTCTCACTAACAGTGGCTTGGTCCGTCCCGCTTTCTATATCCATCTGAGCGTGCGCTGTTTTCATTTTCGTCACATACATTAAGTGGTCCGTGAAACCCACATTTATGTGTGCATTTATTCACACCTGGTCGATTGTGCTCGAACTTGTTGTACTGATGTATGTATACTGTGCTAAATTGTCTCCCGGTGTGCGGCCGTTTAACAGGATCATTCCTTGAGCTTCTATCATGTTTACTAGTGATCTACCCCGGTAAATAATTTCTTCATCTATACTCGATCTCGGTCCTGCAACAACTGACCCGGCTACTAATTCTTCCTCTACCTGGTTTAAGTCTCCCACTCTCGCGTTGAAATCGCCCCCCCCCCCCCCCCCCAATATTATTCGTACATCAATAATACGCATTATTTATTTCTTCCAGTGTGTCTGCTAGCATGTTTATTATTATATCTGTGTCGAGGCTTCGCCTCCGAAAAATTGTACCGATTATAATAATTTCACCATCCACTTTTACTCTAATGAAAATCCACATATTTCTTTTTTCTATGATGTTCATAATTCCGATGTTTTTTCCGACGAATAGCATGAGCCCTCCACTTGCCTTGCTGACTGCATGGTCCCTCGTTGCTGGACTTTGTATGAGTTTATATTCCGACAAAAAGCTGTGACCTCTCTCCAGTGTATCCGTTCTCCAAGTTTTTGAGACCCCGATAATTCTGCTTGAGCTGAGTATCTCCTGCTGTTCTTCATCTAATATCTGGAATATCAGCGACATTCGATTTGCATAGCCGCTGATATTCCAGAATATAATTTTCGAGTGTGGCATTTCCTTGCTTGTGTTATTCCTTATTGTCGACGCCTGCTCTACAGCTTTTATCCATCGTTGCTCCTCTCCTCTCGCTAGCCAAGAAAAGTTTCCCAGTGTGCCGGTAGTGGCTTTCGATTTCTTCTGCCAATGTTTGGGGGGGGGGGGGGGGGGGGGGTTAAGTAGAAGGTTTAAGAAAGATTTCAGTGACGTCACTTGTTTCTCACTTTCTCAAGGTTGAATAATGGGAATAATAGGAAAAATAGGAATAATAATGATAATAATAATAATAACAATAATAATAATAATAATAATACGGAACGGAAGTCACTGACTAACGCGATACGCGACCGCAAGGCGGAGTGCTGGAAGAAGCTCTGCGAGGAGGTGGACCGAGACCCGTGGGGTACCGGTTACAAGATTGCAACCGGTAAACTAGGAGCTCGCGTCCCACCGGAACTTAAGGACGCAGAAACCACGCGACGCATAGTGGACGGACTTTTCCCGACACACCCGACACGAACGGACGAAACAAACGACGACGAGACAGTGGCGGTTACCCCGTTCACGGCGGAGGAGCTCACCAGAGTTGCTGCCGCCGTGAAACCCGGTAAGGCGCCAGGGCCCGACGGAGTGCCAGGAGAGGTTGTCCGACTGATGGTCAGCCAGAGGCCACAGATATTACTCGACCTGTACAACGCGTGCCTAAAGACAGGGACTTTCAGCGACCGGTGGAAGGTGACAAGGCTGGTCCTTATCCTGAAGGGTAAGGGTGACCCTAGCACGCCATCGGCCTACCGACCGCTGAGCCTACTTGACACAACGGGAAAACTATACGAACAGCTACTGAGACCAAGACTGACAGACGCGATAACGACTGGGGGTGGTCTTTCAGACCAGCAGTTCGGCTTCAGGAAGGGTCGGTCGACGATCGGAGCGATCCAGAGAGTCGTCGACACGTTCCGTGACACAGACAAGTTTTGTCACGCGGCGCGACCCATCGTGCTGATGGCGACGCTGGACGTCAGGAACGCCTTCAACTCCGCCAGGTGGGTGGACATCCTGGAGGCACTCAGAAACGCCTTCAGGGTTCCACCGTACTTGCTCCGGGTGGTGGAGGACTACCTGCGCAACAGACGACTGACGTACGAGACAACAGCAGGACAGGTGACAAAACAGATCACCGCGGGGGTGGCCCAGGGATCCATTTTAGGGCCAGACTTTTGGAATGGAGTCTATGACAGCCTGCTCAGGCTGGAGCTCCCGCTCGGCGTCTCACTCGTTGCGTACGCTGACGACGTGGCGGCGGTGATCGTGGAGCGGACTCCAGATCTGGCGCAGTTGAAACTGAACCAGACGATGAGACGGGTTGGACGATGGATGGCAGACCACGGACTGCAACTGGCAACAGAGAAGACGGAACTCGTGTTCCTCACGAGGAAACGTATACAGACGGAACTACCTATGAGGGTCGGGACTGAAGACATCAAGGCTACGGGGGAAGTCAAGTATCTAGGGGTAACCATAGACACTAAGATGACCTTCTGGCCTCACATACAAAAGACGACCCAGAAGGCGGCGGAAAGGGTGACATCCTTGAGCCGCCTGATGGCAAATACGACTGGACCGAGACCGGGGAAACGTCGATTACTAATGTCGACGGCCCACTCGATCCTTCTCTACGGCGCGGAGATCTGGGCAGACGCCCTTAAGACGAAAAAATACTGCCACGCAATGACAACGGTACAGAGACAGAGCGCGCCGAGGATCGCCTGCTCATACCGGACGGTCTCTGCACAGGCCGTTCTGGTGGTAGCGGGCGTGATTCCCATTGATCTTCTGGCATTCGAGCTCAAGAGGATCTATGGAAGGAGCGCGGACATACGACGCAAGGACGCGGCAGCGGCAGAGAGAGAGACAGAACGATACAGACGTGGCAACAACGCTGGACGGAAGACACAAGAAGCAACTGAACAAGACGACTGATCAAGGACCTGAGACCGTGGACAAGTCGGGAGTTCGGGGATGTGAACTTTTACATCACCCAATTCCTGACGGGACACGGCTACTTCAGACAGTACCTCTACAGAATGGACAAGGTGCAGACACCTGACTGTACGTACTGCGCCCACGAACGGGACGACGTAGAACACTCGTTCTTCGTATGTGACCAATGGACAGACCTCCGACAGGGACTAGAAACGATCGTCGGAAGCATCACTCCCGACAACATCGTAGAGGTGATGCTCCACGGAACAGACTGGTGGCAATTAGTCGCCACATACATAGAAACGATACTAAGACGAAAGAATACCGACGGCTGCTTGACATGACAGACCTGACGTAACTCACAAGAAAACGGACTTACAGAAAGACACACGAACAGGCCCCCCCAGCTAGAAGTAATACTAACGTAGTTCCTGGTTGGAGGGGAGACGCGGAGGATGACGCGGACAGAAGTGGTTTTCCCTCGCCTAGCCGAAAATTCCCTTGTTTTTTTTACTAGGGGAGGGGGGGTTTAGCTGGTATGCTCTCCCGGAAACCGTAGTCGAAAGAGGGATACCACCCCTTGCTCGGCACAATGAAGCGAGATGCGAGTCCAGCACACGGGCGCCGTCGCTTCTCCTGGGGTTAAGGGGCAACCCCTAATGCTGGGTGTAGCGAAGGCGTCTACGGTCTATAAAAGATTTTCCCTATATTTTCACCCCAATAAAAATAAAAAATAATAATAATAATAATAAGATTGATGATGTGATTACCGAGCGGTCTCCGGACCTGGCACAGCTAAAACAGAACCAGACGATGCGACGCGTAGGACAGTGGATGACGGATCACGGACTGGAGCTTGCGACGGAAAAGACGGAACTAACGTTCTTGACCAGAAAACGCACACAGACGAGTCTACCGATGCTGGTCGGGACGGACGAAATCGTGGCTGGGGAGGAAGTCAAGTATTTAGGGGTAACTCTGGATACGAAGATGACCTTTTGGCCACACATACAGAAAACGTGCAAGAAGGCGGTAGAAGGGATAGCATCCTTAAGCCGCCCGATGGCCAACACAAACAGACCGAGACCGGGGAAACGACGCCTGCTAATGATGAACGCTCACTCGATCCTCCTATATGGCGCAGAGATTTGGGCAGATGCCCTGACAACAAAGAAATACTGCCACGCCATGACGACGGTACAAAGACTGGGCGCGCTGAGGATCGCTTGCTCTTACCGAACTGTCTCTGCACAAGCAGTCTTGGTGGTGGCTGGTGTAATCCCCGTGGACCTTCTAGCTTTCAAGCGAAAAAGGATATACGGGAGAAGCGCGGACATAGGACGCGAGGACAGGGTAGTCACGGAACGCGACAGGACGATACAGACTTGGCCGGACCAATGGACGGAAGAACGTACCAGAGACTGGAAGCGACGACCTATAAAGGACCTGAAGCCGTAGATTGGACGGAGGTTCGGGGACGTAAACTTTTACGTTAACAAGCTCCTGACCGCCCACGGGTATTTTCGACGGTACCTTTATAACATGAACAGAGTACAGACGCCAGACTCCAAGTACTGCGGACACGAACGAGACGGTGCGGAACACACTTTTTTTGTGTGTGACTGCTGGACAGGACTGCGACTTGAACTCGAGACGGTCGTCGGCGGCATCACCCCGGACAACATTGTTCAAGTGATGCTCCACTCAACAGAATGGTGGCAACTGGTGGCCACCTACACTGAGACGATACTGCGACGAAAAAACGCAGACGGCTGCCTCGCCTGACCGAGCAGACGGACTGACGTAACTCAACGGAAGGCAGACAACATGACGAACGAACGAACACGGACTGAACCCCCGGCTTGAAGTAATACGAAAGTAGTCCCAGGCCTGGGGGGGGGGGCTTCGAGGAGAGGGCGGTTCAGTGGGTAGGCCTAATTATGTATTTTATTTTTAGGGAGTCCCACATACCCCCCTCGGACTTTGAAGCCGATAGGCATCCGTAAAAAGGATTCCGCTACTCCTCGATGTAAAATAAAAAATATGAAACAAATTATAATAATAATAATAACCCCCCGTGGGTCCACGTTGTCTCGGGCGGGGGGGGGGGGGGGGGGGGGGCTGGAATCCCTTGCCTGCAACCCAGCAGGAGGGGGAGACTAGCGGACCCAACACACACACACACACGCACGCACGCACGCACGCACGCACGCACGCACGCACGCACGCACGCACACACGCACACACACACAGGGGAATGTCCGTAACCCCTACGTGGCGCGTCCCCAGGCGGCGGATGGGGGAATGCTCTCGCAAGAGAAGGTAAGGCTGAATTAAGTAAGCCTCGTGGACCAACAGACTAGGGGAAGAAACCCCGAATATAAATCAACTATGGATAGTTGTAGTACCTCAGGTGGGTACCTCTCATGTAGAGAGTAATCCCACCACTGGTTCCGATCGAGTGAAAGCCTCGATGGCCAGTGTCGGTCCCAAGGATTCAGGGGGGGGGGGGGGGCAGCTACACGATCTAGGGAAGAGAGGCAGTGCCGCGGTAGAACATCCTACGACACCAACCCTGCCAACAATTGAGTTCAGCCGACAACAGCTGGCAACCGCTAAGGCGGAAGGGTTCTTCAAAAGACTGAAAAAGGACATGGAAGGCCTTGCGCAATTTGTTCTTCAGAAGAAGAACCTGTATAAAGAGCTCGAGGATATGTCGAGGAGCGCAACCAGAGCACTGCGAGAATTCGAGAAGGTGTGGCGTGATGCCATGAAGGCGCCAACATTGTCTCCCGGGGAGGATGGGACGACCCAAAGATCCCCTATCTTCCGAGCGGTGGTGGTCAAGGCTGTAAGCAAACGGGTGCGTCCTTCCCCACCTTTGGTACCGGTAAGCAAGAGGCCTCGCAAGAGTGAGGCGACAAAGCCACCGATACCCCAAGGCGGAACACTTGCGCGGCAACAACAACAGCCAGAGCCAGTGTGGACCACCGTAAAAAAGAAGAAGCCGAAAAAAGGCCACTGCGAAGAAGGAGGATTTGCGAAAGACGAAATGGGAAGCTCCCAACGCCAAATTGGGGAAGATAAGACCTTCCCGACCTGATGCTATCAAGATCAAGTCATCGGGGGAAACGTCATACGCGGACATCCTCCGGAAGGTGAGAGGCGCACCAGACGTCAAACCGCTGGGGGAAAGGGTCAATCGCATCAGGCGAACTGCTACTGGAGCTGGGAAGGCCTGGAACGTTGATCCAAGAGCTCCAAATCGTGGTCTCATCAGAGCTCAAAGAGGCGGCCGAAGTCCAGACTCTGACACATAAAGAGTCCCTCAACATCATGGACATAGACGAGGCCACCACCAATGAAGAAGTGGTTGAGGCTATTAATGCAGTGGCCGGGCCGGGAATCGTGACTCCTGAAAACGTGAAACTCCGGCGGTCGTACAGTGGTACCCAGGTGGCCATGATACTGCTCCTAGCTGCAGCTGCGAAAAAAATGCTGCAAGCAGGGAAAGTTAAGATTGGCTGGGTGAATTGCCAGGTACGACTGCGTGAAGCATCCTCGCGCTGTTTTAAATGCCATGACACCGGGCATGTTGCAAGGAATTGTAAGAGCGCGGTCGACCGCTCGAAGCAATGCTTCCGATGCGGAAAGGAGGGCCACAAGGCTGCAGACTGTACAAACGCAGGCAAACGAGTAACGCAGCAGGTAGGACCACCGAACAACGATGATTAAGGTACTCCAAATAAACCTGAACCATCTTGCGGTAGCACAAGACCTGCTGTTCCAGCTGGTCAGAGAGGTGAAGGCCGACGTCGCCATCATCAGCGAGGAGTACAGGAATCTTAGTGAACCGAACTGGGTAGCCAGCACCACCAAAAAGGCGGCTATTTGGGTATGTGGACCTCTCCACATATGATAATTATTATTATTATTATCATTTATTTTTTTATTTTACATTGAGGAGTAGCGGAATCCTTTTTACGGATGCCTCTCAGCTTTAAAGTCCGAGGGGGTATGTGGGACTCGCTAAAAATAAAATACATAATTGGGCCTACCCACCGAACCGCCCTCTCCTCAATGACCCCCCCCCCCCCCCCCCCCCCCCCCAGGCCTGGGACTACTTTCGTATTACTTCAAGCCAGGGATTCGGTCCGTGTTCGTTCGTTCGTTCGTCATGTTGTCTGTCTTCCGTTGCGTTATGTCAGTCCGTCTGCTCGGTCGGGCAAGGTAGCCGTCTGCGTTTTTTCGTCGCAGTATCGTCTCAGTGGAGGTGGCCACTAGTTGCCACCATTCTGTTGCGGGGAGCATCACCTGAACAATGTTGTCCGGGGTGATGCCACCGACGACCGTCTCGAGTTCAAGTCGCAGTCCTGTCCAGCGGTCACACACAAAAATCGTGTGTTCCGCATCGTCTCGTTCGTGTCCGCAGTACTTACAGTCCAGCCTCTGTACTCTGTTCATGTTATAAAGGTACCGTCGAAAATACCCGTGGGTGGTCAGGAGCTTGGTAACGTGAAAGTTTACGTCCCCGAACTTCGGTCCAATCCATGGCTTCAGGTCCTCTATAAGTCGTCGCTTCCAGTCTCCTGTACGTTCTTCCGTCCATCGGTCCCGCCAGGTCTGTATCGTCCTGTCGCGTTCCGCGACTACCGCGTCCTCGCGTCCTATGTCTGCGCTTCTCCTGTATATCCTTTTTCGCTCGAAAACTAGAAAGTCCACGGGGATTACACCAGCCACCACCAAGACTGCTTGTGCAGAGACAGTCCGGTAAGAGAAGGCAATCCTTAACGCGCCCAGTTTTTGTACCGTCGTCTTTGCTTTGCAGTTTTTCTTTGTTGTCAGAGCATCTGCCCAGATCTCTGCGCCATATAGGAGGATCGAGTGAGCTGTGGTCATTAGCAGTCGTCGTTTCCCCGGTCTCGGTCCGTTTGTGTTGGCCACCAGGCGGCTTGAGGATGCTATCCTTTCGGCCGCCTTCTTGCACGTTTTCTGTATGTGTGGCCAAAAGGTCATCTTCGTATCGAGAGTTACCCTTAAATACTTGACTTCATCCCCCCCCCCCCCCCCCAGCCACGATTTCGTCCGTCCCGACCAGCATCGGTAGTCTCGTCTGTGTGTATTTCCTGGTCAAGAACGTTAGTTCCGTCTTTTCCTTCGCAAGCTTCAGTCCGTGATCGAGTGACGTCACTGAGATCTTTCTAGAACCTTCCAGATACCCCCCCCCCCCCCCCCCCCCCCACCCGCATCGTCCTTCCGCACTTCATTCAGAACCCCCTTTATTATACTACTTTTTTGAAAATGTTATCGAAGTTTCAATGTTATATAATTGACTCATTTTTTCAATGAATTCGAAGCAGTAATTCGATGAACATATTACTCAAAACACAATCAACATTCACGCGAAAATTCAAGTCAGTGCAAATTCATATATCCTACATCCCTTTATTGATTTTTTTGTGTATTCATCGTTTCTCTAATAAAATCAGTGGTCCGTCATGAGCCCAGAACGTTTTGATCAAAATTTCGGACATGTTAGAGGAAGCAAGTATCAAATGATATAATAATTCGTTATTCCTCAAATTCTAACTTCTAAAGACAATAAATTTTGCCGAACGAAAAACATGTTCATCCAAAAAGACTAGCCTCAAATAATTTTCCTTTTCTTTCAATCCCAATTTTTCTTCTAAATTCTATCGGAGTTCCAATGTTGTAATATTAATTAATTTGTCAAGTAAACTTAAATCAGTGAACTTCAAATGAACATATTTTGCGACACTATTAAACATTATTAATATTCCTGCTCAAATCGAAGTCAGTCAGAGTTTCATATTACCTACAGCTTTTCATTCGTTTTTTTTTCTACGTATATTTTCCATTGTTCTTACATTCAAATTTGTGTGAATGTTTTACAAAGTTATTAGAGCTTCGAGTGCCACTACATTGACAAGTTTTATTCGGACGACCTTGGAGAGTTAACACAACGTGTTAACGTGTTCCTCCATCCTTTTATATTATCTATGTATGCATTGTGCAGTACGAATAGAGCAGTGTCTCTATGTCACAATTACAAAAAGTTCTCGAATGATAATGTTCAGTTATGTCATCTTATAAGGAAGCACTAAAACTGCCCATTACAGAAACATAGAAAAATTCGTTCACTTCTCTTATTTATAGTCAGGAAGCAGTTGAGAGGTTGTTATATTAAAATTAACATTATACGCAGTGACGCAGCATTTGCAAGATAAGTCAAGACCCCGATTGACGTACACATGATAAAAGTGACTTTTTGGACATTGTAATTTCAAAACTAAAATTTTATATCTCAGGTAGATGAAGGGTCCATAAAATATTCATTTGCATATTTTGCTTAGAATAATTAAAAAAAATTTGCCTATCAAAGTGTAAATAGCTATTACATTATAAATTATGGCATAGGACTAAAAACACGGCGAACTTTTTGTATGTCTTTCAATTGTTCATTTTGCATTCATACTGTACGTTGTATTTTAATATTGATTATTAAAAAAATTATGTCAGGGCGGAGGCAACCAGAAAATATCTAGAACGAGGAATAATACTTATATGAGCAAATATGAGAAGAAAATTTCTATTCGCACTAAACGCAAACAGCCAACAGCCTTAACGGAATGCTTGGTATGCGAAAACCGAAGTCACTTGAATTTCAAATGAGTCTGCGAAGGTTTCATGAGCCCTCTCGGTATCTCCACTCTTAAATAATTTGGTACATGAGATTTGTATACCAACTGAGAAAAAAGAGAGGGGCATATAAACGTACAGTAAATTTACTCTAAATGACAGATGCACAATCATGAAAATAACTCCAACGATTAGCGCTCTTGGATAGTAACTACCTTCGCAGTTCCATTCTCAATCGAAATATCTAATTCCGTGAAAACTGTGAATCTTTGTCAACATTTTTTTCCCAAAATAGAGAATTTTATTTATTTGGACCAAAAAAAACACGTTTCATTCTTCGACATTTACAAAAATGTCGAAATTGTTTTTCTATGTGTCCTGACATAAGTCAGGATACGTTATTTTTTTCTATAATTTAATTTTTGTTTATTTTTAACTTTTATAATAATTTTTTTCTGAGTGTCCTGACATAAGCTAGGACACGCAGGATGGTCCGAAACGTTGAGAAAAGTCATTTAAAAAAATGTCAATATGTATGTATGTGTGTGCGTGTGTTTGTATCCAACTTCGAAAATTCAAAATCTGATAACTCAAGAACTATTTCAGATATCGAGATCAAATTTGGCACACAACTGGAGAAGCGGCTCGACTTTAATTGCTATAATTGTTGACTGAATGGAAAGTTTTGAAAAAAGGAGGTGGGCATCTGAGCGAGTCGTTTCAAGTTGGCCATGGATTTTTGAGTGAGTCGTTTCAAATTTGTCATGAAATTCTAGTCAGATTTAGAGTTACAGTTGGAGTTGGAAGCAATCGAAGAAATCACGCTTAGAGTTAAAACTGCAGTTAGAATTAGGGCAACCGTTGGAACAAATCCCGGGCTTGGATGATAATTGAAAGATTTATTCTTATTTAGACTTTGGCGGAGTATGTATATATTGAATAGACGTTATGATGCTTCGACGAAGCATCATAACATCTATTCAATAGATAATTGAGAGATTTTGGAAAATCCGAACTATTGGAATTAGATTAAGATTCAATTCAGATTTTAATTGCCTTTAACTCCAACTTTAACTCTAAATCGGAATTGAATCTAAACTCTAACACTCCTAAATAGATATGGTGAACATTCAAGTAAGATTGCAAAGTATGGGTATTTTATTCAACAAAAAATTTCATTCATTCGTGGCTCGAAAATTAGCAATTCGAAATCCTATCATATAAGCCAACATATAGAATTATCACAATTGGATATGGACATCATTTGACTAAAATTGCGTAAAAAGACGTATACCACGTCGTTATTTTGATTGTCACATTTCTAGAACAGACAAGGGGGAAGCACGCGAAGCGCACGAAAGTGGACGAATGATTAACAGTAGGGGGGGGGGGGGAGGGGAGGCGTCGCGCGCAAGGGGCGAAGCCCCTCTGGTCTCTCTATAATATATGAAGATCTCGCCGCCGCCTCCGTGTAGGATAGTCCCTCAATGGACGCCCAAGCCCGAATTATTCTAAGTCTCTCAATAGACCCTGTGACATATTTTTTTGTGAGCGAGCTTAAATGACGAAACTAATCGTGAACACAAATCGGGATCCGTCACCTTCGGCCGTCCACGTTCGTTCGCGCATCCGCAAACCCGGTGGACGTCAGCTAATTTTCGTTTCACCGCTATTAACAAACCGGTATGTCCGAAGAATCGAGGTGAGCAGGCTAGGTTCCAATAAACCAAACAAAATCGGAAGCCTGGAGCAAAAGCTAACGATCGGGAACAATCACAACGAAATCGGTAGCTAATTTTTGTTTCACCGGTATTAACGAACCGGTATGTATGAGACATCGAGTTGAGCAGGCTCGATTTCAATAAAATCGAAAGTCTGGACCAAAACTATCCATCGAGAACACCAGCGAAGGCCACGGTAGCTTAGTTAATTTTTGGGGTCACGTAAAATTAACAAACGCAACTGGATGCGCTCGGGAGGACGAACGGTTGCGGAAATGCACGGCCGCTCAGTCTGCTAGGTTGTGGTAGAGAGGGTCGAGGTATAGCCCAGCAAATAGCTTTATTTTCGGAATCTTTACTAGCGAAAACTTTGATGTTGTTCCAAAAATGTTCGGGAGCAAATACAATAAGTTGTATTATTTGATTATGTTGCGAAAGCCAGCATCGGAACATCGAAATCGTTACGGCAACGGCGAGTTGCGAAGGAACACGCGCGTACCCCAAGCTCGACGGTAGCTGCAGGAATGTCCGTAGCACGAGATCTTCCATCGCGGTCGGTCGATTAAAACGTAAATAATTCGAGAACGACTCACCGAAAGATATTTCCAATAATCCTGGGAGCGAGAGCGGTAATTTCAGAGGATGTACGGAAACCTGAAGTGCACTAATGCACCACACTGGGCACGAGAACTTATAGTTCTATTCAATCAAATAAAACTCACAGTACGAGAACTTGCAGTGTACGCGGTACACTATACGAAGCGCGAAAACTACGCATAGACGCGAGCGCGAGCGACAGAATAACTGTCAACACGGGAGCTCGACTACAACTCGAGGGACCTTAGCGGTGTCCCGAGCGAGACTGATTACTTCAAATAATAATCGGGAACAACCCATCAATATTATTCAGATCTCTCCAAAATCCCTTCTTCGAGAGCTATTGCCCTCTCCCTCGAATTACCTCGTAACTATATCGGAAACGCAAATCATGCCGGTAACATCTTCGAAATCTGTACAATCGCTTCCCTCAGTGGTTTGCATAGAAACGGGCCTACTACACGATCATATTGCACCAGACTGCTCTATTCTCTGCAAAAACTAACAAAACTCCACCCGTTCTCTAGCACAATGCACTATCGCCATAGGGCGGCGGATTTACACCGGTCTATAACTTATTGCAAGAAATCCCATCGGTGAATCTTATCCGTCGGGCTGCTTTCTTTGAGCTCTCTTCCTCGCGACGGCTTCGAGTGCACCGATGTTCCCATAACTCCACAGTATATCACTAAAACGTACAAGCAACCCGGACGCCCTTGCGGGGCGCTACCTGAAAAGGGCAATTTTTTAAGGTAAATGCCAATATAAACAAGTAAGAAAATTACTATAATATTTATGCATACTTCCCGATGTGGGAACAAGAAGTGTAGAAAATTTTAGCTCGCGCTGTCCATTTGGACCAAAGTTACCATGTTATACGGACGTCCGGGTAACCAAAAAATCTGTTGTTCATAACGAATATTATTTTATAATAAAAAATCCATATTCTATCACACCAACAATATGTATTTCATTGTGTTTAAAGGATCTGCAATAAGGAAAAATGGATTTATTGAAATTTAAATTCACATTGACCTATAAAACGATAATTAAGTCTAGTGGAATGGAATAGGCGGGTCAAATAGGCACTCCTGTGCGTTTTTTCTGAACGTAAGTACCTAAAAATGACAAATCTCTATCTCAAGCGCAGAAGTAGATTCGAGGAAAGGTATCTCGGAATCGTTGCAAAACTCAATTTATGGTAACATAAAATCTCGTGACCTCATTTTCAAGAAAATCACGTTACAACCCCTAAGCCCGAATTATTCCAAGCGAGAGAGGGGAAATTCCATGAGACTTAAGTTGAATGGATGTTATGATACTTCGACGATGCCAGCCTTTAATATTTTTATTTTCATGGAAGTTTGGCAAATCGTAACTCGGGTCTGGGTCGAACGATGCCGAAGATTCCGTTCTTATCGACTTCCTGTATAGGAAAATCAAACATCCGGAATCTATTAATTTTTGCCCCTTCAAATTGCTTTCAATCAATTCGTAAATTAATGAATGAATCTGAACGGACGATATTTTAACAATTAATTTTTAAACGTGAAAAAATATTGCCACAGCCCGGGATCGAACCGGGAAATCTAGTTATCCAGCCTAGTGCGTTACCGATTATGCCATCGTGGCTCTGGCAATATTGATTCACGATTCATCTAGTTTAACGTCAGATGTAAGCTTTATTCTTCTTTGACTTTGGCGGAGTATGTATATATTGAATTGATGTTATGATGCTTCGACGATGCCAGCCTTTAATATTTTTATTTTGATGGAAGATTGGCAAATCTTATAAGACTTAAGGTCCAGAATATTCTAAATTCAAAGACTAAATTTTTCTGTGTTCCTAAAGTGATCGCGCGAGTCACACTAGTACCCTATTTCATCAGAGGTTTCAGACGGGCTAGGGGATTTTTCTGAAGGGTCAGCTTCACTAAACTGTTCTGCGAAGCTGGACAGTACAGCTTAGTATGTACATGTTACTCGTGGACTTTCCCCCCCTGGACCTCCTTTGAGATGTGACAGACCCCCCCCCTTCCCCCCGCCCCGAATTTGTTTAAGCTGCTGTCTTTGGATTCTTGCGAGCACGTGTAGCGCGCGAGCCGGAATATATGTCATATATGAAGCATCCCATACCGATTAGACCTTGGTCGGACCCTCGACCTCTCGGATTTGGTCGGAAATTTTTTATATGATTGAACCAACTTAAAAAAAATACTGGACATTTTTTTAGATTCTTTTAATTTAATTTTTTTTGCGAATATTCAAAACTAACATAGCTAATGTTAGCCGAAATTTAAAAATCTGAAAAAATTATCAAAAATTCTGCATGAAATAACAAAATTTGTGAGCCTAAAACCAAAGTGGGCCGGGTCTCGCTTCTTTTTTTTTTCCTCTCAAAAACTACTCAAAAACTTAGAAACGAAAGAGGGAAAATGATCAATTATTTCTAAAATCCTGCTTTCTCCTGCAAGTGCTTTCTTTTCGCAAGAAAAAAATGCAATTTATAGAGAATATGTTCAGAATCTCACGCGTTAAAAAAGCATATCTGGAAAAAAATATCCGCTGAAAGAATATGTGCAAATGTGGGTGTGTGTGTCGATGGGTGTGTATTTCGTAGTGGTGTGCGGGTTCTCGAAAATTTCGGGTCTCGGTGCTCAGGTCGGGTTCCAGTTTTCTCGATCGGGTTCGAGTAACCCGAAAATGTCGAGAAACCCCGTAGATTTCGAGATAACCCGGAAACTTCGGGAATACCCGAACCTTTCGAGAAAACTCGAACACTGCGAGGATACCGGAACCTTTCGAGAAAACCCGAAGATCTCGAGAAAACTCGAAAATCTCGAGTAAGCCCGAAAATCTTGAGTAAACCCGGAAACCTCGAGTAAACCCGGAAATCTAAAGAAAACCCGAAAAAGTTTTTTTGCGGACACGGTATATTGAGTTTTAATTAATATATACGGAAAAGTTGTAAAATTACAATTATTATATTGAAAACTCATCATTAGACTACTGTTTAAAAAAAAAACTTTTTTTTTTGCCCTTCCACCGGATAGAATCGTAGTTCATACCATATGATTGAACCTCGTAAAAGGGGAGCCCTGTACGATTTTTTTTAGAGGTGCCTCAAAGCACTTTTGTATTTCCCATTTGATTAACACGTAAAGCATCGGCCTCTGGCGTTTGAATGATGACAGAAAGTTTCCTTTGTTACGAATTTGACTGTTCTTGGGCGCGATTTGTTCACTCATTCACTGTCTATCCAATCGGTGAGTTATCGAACCTCTATGAACACATGGGATAAAGTTATTCGGTATCAAATAAAGAGTAATTTTTAACTAATTAAAATAATGCGGAAAAATACATTTTTGCGCTACCGTATGTGTTTTTTGTTATCTTATTTGAATGAAAGTACATAGAATTCTATAAATATATATTTCTGTTGCAAGTTAATAATAATTAGTCCAAAATGTTATAAACAAATTTAAAAAAACAAAAATTATTCAACAATTCACCCGCCAACTTGACAATTTTTTCCCACAAAAATGATTCGTTTATTTTTGTGAATACGTATGAATTTTTTCTGAATTCTTTAGTAACCTTTGAAATTTGCTGAAATTTTACCTGATTTAGGGGAAACCGAAATTTTTCGAAAAAACAAAAATGTCATAAAAACCAAACCACTTTGCAGATTTCGCCCAAATTTGATACCAAAGCTCGCATACATTTTTACCATATTAATACGAAGTTTCGGCCCGATTACTACAAAATTGTTCGAGTTAGAGCATTTACGGAGATTTTTCAAAATTAAGAAAGTCTTATCAGAATTAAATTTGTTAATCGATTTTTCCGAAATTTATGCCAATTAAAGATTAGGCAGAACATGGCAATATTGGTACATGTTATAACAATTTGCGTTGATTCGGTCGTATAGTTCAAAAGTTACAGTTAAATCAGTTTTTGGCTTTTCATCACACACATACACACACACATACATACATACGGACAATTTTTCTATACCACTATTCTCGACGTTTTAGAGCATTCTGACAAAAATCTTGAAATATTGTATATTTATTTACTATATTTTTTCACGTTATTCTATTTAGTTAAAAATTACTCGTTATTTGATTGCGAATAACTTTATCCCATGTGTTCATAGAGGTTCGATAACTCGCCGATTGGATAGACAGTGGATGAGTGAAGAAATTGCGCCCAAGGACAGTCAAATCCATAACAAAAGAAACTTTCTGTCATCATTCAAACGTAAGAAGCCGATGCTTTACGTGTTAATCAAATGAGAAATACAAACGTGCTTTGCGGCACCTCTAACAAAAATCGTACGGGGCTCCCCTTTTACGAAGTTCAATCATATGGTATGAACTACGATCTTATCCGGTGGGAGGGCAAAAAAAAGTTTTTTTTTAGACAGTCTACTCATCATGTATGAGTATTTATTATACCGTATATTAATTTTACGACAATTTTATTGTATATTAATTTTTATTTGCATATTGAATCCAATATATGCGTATTCGCGAGAAAATCCAATACGTTATATTCGTTTTCAAACATATTTCACAGTGTAAGTTACAAAGAAGACATTCTAGCGGTTTGAATTTTGAGGGATCTCGAGATTTTCGCGTTTACTCGAGGTTTTCGGGTTTTCTCGAGATCTTCTGGTGTTCTCAAAAGGTTCGGGTTTTCTTGGAAGGTTCGGGTATTCTCGAAATTCTTGGGTTTTCTCGACATTTTCGGGTTACTCGAACCCCACCCGAACCCGAGTTTTCGAGAGCCCGCACAAACCTAGTATTTCGTAAAAGGCCGTGAACGTGGAAACGGTCTTAAATTTTGACAATTTTGAGCGAGTCGTTTCAAGTTGGCTATGGATTTTTGAGTGAGTCGTTTCAAGTTTGTTATGGAATTGAATTCAGATTTAGAGTTAAAGTTGGAGTTGGAAGCAATCGAAGAAATCAAGTTTGGAGTTACAATCGCAGTTAGAATTAGGGTAAACGTTGGAACAAATCCCGGGCTTGGAGAGATTAAAAAAAACCGAACTATTAGAATTAGATTTAGATGAAATTCAGATTAATTGCCTTTAACTCTAAGTCTGAATTGAATCTAAGCTCTAACTCTCACAATGAGATATGGTGAACATTTAACTAAGATTGCAAATTGAAGATATTTTATTCAACAAAAAATTTCATTCATTCGTGGCTTGCAAATTAGTAATTCAAAATTCTATCATATAAGCCAGCATAAAGAATTATAACAATTGTATATGGATACCATCTGACTAAAATTACGTAAAAAGAGGTATACTATGTCGTTATTCTGATTGTCACATTTCTAGAACGGACAAGGGGGGAGGGGGGAGCACGTGGAACGCACGTGGGTGGACGAAGGATGAACAGAGGTGGGTGGAGTGCGCGCGAAGCTCGCAGGGCGCGAAGCCCCTTTAGTATATGTATATATAATATGAAAAGATCTCGCCGCCGCCGCTGCCCCCGGTGTGTCAAGAATCTCGAATCTGAAGAACCTAAAGAAAATCGCAAGACTTATAAATATTCAGTAACCCGTGACGCCTTGGAGAGGGAGGGGATTTGTGAGACCCCAAGTTCGGATTATTCTAAATCTCACAATTCACCCCAAAGCTCGAAAGCTCACGAAGGCTTATGAGACCTCAAAGACAAAATATTCCTGTGTTCCTCAAGCGAGCATGCGTAGTGCGCGAGTTACCATAACACCCTAGTAAATATATATGGGGCATCCTACGTCAAATCAGCAGCCCATGACCTTCACTCGTATCGATTTTGTTCATATTTTAATATAATGTTATTACCGACCCATAAAGGCCTCGGAATTTTTCCAGATTTTCTTTTACCACCAGTAAAATTTTTAAATCCTTGAAAGAAACCAATTTGAAAAACGCCATTTCTAAAAATCTGAAAAAATTTACACTGATTCTATAATCTAAAATATGATTTTTGAGTGCCATGCGATGATGGGATCTCAGTATTCACAATTTTTCTCACATTTTTTTTTCATGTCGAAACTTGATTTTTAATTTTTCAAATCAGGATAACTTTCTTGAATATCAATGGATCTCAATTTCTCCGAAGATTGTACAACTATTACCCGAATGCCCGAAAGCAATTGATATCGTTAAAAAAAATTTCGCAAATGCATTTCGCACTACGAGCGATAACTCGAAAGATCATGAATCGGAGAAATTCTCAAACAAGTGATTGGGCGAGCAAAACATAACAGCGCGGATTTCAAGATGGTACCCTTGCAGGCATATAAATACGGCCACTTTTTAGCATAGTCGGGGAAAAATAGTATATGCCACTCGGGAGTAAGTGCATTTTCACCTTATGTGAGTTATGAATGTCGCAGCATTGTGCCAGTATCAGTGGCGCTAGGTTATGATGGTGAAATGAGTCCCTACATAGCGCCTAAACAGTGACGTGGTGTTTTCATCACCGCATTACAAGTCTGCTTTTAAAAGGATATAATTATTATCTCAATTGAGCATAGTTGATACACTCCCGTAAGAGAAACCATTGTTTATAATAAATTACGATATTACCAGAAGAGAATGCGCTTAATTTGTAACCACTTTCCACCCTCTATTTTGCACGTAAAGATGACTTGCGCCCAAAATGATCGATTCTCGAGATTTTTTTTCTATTGCTCGATCAAAATACATTTTGGAATCATAAAAATAATGTGAATCTTGTCGCAATCATACATTTTTAATAAAAAACTCATTTTTTCAAAATTTTTAGAATTTTTTCGATTCATATATTTTCGAGTTATCGCTTGGATTGCGCAATGCATTTGCGCAATCCAAGCGATAACTCGAAATTCTTTTAACGATATCAATTGTTTTCGGGCATCCTGGTAATTCTACAATCTTCAAAAAATTGAGTTCCATTGATAGTTAAAACAGTTATCCTGATTTAAAAAATTTACATTCAATTTGCGAAATGAAAGAGAGAAAAAATGTGGAAAAAATAGTAAATATTGAGATCCCATTATCGCATGGCGCTCAAAAATCATACTTTACATCTTGGAATCAGTGTGAATTCTTTCAGATTTTTGCAAACGGCGTTGTTAAAATTGATTTTTTCCGAGGATTTAAAAATGTAACTGGTGGTAAAAAGCTGAAAAAAATTCCGAGGTCTTTATGGGTGGGTGATAACATCATATTAATAAAAAAGTAGAACCTTGCAAATTGCTTCCTCATCATTTTTCGCTTTCTACAAAGTTACCTCTATGAGGAAGTATGTCGATCAATTTTGGCTTCCTCATACAGGAAGCTTTGTAGAAAGCGAAAAATAATGAGGAAGCAATTTGCAAGGTTCTACTTTGCAGGCTTGCTTATACTCGGAAGACATTTTTATAAAAATTCAAAGTGACGTGAAATTTTTACCGCTCGACCGATTTGTGTAAAATTGTTACTTAAAAATTAGTTAATAATAATCCATATGTAAATGAAATTGGAACCCGACACCTAGTAATTTGCATGAGCAAGCACTCCAACGAGATTTTTTACATAGTTCAAAATGCCATAAAATTTGAATCACTCGACCGATTGGTGTCAAATTTGTACCAAATTTTTTTTCAAATGGTCGTCCAAGTGTGAAGAAAATTTGAAATGAATCTGTGGGAAATGTCGCAATTTTTTTTTTTTCGTGAAAGCTTTTTTTTATATTTACCAAAATCGAAATTTTCTGAAATTTCAACAGTTCATTAGACTAAAATCTTAATCAAAAATGAATAATCGTTAAATCATATCAGCAGTTGCAGCCGGATATCTCAGAATTTGCATGAGTTTATAGTATTTGCAGACATTTATGAAAAAATAAAAATTGTAATCAAATCAGAACGGTCCGACAGATTCTCGCGAAATTCAGTACACATAATTTCTTACGGGTAATCCATTAATATACAAAATTTCAGCCCGGTGTCTCTTCAATTGCGTAAGTTATAGCGTGAATATGATTTTTTCAAAATTTATCAATGCTGCAAGAAAAAAATGTTTCAACCGATTCGCGTCAAATACGATCCCCAACTTTATTATATGATAACCTACTTGAGTGTCAAATTAGAAGAAAATCCGTAGAAAATCAAGACAGTTATCGTGCGTACAAGTAAATCTGCACATACACACACACACACACACACACACACACACACACACACACACACACACACACACACACACACACACACACACACACACACACACACACACACACACACACACACACACACACACACACACACACACACACACACACACACACACACACACACACACACACACACACACACACATATATATATATATATATACAGATATTTCGTAAAAACCATTTTTCTCGATGTTTTAGGCCATTTTAAGTATCCTGACATGAAAATCTCGAAAAAAAAAATTTTCACGAAAGTAAAGCTTCGTCTATGAGGAAGCAAAATGAATAAAATCGATGAGAGTGAGGGTCATGGGCTGCTAATTTTACGTGGAATGTCCCATACATATATAATTTACTGACGACCAGGCTAGAATTCCGATTTTATAGAATTTCGGATAATAAAAAAATCTAACTGTATCGCATTCATTCTTGCAAAACTATTTATAAAGTTATTTCTATGAGGAAGCCAACATTGGGTAATATATTTTCTCCTAGAGGTAGCTTTGTAAAAAAGCGAATCAAAGTGGAGAAGCAATGTGCAGGGTTCGACTTTGTTTAAAAGTATATTCCTCGTTTTTGGTACTAAATTCACTGTTCCAACACGGGGGTTACATACCGATCGTCAGTAAATACTTGCAGGTCATTGAGGAAATCGATTATGATATGCTATTATTCGATGAGTTTTTTTGAGCGGATATTTTATAACAATTAACCATAATATTCAATCGATTGTGACAAGTAATTGCTCACTTTCTCAGACAGAAGATTCTCCATTAATCTACACCTTCGATTATCAAATATGCGTCGTTGGGAAATCATGACGGTTGGTTTGTTCTTAAGTAACCTAAAAATTGGATATGAATGTAACTTTTAAACAAGTATTGCCACGAAAAATACGTACAATTAGTGGATGAAGCATCTTCTAGCATACAAAATAATCCATCACTCGTCGTATTCAAAACAATATTGTGGTTTTTTTCTTTGTCAAGAATATTCTTGACAACGTACCTAAAGAACCTAAGGAACATTTTTGTTAATGCAGGATAAATATTGGGAAAACCGAGTTGTTAATGGTGTACTTTATTTGAGTAAAAGAGGCTTGTATAATGTTTTATGGAGAACTGCCAATCTACCAGATCGTCTTCCTTTTTGTATAATAACACGTTGTCATAGTAAACATAAAAAACAATAGATATAAGTTGTGTTCTATGATTATACATATGGTTATGAATTACATAAGTTTCAACAATTTTTCTATGTTTATGTGTTTTTGTTACGTATGTTACATCTCATGAGTATACTCAAAAAACATCCCATTAAAACACTAGGAAATACAAAAACTATTTTTTAACATTTATATTGTTTCTTAATTTCTCAAGCTACTTACATACGCATACGCACACGCACACGTACACGCCCACACACACGCGCGCAAGATCGTTATTCAACTCGCATAGTTATCAAGGGTGCGCAAACAAATGACCATTGCTTCCATCGAGACAGTGGGATGTCTGGTGATATGCGTTACGATCAACTTCCTATCCTATCCTCGATACAGGCCTCATATGTCATGTCAATGCACAATTTGTATAATCTTCTTTAAGGATATAGTTTGTTCAGTTACTTTGGAAGGATTTTCTGCATCACGAAATATGTGATTGTGAGTAAATTATTATAATACTTCCTGTTTAGCCTGATAATCATGTCACATATTTTCAAAATATGTGACATATATATATTATTTGCAAGTCCTCAATTGTATAGCTCTTCAAGAACTGATCATCATACTACTTGGAAACTAATATTGAAGGTGATATAAGATTTTTATTACAATATTGAAAATGGGTGCAATTTATTTGACATTGATTTGAAATATTCGTTCAGATAATATACGGAACAGGGTGATTTTTTAAATATTCAGAATCTGTATTTTGACGAATAATACTTTCATATTTTCTTTTAGATACTATACATTTAACAAAACCATTTCATCGGTGTTAATTGTTGTCCCTTCTATCAAAAATGATATTCTTAAATTATGACACAAAAATTGAAATAATTAACTCAAGACTTTACTTCAGAATATTCTTCCAAATAATCTATTTAACAGATTTTAGTAATATTGAAATTATTCATGACACCAACATTTTTTAATTTTTATTCTAATTGGTGTACTGAAAAAAAATTGCAAACACTGGCCTGTTGTTAGAACGAAGCAAAATAGTTAGCATGATTCTTCAACTTACCAGCTTATCTATGCAACGAAGTATTTCGTTCGGGTTTTGCAGGGAAAATTAACGAATCTGTTCTCTAAACTAACTAGTATAATTAACATAACTTCAACATACCAGTTTTTATTGATGCAACCAACAATTTGAATTCCGATCCCGATTTGGTTTCAGTGTAATACACTGTAATACTAATACACTGAGAGAAATATTTAGTTGAATTAACGGAACCAGTCAAATAAACCATTTATTTCGATCTTTTCAAATAATCCACTAACTTGAACCAAGTATATATTAAATTGGCTATTTCGTTCAAAGGAAAAAAAAATGTATTGATTAACCAAAATATCTAATGTTTTTGACTAAGCATTGTGGTGATTAAACGAAACTGTCCTATGAAACACGTGAGACAATAGTACATTACGATACTATTGCGATGAAACTTTTTCGCGACGAGTGTGAGATTGCAGCACGAGCTGAAGGCGAGTGTTGTAATCACGCAAGATCAGAAAAAGTTTCTCGCACGAGTATCGTATACAATTTTATGCCACTAGTGCGAGAAGTGCCTGTTTCACGCACGCAAGCGAAGTGAAATGGCTACTTCACGCACACTGTGGTATAAAATACTTATTCATATCATATCGTAACATAGATAGTCATTCCCACCAACTAAATTTATCGTTGGATCAAAACAATATTTATTTCCATGTGAACGATATTTATTAGAACCCAGTTAATATTAAATTGCTTTAATTGAATGGATTTTCATATTAAACATATATATCAGGAGACGCCGAAGCGTCTTGAGACAAGTACATTTACGTCTCTTTTCTTACGACCGACGTTTTCTTTACCGACCGACAAGACGCTGCCGCAGTATCTCTTACTCCGAGCAACTCCTTTTAGCCACTTTTTTTCCAGGTTAATATGTTATATCAACGAAATGGTAGCGTTTTCAAGCTTTTTCCAGGCTTAATGAAATACTACATGCAAAAACATTTCGTTTGACACCAAAACGACCTCCGCAGCTTTCCCCAGTGGACTGATATTGTAATTTTAATCTCGAAATAGTTCTGAAATATTCCAAAAAATTAAGACCTTTTTCGCACTTCCGTGATTCTAATATCTTTCGCAGGGGCGTGATCCAAATTTTTCGCAGAGACGTGATCTCAACCGACTGGTATCCGCACAAGAATATATATAACGATCAGCGAATACATATATATATATGTATTCGCTGATCGTTTGAAATAATAAAATGTAATTTTCGGTATTTATTAAATTGAATCATTATAATATTATAATATTGTTTATATGCCAATAAGAGTTGGACTATAGTTTTCGATGTCCAGGTCGACCGCTTCAGAGTTTTCGGTGTCCAGGTCGATCTCTCCATAGTTTTTAACGTCCAGGTCGCTTTCTCCATGGTTTTTGTTTTCCAGGTCGACCTCTCCATAGTTTCAAGTGTCCAGGTCGATCCCTCCATAGTTTTCGATGTCCAGGTCGACCTCTCCATAGTTTCAAGTGTCCAGGTCGACCTCTCCATAGTTTCAAGCGTCCAGGTCGCTTCAGGTCGACCTCTCTACGATTTCAGATGTCCAGGTCGACCTCTTTATAGCTTTCGGTGTCCAGTTCGATGTCTCCATAGTATTCGTTGTTCAGGTCGACGTCTTCGTAGACTTCACCGAAAATATGTTTTGCTTGATAAAATTAAATTGTAACAGAAACTCTGCCATTGCCCCAAGTCCGGATGAGCAAGGAGAAGGGTTTAGTTTGCACAAATTTCGTACAACCTTGCAGTTGAAATTTAAAAAAATGTACAACTACAAAATTTTTTAAAAAATTGGAAAAAAATTTGAAAATTTTCATAATTAAAGAAAGAGAATTCACAGTACTTGACGAGCTTAGATGCTTATATAAACGTTCAATGATGATGGACCATGTGCGATACTTCGCAAGCTCGTCAAGTACTGTGAATTCTTATTTTTTCATTATGAAAATTTTCCTATTTTTTTATTTTTTTATTTTGTAGTTTACATTTTTTTATTTTAAATGCAAGGTTTTTTTGTTCATTCCTGAATTTTTTCCCTTCGACTGTACGCTTATTAGTACCAAATAAAGATACTGTAACAATATATATACATCAATGATGAACAACATGTACTTGAAATGCTGCAGATATTTTTAGTTTATTTATTTCACGACTTCTTGCACCCATACATAGTTTATAGCTCAATTTTTTAAGACACAGTTTTTGGGAGAAGTATTGGGTTCCACTAACGTAAATGTACTTGTCTCAAGTTTTTTTTACACATGGTGTTTTTTTGGGGGTCCGATTTATTTTTGAGCGTCTAAGTGAAAGAATTTTTTTATTCGCTGCAGATAACAATATGAATACATTTCGATCTTTAGTGCACTATGAATACAATATGAATACATTTAGATCTTTTAATACACTTAGGGAAATACGTTTCCGTTGCTACGAAACATTTGATCCCGTCAAATGAGCTATAATTTGAATCAATCTAATTGTATCTATAAAAACAGTTCCGTGTATATACATTTAATAAAATAATTTTAATGATTTAAATATTTAAATGAAGAACATACAATCAGTTATTTAATTGATTTGACGAAATATAGAATTGCTTTAATTAGACAGATTCTTTTTACTAAATGAAATGAACTGTTTTTATA
Organism: Tromatobia lineatoria; assembly: GCA_949699805.1. Lineage (NCBI taxonomy): Eukaryota > Metazoa > Arthropoda > Insecta > Hymenoptera > Ichneumonidae > Tromatobia > Tromatobia lineatoria. Next base: position 2,464,676 of record OX453036.1, on the reverse strand, counting down.
CAATGGAATCAACGTAATCTATCGTTACTTATACCATGCGTATAGTTGCTTCAAATACCAAGCTATTTGAGTCCATTATAGAGGATTCAAATAAATACGCGGTACAAAATATGCTAAAATTACTCATTACAATTATAATTTTCTTTCTTTTCGTATATTATATGAAATAATATAGGCGAATTGAGTATCGGATGGTTACGCATCAATAACCTGATTATTTCGCTACATTTAAGGGTCAAAATACACCCCACGAAAACACAGATGCCGTGTTCGACATCATGGAACGATAAGCGAACAATTACATTTTTTTTTTTTTTTTTCGTAACGAAAGTTAGAGTAATGTGCACACGATGATCGCTCAACAACACACGATGCGATATAAAATTATTGTCTCGGACGTTTCTATAGACGTTGACGTAATTGCTCCGGGGTCACCGAACACTAGTGCTCACTGCATATCGTTCATCGGCGTATAAATGACATTGAAAGTCTACTGCTCGTCTCGCTCTAATACTAGTCTTTCATTCTGCATGTAATACCGAAGAGTCTAGAGTAAAAGGTCGTATGTACATGGCGCATTATGCGTCAAATTGACTAAACTTCGAGCTTACTATTACCGATTACAAAAGGTTACAATAAGATACTCTTTCTACGATACTTTTTGTTGGGGGGAAAGTTCTTGCCCGTTTCAACCCTTTTTCTTGGCTTGAAAAATGATTATCGCTAAATGTTGGACACATTTTTTAATATGGAATAATGAAAAAAAGGGCGATTGTAGAAAAATTTTATTTATTTTTTATTCGTGTAGCAAGTTTTGCCGCTAGTAATATTTTAAAACGCTTCACAGGCCCTTTTTTGTTGAAAGTAAATTTATTGATAAATTTTTAGTACTTTCTACGATAAAACTGACGGAAAACAGCAACGACAAAAAAAAAGACCGACAGCAGTGGACGTGCGGTCGGTGTGTGGCTCCGGCGGTCCCCAGAGTTAAGCAGCATTATTGGCGGCCATAACTTGGATGGGTGACCGCTTAGCCGGACACTGGTTTGCGCGCCAACTGCTGAGTGGGAGGCATTTTTTCTGAGTTTCTAATGTATTCTCATCCAGTATAAACTTAGTAAAAATAAAGCCGTCTGTATCGGCCAGGTTTTCCGCAGTGTCCCTTGTGTCCTCGTGCAGATGCGATACAGTAGTGCATTAGGATGAGTGGCTGCGACCAACATTCTAGGAGGTCTCAATGAAGGAATTGGGAAAGGGGAGGAATCTATAAAAGGATGGGGAAAAAGGGGGGAGGGGCAAAAACTTAGAAACCTGAAGAAGGCATACGGAGAGATAACAATAAAATAAATAGCAACGACAAAAAAAATAACGTGTGAGTCTTTTTTTTATCCACAGAATTGTAATTTAAAATGCATTTCTGATAGAATTATATTATTGGTACATATTTCCGTAATGAAAATAATTAGGATTGGAAAATGTATTTTGATAACTTGCTGTTTCTCTAATGTAGCAATTATATAAGAAAGTATGATTAATTTGTATAAAAGTATGAGTCTAACATGTTGCATGCATGCATTTCGGAATTTTATACATTATATGTTTGTATATCATACGAGGCATACAAAGATAAATGAATTGTCTTACCCAGATTTTTTTTGTTTATATTTCAAATCAAAATAAAACAGTATACATAAAAATATGGTGATGTAAAAAGATTTAAGAAAATGAATATCTGATTTTTTTATATTACCTTGAGTGAAAAATGCAGCATTTTCTAAGATAATTTCCAATGAAATCAAAGGAATTTTTTATAAACATTGACAACTAATTACAATTTTTTTTCATTTCGGGTGAGTGTCTGAGAGGGTTAAAAAAGTCAGAATTGCCGAAGAACACTACATATCAGTAGGATGAAACATAGTAGTAAACGTCCGTAAGAAGACGATGAGGTGCACAAATGAAAATAATGTTAAATGGAAATATAAAAAGATTTTTGAAAAAACATTACCTAAATTTTCCTTCAACCGAGTACTCAGTAAATTTCTTCAATCGTGGTGAATGTTTTAGAGGTTTGAAAAATAAAGTCAGAATTGACGGAGAACACCACATATGCGTAGGATGGAATATAGTAGTAAACGCCCGTAAGGAGACGTTGCGGTGCACAAATGGACGTTACAGTATTCAAGTAGTACGTTGGCGAGTGGTATACGCAAGCGTCTTATCTTAAATAATGCAGTCCTGTCGCGGGTAGTTGTACAGCCCCGACTCGGCCTATAGATAAAGAGGCTAACAACCCTGGTTGTTTAATGCTCTGCGGCACGCCAGCCAAGATGGCCGCCGACGGCCAGCCATCAAATATTCAAACTATACGAGCGAACAACGCGTCGTCGCCGCTCACCCGCGCGGACTCCTCGTATGTACTCTGTCCTCTCTCTCTGCACCCTACCCTCTTGCTTAGCCAGTCCACTGATCGCTGTGCGTTATCGCCTTTTTTATTTTTTATTTTTGCCAGTGAAAAAAATGGCCGAAGCCTTGCTATCGTTCCGTTCGCAAATGTTCTCTTCGTGTTGTTGTTGTTGTTGTCTTGTTAAGAACAGCCCTAGTTTATTTAAGCAGACAGAGTGTTTAAATAAATTTCATACAGTTTATTTGTCAATCGGAGTAACGAATTTAGAAAAAAATTATATGTTGTGAGTTTGTGTTAATGAGCGCATATAAATACTTTTCCGATGCAGTCACATTTAAAACTAATCGTTCTATTTAGTTTATGAGACGGAAATGGTACTCATGAGCATATAAATAAAACAGATTAGTACGATCTAAAGAGCTGAAAATTTAAGAAAAACCTTGCAAATTGCTTTTTCATTATTTTTCGCTTTCTACAAAGCTACCTCTATGAGGAAGTATTGTTGATCAATTTTGGCTTCCCCATAGAGGAAGCTTTGTAGAAAGCGAAAAATAATGAGGTCGCAATTTGCAAGGTTCTATTTTGCAGACTTGTTTATACTCGGAAGACATTTTTATAAAAATTCAAAGTGATATTAAATTTTTACCACCCGACCGATTTGTATAAAATTGTTACTCAAAAATTGGTTAATGATAGTCCATATGTGAACTAAATTGGAACCCGATACCTAGTAATTTGCATGATCAAGGGCTCGACGAGATTTTTCAAATAATTCAAAATGCCATAAAGTTTTAACCCGTCAACGGATTAATGTCAAATTTGTACCGAATATCTATTTAAATCGTCGTCTGAGTGTGAAGGAAGTTAAAAATAAATATGTGGAAAATTTCGAAATTTTTTTTTTTTCGTGAAAGCTTTTTTTTTCTTTATGTTCACCAAAATCGAAATTTTCTGACATTTCAACAGTTTATTAGACTAAAATTTTATTTGGAAACCAATAACCGTGAAATCATATCGGCAATTGCAGCCGGATATCTCAGAATTTGCATGAGTTATAGTATTTGCAGACATTTTTGAAAAGTTGAAATTGTAATAAAATCAGAACGGTTCGACAGATTCTCCTGAAATTTGGTACACATAATGTTTTACAAGTAGTCCATTTATATACAAAATTTCAGCCCGGTGGCTCTTTAATTGCGTAAGTTATAGCGTGAAAACGATTTTTTATTTATTTTAATAATGCTGTGAGGAAAAAAATTTTCAACCGATTCGCGTCAAATATAATCCCAAACTTTGTTATATGATAACCTGTTTAAATGCCAAATTAGAAGAAAATCCGTAGAAAATTACGACAACTATCGTGCGTACAAGGAAATCTGCGCACACACACACACACACACACACACACACACACACACACACACACACACACACACACACACACATATTTTTTTAAAACCATTTTCCTCGATGTTTTAGACCGTTTTAAGTATCCTGACATGAAAATCTCGAAAAAAAAAATTTTCACGAAAATAAAGCTTCCTCTATGAGGAAGCAAAACTGAGAATTTTCCAAGAAAGTGGAGCATTTTTTAAAACTTAGTAGCTTGTATATACTCACTATTCTCTCTCTCTCTCTCTCTGTGTATACTCTTGCTCAGCCAGTCCACTGATGTTTTGCAGGATGTTTCTTCATTAACTTTATTAACTCGAATCAGTGTTGTTTTGCTAAGCATAGCCCAATTTGTTTGATCAACGATATGACCAAAGAGCAAGTACCTCTTAGGACCTTATAGTACTTTCGCTTCCTCATAGAGGAAGCTTTGTTTTCGTGAAAAATTTGTGTGTGTGTGTGCGTGTGTGTGTGTAGATTTCTACGGATTTTCTTCTAATTTGGCACTCAAGTAGGTTATCATATTACAAAGTTTGGGATTGTATTTTACGCGATTCGGTTGAAAATATTTCGTTTGAAAGCGTAGCGAAATTCTTCCAATCAACAAAATATTTGTTCCACCACCCGTAACCGCAGATTCGGTTGGTATTACCAATTCTTTTTATCAGTGTATAACTCATGCAAATTCTGAGATATCCAGCTGCAATTGCCGATATGATTTCACGATTGTTGATTTCCAATTAAGATTTTGGTCTAACTAACTGTTGACGTATCAGAAAATTTCGATTTTGGTGAACATGAAGATGAAAAAAGCTCTAACGAAGAATAAAAAATTTCGAAATTTTCCACAGATTTATCTTAAATTCCCTTCGCCCTTAGACGACCATTCAAAAAGATACATGGTACAAATTTGACACCAATCGGTCGAGTGGTTCAAATTTTATGGCATTTTAAATTATTTGAAAAATCTCGATCGAGCGCTTGAACATGCAAATTAGATATCGAATTCCAACTTAGTTTACATATGGACTATCATCAATCAATTTTTAAGTGACAATTTTACACAAATCGGTCGAGTGGTAAGAATTTAACGTCCCTTTGAATTTTTATAAAAATGTCTTTCGGGTATAAACAAGCCTGCAAAGTCGAACCTTGCAAATTACTTCCTCATTATTTGAAGCTTTTTACAAAGCCTCCTCTATGAGGAAGCCAAAATTGATCAACATACTACCTCATAGAGGTAGCTTTGTAGAAAGCGGAAAATAATGAGAAAGCAATTTGCAAGATTCTACTTTGCAGGCTTGTTTTTTTTTAGTAATGTATATTTTCTGCATTTATTTTCACGCGGGTCAAAATAGCGAATGGCTAACATGCTCAATTTTCAAATAATGGCCGTCTGTATTTAGAATGGCCATCATCATAAAAATCACTATTTTGGCCATTCGTTATTTCGACTCCTATCTTACTAAGAGGGGGAGGGGGGGGGGGGGGGGGCAGAGTCAGCTATTGAGAATAAACGTATAAAAAATCGGAAAAAATTCATATTTATGCCGTTTCTTACTCTTTACAACAAACTTTGAAGTGAAAAAAGAACGTCGTTTTTTAAGCACTGTCGATTTTTTAGAATAGCCGAAAAAAATTATGTAAAAAATCTGCCATGCTTGATTGCTGCGAATAGTATGCAGAGCACGAAAAAAATTAGCAGGTCGCAATATCAGAAATTGTAGGACGAGATCCATTTTTTTAAAAACGGGGGCGATACATTTTATTCTTATTTTTAAGCGCAACTATTTTTTTTCGTAATCTGCAGTTACATTGATACAAATTCGATCCTGTAATATTGATAGTTTTGATGGATATTGGCAGAGATATAATTTTTCGGAAATTTATTGAGTATTATTTCGAAATTTCAACGTTCGAGGCATCTAATCAAATTAGCGAAAATGAGGCGAGAACACGATTGGCAACGAAAAAAGCAGGTCATACGGAGCGGGGAAATTCTGATTACATTAAAAGTCTTATTCCTATTGTTACTATATATGTTTTCCAACTAAACCTAGATCACTAAAATGAATTTAAAAAATCATAACTCTGGAAATATCACTTAAAACTATAAATATTGTAGAACCGAATTGGCATTCACTTAACTGCATTTTTCGAGGAAAAAAATGGGACATAAAAATGTTTAAAATGTATCGCTCCCTATTTAAAAAATTTATCTCCTCTTACAATTTTTAATATTCTAACCTCCCAATTTTTTTAATCCTTGCATATAATTCTCAACCATTCAGCGTGGTAGATTGTTCATATGATTTCTTTGGCTATTGTAAAAAATCGACAGTACTCAAAAATCAATGTTAGTTTTTCGGTCCAAAATATGTTATGAAGAGTGAGAAATGGCATCTAGGTGAATTTTTAAAACTTTTTATACAATTATATCCAATAGCTAACTCTCGCCGCGCATCTGCGCTTAATTAAATTGGCGTCAAAATAGCGAATGGTTAAAATAGTGAATTTCAAAATGATGGCGACTCTAGATTCAGACATTCATTATTTTGAAATTTGCTATTTTAGCCATTCGCTATTTTGACACTGACCAGTTTATATTAATCCGCTAACTAAATAATTTTTGAACCGCTGGAGTCACATTTTACGCTAATCGTTCTGATTAGTCTCTTAGACGGAATGGGTACTTATGAGCTTATGTGGATAAGTTTCTGTAAAAAAATCTAAAAAACTTAAAAATTTTCGTACCTACATTGCACAAACTTCTTATGGCGCAGTGGGAGTCTTTGTCGTCTTGTGAGATATTTTGACGACTATGACGTCTTTTTGCTTTTCCCTTATTATGTGAGGGAACTTCGTTGCCCAATCGATAGCAGACGAAAAAATTTTAAAAATCGGTTATTATAACTTGTTCATAGATATTTTTTAACGAAAGTTTTTCATAACTACTATCCAATATATACAATGTTATTCGTGCGGACAATACGTGCAGACAGTACAGTGTGTGCTCTTAATTCTAAATTCAATACTTCATATTGAATGTTTGCTTTTGTTAGGAAAACTATGGAGTATTGACTTTGAAAATTGGGAATGGTAAGTCAAGTTCATTCTCAGGACTTATCCTTATTTACTGATACGATGTATACTTTTGTTACGTTCGGACAGTTGTGAACATCTTAAACAGCAAAACAAATATTTAAAATTCCTCTGTAAAATAAGAATGTAGTTTTATCAGGAATACTATAAGACAGTGACCTGAAAAAACTAGAAAAGTCAGTTAAGTTCATGCTCGAGGCTTAAAGGCCAATTCGAGTGGAAATATGGCCGCCATATTCACGGTTCTAAGGTACAAAAAAGGTTAGCTAACCTGCTGCGCTACTACAGCCTAAAGCAAGGTTATAGCATTAGGGGTTGAGCTTATTTAATTTAAAAAAACGGTATTGGGTGTATCATATGGCGATATCACCTTCAGAACCGGAAATTAAATAGAAAGTTGAAATAATGACGTCAATGAGTAAGAGTGTTAGAGGTTTTCCTCAGTTGTTGGGCCAACACCCATAATTTTAATTTAATACGTTTCCGGTCGATGATATATTTGCTTGGTCAAAAGATTAATAGACCACCGACATTGTTATCACACTTCTTTCATTCACTTGATAAGACCCATTTTATGGAGGCGAGAGCACAATAGTAATAATATTGATTTTCATTGGAAACCAGGTGGTATAACTCTTCTTTAGTTTTATAGACTTCTTATAGACATTACGCAATACGATCAGCCCTATATACTTTATGAAAAGTGTACATATGTCCAGATTCCGAAAGGTATTAAATATTTACAAATTGAAGTTTGTTCTAACGGTTTCTCTAGTTTCTTCGTATTGTCCATTGGTTTGCAAATAGGCTTGTGAAAACACTAAACTTGACCTTTCCTGTAGTTTCGATAAAGGTTAATAAAAACACATTACAAGATAACATTATAAAATTGATAAAGGGGAAGTTTTAACTGATTATAATAAAAAAGGGTAAAAATTATGATCATTAACGACAGATGAAAACTAGAAGTATTTCTTACGCGTTTCTTTTCAGGCGCATAATACTCAGCTCAAGTGAAAAAAAAAACAATTCTTCAAATGTTTGATATTTTTCTTAGCAAGATATTGTGAAAAAATTACCTCCTCTAATCTGCTTGTATTTTTTATTCAATGCTGTAGTTGTTGCCGCCGGGAGTATTTGAAAAACTTTTAACTGTTCTTTTCCATTGAAAATTACAATTTCCCTTTTACCTTTAGTAAGTTAAGAAAAATGATAAGACACAGCTATTTTAAAAAAATTCAATTCGTCTGCATTCATTTGTTATTCGCGTATTTACAACTCAGGGAGAATTCTTAATTGAATTCAACCGCGTGAACACTTGTCCAGGATTTGAAAGAAAGAAATAATAAAATATAATGCAACATTGCTACTTCTCCAAAGTAACAAATATACTACGTTGGCAGTAGGATAAGCTTGTGTAAGACTGTGAGTGTTCTAAAGACGGCACGCGAATTTTTTACGTGATATATAACGTGTTTCGATAAAGGTAAATAAAAACAGATAAAGAAAGTGTCTTCCCAGGTGTATAAAACTCAGCAAAAGTGACTGGAGCCATGCAATAACAACTATTATCGGAGCGAAATCAGGGATTATCATCGTTTACTCTCGTCCGGTGAGTGCACTCTGTATTAAGTAGCTGCATGAAGGAAGACGAAGAGAATCCGCCATAAAGTTGGAGGATCGAGTTTGTAATGATTATGTAAATTTTTTGTGTCAACGAGAGTCAAGGGAGCAACGAAGGTTCAACGTCTCTCACGACGTGAAAATACCGGAGGGAAGCTCCGTGAGCACCACGACCGTACAGGGATCCCTTTGAGGAACTCCTATTTAGTCCTGAGCCCTACAATTTTAATAACCACATCCTACGGACATTATTCAATACAATGGCGGATATGCGTGGTCTGCATGCATCAATCCTCTACCATCACATCATTTTCAGGTATACTTCAGAAAGCTTCTGGCTTCATCCTGATGTCGATTAGCACTACGTATTCGTATCAATAGCCCAACTCGTGTAGCTACTCCTTCTTCGATGGCATGAGAACGCTTGAAAATTGATATATAGCGTACGTGTAAATGTATATTTAACTTGTGCAATTTTTGTTTAAGTGGTCCGACGTTGTCCTGAATCCTTGTAACTGGGTCATGATGTGTTTACGTCAAGGTGATGATATGAAGTAGAAGAGTTAAGGCTTTGTTATTAAAAATATGATTCACAATAAGCCGATTTCATTTATTCAATCTGCAATCTTTCAAAAATCAGGTTTTCTATTCAGCCCTATCAGCATCAACGTCATCAGCATTGAAATGCTGAAATCTCTAATTCCAACTCCTATGAAGCGCCGAAATTCCACCTGTTCCAAGTCATTCATCTTCATATCATGCTTCCTGTAAGTACCATTATTTTTTCTCGTCATTGACCGAGATTTCAGAAGCTACTCACACCTTACGAGCGCTCATCAGTAGCCTCAATGTTCGATTGAGGCTACCACCGTCAAAGAGTCTCTCGAGAATAGCTGGCCGGTAATGTGGAGCTTACTCGGTTAGTTTTGCTGGCAGTGCCAGAGGGAAGGAGACGTAAGAAGACTGCCAGGGAAAAGGGCCAACAACAGGGCTTATGGCGTGCTGCTCCCGCTTCTGGCGAGGCCTCTTGTAGCGTGTGTATACCTCCGTGCTGGCAACATCTCGTTTCTTCTCACTCTCGCTCGAGGAGGCGCGAGAGCTCGCGCGCGGGCTGCGCTCGAACCTATGGTCCGAGTCGGGCGGCTCTCTTTGATCTCGTGGCCACGCCCACTTTTTTTCATTTTTTCACTCCTTAAAAGGCAGATGGACAAAGTGTATTGTAAAGTGGGCAGCGCGCGAGAGCTACGCTGTAGGTGAAGCTGCCGAGCCGTGTCCAATTACAATTATTAAGGACTCCGCGGGGTGGTTGGTGCGGTGGAGGGTGTTGCGAGAGCCTCGCGAGAAAGGGGGGTGAGAAAAACACGTGGTGCAAATAACTGCGGAGAGTTGTCCAGTGAATAACGCAACGGGTTGATCAAGAATCGAATGCTCTCCTAATTATCCGGTCGTTCGTCTCGTTCCATCTTGTTACAGAAGCGATGACTTATGGGCTGATCCATGGCCTCGACAAAATCTTGGTTTGGATTGATAAAGAAGAGGGTAACTAGAAATCGAACGCTCTATTGATTATCTGTTCATTTTTCTTGTTCACTCTAAAACCCAAGAGTATTTCCAAGTACGTTGCTTCCTATCTTTTAGATCGGAAATTCATCGAATCATTTCACCCCGGTGACTTCTTCCCTTCTGCATTTCCTTTTCTTTGGCCAACTTGACGACTTCCTTCGCCGTCTGTTCTTCAGCAAACTGCGAATCCCGGATCTCCACAAAGGTTCTTTTAGACGGTCTCTTTTATAACCGCTTTAATGTTCGTTAGCTGGACGAGAATTGCCATCAATTAGGCCTCGTTGCATTGTATATCGGGATAAATATCCTCTGTCTCGTTGATCAATCATTATTCCATTACGCATTAATGGATCGATAGAAATAGTCATAAAAATCTTGAGGATTGATTGAACCCGATCTTTGGATGAGACTGCGGAGTTGTTGAGTGCAATGATGGTTTCGTCACCTGAGTAGAGCCTGAAATCCGCTAGGATTGGAGAATAATCACGGATGAGCCAGGACCACATGATCCGTTAACGAATTCCTCGGGTCCTTAATCTGATTCATCACTAAAGTTCAAAGAATGTTCGCTCGGAGCATCGAATCTCGTTTCCTGGTAATTGGCTGTCTGGAAAAGCCCCGGAAGGGTTGTTTGGGCTTTTTCTTCCGGTGATTAATTGGTGTGTCCTACTCTCGTCTCCTCTTCGAGATTTTTAATGGCTTTACTTATGCAATTGTTGCGCGGGGGTCGATTCAATCCTACATCCGACGGAAGGTCGTCATTCATTTGCTTTAGGCTCACGGATGCACATGTTCCGTGGACATTATTACCTACTTATTCACCCAGTTGATTTTTAAAACTCTGCAGAGAACATACAAGATTCTTATTCAACGAAAAAATCAGCGATTTCACATCCTTTTACCAAACTGAATGATTGCATCGCTAAGCGAATTATTTTTCAAGTATAATCTCACACATAACTGTTTTTTAACTAAACCCATTGAACATTTTTCGTCTCCGAATGGCGAACACAGGTTGGGCATCTTCGTAGCCACGCTCATGATGGAATCCTCACCGTCTGGACTCACTGAATGTTTTTCGCATAACAATACGATAATCGCACTGCGGATGATGCACGCAAAAGTGGCTATTATACGGCGGAATATAAGCCGTCAGACAATCGAGCAATTATTTTGTCAACTGGAAGGAACAATTCACCTCCCGTGAATGGTACATTTAAGTTGAACATAGGTGGATGTATATCTATATGGAGAGCACACTTCCCCTCCGGTTATACTCTCCAAGGCAGGCATACGTCGAGCAGAAGGGCCCCCTGTGATGCCCGACGAATCACTCTCACCTTGGAATTGCAAAACTCAGGGGGCCCATGGAGCAGCATCGGGAGGATACTCGCTATGGGTCCATTCCGATGCTGTGTGTGATGCTGTGCGATTCTACGTGTCTCGAGAGTCGCGCACGCTCTAAAATGTCTCGCTGAATTTTCGACGTTTATGACATGACATGATTTACGATTTATTTATGCCGCGAACTCCGCTTTGTAATAATAATACCGTTCACACTGAAGGCTCCTGGCTGCCTCTCTTACGAATAAACGACCGCCATTTCGCAAGGCCCTTAACTCTCTTTAGTGTGCGCGCGGTCCTAAGCCTCTTCATGGGAAAACATAGCACCCGAGAACCACTACTGTAATCTCTATATAAGATTTCGATCCTCGGTATAGGCTTCATATACGCTGAAGAAAAACGCGGTGGCTTCTAAACAGTCTATTCACAATCATTATTGATTTTGTAAAGTCTTCCAAAAATGAAATATTGTTTTTGATCGCTACATGGCTTACGTGGTAGCTTGTTTTCGGTTTGTCTATAAATGTGAGTTGTTGATGACGTTTTGAGCAATTTCAGTCAATTGCTAGTAGGGACTTTTTTATTAGCCATTTAATGCAAATACTAACTAGATCTTTATGCATTTAAATAGCACTGCTGAATGTCGTTGCACATTTTCGAACAGATCGTAACACCTCGTTGACACTCTCGTTTTTCTTTTTTTAGGATTCTCTTAGTTATTTCATAAACTTTCGCTTTCAGGTTACTTTTGCCATTTCATTCAATTTCCGGTTTCTTTTTTGAGGCTACACTTGATCATTCGATTGAATTTCCAAATTGATTTTCAGGTGACCATTGGCCATTTCATTCAATTCCTAGTTTCATTTCTCAGGACAGTTTTGGACATTTCATACAACTTCAAATATTTTTCGAGAATTTGTTTTTAGCCTTTGACATAATTTTCCGCTTAGCTTTCTAGGACACTGTCGGCCATTCCATTTAATTTCCAGTAACCTTTCTCAAGACACTTTTTGCTTCTTCAATCATTTTCCAATTTATTTTATGGAAACCTCCAATTTTGTATTACATCGTTAGATACTCATATTACATTCAAAGGATGCTGCTTGGACGGAATTGAAAGTATGTTTCAGAATTGATACATAAGCGTCACATTATCTTAGGTACAAAAAGTAATTTTTTGTTACGCATGAAAGTATGTGTTGAAAGACTGGTGTATGAAAGTGTCGAAGATTATGTAACCTGTTGGAAAAACAATGTGCAAATGTCGAGAAGGCTTACAACGATCATAGTCTTGGTGGGTCAGGTGGAAGGTTGAGAATGAAAATAAGAAAAAAGTGTGCGCAGAGACACTGTGGTTGACTAAGCGACGACGGGCGGCAAGTTTTGCCAAGCCGTGAACTGCCGAGGTGTGGCGCACATATAGTCGAGTCAGAAGCACCATAGCCTTTGTTATATATTCATGCTATCCCTCCCCCAATGACCCGACAACGATAAAATGAGCTGCGCTTTTACGATTATTACCTTGGCGAGCTGTCACTACCGTTTGAGCTTCCCGCGATAATGTGGCCGGTCGCGTATCTCAAAATACGTTACTCTCTCTGACCTGCCATCCATGGCTACTATACTGTCCTTGTGGTAACGCTGCGTATTTCTTTTTAGACAATCTAACTTCTGAAACGGTTACAACTGCCTATATGCCCCTATACAATGTTTATTTCATTTTGTCCCGTTTTTGAGTGACAAATAATCGATTCCTTATGTAATGGAAATTTTATCGAAGCTGCAGATGAAAAGAATTACCAACCGTGGATAAAAACCTTTTTTTCCCCGACTGCGCTGAAATGACGTATCTTCGACTAGAAAAAGCTGGAGGTAAGTCGCCGATAACTGACCGCGAGCAGTGCGCATGCGCGGCGGGCAAAATATGGACCAAAACTTTCTAGAGCTTCTTGCCCATTTTTTTGCCCGGTACGCAGTTCCCAGCGTGACCGCCACCGCGCTCGCAACGACACAAAGCGGCGCTATTATGAATGGATGAACGGCCGGCGGTTAAACATCCACATGTCCACTGTCAAACTACAAGCACAAAATGTCGGAACGAAAGCAGAGCGACCAGGAAAACGATATCTGGTGCATGCCTCCAGAGGTGCTCAAAGCTACTTTTTGCTAATTAGACCACATATAAATGCATTATGTGGAACTTTATTGGTTTAGTACTATGGTTATATTCATTTTTCAGTTATTATTTTGTACGTCTACAGTCGGGGGGATTTCGCCCCTTCACTCTAGAAGGGTTTCGCGCCGACCTCCCTGTGGCTACGCCGCTGGAGCCCAACATGAGCTTCGCCCCTGTACCCCATACACAAGACCCGACAACAGCAGAAAATTGTTAGCGAGATAAGACCTGAATAACTTATTCTTAGTTCGAAAAAAGGATTTCAAATGAAATATTAAGCTCTTATCTCACTAAGAATTTTCCACTCATGACATGATTAGAAATTTGCATTTTTTATAGCAACAATAATGGTACAATATCAAAAGGGGAAATTTCTTTTTCTCGTTTTGATCGATATGTGTGTGATTTTTTATAAGATGATTATCAAATTTGCGTTCATCAAATCGAAATATATTGTCATTCACGAAAATTAAGAATCGGAAACCCAACAAAGTTATGACCAGTCCAAAATTCTAAATTTTTTGGTATCAAGAGACGCAGTAGCGTCGCGACGCCAACTATTAATTAAAGTTTATTTACATTCTCTGAAAATTCAAGGTCAGTTTTTCAAAATGTCCTTTTTTACTACATTGTAAAGGGCAATCTAAACAGAAACTCCTATGCTTATCAAAACTGCTAATATTTTTATAGTGTCGCAAAAATTTCTCATAAAATCACGAAAAATTCTAATTTTACCATTTTTTTATTTGCGTGCGCGGTCGCGCGTGCGTGCGTGCGTGCGTGCGTGTGCAGGGCTTTGAAATTTCAATCACCTGTCACGTAAGAACCATTCAACTGATTGAGCTAAAATGTATTACACGAGTAAAGCAGCAGTTCGTCGTTAACCGTCGCAATTTTTCACGATATATATGCAGAAACTTTTACTTTATGGCGATTTTAAATTTTTTACTTTCTTATCACATACAAAGTATGTAAGAGAGAAAGTATTGCAATCCGAAAAAAATTCGACTCTGAGATTTTGATGGAAATACATGTTTTGAGTGTTCTAGATTCCAAAAAACACATTATTAGTTACTCACATGACATTTCTGAAACCATCCTCAATCAGAAATTTCTATTGTGAAATATGGATTGCCTTACATGTCTACTAAAAAAAGACTGCTATCAATGATCTTGAGTAGTTTTCAGTGAGAAATACACTATAAATATTCACGTAAAATATTATATACAGAAAAGTGCACAGACAGAAAAGATTCAAGGTTAAGTTAACACTCATGATGTTAGACTATAAACACTGATACATCCATAGTTTTTATCACTCGCATAACATTTCATATGAATTATAAATCCTGTGGCAGCCTCATATACGCCATAATATGAGAAACCTTTGGTATATCAATAACTTAAATATAAACCGACTTGTCAAACTATCGGAGCCCTGACAAGAACACCAACAAAAAAAAGAGAGATGTGGCGTGAAGGCGCGATCATAGCGCGCACGTCTACGAGAGGGCGGGTTGTAGGTTGAATTTGAATTAAAAAATGCGTTCTTATCAAATTATAGCGCGAAATGTAGATTACAATTAACGAGCGAAGTTCTTAAAGTTCTATTTGTGTAGTTTATGCCCCAATAAATTTACATAAAAAATTCCACGCCAGTAAGAAATGTTTCTAAATGATATCTCAATGGTATTTATGAAGCAATCTAATAAGAACAATAATAAAAATAAAAATTGGAAAACAATAAAAATAAAAATAAAAATTGAAAAACAATTAAATTAAAATTGAAAAACAATTAAATAAAAATTGAAAAACAATCAAATAAAAATTGAAAAACAATTAAATTAAAAGTTAAAAAACATTT
The DNA here is from genome assembly GCA_949699805.1 of Tromatobia lineatoria. Lineage (NCBI taxonomy): Eukaryota > Metazoa > Arthropoda > Insecta > Hymenoptera > Ichneumonidae > Tromatobia > Tromatobia lineatoria. Next base: position 2,449,205 of record OX453036.1, on the reverse strand, counting down.
TTAGGTAAAAAAAACCATCTATTGTTTTAAATTCATGCAATTACAAAAACAAACAAACGAACATTACAACCTAATTTCACAAACTATCTTCACGACAGTAACATGACGCCAGCAGCAATCGAGATGAGAAAGTCACGTGTTGCGTCACGCCAGTAGCAATTTTTTTAAAAGGCCTGTGAGCGCTCTAGCTTTCGTAAATTTGATAATATTCTGCTAAATAATTTTTAATGAGTGCAAGTAGTTTTGATGTTGCTCCGTATTGAATTTGAGCGAAATCCGAAATGCAGTTTGGATTTTATAGAGTTATAAAGTTTGCGAACAAGTCGCGTCTTCGCCTCAACTTTGGCAAAGCATTAAACAACAAACTCGAATTTCATAAATGCAATTTCGGACTCGAATATTATAATTTGCAAAACGCTTCTTCATTTTTTTGGTCTTTCTTTCAAAGCTTTATCTATGAGAAAGCCAAAATCGATTAACATACTTCCTCATAGATGTAGCTTTGTAAGGAAATCAAAAATGATGAGGAAGCAATTTGCAATGTTCAATTTCCAGCTTATTTCACATTTCCCTATGGAATATTTTTTTTTTTATTAACATCAAATTTATCAGTTTCGCAGAGACAGGCCCTTTTCTAACCGAAATCCGAACCCGCCTCCATAAATGTCCAACGGGATTTCAGTTACGGGTATTTCTCGTCATTCTTGATTCTAAAGATCTTCTTTGTTTTCAGTGAATAGCTAGCGTTTGTCGGAAAACATTACACGCCTAATACGTTTATAGTTTTCTGAATAGCGTGTTGAATGCTGCCACAAAGACTCGAGCTATTAGCAAAAATCGTAGCGGCGTTCGCGTATATAGTAAAGATAACACTTGTGCAATTATATAACACAGAACTAGTGGATCCCTACCACAAGAAACATTTAGCGTAAATTGAAACGATTCACTCGAGCACCCTCGTGTTAGAAGATAATAGAAAACGTTTTCGTAGAGTGTGTCCACAGCGCAGCACCTGTTATATATATATATATACACACGCAGTCACTAAAAGAAGTCGAAGCTGTTGAGGCATGGGGTTTCTCAGTAACGGCCATTTTATAGCAATGTTATGAGGAGTTTCCTTTGTTTCAACGGTGCGGATCGATACTATACTCTGTATGAGGCGATGTATAATAATCGTCGCTCATCAGCGATTGATAACTGTATATGTAAAGGTACAAAATGGTCTCGATGTGGTAATAAATAACTTCTGCCTCTACATTCGGTTGTACCTATCGAGTAATTTAATAGTTGCTACCACTACCAATAAAACGAAAAAAATTCGAATGTTATCCACTGTGACGACTATAGTTTTCTGAATATACTTAAAATCGTTGATACTTGTTCTGTTTACCACCTGGAAATCAGTTTGGATTTTTTTAAATCAATTTTTTATTCCTGCTTTACCAGTGTTTTTCTATACACGAAATTTCAAGCATAAGAAGTAAGAATCCATTTTTTTCGTTGACAATTCTATATAGCTACAAGATCGATGGGGTTTTCCTTAATTCTGTAGATAACAAGCATTTTACCGCTGTTTTCCGACTGAATTTTATTGCAACAAGATTTCCCTTAATCGTACACTGACTTAATTGTACAGCCATATGAGTTGATGTATAATAATCGTTGCCCATCAGCCATTGATAACTTTACGTGTAAACGTACAAAATGATCTCGATGGGGGAATGAATAACTTCTGGATCTACATTTAGTTGTACCTATCAAGTCATTTAATGGTAGCTACCAGTACCAACAAAACGCAGAAAATTCTCAAGTTATACACTGTGGCGACTGCGGTTTACTGAATATTGTTATAATCGTCGATTCTTGGAATCGATTGCACACAAATACCGCAGAATTGAATTGAATGGTGCAGTTGATAGTATAAATTTATGTGGCGTCTATACTCGCGCCGCATCTCGAACCACAGCTGTCGAAGGAAATCTCGGGCGTGACTTTTCAACTTAAATAACCATTTCTTTTTTCACACTATGCTGTGTTGCCCGCCTTTGACACGGTGTCTTTACTGGTGTTGAAAATAAACGATACGACCCTCCTGAAGAAACTCCTATGTATATACTAGTGGGATGTTTCCGGTCTCACAGGATCACTTAACTTCGAAGGCCAAATCGCCACCGACGGTCCGTGAAAATTACTCAACGAATCAATGAACATTTTTCGTGTTCGAGTGCTCGATGATTGCCACTAAGAGGCAGGCCCATAAAGTTACATCCTTTTTGGAGCAATTAAATGTTTTTCATAAAATGGTCTTCAAATTTTTTAATTATCATTTATCCTAAATATTAATGAGTATTCGGTTTATAAAGTTGACCGGAATTTTCTGCCAATGAACATGGTGAATACATTAAACAATAAAGAATGGATCGTAAGTAAAAACTTTATTTATGTTTTATTTTTATGAACTAGCATAATTTTTGTTGTTGTTGAAATTACATTTACTTCGAAGGTTTTGAAAATATATTGTTATGACTAAGTACCTCAAATGGCGTATTTTCCAGTGAACAAGAGTAAAAGAGAAACAAGCAACAGATTACGTGTATCTATTAGAGTTGATTTATAACATATGTGTACATATATAACAGAACATGTGTAAAACCAGAATTTCACCCACATGTGGATTTAACAGTTTTTTATCTTGATCCTTTGATAACATGAATAACGTGTGTCCAGGAAAGTAAAATGCGTAGCTCTTGTGGAGAAACATGGGCACAAACAGAATTATCATAAGAAGAACACGAAGAGTATGAAGGCCGAGGAAAAGTGGAGACGGCAAAACTCGACGCATGCAATTATGTCAGTCATTTACAACTCAGGTTCGAGCCTTGTTACCGCGCTTGCGTGGCATTCGAAGGCGCGAGAGTCTGTTGATGTCTGGGGTAGATAAAGTTTCTTCTGTCTACTATGCAGTGGGAATGTACATGCCAATGCAGAAACAAGAAATTTAGCTCATTTTGCATTCACAATGTATATATACCACGGGACAACAAAGTTGTATTTCTTAGGGTCCTGATAAAATATTCTCCTATTTTATCTATTTGAGGCTGAAATTCATGATTCTACACTTTTGGATTATTTTCTAATTATGTTGCATAAAATTATATGCAGGTAATGACAAAAAACTTTTCGAACACATAAAACATAAATTTGCTGTCTCTCTAAATTAGCTGCGGCAGCTGAAAATTCACTGTTGCTGCTAAAAATGTCTGCGGGTAAATGAAAAAAAGTTAGTTGTGGTAGCCAAAATTCTTATTGCTCCAAAAGAATTTGCTTTCGTAGCGCAACAATTTATGTGACTATTAAAAATTTAGATGTGGAAGCTAAAAATTTTTTATCGTTCCGAAAAAACATATTATATGATAAAATTTTTGCGGCTACTGAAAGGATTTGTTGTGGTAGCAACGAATTTTCTGCGGTTATTAAAAAAGTTGCCGCGGCAGCAAAAACTTTTTTTGATTCCATGACGATTTTTCGCATTGTATGTAGGCACTTTCTTTAGTAGTATACATCAAATGTTATACAGACCGTGGAGAGGGGATATACGAGCTGGGGACATCATCAGAAAAGGGTGCGGACTCTTGGAACGAGGTGCGCCGGAACAAGCCACGACGCAGACTTCGTTTCTCATCCGCTTAACAATCGAGTGGAGTAGCCTGAGTAGCAAAGCAGAAGACCACTGCAGAACTTGACGCATGTATAGCGCGGCACATACGAGTATATGTAGTAAGGATGGACGAAGGAGCTACGCTTCGCTGCACTGTCTAAGTACTTGCTAAGTACGTACTTGTAAGCGGTCATTTTTCCCTTAATACTCGTGCACCCCCTCTTCTATCGTCGCCATCTTGGCTTTATATGAAAGGATGCAATACGTGTGTAGCGAAAATACTATAAAATTTATTACGCTAGACTCCACATGAAATATAGTAATTTTTCAATTTTTTTTTTATATCTGTAGAGCTATTTACCTGATAATTGCAAATTGAACGTTCTCGGTTGGTCGAGGATTTTATTGCAACTGCATATTTCCTGCCTTGACAACGCAGTATATAATGATGGTTAAGATTCGCTATAATGTACGTGCATTTAAATATGTAGATTTTGACATATGTATAGAGCAGAAAATGGACAACTTTGGAAGAAAAAATTGGATATAAAACAAATGTTGGTTAGAGTATCCGTGAGAGTCTCATCAATAGCTTTATGAGACTTGACAGGGTCTCGGTAAAAGTCTCGTCAAGATTTCTGTGACAATTTCGGCAGGAATCTCGTAAAGGTCTCAGTACGAATTTGGGCTAGAGTCTTGTAAATGTCTCTGCACCAATCTTCATGGAGAGACGCAATGATTCTCGTGAAGATCTCAGTAAGAATCTTAGTAAGTCTCGAGATGATCGTTGAGATGTTAGGTGAGATCCTCACCGAACTAACGGTGAGAAGTTTCAAAAATTTCACTGAAACTCTCGGTGAGTTTCCCGATAATAACAACTGCCGAAAAATACGGCTTATTAAGTTTATCATTACAGTTGAAGTAGAAAAGAACGTTATATGTAAACACCGCTCCATCTCTGCTGTATTTTGGATCAGATTATCGATTGACCATGTATAACAAGTGGATCGATATCAGACGTGATCGGACCTCACAAGAGTTATTATTCGTCCGCTGGAGTTGCTGGAACATACGTGGTCGTATAATGTAATGAACAATACTTTTCCCCTTTGCAAGATGATGGATAGCACTGATGACAGAGTGCTTTACAACCTACGCCTGGATAGATATACCTTCGAGATCCTACTTATTCCTGTTGCATTATATCACTTTTAGTAATTCTGTTTTTGAACTGAAGATATCACATACGTCTCTGATGGATCAAACTGACCGCTTGAGCCCTTGGTAGAGTACAATGCATTGTCCATTGTAGAGGCGAGATCTACATCGATTGTTGCGATATCTAATTAACTCTATGCCTTCATTACTTAGAAATATCGACACACCTTCCATTTTTTGCTAAGGGGAGATAATTCTGTTACCCAAGCTCAATATTCTTCTCTAGACTAAAACATTTAAAAAAATCAAGAATCGGCATTTTCTTCTTAATTGAACTGTATTGAAATAAACTTTTTTTTAACACATGCACAAAAAGTACCCTATTCCGTGCTTCAAAAGTGTGTGCGAAAACGCCTTTTGTAGTAAGGTGTGAAAGAATATCCAGCGCATGCGCAGAAGGACTGCAATCCTACATTTTTTCACGCTTGCGCTACATTTTTTCACGCTTGCGCTACATTTTTTCACGCTTCCGCTACATTTGTTCACTCGCCGCTCTTACCGAACAAGCATTAAGACGCCGAAGCTCTATCCATGCGCCATCTAACGGGTAACAGCTAAAAGTAAGTTGAGTACAACTGTACGGTTTTTCGTTCACTCGTCCTCGCGACGGCAGTAGGATTCGCGAGGGAGCTATCGGCACAATGGCTGACAACACTACGCCTTCAAATATAACGGAAGCAGCGGAATTATTTACGCAAAATTTGTTGCCCAAAAAATCGCGAGAGAAATACAAGGCGGTTTACGTTGATTTTTGCACATGGCGATCGAAACAAAATACTTTATCGCTATCAGAAGATGTAATGCTTGAGTACTTTGAAGAACTGTTCAAAATGTAAAAACCATCGACTCTTTGGTCAAGATATTCAATGCTGAAAAAGTATATTTCTGTACGGGGGGGTACAGAAATATACTTTTTCAGCATTGAATATCCCCCCCCCCCCCCCCACTTTTATAAGGCACTTTTTTTGCATTCATTAAAAAAATAGTATGTGACCCTCGTATGGAGAAGTGGACCCTCCGCAAGGACTGTGAAGTTGGCTGCACGAGCCGGAAGTGAGTACCACTGCTGCACGAGCCGAAGGCGAGTATATATATATTACTGATATATATATATATCTGTATATATATATATATAAGTGCTTCTGACATTACAATACTAAACATTACGATAAACATTCATATATATATCAAAAATCACTTTTCTGTGTAATCTGAACAGAGAAACTTTAAATACGATGATGGACCTCTTAGAATAGGGATTATGAGTACCGCTTTCGATTTGATCTTTATTAGGACATAATGTACGATATTTTGGCGAAGAGCAAAAAAAATATCGATATTTTTTCGCACACCCTAGTATATATGGGGCATTACATACCATTTCGACCTGGGTAGGAACCTTGACCTTTCGGATCTGGTTGAAATTTTTTTATATGATTGGAAAAACTCCAAAAAGTACTGGAAATGTTTTTCAGATTTTTTTTATTACAATGTTTTTTGCGATTTTTCAAAGCTAACATATTTTACCCCAAATTAAAAAATCTGAAAAAATTCTCAAAAATTCTGCATGAAATAGCAAAAATTCGTGGCCTAAACCAAAGTGGGCCGAGTTTCGCTTCTATTATTTTTCTATAAAAAACTATTCAAAAATTTAGAAACGAAAGAGGAAAAGTTATCAAACTTTTTAAAATATTGCTTTCTCCTGCAACTGGTTTTGTTTTCGTGAAAAAAAATGCGATTCATAGAAAATATGTTCAGAATGTTACGTTAAAAAAGCATATCTGGAAAAAGATGTCCGGCTGATCTAGCTGAAATTTCGAGGACACATGTCGAATGATCATTAAAGTAGGCTGCTATCAAAATCGGCCTCAATCGATTAACAGGAATCTCTGACAATCACTGACAAGATATTAGATATAGATATTTCTTTTTTCAATCCAACTTTACGGGTGATAATTGTCGAGTGGCGCCCTCGAACGCTAGTCGTTAGTGCCTTGACAACGAATCAATTTAAATAATTCAGATGCTACACAAGATAGAACGGTCGGTGACCGATCGTCTTTACCTAACGTACGCAATATGGCGCGTGTTCTGTTGGGGTTGTGTCCAGTTGGAACAAAGCTCGATCACCAAACGTTTCGTCTGTGTCCAACTACGTCCGTGTTCAATTGAGCCACTGGACAGTCTCTCCGTGTCGAACTAATGTTTGTCGAACCGCGCCGTGTCAAACTACACCGTGTCCAGTTGGTGCTTTGTCGATTTTGCTGCGTTGAGTTCGTCACGTGTCGAGTTTTTTCGGGGCCAATCGGTGGTATGTCAAGTTTCAACGTATTCGGTCAGTGAAGTGTCGAATTCTGCTCTGGCGAGATAATGGCGTGTCCAGTTATGCTATGTCGAATAGTGATTTGACGAGTTTTTGCGTGTTTAATTCATACTCTGTCATGATTCTACGTGTCCAGTTGCCTGTGTTCAATATCGTCTGTGTTCAACTGGGATATGTAGGATCGAGCCACTGCCGTTTTTACCATCGATACAATGTAGGCATAACCTGAAAGATGTAGAGACCTGAACACAAGAGCGTACAATTATCTCTTGCTAAGAAATGAGGATGAATTGAATTTCTGAAGGAGACCAACAATGCGAACGAATAGTAAAATGAAGATTTAAGCGTTCACAAATTATTCTTCACCTTACAAATGTGCAGAAATTTTTTTTATTTACAAAGATAAACGATTAATTAGTACTTCAAACTAATTCGAATGCCATATAACAAAATCATATAATATCACATCAGTGTCATCATCTTTCTTAAAATTGTCACCCTCAATAACAACATCATCCAATTTCTCGAAATTCCGTTATTTTTTCGCCCTTGAAATTATTAATCCGTTGATATGGATCTTGGCATAGAACAATGGCTTGTTCGTTGTTGAAAGCCGCATGTCCACTGATGAGCTGCACAATGAAGGCAAACCGTTGCGTTTGCCGCTTGTTAATAAGACGTCTCTCGTTTTCGTAACCAAAATGGCGTATCGAACGGTTCCTCTCCCTCTTTCATCAAGGTAAAGAGGAACGTCTCGACAGACCCAGCCTTTCTGCTTAGTTCATCTCGCTCCCTCTTCTATTCAGCGACAAGGAGAGCGAAAAGAAGAAAGAGATAGATAACGCGAAAACTACAAGGCACCTGTCGTCTCTAAATCTCGCTACTTAAGCCAACCCGCGTCACGGTCCTGGAGGTACTGCACAGTACTGTGTACTACACTGAGTTGCTCTGTCCCCGTGTATCGCGTTTAATTGGCTAGCGTGCTGAACTGCTGCACACTGCTCTCCCGCGCTATTTATAGACTCTCTCTTTGTCTCTCTCTCTGTCTCTCTGTCTCTCTCTCTGTCTGTATGTCTCTCTCACTCTCGTTTTCTTTCTCTATGCCAAGTCATTAGTCCATTACTCGCATTAAGGAGACATACGCGTGAGCGCGGCCCTCTGACTTCACCAAAGCAGGAGACTTTGATCTGATGCCACGTGCTTTAGACTTCGTGAGATGTCTGAATAAATGGAGGTGTTAAAGGAACGATATTCGCTTGCAGTGTTAATATATATGCATTCGTATGTGTTGGGGTATTTTTATAAGACTAAACGCAAATTTTAAATCGACGAAACCAAGCACATTGCGGAAACTTTATTTTTCTCAATAGACTCGAGATTTTTCTCGATCACAAGGAGCAAGGATAATTTATATCAGGTAGTACATTTTTACTAATTTATTTAAAATGTACTCAAGCTGTGTTATTTTATGTAATAAAATCTAATTTTTTTAATTTAAAAAAATAATCTAAAAAATAAATAATTCTTCAATTGGGTGAAAAAAAATCATTTTTGATATATATTTTCATTTATATCAAAATAAATGTTCACTATAAACGTTGTTTTTGAAGGAAATGTCCAAGAAAATATCGACAAGTCCTTTAGCAACTGTAAATAACGATGGCATCGTCAGAAGGCAGCACAATTATTAAGCACCAATAATTCCTCATTAATGATACAACTATCTGTCTGTGTATCTAAAAAATATAATATAAAATGTCACAGGAAAATGAAATATGTATCAATTTTGTAATTATGTTAAACATTTTTTATCACGTTTCGGTATCTCCTAGAAAATATGCACTGATGTAATGAAATATGCTACACCCCGTATTCACATAAGGGTTATAAGTGATTTTACAACTTGCCAAATCTGTCGTAAGGAATAGCAGACGCGAGCAGCTTAAGCAAGGTAGTTTACGAGTCTCTCTGGTGCAAAATCTACGAGGCAGTTATGCCAAGAGGAATAGCTCGTGCCAATGCCGTGAGCATAGAGTACCAATTAGTGTAGTATCTATGATCGTACATGTAAAGCTACTTTTCGTATCTACAAGTTATATCATCATCGAAGCTTAAGCGTGAATTATTAAATGACGTATTTACAGGCGCTCGATTTCGGTCTGCAGTAAAGTTCAGCCGAAATTTAATTTTCTCCTCCCAGATCTGTAAAAACATTTTTTCAAAGTTGATACAAAAACACTAAATTGGATTAACCCTTCGATTCATCGTATTTTTATCTGATTTGTGTGCTCTACCGGCTAACCACCCGGAAGTCAGTTTTGATTTTCAAAAATGCCAGTTTCCCGTATATTTATGATATCTGATGTCCATAATGTGAAATTTTGAGCTAGAAAAAACTACACATTCTTTTCGTTGAAACTCCAATATAGCTACAATAATCGATGGTTTTTTTTATTTTGTAAATTTGAGATATTTTACTACTGCATCTCTCCCAAATATTGTCTGATTAGGATTTTCGATTATTGTTATTGCTATTGTGAAGGTGAGGAGGAATTCTTTGTAAAAAAAAAAATGTTTACATCTGCTAATTTCCCTATGGAAATTAAGTAGAATGGATATTATATTTTTTGATGTATTGAAAAATACTTTCAAAATATACTTGAGATATATTGTTCATATTTATCATATGTGTGAAATATATAAAATATATACGTGATGTATATTTCGAATATATATGGAATATCTACTTTTTCGTAAAAAAATATAATTCTTGAATATAAAAGATGTATATCCGAAGTATTATTGTATATACTTCGTATGAACTTCATGTATACAACCAAGATACATCTGAAGTATATTGCATATGCATATGAAATATACGTAAACTATACATTGAATATATTTTCAATATATTTCATATATATCCTAAAATTATATTAAAAGTATATTTGAAATACATATTAGATGTATACCAACTGTACATTTAATATGTTTTGGATATACTTCCTGTACATACTAATGTTATATATAAAGTATATTCAGCATGTATGTGAAATGTTTACCAACTGGACATTTCGTTATTTTCCATTTTACAAAAAATTTTTAATACAGCTAATTTCATATTAATTTTTCCTTTAATGCAGTGTTAAAATCGTATTACTCGTAGTATTCTTTAGTAATAAATCAACTTGGAATCCACTTTTTCTCTAAAACACAAATGTTCTAGCTTATTTCAAACGCATGAGGCGCATTTTCTTCACTTAAGGTTTTATTGACATGCGATATTATTCAAAATATCTTTTATGCGCACGTTTTCATAGTTAGTGAAATAATGAATATATCGAAATGTCATCCTGGATATATCTTAATTATGTAATAAATATATTTTCCGTATATTGAAAAATATACGAAAAGATACATGTACAATTATATGTCGAATGCAATTAGAAATGTAGATTGGAATATACTTTAACATATATTTTTGGTATATTGAAAAATATATTCACATATATAGGAGGAATGTAATTTCACCGTAATTTGAATGTACATTTGAATATGCCTCAACATATATTTGACGTAGATGGAAAAGTATATATAGCAGCGTACGCGGTTTCAATATACTTTAATTATATTTTTGAATATACTTCAACATATATTTTTCTATGTGTTAAAAAATGTATGTTATATACAAAAGTGATGCATAATACATACATTTAGAATAAATTACATGTGTATATTGACTATACCAGCTACTGTATATTGAATATATTTTTACTTACATACAAAAATATATATAACATATCTAATTTTACGTGAAAAATATATGTATTATATAAAAAATATATTTCAAGTATGGTTTTTTCCATGGGACTTAATATAGATTGTAACAACAAATGCGTAGATGACCTTATGAATTTGACAAATCAAGATTTTCCAAGGTAAAAAAAAACTCGCACATCGTCACTGATAATATATACAATACATTCTTATATATCTTTCAACACATAACGTAGCATACAGGATTAAAATAAAAAAATTTCCGTAATTTGAGACCGAAAAGTCGTTGAATCCCCGGTTAAAGCGAACACACTCTTAACTTAACACACACTTAAGTACAATTTACGACTGTTTTCCTTCGAAATTGTATTACTCCAAGATTTTCCCAATTCTTATTGTTTTATTTCAATTCCACAAATGAGAGGTACTTTTTCCCACATTTGAGCAATAAAGTACATTGTTGATGCAACATCGTCATTCAGGCACTCGTTTCCACGAGTTTCGGATGTTCCACAGTATCAGAAGACTCGTACAGCGTCTTGGAAACTTTAATGGTCGTTGGCTAATGTTTTTTTAATTAAGTAGGCGGTAAGTGGAAATAATCCGTAGCTACAGGCTCACTTGTATATTCTCTAACTCTATCGCACTTTGTTCTCTTCTTCTATTTCGAGAGGTGGCCACGACATGTGTCTCTCGTATGTTCAGACGCAATGGACGATTTCGCGTGACTAATCGCCGTCCTGTCCGGAGCATGTCGTCTCTTTTGCATGCTCACCACGAACGGACACAGTCGCAACGAACTCTATACGTTACTTCCCGCGTTCACAGCGCACTTGTTCTTCTACCCTATTCTAGCTATGCCGTCGGATCCTTTGCCGAATATCCTCAATTTCCAGAAAACTTTGCAGGTTCCTGGAGATCATGTTAAAACCTGTCAACGTTCAACGACCGGAGTTTCGACTCATTTGTCCAACTCGGTAATTCTGGACAAGAAATCATTAGTCGAAAAAGGACATAGAGGTTACTTATCCTGGAATATCAACAAAAAAAAAATTGTACGTGCTGAATAAACTTGAAGGAATCACCAAGATAATGTTTGGCTCGTTAAGTCGCTTAAGTTCCACCGAATAATTAACCATTTCTTCGATTTTCGGGTTTTTTCTACCAACAATAATGAAAAAAAGGATTTTCGAAAAAAGCACTCTTCAATTTTTGCATGTAAGAGCATTTTTCTTACAAACGATAATAATGTCGGTGGTCTTCCAAATTAAATTCTTAAATATGTCGAATTTTTCCAGAATTTTTCAAGTAATAGTTGAGAAGATGTGTTAAAAACCTGATTCGGAAACAAGATAGAGAAAAATTTGAAATTGTCAATCATGGACTGCATGATTTTTATGTGAACGTGTATTTTCATTGAAACATCAATGGATCATCGATATTCGATGAAATTCTGCAATAACAGAATTTCCCAGAACTTTCGATTTGTAATTCAGAAAAAATCTTTCGAAATACTGATCAGCAAAATAAAGTTTTGCTGCTGAAAAGTTGACGGAAATAATGACTATGGCCCATAAAAGTATCAGTGCATTCCTTGAGTAGATCCAAGAATTCGTTTTGTGTATCTACTTCGATTGTAATAAAAACGCGATAATGAGTATAAATTGCATTTGATTAAGAATCGACTTCTAAAATTGAACGTACATTTTCTTCCAAATTTTTTTTATTTCTATCCATGAGATTGTATAAATCAGAGAAACCAACGTCAAGGTCTAACGAATTTTAACTCCGATGTACAAAATTTATCGCATCACCATTAATCAAGGTTTTTATGTTTGACAATGTAAATACACGGAGGAATATCTACTTAATTAAACTTTAAGGCACACCTGGTCTGCTCCCGTGAGCGCTTTCTTGCAATTTCTATTCCAATAAGTTAATAAACGGACGTTATAGTGCGCGAGAAATTATTAGTCGGGAGAAATTTATTATATGGAATTATCTTCAAGGTACCACACTACGATGATGCTACTGTGAAGAACCGTGCCGAGGATTCCGAGAGTTTATGAGGACGAGTTGTAGTTCCGCCAATTCGCTACCGAGCTTTTTCAAAAGGTTGATTCACGATCTGCGGCATCTTGCTCCATATTTCTTAAGATTCAACGACACGACAGCTGATAAAGACGATTTTCTTTCCTTTTTTTTGGTAAATCCATTTAAGATAAAAAACCTAAAAATATCCTCTTGGAGCAAGGAAGATGTACTTCCTTATCAGTGATCGATAAGGTATCGACAGAAAAAATTAGGTAAGTTATCAACGGGGTGTTGGCCGACAATCAGCATGAAGAACGTACAGAGATCTGCAGTTGGTAATGAAGATAACATTGATTCGAGGTTCACTATGGAACATAGATAAGCGATATCTGCTTCAGCGGCTATGTCTTTACGATATACGTTATGTGGTCAATAACATATATATTAAAACAACAACGAAATTATTTGAGTTAATAATTATGGTACATTATTGGGTGGAAAGAAAAATAACCACTCAGCTTATTCAGAGTAATTATTCTTTTACAATTAATAAATTATGTTAGGCTTAATTATTTATGACCATTTAAATGGTTCTTTAAATTGTGCCCATTCGTGGTCATAAAATTTATTATTATAAAATTTCATTAATCGATTCTGAAAAAAAATTGACAATTGACGGGATTTCTTTAAGGCCTAACATACTACCGTCTATCGGCGCCGAAAATGCGCTTAAAGAATTTTTTTTAGGGATAATAATAGAAATTAATCAAAATAAATAGTACGCATAGTTTATTAGTATTTAAATGTTGGAAAAAAAGCTTGCAAAGTAGAACCTTGCAAATTGCTTCCTCATTATTTTTCGCTTTCTACAAAGCTACCTCTATGAGGAAGTATGCAGATCAATTTTGGCTTCCCCATAGAGGGAGCTTTGTAGAAAGCGAAAAATAATGAGGAAGCAATTTGCAAGGTTCTACTTTACAGGCTTGTTTATACTCGGAAGACATTTTTATAAAAATTCAAAGTGACGTAAAAATTTTACCGCTCGACCGATTTGTGTAAAATTGTTACTCGAAAATTGGTTAATGGTATTTTATCTGTAAACTGAATTGAAACTCGATACCTAGTAATTTGCATGAGCAAGCGCTCGATCGAGATTTTTCAAATAATTCAAAATGCCATAAAATTTGAACCACTCGACCGATTGGTGTCAAATTTGTACCAAATATCTTCTTAAATAATCGTCTAAGTGTGAAGAAAATTTAAGATTTAGGATTTATCTGTGGAAAATTTCAAATTTTTTTTTCTTGAAAACGTTTTCTTCCTTTTTATTCACCAAAATCGAAATTTCCTGACATTTCAACAGTTCGTTAGACCAAAATATTAATTGGAAATCAATAATCGTGAAATCACATCAGCGATCGCAGTCGGATATTCCAGAATTTGCATGAGTTATGTAAATTTTTAATTATGTAAATTATGCCGTAAGATAGAAAATTTTCTACCGATTCGCGTCAAAAACAATCCCAAACTTGCTTATACCATGACCTATTGGAGTGCCAAATTAGAAGAAAATCTGTAGGAAATTACGACAGTTTCCGTGCGTACGACGAAATCTGCACATACAGACGCGCGCACACACACATATACAGACATTTCGTAAAAACCATTTTTCTCTATGTTTTGGACCATTTTAAGTATCTTGACATGAAAAAATCGAAAAAAATTTTTCACGAAAACGAAGCTATATGACGAAGCAAAATGTATTTCACTTTATTTTTACCAAAAATTTTTAAACAATGCTTATAAAATAAATTTGTAGCTATAGTATGTTGAGCCGGAATTTTAAATTTCGGGAAATTTAGCAATTTATGGCAGTTTAAACAAAGAGTATGCGTTTTACGTCATAAATTTTACATTTCAATTATTTTTATAACATTCTTAAATCAAAATATCAAAAATCCCGCTCGACATACTATAAAATCAACGATGTCAAATATTGTAAAAAATTGCATTAAAAAATATAATAAACTGTATGAGTTATCATGCCGACTGTGGCGGAAAAAGTATTTTTGAGAAAAAGGCGCTTAAAGTCTTGAATATGAATTCTATATTTGTATTTCATGGATGAAAAACGTCTCAACGCGTCGAAATCCGAATTCAACTTTTTTCAAAAAATATTCTTTTCACTGTAGCAATTAGAAGAAGAGTATACAATCAAAGATTTATCAAAATTTATATCAAATTCTTATTTTGAGCCAAGAACTTGAGAATTTTCATTTCAACTTGGAATTTCAAAAAAAATGTATTCTACATTTTTATTTCATAGGAGAACAACGCATCCACATGTACAAATGCGATAAGGTAAATTCAAAAATTCGTTTTTTCAACTCTTTAAAAATGACTAAATTTTTTTTGTATATCATTCTGTTGACAATGTAATGTCAGTAATGAAATAATCAGATTATCGTTAAGTTGAGAATGTAAAATACATGAAATACTGAGTTTAGTTCGATGATTTATTTCTCAATTGATGTTCAGATAAAAATCAATCAAACATTTCTTTTGCCACCCACGAACCTGTTATTGGTTGACTATATCAATACTTTGAGTTAGTGCTGGGTTTGCGAGTGGCGTACAACTGCGAAGACGTCGAAGGCAATAAAGTGAACGAGCCTGCTTGGTAGGGCGAAAACTCGCAAAGCGTTCAACGACCGTATCGAAACGAAAACGAAACGTTAATGTAAATTCAATAACAATCGGTACAGCGGCTGTCACTCCAACTACGAGTTTTCCTCGCCGGTTGCCAACCAGTCATCTGTATCTACAGCTCGTAGTTTATTTTTCCAAAATGGCCGCTAAAACACAGAGCTCCGCCGCAGACCCTCCCAGTAATTTGAGGCCTATTTATAGGCCCTCGTTGTTTAGTCGTTTAACGAAATAATTGACTATCCTGAGATGCCAACTATTATTCGAATTGATTAAGTCGTTTGGTTCAACCCATTTATCCGGCGTTGTTTCCAAAGGCTCGAGTCCGGAAGTTACTATGAAAGTACATCTGGCAAAAGTTAGCCTTGTAATCGTTTGATGCTCCTTTTGCTGGTAGAAGTATTATTTCTGTAATTTTGTGTCATTTTCTGAATGAAGTTATATGGTAATTGTATTCTTATTTATAGGCTCTCGGTTTAGTTACTTAACGAAATAATTAAGTACGCCAACGATTATTATTTGAATTAATCAATTCTTTTGATGGGGCGCATTTATCCGGAGTTGTTTACAAAGGCCTGAATCTGGAAGTTAGTATAAAGTAAGGCTGGCAAGTTGGCCTTTCATGGTTTAACTCTTGAGGCCCTTTTCGCTGATAGAACCTTTTTGCTTTTCTCTCTATATTATGAAATGTATGTATAGTTCTCTGGGATAAATTAATTAGTAAATCCAATTTTTATCAAGAAACCAAGTTTTTATTCAGGGTCTAGATTGGCTCATTTATTATTTCTTATGCATCTAAGTCGTTATTTACAATTATCGGTTAGTGGACATTTTTTACCATTAATTTGATAGAATATATTAAAGAGTCTAAGTACTGATTGGAAAAAAAAAGTAAAATGAAAATAAAAATGTTTTCCCAAATAGAAGACATTATTTTCTCATTTTATCCGTAATTAAGTAAAATTTTGATTAATTATCGATAATGTATGACGGCAAAAAGATTATGTGAGAATAATATAATGCGTTGGTAAGAAAGAAGGAAAGATCTAGAATAGATATAGACAAATAGCCCACTAGAATTGTTCTAGTGGGCCATTTTCCAAGAGAATAGATCGTTCACGAAAACCATTATTATTTTCCTCTTCAATCTCCACTAATGCTAACCGAACAAGTATCTCCATACACTGAGATTGAAGCTTGTGCTCTGAGACTCTGGCAATGCTCCAAAACAGCCATACGTAAACGTACCTACTCCTCGATAGGCACGCGCGTTTTCTTCTAACTATATATACTTGTATGTCCTTATCGACCATGCACCACTCGTAGTTAGACCACTATATTCTTATGTAAGACAACACCTTGTTCTCGAGGACTTTGGATCCGGCAAATTTGGAGCTGCAAAAAAAATTAAGTACATTAAGTACATGAGGTTTGTTCAAATAAGCTCCGCCATTGCAATTTTTCGAACACGTTTTTTACTTTTCCAGAAACACGATACTTACATTTTTTTTCTATGAGTTCAATTCATAGAACTATACGTTAAAAAAATGTCAGGGTACAATGAAAAGTATGTGCAGGAGCTAAAAAATATATATTTGCGGACGGCAAAAAAAAAGTTTTTCCCGATAGATTTAGAAGAGAATATTATAGAACTTGAAAATAAGCTCAGTAATTGCAGTTTTTCAAAAATGATTTTTACTTTTCCAGAAATTCTGCACTGAGAGAAGAAAATGGTTGAAGTGTTGAAAATGTTGTTGACTCAACTGAATCACGCGGTCACGGGCTGTCAACAGATTGTACAGTTAATCCAACAAAATATTTCAATTCCATTGAACATACGATTTTTATTTATTTATTTATTTGACTCACTAAATGTTTGAAGTGACTGAATAAACTAATACTCACTAGATATGAATAGATCATATAGAAATCCCTTATAAAGTACAGAAAATTATTTTCATTGGAGCAGCAAAACAAAAACTATGCATGAATATAGATATGAAAATAAGTCTGTGATGCGAAATTAATTTTCTAGTAAGCTTTTTTGGTTGAAAGTATGTATTAATATAATGTATGCGGCATTCTCCTTTAGTTCATTCACCCCAGATTTTAGAAACCTTTTTTTTCTCCCGAAAATATTTTCGCCCCCTTTATCAATTCTTCTATGATTCTATATGAATGGCATCAAATTATTACAAAAGCTGACCATTCAGATTGTCACTTTTCTTCTTTATTAATTCCCAGCGTGCGTGCGTGCGTGCGCGCGCGTGCGTGCGTGTGTCGTGTGTGTGTGTGTCTTTGCAGGACGTCGTAATTTCCATCTCGTAACTCAAGAACCGTTCAACTGATTGAGCTACAATTTGGCACATGAGTAAAGCAGCAGTTCGTCTTTACTCGTTTTAATTGCTTACAAAATGTATAAAGAAATTTGTATTATATGACGTTTTTTAATTTACCAAAAGAGAAGTGCGCGCTCTAGCTTCTGTAAAATTGATGATATTTCCCCGAATAATTCCTCATACGTGCAGGTGCTCTTAATGTTACGATTTTAAAGAGATTTGAAATTTTTGAAAAAATTATTTTTTTCCCTAACTTTGGCACACATGAGACAACAAACTTAAATTTCATACATGAAATCGGGGCTACCTCGCGATGATTAGTACAAAGTTTCGTCATAATATGCAATATGGTTTAAGTTTGTGAGAATTTAAAGTTTTGAAAAAATGAAGTTATTGCATTCACCTAAAAAAACATAAGATAGCGAAGTCAAACTTTAGACATGAAATCAGTACTATTTAGCAATAATAGATACACACTTTCATCATAATTCGTTATGTGGTTTCAATTTTTCAGGAATTTTACTTTGATGAAAAATGAAGCTGCGAAGTTGAACCTTGCAAATTGCTTCCTTATCATTTTTTGCTTTTTTTAAAAAGCTTCCTCTATGAGGAAGCCAAAACCGCTTAAGATGCTTGCTCATAGAGGTAGCTTTGTAAAACAGAAACGGAAATAATAACGAAACAACTTGCAAAGTTCAACTTTGCAGCTTTTCTTGTTATTATGTTTGGCTTCCCCGTAAGGGAAGCTTTATTGAGTGATTAATTACGTTTATTACCGATTTCTAACCAACTTCGATTCTATACTAAGCTATATTTTCAATCGTCATTTATTATGAGTTTGGTTAGTCATTTTTTCATTGAATGTTTCATCCCGTTTAACATTGCACGTAACTCAAATTATTTTAATAATTCATCGACGCTTTAACACCTATTATTAATATCTTTGTTGCTTGTATTATTTTAAATTTATAGACAAATATAGCCTACTAGAACGGGAATACAAATTTTTCAGGAAATAGAAAAAAATTAAAATCCCATAAAATTTAAATTTGGTACCAATTAATAATCTTCAATAGTCCATTCGTTGACCAAATTTGAGCCTAATGTCGTAAAAATCGAAAAAGTTAAAGCATGATGAGTAATTTTGGGAAAAATTTAAAATGTCAAAATTTCAGAACGACTTAACGAATTCGTGCCAAATTTGAAGTTAGCCTTTTTCTGCCGACACTATATATGCATACCAACTTCTACGTCGATATCTTGAAAATTGCGTAAGCTATCGTGGTAATAAGAATTTGAGCGTACACACACACATACAGACATTTCGAACGAATCATTTTTCTCGACGCCTTGGAGTATTTTGAGCGCCGTGCGACGAAAATCTGGGAATTTTTTTTTTTTTTTTACGAAAAAAAAGCTTCTCTTACAGAAAAGCAAAATAAAAGAAAAATTAAGTTGTTTAAATGAGACTGTATAAAAGTATTTACAGTTGTATTTTTAAAAAAACTGAAAATATGTTGAATTAAGAGAAATCATTGAGTTATCTAAATACAGTATTTTTATGTACTGAAATAAAATGAGTCAGTGAAAATTCGTTTTTAATCGCAAAAACGTCAAAAATGTAGCAAACTAAGTATTGTTTTTCTCTCTGACAGACTTGAGAAAATAAGTAGCCGAGCTGACGTAGAATGCCTTGTATGCAGAGCGCATAATAATACAAGTATCGTTGCTCCTGGAACGCTATAGATGATCCTCGAGTGCGGGTGCGCGTTTGAGTGGTACTTAAAAATTATTCCGGACAAAAAACTATCTCTGTGTAAAGAGGCATTCTCACTCACTCGAACGAATGGAAGAAGCTCGCACGTCCGACGGATTTAAGCACAAGACGTTTTCTTTGCCCTTGTTTTTTTGAAACACAAAATGCGATCACCAAATCGTTCCTGTTGCTCGCTATAAGATTCGAGTTCTACATAGAATTTATCTTCACTGTACAAGGTCGACCATAATTTTTTTTTGTAACGACCTTTTTATACGACTTAAACACAAATACTTGAAGTAGTTGAATCCTTTAAGTCAGTCGGTACACTTCACTGTAATGAAAATCCCGAAAAAAAAAAATTTCACAAAAAAAAGCTTCCTCTATGAGAAAGCAAAATTGGTATTGTTTTATTTTATTGTGTGACACTGCATATTTATTTTTCTAAATAATTTCAGATATTTAGATAAAAACATCGAGGAATATGAATTTTGTAAAAGTAATATTTTGAGGCTATCCATAATGTTTCAAAGTAATCATTACGTTCTGAAAAATTATAGTCCTTACATTTCAGCACAACAGCATTAAAATAAAATTAATTTCATCATGGCGGTGATTATGTTTTGCTAGTAAACATTAGAGGTACGTTTTGAATTAAAAATGATACTTTGAATGAAAAAAAAAAAAATTAGAATGCTCAGAAAATAGTAATTCACGACCTCGTAATGAAACGTAAGGAAACCCATTAGCCTTGGTAAACTAACAGTTCGGCTTGCAATAAAACAAATTAAACTAAACGGAAAACCAAAATTTTTATTTTATGACAATGGATATTATTTTTCTTGAATTGACTTTCTAAGAACGAACTCATGAAGTTGTGGGTAGTAAAGTCGTTTTTTTTCAAGGTCGCCTCAGATGCGGTCGAGGAATCGCCGGGAAAAAGAATTTTCCCAACTACTTTGGTACATCCCAAACGCGTCTTCCGCGTCCGCATGAAACGCTGTTGATTGGCTCTGTAGTTCGCCAATTTCTCTCGACGCCGGAGCTTCGCTGCGAAACATCGGTAAATTGCTTCTTTGAGAAGAAACCACGACGTGAAGAGATGGGAAAACGTTTACCTTCTGTAGCGCTGCCTTTGCCCTTTGCGGGAGACAATTTAGCAATTGCTTCCAAAACTGTAAGGATATGTCTAGAGAATGATGGTTCGAGTGCTCGTAGCTTCCGGCAAAGTAAAACAATATATTTTATTGTTTTACTTTGTTTATTTATTTATTTAATTTCTTTACTTAATATATGTATGTGTATATATTAGGGTGTGCCAAGAAAAACTATATTTACTTGCCGCCCAAATTTGCTCTCCGCCCAAAATATCGTAGAATACGTCTTAGTAAATATCGTGTCGAAAGCGAAGCTCATAATTTTTACCTTCTCATCACATACAGAGTATGTAAAAGAGAAAGTATTGCAGTTCTTAATAAATTATAGGGTAAGATGTAGATTACAATTAAAAAAACAATAAAAATACAAATATAAATAAAAATTGAAAAACAATTAAAATTAAAATAAAAATTGATAAAAGTTAAAAAAAACATTTTTAAGTAAAAAAAAACATTTTTAAGTAAAAAAAACATTTTTAAGTAAAAAAACAATCTATTGCCTCAAATTTATACAATTACAAAAACAAACAAACGAACATTACAAATTAACTTCACAACCTATATTCACAAACTATCTTCACGACAGTAACATGACGCCAGCAGCAATCGAGATGAGAAAGTCACGTGTTGCGTCACGCCAGTAGCAATTTTTATTCTTAGAGGTCCATCGTTGCGTTTGAATTTTTCTCATTTAAATAACACAGGAAAGTGATTTTTTTATTCTTCCTCCCTGCAACCTAAGATGAAATTTTTTTTACATAAAATCAATGACTACATCTTATGTATTATTAAATTTCGAACAAAAAATCTTATTGAGAATAATTTCTATCTTCAATATCAAGAGACTCGGTAGCGTTCTCGAGACAAGTACATTTACCTACTTACCGATTACCGACCGAGAAGACGGAACACTACAAGACTCTCTTTCTGTAGCCAACTCATTTTAGCTACTTTTTTAATAGGTTATATGGTGATATAAACGAATTTCGAGTGTTTTGATGATATTTGATGCTGCAGGAAGACAGATTAGCTTAAAATATTAAGATTGAGACTAAAACCAATGCTGTAGCTATTGTTTATCACAAAGATATGGTTGTTTATAATTTCGAATTTCTCAAATTTGTGATCTAAAACATGGCACGCGCGCAACTTCTCGCCGTACATGGCATACCCCTAACTTCATGCGGTAGGTGGCACACAGCCAACGAGACTAACTTCATGCGGTACATAGCACAGCCAACGAGATAAAATATTATATATATATATACATACATATATGAAGTACAAAAAAATCTCAAATAAATGCCGCTTCCGGCAGATTTGGCTGCGTGATTTGCAAAAAGACGCCTTATTACGGCATCGGATAAAACAGGTAATAAATTACCATATCATTTCGACTTTGGCTGAATGTTTTCATTAATTGATGTTATGATGCTACGACGTGATAACCCATAATATTATTTTTTCTTAGATGGAAGTTTGGCAAATCGTAACTCGGGGTCTGAGTTGACCGATGCCGAAGATTCCGTTGTTATCGATTTTCCTATATGGGAGAATCAAGCATTTAAAATCTTTGTATTTTTGTCCGTTCAGATTACTTCATCAATTCGTAAATTGGTGAAGCAATCTGAACGGACAATATTTATACAATTAATTTTTAATCGTGAAAGATACAAAGATTTCATCTGTGTAAGTGCAAACATTTCAGATATTTTCTTTCGTCGAAATTTCGGAAGAGTTCGACGATTAAGAGGCAGTGGTACACCGCCAAAAATTTCGACGCGCAATACTAAACGCCTATAAGTCTGTCTCTCTCTAACATAACTCTGTCTCTCTCGCACTATTTTTCTTTCAATTATTAAAAATAAACGGCTATGTCTAATGGGGACCCGGAAGCTTAGCCCGGTATATGATAGCCTACGATACTCCTGCGTATCCTCTAAAAATCCGGACCCTATCTATCGTATCGTTTGGAAGAAAACAGAATTTCATTTTATTCGTGATGATCCTACGTTCATGTGCATACGATTCATTTGGCTCAATTACCTTGTGCTCGTATTCCTTATCCATATAACGGTGGATATCAGGTTCACCATCGAAACCGAGTTGCAGATGTTCACAGGATAACTGCTTAATTTTCTAACATTTTTGGCGATTGCAATTAGGTCCATTATGTTCATTGTCCTTACCAGCAGTTCGTGATTTTTTTCTTATCATTCTGAAGGTACATATCAATGCTACACTCGTACAAAGTGACGCAAATGACAGAGTTACACGCGAAACCATTGATAATTTCCGCATTTGAACCAGGATAAAACCATCTATTGGTGCATTATAATTTTTTTTGGATAGATTATACTTCGCACGTCTTAGAAAAAGTTTGATATTCGCGTAATTCATTCTGTGTAAATTACTATTGCATTCCGCAGTCGAGTTACACAAAAGTCAAAGATTTGTGAGATACGCCCATATATATCCAACCTATGCTATAAAAAAAATATCCCTCCGGAAACTGACGCCCTGACGCTTCGACGGCTGACGTTTCGAAAGCTGACGGCTTCGGGGGCTGACGCTTTTAAAGGCTGACATTTTCGGGGTCAGACACTTTCGAAACTTCGCATTTTCGAGGTTGAGGGCTATGGAAATAAATTTACAACAATCGAAACAACGATAAAGTACCCATACTTATGGAATTGTTTAAACATTATATCTGAAGAAAAATATGCGTACATCTTACCAACCCGTGAAGAAATCTTAGCAGGGTCTTGCAAGGCCCTGATAAATTTTTCCTAATTATATTAGGGGCCTTATGTGGAAGCCTTATAGGGTTTTCTAAAGGACGGTCACGCTATTTTTTCCGGGGCCTTTAAAGGCTTAATATTAGGGGCCTTTAAAGGTTGCCCTATTAAGACCTTACTGAAATAATAAATAAATTAAATTAAGAAATATATATTTGTTATTATTTAGTTAAGTAATTGTGCACTTTTAATGAGATATTTCGTCTTTCTCTACACGATGGTACATATTAATCGCTGAAAAACATATTACTTTTTTCTTCTACGTTGACGGGAATCGAACCTGGAACCCTCCGGATGGTTTAGTTGCGCAGCACTTTAACCTCGGTTGGCCGAGGGAGCTAAAGCGCTCAAATCATATGAATATGCAATTTTTTTGTCTATTTGAGTGACTGTAATATGAAATATGAAATAAAATAAATGTAATATTGTCAGAACTTGATAGATTTACATGACTCCGTCTGATGTGTAAAAATACAGGCAGATTTAGTAATTTTTTTAGAGAAATTGGTTATATCGAATAGAGTTGTTTTATTGTTTGCGCGAATTAATTCGTTTGTATCTAGGTGCGTGACTGTCTGACTGACCTGAGGGCCAGGACTACAATAGGTGACCACCCAGCTGACTTTGGCGGTCATTAGTTGGATAGGTGACCACCGATCTTGCCATGGAAACCTCGGATTGCCATATAAGACCCTTATCTGGCAAATTCATTATTGATTTGTTCACATTATGTCATGGTCAAGTCTGACTGGGCCTCTAATTAATTAACTTATCAAGTTCTTATTAAGGTTCACCATGGCCTTATGAGATCCTTATTTGGCAAAATTATGATCAATTAGTTTACGTGGTATGATGATGCCTGACTAGGCCATCAAGTAATTACCCTATCAAGCCCGCAATAAACTTCGAGATGGAAACCTAAAATTGCCTTATGAGACCCTTATATGGCAAAATTATTATTAATTTGTTCACTTGATGCCATGTTTAAGCCTGACTGGCCCCTTAAGTGATGACCCTACCAAATCCTTTGCCATGAAAACCTAGAAATACCTTATCAGGGCCTTACTTGGGAGTGATATGGAAAACCCTTTTAGGGTGTCCACATTAAAGCCTGAAAGGACCCTAGTTTATCTTAGGGCAACCCTAATAATTTACTTTACGGGAAGCACATTCGAAGCGGTTACTTTAAATAGGCGATGGTTCCATACAGCGAGTACATATTCTAGAAAATTGGAAATCAGACGATGTATGTAAAGATTTATAGCTTAATATTATATGAATACTAGGATGTCACTGTGGCTGCGCTGCGCGCGCTCGCATTGATGAACAAACAAATTGAAAGTACTTTGATTATTTTATTGGAAAAAACAATTTGCCTTCAGTACTTGGCGAGTTAATATTATACCAACACATAAAAGAATCAAACAATTGACTATATTTCACAAACTCGCCAAGTACTAAGGGCAAATTGTTTTTTCCAATAAAATAATCAAAGTACTTTCAATTTTGTTTGTTTCCATGTTTCAATATTTCTGTTTCTCTCAATGCAAGAAGTTCAAATTTTTTGTTGTTGTTATTATGATCATTATTTTATTATTATTCTGATACATTCCACTAAATAACATGAATCTTCCTTATGTAAAAACTTTTCTCACGTCAAAATTGAAATAAACGTTCGCTCTTTGCTTGCATAATTTTTACCGTTAGTTTTGAGAATATACCGAGTACGGCGGTAGTCAACCATCTAAGTAGCGGTCCTGGTGGTGAGACCTTTTGTAACGCTGATATACATGTACTTGAAATGACATGCTGTATATATTTTCAGATTATTTTGAAACTTCTTGCACATACAAATCTAGACAGTATACTGCTGAATTTTTTTTAAATTACGGTGTACTTTGAGGCAGAATCCCACTCACGTAAATGTACTTGTCTCAATTTTTTTACCCGAGAGGGTTTTTTTGGAGGATGGAGATAGTACACAAGTTTCTGAATAAATTTACTAAGTTTGCTTCTTTACAGTCGCGTATGAGACTGTATCCAGTAACATTATTTTGGCAACAGTGACACTTGATTCGTCTTTGGGAAGTAAATCCCTCGGCGGATGAATTAAAGGATGTGACCCAGATAAAATCAATATGACGTTAATTACGATAAAATCAATAATATACATATTACGATAAAATATGAAGAAAAATATTGAGCATGTTTTCACATACATATTTGTTGTTTTTTTGTGTGTACATGTTAAGTACGTATTTTTATTCATACATTTCCCTCCATACGATATTGTCAATTTTGTGTGTATCATTAAGTTCGTTACGTATTTTAATACAACCTAGAGAGGTACATCTTGATAATGCCACATAAAGTTGTCCATGACTAAATAACGATTTGTTAAAAAATAATCCTATGTTATTGAAAATTTATCCTTGCGATTTATTAATAGTCATTGCAAAAGACTATATCATATGGTAACCTCAACTATTCACGATTACGCCTCGTAGGATTAGTGAGTTTAACCAATCGAATGGTTGCGACTACCATTCGAATCGTCTTTATTACCATTGCAACCGTTGGCACTATCATTTGAGTTGTAAGGGAAATAGAATAATCGATTGGTTGTGTTATTACCATAACCAAAAAATGAGGCCACTAATCTGTTCATTTCGTGTAAATACGATATCTTCACCGTGCTCACCTGTTATAATGTCGGCCTCAATGTTATTTTTAAATAATTTACGAATATTTAATCAAGTTCCGTTACATAACCCATTCCTTGTACTCAGATTCTTCATAACATCAAAATTGCCCCAGTTTTTAGTTCTAACTTGTAACTTGGAAAACCGGATAGTATAATGGAACCGTAGTATAATGGAATTAAAATCTCTCTATATTATAAAAATATATCGCCGCCGCCGTGCACAAGAATCAAAATTTTCGAAATTGTCACAATTTTTAAAATTTTTGTGAGATTATTAAATTCCATATGAGTATATTACTGGTGCTCGACCGTTTGACGAGAAACAATGTTTCTCTGGGTCAGAATGTATGCAATTATCGGGTTCGAGAATGTCAGGTTTATAAATTTGTATGATAAATTCCAACTATTACTACTCCTAAATCATCTAAATTATATTTTGAGTCAGTAGAGTCATTACCAGTCATCCTTTTCATTTTCTGCATACAAGTTGAGTAAAATTGAATCAGAAGAATTCCCTATGGGAAGGGATAAAACTATTTCGTAGGCGCCGGCAGTATTTATAAAAGTTGTTTTAATAAATTGAAAATATGTTAAACTCTTGTGAAACGCAATCAAAGATAGTTACTGCTATTAATCAGCACTAAATAAATGATTTTTAGTTGAAATGATAATTTGATTTTTTATGCGAGCACCATGTATATGATGCCTTGTTCATATACGAATATGGCTTTCTAAAGGTCTCAATATGAGTACAAAAAATCAACGATGCTCTGCTCCTATAACGAGATTTTCATTCTTTGAGGCCGTGAAAGTCGAAGTTTTGTGAGACCAATATTTTATTTCATAAAAAAAGTGACGAAAGTGCTTAACAAAAGTAATTTGAAAAAATAACAATTGTGTCATGTTCATTTTCAAAACGGGATTACGAAACTGTAGATCATTTTAAATGAAGGATTTTTCGTTAACATAGTAATGTATAGTTAACTTATCAGCCTGCTTAAATTAATAGAATACATTTTTGAATAATCTCGGTAATTTGTAATTAATTTTCGTAACTGCAAAATGGCACCAGAAAACTTTCGAGTTAATTTTTTACACTTAGTTATTATTGTTTGAATTTGATTATTCCAATGAATCATCGGAATAGCATGTGTATTGCTGCTTAGAATGATTTACAAAATTATAATTTTTTCTCCGACTCGATATCTTAAATAAGTCATTGCAAGAACCCAGATTTTTTGCCATTATTCAAAATCCCCAAAGTTAACAAAGGGGAAAAGTGTTATAATGGTGAAAAAGAAAAGGCCATAAAAATAAATAAAAATTTATTCACGAATCTCCCGACTACTTCACCAGCACCTCGGGGTCCATTCCTTTTCCTTTTCCCTGAAACAGCTACAGCAGCAGCCGCATCCTCGACCCAACGAGTGAATTGCCGGTTCCAAGTTTGAGATTTTCTCTCGACGCTCCCCACACCCAGTGCAGAGCATTTCTCATCCTATTCGCACACGAAGAAGCTTCACCACCACTACCACCGCCACTTTGGAGTCTCCAGAGTTCCAGGAGCACACGACTTGGTTTCCTACCTATCGCTCTGCTTCTCTCTCAGTTTTCTCAATCTGTTATCTCTTTTTGTACGTCTTAGTACATTACGAGAGCTTTTCGTGAAATTGACCAAAATACTACAGCCATTGTAAGGCTGCATTCTCCGTCGTATGTAAGAGTGACTGAACAAACGGGTCAGCGTCACCAAAAACACCCAATAAAGTATATATAGTTCGTTACTTGCCTATGTAAGACATATGCTATGACTGTATACATAAAACTCTCGACTTGTGACGTGCGCTTCAATCGGGCCGGTTGCCAAGGAGACCAAGCATCGTCACACGGACTATTGAAGAAGTTAAAGGGGACTCCACGCTTTATTCGGTCCGTTTTCTTGAAAGAAAAAGAGAAATGACGATGCGACGCTTTCTCCCCGGCGGTGACGAAGTAAACGAGGCAATAACGTATTTACAGTCCAAGGGTAGGAGTGAGACTGAAAAAATCGAGTAGAAGAGGATGAGGAAGAGATTAATTGTAATATCTTGTTGGCAAGTATAAGAGTCTGCAATTAAATTTTGTCAGTTCTCATTATGTAAACAGTCAGAGAAATAATACTGCTGTTAAGAGAAGGGGATTTTCATTGTTGTAAACGTGTAGATTTTTGTAGAATCGGAACGTTAATATGGTCGTAGCTACGAACTCTCTCTCAAACGAGTTTATAAGGGACACCCCAAATTCGACAGATCAAAACTCTACATGTGTAATCCTATGGGGCGTTTACCACTCTTGTAAGCTGTACGTCTGTAAAACTTTAGCCTGATAAAATTACTCGACTGTAAGACTCTGCACGAGTAAAACTTAAGTTTTACTCATGCACGATTCTGAGTCATCAAAACTCGACAAGTTGAAACAGTGTAGCGTGAAAACTTTTCAATTGTGAAACCTTAATACCCAGAATCCCGAGAACTTGAAAACTCTATATCGATGAAACTCAAGAACTGTACAAAAATCTACGTTCGTGCAACTTTTTATCTTTAAAATCGTAAAAAATCTACAAATGAAATACTCTACAAGTAAGTGAAATCTTGCAACTTTACAACTCTCGATGCAGCAAGCCTTAATATCCATTATTTTCCGCGACCGACACTGCTGGTTGTGCAGTCGGTGTACGGTTCGGGCGACCCCGAATTGAGCAGCATTGTTTCCGGCCATAACTTGGATGGGTGACCGCTTAGCCGTGCACCGGCTGGCTCGTCAATCAGTGAGCGGGAGGTCAGATTTCTCTGGCCTCGGTGTTTATACTTAAGTAAGTTACTTCCGTATATACACCAGGAGGTTAGAAGAATGTACGGCCGTCTGGACTGGTACGGGTTTTCCGCAGTTTCCCCGTGCCCTCGGCACATGCGGTACCGTGTAGCTAAGTCGGCTGCGGACGCGTTGGAAGTTCGATTAGCTTAGCGAAGTGTCGGTTTGGAGTGATAGAAACAGAAGTTGGGGGAGTGGGGGCTAGGTAGAAACCCTAACGGTTGTACCTCAGAACCGGAACTAAGCAAATCTAATTAATTATTTTCCATCTGTAAAACACGAGACCTATAAAACTACGTTTATGAAACTTCCAAAGGCCCATTTTATGGAAAGTCATTGGCAATAATTGGTAAGATAGTTAACGACGATAAAATCTGCTAATGAAATTGATGATTGCAACTGATTTTGGTCTATCATTATACGTTCGCGCGATCGTCTAGAAATGTCCATTTATTGGTCAATCTCCATCGAGCGGAAAGAATATAGTGCTCGAGTACAGCATGGATCTCGTACTGTCCTGGCCTGTATTATACT
This sequence comes from Tromatobia lineatoria, assembly GCA_949699805.1. Lineage (NCBI taxonomy): Eukaryota > Metazoa > Arthropoda > Insecta > Hymenoptera > Ichneumonidae > Tromatobia > Tromatobia lineatoria. Next base: position 2,419,348 of record OX453036.1, on the reverse strand, counting down.
TTCAAATTCATACGCAGCTGCGATTTGCGACGATTGTAAGAGAGGAGCGCGCGCGATCCGGGAGCTCGCAAAAATTCCCGGGCTTTTTTCCACCCTTAAATGGCGTGCGAAATCGGTAATGGCCACCGCTGCATGAATAAGCTCTGATATGGCTTCCCTCAAAATCGACATTTTTTGTCCTCGTCAAACGAAATTTTATTTTTTACACAAGATTTTTCGACGTACATGTTTACAACGTGCTTTATAATTTAATATGAATATCCAAACGAATTAAGTGAGCCATCATAATTTTATGTACTTTATGTCACTCTTTATCCACTCAATAATTTCCAATCTTCCATTTAAAAAATGGAAACGAAACAAATTTGTTTATCTAGCTTAAGATAAAAATCTTCTATTCGTGTTTATTATATTCTGCAAAACTAATACAAAATACATTAATTCTTAGTTTATTTTCAACCCTAAGACGTTATACTATATTATGAATATTCAAATAACGATCAGCTAGGAACGAATCTAACACGTTCTAGATGTATTTTTTTCGGTCATTGATGATCATGATTCTACATCTCTAATTCAAAAATTGATATGAAAAGAAAAACTTCTTGCTGAAATACTATATTTTTTATTCGTTCTTGGTACTTTACAAAGAAAGGGCTCATAAAACCGTAATTTTTTCCTTCAGCCTTAAGACTCTGTTACTTGTTATAAATATTCTGATTACGATCATTTATAAACTCATTACACGTAAATTTTTTTCGACAATCCATGATATAAAAACTCTAGATAAAAAAATTCTTTTTCCCAGTCCTGAAATGATATTTTTTTAATTCGTTTTTTGTACATTATAATAAAGGGGCCCATAATATCTTAGTTTTTTTTCGACCGTTCAATTTGTTTTTTTTTTTCGCCGCACTTGTCTGCATGTTTTATAGGTACTCTTGCAGTAATTCTCCTGAGAAGCTGTAGTGCTGTCCTCAGCTATAAGTTGAAGTGAAAGGACACCAGAAAATGAGGGTTAAAACGAACGAGTGTGCCAAGCGAGGGGGCAGCTAGGGGTGCTCACGCAGCGAGCGCAGTTAACAGCTAATGAAAATTAGCGTCCGTCGCCTGATTGAGCGGCAAATTGTTCCTTTCTTGTTTTGGGGATGAGCGCGGCGACGAAGACCGTCGAAACACTGGTATCGTTAAAACGACTATCGACTCAATGAGTTTCGAGTTCCAAATCTCCGTCGAACGTCCCCTTCTCCTCTTCCTGCTCATTTTGTTTCGCTTTAATACTGTAGTGTGTGCTAATTTGCAAAGCTACAAACTTTCTTTATTTAATATTTAATTAAGAAAAAGTGGTTGAGAAAATTACGTCAGAATTTGTTTTAAAAAATGCATCTTTTGATTCAGTGTGCGAGGCTTCGTTAAAATATTCGAAAACTAACGCAATGACTTTCGAGTTCCTAATTTTCAACAAACCCTCCCTTCGTCCTCATCCTGGCTATTTTATGCCGTTCAAATACTGTAATGTGTGCTAATTCGCAAAGTTACAAATTTTGCCTATTCCATATCCAATTGAGGAAAGTGGATTGAGAAATTGTGTCAAGAGCCGTATAAAAAATGTCATTTTTTTGGTACATTATGAGTTACTTTTTAAATATGCAACAATAATATCCATGGTCTCCGAATCTGGAATTTTCGAAGAACTATTCTGCCCCCATCTTCTGAGTATTCAATTCAGAAAAAATATTGCAGTGTGTGGTAATTTACAAAGCTAATAACTTTTGTTCATTACATATCTAATTGAAGGAAAGTGGTTTAGAAAATTTTCAAGAATTATATCTACCGTTTTTGAATCTCAAATTTTCGAAAAACCTTTTTTCCTCCTTTTCTTGGCCATTTTATACCGCTGAAATACTGCAGTCTCTTTGAATGTGCAAATCAACAAATTTTTTCCATTAAATATCGAATTAACAACAAATGGTTTAGAAAAATGTGATAGAATCTGCAAAGAAAAAGTGTATTTAATATACAGTATGTGCTCACTTGAATTAAATTAATTTGAATTTATAAATGTCAAAAGCATTGTCCATTCGATCCTAAGATTGGTATTCGCAACGAAACAGTTTATGTATTTTCTTGATATTTATTTAAATTCTATGCAGTGTGGTATAATTATTATACTTGTAAAAGTTGAAATCATTACATATATAATTTTTTTTCAAATATTATTAACCGGAAAATTTCTGATATTTTTTCTATTAAAACATAAAGGATTTTTGAAAACACTGCCAGAAGCTTTGTTAGGGTCAAATACAGATTTGACCCTAAAATGCTATATTGGCACTGCAGTTGTGATAGTTATGTGCTGATCTACCAAGAAACGACGCACTAGGACAATGGAATTTCTTGAGTAAGCCACAAAATAGTATATTATTGGGAAGAGCAGTCGTAACTGCCAATAACTCGTGACACTTTGCAGCGATTTGCTTCTGCGCCTTGGTTTCAACGTATACGAAGACGAGTTATGGCCTCGGAAATGTTTAGAAATTTCTGTAAACAATACTATAATGGACTGCAGAAGCTCCAGCGAAAACCATCATCATGATATTTATCATTAGCTCGCCCTTTATTCTTCATTAATTCAATGTGATGTAGAATTTTTTATATGAAGCTTTACCACCCGTGCATACACGTAGTACAAACATCTGCCGACGAAATGTTCACTTTACTAATTTAATCATAACCTTTTCTTCATGTTGTCATTTAAATTTGGCATTCAATTTTTCTCTTCTATTCCTTTATCACGAAGTGACGGTTTTTCAGTTTTAAGCGAATTGAACTTCGGATAAAAAATTCCTGTGAAAGCATTCGTACAAAATAAAGGAAATTGCTTAATAATTTTGTGTGTGAAAGTGATACTTACGGTTATCATAAAAATTCAATAAAATTTACCGTTATGTATTTATAATGCATAAGATAATTAGGAACATGCAACTATGATTTGCTCAAAGGCAATTGACAAAATTACGATTTGATACGATTTTACTTGATACTTTCGGTTAAAAATGTATGTTACTTTTTTCGTTTCTTCAATTAATTAATCTGTTTATGTGTAGACAACTCTTTTCATTTTATTAAAATAATAACACGAACAGTTACCCGTTTAGAGGACATATAAAAATTAGCAACGCGGAAACACGATTTTTCCAAAGTACCAAACGAATTGAAAAGAAAAATGACATTTAGTTTTTTGACGTATAAGGCATGTTATTGCACCATCGATTACTAGTCGAATTCTTTCACAAAACAAAAATTTACCAGAATAAGGACATCAATTTTTTTTCGTGAAGGGCAATTGATTTATTTTCCCTAGGAAGTCATAAAATCCACAATAACGTTACTACTACACATACATAAAAATAGCCAAAGTGAAACTGTTATTAAGCTAAGAAATTGTATCTTTATTCGATTTCGCATTTTACCCCGAAAGCCTCGTAAAAGTTTTGATGCACATTGGAAACGGAGTGAATCAAGCATAACTCAGAGCTCATGAAAATGTAAGTGTTGCTTATAACACATAAGTGTCGAGGGTCTTGGAAGTTTTTTCTGAACCGCGTTAAGCAAATGGAAATATAATTTTTGAAAAGTGGAAGAAAATTATAAAATTACGAGTTAGTTAATATTTTTTTCCAATTCTTTTTCATGAAAGTATGACTCTTATTACTACTAGAAATTCGACGAATTTCGCAACTATGTATCTAGATAATAAATGAACATTTCAAAAATAAAAAAATTATTTATAAAAAAATAAAAAAATAATTGAATAATGTTAAAATTATTGTATCATCAAATAACGCAGTACTTCTTTCAATTCTTTTTCAGACACCATTTTTATTACAACTAAAATTTTGACAAAATTCGTAATTATATATCTAGATGATGAACTAAATTTCCAAAGTAGAAATATCATTTATTTGAACTGAAAGAAGTTTTAAATAACGTTTTTTCATACTATTTTGCATAACGCCGCAATGCCCCGTAAAAGTATTGGTGCACCATTAGCAACACATTGAAGACAGAAGCAGTTGGACATAACTCAGAGCTCATGGAAATGGAACTCTTTTGTTTATAACAGATGAGTGTCGAGGATCTTGAAAGTTTTTTCGTATCTGAGTTAAGCACACAGAGATCCCGGTCTCCGCATCCTCAGCATCGTCGATCTCGTTGCCGGCAGTTCTGGCCAGCACGTTCATGCTTCGCTCCTGAATAAACATATCCGATGTCTGTCCGGCCCACCCAGCAGTCGGAACTATTAAAACACTTAGGGGAAAAAAATAACGCCTCTCGCGGCACTCTTGGTGAACCCCGAGTATTCCGAGTTTTTTCGACAAAAAAGGTAGAAACGCGAACCCTTTTCACGAGTCTGGTACTCCGATGACTGACTGAATGACCCGGGAACCTCACGAGAATAAAACAATAAACTATGAAGCCAAGTTCACTCGAGTCCTCGTCGGAAAGTCAAAGTAAAAAAAGTGCTGCTTCTTCTACAAACTGCGGCTCTCTTTTACTACGTATTATATGTCACACTCGCATGCACAGTCCATAAATTATGTTGCTGTTACATTATTTTGTTCTCAAGTGCTCAACGCATAGATATTGGCGCCATTTGAAAGAAAACATTTTTATTTACTTAATGATTGATAAAATCATTTATTTTTACTCAATTATTATGTACTATCGTGCCTTCGATTTTCAAAATATTAATAGTTTAAATATTTAGATATTTCTTTTTTAAATGAATTTGATAAATGTCCAATTATTTTTACTAATTCAAAACTTGCTACATTTCAACGATCAATTTCATTTTTTTCTATTTTTTTAATGAGTTTTAGTTGAGTTTCATTCAAACTTTTCAAATTTTTCTTTTCAAGATAAAAAAGGGAGGTCAAACAAAAATGTGCAATCTTTTCTAGGTCACAATTAAAATTGCTCAATGTAGGAGAAATTAGTTAAAAAGTCTGCAATTTTTTGCGTCTTGAATAGAAAAAAAATTGAATAAAACCACAGGACGTAACGAGAAATCGTTACGGCCAATACTAAGTGCTCGGTTCTTTAAAATCGAATATCAATCAAATCCCAAAGTTACTATCTGCAATCACTGCTGAATAGTTTCGGAAGCCATGGAAAAATTCATACTCAAAATTTATTTGCTCGCAGAAGTTGAGAAAATTGAGTGAACCAGGAATATTGTTTTTTTTTCATCTAAAAAAAGGCTTAGCAGTTTGGCAGTAAAGCAAATGTCGAATGAGTGTTTCAACGTTCGAATTTATTTATAAATAGAAAACAGTGAAATCTATCATTAAAAATATGATTTTCAAGTGTTTTATTGTTAATTCGCATCCCCCCCCCCCCCCCCCCCCCCGTCTGCAGGCATTACGCTTATTACAGCGTCGGCCCTGAGAGGGTTTCCGATCCAGGCCAGGCCCGCGTGCGGCCGCATCCTTCCCTCTCTATATCGCATTTCTGCAAAAATGCGTGACGGCACCGGAGCTACGTCACGATTAGTAAACGAACACTACAGCTGTACATATTCGACCTTCACCACAGTTACCTGCGTTCGTCTCACATGTACATCTGGAGTACCATCGCGTCCATGTTGTTATTTTTTCACGACAATTTTCGAGGGTACCGGGAATCGAACCCGCGACCTGCCAATACTTTGCTCTAGAAGCCAGTACTCTAATCACTAGACCACCGCACCGGTTGTGATTTTTAAGTGATTGATAGATCAACTTGAGTGATAATAATCATATAATAAAGTATTCATGGTCTCAAAGCACTCAGTATACAATTGCCGTCGCACTCGACTCTCGAATCGCTAAACCATGAGTTCCAATTGCATATTCTTTCATGTCCAAGCGACTTATTCGATATTCGGTTTGCCACACTGAGAGAAAAGCATATTATAGGAAGGCTTGCAATCTTTTATGGCTGAAGCGATCATAATATGGTTCAATAAGCGATACTTGCAAGGTTATTAGAAACAAACTTCAAAATCGTATATGCAACGAAACGGCATTTTTGAAACTATTCAAATAGTTTTCTAATCTATTATCATTTTGATGATTGTTACTATAATTATATTTGCTATAACCATAAAATATACACGTTCCTCCTGGGAACTATAATTTATAGTTAGATTATCATCGGTCTAACTATATATTTTTTCCAGGCACCAGATTTTTCTCTGAATGCATCAGAGATCCAGGTAACTTTCTCGTAGTTACCGGAAAGCGTGTTTAACCAACGATTGGATGCAATTGTAACTGGGACGGAGGGAAACCGGAATATTACTACTTTTCACAGTATATTACGAGAATTACCAAAATATCACCATTTCCACAGTTTATCCATTTATTTACACTCTAATATACACGATCCTTCTTTATGCATATACACTATATATATTAAACTATAATAAATACATTGTACGGTCGAAGATATTTCACATTCAGGACTTTGGTTGAATTGATTATTATTTTACTAATTATCATATAATATTTAAATTATCTATAAATCCATATGCACACTTGGAGAAATCGCTTCCACGAATTTATTCGAATCAAATACAGCATCTATTTGATTTGAATAAAATAAGATTTTAACAGAAAAACATTTTATAACCGCCATAACTTTACATGGGTAATTAATAAATAATCCAGAATTCCCTTTCAAACGAAATATTAGTATGTTTGATTTAAATAGATTTTGTAATTTATTTAATTAAACTCATGGGGCCGTTTTCTTCGAGTGCAGGGAACACTTTTTTCCTGCACCCAGAGAAATTGGTTTAATCAGTTTAGCCAAATCAAATACAAGATATATTTTAAATAAACATTTTTCATCTTGATTGAATAAAACTTTTGGAGATCAATACGATTCATTTGAATGGAATGAATTCTATGTGATCGAAATAAAATCATATTGTGCTAGCATTCGAAGAGAGAATTTCTTTTATGGTTAAATAATGTTAATAGGATTTTATTCCAATAAGATAGAATTTCTTGCATACAATTAAATGGTATGACTTTCAAATTGGGAGTAGAGGTTAAAATAGCGAATGACCAAAATGACAAATAGCTGAAGTGCCGTATTTGAATATAATGAACATCTGAATACAGAATGACCATTATATATAAACTTTTCTATATTTACCATATTTCATTTAGACAATCACAACAGAACGATTTCTCTGGTTCACATAATTTATTGTATTTCAATTTCTCTGTTTTTGGGCTCATTACTTTTCACTGTCCATTTTCGTGATATGTGTATCTCGTGGTATTTGATCACTGAGTTCTGCTGGAACTGTGGGCTGCACCTGAATTTGTGTACTATGAAGGGGGGGACAAAGCAGGGGATGATAGGGCAGACAGTAATACGGGAAGCCGTTGAGCGCTTTGTTTGCGCTCGGATGGATTTGCGGACAGGAGATCTGGCCCGGAAGTTGCCCGGCGCCACCGCGTAGGGGTAATCCTCTCAAATGCTCGTCTGGATGTACCAGAACCCGAACTGCCACGCGCCTCGCTGTACTCGAACTAACCAACGCGCCAAGCTCCTGTTGCTGACGCCGTTTAGTTTTGTACCTGTATAATCGGAAACACGCAATGGACCACATATTTTAAAATGCACCAAAAACTTCGTAACAGATGCTACTATCACACTAATTTATCTGGGTTGAAAAGTCATTTTTTTTTATTGACAAGGGCTTCTTTTTAACAAGAAAAAACTGCCAATTTTCAAATTTATGTCATTTATTTGATCAAAATATTATATTTCGATACAAGAGGCCAGACGATCGTTTTGCCTACTGCGAGTCTGAAGGCAGCGCGAAGCCGAAGGCTGTCTGCAAACGGTGGGCAAACTCGGATTTTACATGCACGTGTAAAGAAAAATACTTGTTAGTTATCAGTTAATGGAATTTATTCATTGAGGAAAAATAATTGTCGTTAATCTATTTTATCATGAAGAGAAATAGAATTATTATTTTTAATTCGAATTATTGAATGTGATGTTTTGCGATCGGTGAAATTGCCATTTCGATTTCAATTATTACGTGGATAAATTGTTTTAAAAAATGTTGGCATCGTTTTCAAAACTTAGTTTCACGTAAATAATGATTTATTTTTATTTTATTCAATGTAAAATCGTGATAAAGAAAACAGAATCCATATTTTTGTAATTTAGATAAGATATATAGGAATGCGATTCGTCCATTAAAATATAGAACAGCCTCGCTGTACTCAAACCTACAGAACTGACGCTCCTGTTGTCTGGCGTCGTTTTGTTTGTAGCTGTATAATAAAAAAAACACGCAAGGCACTATTTACAAAAAACTAAAAAAGACTTCTCTTTAGCAAATATTTCATTTTTATTGGATAATTTTTATTTTGGATAACAAATATGTAACACCGTATTTAAAAAAAATGGATTTTTTTTTGTTAACGAGATAAAAATATTACAAAGTCATTTGCCCGTTAAGTGATAAAAAAAAATATGATAAATCAGTTTCCAATTATGCAAATTATTCGTACCGTCGATTCTGGAACCAAATTTTCACTTGGGTTTCCGTTAATTTGAGGCCCCTCGCCAAATCGGCCCTTTCCGGGCCAGAAAGGTATTTTTGAGCTGCAAATCTCCTCTCGAGTTCGTAGACTTGTGCGTGTGAAAAGGCAGCTCTGCTTCTTTTTTTTCTAGCTTGGAGAGATTGTCCATGGCTTTGAGCTTCAAATATGTCGTCGTCTATATCATCTGCAAGCAAAGCCATTGAATTTAATTAAAAATTGATTAGGGGAGAGTGGGGTATAATGGGCCGTAGGCAACAGTGAGCAACGGCGTCTATCGGAGAACACAGACCGCCAAAAATTCTAGTTTTCTTAAATACATAACTGTGAGCTCAATTGGCTGTTACTCGTTCAAGTTAATTTTAAGTTATCCCTGAACACACAAAAATTGCAAGTACATTTTGGCCGCTTGAAAAAAAAACTTTTATCCTTCACAAAAGTTTTATATCTAAGCTAACTTTTGTTAATCGCTAATTCCGCTCGACTTACACGATTCTTTACATCTTTCTGTATCGCTGTGTGCCCATTTTTCATTAGTTTTACTTAGTAATTTTTTTATAATTAATGTTTGCGAGTGTTAGTGGGGAACAATGAGCCAACCTTGTAGATTTGGTCTGGATAATTCCGACACCCAAGTTCAAGTATGATGGATTCTATAATTTATTTTTTCAAGATAAGATTGAGTAAGAATAAATATGAAACAAAGCAGTAAGAGGACAACTGGCAGAGAAATGGTGGAAGAATCAGTGATGGAAGGAGGGGGCTAGTCTGAATAGTGGACAGTTCGAAGTTGACAGTTTGATAATATATATAGATTAAGTGGCATGTCAAATAAGAATGGAATAATATACAAATGAAAGAAAAATTGAGAATTTTGTCTTTAACTAACTTTTCATACACCCTTGATAGTTTTAAACGTGTTATCGCAACTTCAGAGTATGATCAAAGGTTGAATAAAACCGACGGAACACCTTTCCAGTCATATTGTAATTTTAATAAAACTACAGACGAATTTAAGAAAAATGTGGCTCACTGTTGCCCACTCTCCCCTACTGTACTCTTTTTTTTCAATTAGAAGTTTTTGCTAAGATATCACCGACATTTTTGCCACCGGATATACGAAATTGCTGAGTGAAATCTTTTTTGGTAACGCCTCATCGAGCAGGAAAAAGACGGAGACGCAACAATTTTACCACAGACGGATTATGGACGGCGATATTCGCTTTTGATGTCTCGGTAAAACATCAACACAAGCAGCGGATTAGCCCGACATGTGTTTACTTCTCCTTCGACTCAACAGAATTCTCTTTTGCTTAACCGGCACCAGGTATATTATGAGCTGTATATTCACTTACGTACTCAAAAATTAAGCTCGTGCCACCTCAAAAGCTTTGCTACGGAACCGTTTTAATACGCTATAAAAATGAATTTTATTGTCCGGAGTAAGATCTACGATTGACAATAAACAGAAAGAGATTAAATTTTAGATCATTTATACAGATTTACATTTGGACCCGTTTCGTCTATTGTGATTTTTTTATTTCATTTCGTTGTCGATGACTGATAATTTTCACAATAAAAATAATCTTTGGCGATATGACTTTTTTAAGTATGTATGATCTTTTTTGCTAAACAGAAAACTTTTATTTATCAAAGTGGCGGAAAATTGTCAATTCGCAAAAGTATACATTATTTTTTAAATTTCAACTCGTAAATTAATTTTTTTGATAATCCTCAGCTGTAGGACGAACTCCTTTTGAAATCTTACGGTTCGTCGAGTTTGCAAATATTGCTTACTCACAGAGAAAACTTTGTTTTCATGAAAAAAAAAAGAATTTTTAAGATCATTATGTCAGAATTTTTCAAAATGTCGAGAAGAGTGCGTGTGCGCGTGCGTGTTCCGTGAGCGCGTGTGCGTGTGCGTGTGTATGTGTGTAGGGCTTCAAAATTTCGATCACTGTTACTCAAGACCAGAATAGGGGGCAATGCATTATTTTCTTAATGAAACATCCCATTTAACCCATTAGGTTAAAAATGGATGATGGAATTCGGATGCACTACAGATTACTTTTTAAATGAGTAATGGAGCAGAGATCCAGCACCCATTTTTTGAAATGTCCAATGAAACAGAAGTCCAGCACTCATATTTTTAAAAAAGTTTAATGGGGCAGCGAACTATCAACCTTTTTTTTTTAAATGTTTAATGCAGCAGCGATCCATCACCCATTTAAAAAAAATGTTTAATGGAGCAACGATACAGCTACCGTTACTTTTTTAATGTTGAATGGCGTTACAGCTCCCATTAGTTTTTTAATGGAGCAGGAATCCAGCACCCATGACTGTTTTAATATGTAATGTTACTCAAATCGTCTCCGCCGAACTTTGTCTAACTCTGGCTAACCCTGTCTAAGCCCATTAGATAAAGTTAGACAGAGTTAGACAGAGTTAGACAGAGTTAGGCAGGGTTGGATAGGATTAGACTGGGATAGACAGAGTTAGGTGGAGTTAGGTGGAGTTAGACAGAGTTAGACAGGGTTAGACAGAGTTAGGTAGAGACGATTTGAGTAACGTTGTATAGATATTACAAAAGTTATGGGTGCTGGATTCCTGCTCCATTACTCATTGAAAAAGTAATGGCAGCTGCATCGCTGTTCCATTAAACATTTTTTCTTAAATGAGTGCTGAATCTGTGTTGTAGTGAACATAAAAAGAATAATGGGTAATGGTTCGCTGTTTCATTAAACATTTAAAAAATGCGTGGTGGATTTGTGTTCTATTAAACTTTGAAAAAGTAATGGTCGATGGATCGCTGCTCCATTAAGCATTTCAAAAAAATGGGTGATGGATCGCTGCTCCATTGAACATTTTAAAAAAAATGTGTGCTGGATCTCTGGTCCATTACTCATTCAAAAAGTGATTTTTTGTCTAAATTTCATGATGTATTATTTTTACATTAAAAATCTCACAACGCTGCTCAAGACCTGTTCAACTGATTGAGCTAAAATTTAGCACACAAGTGAAGCAGCAGTTCTTCTGTGATTGTTGCAATTCTTTACGAAATGTATGCAGAAATTTTTATTATATGGCTTTTTGAAATTTTGCTTAAAAAGGACGTGCGCGTTCTAGCTTTCGTAAAATTGATGATATTTCCCTAAATAATTCTTTACAAGAACAGGTACTCTTAACGTTATTTTTTTACTTGAATTTGACTGAAATCGGAAAAGCAATTAGGATTTTATAGGGTTTTGAAATCTTCGAAAAAATCACGTTTTTACCACAACTTTGACAAAACATGAGATAACAAACTCAAATTTCATCAAGAAATCGGTACTATCTAGCGATGATTGGTATCTAATTTCGTAATAATCTGCAATTTGCTCTAAATTTGTCAGAATTTTAAGTTTTGCAAAAATAATGTTTTTGCATTAACTTTAACAAAATATAAGACAGTAAATTCAAAGTTGAGATATAAAATCAGTACTATTTGGCAATAATTGGTACACAGTTCGTCATTATTTGTTATGTGGTTTAAGTTTTGTCGATATTTAACTTTGATAAAAAATAAGGCTGTAAAGTTGAACTGTGCAGATTATTTTTGGATTTTCTTACAAAGCTTGCTGTATCAGTAGGCCAAAATCGATTAACATACTCCCTCATAGAGGTAGTTTTGTCAGAAAACTCAAAAATAATGAGGAAACAATTTGCAAAATTAAACTTTTTTTTAAATTCCGATTTCAAAAGATGTTTTGCTAAATTAATATCATAAAATTAAACACTTGCTGTTAAATACAACCATATATTTATATGCGGTTTCAAGAATTTTTTCTCAATGCAAATTAGTCGATTTTGGAAGATGGGGGTGTTATGCTGCTAAGCTGAATAAATATTATGATACGATTTTTCCAAGTAAAAATTTGAGATGAGTTTGAGTTGACGGTTCTTGAGAGGTGGTAACTTTGTCACGCCTATGGCATTGGTCAATGTCGATGGTGTAATGAGAACGACCGTACATCTGAGTCCAACGTTTACGCGAACATTTCGAGAGATCTATATTTGATCGCTTTCAACGTCAAGAGTTGATGGCGTCGTAGCTCGTCTAATGCGTCCGGTCCCCAACGTCCCACAAACATTCGCTGCTATATCGATTCTATACTGCACGGAGAGTGCTCGTGAAGCAAGTGGTGCTCCAATTACTGACCACAATTTTCTGCTGAGATGCGCTAAACTGCTGGTTTAATTTTGTTTTTCACATAAAATTTTGTTTCCTTCTTCCGTTATTAATCATAGTCTAATAATTTTGTTAACTGAAAAATAAACTTTTGTGTGTCCGTGTGTCCGCGTGTCCGCGTGTCCGCGCGCGCGCGCGCGCGCGTGTGTGTGTGTGTGTTTTCTGAAATGTCTGTTAACCGATAACTCTTTCGATTTTCGAGATGTTGAGCTTGAAATGGGTATGAATGTAAGCTTTGATACACCGACGATCCCTATTGAATTTCGTTAAGATCGGTGGAAACGTTGAAATTCTATCAGGTTCTGATTTTTTTTATTTTTCCGTTTTTCCCGATGCAAATTTCGGTATCAAATATCTGGGAGTAAAGTGAGTGCCAGATTCATGTATAACAGGAAAAAATACGTCAGATATAGCCCAAAAATGATAAACAATACTATATTTTCATAACGATTTTATACAATGTATAATGTGAAGAGTGATTTATGTCGTATAAAATAGCTGTATATCCTTGCTTCCCAATGAAGTATCCGTAAACCCCGGTTTCCATCGTGTTGTACAGGAAGAAAACAGCGAAGATAGGCTATTCGAGAGAGTTTGCGGACCTTTCCTCACTATTTTATTTTACAAAGCGGGATCATGCGCTTATTTGTTCATTCACTTAAAACAAGGATGCAAAGTACAACCTTGCGCATTCTTCCCTTATTATTTTTCGCTTTTTACAAGGCTTCCTTTATGAGAAAGCCAAAAGTGATTAGCGTACTTCTTTATAAAGGTAGCTTTGTAAAAAGCGAAACACGAGGAAGCGATGTACAAGGTTATATTTTGCATCCCTTTTTTTTATTGTGGCCCAAATAATTTTTGCTTATTCAACAGACAGAGTAGTTCTATGTTCACTTTCATATTTCTATTTGATAATAGAAAAACACCATAATGCATAGAAATAAACGTTCGAGCGGATTCATTTTTTAAATCAACATTTAATAAAGAACAACACTCGCGGTTGACATTTTAATCAAAGAGGAATTAAATTTTTGATTAGCTAATGCAAGTAAATACATTTTCGTCATATGTGCATGAACAGTGGTGCTTTTCATGGCAGTATTGCGGGCCGAAAGTGGCTAGATTCATAGCAGTGTTGCAATGATTGATTGGCGCATGTGCAGTTCACTTTTTCGTTACATTTATCCCTGACGTTTCATTTCCGACCCTTTGGACGTAAGATTGTAACCTCATTTTTCACTGTTCAACCCGCAAAAATACCATTCAAAGTACTACTATTCACGCACTTGTGACGAAAAATATAATGTGCAACGTGGGCCGAAATTAGCGATTGCGACGAGTGTGAGGTTTGCTGCCCTAGCGAAGCGAGTATATTGTTGCACAATATACTATTTTGACCCAGTATTAAGATTCGTGTGCCAAAAAATATTCACACGAAGTTGCGCATGGAAATTTCAAAATAATTGAGTACTAAAACGAAGTATTGTATTTTTATGATCTATCGAAAATCTTGATTCAATGTGAGCAAATATAATAATACTCAGACAGCGTGAGGACATGATTGATTTTGTTCTCGGTCGAGTGTTCACTTTAGCAGGAAGGGGGCAGAATGTTTGCCGCCGATGAAAGTGCAGGAGTAGATCTCCAGCCAACAATGTAATTCGATACGTATAGTAAGTATTGTTAAGCGCTCGTACAGGATTGTTCCTCTTACGATGATGGTCGTCGACCTTGCCACGGTAAAAATAATAATCTAAACAACTTTTCATGACTTATAGCCATTCATTCCTGATGGCAAACTTAGAAAAAAAATGACTACAGTACACATGGATATTATATTCAAATTTCGTAATACGATGTTGAACCGATTTTTGTTATTTCAATGACAAACAAATTTTAATTGTCTTAAAGAAATTTCGAAAATCTCTCGAAACATATATCGGAATATTCAAGCAATAGACTGGATTTCAAGGATTTTTATGAATCTTAGTTTTCTCAGTTTTCGTTTTGATAAAAAATTCATCAAAAATAATAGAAGCGAAGTACAGGTCACTTTTTTGGGCTTGTATGGAAAAAATATTGATATCTGATGCTGGGTTTATGAGAATTTTGTCAGATTAAAAAATTCCAGCCTTCATTATGTTTGTTAAAAACAATTATAAGTACGTAAATCCTTTGAAAACAAATTTAACAAAAATTATTGTTGCTTCTCAGAGATGAAACAATGAGTTGAAAAATTGGGGTTGACATTCGAGAGGTCGAGGATCACATTTAGGTCAAGTTGAAATGGAATGCCCCATAAACAACTTTTGATGACTTATTACCATTAATTTGCGATTTCGAGGAGCACCAGAAAAATTAACTACGATGCACATTGATGTTATGTTTACAAATTTTTGTGACGCATGAAATCGATGCCTGGGCCTGTTCTCCAAGAAGGCGAAAAGAGGAGGAGAGAAGGAGAGATGAACTAAAAGAGTAGAAACGCTGCTGGAGAGAAAGAGAGTGAAAGGCTGACAGTGTGCGTAGCCGGCGGGAAACGGACGAACGGACAAGTGCAAGAAGTTGAGTAGCGTTGAGGCACTCGTGACGTCTGCCCGGTTCGAGTGCCACTTATGCTACTAAAATTACATTCAATTACGTTATCTGGGCTCGGATTAACTTGGGAAACTCTTGGGGAAGAGCTCGTCTGTCCTTAAGGATCAGCCTGGCCTGAATCCTCTATTTCCTATCTAGGCTACTGATGATGGCTGTAGTGGGAGGTCTTGATTTCAATGGAAATACGCAACCAAGCACTTTTGCTATACCTACAGCTAAAATGAGATTTCAGAATAAATCACCTATACATTTTTGTTATCTTCACTGAGGTCATTTCTAGTTTTACTTGAGATTTTTCATCTGTGGCCCACTTTGAATTTCCTATGGAATCTGATGATGTCTACATAGGAGGAAATACGATTTTATGGAAATAGGTAATTAAATAATTTTACTAACCTTACAGCTAAAATATGATTTAAAATTACCTATACATATTTGTTATGTTCACTGAGGCAATTTTCGGTTTTTCTTAAGATTTTATATTTGCGGCCTGATCTGAATTCGCAACCAAGCACTTGCCGTAGCAAGTGTTTGGTCAAATCATATTGTAGTAATAACAGCTACAATAATCAGATACAAATATCAACAGATACAAAATCAATCCTCATACATATTTGTTACGTTCACTGAGGTCATTTTTTTGTTTTGCTCAAGATTTTTCATTGACAGCCTAGTTGAATTGCTTATTGAATCCGATGATGTCTACATTTAAGGTAATTTGTTCTGAACGAAAATACACAATTAAATAATTTTGTTATATCTACAGCTAAAATATGATTTGAAAGTAAATCATCTAAATATCTTGTTATGGTCAGCAAGGTATTGCTTTTTCTCTATTAATAGTTCGTGGGTCCATTAGGATTAGTCTCCTATGAATCTTGATTTCAATGGAAACACATGATGCAATACTTCCTTCATACCAATAAAAAATATGCAAAATCAAAATTCATCCCGTAAGGTCAATAGAGGTATTTGTATTGCTTAATGTAATCCTGCTAGCCGCGTTTTTCCAAACCAAAATTATTCCTATAGGCTTATTTTATCAACACATTCAGACCAAACCAGGATAAATTTTAACCAGTTTTAGACGGCGTCCAGGATGCGTAAATCTATTCATCATTGCAGACTCAATCTTGAACTCATTGTTTTACATATCTTATAACATATATTTTCTAATCTTGAATCATGAAAAGCAATACAAAAAATTCATTTTTGTTAAAAAAAACCATGGCGATCCCATTCACCCCAAGTGTCACAATTATTTCTATTGACCCAAGCTAAACATATTCATAATCCTTACCAAGATATTTGTTTTTGCTCATATCAAGAGCCTCATCTTGTTGTCTTTGTGCTGACTCTCTAGCCTCTTTGACTTCCTGATGATAAGCTGCGAGTGTGCCCAATGTTTCCAAGCTCTTGAAGCTGGACGGCGGAACAACGTGTTGAAGATTTCCAAAATTCGACAGATTTGCCTGCGTCAGATTTCTCCTAAGAATGTCCAATTCCCTGGCCACATTCAATTGACAGTCCGGCGATACTGGCAATCGTGGAAATGACGACGGCCGAGTTGGGAATCTCGGATTCTGCTCGATAACCGAGCCACAAGGACTTCTTTCGTAACTATTATCTACATGGGACCTTCCCAATGACACAGAACTTCCTTTCATTTCCTCGGAACGCCTACTATCCGGCTGATCTCCGTGGCCCGCTGATCTGCTCAGAATATCCTCTATGCTAAACGGCGTTGGTTGTGCTACACTTGACGCTTTAGGAGAACCAGCAATTTCGATTCTGCTAGTTTCTTCCATGATTCTTAGCATCAAAACCAAAAAAATCCTATCTCACAGAAGATCATTCAAATTTTCCTTGTTTCTGTGATCCTGTCAATCAGTTCACAGCAACGGAAAATAACCATGGGGTTATTGTCACCCCTAATATTTATTCGCCTTCCAATCCCAAAGTTTACCAGAAACTTTCCATAATTTTCCAATTCACCAGCGAATTCGTACAGCAAAATTTTGGTGAACTATAAAAGGGTCAATTTCTTAATAATTGACAAATCCGAGCCACGAATTTTTGGCGAAAACTGGGTATGCTCTCTTTTTTGTAATCAATCACAAAGACGAAGCTTTACGGAAGTTCACTTGTTTCACTTTAGAAAAAATCACAGATTCGGTTTTCAACACACTGCAGGCGATGGTTTTAACACAATCAACCAGCTTGTGCACCCTTCCGGCGGAGTGTGCTTCGGTCAAGTGTGCTTCTCGCGGCTTGGGGACTTATTTTTCGAATTAGTGCGCCACTCAGACCCCACCACCACAAATTCTCTCGTTGTTCTCTCTCTCACTCCTGGGTTCCGAAAAAAAATGTATCCTACCCCCTCCGGCTCTCGGATGAGGCCTGCTCACTCTGTATCGCAGTACTTCATGTCTCTCCTACTCGAAGCTGAAGCTGAGTTTTGGACCACCGCTTCTCCCACCCCTTCGACACCACCAACGATGCCATTAAAGCTACAAGTCTACCCCGTCTACTACCTACCCTCTTCCTTAGCTCATTCACGTACTGGGAAGATGCGAAGTAGTCATTTGAATTTAAAGGACGATTAATTCACTTTCATCATAGTTTTCTTTCAAATCGATAGTTTCGATAAAGTCGACATTATCAATTTTGCTAAGAATATCTTTAAAATTGATCATGCGATAAATTTGTTTTTCCAGTTATTTCATCAGCTGTGTTGTTTTTTCTTTTATTATTCGATTTTTCTTTCAAATCAATAGCTTTCATAATTTTCAAACGGTCACTTTTCCCAAGAATCTCCCCAAAATCAATCATGTAATAAATTTGTTTTTCCAAATTTTTCATTAACTGTTTATTCATACCCCGATTAATGATTTCGCTTTTTTGTCCGCGAATATTGGAATATTTCAAAACAACATTTTTTAATCCTCAGGTTGACACAATGTCTTGTCTGATACATTCCCTGATTTTCTCTTGCAAGATCGTTTCACCAATCTTTTTTTTTTAAATAAAAAATAAGAAATTATCCAGAACGTTAGATTTTTTTTGCTGGAAGATATTTTTATTGCCTACTTTCGAACGTTAAACATTTTTCTTTTTTACATTAACAATCAATTCACCCTTTCAGAAATTACTCTTCTTATGCTAAGAAATATTTTTATTGCCTAATCTTTTTTTATCAATCTGATCCGATTTATTGTCACCACAAAATATTGTGATCTCCTGTAAGCTTACAGCGTTGAAGCTAGTGTAGGTAGATCTTCGATTATGCACTTTCTCGTCAAACACGTTTCGTATTTCGGCTTTAAATAAAAACATTGACAAATTAATCCGGATTTTACATTTTTTGCGTTTAAAAATATTCTTATTGATTACTTCTAGATTTTTTGAATGAACAAGTGCAATCAGAACCAATTTATCGTCACCATAAAATATTTTTAATGATTTTCTTTTTTTTATGGCCCGTGAGCTTACGACATTGAAGGTAGTGTAGGTGGAGCTTCGACTTCGTCCTTTCTCGTCGGAAACGTTGCATCTAACGGCTTCGAAAGTCTTCTATCCTCTCGCCCACGGCCTCGCCCCACGTCCAATCGACAAGATCTCCTGGTAGTCGGCTTTTACCCTTCGGCCAATCGTCGCGCAACTCGCGGCGAGCTTGGGAGCCGCGATGTTGCGGGAGTTGGTGGTGGTGGTGGTGGAGGTGGTGGTGGTGCTGCTGCTGCTGACGATGACGAGATCTGACATCGTAGCTCGTCTACTTCATCCGAGAGCTTTCGCCACTCTTTGCTACTCTTTCCCGGACGGGAAAGGGGTGAGAGGAGCACAAGAATCACCGACTTTTCGAGGCCGGAACTCAACGTCTCCGCGTCAAGTGTACGTGAAGGTAAATGTCGTCTGGGTTCGGCGGGTGACGTTTGACTTCTAGATTTTTAGTGACATCATTTATTCACCGAATAGAGGGAATATTTTTCGGATAAATGGGGTCAATGGTATTTTTATCCATGAAATTTAATTCTCATTAAATAAATGATCCTGAACAAAATAAAAATCTAGTTTGAATTAAAGGAATCAAGTATATGTAATTGTCGTTCTGAGAAATGTTATTTAATTCAAAAACATTTTTGTTAATGCAAAAAAAACTTTGGCATTTTTAAAGGGATTCGTTGTTTTTATCACATAAATTTAATTTACATCAAATAAATTTTCCTGCCCAAAATAAAAGTCAGATTGAAATTTAAAGGATTAAATATTTTCAATTGTCGTCCTGATGGAATTTGTTTGATTTGTGTACATTGTTTTAATGCAAACAATGGTTTCGGGTTTTAACAGAGATCTGACTTTTTTATTAAATAATTTTTCCCTGATCCCTAGCTGAAAGTAGGATCTTCCTGGCTGCATTTCACTCCAGAAACAACGACTCTTATGGCGTTGCCGAATCACAGCGCGCTCTAGCGGGCCACGAGTTTTTTTTTTGTGGCTCAATAGTGCCGCTAAATTCACTACAGCGCTTGTTTAATCCATCTGTACGTAACGTTCAATTTTTAATATACCTCCATTATGAACGTTTGATGTCTAAAGTGTGAACATCATACCTAGAATAATATAACATCTATAATTCTAATGCCCGCCACGTCCAGCAAAAACCCAGGTTTTGCAAACGTCGCGCGGACCTCCCGCCAAACCGACCAAAAACCTCGACTTCGCTTCGGAATGCGTTACACTTGAAGGGATGGCCAAGAAAGCGCGCTGACGCAGGCTATGGTTAAGGATACGTACAGTCCCGCCAAAAGTGAGTTTCAGAGACAATTTCGATCACTTCCCGATGGGATAAAAATCGGAAAAAAATTATGCATATAAAACGTGCTGAAAAGATTAATTTCGAATAATATTAATCCCAAAATGTTATTAACAAATTGGTGAAAAAATCAATTGTTCAACAAACAATCAGTCAACCTAACTTTTTTCAAATGAAAATGATATGTTAATTTATTCGAATGCATACGAATTGTTTCAGATTTTTTTCTTTATTTTGATTTAGAATTGTATATTTTCAAAAACGTGCGCGAAATAACGAATTTTGGAAATGTGTTTGGCATAAGACCATCTCCTACACTTAAGATTTTTTCGCAAAACGCATATTTAAAATTTTTTATATTCTGCGCATCAAAATTTAAAAAATCAAAATCAAAATGATGAAAAAAAAATCTGAAAAATTCGTATACATTTAAATAAATTATCATTTTCCTCAGAAAAAAAGTTAGGTTGACTGATTGTTTGTTGAACAATTGTTTATTTCACTAATTTTTTAATAACTGTTTGGGATAATTATCATGCGAAATCAATATTCTCAGCACGTTTTATATGCATTATTTCTTCCCGATTTTTATCCCATTGGGCAGTGATCAAAATGTTCTTTAAAACGCACTTTTGGCGGGACTGTACGTATCATACATCCTTAAAAGACTATAAATACAGCCATTAATTCATAAACTAAAATGAATTATCTACCGTATTTTCGATTGGGTATGAAGAAAAATAGTATAAGACCGACGACCATAATGCTGAATGCAATAGCGTTTGTGATATACTAATGGTTGGCTTAACAACAAATTTACCAAATCAATACATGACGTTTTTGATCGATATGAATAATTTTTTTTAAATACGAATAAATGTAAAAAGTTGTAACGTATAAACATGACTCAAATTGGTCTCATGTTTTTATAAGAATTGTGGGTTACCGATATTTGTAATTGAATGTTTATTAATTCGTTACAGAAACATAAGATACTGAACGTTGCCTTCTATCATTAATTAATATCCATATCGATTTACGGTAGCTTCGATAAAAGAAATTATTCCCATACTGTTCTATAAAAAGAATTTTCATCAAATTTCAATGAACCCAAAGAATCGACGAAGTTACGATTATTCTATATTCAGCATTCCAATTTTTATTCTCGACCTTTTTTTAGAAGTAATGAACTTTTTTCGTTTAAATCAATATTATCAGTTAATATCAATTAAGAAACAATAAAACATTGCTCAAAAACAAACGTGACCTAACACTCATTAATAAAAGTAATATAAAACTTATAATATAACAAAAATGTTAACTAAGAAATTGTAAATCTTTTTTTTATAATTTCAACCAAAAAACACAGAACAAATTTTTGCCGTTTTAATCAACAATGTTTGAAACAAATGTTTTTAACTCTAACCAACAAAAACAAATTTTTTCAATTTCAACCGAGAACATGTTAAAAATTATGAAACGTCACATTGTAAATTGCTTGTGACAACTTTCGTGCAAGTACTGTATATATTTGTCTGCCGAAGATGAAGAAGTTCATCTCGAAACTTTAGATGAATCGGTGCTAACGATTTTTGAAAATTACCCTTCCTTCTCCATGGGACAAAATAGAGAAAGCGAGTAATAGCGCACGGAGAACTACTTCGTAGTCTCTCGTATCGAGAAACCGCTCGTTGGCATATATAGAGTGTGCTTTACATAACAATCGCCGCTAAAGACTTGCAGCATTGTCCGGGCCACGTGCGAGTCACCCGAGTTCCCTGTACCGGTTTAATTAAGTGTGAACCACAGAAGCGCGGAGCCTCCTCATGCCTCACTTGACTCGATGATGACCTCACACGCTTCAGAGATATCGATGGGCGAATCATTATCGCAGTAACCCCTCTCACGGTTACCATTCAATATCTTTACCCATGTTAAAACTAGATTTCAAGTACTACAGGGTATCAAGAATGTGGTACTTTATTGCAGGTTAAAAACAGACAATTTTTATCTTCTACAAAATTCATTCGCTTATTCATACAATATTAAAAATAGCTCTTTGTATTAATGATTATCGAAAATTGATAACACTTAATCGGTTCACTCTCGAACGGAAAGGAATTATTATTTAATTTTTGACATTTTGGTAAAACCATTGTTTTGACGTGTAAATGGGATTGTATTTATTTTTTTACAAGATATATTGCTAATGGAATTCTGTCGGCAAATCGTTAACCCAATAATTTCCAACGGTTACTATTTAATATCTTTACCCGTATTATTAAGTAGTTTTCAAGTTCTGTACAGTATCAACAATATGGTACTTTATTGCAACTTTAAAATAGACAATTTTTTTTTCTACGATATTTATTTATTTGCTTATATATTATTAAAAATAGATCTATGTATAAGAGACTATAGAAAATTAATCAAATTTAACTGGTCCACTCTTGAACGGAAAGAGAATTATTCTTGAATTTTTAACATTGTTAATAGAGCCACTTCTTACCCTCGCGGACCTCTCAACCTAAAACCAACCGGTCAATTGGTGCACCAAACCAACCAATGTTCCAACGCTTCAGAGGTTGATTTCGAATTGATTTTTGTAAAATAACCGTAAACCAACCATCTCTTGGACACGATGAAAAGTTGATTCACGGTTGGATATTATAAACCAACCCGAATTCCGACTTCCAAGGTACAATATCGATGGTTGATTTTTCAAAACCAACCATAAGCCAACCTCTGGATAGTGAGTTGTCTGAAATGGTTGGTTTATGGTTGGTTTTGAAAAATCAACCACAAATCAACCATTGATATTGTACCTTGGAAGTCGGAATTCGGGTTGGTTTATAATATCCAACCGTGAACCAACTTTTCATCGTGTCCAAGAAATGGTTGGTTTACGGTTGGTTTACAAAAGCCAACTCGAAATCAACCTTTGAAAAGTTGGATCATTGGTTGGTTTGGTGCACCAATTGACCGGTTGGTTCGTGGTCGGATGTGGGAAAAACGACCGAATTCCAACCATACGTGATGGTTGGGAGGTCCGCGAGGGTAACGTGTAAACGCGTGTGTTTTTTTAAATACAGTGAAAATTACTTGTCCGGCCGTTCTACTTAGCAAATTAACCATTAACCAACTAAATACTGTATACGCACGATTAACGGTTTCTTCGACCCCGAATACCAACAGTCGATAATATAGGCCGGACAAGTAATTTTTATAAATTCACCCATCCAACTTTAAGTTATATAATAATTTTTACTGCCACTATGATTTTTAATTTTCGAGATTGCTTGGCGCTGTGAGGCATTTGATTATTTATCAACTTTTTGCAAAGTATGGGGTGTTACGTTTATAAATTCGTTATTCATCAACTTTTCAAGAGAGTAGGGATATCTGCCGATGTAAATGTACTTGCCTCAGATTTTTTACACTGAAGGTGTTTTTTTGGGGGATTTGTGTACTTTTTGCAAGGATAACATTATAAGTAAGCATTCAACCAAAAATTAACAAATAACAACGAGTCCTAACAAAAAAATAAAGAGTAAACATAAAACGATAAAATAGGATTATTACTAACACGGGTGGGAACGTGTGGGGTGAATCATACACAGAACATATGGGCAGAATTACAGTTCAGTTGGTACAGTAGCGTAATTCTTGCGTATGTTGGACCAGCCAATCACGAACCTGCTCTTCCGTATGGTCAACCTGTGATTGGCTGGTGCAACATACGCGAGAATGGATCTACGGAAATGGAACTTTTGCTTTCGGATACTTGTATGTCACCCGAAATATATGGTTCTTTTATCCGTGATTTAATGGTCTTGTAACGGTCTTTTGACAATTTCACTTCTCTGAAGAGAGCATTTTCGACGAAATTTCCGTGGTTCAAGATCAATTTGCCTTCGCATTGAGAGCGATAAGAAAGAAACAGGCGTGAACTTAGGTTATATAGTTCGTTCGCTCGATTGCTATACTAACGGCTGCTTGCAAACCCAATATGGCGGAGTCTACCGAAGGGCGCCGCCATGTTGAGTGCGATGACCACTGAACCAGATGTTCTGGCGCGGTTGAGAAAAAAAAACAAGGGTATCTTCCATGCGCGGATTCCTATAAATTTTATTTTAGTCGCAATCGATAGACCGTAAAAAAAACCATAATTTACGTATCCCTAAAAAACATATATTTGTTTCCTACATTAAAAAAATAAAAAAAATAGTTTTCGAGAGTGAACGAAAAGAGTTGCTTTGGGTATAAGAGCCTCGGCGCGTCTTGCCGTCGTCGTAAACGTACTTGTCTCGAGACGCTACCGCGTCTCTTGATTCTGCCAAGACCACGGTAGCGTAAGTGGTAACGCACCAGGCTAGAATTCTGGGGTCTCCGGTTCGATCCCGGGTCGTAGCGGAATTTTTTTCACAATTTGTTCGAGATAAAAATTCGTCGATTGTGGCTAATTGATGAATTTGTTAAATTATTAAATAGATTCGTTAAGCAGCTACAATCGACACTAGTAAAAAGGATTCGTATTAGTGAAATTTGAATTGGGCTTCGGTTTCGCGCACTTTGAATCTAGCGATCACGGTCTCACACCCGAGATGTGCTTCGCAAAAATTCCATCATAATATAACTTGACCGCTAATCGTCGCATACAATAACACCTATGGTAAATACTCGGTCACAGCCTATATATATAGCTAGAAGAATAATACAGTATATATTGTTTGCAGAATTTTATGGTATTTTGTAGCATCTTAAAAACAGAAGAATTTTTAGGACAATGATTTATTTTTATGTTGAAAATGGATTGATATATTAGATATAAGTAGATTATAAATGCATTTATAATTATATAGATTATCAATCAACAAAGAAACTATTGAAGCGTTCAATAATATTTTAAGCGAGGCGATCACGAAAAATACTCCATGATCGAAAAAGAAAATCTTTCAACATGCACTTCCGCCATTTATCGTCAGGCAAATAAAAATTAAACGGCAACTTTGCAGAGAATACAGAAATAATCACTGTAACTTATTTCAAACTACACTCAACGCGTTTAATAATATACAAGCAATGATACTCCAATTCAAGATATACACTTGGTTGAACGCATGCGACGAAATCCGACAAGCACAAGGTAAAAACTACTGACAAACCATGAGAAGACTCACTAAATATAATCAGGAACACAGCGCAACCACTCACATCAATATCAACGGCGCGTTATTAACAGAGAGCAATGAAAAAGCCAGAGCTTTCGCAGAGCAATTCAAAAGAACATACTCCTTTGGTAATGATCCTCTCTACGCCGAAGAAAACTTGAGGGAAGTGAACAACTGGTACGAAGAATATTTCATCCAGTAATGTGCCCAGGATCGAGAAGTCACCAAGTTTACGAGAAGACAGTTTAACAAAATCTTGAAACAGTGCAAAGTCACAGCACTGGGGATCGGCTATATACATATAGCTATTATTCGCATTTCCCCCCGTCTGCAGACATTACGCCTATTACAGGGTCGGCCCGGGTCAGTCAGCAGGCCCCCATGCGGCCGCATCCAACTTCCCCTCTATATCGCATTTACCATAGCATTTCTGCTAAGGGCATAGGAAAACATTGCAGAAAAACCTTATGCCGATATAGCCGGTCTCGAGTTCGCCTCACGGCACCGGAGCTACGTCACGATTTTTGTCGAGAATGTAAACACAGACTACAGCTGTATACATGTGACCCCCGCAGTTACCTGTGTGTGTCTCACGTATAAATCTGGGGCTTCATCACGACCATGTGTTTATTTTTCGACGAAAATTTTCAACGGCACTGGGAATCGGACCCGCGACCTACCGACTCTCTGGTTTAGAAGCCAGTACTCTAACCACTAGACCACCGCACCGGTTACCTATAGCCATTATTAAGAAGCTCCTACGCAGAATTCACCAGATTATCACGAATGTATTCAACTTCTGTATGAAAGATCACCACTTTCCTAGGCTTCGGCAAATAGGCATATTTATCACGTTTCCTAAACCTAATCAAGACCACAGCCTAGTGAATAACTACAGACCGATCACGCTATTACCTACTATAGGAAAACTATATGAGAGAATTGTAAAATACAGGATAGAATAAGCAATAACCCGTGAAGAAATTTTATAAGGGTCTTGCCAAGGCCCTGATAAATTTTACCTAATTATATTAGGGGCCTTATGTGGAAGCCTTATAGGGTTTCCTGAAGAACGGTCACGCTTTTTTTCCGAGGTCTTCAAAGGCTTAATATTAGGGGCCTTTAAAGGCTACCCTATTTAAGTCCTTACTAAAATAATGAAGAAATTGAATTTCAAAATATATGTTGTTTATCATTTAGTTGAGTAATGTTGCACTTTTAACGAGATATTTCGTCTTTCTCTACACGATGGTACATATTAATCGCTGAAAAAGCATATTACTTTTTTTTCGACATTTACGGGAATCGAACCTGGAACCCTCCGGATGGTTTAGTTGAGCAGTGCTTTAGCTCTCTCGGCCATTCAAGGCATATGAATATGAAATTTTTTTGTCTATTTGAATGACTGTAATATGAAATATGAAATAAAATTAATGTAATATACTCAGAACTTGATAGATTTACATGACTGCGTCTGATGTGTGAAAATAAAAGGACATTCAGTAATTTTTTTACAGAAATTGGTTATATCGAATAGAGTCGTTTTATTGTTTGCGCGAAATAGTTCGTTTGTATCTAGGTGCGTGACTGTCTGACTGACCTGAGGGCCAGTACTAGAATGGGTGACCACTCGACTGACTTTGGCGGTCATTAGTCATTAGTCATTAGTATAGGTGACCACCGATTTTGCCATGGAAACCTCGGATTGCCATATAAGACCCTTATCTGGCAAATGTATTATTGATGTGTTAACTTTATGCCATGGTTAAGTCTGACTGGGCCTCTAATTAATTAACTTATCAAGGCCTTATCAAGCTTAACCATGGCCTTATGAGATCCTTATTTTGCAAAATTATGATTAATTAGTTTACGTGGTATCATGATGAAGCCTGACTGGGCCTATAAGTAGTTACCCTATCAAGCCCTTAATAAACTTCGACATGGAAACCTAAAATTGCCTTATGATACCCTTATATGGCAAAATTATTATTGATTTGTTTACTTGGTGTCATGATTAAGCCCGACTGGGCCCTTAAGTGATTACCCTATCGAGCCCTTTGTCATGGAAACCTAGAAACACCTTATCAGGGCCTTACTTGGGAGTGATATGGAAAACCCTTTTAGGGTGTTCACATTAAAGCCTGAAAGGGCCCTAGTTTATCTTAGAGCATCCCTAAAAATTTTCTTCACGGGAAGAGATGGTATTCCCAATTATCGATTAGGTTATAGAGGCGGTAAATCAACTCTCAACGCACTTACTATCTTAACATGGAATGTTACTGCTGCCAAACTATCGAACAAAAAAACAGCAGCCCTTTTCCTGGATATAGCCAAAGTTCTTGATAGCGTTTGGCATGAAGGTCTCCTATTTAAGGGGTTAGGCCAATCTAGAATTTTCGAAAAATCGATTTTTTTTCTCCTTGGAAATGACTCATTAGGGTTTCTAGAATACTGTCCCAGAAGATTATGGCAGGCAAGAATTTGTAAATGCCCCATTTTCGAATTTTAATGGGAGGCCGCCCGGTCAGCAGGGAACCTCTCTTGTGTGCGCTTCATCGTGCGATTCATGGTGTTCATGGCAACGGGGGCCAAAGCTACAAATAGTTTGGCTGAACATAAACATAAGCCAGCTCTTCCAGCTAATGTGTATGAGGCTATCGAACCAATCTACGAAGAACTGACCAGTGATGATCTTCTTACGCGATGTATCGGTGGTTACACGCAAAACAACAACGAATGCTTCAATTTGACTGTGTGGCATTGGCTCCAAAATCGGTTGCTAGTGGTAAAACTGTTTTGGATGTAGCCACAAATATTGCAGTTTGTACATACAATGACGGGTTTTCATAATTTTTACATATTATGAAAGAAATGGGCTTAGAAATCGGCGTGAATTCCTACAAAACGTGTCTGGTGATCGACGATCAGCGCATAATGCTTGGAGAGGATCACTGTCTGAAGTGGTAAAAGAAGCAAGAATGGCTTCAAAATTGAGGAGAAAAGAAATACAAGAGAAGGACACTCAATTGAAAGGCCAATTATATGGTGCAGGCATTGCAGATTAAAGGTATATCAATAATATCAATGATTTTCTACTACTCAAAACTTCAAACGCGTTCATCTCAAAACTGCTCTTTTCAAGTTGGCCGGAAACATATCTCAAAAAGTTTACCACCGATTGATTTGAAATTTCGAATATATCTTTTAAATTACATTATCTACAAAAGTACGTAGGATTTTTTTTTTAAGTTGCATAGTTTTTTTGTTATCGATAATTTTCGAACAATTTTTAGGCCAAATTTTTTAACTTTCACCTTAGATGCTCGCCATTTTGTCCAAAATACCTGTATCAAAAAAAATCCTACGTACTTCTATAGCTACTGTTATGTTTAACCGTATGAAAAAATTACTGTATACAGTTAATGATATGTACAATAAATACCTTTTCTCAAAAAATCGATTTCTCCAGTAGTTTTTCTGAAAAAAATTCCCAAAAAAAAGCATTTTTTGTGGCTCTCTAGGGTGGCCTAACCCCTTGAACTCCAGCGCACCTACTACAATGCCCGCAATATCTAATCCACTTAACCGAAAGCTTCCTTCAATCTCGATCACTAGTGGTGAAAATAGAAGCAACAATATCTAATACATTCACAACAGAACAATAAGTTCCCGAGGGTTCACTATTATCGCCACTACTGTATAACATGTATTGCCACGACATATACAATTACAACCTAAATAATAAAGACAACTACATTTTACAATTTGCCGACTACACACACAATGATAATATAATCAATAGCACAATAGCACTCCAAAATTCGGTCCGAAAAACAATAAGCTGGTTAAATGGAGACTCAGACCCAATCCTCAAAAATCGCAGCGAATCATCTTCAACCACAAAAAAGGACCACGCTCACCCAAATACACATGTCCAATGTGGAAATAGTGCCACTTTACCAGGCTAAATATTTAGGCGTCTCCATCGACGAAAAATTAAATTTTAATCTCCACTATGAGAATTGTAAAGTTAAAATAAAATCCGGAACTTACATGTGTTCCGGATGTTACAACTTACATGTTAACAACTTACGAAAATTTAGAAAAGAAACTGTCGTCCGATCTTAGAATATACCCAACCGATTCTTCTTAACTGCAAATAAAATGCACATGAAAAACTAAAAACCGCGGAAACCTGTGCAATCCGATGTCTAATGCGAATACGACTCCCGACAAATCCACTCCATAACCCGCCCAACACGCTACTCTACGAGCTCACAGGCATTACGCCAATAATAACCCGAGCCGGAAAACTTTCAAAAAAATTTGCTAAAAACCAGATCGATGATATTCAAGAATTATGTATCACCCCAACATCAAATGTAAATCGAAGACCGAAACATCCTGCTCTAAATCTACAACAACGTTTTGCACTTACACGGAGAAAACGGTTTTGCTATGCCAGCAAATCGTTTGTTCGAATAGTGATAACATTGCGTTATCTGCTAGGCTAACCATTTTTTTGCTCGATTAACATATTTTTTTGCTAGAAAAACAAATTTTTTAGCCAAAAAGATAAATTTTTTTTCAAGCAAAAAAATTGTTTGCTAGGTTAGCAGATAACACAATGTTTTCACTATTTTAACAAACGATTTGCTGGCATAGCAAAACCGTTTTCTCTGTGTATGGCTGCAGAACCCTACAATAGTCGATGGCCTATTGGCAATGCGTTTGCGGTTAGTTGGCATTAATTGGTAAAAAAAAAAAAAAATCCATTGCAAGAAAGGAAAAAAAAACTGTAAAGCGTATTGTTAATAAAACTCTTTTACTACTACTACTACTACTACTAGATAGATTATAACTTTAATTGGTCTACACTCTGATGGAATAAAAAAATTCTTAAATATTTTGACTTTTTAAATTCAATTACAATAGTGCGTATATGACAAGATGCAAAAAAGAAAACGCATTATTCTTGTAAAAGAATGACTTTTCCACCTCGGAAAAATCATGCAGTTTTTCTTAAGACCCAAAATGCAGGTCATATTGTTTATAAATTTCGATCGTTTGACTAATCTGCAAGGAAATTAAATTAACATCGAAAGGGATATTTAGAAAAAACTACTATATAATTATTATCTTATTCGCTCATAATTTAATCGTTATAATTTTCAGCCCTTTCAAAATAGTCGGTCAATCTTAAGGTCACATTTGTGCAACTTTATTCTTATCCATTGATTTTCTTTTCTTGACTTATAGCGTAGCCGGTACTTATCTCTTTCCTCGAGTATTCTCTAAAAGACTTGCAGTAAGAGAGCTTATAACGGAGATGCCCTAGGGCGACAAGTTGTCTTTTTCTCGATTCGATCTAATCAATAATAAATTATAGGGGGTATGCCAGTGCAACTCCGTCCCCCAAGCACAGCAAGGTCTGACCCTCCCGCTCAATTGGTCGCAATTCTTAAAGACCTTAATTGGCGCGGAAAATTATACCTTATTTGAACTACCCCAGAAGAACGGTAAGGCGACAGCGACTATATGACGTTTCATCGTTGTACGCACCCTTCTCCTCGATTCTCCACTCCAAGCCTCTTTCCTTCGCTTTTCTTCCCTCACAATTTTTCTACTCGGATATTTCTCCCTTCTCACTTTATCAATCACTTGTAAATTACCGCAACTTCCTTGCTTCTGTAACTTGCCAATAAGTTCCTCGGTAATCGAGTATTATTTATCAAGCTATAAGAAAATCATTCGCGATCATTCTTTTTGAGTTGAAGATTTAAGGGGGAAAGCTCACCTAAAAAAAGTCATAAAACAATAAATTCAGTCCATGATACACTTCCTCTGAAAAATCGTAAAGTAAGCCCTCATTAAGTACATAGCAAGTATTGTAATTTTGTAACTTTGTCAAGACATACAATGCGCCGGAATGGTGTAGGGTAAAAACTAAAGCTTTTCATTAAATAAATCTTTGTCTATTCAAAAATCGGTAAACGATAGGTTACATAAAATCTTATTTTCCCTGCATCCAGAATCGCACTATTGGATCCAGAATGCACTTTCCGATAGATAAAATAAGCTATCGAACACTAGAATTAGTTTACCGGTTCGGTCTGAAAGCGACAAGAAGTGGAAAATTTCACATTTTATCTCACACCTTTCATATGCACTGTACGACTTAACAAAATCACAGAATAATAATAGATGTCATTTACTTAATGTGGTATAAGTGCAACTTTTTTTTATAACTCTAGACGCCTGTACTGATAATATGCGCACACTCGCACTCGTACGTGCACTCACACTTGAGCTTACGCCGACAAACGCACTCGCACTCGCACTCAAGCTCACGCTCACACTCACGCTCACGCTCAATAAGTATTCTAAATATATTGGTCATAACACGAGGATGTAATAATCTCAAAATAAAATTTGGAGAAAACACATAGACGGAAAAATTTGAAAAATAGTATATTATACATTCCCAACAACTTATATTCATTGTTAAGGATATATAAGGTCGGCATTGGATAAGCGGATGCAAATCCGTCATGATATTTCGAAGAATGATGTTTAAATGCTCGAGCACAGTCAAAGGGCGGATTTTTGTTGCGCTTTCGTTTCCTGGCGTCATTTTCGGAGGAAAGACTTAGCGAACAGACGATATAGAAAGGAATTATACTGAGACACGTCTTGAATTTGACGAGAGAGTAAAGTAACCAAAGGGGTGCATGGCTTGGTAGAGTATATAGAGAGAGGATAACTATAAAGGAGACGGATGGATGCGGTTCTGGTCACGGTGGTGCGAAGACAACTCGCGTGGGCCATGAGCTCAACCCGACGCGTCTCGGTTCGCGGTGAAGCCCGTACGCTCGTAAGAATATATAAAAACAAGGAGACCGGATGACTGCTAACTGTTTGTTAGTCTTGGGTTTTAAAGTCCGCACGTCTGTCAGTCCCGAGATGTAATATTAGTGCGCTGAGTATACGCAGCACCGCCGCCGCCGTCGCCGCCACTGCCAACTACCACTCTCGCTCATTCACTCTATCCCGGTCGCTTTATCGCTACTCTAATACCACCAACATCGACTACCCACCGATACCGCCCGATCGGTTAAGCGGTACAATTATTGGCCCTTTAAGCTAGTTATATCAGGAAGTCAGGAATCAAACTGATGTTCATGAATTTTCGACTTATTGTAATTGAGCTTTTTAGCTTTATTTCTTCAAAATTCAGATGGTTCTTTGAGGTGAATTGAATGGATAATGCATACTTGAAAATCGATCGTTTTACACTATAATAAACATATTTAGATCAACGATAGAGAAACGACAGTAAGTGCCGTGAATTCGAAAATTACATGCGAATTTTTGGATACTATAAACTACAAAAAACATAACGAGACACATGCTCAAGTGAACTCATATTAAAGTGCACGATTCCAGGCTAGATAACTCACCTAACCAGTCATAGTTCGGCCGCAACCAAAACAACATCGACGTTATCTATCTTAGCTGTCATACGATTTTAAAGATATCGTCGTAAAAACGAAGTCCAATTTGCACCAAGACAATAATTTACTTGCAAGTAATTGTATCGACCTGATGGCAACAATTTTCACAAATCCTCGATTATTTTTGGTCTTGTTATTGTCATGGTCAAAAATGCAATATTTAATACATTTTTGATGTCATAATAATGCTGCTGTCTATAACTATGACAGGTGCTGCTGTCACTGACTGCGGCGTACTGACATAGCTACCTTAACATTTTAGGGGCGGAAAGCAAATCTAACTGATGGTCATTATGGTGGCCCAAACTTCAGTGATATTTTTTAATTTTTAGTTTCACCCAATGGAAAATATGTAATTGGCGAAAAAGCAATTCTCGCGAAAAAATGGCACTTCAAATAAACCATCTAGATGTCGCTCAAGAACTTTGAAAATTTTCACAACGATTTTATTTTCTTCAATTTTTTGTAATCTCTCAGCCCTCATATCGTTTTGTTATCTCATTACTAATGTGTGGTTGAAATTCAGAAAGAAAAAATTGTCATTAAAAAGTCGCCCAGCAACCAAGAAGATTTCAAAATAATTTTTTTTATAAACTTCTTCTTTGCCCAGCTGTCACCCCTGATTTCTTCTCATTATCCAATGCTTGCGGCACGGTTAAAATGTTATGAAAATATTAACGTCAAGCAGTCATTCAACAAAGCTAGTCGTTTTTTTATGACCCTGAAGATATCTGCATGTGCACATTAATACTTGTGTCAGTCATAACTTTAGGACATTTTTTAACTGTGAACTAAGCATATAATGAGATAAATTCTGAGGTGAGACCTGAAAAAAAAAAATAATAAGAAAGAAAAATTAATTTATTTTACAATGTTTTTCGTCGTTGAGCGACCTTTTGATGACAATTTGTTTTTCAAAATTTCGACTATAAACTAGGATACGATAACAAGATAAGATGAAAAGTGAGAGATTACAAAAGTGAGAGGAAAATAATGGTTTTGGAAATTCTCGATATTTTTGAGCGACCTTTAAATAATTTTTCGCAAGCTTAATTTTTCGCGATATTTACTATCTCACCGAAATTATCTTTTTTATTGAGTGAGACCAAAAACTTAAAAATATCGCTAATATTCTGGCCACTCTAATGCTCATGGATTTTTGGTCTATTGTAATTGAGCTATTCAGCTTTACTTCCCCAAAATTTGGGTGCTTCTTACGGATAAATGCAATAGATAATACATATTAATGCATACTAAAATCGATCTTTTGACACGGCTCTTACAAGAGTGTCGGCAAAATAAATCGTTCAATCGAGTATTAACATACATAGATCATAGATGAAAATTACCGCATATTCGAAAATTATTTGTGAATTTTTGAGGATAAAAAAATTAGGTCGAGGTATACATATTAAAATAAATGAATACTAAAGTGATTTTAAAATGCCGTCGTAAAAATGAAGTCAAATTGGCACTAAAAAAACATTTACTTGAAAATAATTGTATCAGTGTGATTCCAACGATGTTCACAAATTCTCGATTATTGTTCGTAGTATCATTGTCACATTAAAAATGCAATACATAATACATCGTCGAGATGTTGCTAGTGATGATTCTGGCGTTCTGACATAACTACCTTAAGTCACTTCAAAGAAGTTATAAGTAAAAAAGAAATTTCTATAAATAATACCCTCCTTTTTAAATAAATAAATCTATGTCTCATCAAGTACATGACGAGCATTATTATTCTGTAGCTTTGTAGAGGAGTACAATGTACCGAAATTTTGTGGGGCAAAAAGGAAAATCCTTAACTTGTCGTAGCTTTCAGACCAAAACGGTGAACAAATTTTAGTGTCTGACGCCCGATTCTAAATTCTGTTGCAATTTTTAATTTTACCTTAGGTAAAATTAGGTAAATACATACAATATGCGGTTGGTCCTGGCATGAAAACTAATTTCAAGAGTTTAATTATCGATTTTTCTGCACATCTCCGAACGCGCACTCAACGTGATCGTAAAACTTCAAACGCTTTTTCCTTGAAACCACTTTTGTCGATATCCGAGGACGGCTTACTTGTTACTTGACCGTTTACCGTTACATGGATCTGTTTGAAATCCTAACAGTAGCTTCACCATTACATTTTCTGTACAAGTACGTAGCCGTTTTTTTTTTCAAATTCAATGTAAAATAACTCTACGTACTTCTGTAAGCAATCGGAGGTGATATTATAAAATTGTTTGGTTTTTTGTACCAAGTCTTATACTTTACGGGAGAACTATCCTCCAGCGAAGCTGATGTAAAAAAAAATACGAATTTTAAGGTGGACTCTGTCACCACCATTTTGTATTGAAATGATAAAAAAGTAATTTTGTTTTATACTTCAACACGTGTCAAATAAACCTTTGAAAAAGAAATTCTATTTCTTTTATCATTCGCCCAAAATATATCGTCAAAGTTAGGTCTCTTTTGTAGCCAGAGAGCAGCTCATAGAGGGAACTTTGTTTTTATGCAAATTTTCTTTTTAATATTTTTATGTTACTTTACTCGGTAAAATCGGTAAAGTGGTTCGGATTATATGAAATTTTGAATTTAAAAAAATTAACATTATCGCTCTATTGTAACTTTTACAAAACTTGAGATAGCGAGCTCGAATTGTGTATGTGAATGAAACCATATTTAGCCATTATATACGTATAATTAAGTGACGTTGAATTATTTTAAAAAATATACGTTCTTACATTTCCTTTTGGAAACGCTCTAATAATAACGATATAACGGAATAACGAAAAAGCGAACTCAAAAATGTTTATTTATCTGATTAAAACAAGGTTTTACTTTGCATCTTTTTTTACAATGTACCAAAAATTTCAATGAAGAAGCGAGGATACTAAATTAATTAAATAAGTGCGATGTAAAATCAATATATGGTTAATTTATTATGTATAATCATATTAATGTGTATAAAAAATATATACATTGAATGGCATTAACCATTATATACATACAAACTTCGGGAATATTTTAAATATCCATTACGAATTGACACGGAAGTGGCCAATGATTTTCAAGAGGCCAATAATTGTACCGCTCAACGTAGTAACCATTTGACGATTTCCTCCTCTCAACATCGCGACTTCCTTTGCACGTGTATACCACCTATACTCGGTATATATCTTATACTGTATATGCTTAAATCTTGTGGTAGATATACATGCTAACGTTTCACGGACTAACTGTAGCAGACTTTACCACGAACCTTGACTTTTCTAGCCAGTGGTGTACTGCTACTTCCTGAATTGTTACATCTAGCAGCCGCAGTCGTTGGAAAAACATCATAATTTATGTCGCTGCACGCCTTTACTCTATAAGTATTTCAAACCTTTGTTTATACCCGTTAATAGGTTCCTACTGGTATTATCGATTTTTTAAAATAATTCAATTCATTCAGGTAATGAATTCTGGTAGAGAAAGTGTTCTTATTCAAGATCTCGAATTGAATTTCCGTACAATCATAAAAGTAATCTGCAGGGCAAATGCGAATCTTTCTAAATAAAAATATAATCGCTAAATTAAAACTGCAAAAAAAATATTAAAACAAAACTGGCACGTTAAATGAATTATTTTGCTTCCTCCAAGAATAA
Organism: Tromatobia lineatoria; assembly: GCA_949699805.1. Lineage (NCBI taxonomy): Eukaryota > Metazoa > Arthropoda > Insecta > Hymenoptera > Ichneumonidae > Tromatobia > Tromatobia lineatoria. The sequence continues at coordinate 2,382,767 of OX453036.1, read as the reverse complement.
ACTCTGAATGTGTGTGTGACCGCGAGTGTGTGTGCGTGTATGTAGGGCTTCGAACTTTCAATCATCTGTAACTCAAGAACCGTTTAATTTACTTACCTAAAATTTGGCACACAAGTAGAACAGCAGTTTTTCTTTGATTGTTGCAATTTTTAACAATATGTATGCAGAAATTTTTGTTTTCTGGCTTTTTGGAATTTTTTGAAAAAGGACGTACGTGCTCTAGCTTTCTTGAAAATGATGATATTTCCCTTAATGATTCTTCATAAGTGCAGGCACTGTCAATGTTGTTTAGTATTAATCGAAATCGAAAGAGCAGTTCGGGTTTCGTAGTTTTGACGTTTTCGAAAAAATCATGTTTTTTCCCTAACTTTGGTAAAATATGAGACATCTAACTCAAATTTCATACATGAAATCGTTGCTATATAGTGATGATTAGTACATAGTTTAGTCATAATATGCGATACGATTCAAATTTGTCAGAATTTTAAGTTCTAGAAAATGATGTTATTGCATTAACCTTAACAAAACATAAGATAGTGAAGACGAACTTTATACATGAAATCAGTTCTATTTCGCAATAATAGGTACATAGTTTTATCATAATTTGTTATTCGGTTCAAGTCTTTTAGAAATTTAACTTTGATAAAGATAAAGTTGCAAAGTTTATCTTTGCAAATTGCTTCCTCATGATTTTCATTTTTTTTTTACATAGCTTCCAATATGAGGAAATTAAAATCGATTACCATCCTTTCTGATAGAGGTAGCTTTGTAAGAAAAACCAAAAATAACGAGGAAGCAATTTGCAAAAATCAACTTTTTTAGAGTACATCTCAGAATTAGAAATAAAAAAGAAATTATATGCTTTAAACAATGTAGCAATTATCATAAAGTTTTGCATAAAAATGAATGAAAAATCCATTGGAGGAATGATTACAGAACCATTTCAGAATGATAACTATTGGGTAAATTAGACGTGAAACGCTCATAAAATGGAATGATGGAGTATTATAATCCAGATAGAATCGAAAGGTCTACAACTAATGTAGGCTTCGGTTACTCCTCTAATTACAGGGGTTACGCTCCGTTAATAACTGTTTTTGATGGGCAATGGTAAGTGAAACCAGCATTTGCTAAGTGGAAGTTCGGTGGTGAGTACTGAAACTAAATAAAGAAAACTGTACAAGTGAAACGTAACAGTTGACAATACAGGCCACTGATAATTATCTCTGGTGAGAACTAGGTAATCTACTGTTGGTAAGGTAGTTTTCCTAAGCAGGCACTCGCATTTTACCTAATCTTGGTTCTTCTCATGACTCAGGGCTTGATGGGTAATTTTAGTTTCTACGCTTTATATTCATTTCCCAATAGCAAATTCTTTATGATTTTCAATCCTGTATTTCATATTTTTTCACTAAGTCAGCAATAAATGCAGATTGAATAACAACTATTTACGGGAATTATATACAATAAATATCGATTTTGTTGAATGATTATGAAATAAAATCTCACCCGGCTAAAAAATACACAGTACTAATTTTACAATGAAAACGTATTTAATTTATCAGCTTACAAAAACAGCTTGGAAATAATTAATCGAGCTCGTGATTTACCAAAAATTCTCTGCACAATTAATGATAAATTTCTGTGAAAAGACATTTTTGTGACATAAAAAAAATGTCAATGTTCTTATGTGCGACAAGTTAACATCAGTGTGAAGAAAAGCGTACAATGATGACGGAAATAAAAAGTTGATTGGTAAATAAATATATGCAACAAAATGATTAACGGATATGAGGCTGAAGAAAAAATCTCATCTGTGTAAAATTCGACTACGGATATCAACTCTTATATTTCAAAAGATAACATAAGTTTGAATAAAAGCGATCAATGATGACAGGAATAAAAAGTTCACTCGCAAATAAATATTATACATTAGACGAAATGATTAACGATTATGAGGTTGGAGAGAAGAAAAAAAAACAAGTCAATCAACAAGCTTTATGTGATGCCGCGGCGTCCGCACCGAAACGTGTGTGTCTCTTGGGGCACGCGTGCAGAGAAGCGTCCCGCTGGGACACGACACGAGCACGGAGCCACATATTCCCTTCGTTTTATCCTTCAGGCCGCTCGAACAGTCAAATAAGGATCGGATTTCATTGTTGAACGTGCAGTGATTGATTATGCGAATATAAAGACCTAGCGTAATGGAGTACTATTTAACAAGGAGGGTTTGCCTCGACTAACCACAGAATCAAATTACCCTGATGTTCACAGTAAATAATAGAAGAACGATGTAAATCGATTAACACACTTAAGACTTTAATTCAGTACGACTGAAATTTTATTATCATTGCAAATTACAAATTTTGTCGAAGTTCGTGTTAAGTACATTTGACCATTTATATATATTTTTCTCTTTGATATTTTTCGTTGCAAATATAAGAATTGTTCGTAATTATAAATGTCAGCTCTCACACAATTCGGTTATTTGATTATATATGATTTTTAACGATATCCTATTATCGTCGTATAGAATTCATATCAACTATCTATTATGATTGTGAATACTGACTATTGAATATACAGACATTGTCAGAATTGTTAAGAATTTATTTGGCTTTTTTCGATCACGAACATCTGTTATTCATTTTTCTACCAAAATACTCTATTAGAATTTATACATGGAAAACTAGTGAATACGTAAGAACTTGGAACTTTTAAAAAACGCTAATCGTAGATTTATTTGTCACCCGAACCCCCCTTATTTCATTTCGAATAAAACTTTCAAAAAATGCTTAATTGTCATCTGTTTATATTATGGCAGAAAAATTCATGCTAGAGTTATAAGAAATTGCGACATTTTTAGGTCAACGAAATTTCAAGTGATTCATTTTTTTACATTTGATATATACTACAGTAAAATCCTATAATATACAACTACTAATATAATGTACATCTACATTATACTATAATATATTACACCGTAATTTATACAATTTCAGTACACATACCCTAGGTATGTACAAAAAAAAACATTTTTTTAAATCTTACCACACCAAAAAACTGTACTTTAAATCCTCATATTGACCCTCGTTGAAGGAAAGCTTCGATCAAATTTTTAAGAGTCGTATCAATGACCATTTGGATTTCCAATTCAATTACCACGTAGAAAATCGAATCTTTCGTTCATTTTTTAAGTATCGTAATAAATTTTTGGTTTCATAATGTCCGAAATATTTATTTTTTGCGTGAGTAAATGTTTTTTACCTTAGAAATACCAAGAAAATATGTATAAAATCTGTCAAGGACATATAATGACTATCCGTTATTCAATTGAGTGTCACTTGTGATTATTATATTTAATATTATCATCTGATAATAAAAGGCTTATTATTATGTCTAATCATTTTTTTTCCTACGATACGTTTCGTATTCTAGATTTACACTATAATATTAACTCTCGTAAAAAGAGAACACCCTGTGAATATTTCCATGCTGTAACGTAATGAATTTTCACTTCCACCTGATTCATAACAAATTGTGGCAAATGGAAGAAAAAATAAAAAATCGTCATGTCACATTTTACAAAAACCCGCATGGTTTTTTCTTGATACACGAGATTCAATATTATGGTAAAAAACGGGCTTTTCCGTCGTGTATAATAAAAAAATTATTACGCCATTTACTAAGTATTTTATTTTCAAATATTAATAATAAGAATAATTATTTTAAAAAACGCCAAATTGTATGAAGAATAGTTATTATATGTCCTTGACAGATTTCATACAAATTTTGACATTATTACTACCAAGGAAAATGGCAGTTTGTCTTATAAAATAGTTTTTTGAAACAGTAAAAAACATCTGTTAACGTAAAAGTGGATATTGTAGCCAAGAAATTTATACGATACACAGAATTGAAGGTTCAAGCTATCAAATGCTGCCACACATTGCATCGTCCGTGGTGTACAAAAATAATTATGTGCGTTTAACCGGAAGATTCGATTTTCTACGTGTTAATTAAATGCACCGAGAAAAAAAATTTCATACATCCACGGCAATCTTCACCAGTGGAAGGAAATACTTGAGATTTAATATTATCTTTTATATTGAATGAACGAAAACTCAATGAAAAGTAGTGACATTAAATCAAAGAAATCGTCTCTGTTCTTTTCACTGATTTTACTAGAGAGACAGCGGCACTTCCCCAACCACAACTCAGAATTTTAATACCTATTCTCTCCTAAAATATTCGGCCGATATGAAGCTCAAATTCAGAGACAACGGGCTCGATTACGGCAGAAATAGGCTACAGTCCGGGCTCCTCGAAACTCAAAGTCGTTTGTTTAAGAGAACCGGAGAACAAAAAAAGTAAGCTTATGTCCGAGAGGAGCAGCCATTTAGGTGTTTAACATTGGACGATGAAATTCCGAGCCCTTGCTGCTATTAATTGTATCTTTTTTTGAATCAAGGACACCATTTCTCTGAATCAATAAACGCATTTCTTCAAAACAATGAAACTCTGTCTATTATATGCTCACTAAGTAAATGTTTAATTACAGTCAATGAAATGTTCTCTTTGACATTCAAATGCGCTACTTCATCGAAATTTAAAAAAAATCAATCTACCCATTTCATTGGCTTTAATGAATTTTTTTCTCTCGGTGTGGGAAATACCGATGGGCCACCTCTCATCAAATTCGGTCGAAGCTTTATTTAAACGAGGTCCAATATTATGATCCAGACTATAGTTTCTTGATGTGGCAAGTAAAAAAAAAAGTTTTTTTTTACACACGGCCTATTACACATGTATTTTTTCCTCGTCATTTTATAACTTTCCACGCGCTACAAAAATCAAACCTTATCCTTAAGCAGGTCTCCCGATATGGACGATTTAGTCGTGGTTACAGGTGCACACTCGAGAAACTCCACCAGCAGCCCTTTCATTCAGCGTGTGACGCTTATTCGTGCATGCCGGTTAAATCAGAACTGACATTTTTATCAGCTTGTTCCCATGGGCCTTTTATAGCTGCGGTAGCACCATAAGCGCGATCGTGCGAGTCGTAGGCCTCACCAACACGCTGCCAACGCTTCAACGTCCGCAGCCTCGGTATTATATATTGTAAAGATGCTACATAAGCCACACGAAGACTCGAATCCGAGCCACTTGACTGCCAGATGACCCGTCGTGCTCGCGCGCGATAACCTAAAAGCACCCTTGGCTCAACCTCTCGGAAAACACCTATTTATAAATATGTTTTTGCTATTTTTCAGCGTCACATAATTTTAGATTGACTTTCTGGATCAAATTGCATCTTGACATTAAAAAATTTAATAATTGATCCCCTCAAATCAGGGTTACGACCTTTTCACTTTCCGACCCATTACTTTTGTTTGTTGTCATTGATAATAACAATACAGATACAGCTGTTTATATAAATTCATGAAAGATTAAAGAAGATGATGTCAATGGAGAAGTTAAATGATCCGAGAATATTCTCTATTCATTTTATTTCCACGATTTGAAAGAATTGTTACTTGCAGATAAACTTTTTTTATTGTTTTTTAATAAAATAGCCAGATTCTTAGTGCTCATCGGGTTGGACACTTGAAGAGATGATGAAAATAAACATACTTAGGAAAGAAATTTTTTTAAACATTGTGAGTTGAAAAGTACTAGGAAGTACGTAAGTCTATTTAGAATTTTAGATGATGTTGTAACGTACTGAATTATTTAATTTAAAGAATTGAATTAAAAATCTCAAATGTTGATTATATAGCGAGGTCAATATTGGAGATATCAAGTTTTGAAAATACTGAATAAAAATATTATGCGGGAAGATCCTTGAACGACTTTCAAGGTTCTCGCCTCGTTATTCGGTCGTGAGAAGTGTAAAAAGTTGCGGCAGAAATCTTAAGTGCCACTGACGTATTCCACGGCTTAAGGTAAAGAACGCGCTATTTTGAAAATTGATGTTTCCGCAAAAGCCACTTGAAATGATTTCCGCTGTTGGAGTACAAACATTCATCTCTTCAGGAACCTGCTTGTCAATTTAAGGACCCTAACGAAAAATTGTAGTTAACTTAGAAAAGGAAATACAGCTGCCTGTGGCTTTCCAACCTTATTTTTTTCCAAAGTTACACCGCTTATGGCATCAACATGAAATATTAAAAACGAAAATAACAAAAATTCCTATCTACGCTGTACGGAAATACTCAATTTGGTTTTTACTTTTTGGTATTGCTCTTCGCCTGCATCACTCAGGAAAAGTACCTTCCGTCATTCCATTAAATAACTGGCCGCCAATAATCAAATGTTTCGATCAGAACAAAACATAACATGACGAAATTCATAGCCTAGACTACGGATTATCATTCGCGATTTATATGGCCAATTCCCATTTGAATCACCATTTACAATTTAAATAGCCAATTACCATTTAAATTTCAATTTATTATTCAAAATGTAATTTACCATTTAACTGTCCATTCAAATTGTAATTTACTATTTGAATGTCGATTTACCATTTAATTGACCATTTACCATTTAATGGGCCATTAACCACCCAAGTAGCCAATTACTATTTAAGAGGTTCATTACCATTTGAGGGGCTATTTTTCATTTAGGGGTCCATTTCCATATAAATGGCGATTCAAAATTACCAAAGTCTCTGAAGACTCTGATCCATAGCCGGCATCTGTTCCATGTAGTTGACATAAGGTATCTGATAGTTCGTTGGATTTATGTAATTTGGAAAATTAAAGTCACTATTTGAAATGTCCATAACCGACCGATTGTCCCCAATCATTGATTTCTGATCTTCGGGTGTGGAAGCGACGCTCTTGACGTCAGGAAACGTAACGAGTTCGTTGCTCACGTTGGCTTTGAATTCCGTTTTGACAGATCTCGGATCAACCGGTTGTGCCGTCGGACGAATTCCCTGTGCGAAATTTGTTCGGTAATCCGGCGGCAAAACTTGTCGATGGGCTTCAACGTTTAGCACTGACCGAGCACTCTGATCAGAATTAATGTCACTTCTGTAATCCGAACCCATGCTGCTTCCGTCGACTCTAATTTCGTTTAAGTTTGTTCGAAAATCTGGACTCAAACGCATATTTTCGCTACCACGGAAATCGGTTTGCATTCCTACGTTCAATTCTGGTCGAAAATTTGGCCAATATGTGGAATTGCACGAATCCTGGAGATTTGGTTTCCCATCTTTGATCAACACTGGCACTGGAATTTTCTTTAACGATTGATTCTTCATGTTCTGAGCCTGCAATTTTTCCGCGTCCTCTATGCGAGCTCTTTTATTTTTGTATCGACGATTTTGGAACCAAATCTTCACTTGTGTACTCGTGAGTTTTAATGTCTGCGCTAACATCTCACGCTCTGGAGCACTTAAGTATCGCTGTTGCTTGAATCGTTGTTCTAGCTCGTATACTTGGGCCTGTAGATTTAAAAAATCCTTATTGTTAAGTTTTGTTAATTGAGCAATTGTAATATGTTTTATTCGTGTGTAAGCCGTCTAGTTACAATTTGATACAACACTAATACATAGTCCGACATCAAATTTTTTTTACACTCTTCCTTTTTAAAATATATCCTACTCAATGCGGTTTTTAATTCGATTTACGACCAGTTCCATTCAGAATCTTGAGCAATAATTTTTTTTTTCAATCTATCAGAAGTCAAAACGAGTGGGCCATTCAGCATTAACGCAACAATGAATAAAATAAATTAAATATGCAATAAAAACGACAATATTGATAATCCCGACTGTCAACTACATGTAAATTAAAATTGCCTATTGGGCGTGACCTTTTGGAGAATAAAAATTTAATTGAAATAGTCGGAAATGAAGAAATTAAATGTCAGTAATATTTTTAGCGTTGTATCAACTTGTAAGCTTACCTGCGAGAAAAGGACCCGAGGTTTCCGTTTTGTTCTCTTTCCAGACTGATTTTTCCTTAGTTCGGTTTTACTGGATGTCACAATGTTTCCTGTAAGTAAACAAAATGAAAAAACACTAATTACGACACAACTTTTATAATTAATAATTACCGAAAAAAGCAAACCTGCGAATATGTCATATTACATACGTTAAAAAACCAGATTCTGCGTAGAATGATCAAATAGAAGAAGCAGATCGAACATTGTTTTATCTGTACAAAAAGTTTTAACAGTTCTCGATTCTTCGTAAATATTTTCATAGCGAAATATATAGATCGGTTTTTCTGCTAATATATCAATCTGCAGTTTAAAAAAAAACATTCAAATAGTTTTTCAATGAATTGCAGGATCTTGAATATTAACCTTATTATCAAACTAAGTTCTAAGTATAAATTATTATCACGATGACTATTTAATATCGGCCAGATCCTGACAATAACGATGAAAAATTATTCACCTTCTTCAACAACAGAATTTTCTTCATAAGGTGGTACAACTTGGCTCAATTGATGAACGTGACTCAATTCTCCATAATTTTGATAAGAAGCCACCGCTTGTTCCTTGTATTTTCCAACGTCCCAATTGTTGTCCGGTACAACGTTGTATCCGTAATAATCCTGAGGTATGTGCCAACCTTGAGGACTTTGTTGATGTCCACCGTAACAATCCATGGTGACAAGTTGTTGATCCTCGTTCAAGATATCGCGAACACTAAACGGAGTTGCCGATGACACTGAGGTAGACAACATCCTAGAGCATCCTGCGATGAAGTTTTATCTCTTTCGCAAAATTTTTGACGCAATCTTCTCAATAATCCGTTTTTTTCGTTAAAAAATCTTATCTTAAGACTTGCACAAAAACACTACCCGATTTTATTTCGTAATTTCAAAAGAAATTTCAAGACTTGTTTTTCACAACCGATTTTGCCGAAAAGTATAAAACGGCGAAGAAAAATGTTGTTGTCCGACAAATCGGTTCATACTTTGTCTTCCTGTCACTTGTCACTTATCTTCACAGCAAATGAAACAAAAATTTACCGATAATGTTGATAGGTCGGTACCGAAATTGGCGTTAAAAAATCGTTGTCACTCGCGAAATTAAATTGGCATATCTTACACATATGATTAAGGGGGTTATGTCGTTGGGGAAAAGTTTGGATTTCACAGTAAGGGCAATTGAAGGATCGTTGGAGGATCGTCAAGGTTGAGCGGTCAGGTCGGAGGGCAGACGTCTAATGTGATTCGGTCTTGCTCCGAGAAGAGTCAAGTGTTGGACGCTCGACATCGAGACACGAGAGAATGAGTGAGAGTAAAAAGTATGCGTGTGGGTGTGCGTTAGTGTGGTCCAGCCATTCGGAGCAAGGATTTTTACCAACACACCCTTAAATGGTTGTAGAAGAAAGAGAGGAGTAGTGTACAGTTGCATGTTGCGTGCTATTATTACAGGCTTTTATCTGCAGGGGTTTTATAAAAAAAATTCTCAGAAAGAGGAAGATTTTTTATTTGGAATTTGAATCAATTAATTACCAAGAGAAAAGTTATAATTAAGATAATCAATTTGATACAATGAATTCTTATGGAATGATAAAGTTTTAATACTTCTATGGTTTTACTGAAGTTTTATTTAATTTACAATTAATTAAAAGATAAATATTCAATTGTCAAAGTTATCAGAAAAAAATTTGGTATATATTGATTACATTATATCAAACTAATACATAAAATTTTATTAGACATTTTGGCCAAATTTTTCGTAATTTACTATTTATAAAGATTTTTAACGTCAGTAAATTTTTCAAACGAATATTCAGAATGTATTCCTACAAAACTTTTAACACATTCTCATAAATAAAGATAACAGTTTATTGCATTGATTAATGAATGGAGTATACTTATTTACTTTTGCATACAATTTTTTTATGAATAATAGTTTGACACAATTTTCTTTGCACTGATGCGTATGTTGGAAAATCTTTTTCTCAGCCCTTCAATTTATAAGTAAGCAATAATTGCTTGTCAATTTGAGATTACTTGATAATTGTTTTTTGCAACTAATTTCGACTGTTTGAAGGGAAATTAATAAAATCGTGTTTAAGGGAGCAATAGTTGAACTCCATTAATTTTTTATCGTGCCATATCGTTGATGGATCTAAATTGGCGAGTGAAAATTTATTCTTGTAATTCATACGAGACGACGGTTAGTGTCGTCGGAATCGCGCTATTTTCGCTGTCAGACAGCCATGTCTTGAAATGTGTTCAGGGCGGAGGAGAATCACGAGGGACCGCCTATTCGACCATTTGGACCAATCAAAAGATTATACGTGTGATCAAAGTCCTGTATCACTTTATAACCATGTATTTACGTTTCAACCTCCTCCCCCCGACTTGAGGGCAATCGTCATCCCAATCACATTTATTAAATTTTTACATTACTATACAACTATATTTATAATTGCGACATTACATTAAACCATCACTTAGGCAATAATATTATTGTTAATGAATTAAAATTCCTAAACATTGAATCTGTCTTAAAATTCTGTTAATTTATTATAACAAACTGGTAAATACGCAAAAAGAATCAAGGTTACCGAATAGTAATTTTTGTGTCTATATAATGAAAAAAAAATGGAGCGCCACTCAGATAAATTGTTTATCTACCAGTAAATATTTGATCGCAACCAAAAAATCCTTGGGTCAACTAAATAATTGTAGCACGTAAGCAGATAATACGTTAATTAGTTTTTTAGGCTCTTGAATAATTTGCTTATACAAACGAATTAAACTGAATGAAGCCTATGCAACGATGCCGATTAATAAATTGACTTTGTGTCGTGCTAATTACGTAGTATTTTTTTCCATCTGTATGAAAACGTAACATTTCCGTACTAAAAACCCGACTAATACTTATGTACTAGAAAAAAAAAAAAAAAAAAAAAAAAGAAAAAAAAAAAAAAAAAAAACACAAAGGGTCGCGTGTGAAAATTATAGCTTGTTAGTCACTCTTGACTGTAAGTGTTTAAAATAACACACGCGGCAATGGCACTTCAATTTCACAGAAAATAGAGGCCGTAAGAATCGAGATCCTCATAAAATAGGGTTAAAGTAAAAACACAACAATTCATTTTCCCACAAGCTCGCTCACGCGCCAGTGATCCTCTTGGCTTTGGAGTTGGCAGTGGTAGTAGTGATGCTGATGTTCCTTTTTTTCAACGTTAACACAATCCAGACGCAGCTTTGGGTACCCGAGATCCTTGACGCGTAGGGTATGCGAGGCAGTAATTTTTTAAAAATTGAGATTACAAAGATATCGATTATATTTTATTGCATAGATTTTTTTTTAAATTGTCAAACCCTCCTCAACTATACAATTGAAAAGGATTTTAGGTGGATGTGAGAAAATGCCTTTTTATATATTAAATTTCGCTTTTTGACATTGTAAATAATTGCACGCACGAATTTAAATTGGAAATTCAGCTAATCCTTGAGGGAACTGAGTTACATAAAAAGAGTGTAAGATTTTTTGAAAAAATCTTACACTCAAACCTTACTAAATACATATCAAGCATTATAATTCTGCAATTTTGTATGAACATACAGTATACCAAAATCATCTGAGGTAGAAAGTAAAATTTAATTTTGTGAGTTTGTAATGGAGAAAGGTTCATTTACATTTTTTTCAATCATAACTTGGTCATGAAGGCCTCAAAAAGTAGAATGCACTTTTTAGATGAAATAAGACATCGAAGACCGAAATTTATCTACCGTTCCAGTTCAAACGTTACAAGTTGAACATTTTATCTTTTTACCTTACATTATTTTGGTGCACCATATGTTTCACAGTAAATTTAATAATTCACTTTGCAATTATAGTTGTAAATTTTACTTATATCACTAACCCGCAATAGACTTTTTTTCTTAAGAATATAAAAGGGCATGCATTTTGTTTTAAATTTTGCAAGCGGTTTGCTTGTAGATAAAATGGAATGAGCTGATTCTCCGGAAGTCAATGCATATACTGCACATTGGGTTGTTTATTCAGCGCTCCTATAATGAATATTCAATGGTGTAAAACGTATGATTAAATAAATCTCTCCATCGGTTTTAATTTCCAATATTTGAAAATTGTACTTCTGTTACTAACTCAAACTTTAATTTTTGCAATAAATCTAAGAGGACATACATATTTTTTTTTAATTTTGCAAGCGGTCTATTTGTGAATGGAATGAAATTAATTAATTCTTTAGCCGTAAATACGTATACTGTTGAATGGATTGCTTATTCATATCTCCTACAATTAATATTTAATAGCGCTCATGGTGTGATAAAATAAACTTCTTCATTAGTATTAATTTCTAATCATTCGAAATTGCTCTTTTCTTACTAAACCAAAATATAATTTTTTGTATAAATGCAAGAGGTCATACATCTTGATATTCAATACCGCACATTATCTGATAAAACAATCTCTCCATTGAATGTCATTTCCAATAATTGGGAATCGTACTTTTAGTATTAACACAAAACATAATTTTTCCAAAAATGTAAGAGGACTTACGTCTTTGAAAAAAATTTCAAGCGGTCTATTTCTGGATTAAATGAACTGAAATGAATACCTCGGAAGTCAATACGTATACTGTGTTGTTGATTGTTTATTTGTCTCTCCTGTAATGAATATCGTTATCCATTCGCCTACGGCGGCCTTTTTTAGACTGATGAACACATAGACATATATATATAGGCAAGGCGTCGGTGCATGAATGCATACGTTTGCTTGAGTTGTTTACAGGCGCCAAGAGATAGTAGGCGCCTTCTTAACTGTGGGAAAGACGTCGGCGTCTGCTGTATGCGTGGTGGTCATCATCATGATATACTACGACAAGTCACAGAAATCTTTGGCGAACTTTCAAGAGAAAAAAAAAATAAACATACACCGACATAGGGGAACGAAAAGGGAAGGAAAGCAAGCCTGTGCTTTCTCTAAATTTGCATCACAATGACATCAAGCGACAAAGTCTCGCATTAGCTTCGATAAAAAAAATTCGGAAAGAGTTATGATATAATTTTTTTAATATCCTTGTATTATCCGTTAACTTTCCGTTATTTGATAATTGATATATTTAGGGTAGCCAATTAAATAATTTAACAGGGGGTTGTAAAATCCTTTGGTTATTGTTAATCTATTATACTTCTGGTTTTGTTTTTTTTTTCTCTGCACAATGATACACGACAATTAGCAGGCCGAATATTCTGATAAATCAAACCGAAAGTGTTTGAAAAATACAAATTAGTTTCAAAAAAATCATAGGACGAAATCTAAAAAAAAAACCTAGGCAAAAGGAAATTAGATATTGGGCTAGAATTTTTTAACTTTCTACACTGAAAAAAAAATTTTGTGGAACCAAAGAAATCGGAGTTAACTCAACCTCTCCGTGAGGTTATATACGGTGAATTGAATCACGAGGTTGACACAACGCCGCTATTCTGTCGTCGCACTTCCTTAATTCAGCTATTTCATGAGGTTGAGGCAACCTCTTCACATTTATTTGAACTATACCGTTGATTTGATTTAGATCCACCTTTGCATCAAGTTCTGATAGATTGGCTGGATTTATCGACGCATCCGGGACAACTGCACTGATATTTCAGTATGAGTACTGATACTTTGGAGCGAATGAATCCTGGAATATGATTCAAAGACCGGAGGTTTGTTGCGACGAAATGTTGTGCTTAATTGATAAGGTTGCGCTGAGAATGCCCAATAACTTCAAGTTGACTATAAGTAATATTACAATTAATTATTAATTTTTAGATATTACATAGTAATATTAACAATAATATATTATTAATATTTTAAAAAAACGAATCTTCTTCTCAAACGATTTTTCCTAACACTATTCGAGAAGTGATGCACGCGGGATTTGAACCTACACCCAGAAAAAAGATTGAGTAATATTAACTAAAATTGTCTATTCAACATTTGTTCATTTCAATCAACGATAATTTGCTTTTCCTGGAACAAATATGTATTTCATTCAATTTTGTAGTTTATTTATTTCGAACATATTTATTTATTTAAAGCAGTTTTTACTGTGCAGTGGACACTAAATAGATATTATATTCGTTCGTACTAAATACTTTATTCATCCGGAAATAATATCTAGTTAAAACGACTGGATACATGTGATCGATCTTTTTTATTCAAAATCAATTAGAACTTCCTTTTAACCCAATACATAATTATTTTGTTTAATCATTAGAAATTACTTCTCTGTAATTGATTTAGTTATTTAAACCAACGTTTCGTCGATGATCTAGTAATGAAACACCAAACTTAACTCTTAACTAATTTATATAAAAAATATATATTGCTTAATTCAACTTTTATGTAAGTGTTGAATTTTCATAATGGAAGACTATATAATGTGGAAGATTCTCGAAATACGCATTCCTGCTATCTGTTCGTCAGTAAGGGATTCATGATCGGTTTTATTTTTGAAAAAATTCCACTTAATCGATATTGACCCTCCATAAAACAGATTTTAGAAAATACATACAACGTATTAGAAGCAAATTAACAAACGTAAAAACAAACACAAACGTTTGTTTGTGTTTGTTTTTACGTTTGTTAATTTAATAAGAAACGAATGTACTCGATCCATTTGGAATGAATTTACAAATTTATGTATTTTCTAAACAGAGAGAATAAATTATTCGACGTAAATATATTTTTCTTCGACACGAAGAAATGTATATTTCATTAAACCATATTTTTTTCTACGAAGTCATAAAGATACATTGCAATCAAATACATATTTCTTAGGTTTGAATATATTTATTAGTCGCCAGATGTATCACTTACAAATAAAAAAATTATTCGAGTGGAATACAAGTCTATTAGGCCACGATGCAAATAAGAAACTTTATTTCCGATGCGTACGTTCTAGTCCAGTTGACTAGATATTTTTTCTGGGTGTAAGACCTACGGGACCTACCTATTTACCTAACTACCTGACCGAACACGCTAACCACTGGACCAAACCGAGTATGTGGATATCTCATACTATGATACCACAATAATTAATTTTACGATAACAGTATAAGGGATGATATATCGTGATGCGATAGGGTGATGTATAGAACCAATATTCTAAGTTGATTCTGCCAAAAACTTCGAATTGAAAATGACCGACCTAACAAGACATCTGTCAAAAATCAAATTAATTCTTTGTCGGTTTTCGAAGTCACTGGTTACGAAATTGATTAAAAAACGTAAACAAACAATATGGGAGATTTAGAATGAAAAACGGGTGTTCAGAGGTTTTTAATGTAGTTAATTCCGAATTTGCACTCAAAATTTGTAAATACAAGATGGCGGATTCGATATGGCGAACAAAAATACAAAGACTGATTTGCTTTGGATAAAATTCATTTATTGCAAAAAGCATCTTGGTCCGCCATACTGATTGCGATATTTTTTTATTTATTTTATAAATGATATTCCAAATTCGACGATTACGAATTTGAATTTTTAATTCGTCAATTTAATATAATGGGTTGAATAATGTCGGACAAAAATAAACAATCTTAGTTCGTTTATTGTGCATTAAACTAAGTTTCCGGAAGTTTTTGAGGTCAAGATTGTAAGCCCATTTCTTCGTGGAACCCGTCGCTCACAAATGAATATCGTAATACATCAAGGGTTCTTTGTTGATGAAACGATCGTACATCCTCATTATTTTACACTCGCAGAAGTCTGCTTCTAACGACTCAAACGAAAGTTCTTAGTTGCTTTAAGCAGGTGAATAATGCAAGTGCAATCGACTCGTGAAGTCAATCGAACGTCTGCGTAGTTGTGTCGAAGGATCACAAATTTGGTTGAGTTTCTATCTGGAGCTAGTTCGGTTCACCGGAGAGGTTGAGTCAACCTCATATTTGATACAACTGAACTACACCGCAATTCCTTCAAGAGCATATTAAAGTTGTCGTAAACATTTCATTATAGTTACTTCGAAGATCTTATTTCGCTCTTTGAAATGAAGCGTGAGGTTGCCCCAACCTCGCGCGACCCTTTAATTAAGTACCCGACAAAATTTGCTTGAACCTCACAGTCGATTAATACAGTGTACACTGCGTTTCGCTCAAATCTTTCAGGGCTCACATGAATAATTATTTTGTTGAAGTTCAAATACGTGGAGTAGTTGACGCAAAAAAAAATGACTGTTTTGACCCAACGGACTGGCATTCGACTTTACCTCTATTAAATTGAGTCTACGGAATATTTGCCAACCTCCACGCGAGGTTGACAAATCTTTTTTTTTTTGCAGTGTATGTCACTTAAATATTTCAAGTAAAAAAAGTAGTTCTATGATTTTATTTTTAAATAGATTTTTCTCGAAGTAATAACGAGTAAAGTCATAAATGACTCGCTTTGTTTCAATAAAAAAAAAAAAAAAGAAAAATAGAAACGTGGGAAAACCAATTCTTTCAAAATAATTACTTCATTTTCAGGAAAATCTGTGAGTACAGACAGATCTGTTAGTCAAAAGACAATCAGTTAGACTAGACAAATCTGTTAGAAACATCTATATGTTAGCTCCGAAATTCCTACGTATATTCGTGCGGCTGATCAGCGGCGAAGCAACATGTGCAACCGGTTTCCCCGGTTGAAACTGTTTTTTAAAAATGTAGTGTTTTTGTATAAAATTAGATAGTGTGAATTGGCAACCTAACCTGAAACTCGAAGCTCCAACTTCATCAAGGGGTTAAAAGTTTCAATCGGGAGACCCGGTTGGAAATGAATCGAGTTGCTCATTGCCTTTTCTTTTTTCTTTTTCCCTTTAAGGGCATATAGTTTTTCAATAATAACATTGAGTCAACAATCTACATCAACTGATTCATATTTATCTTGCTAAATAAATAAGCATTACGGTTGGTGTCGAAAGACACTATTGCTTGATGCGCATTAATTGTCGCAATAAATTTCTGAAGAGGGCTCAGATGAGAGCTGAAACGTAAACTTAGACCTTTTTCTCCATCGACCGTTCCTTTGCCGAAAATCTCCAACATCAATATATTAATCAAAGTTGGCTTCCTTATAGAGAAAACTCTGTAAGACGCGAAGAATAATGCAGAAGCAATGTGCAAGGTTCTACTTAGTATCTTGCTTTAAACACTAAATTTGGGCTTAAAATCTTAGGTTTTGCAAAAATCAATGCAATAAAGTAAATTCTTTTGACAATTAGAAATTTTATAAAATCAAAATGATTAATGTTTTGTAACTAAATTATACATCTATAATTACTGAGTAGGATTTTGTTTACATACTAAATTTGGACTTCGTATCTCAATTTTTACAAACGTTAATGCGATAAAGGTAGATTTATGTTAATCCAAAATTCTATAAAATCGGTATTCTCCCGTCGTTGATGCGATGCCGTTAATTTTTAAAAAATTTGAAGTTCCATAAAACACAAATTTTTATATCGTTTGCCACGAAATTATATATTTTTCAAGGCTGAATATTATTCTGTTCATCGACCAAATTTAAGCTCAATGGACCAGATATAAGTTTGGAAAACTTAGCTGCAGAATGTTTATTTTTTTTTAATTTCAAATTTGATCAAATCTGAACAACTCGACCGATTTAAATCAATTCAATACCAAACAACATCAAGTGCCTGTGTTCTTATGAAGAACTATTTGGCATAATATACTAATTTTTTACGGAAGTTAGAGCGACCACGCTCTTTTTTATAAAAACTAAAAGGCTACACATTCAGAATTTTTGTATCGATTTAGTCAAAATTAGCAATAATTAAAGAGGAGCCTGATAATTCAGTTGTGTGCCAAATTTGAGCTCGATAGCCAAAAGGGTTCTTGATTTATCTGAATTTGAATTTTCGAAGTTACACACACACACGCGCGCGCGTGCGCAGAATTTTTTACTGAACCACTTTTATCGACCTTTTAAACCATTCTGAGTATATGCACATGAGTAGGTATATCAACATTTTTTTTTTCATGAAAACAGAGCTTCCTCTATCAGGAAGCAAAATTAACATAATTGTTACATGCATAAATAGGTCCTTCATTTTAACAAACAGATTATTACTTTGTCATAGAATTCCTTCCACAAACTTTAGCAACAATATAAAATAGTAAAAAATTATGTCACGCGTGAAATGTGCAGACTTTTTGTTACGTCTCGGAGACTCCGGAAGTTCTTCCGGTCTTGGCGGAGAAGAGAATCCAGTGCTGCGCTATAAATTGAAAGTGTTTGGCTAAAGCGGACGCACGTATTAGCCATAATTTTGGAGACCGTAGCATTGTTCGATTGACACGTGAAGAAACGCGGACGTTGACTGGAAAAACTGCAGAAGCCCCGAAAAGATGCTGTCAGTCCATGGGCGGCATTTGACCCCCCACGAGTCTCCAGCAACTTATACACCAACTTCACTTGGACAGAGGATTTTCTATAAAGCTTGTATAGTATGGCCAGAGCGCTCGGTAGGCCCCGAAGAAGACCGTGCAAGCGCCGGCTCACAAAGGACCCTTTTGTACCGGTGTCTGTACGCAGTGCTGTCCGCGCAACGTGCGCTACTACGCGCGCCTTGCAACTGGACACCACATTGCGAGGATTTTTTCTTTTCACGCTCAATATACTCTACTGTACGGAACGATCGTTTAGGGTCAATTTCAATCGTGACGTAATTATACCGATGGATTAAAATGGAGGTATGTCCATGTATATTGACTACTTTTGCTTCCGCATAGAAGAAATTTGGTTTTCTTAAAAAAATAATAATAAAAAATTAAGACTCTTAAAATAGGCCAAATCGCCCTTACAACTAGACACCATAATAAGAGGATTTTTTTCACGTTCAATATACTGCATTGTACGGCTCGATCGTTTAGGGTCAATTTCAATCGTGACGTAATTATACCGATGGATTAAAATGGAGGTATGTCCATGTATATTGACTACTTTTGCTTCCGCATAGAAGAAATTTGGTTTTCTTAAAAAAATAATAATAAAAAATTAAGACTCTTAAAATAGGCCAAATCGCCCTTACAACTAGACACCATAATAAGAGGATTTTTCTCACGTTCAATATACTGCATTGTACGGCTCGATCGTTAAGGGTCAATTTCAATCGTGACGTAATTATACCGATGAGTCGAAAGAATCCCTGCAGGATTATTTTTGTTTCCTCGTAAAGGAAGCTCTTTTATGACAAATAAAAAATTTCGAGGTTTTTAAGTCAAGACACTTAGAATGGTCCAAAACGTTCAGGAAAGTGGTCTAGAAAAAACGTTTGTTTGGGTGTTTTTTTTTGTTTTGGTGACGAGACATAATGTGACAGTCAAATTATTTATTAATTTTTTTTCTATGTTCTGTAGCATTTGCTGGATTATTCAGGGTGATAATGTTCGATGGAGCTGTGGCCGATGATTCAGATATTGTCATGTGGAGTTGCGACTTTCGGCAACCTCATTGATGAAAGAAACGATTACATTTACGTTTCAACTCTAGTCTGAGTTATCTCCACAATTCTTTGTTATTTTATGATCGAAGAGAAATAAGTTCACAATCAAATACTATCATTTGAGGCGATAGAAAATCTGTCAATGTTTCGGGTAGAACACTGAGGCAGAAACTGTTGATCGTACATTTTTCTGTACCCCCCCAACATTTAAAATCTTATGGGGATTTCCTTCATTTTATTCTAATTTGTTTGTAAATCGGGTTCTTCGGTTATAATATTTTTAACGATAATGTATGAAATTTTTCGGTGTGTATTGATATTTGGTTTCATTTTGTTTGCATCTGTTTGATACAATTTTTTTATGAGTGCAGTGTGAGCTGTATGATTTAAACTTCAAACGCTGGTTTTTTTTCAATTTCGCTATCTCGTGGTGGCAACGAGATCGAGACAGTCAGTTCAGAATTGATATTTTGTCATTGTGATTCATTTCTATGTGATATTTTGTCTATGTGATAATTTGTTTTGTGATCGTTTGTCTGAGCTATTTTGTTCGTGATATTTTGTCATGGGACCGTTCCTAAGGGTTTTACGATTGAAATCCGAAGTTTTCCGGTGCTTATGCAAATGACCACTTTTCAGGTAACTAATTAAAAATTGTATAGGGAATATGTGGAAAAATTGGGATTTTTTTCGTTTAATCTTGCAATTTTTCGGCTATTGACAAAAAATTAGCAGTTTCGTAATCAGTTCAAGACTTATTTAAACCGCGTTTTAAATTGTAGTAATGAAGAAAAAATTAATTCAGCCTCGGATAACCCGAAATGTTAAGACCACTAAAATTCAGAATCATCAATTGAATAACTTTTTTTTATTGACCATTTATTTTTCTTCGTTTTCAAAAACTCGGGTCCACTTTAAAAAATTGCGAAAAAAGCGAAGTGTAGTGAAAGTATACAAGAATCTTCAATTCTCGATGTCTCAACTTTAAATATATATATATAATGTAATATAATATTCTTTAAATTTGCCTTTAAAAAGTTACATCGATGTTTTTTGTACCGTTGGATACAAATTTTCTATTTATACCACCGAGAAATACTTTTTTTTTTTATAAACATGTTTTTAAAAAGTATTTTTTCCAAATTTTCTTTTAATTCAATGATTCCTCCATATTTGTGATCAGCAAAAATTTGATGATAGAATTAGACCGTTACACCATTCTCAATTCGAAAAAACTCATTGATTCTGATCCCAGAACCACTCAAAAATCGAAGGTCTAGTCAAGTCATAAAAAAAAGCCAGAACTTATGATATCTCGTTTCGCCATTTTATTTCGTATATAATGAAATAGTTTCATTTCATTAAATCCTTATTCATTTTAACTACTGTATTATTTTCGTTGATTAATATCTTTTAAGTCCTGAATAATAACTGTATCTTCATTTTTATCAGCGAAAAATTATTTTGTCTTTTTAAACGCCACCTGCTTTCTTCTATAGTTGTGAGGCCTTTGAAGATTATAAATTTTTTATTAACATTTCAACTACTATATTATTTTCTTCTATTAATATTTTATAAGCATTGCATCTTCGTTTTTATTGGGGAAACTTTTTGTTGTCTGTTGGAAGGCCACATGCATTATTTTGCAATGTCACAGTTTGGGGCATCGTGGTATAGATTTCCGTTCGTTGTGAAACCATTGGCAGGGGGTCTTTGCGGGTAAAACTGAAGAGGCTGATCCCCGTCCATGTCGTCATCTCCGTCGTCGTTGAGTTTGTCCAAAAGTACAGCATTTCTGCACTTATGAGTGTCGTCGCGCCGGTGTCTCTCGGACGGACCCCGCTTTTTTTCTTCACGAGTGCTCCAGACAATTGCTTGGATCTGGTTGTCTAGACGGACGCATCCATGTATGCCATAGTTTCTTACTTACTTCTCGTTGTACGAATAGTTCAACGCACCAAACTTCAGGACCCAATTCTGGTACATTTGCCAGAAGTATTTTCGAAATTATTCGGCGCCAACTCATATACGCCACTTGAACAATTTTGGAGACGGAATGATTACAAAAATTTCAATTACTACTCAACATTCAGGGAAACATAACATTATACGTATGTGATGTGAAAATAAAAAACAAAGCGGTAATTAACCCTTCACAGAAAAAGCTCATTTATGGATGAAAAATTGATGACCAAAGGATGAACACTTTTTTAAATCAAAATATCGAAAGTATCTGCTTTTGTAAAATAATTTTTTACGTGCAAATGTGTATTTGTTCCATGAAACAAAACTGTATAATGCAGTCCTAATAAGCATCCACTGATTCGCAACAAACTTAAAAATTCGTGAATGAAATGCAGAAATAAAATAATAACCATTCGTTTAATTGCACATATAAAAACATAAAAACATAGTAGCCACAAAAAAAAGAACTTCACACATACGAAAACCACCAATTCATCGCAAATCAATGAATAACTAAATAAATCTCAATGAAAAATTATATTCACATATAAGTCAATTATAATATTAATAATAAAATTCGTATATTGAAAATACAGTGATTCAGTGATGCGGTCAATGAATCAATTATATATGGACCTCAGAATTCTTCGAATTTATCAAAATTATGTTTTCGCAGGTGCAAAGATTTACGAAAAGAGAAACGACTTTCAATTTTACTTTTATTTTTATGTGGAAGTCATTTTTTATCCTTTCAATCTTTCATACACAGAAAGTATAGATGATGTGTTCTGGACAATATCACGATGCGGCCGACGGCACGAGCTCCATCGTTGCTCTATATTTGCCCGAAACATTAAGCACGTTCGAATCCATTGAATTTATTCAATGTAGTCCAGGATTGGAATACATCGTTATCATTGCAAGAAATGACATAATCAAAAAAGAGTGAGTCCGATTCGCAAGATATGCTTACAACTAGCTCTTGAAAACTTGTCAAACTGTGGACCTACGTGGAACGTTCATTCCAGCTTAAAACTAAGGACATCCGCGCAGGCACGGTTATGGTCACCACTGCGACATTATTCTTTTATTTGTACTCTGTTGAAAGGTTCCATCAATGAAACAGAAAACGTTTATATAATGAGAATTTTTGAATCTACAGTTGATAGAATTTGGTGTCTGACAATGGTGTCTCACCGAGATGCTAAAATGCTCCAAGAGTAGAGTTATGCTTCCAACTGCAGTAAAAAATTTTTACTTACCAAAATAATACTGAATGCATAAGGCTGGGTAAAATAAAACGATTATTGTTTTGTTTTAAATCTGACACACGAAAACTAGTTGCTGAGTATCTCTAAAAAGTACTCACCAAGTATGAGCTCTTAATATTAATATTAATGGTTATGCTCATCATCTATTTGCATTTTTAATTTAGTCTCATATGAAAATGGTCGTATCTTATCACCAACAAACTATAAAACCAGTACCATCGTTAATATTTATAGAAAATTAAGCAGTCTACAAAAATGGTGCGTTATACTTTTTGATAAATCTAACCATTCAAAAGATATTCAAGGTCAAAGATTTAAGAATTTAAAGAAAAATAACTTTTTGTTTTGATTTTTGTAACTTACTGAAAAATAATTATCGACAATTGAGTTTCTATTATTTTTATAGGGAATTAAACGCTCTATAAAAAAGGTCTATAGTGGTTTATCGATTACTGGAACCGTTTAGAAGATATTCGCACTGGAATATCAATGAATACTGCTATTCATAGTTTTTTAACGATTATTTTCAATTAATCCGTTCAATTGATTAATTTTGAGACAATTTATTAAAATTTAAGTTTATCTTGATGAAATGTCAATTTCCAAGTTATGTTTAATCTTTCGTTTGAGATTATATTTCTGTGAATTAATTTTTTAACAATATTTTCTTTCTATAATTTTACTCGGATCACAGTTTAGGATCGTTATTTAATATTTTTCAACAGATTTATTTAAAATGTAACTCATATTTTTTTTCCACAAAATTTATAATTATTAATAAATAACAGAACTATCAATATTTATAACTAAATCCCTAGGTAAGAAATAGATAATTATACTTTTTTTTAACAAAATTTTCTTTCTATAATTTTACGCTGATCGCAGTTCAAGATCGTTATTTGATATTTTTCAACTGATTCCAACGTGGAAAAAAGAAATATGAGTCACATTTTAAATAAATATGTTGAAAAATATTAAATAACAATTCTAAACTGTGATAAGAGTAAAATTATAGAAATAAATTTTTTTTCAAAAATTGATTCAAAAAAATATAATCTCAAACGAAAGATTAAACATAACTTGGAAACTGACATTTCATCAAGATAAACTTAAATTTTTATAAATTGTCTCAAAATTTATAAATTGAACGGATTGATTGAGAATAATCGTTAAAAAACTATGAATAGCAGTATTCATTGATATTCCAGTGCGAATATCTTCTAAACGGTTCCAGTAATCGATATACCGCTATGGACCTTTTTTATAGAGCGTTTAATTTCCTATAGAAATAATAGAAACTCAATCGTCAATAAGTATTTTTCAGTAAGTTACAAAATTCAAAACAAAAAGTTATTTTTCTTTAAATTCTTGAATTTTTGACCCTGAATATCTTTTGAGTAGTTAGATTTCCTAAAAAAGTTTGAGATACCATTTTTGTAAAGCGTTCAATTTTCTATAAATATTAACGATGGTGCTGGTTTTATAGTCTGTTGATGATAAGATATGACCATTTTTATATGAGACGAAATTGATAATGCAAATCGATGATGAGCATTATCTTCCCATTAATATTAAGAGCCCATACTTGGTGAGTACTTTCTAGAGATACTCAGCAACTAGTTTTCGTGCTTCAGATTTTAAAAAAATAATGGATTTTTTTACCCACCGTCAAGTACAAAGTACTTGACGAGTTTAGATGCTAATACGAACGTTCTATGATGATGGACCATGTGCGATACTTAGCAAACTCGTCAAGTACTGTGAATTCTCTTTTTTTCATTATGAAAAGTTCCAAATTTTTTTACAATTTTTTTTCGAATTTTGTAGATTACATTTTTTTTATTTCAACTGCAAGGTTTTTTTGTCCATTCCTGATTTTTTTTCGTTCAACTGTAAGCTTATTCGTACCGAATAAAAATACTGTGACAATATATATATCAATGATGAACAACATGTACTTGACATGCTGTAGATATTTTTAGTTTATTTATTTCACGATTTTTTGTTCCTGTACAAAGTTTATAGCACAATTCTTTGAGACATAGTTTTTGGAGGAAGTATTGGGTTCCACTAACGTAAATGTACTTGTCTTAAGTTTTTTAACACATGGTGTTTTTTTTTTGGGGGTCTCATTACTTTTTGCAAAGTTTTTAAATAGATTAAAAAAATAAAATCCTTTGTACGAAAATTGTTCAAACTCAACCCTTCTCCTTTCTCATCCGGACTTGGGGCAATGGCAGAGTTTCTGTTACAATTTAATTTTATCAAGCAAAACATATTTTCGGTGAAATCTACGAAGATATCGACCTGGACAACGAATACTACGGAGACGCCCACCTGGACCACGAATACTATGGGGACATCGAACTGGACACCGAAAGCTATAGAGAGGTCGACCTGGACATCTGAAATCGTAGAGAGATCGACCTGGATACCGAAAACTATGGAGAGGCCAACCTGGACAACGAAAACTATGGAGAAGGCGACCTGGACACTGAAAACTCTAAAACGGTCGACCTGGACATCGAAAACTATAGTCCAAATCTTATTGGCATATAAATAATATCATAATATTATAATGATTCAATTTAATGAATACCGAAAATTACATTTTATTATTTCAAACGATCAGCGAATATATATATATATATATATATATATATATATATTCTGGTGCGGATACCAGTCGGTTGAGATCACGCCCCTGCGAAAGATATTAAAATCACGGGAGTGCGAAAAAGGTCTTAATTTTTTAGAATATTTCAGAACTATTTCGAGATTAAAATTACGATATCAGTCTACTGGGAAAAGCTGCGGAGGCCGTTTTGGTGTCAAACGAAATGTTTTTGCGTGTAGTATTTCATTAAATCTGAAAAAAGCTTGAAAACGCTACTATTCCCTGGCGGATCTATCCGACCGAAAGTTGACCGAAAATCGACGGTCGGTTTGTGCAAAAAGTCGACCGAAAAATTTACGGCAGTTGACCCATTTTTTTGTATGTCTAGGTCAACATACGGTCAACTATAAGATAGTTGACCATTATTCATCTTAGGCTACAAAACATTTTGGGTCGATATGCGATTAACATTCAATAAATTGATCAATATTTAACGGAACGCTCTACATAATCTTAGTCAAAATAAGGTCGACTATTTAATGCTTGATAAAAAATTAACCCAATCCAATTCAACCATTTAAGTCGATTTATTGTCATTTTTCGGAAAGTGGACCGAAAATCTATGGTCGGTTTGTGCAAAAATTCGACTGAAAAGCTGACTGTAGTTGACCGAACAGAGTTCATCTCAATAAGTCGATAATCAGTCAGGTTCGACTGTCGAAAGTCGAAAGTTGACCGCGAACTGACCCAAAAATGCCTCAAGTTGATTATCAGTCGACTCATGATAAGTAGTAGACCGTAAAT
This sequence comes from Tromatobia lineatoria, assembly GCA_949699805.1. Lineage (NCBI taxonomy): Eukaryota > Metazoa > Arthropoda > Insecta > Hymenoptera > Ichneumonidae > Tromatobia > Tromatobia lineatoria. The sequence continues at coordinate 2,356,669 of OX453036.1, read as the reverse complement.
TAACTTAACAGAGTACATCCGATTTAATCAATAGTCGGCCGTGTTCTTAAAAGTCAACCGTAAACTGTCCCGAAGATGCACTAAGTTGAATATCAGTCGACTGACGATAAGTAGACTTCAAATTAACTGAACAGAGTACATTCGATTTAGTCGATAATTGGTCAAGTTTTTAAAGTCGACCGAAAACTGGCCCGAAGGTGCACCGAGTTGAATATCAATCGATTTGTCAAAATTCGACCTTAAGTGAACCGGTAGGAGTTGATCCGATGTAGTCGACAATCGGTCAAAATGCTCAATATCGTCTCTATACTGACTCAAAGCTATAAAAATTAAATTACAGTTAACTAACAAAAAGATGACCTTAAATTGACTGAACGAAGTCAGTCTAATTTAGTCGGAGATCGGTTGAGTTGCTAAAAATCGACCGAAAGACGACCAAATATAATTTTTGATGTGTAATCGACTTAAGTTTAACCGATATTTTACCAATTTGGGTCGTATGACCTGAAATTGACCTTAAATGCGGGTCAACCCAGTCCGCCAGGGTTTCGTTGATATAAGATATTAACCTGGAAAAAAAGTGGCTAAAATGAGTTGTTCGGAGTAAAAGATAGCGTCTTGTCAGTCGTAAGAAAAGAGAGGTAAATGTACTTGTCTCAAGACGCTGCCGCGTCTCTTGATTTTATCTACTAGTTTATGAATAAAAACGTCCGGTAAAAGTACACTAAATTTCAAGTAGATTTTTTTTACAGTGTAACTTCATGCGATACATGGCACAGCCAATGAGATATAATGTATATATATATATTAGGGCGTGTTGGAAATTTTTTTTTCTTTTTGCATCGTTTTAAACTATAGTTTGTACATTTAAATAACTCTTCTCAAAATTTTAGCGCGATAGAAATTTGCTTAGAGTCTGCCCAAACGATGTATAGATTTTCCGATTTAATAAACACGTACATGAATACAGCTCTCAATAAAGTCATGTCCCTGAGTTACAGATACGGTATATTGACGTTCGCGTATCTTCTCCGTTATCTTCAGATCATTCGGAAGAAAAGAAGTGTTTACAAATTTTTCGTTTAGATCGATAATTTTCTAGTTATGAATTTTCGAATATCGCCATTTCCGCCCTGTAAGATCAGGTTCAATTGAAATTTCAAGTTTGAGGTCAATTCTAGAGCCATTGTCTGTCGTGAAGTTTAATTATAAGTGAAATTTCATTCAAGTGTTAAACGGAACGGCGAAAAAAGGTCGTACAATACTCAACGTTTTCGTTGAGTATTGTACGAAATTTGACTTTACAAGATGTGAAAATGGATGTTTATTACGCATGCGAGGCGTGCGTAATATGTCCATTGTCACACCGAGTGAAGCAAATGTAGTTTCTGTCCCGAACTTATTTCAATGGACTATGTACGGAAGCAAAACGTTGGCACGTCAAGTTTTTTTTTTTAGAGAAATCTAGTTTAACAGGTCTACATCTGTTAAACATCTATCGAGGAGTTTTATTTAGCTAATATAATGATTCGAATTAATTTATTGTGAGTTATTTTTTTTTGCAAGAGATATTTTTATGGGATTTTTTAATTAAAAATTGGCATTTGATTTTGTCATTTCTGTTATGGTTGGCCAGTTGTACCGTCTCACGTGGTCGTCCGATTTATTTTTTTCCAAGGCAGATGTTCTGCGATTATCTCGAGGCACTTTTCTCGGTGTTTTTTTTTTTTTCTTTTATAAACCTGACAATTACATACATTTTAATCCAGAAAAAAAATTGTTTTTCGTTGAAAGGTCGGACACATGTGCACACATCTAATTCATTGTTACGCATATGGCTCAAAAATGACTCGAATCCAACTAGCGTTCGTTATTAACTCTGTCCCTGCACAAAATACACCTCACAAGGTGACACGTCACAATAAAGAACCTAAGGTTTTCGAATCGCCAGGTTAAGTTTTTGGTAAAGCCTTTCCAAGGCTGTATTACGTCATCAGATGGTAATACGCGTAACAATAGGTCCGTAGCCCAACGGTGTCTTTATGGACGCAGCAATCTTCCTTCGAGTATCAGATTCAAGATCGATATGAGAAGCGAGCAGAACACAGTGCGTATGAGAATACTTATCAAAATGTTGGTCAAAGGTCTCGCTTCCGTGGACTTCCGTTACGGCGAACAGATGATTTCATCAGAGAGCAAGTGACGAACCTTGAAGGATACGACGCGAAGCAGGCGAAGAATCAGAGCTTTCTGTAATCGATAAGATGTCTTCGGGCTTTACACGAAGGAGAAGGATCACGATTTATGAGTGAACACAGATTTTAATTCACTTTGTTTTATCGGATACAAATAACAGACTTGCTATTTTACACTTTTGTACACTGTCGTAGCGTTATTATAAATTAGAGTCTATTATTCCGCTATTGATGTTTTATGATTAGCACAGTAACTAATTATGGCAAAGCAGGCTTCTGCACTCGATCACATCAAAGCGACTTCTGACGATCATTGTCAGCTTAGCGACGCATCCCACTGCAAGGTGCAGGGGGTCTTATCGCGAGTCGATGAGGCGGTCGAAGACGACACCAGCCGCGATGCAACACATCGTATGCATATCCTATGAAACTGATATACCCTTATAAATGTGACCGTGGCAGTAGAACGCAATACCACGGGCAAATAATTTTATGATTATACGAAAGCAAAGTTCTTTTGTTTAAACGGTAGGCTTAACATCATGCTAAGAGTAAAGAATTCAGATGGGATTTAATTATCTTTGTTTGACTAGTTTGGCTGGATAATGATGAGGAAAACCTTACATTTATTCTCCACACAGCAATATTCGTCCATGTCGCAGATCGTTGGGAGCATAATAATTATTCCTGAATTATATAACGGTGAATGTCGAACCCAACCTCGAAACCGAAATTACAGATGTTCACAGGATAACCCCTCAGTTTTCTGACATGATTAGCGATTGCAATTAGGTCGATTATCGACACCCGAACGAAGTGACGCGCGAGTTTCGAGTTACACGCAAAAACGTTGATAATATCCGCATTTGAATCGGTATAATCGCAGAACACAAACATCTTCCTTGGATTCAAATGAATCGCACGATCAGGTGAAACGGTACAACTGGCCAACGAGCAAAAAATGACAAAATTGAATGCCAATTTTTGCAAAACACGAAAAAAAAAAATTGAAAAAAGTATCTGGAGATATTCGCAATACGAATAAATTTGCTTTGGATAGGAAATTATGGCATCAACGCGTGAGACGATGAAAAAATCAAATTCCAATTTTTGAAAAACATTGATCAGAACAAACTGAATAAAGTGCCTGCAGATATTCGCAAAATAAATAAATCTGCTTTGGAAAAAAATTGCACCATTAGATAAAACAGTACAACTGGCAAACGGCGAGAAAAATTCAGATAACGACGGGCAATATTTTAATATAATTGTTAAAAAAAATAAGAAAAGTGCCTCGAGATAATCGCAGAACGCAAACATCTGCCTTGGAAAAACATAAATTGCACGACCAGGTGAGACGGTACAACTGGCCAACCGAAAAATTTAAAAATTGCATGCCAATTTTTTTAAAAATAATAATAAAATTAAAAAAGTGCCTGGAGATATCCGCAAGTCGGATTTATTTGCCTTGAAAAAAAAAAAAAAATTATTGCACCAACCGGTGAACCGGTACAAGTGGCCAACCACTTTGAAAATGGCCACCAGTTCTTACGTAAGTGTAGGAAAAATATTTAAAAAATTCTACTTGTAGAAAATCGTGGTCCGCAAATACCTGCCAAGGGAATTTTTTTGTCCTCCGCGTTACATAGTCATGGCTGGTTAAAGTTGAAATTTTGCAGATGCAGAAATCTTCAAGGTCCATTTTATGTATCCACAATCAATATTTGTATGTATATAAGTTAAAACAATATTTACATTCACATATCATTAAGGCATGTTTCGAGTTGTTGAAGGTTTATTTGTGTATGAAATAGATTAAACCCAGGAGCTATCTATTTCAAGAGTAAATAAAAGGCAAAAGGTAAGTGTGAATCGAGGGAAAACATCTTTCTGTGGTTCCAGAACTAAATACTAATCATGAACTTTATTGAAAAGTGGATTAACTAAAATAATTTTGTGAAAGCTATTCACAACAACAACAACACAAACAACATTGTTAGAAATTTTTGTATGAAAATTAATGAAATGTATTGGAAGTTTTTTTAATGGATATTCGTATATTACATTTAATATACAAATATTAATTAATATTTAAGAAAGTTTTGTTATAAAATTAATATACAGTATATCTACTAAACACTTTATAAAAGTTGTAATTATAATATAATCATTGGAATTTTACAACATATCTGTACATAAAATGGAATTTTTACAGATATGTTGTAGAAAAACTTCCAAAACATATATTAATCGTCAAAATATTTTTAACATTGAAGTATGCAAAATATAGTATTGCATATTGTTTCTCATTATTTGTAACGTTTTTGCAAATCTACTACCTAAATCTCTCTGAAGAATTGCGGTCATCAATTTTGACTACCCCATACTGAAAATGTCCCGATAAGTTGAAAGTAATGAGGAAGTAATAGGCGAGGTTTCACTTTGCATCCTTGTTGTAAAGAAATTTTATTTTCAATTACAGAAGTTCAGCCAAATTTTTATTGTCGAGAAATAATCTGGAAAATATACTATTCCTATGTAATCCATACTCTTCTACTAAATTAGATCTCTGCCAAGTTATCTACCTATCAGGCCTGAATATGATTCCGTTTATGTACTAAATTGGTGCTCGCTAGTTTCTTTCGTAAAAGTATAATAACGTTAATTTTTTTTTTTTTTAATACTACATAAAATCCGAAACGCTTTTGCGAACTCGACCACATTCAATCTATACTTGATTACTATACTATAGACCTTATATATTAAATAATTCAAATTCTATAAGGCCTGAATTTCTGCAAACATTGTCTTGAAAATTGCGTCAATCAAACACGGTGATTGCTGATTCACTTGTGTGTCCAATTTTAACTCAATCGGTTGTCCTTCTTTCGATGTTTAGGACCATTCGGAGTAGTGTGACATGAAAACCTCGATAAAGTTCATGATTTTAAAAACAGATTACTTTTATTAACTGCTATCCTCTTTAAGAGGCAGTGGTACACCCCCCCCCCCCCCCCCCCCGCGGAAATTTCGAAAGCTGTTTTCTCCCAAACCATACGGCAGATAGGTTCCGGATTTTTAGAGGATACGCAGGAGTATCATAGAATTGGGCTAAGCTTCTGGCTCCTCATTCGACATAGCCGTTTCTTTTTGAGAATAAAAAGAAAAATAGTGCGAGAGAGACAGAGCTATGTTAGAGAGAGACAGACCTATAGGCGTTTAGCATTGCGCGTCAAAATTTCTGGCGGTGTACCACTGCCTCTTAAGTCAACCAAGGATTGCTGAGTCAATATAGACTTTGCGAAAAGTTTTGAAATCCTTCCAAAAAACACCATGTGTAAAAAAAAGTAGACAGTTACATTTACTTTAGTAGTATGTAATACCAGAAAAAAAACCGTATGTCAAAAACTTGAACTATGAACTATGTATATTTACAAAAAGTAGTGTAATAAATTAACTAAAAATATCTGCAGCATGTCAAGTACATGTTGTTTGACATAATTATATAAAGACAGTACTTTTTATATAAACTGAAAAGGAACTCTCCCATCTAAAGATTTAAAAAACAGGAAAAAAATCGTTGCAATAAAAAAAAATGACAATGACAAAAATAGAGAAAAAACTTGGCGAATTAATTTAAAAAATTGAACTTCTCAAAAAATTGAACAGAAGTACTTGGCGAGTTCCTGTGCTAACGTGAACATTGAATAATGATGTTCCATATAGGATACTTAGCAAACTCGCCAAGTGCTGAGGGTAAATTGTTTTTTGCAAATCAATTATCAAATTAGTTTCAATTTTGTTTGTTTCCATTTTTTAATATTTCTTTTTCTCCCAATGCAAGAATAAATTTGACTAAATAACAAAAATCCTCCTTATGTGAAAACGTTTCCACGTTCAAATGAAAATACCCCTCGCTTTTTGTTTGCATAATTTTTACCGTTACTTTTAAGAATAGCCCGCGTAGGGGGGTAGTCAACTATCTAAGTGTCGGTCCTGGTGTTCAGAACAGGTTAAGCTTACATACATGTTCTTAACAAGACATACTATAGATGTTTTATAATTATTTCACAACTTTTTGCACATACATATATAGAAAGTATACTGCTGAGTTTTTATTAAAATTACGGTGCATTTCGGGGTAGTATGCCACTCACGTAAATGTACTTGTCTCAGTTGTTTTTACCCGCAGTGTACTTTTTGGGGGTAATTATATCTCGTGTTAGGAGGATACAGCAACAATACCGTCCTACCCGGTTGCGCCCCTTTAACAGGGGTCAACTACCCATATGAACATTTTTTAAATCGGCAACAAATAACCCGATTAAAATTTTTTTAAACCGCGTGTAGTTAATGCTTCCATCAAATAAGAGTTTACGGGTTTTTCGTTTTTTTTTCCCAAAAACCACTCTTTTACAAGATAAATGTTAATTAAGGGCAGATAGCATTTTTTATAAATCCACTAAACAGATTTACATGAACCTTGATACTAATATGGAGGTAACGAACTCATGAGCTAATTTTTCAAGCAGTCGCTGTCTTCTATTGTCTTTGTGGAGACGGATTTCGTATTTTTTTCAGAAACGATGCGTTTAGCTTTTTCAAAATTATATATCCATTTCGCAGAAGCCACAAAATGCATATTGTTGTTGATCTGTGCTCTCCAAGCTTCTAAAGCCTAATTTTCAATATCTAAATCACGCACTACTAATCCAGCTTCGATAGCATTCTGTAACTTGTTCAATGTAAATCCCGAGACGTACGTTTATTTTCCTCTTCGACTCCCTCTTTCATCCACTTGCTTTATCCACCTCGTTAACTGGCGACGATCAGAAAGTTTTCTAAATGCCCTTTGGAGACTGGAAAACTTGTGATAGTCCATTTTCTTAGAATATCCACCCAATGGGGTGTCCCATTTGAAACAGTACGTCAAATATCTCCTAAAGGAGGCATGGAACGTAAAAATTTTTAGAACACAAGTTGTAGGGTTTCGAGGGGGACATTTAATGCAGACGTCATTTTAAGCTTACAGGATCGTGCTTGCAAGCCGCAAGCTCAAAGTCATTTTTCTTGAATGACAACCGCATTTTTCACCCCAATGTACGTTGTTCTTCTTGACGAATTGTTCTCAAAAACCTCATGATCCATGTTATTTTCGTTGATTTCACGCGAGAAATACGATAAAAACAAATTCTTCAATCAAATAAAAAATTCAAACATTTCTGGCGCCGTTTTGTGTTAATGATCGTTCTCCGATCTGTTTGCTAACCGAGATTAGCAAATCAAAACAATAAACAGAAAATTTTCCTACTAGGATGAGGATTCTTTTTGATCAGTTTCAATTCAACTCGAGTCGAGTCAGGATGTATTCAGCTAGTGAAATTGTCGATATTTTGCTGTTTTTAGGGAAGTGTAGAGGAGTGTATCGAGCCACAGCACGAGCATATCGCGAGCGGTACCGTAATCGCCTACATTTTCCTTCAGCTGCAGTTATTTGCAAAATTGATCGAAACTGTAGAAGAGGGAGGATTTTCCGATGACAACAGCCAGAACAACAAGGTATTAATTCTAATGATCCACGAACTGTCGCCATATTGGCTTTGATTCATATGAATCCTCACATTAGTTTGAGATATATTGAACGGGATATGGGTATACCACGAAGCACAGCACAGAGGATTCTACGATCTGGTCGCTATCACCCGCATCACATAACGTTTACTCAAACATTATCGGCCCAAGATAGGCAACGAAGGGTCGATTTTTGCAATCGGGCTCTGCAAAGACTGAATGAAGATCCAAACTCTTTTCAATACGTTCTATTTAGTGACAAGGCAACATATCAGAGTGCTGGGCCATTGAATCGACACAACTGCCATTATTGGTCGAGGGTTAATCCTCAGTGGACTCAACACATCGATCATCAACATCGACGGAAAGTGAATGTGTGGGGCGGCGTGGTTGACGCGGAAGGGATAGGCTCATACTTTTTCAACGGTAATTTCACCGTGGAAAATTATCTGGAATTACTGCGTAATCAGCTGCCAATCCTCATTGAGAATATGAACTTACAAACAAGACTGAGGATGTGGTTCCAGCAGGATGGTGCTCCGCCTCATTTCGCTCGATTCGTAAGGGATCACCTGAACATTTGCTCCCCAAACCGTTGGATTGGTCGGGGTGGTTACATTTTGTGGCCTCTGCGATCACCGGACCTTACACCTCTTGACTTCTACCTATGGGGTTTCATTGAGGATGTTGTTTACACAAATAGACCGACCACACCAGACGATTTACAGAGACGTACCAGGGTAGCAATTGCACGCATCACTCCTCGAGTTCTCCGAAGAGTTATTGACAATTTTCGTAGTCGAATGCATGCCTGCATGTTAAGGAGGTTCATAAAAAAACCAAATCCAAGATAAAATTGTAAAAAAAATCGTATAACAGCTGTAATGATAACGGACATGTACGCAAATTTTTTAAGGGATTCACCGTGTGTTTTTCCGAGATATTAAATAACAAAGTTGCGACTATTTACATGTTAAGAAAAGAAAAGTGAGTCGAATATTGAACTTTTTACGTCTTTGCAAGAGCTAAATTCAAGCTAGAATAATCGAAAAAATATGTAGACGTCCGGAAAAATATTATAAATAGGGCACGAGCTTGAAATTTGAAGGTAACCGCGAAATTGACATAGAAATCATTAATTTTTTGCCTCTACGGTTAACGCGGCTCGCATGGTGTCTCCCTCACACGGCGTCAGCCCCTTACCGCGGAGCACAACAGTGCCTATCCCCACCCTGCCGCTATCACCGAACCTCCTTAACGGTGGAAACATTGAACACCTTCTGTAGGGGTTGATGCCACACGCGGTATTTTTTTCTTTTTGTTTTCAGCGCAAGGGATGCAAATCAGACTTGACCTCCACGTGGTGCATCCTGGGTAACGCCAACAAAATCTGAACTTTCAATTTGATTGAAGAATTTGTTTTTATCGTATTTCTCGCGTGAAAACAACGAAAATAACATGGAAGATGAGGTTCTTGAAAACAACTCGTCAAGTGGAACAACTTTTATTGGAGTGAACAATGCGGTTGCCATTTAAGAAAAATGACTTTGAGCTTGCGGCTTGCAAGCACGATCCTGCAAGCTCAAAATAACGTCTGCATTAAATTTCCCCCTCGATACCCTACAACTTGTATTCTGAAAATGTTTACGTTCCATGCCTCCTTTAGGAGATATTTGGCCGTACTGTTTCAAACGGGACACCCTGTAGACATTTGGTTTTTTTGACTTACAATATTATTTTTAACGTCGCTGTATTATCAATGGGCCATCGACCGAGGTCCTTCAGCCCATTTTAGAACAATTTCATGCTGATTCACTTCAGTTGGTGGTAAATACATTGTTTAAAATGTTTCAAGCAGAAGATTAATCACGTTCATTGGATTTAAAAATATGTTGAACAACTTGAAACACGCTGAAACAAAGGGAGACTGTTTGTACTAAATATTTTTGATAACTAGTGAGATGTAATACACGCACAGAATTTATAGTCTCAGATTTGCTTGCGATGCATTTACGTATTTTCATACCTACTAATAGCCTACACATATCTGTCGAAGTTGTTTACGATTTTCTCCGTACGAATTTACCTAGAGACTTTTGACCCACTGTCATCTTTAGTGTCTACGAGGTACGTGGAAAAGAACAATGTAGCAGTCTATTTTTATTGCATGACATCCGAAAATGATGTAAAGTCTTTTGCGAGGCACTTTTTACATACCATAAGCTTTATATTTGCGGCCTGGTTGGAATTTATGTGTTCGGAATGTACCGAATTTCGATAAAATGCAATATCGATTATATCAGTGTTTAAATAGAAGGATTATGCCATGATCGGACAGAGAAATGATATTTCAATCGGATTCTTTGTCGTCGAAAAAAAAAAAATTCACAGTAGATCAGCCCTGTTCAAGGGTTGCAACCGGGTAGGATGGTATCGTTCCTGTATCCTCTAACACGAGGTATAATTATGCCAAGTTGAGTCGAAAGCCGTGGATTGGTCGTATTAAAAACAACAAAAGGTTCGATTTTTTTTTCAAACTATATTTCACCAGCTAAATAAAAAATTCAGCACATATAAAAAAAATACGTATCTCTTAGATTTTCGAGTATTATAACGTAGATAAACCTTATTGAAATCGGAGTGGGACACTTGGATGAATGTTCCCTTGTTAACTTATATGAAATTCACTTTTATGTATTTTCGACCGTTGAACAATAATATATCTTATATTTCAGCGATAGGACCAACAACCGCTCTGAAAACCGCAAAAAACTGCTTCCATAAGTCTTATTTTTTAAATGTTTATTAATCAACTCAAGATTTATGCGATATCATTGCGAGAAATCATAATGTCGATATTGCTTAGAAAATTTCGATGGATTATGCTCCGTTGATTACGGAACATACTTTGATGATAACCCAACTGATAGGAGGTATCCGCATGCGATGATGGTGGTCCCGAAATAACGTTCATTTCGCTCTAGGACCAATATTTCGCGGCGAAAACGCGAAAAACCATTTTGCATCATTTCCCGGACTTAAATCATGGTCTATTCTTGTAAAGAGACCCGATTTATTTTCGTCTTCTACATTGGCATCGATCAGAGCTTAACCTTACGTTACCATTTACTATAATAAATACGTTTCTCATTTTCTTGTTCATTTACGGCTCCGACTTCCAGCACGTTATTCCCGCGCCTTGTCTCCTAAGCGAGCAACTGTTCCCCTGACTCGCAAAAGACATCCTCACTACGATTTTGAACCGTTCGTTGACATATATCAATTCAAATTCCACCAACATTTCTCATAAAACGACTTTCGGGGCATGTGGAGCGTGATCACAATAGGCAGTCTTGGTGAGTTTTTTCAGAACGTGAGTGGCCACAGATATGCACATGCGCACAGCATTTTCGACATGACTTTAAGAAAATTACTACTCTATTTCGCTCGATGCGATAATTGCGGTTTTATTTTATCCTGTCATATGATTTCTTTTAAGAATGACTCCCACATTTGCTCTCGGTTACGTACTATCGAACCACTATTTGCGTATAGTGATTATTCATACTTTTCTGCGCGTTATCTATTTATGTGTTGCGTATTTGCAGTGCTGCCGGTTATTAAAAAAAAAATTTTTTTTGTTACTTACCGATTGTTTAGATTGATATTTCCTCTTGAACAGAATACCATTTATGTTCTTCTTTCGCAGTTAGTTGCGCACTGATATCGTTGTGCTATCTTACGTCCGACTTTTTTTATTTATTTCTACTATATATATTGTGACACGATTTTCCCTCCGAGATAACTCGGGAAAATTATCTCGAAAAACCGCTCGACATCAAGCACCCAGCAATTTCCCAAAGAACCGCGAGAGCGCCAGGCCCTTTCAATTTGCATATAAGAGGCCAAGAGGTGGTTTTGGCAACGCGTTTTTACTCGCGCGGCTGCTCGGATGAAGAGACTGGGTACTGGGTATGAGACCCCTAACATACTCCCCAGTCTCAAAAGTAACTGCAGAAACCCGAAAATAATATTTTGCGTGTTACGCGCTTTAATAACAAAAAAAAATTAAATGATCAGCGAGTACAATAGGAGGCTCGTAGCCTCCGCTGTTTCCACAACGATATTCTACAAAATGTTGTTCCCTGACGCGGAACCCGTTCTTACCCGCACAAGTGACTCTATATAAAATAAATTATAAAATAATGGTTTCCTAAAAATCAGTTGACTTTAATAATTTACGTGCACGCTTCGCAATACGGCACAAACTATCGAGTTTTGTCTTTATACCTGGGTCGAAAGTACGTACTTTCGGCATCAATTTCGATTCAGACAGTCCAAGATTCGGGCATTGGTAAAACTACACGCACGTCCTCTGTATCAATGGGAGCAAAACACTTTTGCTCCCGCTGCCGTCAGTCAGTTGACTATGTTTACGCGGGCATCTAACCTAACAACGAAGCGGCTTAAGTGATATTTTTCTTTATTATGGAGACAAAAAATTATTTCGACGGATTAATCTATGGACGAGGAAGAAATATTACGAGATTTTCATGCAGAGGCGCAATCAATTATTGAATCAGCAACGTTACCCAAGAAATCGGCCGATCGGTTTAAACTCGTCTACGAATCCTATAAAACATGGCAGTTGACCATATCCTACACTTATAACCAAACATGTTAAAAATTTTGATGTGTTTGAATAAATATATTCTTTCAACCAGATTTGTAAATAAATAAACGATATTGTTCATAACCAAAATTTTTGAAAATGTTAATAAATTTTCTTATAGTATATTTCGATACAAGAGGTCAAACGAGCGTTTCGCGCACTGCGAGTCTGAAGGCAGCGCCTTTCCCTGTCAGACTAGGCAACCGTAGCCACAACCACTTTTCTACCGCGAAATCACCGGTTGCCTTTAGCCGCACAATTTACCGCTGAACGACTATAAAACAACCCTGGTGCTGGTGGAAAGACGGTTGTTTCATGGTTGGTGTTAGTTGCTGCAGTCGGAAGTGTAAAAAACACCGTTGCCAGTAACGCGATTGCTTCGCAGTTACAACGGTAGAACCGCGGTTGGAAGCGGTTACAATGGTAGAATCGCGGTTGCCAAGCGGTTACTTTCACGGCGTTTTGCTACCATTGTTTTACGGGTTGTTTTGAGGTTGCGGTGTTCCGATAGGGTTACACAAGCAGTGGGCAAGAAGCGAGTTTGACCTCTTGTATCGAACCATATTTTTCTTTACGAGTGCAATGCAAAATCCGGGCTTGTCCGCCGTTTACAGATATGTAAAAAGCCGTTAGCCATAGCAACCTCAGTGGGCAAAACACTTCGCACGATGTGCAAACTGCTTTGCACACTGGTGCGGCATTTAGCTATTTTGGCTGTCTGCAAACGGTGGTCAAACTCGGATTTTGCATGCACGTGCAAAGAAAAATATATATTTTTAACTATGATTATATTATCGTTTCTTCGTTATTTGATCCCCCCCCCCCCCCCCCCCGTCCATATCTCGTGCCGCAAATGTCGGGGCAGGCATCATTACACGGGTACATGCAATTTTTTTCTCGTACTTTCGACCTGCCTAAAGAAAAATAGTATGCACCACACGGGCAAAAGTTTGAAAGCCCTGGACTGCGCGATATGATGCCCTAGGCGAAGACGAGCGATATCATGATGCGCAGTGCAGGAATGTCAAAGTTTCTGCCCTTGTAGTGTGATATACTAATTTTCTCTCTCACTATTAGGGGACAGCTGAAGCTGTCTCGCAATGTCCTAATAATTCTAAATACAATTTCAAGTTTTCCCAAAAAACTATAATATCAATTTCTTTTCGAAAATCCAATTACTTCCGTCGGTTGGTCTTAGCCAAACCCAGCTGATCCCGCGAGATAATGTAGTGTATCAATACATTGTATCTGCAAAAAAACTTCCAATACAATATTAATTCTTTAAACATTTTTAACAGTGCAGGAGACAACGCCCTTTCTTAGTGTCCAATAACTTAAAATATACAATATTTCCGATATAATATTTCTGATAAGAGTTACAAGATAATGCAATAGTGCGCTACTTTTCGCACGCGTGTCCAGCCAACTTCTTCTTCTTCTTCTCCTTCTTCCAATTAGGCGGAGCCTACGAATACGGAGGCGATCCCACTTGGCCTCTGGAAGGTACCGTGCCGTCCAATCTCAATGTGTCGAGCCAACAAGTGACGAGTCTCCGCGCGTGCCAGACTCGCGAAAGTAGCTCAAGATCGAGAGGAGTGCACGGAGGGTACACGTCGCACCGAAACAGTTTATAGTGGCCGGTCGCAAAGACAGACTACCGTTCGTTGCGGGAGTTCCAGACTCTCGCGTGCGAATTTTCATAATAATTTTCTTGATGCTTGACACATGAAGATGCCCTCACTGCTTGAGTCTTCTCTTCCTCGTGATCATGTATCCTATAGCAACCGTTGATCGGCGGTACTGATGCGGTACTTCACTTGTAGAAGGGAAGGAACGTTGATCGTCAGGAGGAGCGGTGACCGTTACATAAAAATTGTGTCAAAAAAAAATTAACAAAAATAATTGCGATAAATCTCGCGTAGGTTTGGTCGATTTGACGTGACGCCGCAGTTCTGACTCATACTGTGGCCCTATTTTGCCGTGCAGCCGTATCCCGGCTTGCTGGCTGGACCAATTCTAAGTCGTGGGCAACGTCGAAGGGGGCGAAGGATGCAATGGACATCGCGTACCGCGAAATGCCGCGTTAAAATGTACATATATTTTTTTCTCCATTGTCGTTCGGACTTTTTTGCCTTCTGCCAACGCAGTTGATCGAGATACGGTCCCTCGCGCTCTTCTAACCCATTAACTTAGATCGGCTGGTAATTTTTTTTTTGCGGCAGTTTTTTTTATCATAAACTATGTCTGGACTGGAGGATGACCTCAGTAAGGGTGCCATACGCAAGTTACCTGCGGATACCGGGAAACAAGAGGATTTAGGTGAAATAGGAGGAGGCAGGCGGATGACGGAGTGGAATCTAGCCGCATGGCGACCTGCCACATCGACACGACAGGGGTCAGAACAAAATATTTAAACGTTGTTTAGAGAAACTTCAAAGGTAATGGTATTGCGAAATGTTGAGATCAAGAAAGTGGGTGTTCGAGGATCCTATGGAAGCCAAGAGACTAATATATTGAAATATTTAAGAAGAAAATAGACAATGCAGTCTCATCCAAACATTTTCCTGTTTCAATGTATAATATATTTCGCTCTATTTTAATTTCCTATGACCACTATCATAATAGAGGCACTTACGCAAATATCTGTATAAATTACAATAACAAATAAATAAACTTCAATATACAAATAACGCATATCACACTCCAATCATAATTACCGCATTTCATTCATAAACTTCCGACAGGGGACCGACTCTACACCTCCCAAGTCTACACAAAGATAGGTCTACACAAAAAGTCGACACAGAAAGACTGTACACGCAGATAGCTCGACACCAAAAACTCGACACCAAAAACTCTGCACGAAAAACTCGACACCGAAAAGTCAACACGAAAAACTCGACACGCCGAAAAGTCGGCACAAAAAACTCGACACCGAAAAGTCGGCACGAAAAACTTGACACCGAAAAGTCGACACTTTGATCGATTTTGGGGAATTTTAAGGCCCTATCCGATGTGAAATTTTCCGTTAATTACAATTTTTATTTCACTCTGTGGGCAAATCGCGATTGCGCAAGTGAAGCGTGCGTGAAACTTTGTCTACACACGTCGTGAAATAAAAATAGGTACGATACTCGCGCGAAATAGTATATTACACTACAAGAGCAGAAAGTTTGAGATTCCTGCACAAGTCAAAAAAAGTTTTGTCGCACTAGTATGATACTATCGTTCAAGGGGATATCTGAATAGATCATATTTTGTTTCAAATGAAAAAAGTAATGTATTTCTGGGTTTTCAATGAAAAATATCACGATTTTTAAAAACATAACATATTCGTTGTCTGCTGGCAAAAATACATCGAAATAGTGGGTTAAAAATGAAATAAAACCACGTTTTACGCACCGAATAAAATAAAAATTGTAATTAACGGAAAATTTCACATCGGATAGGGCCTTAAAATTCCCCAAAATCGATCGAAGTGTCAATTTAATTTAATAAATTAATTAAATTCAATTTAATCATTCACAAACTTGTACACATAATCCATCAATTCATCGAACTTCTACTCTCATTACCATTTTACGAAATATAGTTTCATAATCATCTCATGATAATCGACTTCATAATCATTGCATTGTCTTCTGACTTTTATTTATAATTGGTTCAGAACACTTTCAGAAGTATTTCATTTCTTATAAATTGATTATAAATTATTTTACCATCATTTCGAAACCATTAAAATATAATTTGAAACAATTCCATTATCATTTCATATCCTATCATTTATGATAAATTACCTCACTATCATTTCGAAATCATTTAAATATTATTTTATAATCGTTTAAAGTTGAGTTTTGAACTCTTAAACCGTTTCGCATATCATACATATGTACATCAATCACGAAGCTCACAAAGATACTCAATAGCTAGCGACTTCTCTTACTGCTCGAATAAGCGAGAAGGTGACGACAATGCAGTTTTGCGGCTTGACCGGGGGCGCGGTGACAGGAGAGAGCCGCATCCGTCAAACGACAATAGTCGATTTGATTTCCCGTCGCCCGGCCGATTCTCTCTCCCCTCTCGCGAGTCTTTGGTTTTTGGGAATTTTTTCTTGACGAATTAATGTAGGATTCCCATCGTGAGATTATAAAATATTTCCTTTTACGGCTCTCTGTGAAGGGCGGAAGAGATATTTGCAGCGCAGCGCGCGTGCAAATCATGATGATTTCATTTAAATATTTTTTCTCGTTTCTAATTTGTTTTTATAGTAGTATACAACGATCCAGCCACCGGTCGTCCTATTTAAATGAAATAAAATAACAGATAGAGAACAGCCATGTGGCCACAATAACTGGCACATATCAACGATTTACCAAAAACGTTACTTATAAAAAAATTTATATTCTCATATACCTGCTTTGGATTCAGGAGATAGATTTACACCAAATAACGTGCAATTTTCTTGGAATCGCCTCAAAAAACTGTTTATTGGCTAAAGTTTTTCGTTTATGAAAGCGAGACCGTGCGCTCGTCTCTCTGGTAAACCGATTGCTAGGCGAGATCAGAGTGAATTTTCAGGCACTTGCCGTTACATTTGGGAGTACCTGTGGCGCACGATAGTTACAATAACTAAAACAATATATGCCAATGCATATATTAACGAACCAAAATAGACTGAACGGCGTGCGCGTTCACGCAGAATAGTAAGTGTGACTGGACTCCCGTAAATAAAGTACTTGCGACTGTTTGACAGTGAATATAGATCGTTCGAGGATCTATCATATCGGCGATCGCACGATCGGTCCGGCACAAAGCTAACATTCAGCAGGCCCACCACTCTAATCCGATGGCATGGTGCATTCGGGGGCTGCTCCCTATCTCTCTGAACGACTTATTGTTCGGCGTGCTAGGACGGATAAGCGTAGTGCCCTTGCAGTCACCTACTCACTTTCCACGCCGGTCGTGCGCACGTCGACCTGTAGACGTTCATTTACTGTTGGTAGATCATTCCTTTGGAATGATCTACCACTTGCATTGTCTCGAGCGTCATTATTAGCTGCCTTCAAGAGGGGATTGCTGCGGCGCCTTATACTGTAGAAGTAGCGTGGCTGATGAGCCTCCGTGATGGCGATTGTTTCTTTGATCGATTCTCACATCTCATTTTCTCTTTTCGTTTCGTATCACCTCATTTAGCCTTAGACTACTTTCTGTACTTCATTTTCATTTTCTCGGTCCGGCTTCATGTTCTGTATATTGTTTTTTGTCTTGGCTTAGGTCCGTAGGGGGTTTTATCCTAGGATCTTAATGAAAAATAATAATAATAATAATAATAATAATCCCCGGCATCGCGATCGGGAATTCAACGAGGGAGACATTGCACTTTGGGGTGCTCACAAGTAATCGAACGCCGCCAAGCATTCCTCGGCCGCTCTCGCGAAATCCTTTGAAGGACCGTACGTTATCTTGAGGAAACTCTATCGGGTCAGATATGAATAAACTGACCTTGCCGGACAATCACAAGGTGTCATCTCGGTACAAAATCTGAAGCCGTACCGTATCCCCGGGTGATCCCCTCATAATGGGGTTGATTTGTTATCGTGTTACCAACCGAATCATAGATTTGGCCTTCGCTATCGCAGTACCTCGTATGTACAGGGTTAGATTGCTGCTACCGTATTAACTCGAATATCATCTAATTTTCACAGCTCAAATGTGTTATATTATTGATGCTATCTTTATGGTTTTATTAGTACAACATTATATATAGTACTATCGGTAATATATTATTACTTTGGCGTTATCTACATGAGGTTATTTCTCTGGTGTCACCCTTGCGGTATCATTGGTTTTCTTTGAGTCTTTATCGTAGGCTATGGAAGATCGTCCCTCAACTCATACCACTTCGACAGACCATTTAGTAAATACGGTCGTCGGTGCTATCGCTGATCTGGTGTCTAGGTGTCAAGACACCAGGTGCTTATTCGAATTTTGAGGGCAGTATCATAATCAGCGACCTTGAAAACCTCAGGACACATATTTTCGTGGGGGGGGGCCGATTTTTATTTCTTTTTTACGTGAAGCATAACATTTTTCTCGCCGCTCAAGGCGTGAAAAACGTCATATTAAGGGTGAAAATATTGATTACGACACATGAAAAAAAAAACGTCGTTTAACTACATCCATTTTACGCACTCGTAGTTGATCTTCAAGTGTCGTCTATGGAAAAAAAACAATTGAAAAGAAATATATTTTCGAGTTTTTGTGTTGTTTTATTTGAAAGCGGCCATATTTTTATCCTAGTAAAAAAAAACTCGATTTTCACCCCGAATTCTAAACGGGCACACTTGAAAGTACCAGTGACTATATTTTTTATTGAAAAATCCCCAATGTTGAATGATAAGAATTTGATTCGAAAATAATAGAAACAAGCAACCCGGTCGCCCCTACGGAGCGCCGGGTTGTTCGTTGGGGGGATCCGCCTCCTACCCCCCCCCCAAATGGCCCTTCGAGCCATTTTTGAGGCACTCTGTCCGTCGCGCTTCGCGCTCCGTATGGTCCGGCCGTGACGTTCACGCTCCGTATAGCTCCGGACGCCGCGCTTCACGTTCTCTATAGTTTGACTGTCGTGTTTCGGTCTCCGTACGGTTTGGACGTGGCATTGCGCATTCCGTTAACGGGCATTGCGCTTCGCGTTCTATATGGGTTGAACGACGCGTTTTACACCCCGTATGATTTACATGTCGCGCTTTGGGTGACCATGTTAACCAACATCGTGTTTTAAATAATTATCAATAGAGTTTTCCTGAAAAGTAAGTATTGGAGTAAGTATTGAGAGTATAAGTATTATTATTTCCACACCACTTTGAAGTAGATAATATAGCACGTTTTTTTTTACTATTCGATATATCATAAATCGAAGGAGAGTTGTGTCCCCAGTAGGCCTAATAAACTTATATTACTATTATACTTAATTTCGCAGAGCCTAAGACTCGGAAGGAATTGCAACAAATCCTGGGTGTCTGTACATACTACCGGCAATTCAGCGTGAGACATGCGAATTTAATCGAACTATTTCGTCTACTGTCGAAGAATAAAATGCACCTGGTCGTGGACGCAAGATCGTAGCCAGGCCTTTTATCGCTCTAAAAAACACGTTTGTGGACTGCATTACGCTTCGTCATATTCTTCCTTACGAGCCATTTAAAATTCAGACAGACGCCTCGGATAAAGGGATCAGTGGAATTTTATACCAAACTGATCCTGAGGGGGAGCATCACGTAATTTCTTTAGTCAGTCGGTGCCTTAATTGCGCTGAAATTAATTATAACACAACCGAAAAGGAGCTCCTCGCCATAGTGTATACGATCGCGAAATGTCGAACATATCTTGCAAGAAGAATCTTCCATGTGATAACCGATCATCAGGCTCTGACCTCTTTAAATACAACTCCATTTCACACAGCATGGTTGGCCCGATGGAGTATTTATTTACAGCAATATACGATGATAATTTCCCATTGCACTGGCCGAGAAACCATAGTTGCTGATTTCTTTAGTCAAAATCCGCGAAGTGATTTTGAACCGGAGGGAAATACTCATAGACTGACTATTGCTGCATTCAACTTCGACCTACAGATAGAGTATAATAAACGGCAAGATAACCATAGTACAATTCATAAACTGGCGTATGATTACGACGAGTTGCTTAAGGACTTTCGTCGTGATCTGAGAGCTATTCAAGAATTAAAGCGAAGGGATGCTAGATTAGCTGACATAATTCAAAGTCGTGAAAAGAATGAGTTGATACCATATTACCAGGTACATCAGGGTGTTCTATTCAGTTCAGAGAAAGAGTGATACTGTTAAAAAATTCGTCCGAAGTTGTGACCTATGTCAGCGTGTTGAATGTTTAAATCAATCGATGCAAGAAGCCTATGATATGGTTTCAGCACATCGACCTTCGGAACTTGTCACCGTGGACTTCTATGGCCCACTCCTTCGTTCAATCGGAGGCGTAGAACATATCTCCGTCATCCTTGACGCTCATTCTAAATATACTAAGTTGTATCCTATCAAGAAGGCCAATACGCGCATAGCTTTGAGCAAAATTCTTGACCATTACATTCCAGAATTAGGAAAACCGACGAAACTATTGTCGGACAATGGCACGCAGTTTACGTCGCCCGTCTGGAAATCTTGTTTGCAATTAGAGGGTATACAGGTGATTTTTTCCTCCATACGCCACCCTCAGAGCAACCCTACGGAACGAGTAATGAGGGAACTCGGGCGCCTCTTTCGCACCCTATGCTCTGACGTGCACACGAAATGGGCACAGCAGGTCCCGCAAATCGAAAAATTTCTCAATTTGACCGTCCATACTAGTACAGGTTTCGCGCCTTACGAGCTACATTTTGGCAAGCAGATAACGGAAAAAATCGACGAGTTGTTGGCATTTCCGCCCCGCACGGATCCCACTCACCATGAAAAAATTGCTATGGCGGATTCTAGGATGAAAGTTTACTTCGAATACCGTCAACGAAATCAAAAAAGCGTTTCCAATATACAGCTCGACGTAGGAGATCTTGTGCTACTCCGTGTCCCGATACAATCAAATGCGTGCGATCGCATGACAAAAAAAAATTTCCCCCTGTACCAAGGCCCATATCGCATAGACAAAGTAATAGGAGGCAATGCGTTTCTGCTAGTGGATCCGGAGAATCCCAAAATTGTTAAAAACGTATATAACCGTAGTAATTTGAAAAAATATCACAGCCCTGCTTAACATATTCCAGTATGGTTGTTTTCTTGTTCCAATAGAGCGAGAGAGCGATAATGTAAGAAACCTAGATTATGTAGCTGAAATATACGCGTCTTTGTAAGCGTGTATCCCCTACGCTAAATAAGGGGGATAATTGTGAAAATGAACGCGTTGCGATTTTAATGTATCTGTATATCGACGGCCAATACTCGATCGACCGTCCGGCCATCTTTCATATGAGGGTGGGCCTACTTTGGCGATTCTGCCTTCTGGCGCAAATACTCAAATTTGGTCAGTAACATAGGCTCGCAGAACGGGGGACTCACCCCAGTCGCCCACGAGCTCTCCAAGCATCGTCACGAGCAATAAAATATCCTACAGCTATAAATTAGAATCGAATTATTTTAGTGCCAGTCACATTGTATAAACTAAATTGTGAATTGCTAAACTGCGTAGAGGAAGAAGAGTTCTCGTGAAGGCTTGGCTGGGCGCACACATATAGTGCAAGAAAACTTTTCAAAGAAGGCTATCCACTTTATTCCGAATACTTCTTTGGGTATTTCCAAGAGAACAGGAAATATCGAGTAACGGACGAATTTCTCATCACTTCATGGAGCGAGAAATATTGTAGCAGCGGTGAGGCGATCGCTTGAGTGATGACGTCAAAGGCACCCCGCTAATCCCTATCCACCCGCCGATGATTTCGGACGTGTAGCGAGTATGAACAAAAAAAAAGATGAGTACACTATATAAATCGATTTAAACTGGTGGTCCGAGTGCGATGTTGTGATTTACTTAAACGAAAGTATTTATGAGCGAAATTGAAAAAATTTGTCGAACGGTATGATGCTGCATTGAATTGAAATGATAAAGAATAATATTTAAATATTATTGATAATGAACTTATGATCCGATATTATAAAATGATGATGAATTAATAATGGTTTATGAATAATGGTTTATAAGTTGTTCATGATATTGAACTGAAATGATAATGAATGATATTAGAATATGATTGATGATAAACTTATGAATCGATGTGGTAAAGCTATGATAAGTTCATAATGGCCAATGAATAATGATTTATGACCTGTTATTGAACTCGAATATGCAATTGTTAATGAGATGATATATGCCATTGTTAATGAGATGATATATGCAAATTATTAGTGAGATGATATATGAAAATTGTTCATGAGATGATATATGCGAATTGTTTATGAGATGATATACGCCATTGCTGATAAGATACTATATGCGTACTGTTCATGAGATGCTATATGCAAATTATTAGTGAGATGATATATGAAAATTGTTCATGAGATGATATATGCAAATTGTTAATGAGATGATATATGAAAATTGTTCATGAGATGATTTATGAAAATTGTCAATGAGATGACATATGAAAATTGTTTATGAGATGATATACGAAAATTGTTAAGTGTTATTAATGAAATGATTACTGGTGAGATTTGTTAGTAAAAGGATTTATGACAATAAAAAGATGATGAATTATGAATTGTGATCATTGAAATTATTAATAAGATTTAGATTTTTAAAAAAATAGAGAAAATATACATACTTCACAAAAAAGATCTTTTCTGAACTGTGACTGAAAAATGTAATAAAGTTGTGCTATATACTAAATAATTTGTTGTTCAATCGTAACATAATTTGTATGTATCAGACCAAAACAGAAGCAGCAGCCTTACTAAATTTCCCACGACGGAATATCCCCCAAAAATATTCAATTACCGATGTATCCCCGCGTCAAAACATACCTAACTAAAAATATCCTCGCCCCAAGATATTCTACGACAAAATATCCCGTAGCTAACCAGAGCTCGCACGCCCAGTAGAATTTGAATCTTTTATTGGGATCCAGGAGCGAATCCCCGGCGGGGTCGGCGGGGGCCGAGCCCTCCCCCCCATTACGAACACATACTTTTCGTAATGGGGAGAAATCTACAGAACTTCGGGTTGTGTAGATTTCATCGAGTGACGCATCACTTGATAGAAGCAAAAAAAATTTTTAAATAAAATCAAGCACCTTAATATATGGGGCAATACACCCCGTTCCCCGTAATTATTCAAAAATAATCTTTAATACTAAACTACTCCAGGCGATTGATCGACTGCTTATTTATGTAAAACCGGATTTTTGAGAATTTGTTTAGATCAAAAGTCGGGTAGCCAAGCAGAATAACTTCTATATTAACTTGTGGTACTTAAATTAATGAAAATTTTTATTTCGTTTCTCCCATATTCCAGGTGAAACATCAGAAGAAGTGAAGATTTCAAATACCAGAACCAATATGTGAATGTAGAAGGTACACACACAATTTCATTGCATCCCATAGATTTTCCCAAAAGTTATTGTACTTTCTGATATACAGATGCTAGACACATAGGCAGACAGAGGCAGAAATAAGTAAAATTTTGAGTGTTCTAGATAGAACACTCAAAAAATGTATTTCCATCGAAATCTAGGTTTTGATTTTTTTTTTTTTTATTGCAATACTTTCTCTTTTTAAATACTTCATATGTAAAATTGAAAGTACAAAAATTGAAAAGTAAGATTCATAAAACAATTTAAGTTTTTAATCATGAAAAAAATGCACTGTTCTCAGTGATTTAAGATACTAATATGAACATTCAATGATATTCTTCTCTGTTATACACTGGGTATCATTTAATGGTTGCAGAAATGCATAAAAATGACCATCGAATGACATTTCTATTAATCGCAATGTAACAATGTAGCGACAAACATTGCATAAGAGCTGCATAAAGGTCTCAACTTTGCACATTGTGCATTAGTCAACTTCGTAACAATCAACGTTGCATCGGTTCCGATAGGGCTGCCGCCAGCACATATCCCCTAAGGGTTCGATATTTGATAGTTAAGAGTGCATTAATGGTAAAATAATTGGCTTCATGATAATGATTGTTTTAATCGGACGGATTATGAGTTCTGCATTAGTTTGTGTGAATTCATCCTGAAAAGTATATCAGCATTGAACGCGTTGAACGTTGCCAGTCCAACCGTTGTTTGACATTCGCTTCAGTTCGTACTTCCACCGAACTTACAGCTGACTGTTATTTGGCTGACCAGGGTGTAGTGAAGTCCATTCAAGGTTTTTATTGTGAATCTCGAAATAAGTGTGCTCTACAGTTCTAGCCGGGACGTCGTCGATTGACTGTCGCTGAAAACCTGTATCTTCGAAGCGACACATCGCGCGACACAAAGAAAAGAGGTTTTGTACTCGGAAAATCATATCTCTAAAAATATCAAGCGAATATGATAAAAACGTAACACCCTGTATATATTATACAAATTCGTGGATTTTTACAAGTAAAGAAAATGTACAGCTTAAATGACTACAACCGCAACAGAGCGGCTTAAAATTGATTACACGAACGAATGTTATACTACTAGTTCGATCTATCAGACGAGCGGAATATATTCGTAATGACGTTCACAATCCGAGGGATCGGCTGTAATTACTGTTTATAACATTAGTTTACATTTTATTGTTCTTAAGCGTTATTGAAACATGCGTTCTACAGCATTTTTTCATTTCGGTCCATTATTTTTTAGCGTAAATTTGTCTCAATTTTACGTGACGCAGTTGTCATAGCATGTGCATCTATCCCCACTAACAACTGGTGAGCAATTGATCATCGAATTTCGGATTGCACGGGAAATTAGTTTCTGAGGAAACAACAACAGATATTTTACTCAAAGTCAATATCTATGGAAATTCGTATTTTTGTTGTTGTATTTATTCTACCCGTTTCGCAAAGGCTACTCTTATAAACAGTTTTTCGAATTTAGATTTTTTAATCCAATGTGGAGTGAGTTTGGGGATCACACGAATACCGTTAAAGTCATAAAGGTCGGAGTAGAACTTTACAGTTATTTAGTCACCAGACATCATCAGACCAGGATGATGATTTACAAAATCTAGTTTTTCTTAAAAACGACTTTATACATTTTTGTGAACGTTCATTAAAATACGATAACTGCGGAAATCAATAAAGTATATTTTTAGAGAAATTGGTTTTTTAGTCTTTCACCAAAGACTATCTCAGGAATGGTCTAATCCCAAGTATCAATTCATGTCCTATTACATATGTCCGTCAGAACGCTATCTGCATCCCATTCGAATAACTTTTTCGTAATAGTACAAAAATCGTAATATAGTTCTTGATTGAAATATAAGAATACTAAATAATGTGGTTATGGATTGTAAGAAAAAAAATTTATCAGAATTTACCAAATTCAATTCAAAATCAATTTGCGTGCCAATGCAAGCTTTATGCGCTTGCGATAAATCCGTCTGTGCCGAGGAGTGAAAATACGTTTTGTACTTACAAAAATTTTGTGAGGAAATAATGGCTATTACAATATCCGGTGTTATTCCCCTTTATAAGGAATTTGTGGTTTTGTCGATTTTCATAAACATTTCGGCTTTGAAAAATGTTTCTGTATCCAAAGAAATATTCGTCATACACTTCATCTTCTAGGTTCAATGAGCCCTTAGCGAGATCGCATTATTTGAACGAAAAAATTCGAGTTCAAAGCGTTAATATAAAATGACAATTTTTATAAAAATAAACAATAGCAATGTGCCACAGATAGGTGTTTAGAAATAAAGGAAAAGAAAGATAATCCACTCGCCTATCGAAAGAATGCAACGAATAGCAATGTATAGCATTGAAGACCTCACGATATGCGTCTCTAATAAAAGAGTCAACAGAAAATCATCGTGGTTCCGCGACTGCTTCTTGTTCGACATTGATATTGGGATTCGCCATTAAATTGTATGACGGATCGCCGTCGGTTGCCATTCTCCCGAGCCACGAAAAAAGAATAATTATTAGAATGAAAACGAATAGTCCGATGACCCCGAGAATGGCGTAGCGTTTGTATAAAGAACCTGGTGCATTTCTTCGGCGTGGCGGTGGGCGCGTAATCAGTTTCCACCATCTGAGAAACCAGTCAACCGCTGATTTTCTCTGATACTTATTTTCGTCGTGATCGAAACTTATATCCTTGGGATCGTCGTAAGCCTCGAAAACTTTCCTAGCTGTTGGATTCGACGGTGCTGAGTTCGACTCCATATTCACCACTGAATATGGTGGGCCCAATTTTTGACTGATTGCACTGTGAACACCACTTGCACCTTGAGAATTCAAGACACTGGCAGTGCGCGACGTTGCCATCGATGTCGACATCGTTGAGGTGCTGCTTACATGGTTCTGGTATGAAGAATTTTCTATCGGCGAAACTTTCGACTCGTGGACTGGCTTTTGTTCTCTGTCATCGCTCAGCTAGAGGCATTAAAAATTAATTTTTCCAGACATTGAAGAAAAGTTGTATATTAAGAGTTACACTAGCTACAAGATGACTCAAAATAGACATTTGTGTGCCAAAGTTTTTACGAAAAGTACTATTATCTATTGTGGGGTTCAGAACATTTGTCTTGATAAGATTGAGAAATCTTTATTTGTATTTAATTATTAAAGAATTCGAGAATTAGAGCAATTTAGGTTTAATGTAAATATTTTCTATAAATTTAAATTGTACCCTCTAGATATTTATTTTTAAACTGTAAAAATTACAAGATATTAATTGACAAGTTTTTGGGATCATCATATGTAAAATTGGAGTTTTCAGTAATTTTTATGTTTTTATTTCACTGAACGAAAATTTGTACGGTACTCAAGTGACAAAAGTTTTGTTTATCACTCGACTTATAATATTCTTACAGATATTATCAAATAACCTGTTTTAGAATATTATTGTAGACCGCCATTATGTAAAATAATTTTTGGTAAAAATCTCCACATTGTATTATTTTCCTTAGTAATCAATTATTTCTATTTCCGTATTGTCTACTAGTCTTACTGCACAGCTGTGTGAATCAAATTTCATGCGCACACTACATTTACACGCATAAACTAGGTTCAGGAGTTAAATACTTATTTGCAATATGAACTTCGAAAGCATAAAATTAAAATAAATTTTTTAACTTAAAAAAACTCTTGAATGCATAATATTGAATTCATAAAATAAAAGTTAATTTATAAAACTTGCCAGATAAAAAACGATTATGACGAAAAATAAATTTAAAAAGTATTATTAATTTTATTTTAATTACCAAGACATTTGAATCAGAATATTAATTTCCTACCGTCACTAAAATCGGGAGACGCATGTGTCCTGAACATTGTAATCGTTGCTTGTTTCTATCTAGAGACATATTGGCATATGGATGGTAATCATAAAAATGAAAAATTATATATTCTATGCAATACAGATATTTGCTAATGCGGTAAAACACATCTCCGTACTATATTGATGGTAGGAAATAAATCGTTCTAATTCAAATGTTTTGATAATCTAAACGATATTGTCAATTATTTCATACTTTTCAAATTAATTATTTAGTATAACAGTTTGTTTTTTCACAAATTATCTTGCTACAAAGTACAGAAATCCGAAAGATAAACAGTTTGTCTGAAGAATCTATGTAAAATGTACCCTTAACTATAAAAAATTTAGGAAGCACAGTTATAGCTCTTTGATAATCTGATAAAGGCAGCTTTATTGAGGAAATAAATAAAACGAATGGAAATTAATAGCACGAATGATAAACGACGCTACTCTATAATTTGTTACAGAATGAATAAACAAATTATAATTGAGAGATAAAAAAAAAAAGTTTGTAAATCTGTATGTGGAGATAACAAAGTACGATAAGCAGCTGAAATATTTCATAGTGAAAATAGAGATATGATGTAATAAAAATCCCATATTCCCATATTTTTATTAAAAATGTGGTAGTATAGAAATGTGGGATAACGGAATCTCACCAATGGAAGACCAAGGCCAGCTCTGGCCCAGTTAACAGCAGCCAATTTTTCCCTCAAAACATCAGCTACAGGAGAAACCAAATTAGCTTCTGGAAAAATGCAGACAGGACATGTCGGACACGTATATCCTGCAGGAGCAGTGGTAGCTGGTAAATTTCTAGCGTAGACATCGAGACAGGACCAGTGAAAGACATGATAACAAGTCAATCGAACGCAGTCTATGTTCTTCAAGGCTTCTGAGCAGAGAGTACAAACGGGATTGCAGTCGCTGTCTCTCAGCCATTGCAAATAAGATTGCACGACGCACTGTTGGCAAAAACAAAATTTATCATCTTTCAAAGATGTATTTCAATTTAAATTTAGTACTGGACATGCATTAGAGTTATTTAAAAAATTAAAATTAGTATTGAAAAGTTCCACCTCCACATTTTACACTGTACAAGGAGCAATGTTATTCTTGCAACGACTCTAAATTGTACAATGATATTAAACATTGCCTCAAAGATCCGAAAAAAATCGATAAATAATGTTATGAAAATGTATTTGTATTTAAAAAATTCTTGACGAGGAAGAAACTTACCTTAGGATGATTTGTGACCATACAATGTTCGCAAACATTGACGCGATGCTCGAAGCAAAATTGGTTTGTAACCTTTCTTTTGGGACATTTGCACAAGCCCATTTTCTTCGTGACTCCTCCGCGAGGCCACTCTACTACAGGAGATTATATTTTAATTATTCTATAATCGATGGTAGCACTGCGATAAGTGAAAAAATAATATGACTAATATTAAAGCACAGACCGCCCAGTATTACAATTACACTGGAAGTATTATTCTCTATAAATTTCCAAAGTCAACCATATTCCCGACCGGCCACGTCCTCGTTCGTTCCCCCGTATTCTGACACTTGTTTAGAGATATGTATGTAAGCGGTAAATGTCATCGGTAATATTACCGATTCAACTCACACGCTAGCTAGATGCTAATGATGCTATATCGAAGGCCTCTATCACCATAGGTAACCGCGTACGATATACAATTATGCATATACATACGCATGTACTTACTAGCAAAATCTAGTCTATTCCGTTAATTGGGGCTGGCTCTGGCCGCCGCGCACTACAGCGGATTCAATTATACGACCATGAAGCTAGCAGAAACGTCTGAATCGTCAGAACGAAAAGTACAACAGAAGTATGTATATGAAAGTGGTTGGGGTGATTGCTAGGGCATGAATACCGAAACCACTTAGAGATTATTCGATAATTCATATGCAATAATAGTAGGTGTATCTTCGTCGCCCAATGCTAAGCGCCTATAGGTCTCTCTCTCTCTCTCTCCAACATAACTCTGTCTCTCTCGCACTATTTTTCTTTTGATTCTTTAAAAAAAACTGCCATATCGAGTGAGGAGCCAAAAGCTTAGCCCAATTCTACGATACTCCTGCACATTGCCTGATAATACGGACCCTATCTGCCGTATCGTTCGGGAGAAAACAGCTTTCGTAATTTCTGGGGCGGGGGGTACAGTGAGTGTAAGTGAGAAAGCACCTTTGGCGGGCGGACTGGGAGGGAGAGGGACAACAAAAACGAGAGATTAGTAGAGAGATTGACAGTTCTTGATTCAACTTTTATTTCGGCGTGAGCGCACTGTCTTTGCGGAGAACCGTCGAACCAGGCACACGTTTTTGATTGGTCGAATATATAAAAGAACAAAATGGCGGTATTCGGCCGTGCATTGGTGAAAAACTTTGGAAAAATACTTATTTTTCCGTCGTTGAGCAGAAATATCGCGATAGCGCCTGTTCAGCGTTTTAAAGAAAGTAAGTTAATAATGATTCTCAGCAACTGAAAACCCACTTCATTCCTTCTTTCACAATTATTGCCACAATGCTCGACATAACCCATACATTTTTGTTTCTTCCGGTTACTATGTCTTGCCGTAATGAGAATTATTTTCTATACTTATCGAAACGTATAACAACATATGCTGACAATTGAAGCTGCTGTTAGCAAAATATTCGACATAACCTAAAGCTTTCAGTTTTTAATTGTTATTATTTGTCAGTGTACTGAATTATTTTTTATAGTAATCGAGAAAAAGGAAGGAAAGACACTAACAATCGAAGCAAGAATAGTGCCTGATCCAGATGCAAGCCATCTCTTCAAGGGAATTGACACAGGAGCATGTTCGTTATGTTCTTTGGGCCTTGAAATAAAGCACACAGTAAGTTTATATTGCTATTATTAAAGTTTATAGAAAAAAAATAACAAACCTTAGACTTAATGTGTCTTTGGTACACTGGAAAAAATTGGAATGAAAGTGTAAAGTTATCTAAATTGTAGTATACTA
Source organism: Tromatobia lineatoria (assembly GCA_949699805.1). Taxonomy (NCBI): domain Eukaryota; kingdom Metazoa; phylum Arthropoda; class Insecta; order Hymenoptera; family Ichneumonidae; genus Tromatobia; species Tromatobia lineatoria. The sequence continues at coordinate 2,326,235 of OX453036.1, read as the reverse complement.
CCTTCAGCTCTTCATGATATTGACAACCAAAGTTGGGTTATTTAATGTTACTCTTATGGAACCATAACTGATAGGAAATAATCGAATGCTGCAAATCTGTGCACACAGATTTTTATGTGACAAATGTTCTAACGGTAAAAGAATTCTTTCTAAAAATATACCGTCAATTTAAAAAAATAATTAACTGTTTAGTTTTTGTAATAGCACAAGTAATTCAGACATTTCCAGCTATACTCTCTGAACGCTTGGGCCTTTCCACTGTGAACTTCTCCTGCACCACGCGCATTTCCGCGCCTATCCCTTCGGGGCATAGCGCCCAACGACCTTAAATTTTGTGAACCGTGAACTCTTCTTGTGAGAATGGAGAGTATATGAGGCAAATAGGGTTAAGTGGACCACTTTTTTTTTCGACTGGCTTGAATGTGAGCCATGATTCGTCACATCGAGGTAAGGCTGAAAGACACCCTCTGTAAATTTTTCCAGATTTTTCACCCAATATTTCAGAAAACACGATTCTTTTCATGTTCACATATCTTGAAAATTTGAAATTACTAAAAAGAAATGTCTACAGAAAAGTTGTGGTTTCATTTTAGCTGTCAAACAAAATATTTTAAATAATATTATTATCGCCGTAACACTGATCCTTCGCTGGAACCAGACATTTTTTTTTTCCTCCAAGACCGGCGGATTTTTTTTACTGAAAAAATTACGGAACCTCAGGGCACGTACATTGAAGTGGCAAAAAATTTCAGAGTTCGTGTTGCGGATGAAAAATGAATTATTAGGTAATAAAAATGTTCGCATCATCAAAAATTATTTTCATACCTCATATAATGAAGCAAGAATTTCAGAAACATACTCATGATCAAGTGAGAATTCGAAACAAAAATATTTATTCACTACGATTTTCAGGAAAATGTCACTTTTAAATTCAATTTCATTTTCAAACCCAGAACCTGACCTCGGCCCATTCCGGCGATTTTCTTGCGACATCAACATTCTTTAAATAGTAGATAATAAAATCAGAAAAAATTTACGGAAGGTGCCTTTTAGCGTTATTTTAATCTGGCGAATTATGGCGCAGTTTCAAGATAGTTAAAAAAAAGTGGCCCATTTGACGTGTTTCGCTTCAATAATAATATCACCTTCAACAATAGTTAGAAGTATAACTTCTAACTATTGTTGAAGGTGATCATTTTCTTGAAGGTGCAGAAGATAAACAGGTGGTTTCATCAAACGTGACGCCATGCAGAAGGCAGGATTTAAGCGCGAATACTCTATTGAGAATTCGGCAAGGGACCGACTCTACACCTCCCAAGTCGACACGAAGATCTCCATTTGCGTCTACACAAATAGTGGACACAGAATCACTTTACACGCATGTGACTTAACGCGAAATAACTCGAAACCTAGCACTAAACATCATCGGCTTTATGCAAGAACGAATAAATTTCTTCGTGTCGACTTGGGAGGTGTAGAGTCGGTCCCCTGCCGAGAATTCGTGCTCCTGTGGGATAGGAGGAAAGGGTTTCTGAGAGATGGAGGGAGGGGTTCCCGTAGAAAAGAATTTGCCTGAAGTCCCTCAATGGATGCTTAAGCCAGGGTTTCTATTAAGTCCCTGTAAGAACCCCCAAGCGTGAATTTTTCTGAGTCTCTTAATGGACGTTCAAGCCTGAATTTTTTTAAGTACCTCGATGGCCCCTTAAGCCCAAATTTTTTTGAGTCCATCAATTTGCGTTATTTGATTTGTGAGTGCGCGAGCCCATAACATTTTAGTACACATACAGGGTGTAAGTGATCGGCATGATCGGACTATAACTCAACAATGTAGGAAAATCACACGAGTGAGAATCACTTAGCGAAAATGTCGCACCACGAATAGTACTTGAGTTATTAGCAATCACCATGGGCCAATCAGAGAACTTTCGCTGTGAAGTCACGGCGACCGCGTCCAGATGCCGAAACCAAAGAATAATCCATATTCTTTGCCGAAACCTCGCTGTACTTCGATATAGCTTGCAATAAAAGACGATCACTGCTCGCCTCGGCTCACTAACGGTCCAAAGGCAGCGTTAAAGAAATGACGGTGCGACAGAAAATTTGTCGTTTGACGCCTGAAAATTATAAATTAGAAATCGTGATATCTTGGCTATTATCAATGCAATTTATCTAAGAGAACTCCGCGAATGCAGAAAATTATTTTTCTAATGCGTATTAAAATTTATTAATTGTTTAGCTTAAAAAAAAGATAAATTTCAATAAATACAAAAAAAAAATTGTTCAACGAAGGCAAGTTTTTTTCACAGCAAGACGTACTCGTCATGTTTGAGTTACGTTTCGTCATTAATTAAGAGCAATAATGTTCCATTCCGCTCCTAGATATTGACATTTTTTTAATGTCACGAAGGCCTCATTGCGACAGATTTTTTCAGTTTGGAAAGTTATTGTCATAAACGTAACTTCAAGGTGTCCTATGAAATCTTCGAACAATCATGAATTTACTTTCATTGTTCATTCTTTTAAGTATTTTCGTTGTGAAACTTTTCTCCAAATGTCCTAGAGCATTTGAAAACGACATTTTAGTTCGAACCGTTCAATGCTTGCAGGAAAATCTTTGTTTCACCGGTAATACTCCCAGGAAAAATTAAATCGAGTGGATTTAACAAATTCAGAAGTTTTGGAGGACGAAAAAATGCGCAAGCGAACGTCACGTCAATTTGCTGCATTTCATAGTATTTAGTATTTTCATCGTATTTTGTGATTTCGATGCCAGATCGTCCACGTATGCAAAGGAATTTGCTTAGCACTGTGCGCTAAAATTGAAAAAATACATAATTAATAAAAAGTTAAGAGCCTTCCTATTGACTCTATGAATTGCCTAACTTTATATCTTGTTTAAGACCGAAAGTCATGACTATATGACATTAATCCAAGGCGATTTGGAAAATATTTTTTGTAAGCGAAACATCCAGCACATTTGCAGAAAATATCAGGTTTTACTCTATGCAATATATTGAACTCATTTTTGACCTCTATTTTTTAATTTTCTTATCGTGATTAGCGGATACAGCATACTGCAGTCCTTTTATGATAAAAAAAACATTAATACTATAAAAACCAACAGCAGATTTACATGACGTATGCTTGCCCATTTGTAGACACTCACGTTTTGAAAAAACTCACAGAGGTGTCTATTACACTTACTTTCCACATGTCCGAATTACACTTTCATGAGAAATGTTACTTTAATTTAAAGAAATAAACTTTTTTTTTTATATGAGATTTCTTAAACAAAGTAAAATACATATTCTTAGTGTAACAGAATACAAGAATTTTATTGTTTGGTATTTTTTTATGGTTTGATAAGATTTTGTGTTACCCGGACGTCCGTATCACCTGGTGACGCGTCTAAACGCCAGATCCTATATCTAATGACAAAATATCTTAATGAAAAAATATCTGTAAAATAATAAAATATGAAAATGACTGGGTATCTAAAGAGAAATTATTTGTGACAGTAAAATTTTGCTGGTGGGTCGGCCTGGTGGGTGCCCCTCTAACAGGGAAAAAAAACTTGCGGTCCCGGGGGCGAAGCCTCCAGAAATAAGAAATAGGAACGGTTTATTTTAATTAAAAACATAATAAAAATAAGTTTCGACATTTTGTATTCGTAGTAGTAGTAGTAATGTGTTTGGTGCGTCACGTTTTACATTCATTTTTAGTTTTATTCTTTGTAAGTGTATTTGCATACATGGGTCTGCGTGTGCGTGAGCAATAGGCCATCGACCGGAGTCGTTCATTATCGTATTGTTTCAGTAATACGATAACACCGTGGGGCTCCAGGGGCGAAGCCCCGGTGGGGGTTCGGGGGAAGGGGGCAAAGCCCTGCGACATGAGTTGTAAAAATTTATTCTAATTAAAGGACGAATAAAAATGAGTTTTTTTGATAAACTTATTTTGACGAATGTTATTATTATTGCAACCCAAATTATAAAAAATTATCTAATGAACTAAATATCTGCGATATTGATATTGAGATGTATTATCTCAATAATCAATTTATTTGTTTTTTTTTCGTAGTTTTCCGTGTCTGTGATTTTTTATATTTTTCTCGAAAAAAAAAATTGGAAATTATCTATGGAAATTGTTGTTCCTATTTATTTTGGCAACTATGAACTGTCGTCTGTTATTTTGGAGTCATTGTTTTCAGTTATTTTGACGTTCATATTTTGTCGTCAGATTTTTTGTCGCCCGGTTTTTGTGTCGTCAGATATTTTGGCGTAGATATGTTGTCGTAGATATTGTCTTTTGTTCAAATGTTACGTACCCGTATCAACTAGGGGTTCTGATTTGAATAGACCGAACAAGATGAAATTTGCAATATTTCTTATTCTAACATTGGGAAGTATGCCCATGAAATATGGGAAAGTTCCCATCTTTTGAAATGGGCATTTACCTAAAAGAAATGGCACTTTTCTGGGTAAACTTCTTTCCGGCTCAAAATCTTCGCAGTGAATTGAAAAATTTTGCTCAAATTTGTACCGTAATCCTAATTTACCCTACTGCAAATATATATTTTTGAGTTTTTATATGATATATTTATTTTAAAGTGGCGATTATCTAACACAATAAAATTGGAATATTTAGATTCAAGCAAATAAATACTTATGACAATTATAATACTTTTTTCTACAAAAATCCATTACGTACTTGTTATTATACACCGTAAGATACTAAAATAATTGAATCCGTAGAGTTTTTGAAATTATTCCACTTATTTATTTTACTTGTACAATTTGATTATAATGACACTTGATAATCCATATCCAATAAATGAAATATGACTGAACGTAATCTATACACAGAAATCCTAAAGCGTATCTATTCCCAACTTTTGCCTTTATTTGGAAACTCCCTGTTCAATGTGAATATTGTGAATTTAATCCTGTTTTCTTGCTATACATTGTAAGAAAAAGATTGTAAATTTAATGTACTTGTGTATATGAAATTTACAAATTTTGTGCATGAAACTGTGATTCATGTACCGAGTGCTGTCAATTTACAAATCTATCGTGAAATTAATGTACCTGCATTGGAATTTATGATAAATTCATTGTAAATATACAAAACTTGATCAGTAACTGTATAATTATATGACAAGTTTTTGAAAATTCCTGCACTGCAGTCGATTTTTGTAGAAAAATCATCTTTACGAATATCTTGTAACTTAGATTTCAAACACCCACACTGTAAAAAAATACTTGAAATTTAATGTACTTATGCTTATGAAATTTAAATACTTTGTACTTGAAACTGTGATTCAAGTACTGAGTGCTATAAATTTCCATTTCGCTTCCGAAATTAATGTACCTAACTGTAAATTTAAGCAATATTTATTATGAATGTACAAATCTTGAAACACGTATACAATGTTTTGTATTCTTGTACTGCTACTGTAAAAAAAAGTTGATAATAAGCTGTTAAAAATGTCGATAATAGTAAAAAAAATGAATATCTGTTGATAGGCGCAGGTTTTATGAATGTTAAATTTAACATTGATGTAGGTATCTAAATCAATTTAAAAAAATGGTAACACCAGGACTAGAACCGGCAACCTAACGATTATGAGTAGAGTGCATGATACATCATGTTCACTTGAAAATACTTCCGTACACACTTCACGTTCTGATTGCAACCAATTGAACATTTCAATATGTCAATAATAAGTACGGTTAAGAGAATAATATATGCCTCTTATGCCATTTTAATATCCAAAACTACTAAGTCGTTGATAGCGTAGTTGGTAGCGTTCGTGCGTTGTTAGGTACTTAGATAGGTAGGTCGTAGGTTCAAACCCCGAGGTAGACGAAAAATTTTCTTTAGCAAAAACAAATACCCGACAACTTCTAATGATGTAAAATGTCTGAAAAAGTAATGCCTGAGTAATAGTTCTATTTTCTTTTTATTGTTTTTAAACCCATTTTAAATTTCCAATATATATGTGATTCAATTTTAAGGTACCGTTTTGCAATAAAAGATCTATGACGTACATTAATTTTATGTACAATAATCAGAAATATTTAACGCTGTACATTAAATTTCAAATACAAAGTCACTGCTATTTCAATAAAATTCAAATTATTTTCATGTGTCCTAAATTAGAATTTTCAACACATTGGTGCTCGAAATTTAAGAGACGCTTTGCGAATAAATACTTCCGATACCGGTACTTTAATTTTCAAGTAGATTTTTTTTACAGTGTATTGTACCTACACTTGTGAATATATTTAATACTATTTATGTTTTTATGCATATATGCTTCCTTATCAAAATCCACATTTCCGTCTGTGTTTCACATAACCGCGCGAACGATAGCATTTGCGCTCACATCATTCACGAATATATTAGTACCTTAATACAATAAAAAGAATGCGATTGTCGAAATATGCACTTTCTAGCTCTAAATAATAAATTGAACAAACTTGAAAGACCCACTGATACATCGCTGAACTTGTGGAAGACATTCGGTTCTTCCGAACAAACGGTTTTAAGTTTCAAGAAGCCATTAACTCAGCCTGTTTCCGCCATACTTCCGCACATTCTCTCAAAGTTCGAGCCATGTCTGCTGATTAGTCTCGACAAAAATAGTTTTCAAAATTTTGAGTTGTGGAACGCCCCCCTTTTTGCCGTTTTCCAGTTATTCTGTGAAAAAAAAAGGTGTTGAGCTTGAAGAAGCTATTAGTTGAGCCCATTATGTCATACTTCCTCATATTCTTCTGATTTTTAAGCTTCTGTTGCTTAATAGTTTTGGCAAAAATAGGTTTCAAAATGTTGAGATATGGTAGTGAAGTACCACTGCCTCTTAAGAGTATGTGGTACAGTGGTCACTCGATAAAAAGGATTGCAGCAGGAAGACAACATAAGTGTTATGAATGTTATGATCAATGTTATGAATATGAAAAAAGATTTTGATTTTGTTTTGCAAATTGGTGAATAGGAGGGAACTTGCGGCTCTACCCACGTACCAAATTTCACCATGTTGATTCCAGCTGTTCTTGAGATACAGCTTGAGTAATGCATAAAAAATGTGAAAGATTTTATTTTCACGATGACATTATTCGGTAACAGTACTCGGTGATATATGTCAAAAATTCTTAGCTGAAGCGATAAAATGTACCATGTATATTGCACTATTCACAACGTACAAACCGTACGGAGCGCGTACAAACCGTACGGCCCCGCGAGTGCTTTAAAAGGCCCGAAGGCGCATTTTCCGGCGGATTTGGGGTAAAGCCAATCAAGAAGCGACCGCGCGCCCCACAGGGGCGCCGGTTTGCTTCATTCTTCTCCTTGGCACTTCAACTTTTCTGCTTGCCTGGGTTTTTGTTTGCCTTTCGTGATGTAGCGGTTGGTAGAGTCCCTTGCGTGCCAAGTACAATGTTGCGTTTAAGCAAAAAGTATCTTATGTCCAACAGATCCAGGTCTTTATAAATTTATTTCGTAGGGAACCTTGCTGACATGTTGAAGAGTATCTTCAGATCTTTGTTTGGGAGTGTTTTCAACTCATTTATGGCTGTGTTGTTCGCTGCTCCCCAGGTTATCATTCCGTAGTGCAGTATCGACGAATATAGTCCATGAAAGATCTTCTGTTTCTGGTGTAGTAGTGGTCTCGATTACTTAAGTCGAAGAGTAGTTAGCGTAGCTTTTTTGCCACCGTTGGACTAAGCGGGAAGAGTGAACAAATGGTACAACTGAACTTAACGTCATACAAAACGCTGGACATGAGCGCAGAAAATTTTATTAGCAACACAAACACTCAATATATATGCGATTATTGCCAACATAAAGCATCTTTTTTTGTTTTGTTTGTATCATAGATTACAACAAAAAATTCTATTTGTTTTCAGGATGTCCTAATTTTGAGCCAATTCCTCAGACCGGATGGGTGTGTACTTCCTAGGAGGATAACAGGATTGTGCTCTGTACAGCAGAGAAGAGTACAGAATATGGTGGCTATGGCTCAAAAAGCAGGTCGATTTCTACGCAACAATTTCATAATCCCCCGTGTCCCTGTATTATCGAGAAAATATTAATTTTATAAAATAATTTTGTAGGTTTGATGTCGAATTTAAATCCGGCCTGGAGCAGAAAAGATCCGAAACAAAGGTTCGCATTTAAGAGATACAACACTTACTTTGATGAAACTACTATTCGTCAAAGATACAGAAATGTTACTTATAGAGAATAGCTGTAAATTGTAAAATGAAAACTTAAATACATTTTTTAGATTCACTTTCATAATGCAATATTATCAATCTCCAGTTAGAACGAGAATGCAAAGTACAGAAGCTTTCACATCGCTGCCTTATTATTTTTGTCGTTTTACGAAACTACCTGTATGAGGACGTATATTAATCGACTTTGGTTTGCTCATGGAGAAATCTCTGTGAATAGTCGGATATAATAGGAAAGCAACGTCTTACTTTGCGTTCTTGTTAAAAAAATGTTGTCTGTGGATTTTTTTAAAATTTTTTTATTGCAGCATCTGAAATGAAGTCAATACACGGCTAGTGAGAAACAATTTTCAAGCTCGATACATCGTATCGTTTGAATGTGATGGGCAATTGAATATTGGTACTCACAGGCGACTGAAAAAAAAAAGTTAAATCCAAAGAATTATAATAAACAACGTTACATACATATACGAAATACCGTTACAGACGACGATACATTATATTTTATTATGTTCGAATTTCTTACTTAATTATTGTGAAATAGTGACAAAGTTAATTAAAACAAATATTAAAAATCACGGAACAACCGAACCGCATTACTAATCATCACCAAGCTTGTTACGTAGTTAAATGTTATTTTTTATCTGGAGAAAGTTAACTTAAACAAATCAACTTAGATTTGTTGAGTTGTGACAGTGGTGAGTTAAACGAAATAGGAAGAGAGATGCGTTTATTTCGGGCTTTGGGACGTGGAAAGTGACTCACGGCGTAACTCGGCACCGTGGGGCTACGTCACCCTCCCCGTCTATCGATAACTGATCCAGAAGGGAGTCTCACGAATGCTCGGTAATATCCGAACTAAGCGGAAGCGAGGGCGTCGACCTTGACGGGCATAGCAACGACGTCACAACAATGCACGCACCGCTTTGGTATGAAAGTACCGCAACGGGAGCAAAGAGGGCGCAGTTGACCCGCGCTGTTCTTTGTGTACCCAAAGAATTTCATATTGTACAATAATTTTCATATAAACTTATTCTTACTAAGAAACCAAAGCTACTAAATTAATACTATATAAAATCTTACAAAAAATAAAAAAAATATATATATATATACATATAACAACGTATAAATCAAGTTACTGCAACGCTAGCCACTCATGTTTGCGTACAATTCTTTAAATAGCGCCACTCTGAAATACACGAGGGTGTCACAATGACGCACCCTATTTGGTATCGAGTTCCATAATTTACAAGCAGCTAGAAGAAGTAATCGCGTGACGTAATTAGTGCGACTCGGCGGTACTATGTAGTCACTGCAGCGATGTCACCGTCGAAATTTACGCCCAGGATCCGGTCTCCCTCCATGGATCGCTGCATCAAGTACTGCGGCTGCGCGTTGGCTCTTAAGCAAAAGATGAACGTGACTAGCAAGTTGATCTGCTGTGCGACTTTCAGCCACCCTAGTGTCCGGTAGTACGCAATTATGTGCTCATGCCTACGAATACTGATCACAAATCGTACCTCCGATTCAATGTCCTCTGTACCACCAGCTCGAATTTTGCCGTAAGTCCAGTCAGTAACATGCATCCGTGATACAAATGAGGCCAGTCCAACCGGTTACCAACGATTTCCTCACTTCAACTGGTAGGCAACCCCGATACATCCGCAGATGAAATAGCGTCCGATTCATTTTCTTCGCAACTTTCGCAACATGTTAACGCCATGAGAGTGTTTTATCAATTGTTACTCCTAAGAAGGTAACAGATGTAGAACAAGGCTCTACATCCGCACCAACTCTGACCGAAGGACGGAGGATAATGCGGGCTTTGTACAAGGTGTACATAATACGCAGTCTTAAGAATTATCGTCTTCGTCTGGATGGAGAAAAACATGGGCCTCAGCACAGAACCCTGCGGTACTCCTGCGCGCACATTTATTTATTTATTTCAAACATTGACGGGCAGAGCCCATTCCATAAAAATGATCGCGCTGTCAAATAAAAAATAACGGCAGTTGGGGTAGGTGTAGCAGAATCTTAATCGGTAATCATTCTTAAAACTACGGAAACGATAGCAAAATCTAAGCTTAAAAATAGAGCATGCCTTAAACTTTAGAAAAGAAAACAACAAATTTATAAACCTTTTCGGTCGGCAGAATGCCGTAAACAGTCGATCTAAAGACCGTAAGCGAGACTCCGAATAGTGGCAGTACGTGAGCATAATGGTTCCCAAGAAAGGTAATTCGAGGTAGCCAACTAGACAATGCATATTTCGCCTGATAAAAGGAAACAATAAACAGGTCCTCATTTCTTGTCTGGCGCGTACCCGCATGAACATGGAACCCATTTTGCAAATAAAAAATTTTTTTTTTTGCAATCGCTTGTACTCCGTATGTACCTGTTTGTACCACATTTATTTTCGTTTGTACCTTAAGGGTCTATGAGGTACAGGGGGTCGGCCCAAAAAGACCCAAAGCCGAATTTTGAGCTAGAATGTTCTTTTTTTTTGTACCATTTAATATAGAATTGTTGGTACTTCATTGTATCACAATTACTTTTCGAAAAACTTAAGGGGGTTAAAAATACAGACATTAACAAATCTGCGTATATACAATCTCGGCCAATTACAAAGATAATTAAAATCTGCAAATAGGTCCAGCTTTTCCATCGTTTGTACCCGTTTGTACCACTAAAAATTCCATTTGTACCTAAAGGGGGTCGAAGATTAAGGAGCTGCATGAACTCGCGCAACTTCACGCCGTACATGGCACACTCCTAACTTCATGTGGTACATGGCACAGAACCAACAAGTCTAACTTTATGCGCTACATGGCTCAGAGCCAACTGTAAAAATGAAAAAATTTTACTCAGTACTTGGCGAGTAACAAAAAATGTAGTTAATTGGTCAATTAAAATTCGCCAAGTACAGAGTATAATTTTTTATTTTTACAATTAATTCTTAGTTATTTGATAATTTTATTTTAATATTCGCAGTTCATAACTTTTACCTTTAATTACAAGAATTTGTCTCAACCTGTGACGGTCACTGATCGAAGTGCATGTCTTGAGGGTCATTACTTATGAAGTAACGTACATATATGTACTTGGCATACGTGCTACGGATGTTCTTAGTTTATTTAAAAACTTTTTGCACATGGAGGCAATATACCGTCCAAGTTTTTTTACCCAGTGTGTTTTTAGGTTGAAGTTTATATCGCTCCATTTTTTCCACGTGTATTTTTTCTAACATTGATATACCACTCATGTAAATATACTTGTCTTAATTTTTTTACCCGTGAGGGTTTTTTGTGGAATACATAAGTCTTAAGATAATTTAAATTTACAAATGAGTTTAGATTCAGAGTCAGAGAAAAAGTTTTTTTTTTTAAATTATAATTGTTACGTTTTTCCTCGTTAATGAACATTTTAAAAATAATTATATTCGTTTGGAATCGCTGTAAAGGATTTTTGTCACTGGACCTACCAGTTCGGTGAACCAGTTGCTTCGAAACCACACATATACTTTACTCTGTGTGTATCTCAGAGAAAACCAACCATGGGATTAGTCTCCGTTAGGGCTCAGTCTCTTTGCAATCATATTTCCTATATGTAGATTAATTGTACGAATTTCTTTAAGTTTGTACTTTAACAGATTGCATCATTAATTTCTATCAATTATTCTGTAACTTAAATTTAAGAAGTATAAAAATGCCCTACATTTAATCAATAGGAAACGTGATTGCGTAGAAATTAGGCCATAGCCGTGCCGAATCCTGTAATTGGTTTTCTCTGGACTATGTACAGAGTAAAAAAATCTACATCTGTTTTGGAAGCAACCGATTGACCCAACCAGTGGATCCTGTGGTAGTTTGTTTATCATAAGTAGCTTTATGATAAGCAAACCTTTTTGTCTTGCTCGGTCCCTTGCGAGAAGAAAAATATGAGTGTTCTCACTGTGTTTACTTGAGACGTACTGAGCAAAGTAAAAATGCAGCGATTCTTGACTACAAAGTTACAATCTGATAAGTGGGAGCCGAAAAACCCCTACTTCTGGTGCTGAAGCAACGGTTGATCTAAACGATGGTTCTAGTGACAAAAAGCCCCCCCCCCCCCCCCCATGTGATCCTAAGACAATATCAATATTTCGGGTTTACCCAACCGGTAAGTCCAGAAACAAAAAAAATCCCTCGCTGCAATCCTAAAAGAACATCATGATTTCAAATTTTTTCTTCAGTGATAAAAAACTGGGCTTCATAATAAAAATGTTTTTTCTTCTAGTCTCCGTCCCCTTAAGGGGGAACCCACGTTAGGAGACTTATTTTCACTGGTTTTTTAGGATTTTTTTGGGTGAGAAGGATTTATTAGAATCTAATTCAATTTGGTCATCATGTTACTCATATTTCGAATTACTTTTAGGCATTTTTTTTTACTTATTTCACCGAAAAATAACAGCGTTTCGCACTGATGTCTGCTGAAGGTCGTAAGTAGAATTCTCCCACTGCGGCAGTGGAGCTATTCCAATTTTTATCCAAAATCATTAGGCTCTCGTTTTTTTTTTTTTTTTTTATCATTTATAACTAAGTTCCTCATAATATGAACCTCAAAGGAGGTGGAAATGACAAACATTAAAAGTTTGCAGGCATTGGACATTTTTTTCTCGTTTATTATTATTATTATTTATTACACATTTATTATTATTATTATTTATAATGATCGGTTCATTACATATATGTTGCTGCAGATTGCCCGTAGATGTGTAAAAAGTCGTTCTGAGAAAAACGTGTTTGAAGAAAGCTTCGAGCCTATCGCTTGTATACGATAAACGCTTAGTTCTATGGTCTAAAATTGAAACGAATGCGAATATCGCTTTGAAATTTTAGCAACGTATTCTTGGATAATTAAGCTAACGATATATGCAATAAAAAAACGGATTTTTTGAAACTCCTAACGTGGGTTTTTCCCTTAAAGGTTTGTAGCAACAATCGAATTAGTAGCGTCTTTGACGTACACTTTATATCGAACACTGACCAGATTTTATCATGCAACATCACATTAAATAGGTATTGGCTTCGCGCGTAGCCTTCATCCGCGGCCATTTTGGGCAGCCAACGATCGCAGCGGCGAAATTGTGCGACACCGTATCAACACCTGACACACTGTCAGATGCTGTTGTACGTTAATTAACGTTAATATTAACAATTTGTTGATTATTGGACAATATGATTGCGACAAAACGAAAGGCGTCTGTCTTGTGTTGCGTCGTCAATTGTCGCCAACACCTTTCCCTTCACAATACCTTGCGGATTGAAGTTAATATTGTGTGTTATTGCTTTGAATCCCGTTCTTATTACTGCCTCCATTCTTGCACGATAGCTATCAGAGACGTTATAAACATAAACACCGGCGAAACGAGCAGACGACACCGGGCAACCGAAAATTTACGTTCAGTTTTTACTGAATAATTCGAAAAAGGAGAAGCTATTGCCATAAAAAAATAAATAAATAAAGTAAACATTCTTTGTTTTATATTTATAACAATGCTCTTTAGTTATTTGTTTCATATAATCAAAAAATCTTTTTTAATAATATTACTATAAGAATCGATGCTCGTCGTTGATACGGTTATGTCAACAGTCGCCACAAGTGGCGCTAGTTGTCCCAACGCACGAAGCTAATAATCCGTGTTAACTTTTGGCAGAAAAATTGTAGTTCGAAATTTGGCCGATAGTTCACGCGGCGATGTATCGGTGAGCCGCATACATTGGAAGAGTCTGAAGCCACGCCCCACGCGGTTGACTCTCACACTCTTGCATACGAGCTAGACGTTCCGAGTCACTCGCTCTCACACGTTCACGCATTCCCAATGCGGTGGGGATGCTCTACCGCTCATCATTTCAAATCCTCCGCAACTTTTTATATATTTTTTTTGTCCAGAATAACGGAACAAATTGTTTAACTTAAATTATAAGTTGGGAATTTGTTGTTTGCAAGCAAAGCACAATAAATCGTTCAATATTGGTATTAAACGAAGGCCGAAGTACTTTATCATTTTTTATTATATACATTAGAACTTACCTTTGAGTATTAATAATATACTTGGGCTGAAGGACCCAGGTCGATGGCCCATTGGCAATATGGCTTTGCCAAAATTATTATATCGAATCTCTCCTAATTACTATTATAACTTTCTGAATGTATTGTCAATAAATAACGATTACTACTACTACTAATATACTTAACATGAAAATGAAGCCTTTATCAATTACATATCATGAGCATTCTCTAATTTTGCTCGCTCTTAGCTAATGTTAAGCAACATGGATTGATAGTTCAGATGAAGAAACATTAGTTATTGTTAGTAAAAAGAACAAAGATTGAATTCTACCGAGCAAGTCGATCATGTTGATTAACATTACTCGATTAAAATGTGGTGGTATGTAAAATTTAAGTTTTTCAATGTACTTTTCAATTTAAAAATGCCCATAGCTGGTTAAACAAAGTTTGACTCATTTTTTGACAATTTTTTTTTCTCGTTGACAGACCATTCTGATGTTTTTTGGGGAATTTTACAGAATTTCATAATTATTGTTGCAAACTACAGAAAAATTGGGGTGATAGCAAAGGATTCGCTTAACTGCTTTCATTACGACAGCTATATACTAGTAACCGATTATAATCTAATCAAATTCTATTAATTTATAATGGAATATACTATCTCAGACACGTAAAAGTGAGCGAGAACACATCATCGCCCTAAGCATAGGAAGAGCTTGAGAGTGAGCGAGATGCACAATCACCCCAAGCATTCCCAGTAAACACGGTAATGTTACAACAATGTAACGGCTATGTAACCCAATGTAACAAGTAACATTACGTGTAACTTACATGTAAGTTACACGTAATTTACTATTTCCTACTCAGCAATGTTACTATGTTATATCACATGCGTTACGTAACTGTTACATTTGAGTTATGCTGCCCGTACGTTGCGCAATACAACTGATATGTAACAAATAACATTGATATGTTATATAACCTGCGTTACATAACCGTTGCGGTCTCGTCATGTTGCCACTGTGTTGCACGATGTAACCGCAACGTAACAGCAGTTAAACCAAAAGATACAAGTAACATTGTCGGTAACTTGTGTAAGTTATTATTTCCCGCTCAGTAATGTTACCATGTTATGTAATGTGTGTTACGTAAGCGTTGCAATTGAGTTATGTTGTGTTGTGCAACTTGAATTACACAGCTGTTACTGTTTCTTTATATTGCCAAAATCTAGTCATATTGCCAATACATTTTGTGCACTGAAAGTCCACAAAAGAGCTTCAAACCGAACCGGTTGACATCTCCGAAGAGTATCACTCCGGTGTGTATATGAAGCTGCACCGTTACGCTGACTTATATACATTAGTGACACGAATCGCTTGCGAGAAACGTTTGAGTCGTAGGCCTTCTAGCGGACATCACATCGTGATACACATGTTACGTAACAATAACACATTTTTGTTACATGACTGTAACGAAACTACATTACGTAGATGTTACATATTTTTGCAACGTTCTAGCAATGTTATCACATTACGTAACTGTAACATGACCGGACCATCCCCACAGTTACATTACAATCGTTACAAAGATGTTGCTTTACAGGTACACATTTTAGTTACATAACTGCAACACGACTACGGCTTATAACCGTTACGTTAGTCCATGTTCTCGATGTCACATAACCACTGTGATATGCATGTACCGTCAAAGGTACATACTCTTGCAACATTATTGTAATGTTACCACATTTACGTAACTGTAACATGACTGCACTATCGCTGCAGTGACTTACAGTCGTTACACACATGTTACATTACAGTTACACACTTTCGTTACATAACTGTAACGGAACTACGGTATTTAACAGTTGCATAACGTGAATGTTCACAGTGTTATATAACCACTGTAATATGTATGTTACATACTGTTTGCAACATACTTGTTATGTTGCTACGTTACATCACTACAACATTGCGTTCCTGTCACGAAAGTGACGTCCCTATTGTTACTTGCACGTTGCGTTGCAGTTTCATAACTTTTGTTATACAACGGCAACGAAAATATGTTACATAACGATAACATTACCTGACTAAATCTATTTTGTGGCATGATGGATCTCCTTGCGAAATTCAGTAATAATACTTTCGTTGGATGCTTTAAAAATATAACTAAAGCTGCTGAAACCATTTATAAATGGAGTACACAAAAAGCCATAACCGAAAAAAAAGCAAAAACTTCACAGAAAGAAGGTTCGGTTGATTGCTTAACAGTTTCTGAAGATGGCACATGGAAAAAACGCGGCTACACTTCACGTTTCGTTATTACAACTCTTGCGGGTAAATATAGTAAAATACTTATCGATTCAATCGTAAAATCGACTTATTGTAAGAGTTGTGAAGTATGGGAAAAGAAAAAATATACTCATCCTGAAGAATACGAAGAATGGTATGAAGAGCATGACGATTGCGATGCAAATCATGTTGGATCGGCTGGAAAAATGGAAGTTGACAGTGTAAAAGAAATTTTTGGCCGCTCGATCGATCAAAACGGATCGAAATATACGCGCTACATTGGCGACGGTGATAGTGGCACATGCAAAGCGAAAGCTCAAGGAATGGACTTATCGAAGTTCAAACACGATTATTGACCGCTTGATAAGGATGTTATGGCAGCTTTGAAACCAATTTATACTTATTTGAGTTCAAGGGAATTGCTAGAGCGATGTAAAGGAGGAAACATACAAAACAACAACGAAAGTTATAACGGGTTGCTATGGCGCTTTGCTCCAAAGCACCTTCACAGCGGGATGAAAACGATTCAGCTCGCTAATTTCCTAGCAGTTTTAATATTTAATTATGGTTATTATAGTATTCTAAAAATCATGGAAGTAATGGGCGTGGTTGCCGGCCCTATTGCGGAAGAATATGCAGTTCAAAGAGATGACAGCCGAATCAAGCAGGTAGAGATACGTCACGCGGCGTCCTCAAAAGAGGGACGAACAGCCCGAAGACAAGCATTAGCCTCTCGGCAGGCATTTTTCGAGGAAGAAGAAGGTGTATTGTAGGGGTCAGGCACAGCAGATTAGCAACTTTTATGGTAAATATAATTTTATCTAGCAACAATCGATAGTTGAAACTTTAAACGCGTTTTTCTTAAAACGACATTTTTCAAAATTGCTGACATCGTAACTCAAAGAGAAATCGACCGATCGACTTCAAATTGAAACTAAGTATTCTTAAATGTATTTACTATAAAGTGACCTACGATTGTAACGTCCGCGCCGTTTTCTTCAATACAAATTGTAATGATGTGAAGTTGGTATAACTGCGATACCAGGTCACATGCACGGTCTTACATACAGGTCTTGCAACGAAGGTGCCGGCGGTGGTCCCCTTAGCGTCGAATTTCGGTAATTCCGATTTCCGCCGCGAGGTGCGCCACTCGTACAGGGGTCGACAGAGATAGAAACAGTTTCCGTCTGTCTCTCTCTCTCGGATGAGGCGCATGCGCCGCCGATTAGCCCAAAGCCCAACGTTGTCTACAATGTCTGATGCTGCTAAATAAAACAAACTTTATGAAAAAACGATAATTATGAACCGAAACGATGAATAATCTCGATTGTGGACATCTTTGCGTCACTAAGCTTGCAAAATCCAAGTCGTTGCTGATGAACTTAAGAGATATTCATGCCTCAGACTATCAAAGAATTTTGTACGAGTGGAAAAGTGGGAGACTCGTATCCGCGATATTATGCGATCGATTCCCATGGTTAACACTTTTTTTTATGATATAAAAGTTAATTGAATACATATTAAATGACGTCATTTTTTAAAATTCCTAATTGCATGCTGCGTTTATTAGTTAATTACCGTAATTAATCAGAATCAAGAACAAAGTAACATTTTTATGCCTAGTATAAATAAGATATTATATATTTTATTGTATTTATCGATCATAGCGCTTTACAATACAAGTTATTGTTGGCATAGAAGTTTTCAGTAATTATCTAAATAATAATTTGATTCCGGATAAACGATATCGAGTAACTCACAATCGCTGACAGAACCGGCTTTGATTATTTAGGCTATGTAACCTGCAGTTTGCCGGTTACGTGTGGTTTGGAGAGGGAGAGGGAACCCCGACACTAGTGGCGACGCGCTGTAGCGAAATTCCGAACTAAAAGCTTTGGACAGTAGGAGTGCCTACCCCCACCACTAGAAATCGCCGTCGTTGCAAGACCTGTATGTAAGACCGTGGTCACATGTGTGTAAGACTGTAGGTTGGTAAGCCTGATACGGACATCCGAATGTACAAGCGCTCCGCTTGCGAGTTAGTCGTTAACACGCCGTCGCTAGAACTAGTCAAGTATATATTTATGTATAATAAAGCATCTGAGATTATAACGAACTATTGAGTCTCACTTGATTATGTTCCACCTAATCCACTACGTTACACAAATATTTCTTTCAAATAATAAATATTTAGTCTTAACTGATATTTTAAGAGTCCCGCTTTCCCAGCGAGGAAAGGACCGTGGTTTTACGAGCGTTAAGATAAGTACGCGCAAGCTGCATGGCCCTTGACCGCCAAACACAGCGCTAGCCTAGAATAAGTCCCTTGTTTTTGTCTTCGGTTATTGGAGCCTTGTTCTCGCGCACACGTGGCCACTTGAAAAGGCCCTCTATCTTCATAGTTTATAATTTCCTGTTGAACCTTAGTTTTACGACTTTTCTTTCCAAACAGAAACATTTGGTTTTCACTCTTGTCTTCTTTATTTACTACTCTTATGACTCCAGATATTTCACAATAGTCTTCGTTGTATGCATTTTCCCCACTATTTCTTCCAGTTTTTCCAAGCATGAAGCTACCCCAAAACTCCCCAATCAGTAAGCTCGAAATCCCACCAAACTCCCGAACTGCAAATGATGCAACAGAACAATCCTTTTCCTGCATTTCCGAAATAAGTTCAACGAATAGAATTAAGAAAATCCCTACCACCGAAGACTTCAAATTTCAGTAGTCGAGCTTCAGTCAGGACTACATTTTATATAATTCTCTGCCTTCAGCACTCCGAGTTAGTTCTCTGCCTTCAGCACTCCGAGTTGGTTCTCTGCCTTCAGTTCTCCGTCTCAGTTCTCTATTTCAGCTAACCTCAAGTTCAATTTAAGTACTTCATTCGTTAATAATAGTTATAGTGAATTGTAAATCATCACTGCTCCTGCGTAGACGAATAGACCGACATCAATGACTCTACTTCAAGTAAGTTAATGGACCAACCAAAGATTAAGTTCGATTGCTCTAAATTTAGTGGGAAACGTTATAGGAATAGTATTAAAACGCTCAGAAAACACCTGAAGTGGGACGGCTACAATATAACAAAACAATGTCAAATTAAGTCGAATATAGAAAACCAGAATTTACCGTTAATTATTACTGATCAAAACACTGATCATTATTATAATACAGACACCGGCAAACTTTTGTACACTACTGAATCTCAAGTGGATACTTCAATACCTGTCATTACATTAGAATAAATTGTTAATTTGTTATTACCAAACCAGTCGTATCATTTTCTTTTAACCATTGCTCCAATTCTCCAATTCTGCAAGTCTTGTCGAAGGTTACTAGGATTGAGTAGGACGGAAGTGGTTCCCATGCCGGCCGTTAGACTCAATACCGAGAGCTATGAAACAACAAAAGCCACGCACGATAGAGAGTTCAGCGCTTGAAGCTTCAGTGGTTCCCATGCCGATTGTCATGACAGCGACTGACATTTATTGTGTTGTGGAAGCAATCTATGCAGGCTCCGAACTGAATTGTAGACAAAGTGTCCATCGGGCTAATAATTGAATAAGAAACGGAAGTGGTTTCCATGCCGGCCGTTCTCTTGTTAATGAACGCAAGGTGTTGACACGAGCTGCCGTTGCACTGACTCCTTTTTCAAAAATCTCCCTACACATATCTCTCTCCCCAGTCCGTGATATTGCGCTTGGCGTAGGAAAAAAAGGGGAAATTGATTAATTTAAAAATAATTATGTACGTCCCTTCCGGATGTCACACGATCTTTTTGATTGGTTGAAAATTGTCAATTTGGTATTTAAAAAACGACAATTTTTTTACCCCAAAAAACGAAACTTTTTTCAGAACTACGCCATTTTGTTAATTTTGGATATTTTTTCAAAAGTCTTAGGTCATTGTATAGGAAATACCTTCAACTTTAATAACCATTTGAGTTTTTTTGTTTCAGCTACTCATTCGGCCGGAATCATGTCAGCTGTTGAGGAAATTTTTTTTTGGCACCTCCGAAGACAACACATCACTCCGTTATTTTTCAATATTTAAAAAAAAAAGTCTTAAAATATAGCTAAAAATATACCTTATTATGTCCTAAAACTTTAAAACATCCTATCGCGTACTTGCTTTTTAAAAAATTCGCGAAAGTCGCCTACTTTTTCATGGGTTACACTGGTATAGTCCCTTAATATTCCTAGGGTAGTTTGTGTGGAAACGTTGCAAGCAAATTATTGAAAACTTTAAAGAACATTGTCAGGAAGCTCTGTACAAAAATGCAGACACTTGTTGTTCACCGTTAGTTAACAATATGCAATTACATAGAACTTTGCAGCTTACCTCGGCACGCTTGGCAAGTGCGAGTGAGAGGCAGCATGACGGACCTTTCACTCGCACACGATCTGCCCCGCACCTTGCGCGCCACCGAGCCTATCCCCTCCGAGCCTGGCGCTCGACCCACCTTAAAACGACGATTTTCTTTTGCGAGAGAATAACGGACTTCGACCGGTTGTCGAAAACTAAGTTGCCGTTAATAGGCATGCGGATATTGCTAGTCCTGCGTTCGAAAATCTCGAAAAGTGACTAAGCCGATGGTAGGATCACTGCGCTGGACTGGAGGTTCTGTAGATAAGACGGCTGTCAAGCGAGATCATGGCTTTCGCTTTCCGGCTATTTTTAATCCCTGTTTTTTCCTTATTTGAATTAAGTATACGTGATAGCATTGAGAAGATAAAAAGAGCCTTGAGAACTCCGGGGTTAATAGTAACGCGAAAATCCAGGTAAGAGAAAAGTTGGTATGTTGAGAGAATTGTCAACAGAGTAGGACCAGCGAAAAAAAGTTCTTTCTCGTTTTGTGCTCAATTTTCGATCTTTGTATTATAATACATATTAGTATGCTTGCACTTATTTCCAATTGCTTGTGCTGAAATAGATAACACTTCGTCATACAATTAATGTCTGCCTACGTGTTACAATACTTATGTGACATTAGGAATCGATCTGTAAACAAATTGTTTCCAAGAGCTACGCAATCGATAACAGATTGTGTCTGTTATCTCGATCAGCTACGTAATCGGTAACAGCTGGTCTCGATAATGTGTCCTCTCTGTTGGTGGGATATACGACATTGTTGTGGGAAAATCGTCGAGGTGACGGTCGGCAGTCGTGTGGTGTTACAGTCAAACTATTTCGATTTTCTTCGAAGAGTAAAGAAAACCTTATCAGTTTTACTGAGTGTAGAGCCTTAACGGAAAACGGGTTCCATATTATATCGTATATGCAATACATTTATTTTGTTTCACAGGTACAAATTTGTATAACTAGAGCGCTGTATCGGATATATTGATAAGTTTAATAAGTAGACGTAGTAACCGGTGCAAGGATTTTGGCTGTGGAGCGTATTATGTCGAAAAGTTAGGCTGTAAACAGAGTTAAGGCAAGCTAGATAAGATAGTATTCTCCCGTCATCTACTTAAATTTGGATATTAGTACTGCGATACACGGTAATCGTGCTCATTTGGTAGTTACTGTTTATTTGTGATTTACCCTTGTAATCGAAGAAGTCATTATCAAAGAATTTATTTTAAGCTAAATTGATGGTAATGTTTGATGCTGGTCTGGTGCTGGTGAGGGTATTGGTAGTATCGCATTAGTGCAAACGCCACGCAGTTTTTGGACTGTGGAGATTTTCTTGAGCTGATGAATGGTGATCTTAAAATCGAGGCGGTTAAAACTTATTTTTAGCGTAGAAATCAAGTAACAGGTGTATGAAGAGTGCATTACGTATGCTGAGTAAGTATAGCTTACAACGCCTCTTGCAGGTGCACCATCATTTGAGCCTTATACCAAGCTTCAGCCTCTTGTACTAATTTGAGCGTTGTAGGAGTCAACGAAAGGTACTTGGTAGTATCCAGGGTGGTCACGTGAAATCCCTAGTGGTCCATGGATCAAGCGAGCACGTCTCTACATAGTAACTCGGAGCGCGTACTTTGGTGATTCGCCTCTAGTATATTTGAAGAGTACTGTAAATGAGAGTCGTACAGTAATTATGATTTAAGTTAAAGGTTGCCCACTGGGTTATCAATTGAAAATGCCGCGTCAACCTAAATTTTCTGTCAAAGTTATTTTCGACGCTATTAAGGATTTAAGTTTCTTCCATGACAAAGGGTATGGGTATGGGAGAGGATGTTTGGGACGAGGTTGTTACGAGAATGAAATCTGAAATGAGCAAAAAGCATATCTTTTTGTACATTTGTAGAAACGACCACAACTATTGAGCTTGCTAAAAAAAACAGTCCACGTCGTTAAAAGAAACGCGAACAGGTCAAGTTCCGCGAATGACCGTAGTCATGATTCGAACTGGTCAATGGACACTGGACATCAAAGGAGAATGCACTGAGTGCAAGGAAAAAAATAAATCTGTACCCTTTAGAGCCGTCAAATGACAAGGTAATCTTCATGTGTCTGCAAAAGACACAAAAGGGATCGTACACAGCAAAGAGGGATAGGTACAGGGAAAACCCGGAACAACGATTGTTAAAGAAATCAACGCTCCGTCGACGTACACTTGGCGAAGAAAAGGTAAATTGTAATTTGATGTATCATGGAACACGGTGTCGTCGAACCCGCGCATTTGTACGGGGAAGAAGTTTTGGGTAAAGCTGAGCAAACCGAAGCAGATCCTGGGTAAAGTTGACGACGTCATTGCATCGGTACGAGAGCTAAAATATCGCCCCGAATTTGTAGTGTAACATTTTTTTTTGTTATTAATCTTCGAATCTCTGCAAAATATTATTATTATCAATAGATACAAGATTATTGAGAAACAATATTCAGAACCGGGGTTCTCGGGACCCTGTATTCGTAATAAAACAAATAGGAATCACATTAATGCTTGGGAATCTTGACACGAGTGCTGATCAGGATAAAATCGGGCAATAATGACATCGATTTCAATTTCAATTCGTTTATAAGCCATTCATTATTCATATACGAGACATAATTTCATAATCATAAATCATTTCAATTCAGTTCTCTGGCATTATCAATTCAACATCATCTCATCAATTCTCATTGATAATCATTTTCATAAATTTTATATATAATCTTATTAATAATTCTCATTGAATTTCATTTAACAATTATCATCTCCTTTCATTTAACAATAACCAGCTCATTTCCTTAAACATTATCATCTGATTTCATTTAACAACAATAATAATCTCATTTAATTAAGAATTATCATCTCGTTTCATTAACAATTATCATCTCATTTCATTAACAATTATCATCTCATTTCATTAACGATTATCATCTCATTTCATTAACAATTATCATCTGATTTCATTAACAATAATCATCTCCGCATATCAACTTTCAATATCATTCGATAATAGCGCTAATCATAATAATTCAGTTCCCATATCATCGTTTAATTCCATTATCATGTAGAGAATAAGCAAGAGTAGCCGTTAGTATGAGACAATTCAACTCGACTTCGTTGAATGAGTAAACAAGGTAATTTCTTTGATCGATGTCCGTGATGAATCGTGATCAATCTTAGGTATGGACAGAAATCATAACAATACCGATCTAATGGCCAAACTTATGATCACATATGCCCGTCGAGATAGCGGGAAGTAAGACACAATAAATATATATATACATATAGAAATACACAATGATACCGTTCGCTACGCTATGGAACTGGCTCGCGACAAACGCAGCAATATAAATTTCAAAATCTCACTATAGATTAAACGGGAGGATATTATCAAACTAGTCGAAGTCACTCGTTCTCAAATCTCCATAATTCGACACACAATAACATTATAACAAAAGAA
Source organism: Tromatobia lineatoria (assembly GCA_949699805.1). Taxonomy (NCBI): domain Eukaryota; kingdom Metazoa; phylum Arthropoda; class Insecta; order Hymenoptera; family Ichneumonidae; genus Tromatobia; species Tromatobia lineatoria. Next base: position 2,301,814 of record OX453036.1, on the reverse strand, counting down.
CAGGTGAAAGTTTAACTTATCTCGGTAAAGCGCATGTACATCGAGGAATGATATGGATAGAGCTCGTTTTGTAGACCTCGGATATTATAAACGGTTTGAGGTCCACCTCGATTCCTCATGGATTCTCAATCGATTAGTAATAGATCAGCAACAGATCGCCAGTCGACCTTATTGCTCACTCTCACCCCCTTCCCTACTTTCGCGATTAAACAATATGTGACTCTTATTGCAATAAATTATTACACGTGCGGCTAACACCAATGATTTGCTGATCTCTCGGTAAGAGCTCGCGGACGACTGGGGAGAGTGGGAGTTCTCGTTGACCCATATCGGTGACCAATTCACCTGTCGCTCTATATAGATGGGAGACTCGTTATCGAGTTCCCGTTGCGCAATCCCAATCGTCATAGATCCACACTTCACGCGGTCGGTACAATATCAGCCGCCGATATTTGCATACGTGGCGCAACGCATGTGCTCTTACTCTTTCTATTTTACAGGTATAGATGTGCATATATGTATACATATATATATAGATACATACACTTCATAAATATATATATAGATATATATACAGATATATATATATACATATATATATAGATATACACTAACAAAGATACGACATCTTGCAAACAAATCGGAGCGATCAATATAAGAAATTTCATAAGCAAGCTCCTTCGGGAACCGGTAGCGTCAGTATTGATGCTACAAAGCTCGATTGTAGGTCACATTGTAAAACCGGATGGATCAACCTTCCCTATGATTTTGTGTTGAGCTGTGGTTCCACTCTGTACCAAGATTTTATCGATTTTCCAGATGGTGTCGAAAAAACACAATGCCAACATTATAACGTACTGGATACGCGAGTGGGTGCGTTCTGGCGCATTGTTCTTACCCTGCAGAGGTTGTAACTGATTATTCTTTAGCACTGTTAAATGCAGTTAGCCTGGCAATCGAAACAACTGATTTGAATACGTATGTCAATACGTGTTTCAAGTTTCTTCATGAAACAGGCGAGGCAAAGAAACCGGCCTGCTGGAGCAGAATCGACATAGTACATCTCATAAATCTTAGTGTGCGCTGGAAGTGCTACCGCAAGACAACTGCATCGGTGAAGGAATTTTTTCTTCGATGCCTTAGACTGCGCATTAAGAGTACGAACTTTCAAATAGTCGAAAGTTTACTTCGCGATATACTGACGGTGGCAACTTGAAAGACCGAATCGATAAGTTTGCCGAACCGCTGTTTTGACGCCCGAAAAAGATTGATCAAAATGATCAAAACCGACGAAGACACTAATGTCTATAAGATAGTTAGACGAAAAACCAAGAGAGAGAAAAAGCGCGAAGCTAAATTAGAGAAGAAACGCAAAGGAAAACGTACAGCGAATCGTAAAGCGAAAATAAAACAACTGTTCTACTAGTTCCGATGAAGATGCAGTTTCTGACGATGCTGATTCCAATGACACGAGTGCCCACACTACAGATACCGATGATTCAGAGCCTGATAACACGAGCTCTGGGACCGCAGATATGGATTCTGCCGATTTTGTCGAGGATAGGGAAATTCATAGGTCCATACGCGATTTTTCGACTGGAGTCGAGTAAGATTGCAATTCCAGTCAAAATCAGGTGACAGACAAAACCCATATTGGAGTCTGTTCGAGAAGTCGTGAGATGTTCATCGGATGGTAGAAAAGGTCTTGAAATAAAATGGCTGACACAAAAATTCGTAATTGATAATTCATAAATTTATTTTCCGTCATAAACACGACGAAAATGTCACAGCACAATTACACAGTAAAAAAAATCTTCATTTAAATTAATATACTTGCATTGAAATTGTATTTAAATTAATATACTTGTAGCATAAACTGTGTCAGAAATTCCAGAAGCATTTATATTGAATTTTCTTATGAACGGCATTGGGAAAAATGTGACGCTGGATAATTATACGGCACAATTGTTTCTGATTTTTCTATCGATGCCCGATATTTTTCGATGAATATGTTTGAAAATTCATAAGCCTTACTTTTGATATTTAATAACCTTGTATATTAAATCACACAAACATTTATGTTGAATTTTCATATGAATAGTATTGAAAAAGAATGTAGCGATCGGCAATATCACGGTACAATGATTCTGCAAAAATTTTCCCTTCCTGCAACATATTTTTTTATGAATGTATGTTAAAATTCCTGGACATTACTTCTGATATGTAATTAAAGTATCTCGAATTTCATAAAGATTTTTTTGATTTTCATATGAACGGTATTCTTAAAGTTAATAAACTTTGTGACGTATTTTTCGTGAGCGAGCTTAAATGACGAAAACTAAATCATGAACACGAATCGAGATCCGTCACCTTCGGCCGTCGACCCTTGTTCGCGCATCCGCAAATCCGCTGGGCGCCAGCTAATTTTTGTTTCACCGGTAATAGCGAATCGGTATGTCCTAGGAATCGAGCCGAGCAGGCTCGATTCCACTAAACTAAACAAAATCGGAAGCCTGGAGCAAAAGCTAACGATCGGGAACAATCACAACGAAATCGGTAGCTAGCTAATTTTTGTTTCACCGGTATTAACGAACCGGTATGTCCGAGAAATCGAGTTGAGCAGGCTCGATTTCAATAAAATCGAAAGTCTGGACCGAAACTAGCGATCGAGAACACCAGCGAAGGCAACGGTAGCTTTGTTAATTTTTGGGATCGCGTAAAATTAACAAACGCAACTGGATGCGCTCGCGAGGACGAACGGTTGCGCGCGACCGCTCAGACTGCTAGGTTTTGATAGAGAGGGTCGAGGTATGGCTCAGTAAATAGCCTCATTTTAACGGGAACCCAAACAATAAATACAAAGTTCAATATTCAAAAAAGAAGTTCGAGAACGAATACAATAAATTTTATTGTTAATTAATGTGGGAGAACCAGTGGGACGCATCGAAATCGGTATCGGGAACAGTGAGTTGCAAAGCAGCGAACGCATATCCCGAACGGAACGGTAACTGCACAAATATTCCGTAGCACGAGATCTTTAACCGGCACGATCGGAACATTCGATTAAATAATTAAAATGACGAGAATGACTCACGGAAAGCTATCTCCAATAATCTTGGGAGCGGGAGCGGTAATCCTAGAGGATGTACGGAAACCAGAAGTGCACTAATGCACTACACTGGGCACGAGAACTTTTAGTCTTATTCAATAAAATGAAACTCACGAGAACTGGAACATACGCGATACACTATACACTGAGTATTATCCGCAGTACGAGATCAACGCGAAGACGCGCGCGCGAGCGACAGAAAAACTGTCAACACCGGAGCTCGACTACCACTCGAGGCACCTCGGCGGTGTCCCGAGCGAAACTGATTACTTCAAGTAATAATCGGGAACAACTCATCAATAATATTCAGATATTTCCAAAATCCCTTCTTCGAGAGCTATTGCCCTCTCCCTCGAATTACCTCGTAACTATATCGGGAACACAAATCATGCCGCTATCATCTTCGAAATCTGTACAATCGCCTCCCTCAGTGCTCCGCGCGAAAACGGGCCTACTAAACATAATCATATTGCACCAGAATGCTCTATTCTCTGCAAAAACTAACAAAACTCCACCCGTTCTCAAGCACAATGCACGATCGCCATAGGGCGCCGGATGTTCACCGGTCTATAACTAATTGCAAGAAATCGCTTCGGTGAATCTTATCCGTCGGGCTGCTCGTTCTTTAAGCCTGTTTTAGTTATTGTCTTTTGTGGCAGGATGGCGCAGGATTGAGCAATAAAAAGAGATTGTAAAAGGTAGAAAAATGGCGTGGTCTTTATTACTATAATACGTTACAGGTGTTGCTTCGGTTGAAGCGCAGACTTGAGCTGATTTAAAGACTACTGCGCAAGTCAAGGCGTTCTTGACTGCTGACTAGCGATACTAGTTTTTAGAAACTTATTAGTTTTATTATTATACTGTGCTCGGCCGGTATGTCAGCCCGAACTCGCTGTTTTACTAACACTCCCACATTCGGCTGATATACCGTTCGCTTTTTCTTCATCAATTACAATTCCCTTTGAGCGGAGGTATTCGAACCTCATTTTACTGAGTGGTTTTGTGAACAAATCAGCTATTTGTTCATCAGTAGTGATGTACTCAATGTCAAACTCCTTTTGTTCGTAATGTGACCTAAGGAAGTGATAGCGTACGTCGATATGTTTTGAGTTACGCGTCACTTGTGGATTTTTAATTGATTTAATAGCACTTTGATTATCAATGTACATGATAGGGAGTTCGCTTTTCGCGTTAACTAATTCCTCTAATAGTCTGCTCAACCAGATGAGTTCTTTGCATGTTTCGCTCGCCGCAATGTACTCCGATTCCATGGTTGATAATGCTACCGATTTCTGTTTCAAGGATCCGCATACAATGGGTGCTTCGGCGATTTTAACAATATAACCACTTGTGGATTTTTGCGTTCGCTTGTCGCCCGCAAAATCCGCATCACTATACGCGTTAATTCTAAGTTTGTCGTAGGAACTTGGAAAAAATATTCCGTGGGTAAGAGAACCCTTAACGTATTTTATGATTCTCTTGATCGCGTTCCAATACACTTTCCGAGGCTGTTCGGCATATTGACTTACCGCGTTCACCGAAAAAGCAATGTCCGGCCTCGATACCGTTGCCAAAAACAACAGACTCCCTACTGCTTCTTTGTACGGTACATGTACTATTTCGTCCCTGAGATTAGGATCTTGGAGGCTAAGGTCGGTGTGTTGATCTGCCGGTATTGCCACACAGTTCACCTCTTTCATTTGAAAGCGATGAATTATCGTTTGCGCATATGCCTTTTGGTTGACTAATACCGATCCATCTGGTAGCTGCTGAATTTCCATCCCGAGAAACAGTCCAAGGGGAGAAACTGTTATCTGCAGAGCTGTCGATAGATGATCCAACAATTGAGTAATTTTCCTTTCGTTTGTTGATGCGATCAACCCATCATCTATGTAGATGGCTAGGATGAGGATGTCATGAATTATCGTTTGCGCATATGCCTTTTGGTTGACTAATACCGATCCATCTGGTAGCTGCTGAATTTCCATCCCGAGAAACAGTCCAAGGGGAGAGACTGTTATCTGCAGAGCTGTCGATAGATGATCCAACAATTGAGTAATTTTCCTTTCGTTCGTTGATCCGATCAACCCATGATCTATGTAGATGGCCAGGATGAGGATGTCATGGTTATCCTTAGAGATGAAAACACATGGGTCCTCCGTAGTAGCAGTTAAATCGAACTGCTTTAGACAGGCCACGAACTTGTGATTCCAGCATCGCGCTGCCTGCTTAAGCCCGTATAAGGCCTTTTTCAATTTGCACACTTTTGAAGTGCCGTCCTCGTAACCTTTAGGCTGTGCCATAAAGATAGCTTCCGTCAATTCTCCATGTAAAAACGCAGTCTTTACGTCAAATTGCGTTAACTGCATCTTTTCCATTGCCGCAACAGCAAGAATGGCCCGAATAGAGCCGAATTTGACGACTGGGCTGAATGTCTCGTTGAAATCGACGCCCGGCCTTTGTGAAAAACCCTTTACGACCAATCTGGCTTTGAATCGTTCAGCACGGTCTCCGATTCCCGGCTTACGACGAAAAACCCAGCGATTGGAGAGTACTTTTGAGTTCCGTGGGGGTTCTACGAGTTGCCATGTGTCGTTCTCGTACAACGAATCCATTTCGCTGCTCATTGCCTCTTGCCAGGCCTTTTGCTCATGGCTTCGGATTGCCTCTTCATATGTACGCGGCTCCTGCTGCTCCGCAACAAAAAGGTTTTCCATATCGAGTTGAAAATGATCAAATCTCATTGGCGGTCGTAGAGTTGCACGGTTGCGCAGCTCTCGTGGCTCCTGAGGGGCTCCGATGCTTGCAGGTTCCCGAGGCTCATTTTCCCGCTCTTCTTGGCGAGGCTGGTCCTCTTGATCATCTGCTGCTTCTCCTTCTTCCTCGTTGCTAGACTCATCGCCTAGGTTATTCTCTTGCTCACTTCCAGATTCGTCGTCTAGATCGTCCTGTAATTCGTGAATGAGTTTCGGTACCGGAATTTCAATGGTGGCATGTTTTTCCTCCTTTTGTACTTCAACAGAATCGACAATTTCTTCAGACGTAAATTTCACGTCGCGGCAAACTTGCACTTTCCCTTCATCTGGAAACCAGATTCTGTACCCTTTTGAGAATTCGTCATAGCCAACGAAATAACCTTTTTTGGCCTTGGCATCCCACTTTTTCCTCCTTTGTTTTGGTATATGTGTCCAGACAGGAGTGCCAAAAATTCGATAATTTCGCTTATCTGCCGGTTTCCCGAACCACAGTTGGTACGGTGACTTTCCTGCGACGCTGCTTGTGCCTGTGCGATTAAGTACGTACGCAGCTGTGTGCACAGCCTCTGCCCACAATTTAAGGTCCTTTTTTTTGCGTAGATCATGCTTCTTGCTGCTTCCACCAAGGTCCGATTTTCCCGTTCGATTACACCATTCTGCTCAGGTGTGTAGGCAACCCTTGTTTGATGCTTTATGCCGTATTTGTTCATTATTTCGCGCATGGTACTGTTGACAAACTCTGAACCATTGTCTGTTCTGAGTGTTTTTATTTTCCTGCCGAACTGCGTTTCGAGTGTCTTTACTAGACCTTCAAAATGTGTTTTGACCTCTGACTTGCTTGCTGGCTCATTTGTCTGTGTGTTGCTGTGTGGAAATGGCTTCCGAGCCATTTTTCCTTGTGCAGATCCGTCGCAATTCCAAGATTTCGGTGGTTTCGTTTTAATGTTCCAGTCCTGAAGTACACTCCGCACATGTGGGATATTTTGGTGCGCGAGCCGCTCATGCCATGTCCTGAGTGAGTCACTTTGTGATATGTTTGCTTGCAATTTCCTTGAAGCGTGGTTATTTATACGAAATCTCATTTTGTATAAATCCTCATGTCGATCACCAATTGCCACAGTGTCAGTTCCATTCAACAGCCGGCACGATTGACTGTCTGAAACGAGCTCCAAACCTTTGTCGAGCACTGAGGACATCGAAAACAAGTTGTATTTCAAGTCTGGAACATGAAGGACAGGAGTTAAATGATGATTCTCCCATTGGTACCCGTTGTATGACTGGATGTGAATTTCTCCCACCCCTTCGCCATATATAATTTCACCATTTCCTATTTCCACAGGAACTTTCTTGTCAAGAACAGTATATGTGACAAACCAGTTGCGCATCGGACACATATGCTGGCTTGCTCCAGAGTCTAAAAACCAGTTTTTCGGAGATGACACTGAAGCTACTGCTTGTGCTTTTACTGTACCTCCAATGAAAGCGCTTCCTTTATTTCCATGTGATGAACTCGGAGCTCCTTGGTGTGTGGATTTCTTCTTACTTCGACACTCGTTCTTCCAGTGGCCAGTTTTTCCACATTTGTGACAGGTACCGGGTTTCCTTGATTTTGTTTTTGTAGAAAACGCACTGTTGCTGGAGCTTTCCATTGAGTTCAAGCGAAGCTCCTCCATCATGAGACGTGAGGTAAGATTTGACAGGGTTCGCTCTTGGGAACTTGTCGACTTCCATGCCGTTGCGAAATGCTGATAGGAAGATGGAAGTGTAATTAATATTTTAGTCATAATCATTCCATCGGTCACTGGCTCTCCGAGGATTTTTAACCTGCATGCTAAATCATTTATTTTAGCCAAATGCGTGCTAATTTCATCGCCTGCATTTTTTCCAAGCGAAAACCACTGTTGTTGCAATAGATGCTTAGAGGTTTCACTTTTGTTCTCATAAATGGAGTGTAATTTCTCCCACATTTCCTGTGTAGACGCGCAATTTATTATGTGGAGCATACAAGGACGACTCACCGTTTGAACTATTATTTTTTGTGTTGTGCTATCTTGTTTGGTCCACTTTTCTAATTTTTTCTCGAAGGTCGTGACAGCTTCAACGTCCATACTGTTCGTTCGCTCCGGTTTGGCGAACGCTCCGGTGACAACTTCCATCGCTCCACTTGCTGCAATTATCACTCGAACTTCGAACTTCCATAGTCCCCAATTGTCCACACCTACTAGCTTCTCAACTCTCGTGAGCTCGTTGTCGGGCATGATCGTTTTTGCACTCTTGCACGTGGCTGGCTGACCGTGCCGACACTCGCGGTTTTAATCACGCGAACACGATTGTTATTTTTACACTCACGAGAAAAATATTACTCAGTACGCAGTCCTGGGCCCATAACCTGTTTTAGTTATTGTCTTTTGTGGCAGGATGGCGCAGGATTGAGCAATAAAAAGAGATTGTAGAAGGTAGAAAAATGGCGTGGTCTTTATTACTATAATACGTTACAGGTGTTGCTTCGGTTGAAGCGCAGACTTGAGCTGATTTAAAGACTACTGCGCAAGTCAAGGCGTTCTTGACTGCTGACTAGCGATACTAGTTTTTAGAAACTTATTAGTTTTATTATTATACTGTGCTCGGCCGGTATGTCAGCCCGAACTCGCTGTTTTACTAACAAAGCCCTCTTCCTCGCGATGGTTTCGAGTGCACCGATGTTCCCATAACTACACAGGACCTCACTAAAACGTAAAATGACAAAGCTCAACCTCAAGCGCAGGAGTAAATTCGAGGAAAGGTATCTCGGAATCGTTGCAATACTCAATTTGGGGTAACATGAAATCTTGTGACGTCATTTTCAAGAAAATCACGTCACAACTTGTATCGGAAGTACAATATGCATAAACTGTGTAGGAAATTTCATAACCATTTGTATTAAATGTAAGCGGTTGTGAAAAAGAATATTGCGTTCGATAATACTATTGCACAAGCGTGTCTGGTTTTTTCATGACCGCAAAGGATTTCTTGATAAATGTGTATTAAAATTCATAGGCGTTATTTTAATTTTCATTCTTTTTGTGTATTACAAGGTAGTCTTTGCAAATGGTGTTCACTTCACATTAGTTTCAGGGAAAAAAGAGAAAATTGCAAACATTTCGCGATAGTATAAAAACCTTTAACAAATCGAGCATGTTAAGAAGCTGAAAAGATTGATCGTGCACAATGGTAATAAAAATTTTTTATTAACAAATTGATGAAATAAAACTTCATCGACAAATCTCCTGGATATCTATAGTTTTTTGTAAATGGAAATGATTCGTTTATTTTCTTAATACGTATTTATTTTTTCAGATTTTTAAATTCACTAAATTTTGTGTTTTTCGACAGATCATTTCAAATAAAGAATAAAATTACAAAGCAAATGAAAAAATCTAGAAAAATGATATGTATTCAGAAAAATGGAAGTATCATTTTTTTTAGTAAATTTTTTACACTTTTGAGTCGGAAAAATGCAAACATCTTTCAAAAACTAATACACCCATGTAGGCAAAATTGCAAATACTTTGTTTGGTATTCTTCAGTACGAGTAACTGAAATTTTGATAACGTTCACCTTACTTTTAATGCGACAATGTATATCAAATTCCAAATCAGGCATGAACATTCCAAAAATACATGTTCATTTTTATGAACAAATTTAGTAATTGATAATTTCATAAATTTGTGTCTTAATTTCCAATCTCCGGCTTATCAAAAATCATTTATTTGTTTTTAATTTAATATGCAGACGTATTAATTCCGATTTTTGGATTTCCTATGCCGAGTTTTGCGAAATTCATACACGTTTGTATGGGAAAAACGCGAATATTTTTTACAGTGTAATGATGAGAAAACCTTTGTTACTTTTAATAATAATAATATTTAGTTGAGCTATCTGTGATATCTGCGTGTATTGTTTAAACGCCGGAAGTAGGGGGCGCTGCATTCGCGCGTATTAAGCGCACTCGATTTACTTAGCGTCTGGAAAACCTGCGCCGCCTGCGCGGTTGTGCGTACTAGGGACTCCGTCTGCGACCGTCGAAGTAGCCACATGGCTCACCATAAACCACGATAGAGGTTTATATTTATTTATTAAAACGACTCACAAGTACGAGTAAATCTGTGTCTCATTATTTAATTCTTATCTCCGGCTTCGACACAACACTATCCAGAGTGTTCTCGACTCGGCTATACTAGCTGGAGTCCCGAGATATTCAAAGTTCGTTGAGCGAAGCCATTGTTTCACACGAGCAACACGTTACCGCGTGGTCGGCTCGCCGACCAAACGAATATTTGTTTATTTATTTATTTATTTATTTCGACGGGAAAAACCCTTTTACATTATGCAAATAAATATCAGTTCATCACGTGTAACACCTTGAGTAAGTAATTAATCAAATCAAAATAGACAATTGTTATCTTTTATCACTTTCGAAGATTGTTTACAATATCGCATCTTTTATTTATTCATTTTTGTGTTCATCACGATTAAACAATTATCACAGTTTAACAGTTTATCACAATTTATCACAATTCGATTATCGCGCCGCTTAAACCGCATTCTAAAGAAATCGAAGTATTAATGCACTAGCGTTATTTTTTAACAAATCGAGAGACTCCCTGAAGTTCAGAGCAGTCCCCAAGTTATTTGCCCAGCTTGTCCTGCTTGGACCTGAAGATCATTGACGTTGCTGCAAAATTACTTCTAACATTTGGGAGTTCAAAGGTTGTCTCCCTCCGCAGCAATCTGCCTTATGGAGTCCGAGGTTTATGCGGTGCGATAGGTATTGGCAGTCTACTAAGCCCATGATCATTTCGTAGAGTGCTATAAGGTCATTTCGTTTCCCTAGTGATTCGAGGCTATTGACAGAGATCCCGCGATAGTCGAGTAATCCTGGTCCTCCTGACGCATGGGTGTCCCTATTTTGTACGCTACAATTCGTAGGAATCTGTGTTGAATCCTTTCAAGTTTTCTAGAGCGGACTGCAGAACTCAGGTTCCACACTTCCGATGCGTATTGGAGTATCGGTCTGACTAGAGCCATATACAACCAGGGTTGTGAAATTTGTAATGTAAAAGTAATGCATTACTTATTACTAAAAGAGTGGATAATTGAAAGCTGAATCCATTACCCATTACTTTCGGAATAAGTAATGGAACTCGGATACATTACCCATTACTTTTTTAATAAGTAATGTAACTCAGATCCATTACCCATTACTTTTATAATAAGTAATGGAACTCAGAACTATTACCCATTACTTTTTGAAAAAGTAATGGATCCAAGTTACATTACTTATTACAGACGTAATGGGTAATGTATCCGAGTTACATTACTTATTCGAAAAGTAATGGATGATAAATCTGAGTTATATTACTTATTAGAAAAGTAATGGGGGATGAATCTGAGTTACATTATTTATTTAAAAAGTAATGGGCAATGCATCTGAGTTCCATTACTTATTAGAAAAGTAATGGGTCAAAAATCTAAGTTCCATTACATATTTACATTACTTCTGGCAAAGTAATACAATAATATGTTTTTTTAAATTCGGGATAGTGGAGAGAAAAACGTGTTTTCCTTTACGTAAAAATGTCTCAGCCATTCAAAGAATATAGTATCAAAATAATTTAATTTTCTGAAAGTAAATTATTTCGTCACTCTGTTTTTTTTTTAAACATAAGACATTTTTACTTGAAAACATGTTTTTCCGCTTTTGTGTCTTCATACAGATCACGTTTTCTCAAAATTATTTAGAAATGAGAATTTCTAGTTTTATCACAACCATATATTAACATAGAAAGCCGAAATCAATTAACATACTTCCTTATCTATAGAGGTACCTCTGTAAAGAGCGAAAAAAATGAGAAAGCACTTTGCGAAGTTCCGCTTCGCAGCTTTTTTTCTCCAAATTCATGAGAGAAATTATGAAATAAAAATACTGAATAATTAAATTAAAAGTATAAGGGATTAAATGAAAAACTGATATTAAAAAAAAGTTGCTGGCGTATTCGCAACACTCGACTTTTTCATCACGTTTGTCACTGGCGTGAAGTTTTTATTGTGAATTTACTGGAGTATAGTGACTAACTACGTGAATTGAAATTTGAGAACTTTGGTCATTAATTGTAATCTACATTTCGCGTTATAATTTGTTAAGAAGCCGTTTTCAAATTCAAATTCAAGCAAAGATTTTGGATTGGATTTCAATACCAAACCCAGGATTCGAATGCAGAAGACACACACCAAATTTCATTGCGGTCCTTAGATTTTCTCAAAAGTTATTGCACTTTCGGGCACACAGGTGCCAGACAGACAGACAGACAAACAGACAGACAGACAGACAGACAGACAGACAGACAGACAGAAATGAGTAAATGTGTTTTTTGGAATCTAGGACACTCAAAACATGTATGTCCATCAAAATCCAAGAGTCGAATTTTTTTTGGATTGCAATACTTACTCTCTTTACATACTCTGTATGTGATGAGAAAGTAAAAACGATAAACCTTGTATTTTCGCGAATTGCTGGTGGCATATTTATCAGAATTGTTAAATCTCGATTAAAAAATCGTTGTTGGGTGAATACGTTTTTATTAACCTTTTTTACACTTTTAATTTATTTTATACAAAGGTACCTTTGTATAAAATTAATACTGTAATTAAGTTTAATACTGTAGGTAAACACTACACTATTCAGTAGATAAGAAACACAATCATTTCTAGATGTGTTTCTTAAATGTTTGCAAACCAGAGTCGGTGGCTGAGCCCTAGACAGTATATCTCGAGAACTCACGGCAGTAGAGATTGAACAACCCCATCACTGTCCGCAATTCAGTTGTAATCTTTTGAGGCATTGACTTTAGTCAATACTCTCGTTTCAAAATGACTGTCACTTAACCGATTATATTTCGGAAGATCCAACATGGTGGCGTAACTAAAGAGGCGCTCTACAGGGGCTGACGATGGCAACGGCGTGTTAAATTTGCGGAATACTTTTCGCATCACTTGATATCGATTCAGCATAGTCAGCTCCCTATCTAGATCTTCCAAATACCGGGTGACCTCGACTTCCGATGTGGCGTGGTTGACTGAACTCTGAATATTGTCAAAGATTGTCGGGTTGTTACCAAAATCCCAATCATCAGCCGCTGCATTCGTAGTAGGATTAGCAGATATGTTTCCCTGGGTTTCTGCGGATAACGCGTCTACCAGAGAATCATAGGCGAGTTTCTGCTGAGCAGCAGGCAGACAACGAAGCCATCGAATTTTAAATTTCGGGTGGGCCATTGCTGCTATTGCAGCGGCTTTCCCTTCTCCCGTAATTTCAAACATTTGTTTGAAGCGATCCATTACCCATTACTTTCGGAATAAGTAATGTAACTCAGATTCATCAACCATTACTTTTCGAATAAGTAATGTAACTCGGATCCATTACCCATTACTTTTCTAATAAGTAATGTAACTCAAATTCATCAACCATTACTTTTCGAATAAGTAATGTAACTCGGATCCATTACCCATTACTTTTCTAATAAGTAATGTAACTCGAATCCACTACCCATTACTTTGCGAATAAGTAATGTAGCTCAGATCCATTACTTTTTCGAAAAGTAATGGGTAATGGTTTCGAGTTACATTACTTATTACAAAAGAAATGGGTAATGGATTCGGAGTTACATTACTTATTCGAAAAGTAATCCGTAATGAAAGCGGTAACGCATTAGAAAAATAATGCATTCTTCACAACTCTGTATACAACGTTCTCGGCGTACCTGGCCGGGTAAAATCCCCAGTGAAGCGGTTGATAAATCCAAGCATTCTGAGCGCCCGATGAGAAACATCCTCAATGTGTTGTATAAAGCTGAGCTTTCTGTCAATAAGAACTCCTAGGTCCTTCATTAGTTCGACTTTCTCTAGAGCCTGGCCTCCCTGAGTATATCATGAAGAGCAATGTTGCGTTTCCTAGCAAGAGTGATAATCTTACATTTCGACAGGTTAAGCGAGAGGTGGTTCGTCGCACACCATTCCCATAGATTATCCAAATCTGACTGTACTCTTGCAGAGTCTTGCTCGTTCTCTATAGACATGAAGATCTTGACGTCGTCAGCGTACATTAGAAATCTGGAATAGACGAAACAGGAGTCCATATCGTTCACAAAGATGAAGGAGAGCAAAGGTCCGAGATGCGAGCCCTGGGGGACTCCCGATGTCACTCGAATTTCGCGCGAAATTATATTCTTATTCCGCACCCTTTGTGTACTTCCTTTTAGGTAGCTTTCTAACCAGAGTAGCTGTTCTCCGATTCCGATGGCCCCCAGTTTTGATCTACAGAATCAAACGCTTTGGCGAAGTCTGTGAATACCGCGTCGATTCGATGTTTCGCTTCCAGCTGATGAGTACAGTAATCTTCATACACTAGTAGATTGGATACCGTTGATCTGCCTGATATGAATACGTGCTGCTCTTCGATTATAAGTCCTCTTACTCGAGCTGAAAGATATTGAGCCACGAGATCATCAAGGATTTTTGGTATGACACTTATGATTGATATAGGCCTGTAATTCTTCACGTCTACCCTGGAGCCGCTCTTAAATATTGCAGTGATGAAACTCAACTTCCATTCCTCTAGCACCACACCTGCCTTGAGCGACATATTAAAGAGATAGTGGATTGGCTCAGCTAGCACGTTTGCGCACGGTCGTAGTATTGACGCAGGCATACCATCAGGCCCAGGACCTTTGGATGTGTCTAACTCTCTGAGCTTTCGACGAACGTCCTCCACTGAGAAGTTAATCTCCGTGAGATTGATAGTTCTCACTGGTGGTTGTATGCGGTCCTGGTCTTCCCCATGCTGAGTGTAAAACGACTCAAAGAAGTCGGCCAGCAGATCTACAACTTCTTCTCCTGTGTTGGCGCTACTCTCATTATGTCTCATCGATGATGGCAATCCATGCTGTGACTGTCGGTTGTTGACAAAGTCCCAAAAGGCCTTCACGTTCGTGGTTATTGCGTCCTCTATTTTTGTGATATACTGCAAGTACGTAACCCGAGACAGTCGTTTACACAACGTTCTAAGAGTCCGAAACTCCTCATACCATCCCTGAGACCCTGTGCTCTTGTAGGCCTTGTGTGCTAGTTTTTTGTCTCTGATACAGCGTTTAACGTCATTTGTAAGCCATGGGGGGTCCAGTGAGCTTATTACCCGTTTCTTGGGTGTAAATAATGCTATAGCATTGTCTACAGTGGAGTGGAATGCTTTTATGGCTTCGGATATTTGCAGGTCCCTAAGGAGTTTGTTGTACGCCATGTACATTTTTTCCGCTTGCGGTGAAATTTCTTCACAATTCCTTGTAAAACATATATACGACAAGATTCGTATGTTTTACATACGAATCTTTTTACTATGCTCAAACATATCACCGGAGCGAGCGCGTGGATTGGTTGTCGGGTCGATGGTGGGGTTTCAGTATCTCAGCGATCCCCACCATCATAAAATCAGGCCTGCCTTCCCCGGCGCGATAAGCCACTCGCTCCTGATTGGCGCGGCGCTCGACCCTCTCGGGGTATTTATGTAGGCTCTCCGAGCCATCTCGTTTAGTCTCTCTGGAACCCGCCGAGAAGACACTTCTCTCTAATAAAGTGAACTCTTCTAAAAATCACCAAAAGCAACTCTTTTCGCACCTCATCACTAAGAACAACGTTCTACGTCCTTTTCAGGATACAGAACAAATTCGCAAATACGACGAAACCTTTTAATCAATTCTTTCTTGTCAGAAAACTAAATCAGTCCCGGTATTTCTTCCTGTCTTTTTTCTTAAACTTCTCGTGCTTCGACTTCCGCTCGCTCCCTCGTGCGTTGTCGAACGCACGCTTTTTCTTACTCGAGCTCCTAGTACAAGCCGTGGCTTTTTCGAAAGCTCGTTCAATAATAAATATCTAAAATTATAAACCGAAAACCTCCCCCCCCCTCCCTTTTTTTCTCTTTCTCTCTCTCTCTCTTCGTGCTTCGAGGACTGCTCGATCCCTCAAGCGTCGTCGAACGCACGTTTCGTCGTGTTCGAGCTCCCACACATTCACTCCTTCCTTCATAGGGACGCTCGTATCTCTTTAGCTAAACTCCCTTTTTTCTTTTCTTTTCTTTCAGTCTTAACTCTTTTCCCGCATGCCGAAACGAGCAGAAAGAAAACGATTTTTAAAACACGGCGTCGAATTAGCCGCACGAGACGCCTTACGCGTTCATACCGTCTTGAGAGATAGAAACGCTCGGCTCGAACGGCACCTAGACTACCTACAAGACGAATGGAAAATTCAAGCCATCGTCGCTGAATTGACGCCACCACCCCTTATCGACCCCATTCACGACGGTTATTCGTTACAACCCATCTCACCATCCAAGACCGCTCTCCCCAGCTACTATCAAACGCCTTGGTCTCGCGATCCAAGAAAGCGAGCACCCAAGTTAGCCGAATTATTCAATTCACCGATTCAACACGCATCCGAAGATATTTTAGAAATCCATTTATCCCCTTCGGAAGAAATAGACTTTACGTAAATTCTCCCCCCTACTCATACACACAAACGGTCCTTTTCAGGACCACCAAACTATCTAACGTAACCAACACTTGTACCCTGGATTCTGGTCACTCCTCTCAATCGTTAACTGCTCTCTGGCGGTTAACAAGTTCGTTCCAATTAATATTTCCAAGAAAGTTTGTGATTCCTTCGACGTTAGATTTTCTATAGTCGAACACAGAATCATCAAATATAAGATCCTCATTCCACTCGCCAAATATTTCCACGCAGATAGTCCGATGGAACTCTACATCCTCATCCAAGACAGGATCCACGAGAAGACAAGATCGAGAGTGTTACCGTGCGTATTCGAGACGTCACATAGTTTATTCAGGCCCATGTATTCACACGCGTCTCCTAGAGTCTCCGCTTTTTTCCGGCAAAATCTCTCGGCCCGCGAGGTGTCACAATGAGTCCTAACCCAGAAGACCCTTGGGAGATAATAATCACCAGCCAAGATTATAGTGTGGTTCGGTAGTGCAGTAGTTATTCGCTGTACCGTATCCACGTGCACTTGATAGGTCCCTAACTCTGCCGTCGGTGGAATATATACACCTCTAATCACATATTTTTGCTTTGCTTTTGCCACAGTAACAAATATCTGCTCAATCCCCATGTCCTCAACCTCGCTTAAAGAGCTATGTATGCTTTGTTTTACCGCGATTGGGACTCCACTACCCCTCCTCCCTCCCACTAAATCTGCTGACCGATCTTTACGGTACACCAAGAAATCTTTAATTTCCACTTCAGCATCACCAATGCCTGGATGCAACCAAGTTTCTGTGAAAACAATAATGTCGTATCGAGTTGTCGTAATACGTAACGCTTTCCGGAGGAACTGCAGTTTTGTTCGTAGCCCGCGGACATTTTGGTAGTATAATTTGAGGGATCCCGTCGAGCATTTTAGTTTTTTTTGTTTGGGAGTTTCGATCTTGGTTGGCTGGAGGTCTCCGCGACTTGATATCTATGATCACCGGCTTGCCGTTACGGTAAATGATTCTTTTATTTATCGATTGGTTTTTTGTTTCTTTTCTTCTTCTAATTTCCTCTTCATTGTGTCGAACTGGTAACGCTGAGCTTGCGTACGATCTGCACGGATTGCTATTCCACCCTTGTATTTATACTTATTGCGCAGGATCTCCTGTGCAATTTCAGCCGATGGAAACGTAACGAGCATCGGGCGAATTCTTGTACTCGTAAACTTTCCGAGTCTCTCGACGCAGACATTCTCGCCGTTGATTTCCAATATTTCTCCAAGGGTTCTTAAAACTGTCGATCGATCTGCCGCCACTCGTGTGGCGATCGGCCCATTATCTGGTTCAGGAACGTTACAAAACAGGAGATTACCTGCACGCTGCTTTCTTTCTTCTTGTTCGGCTTGGAATTTTTCAAATTCTTCTGCCAGCATCTGCGGATCAATGGGAGTCAATCCACATGAGTTTCCCTGTACCAATTGGGATGTAGATATGGCTCGAGTGTTTTCATCTAGTGCGGATCGTACTCCGTCACAGTTGTTTGGAGCACTTGCATATTCTGAGTGTTTTTATCCATCGATGTGTGTATCTCACTAATTAAAAACTTGAGTGCATTCACATCCTGGATATTTGTGTCGATAGTAGTTTGAACCCCTCCGACTGCAGTGCGAAAGGCTTTGCGATCAGTGTTTGACTGTAGCGACTCTTGAAATCCTCCAAATGTTGTACGGAGTGTATTCATATCTGTGCTTAGTCCTGAAACTGAGTCGTTGAAACACTTATCGGTGTGTAATTTTCTTTTACATAGTTTACCTTTTTCTTAAGCATTTTGACCTCATCGCTTAGTTTTATTGACCAAATAAATGAATCTTATTCCGTAAAAACTGAGACAACCTTTTTGAGACCACGCGAGCAGCCCAACCAGCTAAGCCCGAGAAAACCGTCATAACTGAACAGATCTAAGTGTAAGCAATGAGCTGTGACGCCACTAACGAGACGAACGAGACTAACGAGCTAACGAAATTGCATGGGCAGCGGCGTCACTTTCACTCTCCGAGCAAAAGGTGCCGGGGGGTGTTGTTGCGGCCAACCTTCGGTGGCGGGCGACACTAAGCAATCACGCCATTATTTAACAGTGTCCGAAATTTACCGGAAATCTTCTGAGAATATGCGTCCACTTTTCACTCTGGATAAATGTACTAAGGCCAGATAGCTAACCCGTTACTTCAGTCCGAAGTGAGGAGTATTTTCGGCAACTCAAAAGGCTGGTTTCGAGAGGTGACCGAAACTTTCGAGTTGAACATTTTTTAGTTAAGCACATGAGGTCACTTTCCGGCACTGATAAGCTATCGAAAGCTGCGTGTCAATATAGTTCTATTCCGTTTGTCGAAAAGGTTAAAGCGTAAGAGGTCGCATATAACGACACCATGAAATTCTCGAATATTGATTCTCGATCAAATCCAAAACGTGATAAGACTGAAGCTACGATGGAGGTCGGGAATGAAGACTCCGAATCGGTGTCGAAAGTCACTTCCGAACACAATACCTTCGAATCTGAAGACATGGATACCTCGGTATGCCACGAAAAATTCAGCATTAATGACATCGAACGCTTTTCCCTCGCAATCCCGAGTGAAAATATGCTCTTAGGAGAAAAAAAAGACGGAGCACGCTGAGTCGAACGACGTAACGATTGAGGCAGCCGAAGTGGTAAAAACGCGGCTGCCTCAATCGTTACGTCGTTGTTTCGTCGTCCTCCCAAATAAAAACGTGTTTTTACTCGAAGTAGAAGACTGGAGAGGGAAGAATTCTGAACTGGAAGGAAACTTATCAACGGCAAAGGAGAGCAGAGGAGGTCAAAATCTTGAGCAGAAACGTGCAAAGCTTTCGATATCTGGGCAAGACGTTAAATAAACGTCTTGCCGAGATATCGAAAGCGTCCTCAAAAGACCAGAGGCGAACGCTAATTTGCCAATGTTGAAAAATGACCACCTTCTGGGACCCTGCCGTATTGCATGAAAACTGTTAACCCTACAGAATGCGTGTTCCTTTGACGCTCTCACTCAGGCCGTATTGGCCGGATACAGTGACTGGGTCGGCTATCACGAGTATATCGAATCATCGCAAAATGCATTCTACGATTTCGTGAAGACTCTATCTACTCCTAGGTTAACAGCGCAGGTATATAATAGACGTGCAGTTCTATTGAGCGGCACTTTTGCAGCTGAAAAAAAAACCTTAAACTGCAATCCTAATATCAGCAACTTGATTGCCAAGAAGTTTTTTCCTGAGGAAGCATCCTATCAAGTTTTACAGCAGTGCCGAGATTGCGAAGATGTCTCATCTGTGTCTTGCCCTGTCGTCGACATCAATACAAAACCGATTTACGAAAAAGCTATAGCGATCTTAGAAACCGCTATAAGTGAGACGATTTCTTCGGTACCGCCCAGATGTCTCCGATGTGGAAATGCAAACACAACTTCAGAAGTCATGGTGGACCGCATGTGTTTGTGGATATCGAATGCCTACAATGGTCGAGGCTTGCGCAAAATTTGAGGTTCAATAATTGGGAAGATTTATTTATGATTTCTCAAATCCCAGCAAGTTTCGTATCCTGCGGATGTTTATTTTTTTATTATTTTTTTATTCGCATTTCCCCCCGTCTGCAGGCATTACACCTATTACAGGGTCGGCCCGGATCAGTAGCCAGTCCCCCCTGAGGGCCTGGTCCGGATCAGTAGCCAGTCCCCCCTGAGGGCCTGGTCCGGATCAGTAACCAGGCCCCATGCGACCGCATCCGACTTCCCCATCTATATCGCATTTGCCACAGCATTTCTGCTAAGGGCATAGGAAAACAATGAGGAAAAACCTTATGCCGATATAGCCGGTCTCGAGTTCGCCTCACGGCACCGGAGCTACATCACGATTTTCGCCGAGAATGTAAACACAGAGTACAGCTGTATACATGTGACCCCCAGAGTTACCTGTGTGTGTCGCACGTATACATCTAGAGCTTCATCGCGTCCATGTTTTTATTTTTTGACGAAAATTTTCGACGGCACCGGGAATCGAACCCGCGACCTACTGATGCTCTGGTTTAGAAGCCAATACTCTAACCACTACACCATCGCACCGCTTTTATTCTGCGGATGTCAGTATATAATTTCTCGCTGCCTTCGAGTACATCAGTGATGCGAACCCCCAAACTGTATGGCATTACATTTTATACGTCCTCCGCATTACGCCTGACTAAAGCCAATATTGGCATCTTCGAACACCCTACTGCAAAAGAGAAAATTGTCAGTGCTAATGTCTGTCAAACAGGCGGCAATAGCTAAGGGGGCCCCTACTGGTGGTCACAACTCGCTAATCACATTCAAGGTAACCAAATGCCTCGTCTTCGTATTTGTGACGTTAAAGAAAGACAATGTAAGAAAGATAAATGCCTCGTCGTATCAGAGACGATAAAATCTTACAAAAGAGATAGCCACACCATCGTATTAGTGACGAAACCTCTCAAAGATAAATGACATGTCATCGTATTAGTGACGATTTTATCTTACTACAAGAATTGCCCCGTCATCGTATTAGTGACGTATTCTTGTAACCAAATGCGAGAGTGTGATACTGTAAGGGCACTCTGATGCTAGAAAAGGGTGAACTCAGACGAGACTCACCCTAGCCTTACGTGGACCGCGCCGTGGTTGCCGCTGGGTAGGATTGTCACTGTGTGTGTGTGTACTACCTAAAGCGTAAGGTGAACGCATTCGGAGACGACCTTTCTCTGGTACGGGATGTTCGTCAGCCTATGAGGGTTGGCATGCCCGTCTGGGACTGTGTCGTCTCATCACGAATGCAATTGAATGTCCGACGCACACGATCTCGGTGCTGCGTTTGTTTAAAAGTGCTATCACACTCTGATTTTGGCCAAAAGGGTACTATGGCCCTGTGGAAGGAGAATTGTCGTTCGTTCTGTGTGTAAGATCAGCTTAATTGCTGGGTGCCCCCCTGCATGCACATGGATGTTCCAGGTTCTCTGACACTGTGTCCAGAGCGTACGGTGAGGTCAGAGTTGTGATGGCATGAAGTGGATTAGATTAGGGTTATTGGATAGAGCTGGGGGGCACTCATCCAGCAGCCAGATCATGGGAACCACTCCCAGTCCATTTTTAGGTATCCTTAGGGACACCAGAGAACGCCACCAGATCTCTACACCCCTGTTGGCCACACTTACGTCCAACCTGTGTGTGTTTAAATCCGATATGGAATTAACGGATATGGAATATAAAACACAAATAAGGAATATGGAATACAAATACAAATATTAATAAATATTAATAAAATATTAATAAAATATTAATAAAATATTGAATATGGGATCAACGGAACTGACGGTGACATCGAACGAGTTTCTGCCCAGGCAGAAATCCAAATCGCGTTTTACGCGTGGACTCACTGTGCATGACACAGTGAGATCCTTGAACGAATGGAGCAATGGGTCGGTCCTTCGCACTCTGGTGTGAGGGGTCGGCCATGTTGCGTTAGGCACTTTTAGTGACCGAATTGAACATCCTAAATCGCGTTACAGCCCGCGTAATTCGAACGGGTTCAATCACGGAAGTAATGCGCGTGGATTTCTCACGGCTCCCTGAGATGTGAGGATCCTTGAACGATTAAACAGGAATGGGTCTTCGTGGAGGTTATTGAACGTCTAAAAATCGCGTAAGCAATGCGCGTGGACAAATCGTGCCTGCGAATAGTCCTGGATCGTCCTTATACTAATGACACTCTTTCTCCACAGGATACTAATAAATAAACTTCTCCTTACAGCATAAAGTAGGACATTAGGTCATGTTTCGTGTCCCTACAAAAACCCTAGACTAAGCTGGCTGACATGGTGATAGTCTCGAGGCAGGTAGGGTTAAAAGTCCTGGCGTTAGTGTTAGCGGTTAGGGCGGTTGGTGGCCCCTGTAGCTGTAGTAATTCACCCAGGTGGGGCAAGTGGCTCTGCGGCACCCTGCGTCTTTTATTTCCGACTTACTCGTGGGATTCAAATGGAGTGCTTTTTCAAACGGGGACTGGTGGGTTTGAGGAGGACTACTCGCCTGATGGTGAAACGGACACCAGGTGCAGAGTCCGTTCTAGGAGAGAACGCTGCCACCGTCGCGAGGTCGCACACCCGCCCAGCTGCGGGGTCGTCTCGGGATCCTCAACCCTGTGTAAATGGCACCTCCCCAGGAGAGGTTGCTGCACGTCAGCGTCCCTGCACGCTGACTGGTGGTGCTGGCTGTCGAACCGTCGGTGGCCAGTTCCGGCTTGCTGCCCTTAGTGCAGTCCAAATAAATTTAGTTAGGTGTGATAGGTTGTGTGAAAGACTGGGAAAATTAAATATCAGCGCGAACGTAAAAATAGCTCGACAAAACCAGGCGGCGGCACCGGTGCTGCGAGGAGTCCAAATCGCGTTAGACAGATGCGATAGAATCACGGGCGCGAACGCGAGCGAAGTAACTGCGAACGCGAGAAATCCCCCACATATCCCCAATGCGAGCGCGAATGCGAATCAGGTCACGCGCGTTACGGCTACAATACTACGGAATTCAGGGTACTGCAGTTGAACATGCGTCGGTCAACTGTAGTCACAGGGAGGGTGCGAGAGTTAGTTAAAAAGAAAAAGTTAGACATCCTGCTAGTGCAAGAACCTTATATTCGCAAACAGGATCAAAGCCACACCTTCTACGGACTAGGTACTGGAATGAAGATGGTAGCTGTAAGATCGGCGCGCCCCTGGGCGGCGGTCGCACTCTGCAATCCTAATTTCCAGATGGTTTTCGACTCGCAACTCAGTATGACTCACTGTGTATGTGCAGAAGTACAGATTCCCGGCTGTTCGATCTATGTCATTTCCTTCTATTTTCAGTGGAGTGATGATATCGAGCAGCACCTCAGGCACCTCGAAATGGTTCTTCGTAGCCTGCTGGGAAAGAGAATTTTAATTGCGTTAGATGCCAACGCTCGATCTGCCTTCTGGGGACCTCGAGCCACAAATCGTCGTGGCGAGAAACTGGAGCAGCCGATCCGCGCTTTCGGCCTACACGTTGCGAAAGACGTGAGCCAGCCTCCGACTTATTGGACGACAAGGGGGTCGTCATACATCGACGTCACTCTGGGGTCCGGGAGTGGAGAGTACAGGAGGGCTGGACTACCAACGATCACAACGCGATAGTAATTCGCTTGAGGGTGCCAAAAGCAATAGGAAATTAACAGAGTTTCGGACCCACTCGGTTTAATATCAAAAAGGTTGACTGGGACCGTTTCAATGCGATGTTGACAGATCAAGCGCGATCTAGGCTGGAGGCCCTTGAGTTAGAGACTAAAGAAGATGTAGATAGAGTAGTAGAGTCTCTCACGAGTGTCATTATTGAAGCGTGCGAAGGCTCAATGCCTAGGAAAAAGCGATTTAGGAAGTCCAATCCGTGGTGGACAGCGAAACTTACGAAACTAAAGCGAGCCGCGTATCGAAAACGGCGTGCGTACAAGAATGAGCTGCGTGACAGCTTCGATCGGCCTCGTCTCAAGCTGGAATACCAACATTCTTTAAGGATTTACAGTAGAGGTGTGAAAGTGGCAAGGCGCGCAAGCTGGAGAAGCATCGTCACATCGAACGAGAAGTCGGAGCCTTGGGGCCTCGTATACAAGCTCCAAGCGGATAAACTCCAAGTTGAGAAAGTGCTTAGTACAATACGGTGTGGAGATGACTTTACAATGGACATGAGAAAAACCGCCAGCTGTCTTTTACAAACGCATATCCCAGATGACATCGTTGAAGATGATACCCCGGAGCAAAGGGATGTGAGAGAGAGTGCACGATGTGTACTCGATACGAAGTCGAAGTTCTGGAGCAAGCTTTTGCAATCATCCCCGAGCAAATGGTACGATTATTCAACGGTTGCCTTCGGTGGGGTGTTTTTCCCTCTGCTTGGAAGGAGGGTTCCCTCAGAATCCTCCTGAAGGGCGAAGGTAAAGACGAGAAGAACCCGAAATCCTATAGGCCCATATCTCTTCTCCCCGTGATAGGAAAAGTCTTCGAAAAACTCCTCAAGGCGCGACTGTCATGTAGTGCAATGGCCCCAGGACAGATCTCCGACCGACAGTTCGGATTTACCACTGGAAAGTCGGCGAAGGATGCGATCGTGGAGATGCGTCGCATGGTGAGCCTCTGCGAAGATGCTTACGCTGTGGCGCTACTCTTCGACATCTCAGGCGCTTTTGACAACGTGTGGTGGCCTTTACTTCTAGATGGTCTTAGGAAAAGAGAATGCCCAAAGAATATCTTCGAGGTCATGAAAGATTACTTCAACGATAGGAAAGTTAAGATAATGCAAGGAAATGAGGAGGTATCCAAGCAAGCGACGAGAGGCTGTCCCCAGGGTTCCGTCCTTGGACCGGTCTGCTGGAACCTCATGTTTGACGAACTACTTAGAATACTAGAGGATATGGCCCCGGAAAATTTTGTAGCATACGCTAACGATCTCCTGGTTCTTATAACCGGAGACTCACGAAGAGAAATAGAGGCGAAAGCACAAAGCATACTGGACGCGATCTTAGATTGGTGCACATCACCTAAACTTAAGCTGTCAGAACGTGAGACTGAAGCAATAATATTAAAGAACAAGGGAAAAGCTAGAAGGGGAGAAGGCAACCGACCCGACCGCAGGGCAAGACCCGCGAGAACGCCAGACTTGGCTAGGAGACCACCAAGAATCAGAATAGGGAATTCAATAATTGCGTTCAAAAACAACGTTAGGTATTTGGGGGTATATTTTGATCAGAAACTGAAAGTAAGAACACACTGCAAGTATCTGCGATCAAAACTCAACACGTTGTTTGAGAAACTTAGGAGATTAGCTGGTAGTGGATGGGGACTACGCTTCGAAGTCCTATCAACTGTGTACAGAGGTGTTCAATGTTTAATGTTTATTTCATTGCACCAGGACCAAAGGTCCTATCAGGCAACCCCGTAGTCAGGGGGAGAGCTACAAAATTGGTAGAGCGCCACAGTCCGGCGTCTACCTAATACATCCTTATAACTATTACAGACAGCTTAAAAACTACAACTAAAACTAACGCACGAACTTGAGATTACTTAAGATTACTTGAGAGCTGTACCAAATAGGTAGCAAACGCATGCCCGACTTGAGCCGCCTGAACATCGCCGCCCTAAACTCGCCGCTCGTCAGCTCCAAGACTTCCAGGGGAAGGGCGTTCCAACCATACTCTGCAATAATGCAGACCACATCTCTTCTCGCCTCCGTCCTAAAGTGAGCAATCTCCAGCCTACTCCTCATACCAAGTCGAGTCCTAGCCCCCCGTACATCCGCCCACCTGAACAGACTTCTCAGGTACTGAGGTCTGCCTGTCGACAGCACAGAGTGTGCAATGCACATAACCAACAACTCTCTCCGTTCGGCTACTCGCAGCCACCCGAGTCGACGATAGTATAAAGAGATGTGCTCGCATTTACTAACGTCAAATATGAAGCGTACACATGAATTGAGCGCTACTTCGATGACTCTGTTGTGCTCATCCGAGATGCCACATAACAACGCACTACAATAATCCACGATCGGCAAAATAAGTGCCCTAACGAGCGAAACTCTCGCCACCCGCGGTAATAGAGCCCGACAAACCCTCAGCCTGTACAGCGAGGAGTAGATTGACCTCGAGATTGCTACCGCCTGAGCTTGCCATTGGAGGTTGTCCATCAATGTGACTCCACGAATTTCCACCGATTCTTCGAAGGGTATTGAAGAATGGCCGTCTACAAGCCGCGGCAGAGAGACGTCGCCGAGCCTACGCACATATGCCCCACTCCTCAGCATGATAGCGTGAGTTTTGCTACGATTCAGAGCTAGACCATTGACGGCAGCCCATATACGGACTAGCATAATGTCCTTATTGAGCCTGGTTCCCAAGCCAGGGAACCAAGCCCATGTCACCGAACGCACCCATACAGAAGATCTGAAGATCATCCGCGTATAAGTTATATTCACATGAGCTAAGGGCATACCTAATGTCTGACATGTAGAGTGAAAAGAGGAGCAATCCCAGCACCGAGCCCTGTGGAACACCAGCCGAGGTGGCGACAAACTGTGACCTAATATCGTCCGATCCTAATGCAGTCTGCCTACGTCCTGATAAATAGCCGGAAAACCATAAAATGACTAAGTCCGAAAACTGAAGGTCAGCTAACTTCGTCAGCAGACGATCATGTTGCACACGATCGAAGGCTTTAGAAAAATCAAACAGCACTATTCCTTATCGATCCCTTGACTAACAAAGTCGAGTATCCGCAATAAAGCCGTCTGCGTCCCGTAATTCTTTCTGTATGCTAACTGGAACTGATCAAGACAATCCCTGGCCTCAAGAAATTCATTGACTCGGTCAGCTACAATCTTTTCGAGGACCTTTGACAGCGCGCACAAAAGAGAGATCGGCCTGTAGTCCGAGGCATTCACCGGAGATTTGACCTTAGGAATAGGCCTGACTAGAGCCAACTTCCAGATATTGGGGAAAGAAGGAAGTTGCAGCGAAAAGTTAAACAAGTGGAGTAAAGGCTGAAACAAGACTGGAAGCGCAATGTTGACTAGCTTCATCGACAGATTGTCCACCCATGACGAGCACCACGATGTGGTGCACAATGCCTTGGCTAAGACCTCCTCCGTAATAACCTTAAAGAAAAACGGCGAGTCGTCAAACGTTCTAGTTCGCCAGGTGGTGGGGTGGCAGACGCTGGAAGAGCCGGTAGCAGTGAAGAAGTTGTTGAGCTCCTCCACCGGCACAGCAAGGTCCTGATTACCCCCTTCTCCTTAAGCAGTCCTAGTTGCCTGAGATGATTCCAAGCCATTTTGGAATCCTTGATATCGGATAACGCATTACCATAGAACTTTCGCTTAGCATCGCGCCATGAGCTTAACGCGATTTCGCAGTGATCGAAAACTCCTGAGCTTATCCGCCTTTTCGCCTATCTCACGAAGCTCCAAGCTGCCGACCGTAACCGAATTCTCAAAACCATGACCGATCGCGTTTCGCGTAATGTCAGCTTCAACAACGCTGCTAATTCCCTGCCGAGCCTCCCTGTCACATATAGCCCTGTGAGCCCTCCTCGCTCTGTCTATTCCACGCATCAAAGCTCTGATGTCCCTCTGGTGTCTTCCTCCCGACGATAACTTATGCATCGGCGGGATGGTCGGACCTGCGCACAGCGGATTAGAGATCTGGATTAGAGAGCAGGTTCTCCTGCTCTCTAATCTAGATAGTTTCTACTCCTAAGAAACGAAGGCGCGCAAATAGAAGAGATAGATGAGGATGTATGAGTGGAAATGAGCGGGAGATGCGTGCACGCTTAGAGAAGGTCGTAATATGATAAAAGAAACGGGAAATGAGTGATCGCGAATTTAGGTCATGGAATGCAAAACGTAGATAGACTAGGAAAAGATACAAGTAAGAAATCACAACTAGAACAGGATTGGAGAAGTAGCAAGTGTGAAAACTCCTCACAAACCACCAATCTGGGCTTCGGAACCCAGCGGATAGACGGAACCCGTAAATCTCTCGGGGTAACCGTCTGTCTGGTGAATAGACCAGGGATTACACTCGCGAAGCACAAACAACTATAAACAACACTCAATCACACTCAACAAATCACGACAATCTGAAACCATCACGCACAAACATCTAAATAACATAATGCCAAAACAACGCTCAACACAAAAATGTAAACGCAAAATCAAATAAATTAATGGAGTTTGGACTTGTGTCCGGGCGGGACACAAAGAGCAGGCCTGCCCATGGTTCCCCGTGAGTGCGTTCTGGAGACGGCGTAGATGGTGGAAGCACTTGTGCAGAAACATCTGCGGCGAATCCTGGACGCAGCCAAACTACTCTTTCCACAAAACGCCAGTGGAAGTCAAAGGATTTTTCCATCGCCCGTTGTCTTGGGTGGAAGCATCGATGGATGGTAGATAGTAAAACAATAGCGTATTCTCTCAACGGGCGAGGTAGCAGGACCAAGAAATTGGACCCAAGACATTAAATGTCTGCCAAACAATAAACATCGAAACTTGCACGAGATTTTTAGCTTCGAAAACCTCGCCGCATCCGTTCTGAAAAAAAACTTGAAAAAGATAAAAAAGAAAAGAAAAACGGGAAAAAATGTAAATACCTTGAGTTCCATCCTTAGTTTTAAGATTCGAAGATTTTAAATTTTTATTTTTTTAAAAATGTTAATACTTTCAGTTGCTTCCTTAGTTTTTTTTCAAGTTTGCGAGTTAGTCCTAAGTTTTCTTACTCGATAGGCAATATCCTTAGAGCTGTACAAGGACAGAAGCAAACATTAAACATTGCGTTTTTATAAAAAATTAATTTTTCTCGGAACTCCGAAAAGACTGTTTGGTTTCGTATTGAGCGAGAACCATTTTTTTTCGACCCCATTTTAATCAAGAACAAAAAATGTATTTTAATTTGATTATAAACGTTAAACATACGATAAAAAGCATAGGAACTGCGTCGCCCTTTTTAATGAGGATTTCTTTACGAAACCTAATCGAATCTAATGTTTCTTTTATTACAGGCTGAAAAAATAAAATGAGGTTCGTGTTTGTTTAACAATGTTTCTTTTTAAATTTTGTTTAAAATTTAAGACAACGTAGTTTCGATGAAATGAAAAGATAAAGGATAACGATTTAAAAAATCTGTTTCTAGTGCTTTGACATAATATACGTCCTCCAAAACCCTCACAGTTGCGAAGGGTATACTCTAAAAACTAAGCATGTTGCCAAGTCCTCGATTCTTAACATTGTAGATCAACATTTCCAAGCGTGTGCACACACCTTGTAACGATCAGTTAAGGTGGTTAACATGGTTCACGATATAAACATAATATAACATCAGTTAAATATAACTGAGTATCATCAGTTAAATATAACGGAATACCGAATATTTCATACGTATTAGATTAGGATCAATAAGGACGAGTCTTTGAATTTCGACGTTTATACTTTTGTTTTAATAGCATTGACCATTTCAGTGTGCGAAATGCATACTTTTTATTTTCGTGATGTACCAAGCAGACAAAATCGCTTGCGCAACAATTGCAAGGTATGGAAGGTTAGAACACTCAAATGTTTTTTCTTCTTATTTTTCAAATATTGCAAATATACAATTAGCTACCCTACGAAAAAAAGTAAAAATTCGACGATTACTGGAAAATTTCGAGGCAATTTGTCTGATGAAAAAATATGAAGTCCTACGATATTTCTAAAAATATTTTTGATTTTTTTTTTCATAAATTGTGCCCTGAAAATACGCCATTAATTCTGATTATTAACCGGGAAATGCCACACCATAGTTATTGTTGGCCATGAAAAACGCACATTTTTGGTTTTTGATGATTTCGATATGATTAATTGTTTCCAAGGTATTACAGATCAAATAAAAAAAACCGAAATATTTCAGTGAAAATTAATAGATACCACTGAACCTGATTTGTCGACGAATTTTGAGTTTTATTTCAGCGTGAGTACCGTGAAATGCCTAATATGGATTTCAATTATCTAAAGAAATAACCGGATGATGTTTTCACAGTTAGAGCATCCGAAAAGTTCACTCCTTTAAGATACACATAAAATTTTTGGTGGTACAAACGGTCAAGACGCTTAACCCATTTGCAGATTTCAATGATCGTAATAAATGACGGGGTTATGTGTTCCGAGTTCACGCAGCTCCTCAATCTTCGACCCCCTTAAGGTATAAATGGAATTTCTAGTGGTACATACGGGGGGTGGAGCTCAAAATATCGAAAGATAAGAAATCAGAACGACTCAAATTCCAAAATTTCTGAATAGCAAATATAAAGATAGCGAACAGACTGATCCCTCTTTTAAAAAGTTCATGAGTAACGGAAAGTATTGTTGAATTTTATTCGCGCTGTGATTGGTCCGCGCAGTCACACGCGCTGTAACCAAGCGACATCCCAGGCGTTGCTACGCTGATTAAAAAATAAACAAAAGTAACAAAATATTTAGTCGTCGTGCATCGGTCAAGTCGGACGGTCTGTCGGAGAAAATCGGGCGAGTCGTTCTGTTTTTCATCTGCGATTCATCTGCGAAAATGGATTTTACGTCTAACGACGTCATTGATGCGATCGAGATGGGTGACAACACTGTGTAAGTAAAGTTTTTGAATTAAATATTTTTTCCCGCTCTATCGGAACGGATGTGGATTAAAACGGATGTGAAACAGGATCAATCAGTCCTATTTCACATCCGTTCCGGACCGATCTAATCCCGGTCACATGTCCGTCGCTGGTGGCCGCGGCAGAGCGCGAGCAATAGGCGAAACGCGCGTCAAGTTTTATAATTTATAACCTATAAAAATCGTTTTCGTCACCCGTTCGTTCTTCGTTTTTACATGTAGAAAGATCGTCGGTTACGTTAACGCGATTGAACGGCCCAAGATCGTCGGAAAAGTAAAAAAAATATCGTGTCCTGAAGTTCATTATGAATAATGACGCGGGTCGGCGCATTCAGTGCGTCGCCTGGGAAAATCAAGTTACGAGGATGCTGCCAATTGTGCAATTAAATAAGGTAATTGTATTTACAGAATTTTCGACTCATAAATAAATATTTACAGAATTTTCGACTAATAAATAAATATTACAGTATAATGAGTGAGAAAAATATTTACAACATTTTAAATAATAATAAAAATTATATTTTACAAATTTGAACTAATATAAATTACAGAATTTTTAACCGCTATAATATTTACAGAATTTACTATTGCATTTCTTTGCACTAATCCTCTCTCGCTTATGTACAGATCCTGCATATCGATGGGGCATCCTCAAAAAAGATAGAAAAGGCCGCATTTAACTCAGGGAATGCAACATTTGAGTTGTCGCTGAATTCCAATACAGAGGTAGCCATTGTTGGCGACTACGGGTCAGGCGATGAAGAAAACTAGCCTCGATTTGTCGGATGGGAAGATGTTGCCGAAGCTACTGGCACGATCAGTGAGTACTCTTTTTTTTTCAATTTAATCATATAATATTAATAAAATTATATAATCAATAAATAACAATATATATTTTATATAAGAACAATAACAAAAAAGAGAAATTGAAAATAAAAAAGCACAATAAAATCAGCAAAAAGTAAATAATTTTTTCTATTTTTTATAACAAAAAAGTATTAAAAATAGCAACAAAAAAAGAGAATTTATAATAAAAAAAATTAATAAAAACACAACAAGAAAGAGAAAAATTGATAACAAAGAAAGCAACAATAACTGCAAAAAGTAAATAAATTTTTCTATATATATAAATATTTTACTTTTCAATTTTTTTTTATAATAAAAAAGTAATAAAAACACAACAAGAGAAAAATCGATAACAAAAAAGCAACAAAAACTGCAAAAAGTAAATAAATTTTTCTATATATATAATATTTTACGTTTCAATTCTTTTTTTGCTTATTTACAGAAATTCAAGGCCACGTAAAAACGAAATTCGCGCGAGCAGAAAGCCGCATCCAAGACGGCTCATACGGACTCGGAGCCATCACTAACGGAATGATGAAAATTGAAGTCCGCATCGCCGATTTCGCTGTTGACCAGCTTCAATACGAAAAGGGAGATCCTGTTGAGGTGGTCGGTACGGTGAATTGGGGCACACATATGTTCTTGAAAGTGGCCGATGCCTCAGCGGTCACGTTAATCGAGGGACCCAGATTGACGTACAACCAAATGAAAAATATTATTGAAACGCCAAGAAAGGTAATTAAATTACTATATTTTAAAAAATGTATAACGTAATTTATTATTGGAGAACGAATTTTTTAAAAAATGTTCATTTTATTATTTTTCAGATGCAGCGACTTGAAGGCTGAAGCACCGATCCGATCGCCATCGCCTTCGAAAAAACGTCATTGTTACCGCTGGGGCACAGGACACTGCGCAATATCTCGCGCGCATCGAAGCCCGCGCTCTTTTCTCCTTAGTTTTTTTTTGCCATTGTACTCCGTTCTGAACTTTAATAAATATCGCATTTATTACAATCAGTATAATGACCTGTTGTATGTATTCACGATGAATAAATATCACAATGAATAAATATATTAATTGGTACTGACCAATTAACCCCCCCCCCCTTTTGTCCCCCTTTTCAGCTTGATTCTTCGCGCGGAGTGCGAGCATGAT
This sequence comes from Tromatobia lineatoria, assembly GCA_949699805.1. Lineage (NCBI taxonomy): Eukaryota > Metazoa > Arthropoda > Insecta > Hymenoptera > Ichneumonidae > Tromatobia > Tromatobia lineatoria. The sequence continues at coordinate 2,269,121 of OX453036.1, read as the reverse complement.
TCAGCTGTCAACAGTTTACATTTTTTTTACTCTTTATTTTTGTAATTTTTATCTATTTTGCCTCTTATCAATGATCGCAAAATGCAGGTGTGCCTTTCGAATTTTCCGGAGACTACGCAGCTATTCGACGGTTTGCGGGAAGACGGCAATTTGTTCAATTGCGAACAAAAGCAATTTGTGTTGAAATATTTGGAGAGAGCCACACCGTTAGAAAAAAAATTAAATTTGTATCCGCATGCGTCAAAAAATGAGGAAAATAATTATCAAACCGACCATTTGTCGAGAAAAGTGCTGTAGTCGATTCATTTACCGACATCGATCGGTAAAAACAGAATTTCCGCAGTTTTACTCTTTATGTCGATAAATCACTACACACTGTTCTCCAAATTTGATAAAGATGTTATATGAATAATAAATGGTTCGGCGTAAATGCAATTTGCGGTGAAAAACAGAAAATAGAAAATATCGCATATTTTGTTTCGATAAAGATCTATAGTCGCTGGTCGTATTATGTTTGCCTCTGGACGACACTATACCTTCTACGTTCAGTGAACTTTAAAGGACGCCTGTCAAAAACGTCAAAAGCTGAGATCGTGCCAAACCACGGAAATCGATTTGGTGTTTCAATTGAACGGCCCCCATTCGAATTTTATCTTCGAGAATAGTTGGAAGAAGATTGCAGAAAAAAATCATCATTTTACAGAGGTACGATTATCATTTTGCATTGCGATTAAGAGAAAACATTCCTGGCCAAAATTGATCTGTGACAAATTACCTCCCCGCGAGGCTTTGGTCCAGCCAATGCATGTGGTCGATTATTATTATCCATTTAAGGGATCATCTCAGTGTGACGCCCCGAAAAAAAGCTGTTTAATGGTTTGTATAAGCTAATTGCTTCGATTTTTTAAACAAATTAAAGCACCGATGAAGAACACAAAATAATCCTTTTTGAACGGATTTATTTATTCGTTAATAATATCGTTATTATTTATTCTAAAGACCGGTAAAAAACGGACCAAAACGGTGGCCAGGCTAGGAGTCGCAATACCAATATGAAACAACGTTTCAAAGTGATTAATTATTAATCTGTAGAAAAGCCTCTCTAAGTCGCTGTGGAAAATTAGCCTATTTTTTCGATCGTTCGTAAGAAAATAGGAAGTTTTCAACAAAAAAGCTTCCATAGCAACCTAAAGAATGTCGCGAAGAATACTATGTCTAAATTTCAAAGGGATATCCTTACAACTCTTCCTCTGAGAGTGGCCACAGTTTTGAAAAACACCATTTCGAGAAAAACGCGTTTAAAATTCGTCGTTTGGCTGGTGAACACCACGACTCCTTTCTCTAAGAAAGGCTGTAGCGACCGAAATAATTCGAGTATCGACGTGAAATTTGGAGAGAATGTGTATAACACTATTCTATCCAAAAATGCAAAAGAAAAAAAAATCGTTTTTTAAAAAATGTCAGGCTGAGATGATCCCTTCAAATCAATAGACTTTTGTGGCAATAAATCGATTTTCTTGGAAATCAGCAATTTTTTTTATATTCCACTTTGCCTCGGTCTTCTGTATTTGATATTTTTTTAACGCTTAATAGTCATTAAATATCTGCGTTTTTGGTAACTTTTATTAATTTGCAACGTTTAGCTAACACAATATTAATCTATTAGACATATTCTTATATTGTTAATTGTTACAGATTGTCATTCGTTCTGCTGTGAAATGAAAACTTTTCGAAAGCCGTGAATTTCCGGAGCAATCTTGTCGGAAATCAAAGAAACGAAAAATGCACAAAAGGTAAAAGCTCCATTTTCATTCTACTTTTCTATAGTTTCTATAAGAGCATGCGAAATACCGCTGGCGGTCATAAAAAATGTAATCAACTTTTTTCACTATATAGAGGACTTTCATCATTTTTAACCGTCAAATTACGGTAATTTCTAAGCCATTTGACGAGTCGATGAAATGACCGCCTTTTCGCGTCTCTACTAACGGCACGGTGTGTAATGTGCCGGCACTGTATCTACACAATTCCAAAACGCTGTGCAAGCACCGCGCCGGCATTCGTACTATTTAATACTGCATCTAAATGCTATAGTACATGTTTCATTTCTGCCTACACGCCGTGCAGAACATTTTTCTATCAGGGAAAGATCTTTAGAATAAAAATTAATGAATAAAAAATGTTCCGTTTTGTAAGGCATATCAGTAACGCAAGATTTTTTTCTTTTTCAGGTGACGAGATTCGCTGATAACGACGATGATGATGATGATGATGATGATGATGATGATGATGATGATGATGATGATGATGATAAACTGACAAAAATGAGATCAAGATAAACGAAAACAAATTGAATTGATTGAATTACATTGATGATGAAAGTGATGACGAAATTGATATTAAAATAACAATGATGATGATTGTGATGATAATGATGTGATGATAACAGAAATTAATGAACTTGATTGAGATGAACGAAATGTTATGTCAATAATATTCCTCACATTACAAGTATATTGCCAGTATATATCTTTAAAAATATGATAAATAAACCATCTGTAGTAGAAGACTGAAAACCCCTCTATTAAAGGTCTTTGGCTACAAAATTAATGTCATGAGATATCATTAGCTCGATACATCTACAATCGCATCGCGAGTCTAATTATCGCCACTCTTTTCGTATGAAAAATGGGACGAAGACGAATAGAACGATCTGCGGAAGAGGAAGTAGAGTTTCAACGTATACGTCGAGAGAGGTATAATGAAATGCAGCGTATCCGTTACCATTCAAGACGTGCTGCACAGAATGCCGGAAGTAGTCAATCCGCAGAAGCATCAACATCAACATCGCATAACCACGATAACCAAGAAATTAACGGCAGATTAACTTATTGCGCAACGACAAAGCCTATATCGTGCACATCAAAGAAATCAGCAAGTAGGAAACCAAGTCCCCCGGTATCAAATTGATGAAGTTCAGGAACACTACGGCGGTAGCATGACCGAATGCTGTACACACTGCAGTGCTGCACATTTCATATCTGAAAAAGTGTCGAATATGCGCAATTCATTTTCCGATTGTTGCAACCACGGAAAAGTCAGTCTCGAACCACTACCAGAACCACCATCCGAATTACGATCTTTATTTAATGACACTCATGAGAAATCAAACATTTTCTTTGAGCGTATACGAAACTACAACAGTTCGTTTTCTTTTGCGTCATTTAACGCTAACTTGATGAACTTTCCAAGAACCCGTCCTGGCCCATATTGTTTTAAAATACAGGGTCAAATTTACTATCAAGTAAATACTGCGTTGTTCCCAGCATCCAATGAACTACCAACTTACGGTCAACTGTGTATTGTTGATTCAAACGAAGCAGTTGACTCTCTGCAACGAAGAAATACTGCTCTCGATCGAGGTTTACTAGGAGCAATTGATCGCATTATGCGTGATAATAACATTTTCGCACAATCCTATCAAATGATGGGTGAAGAGTTGCTATCCCAGCATCAAAATCAAAACAATAATCAACAGTCAAACTAATTACAGCTGCTCTTCACGTTGAAACCAGGAATGGATCGCCGCAGATTCAACTTTCAACGAAGTAATGAGGTCGCTGCTGTATTTTCTACTACAGACAACGGTGAAATACCAGAATCGTACGTTACTATATGTAACAAGAACACACAGGTACTACAGTTAGTAAGTTCTATGGATCCTAACGTCGAACTATGGGTCTATCCCCTGTTTTACCCGTTTGGTACTCGAGGATGGCATCAAGATTTACGACAAATAGGTAACAATGAAAAACGAGTAACCAGGGATGCTTATACGAAATATCGAATGGCTATTCGCGAAAGCGACCACGGAAATCTTATCCTTCAGGGACGATGTCTCTTTCAACAATGGATAGTAGATAGTTATGTAAAAATTGAAAAAGATCGGATACAATTCCTAAAGGCAAATCAAGCAAAAATACGTGCCGAATCTTACTCCGGATTAGTGGATTACCTCAACACTACGGCCCATGAAACAAACGCACGAGTCGGGCGTATCGTAATCCTACCCGCGACTTTCATTGGATCACCACGTAATATGATGCAGCATTATTAAGATGCCATGGGAATCGTTAGAAAATTTGGAAAACCTGATCTCTTCATTACAATGACATGTAATCCAAAGTGGCGTGAAATTACGGAAAATCTCCTTCCTGGCCAGCAGCCTTCTGACAGGCCAGACCTCACCGCCCGTGTTTTTGATATGAAGAAAAAACATTTACTCGATTTGATTACCCACAAAAATTTGTTTGGTGAATCGCGAGCCTTCGTGTACACAATTGAATCGCAGAAGCGGGGATTACTACACATCCACCTGTTAGTGACACTGAAGGATAAACTAACAACACCAGCGATGATTGACAAATGTATATCTGCAGAGATTCCCGATCCGCCCCTGCAACCCGAATTGCATCGCATCGTCATGAGTAATATGATTCATGGACCTTGCAGAGCATGGTGTGAAGTAAATGGGAAGTGTTCCAAGCATTTTTCAAAGCCTTTTCGAGGCGAAACCACAATGGATGCTGACTCCTACCCGACCTATCGTAGAAGGAACACTGGAGCTTTATACGAACGAAATGGAGGACACGTTGTAGATAACCGTTGGGTTGTACCCTATTGTCCCATTCTCTCGTTGATCTTCAATTGCCACATTAATGTAGAAATAGTAACAAGCGTCGCAGCACCAAAGTACCTGTATAAATACATATATAAAGGACATGATGTTGCCGCCATCCAAATTACGAATACCGAAGAGGGTGAGATTGCAGAAAACGTTATCGAGCACGACGAAATTAAGAATCATATTGAAGCTCGCTATGTAGGTCCAAACGAAGCAGTGTGGCGTGTTCTCGACAAAAAAATGCAAGAAAAAAGCCATCCCGTTATACGTCTTCCTGTACATTTGCCTAACGAGCACAGTATCACAATACCGGCAGACATGAGTGAAGATGGGATACGAAATGCTATGAGTCGCGTAAGTATGCTGGAAGATTATTTCGCATTGAACGTTCGAGACAAGTCTGCAAGACAGTATACGTACCCAGAGATCCCGTCTCATTACGTCTTTAAGAGATTGAAAGATAACGGAACTCCTGTTAGCCAATGGACACAACGACAGCGAAGACATGATGCATTTGGGTGGATGTACTCGGTAAATCCTGCTCAAATCGAATTGTTTCATCTTCGATTACTTTTATTGAATGCAAAAGGAGCTAGAAGTTTCGAGGATTTAAGAACCGTCAATGGACAAACTTGCGACACGTTTGTTGCGACATGTTTGGCGGTAGGTCTCATTCAAGACGATGACGAGTGGAGAAAAGCGATTGAAGAAGCTTCCATTTGGATGATGCCTGGTCTACTTAGAAGACTATTCGTTAGAATCTTGGTTCACTGTCAACCGATTCATCCAGAAGAATTGTGGGAAGAATTAAAAAATAAGTTGTCAGAAGACTACGCAAGACGCATAGGTATGGAACAAGCAATAAAAAAAAACCTATAGTGAGATCGCTCGCATACTTGACAAAGAAGGTTCGAGTCTATCCCATTTCCCCAGTATGGAACAGGTGGAAATTCTGGAGTCAGAAGATGAAGTTGTAACGTTGCCTGAAGAATTTACGGCTACTGGCACGGAACAATACAGACAACTCAATGATACCCAGAAAACCTTTGTCGATGCCGTTCTACGCACACTCGACAACGACAATGCTAAGGAGACCTGCTTTTATATCGATGGTCCTGGAGGATCTGGCAAAACGTTCACGTATACCACACTTTCGAATATAGTCAGAGGCAAAGGAAAATGTGTCAGCACTATGGCCTTCACTGGGATTGCAGCTATATTGCTGCCTGAAGGGAAGACAGTACATAAAACATTTGGGCTTCCAGTACCGTTGTACGCTGATTCCACATCAAGCATCAAAGTGCAATCAAAACAAGGTATGTACTTAAAGAATGTTGATCTTTTCATCTGGGACGAAGCACCTATGGCTCCACGTTATGCGCTTGAGGTAGCAGACCGAACATTAAAAGATATTATGGACAACAACAAACTATTTGGTGGAAAGGTGATCGTTCTCGGAGGCGACTTCCGTCAACTTCTACCGGTTAAGGTACGAGGTACGCGTAGCGAAACAGTAAGCCTTTCAATCAAGTACAGTGAACTGTGGTAAAACTTTTCCAAGTACTCATTAACACAAAATATGAGAGTTTTGCCCAATGAAGTGGAATTTGCAAAATTTCTACTTGACATTGGCGACGGAATGCTCAATGATGCGGATGACAACTTTAACGTTCCAGAACGTTGCGTAGCGCCTGCAGGCAGTGATATAGTCGAAGATACCTATGGGCAATTGGTAAGAGCGAAACGATTCAGAGATGTGGCGAAACGAGCCATTCTATCCGCCCGAAATGTTGATGTTGAAGAAATCAACTCCAGAGTCATGGATTTATTCGACAATGCTACTGAACAACTCTACTCGAGCGTTGACAGTACACAGAATTGTGGCGACAATGATGAGATAAACGAAACGATCTTACCAGAGTATCTACATACGCTGTCATCTCCAAGTTTGCCGCCACACGAACTTCGCCTCCGAAAGTACAGTATTATAATGCTGATCAGGAACCTAAGTATAAACGAAGGTTTGTGCAATGGTACGAGATTGTTGGTTTTAGACTTAGGCAACATGGTTTTGCGATGTGAAATTCTATCTGGGGAAAGCTGGAGAGATCGTTTTCTTACATCGCATTACTTTATATTGTGAGCATGAATATCCCTTTCTTTTCAAAAGACGTCAGTTCCCTGTAAAAGTAGCTATTGCGATGACTATCAACAAATCACAAGGGCAAACTTTCGAAAAAATTAGTCTTGATCTTCGCAGGGATGTATTTAATCATGGGCAATTGTATGTAGCTTTTTCGCGGGTACGTTCTTGGGAATCTCTCAAAGTTTATCTTGGGTCGCAACGCGATGGAAATATGGTAAAAAATTATGTGTACAAGGAAATATATCAGTAATAAGAGATCCAAGCATTAGTGCAACTAGCACGTTTACTGCTTTATATTAACACAATTGTATATTTCGTAAATGTAATTGATTTATTTGTTTTTGTTCACATGCGGCTATGCCAATTATTGCAGGTTTACCAATACTATATGATTGATTGAGAGGAAAAGTGTTGGCAACATGTTCGGTTATGTCAAACTTGATTTAACTTGAAAATAAAACAAGAGCGCAGCAGCGCAGAGAGTCGTAGAGACTCGTGTATGTCCCTAGTATTCTAAATTTTCATTCTTGACAGATTACTAAAGCGGAAATCTGTTTTGTGCAAATATTTTAAAGAATAGTATTTTTACATTTGAAACTTTACATTAGGGAAACCTGTATTTTTTATTATAAAAAGATGGATCCAAAAAATTTCGAAAGTCGAAAGGTTTGAAGAAGAAAATGAAGACCATTATATGTTTCTAATAGCTAAAAAATATAAATTGAATACGTAGAGGATATGGAGTTTAAATGAAATGAAACATTGATATGTAAAATATCGATGTGTCCAAATAGCGAATGCTAAAATAGCGAATGCTGGAATAGCGAATGCTAGAATAGCGAATGCTAGAATAGCGAATGCCAGTATAGCGAATGCCAGAATAGCGAATGCCAGAATAGCGAATGCTAGAATAGCGAATGCTAGAATAGAGAATGCTAGAATAGCGAATGCTAGAATAGCGAATGCTAGAATAGCGAATGCTAGAATAGCGAATGCTAGAATAGCGAATGCTAGAATAGCGAATGCTAGAATAGCGAATGCTAGAATAGCGAATGCTAGAATAGCGAATGCTAGAATAACGAGTTCTAGAATAGCGAATTCTAGAATAGCGAATACTAGAATAACAAATGTTAAAATTGCGCATGCCGAAATAGTGTATGTTAAAATAGCAAATCAAACAATTAGCGACAAAGTTTGAAAAAAAAAAAAAAAATGTCCTCACAAAGAAAACTTTGTTTTATGAAGAATATTTTTACGAAATTTTTATATTTCATGTCAGCACAATTGAAATTATCCGAAACGTCTAAGGAAAGTGGTTTGCAAAAACTTTTCGGATGTTTATATATTTGAATGTGTGTGTATATTTGATGGAGGGCCTCAAATCCATTTCACCGTAACTCTGCTGAACAAGTCGAACGAAGCAGCTCAAATTTTTATTTCATGTGGAGTACTAGTCAATCTTACTTAATACTAATTTCTGAAAGTCGCTCTGTGCATCTTATTTTTGTGAGATTTTTCAAGATTTGAAAAAACTTGCAAATTGCTTCCTCATTATTTTTTGCTTTCTACAAAGCTACCTCTGTGAGGAAGTATGTTGATCAATTTTGGCTTCCTCATGGAGGAAACTTTGTAGAAAGCAAAAAATAATAAGGAAGCAATTTGCAAGGTTCTACTTTGCAGACTTGCTTATACTCGGAAGACATTATTATAATAATTCAAAGTGCCGTAAAGTTCTTACCGCTGGACCGATTTGTGTAAAATTGTTATTCAAAAAATGTATAATGATAGTCCATATGTAAACTAAATTGAAACCCGGTACCTAGTAATTTGCATGAGCAAGCGCTCGAACGAGATTTTTCAAATAATTCAAAATGTCATAAAATTTGAACCACTCGACCGATTGGTGTCAGATTTGTACAAAAGAGCTTTTAAAATAGTCGTCTTAGTGTGAAGAAAATCTAAGATAAAGTTTTATACCTTCTAATAGGGAGTTTTTTACATCCAATGTTACTCAATTCATATTGCAGAAAATGAAAATTGTGACGGGTAATTATTCTACTAACCCGAAATATAATTTAGATAATTTAGGAACAACAATAGCGTAAAATTATCATGCAAATTTCTAAGCCTGACATTCTTGAACCTGACAATTGCATTTTGAACCAGAAAAAAAATTTCTCGTCGAAGAGTCGGGCACATCTGCGCACATCTAATTCGTAATAAGAGTAACGTACTTAGATGGAATTTAAATATCTTTCTTAAGTAGTTTGGCTAGGTAACGATGCGGAAAACCTGACATTTATTCTTCACGCCGCAACATTCGTCCACGTCGCAGATGGTTGCGAGCACAATAATTAACTCTTCAACGAAAATCCCATATAGCATTTTCATATATATTTCACATACATTGCATAAGCATTTGTGGATATACAGTGTTAAATGTATATACACATATACTTCATATGATATCTTAGGTATATTAGACTATGTAAAAAAAATACTTATTTTTCGTTTTTACTTCCCACATCAAAAAACTATAGTCTGAACTCTGATATTGACCCTTGTTAAAGAAAAGCTTCGTGCAAAGTTTTTTACAGGTGCCGCTATGGCTTTTTGTATTTTCCATTTTATTGACAGCAGAGATGTCAAAATTCAGTACCGGGCGTTACTTGTTACTCGTTACGAAAGTAACCGAGTATCGGCTTTTTCGCGAAACGTTCTTACAGGAATAGCGAAGAAACTATCGATACTTTATTAGTATGAGATGAGCAACGCGGAAGTTCAGCTACTCATTACATCTGAATCGAGAAAACAAAATTGTTACCGTTACTCAATATGAATCCACCGAGTATCGAAATTATTTTCGTTACTCGATACAAATGTAACGAGTATCTAAGTTATTTTCGTTACTCGATACAAGTGTAAGGAGTATCGTAATTATTTTCGTTACTCGATACGAATGTAACGAGTATCGAAATTATTTTCGTTACTCGATACAAATGTAACGAGTATCTAAATATGTTCGTTACTCGATACAAATGTAACGAATAACTAAATTCATTTCGATACTCGATGCAAATGTACCTGACGGGTAACGAGTATCGAAAATAGACGTTACACGATGTATGACACTGTCAAAACTGTTTATATCAAATTAGTTTTCCGGTATTGGTATTTGAGAATTATGACCAAAATTTAACGCAAACGTTAATACCCTCTCCGACGTTCTTCATTTTTGTATAAGGATTTCATTAATTAACCCCTTCGGCGGCATTGACGCCAGTTGGTGTCAGATTTTTGCCGTGCCATAAGCGGCAATGACGCCATGGATGGCGTCATCGATTATTACGAGATTGACTGAATCGATTTTCACAAAAATTGGTACTTTGAAGTTGGTGTATAATCGAATAAAAACAATAAAAAATATATAAATGTAATGTATTTCGTTAGTCGCTACCAGATCCTATCACTGAGTCATCTTATCTTAAATTAGTATTATTTCGTTATTATTAAAAAGGAACGTGTAACGAATCTTTTCGATACTCGTTACTTGTTACATTTGTGTCGAGTAACAAAAATAATTTCGATACTCGTTACATTTATATCGAGTAACGAAAATAATTTTGATACTCGTTAAATTTGTATCGAGTAACGAAAACAATTTCGATACTCGTTACATTTGTATCGAGTAACGGAAATAATTTCGATACCCGTTACAATTGTATCGAGTAACGAAAATAATTTCGATACTCGTTACATTTGTATCGAGTAACGAAAATAATTTCGATACTCGTTACATTTGTATCGAGTAACGAAAATAATTTCGATACTCGTTACATTTGTATCGAGTAACGGTAGAAATATTGTTTTCTTGATTCAGATGTAACGAGTAACTGAATGCTAGAGCATTACTCGTTTAAAACTGATAAAGTATCGATAGTTACTCCGCTATTTCAGTAACGATCTAGTGAGGAAATACAGTTACTCAATATAGGCAGTACCGAGTAATTTTGTGTAACTCGATACCAATAGTAACTAGTTTCTGACATCTCTGATCTCGGCTCGATACGACAGTGTTGAAATCATTTATTTTTTCACAAAAAACGAAATTCTTATGATAAACGTCGATTTGCACAACTCTGTCGAACGAAACCTCGATCTACACCGATAATCCAGATGTCCCGCGTTTCGAGCGATTCTGGCATCTCATCTCGTCGTGAAAAAGTCGAAATCGTTCATTTCGGCCGAAAACATGAGATTCTTGCGTTAATTGTAGTTTTGCATGTAACAAACGAAACGTCGATCTACCCCGAGTATCGACATTTCGAGCGATTCCGGCATCTCGGCTCGATATAAAAGTGTTCAAATCATTCATTTCGTCTCAAAAAACGAAAATCTAGCGATAAACGTCGTTTTGCACAACTATATCGAACGAAACATCGATCTACACCGACAATTGCGGTGTCCCGCGTCTCGGGCGATTCTGGCATCTCATCCCGACGTGAAAAAGTCGGAATCGTTCATTTCAGCCGAAAACATGAGATTCTTGCGTTAATTGTCGTCGTGCACGGCTGTATCAAACGAAATATCGATCTACCGCGAAAATCGAGATTTTACGTGTTTCGAGCGATTCAGCCATCTCGGCTCGTCCGAAAAGTTTGTTAAAATTGTTCATTTTGTCTCAATAAACGAAATTCTTGCGTTTAACGTCGTCTTGCACGGCTGCATCGAACGAAACATCGATCTACACCGAGAATCGAGATGTCCCGCGTTCCGAGCGATTCTGGCATCTCGGCTCGACATAAAAGTGTCAAAACCCTTCATTTTTTAATGGTTAGGGTTTAATATACGCCTTGCCGAACACTTGGGTATAATATATCTATTTTTATCTTGCCTGAGAATAAGAAATAGATAAAACCACACACACACACGCGCGCGCGCGCACACACATTACAAAGTACGCCTTGGTAACGACAACTGCCCAAATAAATGATAAAAGACCAGGATTGGCTTGGATCCGCGCCGAAAAAAAGAAACAGAGCTGGAAAATGACTTACCGGAGAGGCGAACGCACGACACGTCCCTGACAAGGACGTCTCTCGAACCGAGAAGAAACAGCAAAATTATGTGTTTTTTTCGTTGTTTTACCTTTTGGATATTAACTTTTGTTTCGTTTGCTTTCTTTTCGAAATACCACGACATAGATTAATAAAAAAGAAGAGAAAAAGAAAAAAAAATGGACAACCATTCAGAGGGCTTAAGTGTTCTTTGCCCGTTTTGTGAGGTTTCGGGGCCTATCCTCCGCATCTGTCGGCACTTGGGAAGGTGCAAACGCGTGGTGGATCGACTTTCGAAGGAGCCGGAGTTCAGAGTGCTCTGCCCAATTCGTGATGTTTTCTTCGCCCTCAAACACGTCAGCAGGCACATTTAATGCTGCCAAGAGTATTGGTTGAGGCGCAACGACCCAGAGTTCATGCCAGAAAAATTAATCTGAGAGCAACGAGAAAACAAAGACGTAACCGATGACACTGACGTTAAAGACTCAGACGAAACTGACGGTAATAAAGCAAACGCACCGACGCTGAGGAATCAGACAACAGCGACAGCGACGAAACCGATGACACGGACGCTGAAGACTCGGACAAAACCGACGACAATAAAACAAACGAATCAGACAACACCGACGGCAACGAAACTGACGACACCGGCACCGACGACGCCGATGAAACAAGGGACTCATTTGAGACCGTGATTGAAAACGTGAGAGGCGTTGGGATCGATGGCGTTCAAACCCTGGCTATGATAAATACTCGGATCACCGAACTAATCATCCAGTGGTTGGGGTGCCAGGACCTCGAAACCGTCCAAACCATTTATCTGGAGGCCTTCGCGATTTTGGAAAGCGCCAACGACCTTGCAAAGAAAAAAAAAACGATTAGATACACATACACGACAAACACAGACACACAATCAGAACACATACAAAATCATCCGAACCAAAACCTAAAAACACTCACACAGAAGATAAAAACACGCCACAACTTTTCATACCCTTTTTTCTCTACGTTTTAATATATATCCTGCTACACAAACAAAAATATAATAATAAGAATAATTATCACTTAAATAATGATAATAATAACAATATGCACATCTTAAACTATAATCACCATGATTATAACTACATCATAATTTCTTTTATTCTTTTGATACCAAATACTTGTCATTTTATTTTTTACGCTTTCTTTCTCCTCGACAAAAAAAATTGTAATTTCGTGTTGTCATTATGTTTGTTGTTTTTATTGCTTGCTTTTTCATATTTTTTAATATACACTTAAAATTTGCCACTTAGGTTGTCCTGGATTTTAAAAATTTTTTACCATAAAAATTCCGTGTTTCATCACTGACCAGTCCTGACCCAGTCCAAATGAATAACAGGTTTCTCCCACTAACCTCTCCCAACACTAATGAGATTTTAGACTGTTTCAGAAGTTTTAGAATATCAAAACTAGAAGTTCCAAAACCCAAAATAAAGGACAAAATTTCCGAAAGAAAGAAACAGAAAAAGAAAAACACGCAGGAGAATTTTATTAAACTAAAATCATACCGTTGTTATTAATGCTGTGGTCGGAAGTATGTAAGGTGGTGTGGGTTAATCGGCTAATGGCGATCATTCACCATCAAATCATACCGACTTGAAAAATGAATTTCCAACAAAAAAAACCTCGTACAAGGACGCACTCACAAGATTTTCATTCTTATATCTAATCCTCATTTGACCCACTTTCATTAAACTACCCTCAACCTAATAACACTAACCACTAATGAAAATATTCAATTTAGTTTCAGACTCTTTGCAGCACAACCTCTATCAAATAACCTTTGGAAGCCTTGGAAGGGAGAAGGGGGAAGCCAATAACGGAAAATTTCACATCGGATAAGGCCTTAAAATTCCCCAAAATCGATCAAAGTGTCGACTTTTCGGTGTCGAGTTTTTCGCGCTGAGTTTTTGGTGTCGAGTTTTTCGTGCCGAGTTTTCGGCGTGTCGAGTTTTTCGTGCCGAGTTTTCGGCGTGTCGAGTTTTTCGTGCTGAGTTTTTGGTGTCGAGTTTTTCGTGCCGAGTTTTCGGTGTCGAGCTGTCTGCGTGTACAGCCGTTCGGTGTACACTTTTTGTGCACAGTTATTCTCGTGCTGACTTGGGAGGTGCTCAGTTGGTCCCAACCCGCGCCAGTTAATTGTATTTCGCCGGTATTGCAACCGGACTAAACTGAAGACGGGGAACGACCGATCTTCGCAGGGACAATTTTTGTTTCGCCGGAATTATCAACACCGGGCTAAACTGGAGGTTGCTGGAACGAACAACCTCCGCAAGAATGAAACGAAATAAACACTCAACATAATTCTTGCCACCTACGCGAGTACAAACGGTTGGGGAAATGCATAGCTTGCTCAGGATGCGGTTTATGGTAGAGGGGTCACAATCCTTGACCAATAAAATAATGAACGGTAATCAAACACGCGGAGTCTCTAGCTCTCAGAAGCGAAAATAACTTCCTATATGGGCTTTAAGCCACGGGAGCGCACCGAAATGCATCGAAAATGCTCAGCTGATCGAACGATCGAAGCGAGCTCGCGAAATCCACACGAAAGCCGAATCAATAACCGATAGATGAACAATCAAATGAAAGACTCGCTGAAACAGCAGTTTACTCCATAAAAAGGACGGTAACCGACACTTAACACTGTCACGGAAACCCTCACACCACTATCACCATAGGAGCGAAAGGGTATAACGCCCCACTACCGGAGAGAACGGAAAAGAATTTTTATAAAATTCTTTCGTGATCGGCACGCACTACACAGCACTATAACCGAACGCGAGGGAGAACGAGACAGGTAGGCCGGTGTATACGCGCGAAAGTGATCACACTACTCTCAACGTGTAAATACGCAGCCGATATCGACACGCGGAAGCGCGAGAGGAGCCCGAGTTACCTCGAGGGCGGCTCTCGGTAGACTAATTTGCCTACAACAATATCTCAAACGAAACATTATCATTATTGCGGGATCCTTGATCGATAGCTGCCGCCTTCTCCCACTTTCACACGGCTTCATCGATACGGGTGCCGATAACTATAACTGTAACGCGGTAACACTTGAGAATCCTCACGATCGCGCGTTACTCCTAGTCAATATGCGGAAACAAGGCACTCATCCCAACTAAACACAGCGCAAGGGGTTCCTCCTTGACTGAAACCAAAACCATCTCTCCACCTGTTCTCCAGCATATTGCACTATCCCATTGAGTGCCAGGATTGCACCGGACTTTGACGTATTCCTTCAGACATTTCATCGAGTTTCTGCACTATTTGGGCTCTTTATTAAACTCAGGACGACACTACCAAATAGTTTCGAAATCTCGACTACTAGATCGAACTAGATCTCAATAACTCAAAACTGTATCGCAAAAGAAAACTTCCCAGACTTTATTTTCACGAGTACGGGACGGTAACGCGAAAAGTTAGCGAGAGGCGACAAAACGGGAGTTTATAACATTCAAAAAAATTCATATCCATGAAAGATAACTATTTTTTTGTTAATTGTGACACCGATCCAAAGAAATCACGTTACAACACACACACAAATAGAACTAAACATTTTAATCAAAGCCAAACAAAAACATATATTCATTTTCTTTCTTTTTCTTGCAATTGTATAGAGTCACACACGATTTTGTTCATTTACTGTAATTCCTTTTTTCAATGCGGGAGCATTTTTTTTTTAAGAGGGGGAGTGTAACAGACCATTTATCCCACATACACATATACATGTATATGTTCTTTCAGTTATCTTGAACCTTAGAAACAAATATCAGCCAATGTACACCTTTTTAACTATACTGGCACTTCAAGAGAAATGTCCGGGCAGGAGAAACTCCCATTAACAATTTATATCTTAGTTTCCGCGAATGTACATTGCGTATTACGTTCCAGACATCTTCCGATAGATGTTCCGAATACTAAAAAAAATAACAAGCCAATGTACCCCCCGAAAACAGAATTAATACTTCGAGAGAGATAGCTGAATTGTGAAAATTCACAATATACAAATTTATCTGCGTTTTCCATGGTGTGCATTACTTTTGGTTTGGTAGAGATTTTCCTGTATGCGTTTTGAATTATTCAAGTCATAACAACGCCATAGATACATCGAAAACAATATTTGCGCGTCGAGAGACATGGCCAAACGGTAGAAGTAGCTGCGCTTACGGTAGCGCGTGAGCGCCACTGCCCGCGCGTCGAACTGCCTGCTGAACTGCCTGCTAGCTTCAGCGACATATTGTTAAATGTGAAATGGGTGTTCAGAACAAAACAAAAAGCTGATGGGATGATGGAGCGGTATAAAGCAAGGTTCGTCGTAAAGGGTTGTGCTCAGAAGGCTGGCATCGATTACACAGAGTCTTATGCGCCAGTGATGAGGTACAGCACCTTAAGATTGTTGTTTGCGTTCGCTGCCCGGTTCGACCTTGCTGTTGAATATCTCGACGTCGTAACTGCTTATCTTCATGGAGAATTAGAAGAAGACATTTTCGTTCGTCCACAAAGGGAAATGATCGACGTCGAAAACAGTGAAAAAGTGTGGAAACTGCGCAAAACTATGTACGGTTTACAACAAAGTGGTCATGCGTGGAACCGAAAGTTAAGTACAGTTCTTAAAGATCTAGATTTCGATCAATCGGGCGCCGATCAATGTGTATATCATAAGCGTGTGAATGGAAAAATTTGTATAGTTGCGGTGTATGTTGACGACCTATTGTTAATTACGAATCACGAGTCTCAGAAAAAAGTAATTAAAGAAAGGTTGTCACAAAACTTCAAAACCAAAGAATTCGGAGAAGTCAATCATATACTCGGGGTAAGAGTTACACGAGATTATAAATTAGGGAAAATTGCGCTTGATCAAACCGCGTATATTCAAGCAATTTTAGAGCGTTTTAGTATGGTCGATTGCAAGCCTGTGTCTGCACCACTAGACTCAAATCAGAAACTCGGTGAATATACGGAGCAAATTTCAAGTCAAGAGCAGGAAGAAAGGCGTAAAATTCCGTATCAGGAAGCGCGTTATTATACGTTAGCCAAGCCACAAGACCGGACATTGCGTATGCAATGAGTGCATTGAGTTGTTACAATAATGCACCACGTAAAATTCATTGGGTCGCGATAAAAAAGGGTCTTTCGATACCTTAAAGGGACGTTAAATATGAAATTGGAATTTCAAAAGAAAATATTGGTGTTATCGAAGGATTTAGTGACGCGGATTGGGCCAGTGATGCTGTTACGCGACGTTCTGTCACCGGCTTCGTGTTTACTGTGCAAGGGGGGGGGGGGGGGCTGTGTCATGGTGCAGTCGTAAACAACGAACCGTGGCATTGTCTACTACCGAAGCCGAATATAAGGCGCTATCCTCAGCGTGTCAAGAAGCCTTGCGGCTACGGCAATTAATAAAAGATCTCGATCCGAGTGGAGTGGGGCAGGCTACTAATCTGTTTTGCGATAATAAGGGTGCAATTGCGTTGGCCGAAACCTCTGGTTATCGTCAGCGTACGAAGCATATTGACATAAGGGATCACTTCTTACGTGAGCATGTAGAAACGGAAAATATAAAAATCGAGTACGTTCCAACCGAAAGCATGACTGCCGATATCTTGACAAAAGCATTGTCAGGCGCAAGAACTGTGTTCTTCTCTGAAAAATTGGGTCTAACCCTATAAAAGACATGTGAGTGTAATGTATGAGTGGATGTGTGTGCATCGTATAATATTGTACAAAATCGTTGAGTCATGATATTCTGTTTATTCATATGTTGCGATTAAGTGGGCGTGTTGGCTAAATTGGTAATCGCGTCCTAGGGAATTTATGTAGAGAGGGTTCAATGAATAAAGGGTCTGACGTAACATCTCCCGCTTTATACGTGGCGTCAGATGCGTTACAATCACAACGTCGGTCTTACCTCTCTCCTCCCAGATATCTATCCACAACAAAGACAAATGAAAAAGGAAAAAAAGCCCTTATACTTTTTTTCCTAAGTCATTAGTTTAGGCGCTACACCTTGCTAATCCGTGGTTTAATTGTACTATATAAAGTACCATTCTTAAAAAAATTCTGAGAAAATATTGGGCAAAATCTGTTGTTAGAGAATCGAAAAAGAAACAAAAAAGTCTCATAACATTTTGTTTTTCAAGCTATATCTAAGATGTTACAGGGTGTCAAAGCAAAAAATGACTACTTATTCGAATAACGGTCTCATGAAATTTCAGAAAAAATCCGATGAAAGACAATTGAAAAAGGAAAAAAAAAGTCCTTAGACTTTTATCGGTCGTTTATCGGCCATTCTAGGGTATCGACCTAGCAACATGAAATTCGAGCAGTATATGACTTTCGATCACGTAGACATCTTATAAACGCTAAGCAAGGTTTTTCAATACTTCTATATCTTAAGAGATGAGAAGAGGTGTAGCGTGTTTGCATGAATTCTTCAATATATAAGATCCCGCGTAGAAAAAAAGAATCTTTTCGAGAATGTTTTCAAGAATCTTGGAAAGAATCTTGAAAAGAATCTTAGAAGAATATTGAAAAGAATCTTGAAAAGAATCCCGTATAGGATCCGGAGGAAGATTCTTTTCAAGATTCTTTACACCATTCAAGATTCTTTCTAAGATTCTTTACAGGATTCAAGATTCTTTTCAAGATTCTTTCGAAAATTGTTTTTTCAGCTTGATTTAATTGACCAGTCATATTTGGTTGGTCAGATCCGGAAAACGGCGTGATCTGATCAGATTGTAGCGATAAAATTA
Organism: Tromatobia lineatoria; assembly: GCA_949699805.1. NCBI lineage: Eukaryota > Metazoa > Arthropoda > Insecta > Hymenoptera > Ichneumonidae > Tromatobia > Tromatobia lineatoria. The sequence goes on along the minus strand of OX453036.1, from coordinate 2,250,437 downwards.
GAGGGGAAAAAAAAAAAAAAAAATGTCGATCGCGGGACTCGAACCCAGGCCGCTCACCGTATTAGGCTGTTATCTTAGCCACTCTGCCATATCATCTTTCTTGGATGACAGTAAAATCAAATAGTATATAAGTGTCACCTGCTTTTTTTAGGATCCATAATTTTCGGAAAAAAAAACTAAGTCCTAAAAAAAGCAGGTGACACTTATATACTATTTGATTTTACTGTCATCCAAGAAAGATGATATGGCAGAGTCAGTTCGGCTCGAGCCGTCGCAGCCTGCGGACGCTCTGCCACTCGCTCTGCCTGGCTGCGCGCGCTGCCTACCGATCGTGCTCCGCGGCTACCACCCGCTCTCGCTAAGTCTCCTGCGATCGCGCCACTTATTCTGCCGAACTTTTTACCCTCGTTACGTTATTTTTTTTCTTTTTTTCTATCAACTTACTGTCCTTAATTGTGCGACATGGACTCATGTGCTATTTCCGTCAAGCCTCCTATTAATGGGTCCGCAAACAAAAGGAAGCTCCAAACTCAGTCCACGATGCCCCCTAAAAAGAATAAAACTAACTTGCACCACCCTAAGTCTCAAGTGCCTCCTAAAATAGTGTCAGCCTCCAGCTCCACGGAACCTACGACTAGCCAAGTGATTTTACCAAACCTCTTAAGCCAATCTGCTGATGTAAGTGTTAATCTGTCGACATCACGCGAAAACTCTACAGTGCTCCATCCTCCCCCAGTGCAATCGGACCCTAAAACATCACTCAGTGAATCTCTCCAAGATCCTCAGACGCCTGAAAAAACCTCTGGGGTCAAAGAATATATATCCCGCCTATAGTGCTGGCTAGCTCTGGACAAATTCGTGAAATAATAAATCACCTCGAGACAATCGCCAAGGACGGTTTTAAAATTCATGGAAATCGTAACGACCCAAACATCCTATTGTCCACGCGAAGAGACCATTCGGCCGTAACGGAATTCCTAAATGTAAACAACATCGCATACCACACCTATAGCTTCAAGGTTGACAAACTGAAAAACTTTATTGTCCATGGATTACCTGAGTGCTTCGAAGCGTCCGAAGTCCTTCAAGCCTTCAAGCTCCATATAGACATTAAAACTGTGCGACAATTCTCCAAGAAGCTACCAGACGGCCAAACAATACTCTTACCTGTGTTCCAACTATCTACGGCTCCTGATGTGACCCTAGCTCAAATAAGCAGTATAAGAACAGTGCTTCATCACACCTTCAAGGTTCAAAAATTTATTTCTTCTGGCCAACCCGCCCAATGCTTCCGTTGCCAAAACTTTGGTCATGCGAGCCTTCATTGTCGACTACCAACTCGCTGTGTCCGTTGCGCCGGTAACCATCCGGTTAGCGAAAGATCTCCACTGTGCCAACTGCGATCAACCACACACGGCAAGTTACCGTCAATGTCCAAAAAGATTGGAGTTCATTAACTCCCAATCTCGCCGCTTGGCTGCGCGAGAGTCTCAGGCACTACCTGCTTCTTTGCGGAACCAACCACAGCTGGACCCCACGAGCGTCCCTTCCATGACGCCACACTTATCCCGGAACCTCCATGCTGCTCAACCGTCTCTGGCTCCTGCCTCGGAAGAGGCATCACAGCACCTCACAAAGACCATCTCCTACGCTTCGATTCTCTCAGGACCTCAGCAGGATAACCTAACCGCAAACCATCATCAACCCGAAACAGCTATCTCCACCGCGGGAATTCCGCCAATCCTCACCATCTTCAACGAAGCTAAGTCAATCCACGATGATCTCATCGAACTTAATGTTATGAAAATGTTATCCGACCTCAAAACCATGATTAACGACATCAAGTCTGCTGCTAGTGCTATCTACAGACTAACAATTATAGTTAACTACTCTCACCTATTTATAAACAAACCCCCTCCTGTTGCAAATGACTAATAATAATATTCCTCCCAACTTCATGCTTTTAAACATTCGTAGTCTTAAGCGTCACCTAACGGAGTTCTCCCTAATACTTAATAAATATTCTATTGCAGTTGCCTTCGTCTCCGAAACCAACTTGAGCCCTACTATCAAGATACGCGTTCCTGGCTACAATGTAATCCGTAATGACCGACTGGGAAGAAATGGGGGTGGCGTGGCCCTTGTCCTCCACAACACTCTGGCTTATGACACTCTTTCCTCATCGGATGGCACCTCCTTCGAGTCAGTTGGTGCTCGTATAAGCTTAGGTAACTCAAAAATCGATCTACACTCCATATACGATCCCCCTAAAAATCCTATTGACCCTACCCTCTTAAATTCCCTCCTAAACAACAATCTCCACACCATTATTGCTGGTGACTTCAATGCAAAGCATCCTGCTTGGACCCAGTCTCTGCCTAACCATGCCGGTCAAACCCTCATTGACTTTTCCAACTCTTCCAATGTTTCCATCCTCGCGCCCGCTGGTCCTACCTACATCCCCACTTCTGATATCCACTCTGCCAGTACTCTTGATCTCATTATCTCCAACAGACCCTCACACTTTTTGAACCTATCTACTCTCCCGGATACTCCATCTGACCACCTGCCTGTATTTTTTACCTTATCTGGAAATTTTTCTTCCCCTAAACCTCCTCCTTGCTTAGATTTTTCCAAGGCAAACTGGAAATTATTTAAATCTTATATTGACGATGCCATTCTAGTTACAAACCCGACTATTAATTCCTCGGCAGAGCTAGACGCTCATATTGATAATATCACGACTTTAATCTCAAATGCAGTCTCGATCTCTACCCCCCTCTCCTCCTATGCACCTTCTTACCCATCGGACTCGCCACCCCCGTCCCTGGTCGATCTTATTGGCCTTAAAAATAAGTTTCGGAGACGATGGCAGCGCCATCGCCAACCTCCTGTCAAAAGGTTATTCAATGCTCTTACTAAATTAGTCCACTCGGAAATTGTAAAGTGGAAGAAGACTGTCTGGGACAACTCTCTCGCAAAAATATCTATCAATAATAACTCAATATAGAGAATCACTCGTGCCTTTACTAAATCTAAAAAAAGCTCTCTGCCAGCCCTCAAAACGTCAACCTCTGTCGCTTATTCTGACAAAGAGAAAGCCAATCTCCTAGCCCTACATTATGCTAATATTCACAAATCGGCACTTGATAGAGGGAACCCTTCTTTTAAACAACAAATTAATGCATCAGTGAAACGAGCTCTCAAACCAGACAGTCATCCTCCCACTCCGCCAATACCAATCAAACTACTTTGTACTGCGAACGAAGTTGCGTCTACTATTAAGAAACTCAAAAAACGTTCAGCCCCGGGCTTAGATTCCTTATCCAATATCATCATGAAAAACTTATCCCAAAAATCCATGGTACTCCTGTCCACAATTTTTAATGCCATGCTTAAGCTTAACTATTTCCCAGCCAAATGGAAAGTGGCTCTCGTCATTCCAATCCTCAAACCTGGAAAAACCCCCACTGTTCCTGTAAGCTACAGACCTATTAGCTTACTACCCACTTTCGCTAAAATTGCTGAAAAAATCATCCTAACAAGGCTCCAGAAATTCAATTCAGACCTCGGTATTATTCCTCCTCAGCAATTTGGCTTTAAAGCCAAACATGCTACCTCCCATCAACTCGCCAGAGTGGTCGAGCACATAAAAGCAAAATCCTTCGCTAATCAATCTACGGTCTTAGTTTTGCTTGATAGTGAAAAGGCATTCGACTCGGTATGGCCCCATGGCTTAGTCTACAAACTCCTTGAATATAATTTTCCTCCTTATCTCTGTAAATTAATTATGTCTTACCTCGAAGACAGAAAAATTTTGGTTAAAGTAGGCTCAGATACTTCTGATGAACACTCTATTATTGCGGGTGTACCCCAAGGCTCCGTCCTTTCCCCATTCTTATTTAACATTTACATTGCCTCAGTCTTCTCAGTCATCCTCCCTCATCATCGCACTCAGATTGCTGGCTTCGCTGATGACCTAGCCCTTTATTCATCCAGTTCGTCTATACACACTGCCTTAAATCGTACCCAAAATGCTACTCACTTAGTAATTCATGAACTCGAAAAATGGCTTATAAAAGTGAACGCTGAAAAAACTGAGGCAATCCTTTTTACCTCAATCAAGAATACCCCTCCCCACATTAAACTTCGTGGGAAAAGATCCCTTTCTCTCCCCAAGTCAAATACTTAGGATTAATAATTGATCGCAAATTACTCTGGAAAGCCCATATCCTTGCTAAAATAACCCAGGCAAAAATACTCTTAAGCAGACTCTATTGTCTCCTGAGAGCGAGGACTCTAAGCTTGCAGGTCAAACTTCGGATTTTTACGGGGGTCATAAGACCCACTCTCACCTATGCGTGTCCCATTTGGCACAATGCAGCCCAATCCCACTTAAACCTCCTACAAATTATGCAAAGCAAATGCCTTCGCCTAGCGTCGGCCTCACCGCGCTACACCCCTCTTCCTGTCCTTCATAACAGCCTGAATATCCCAACTCTCTCCTCCTTCATCGGCAAAATTACTATCAAGTTTAATCGCTCCCTCCCTACGCTCCCCCATCGTGAACTCCTCCCCCAAAACACTACTGCTATCTCAAAATGGTCACGTCGCTGACCTGCCGACTTTCAGTCCTCGCTCTCTGACTCAATTAGTATTAGTACGATTTTTCCAATGCGTCTCCCCAATTATCTGTAAAATTGACTAGACTAAGCATACTAGTATCTGTAAGATGATTTACTTTTCCACTGTTCGATCTTAGTTGTATCCTTATCTCTTGTTAAGTTAGCACCTAAGAGTATTTTAGTTAACTTTATGTTATTATTCCTTCGTATCCTTGTTACCATGTTAGTTCCTAAGCAATACTGGTATTTCTACTAGTACTCTCACGTCTGTACTCTAACATATTTTGTACAAGCCTCATTATGTATTATTCCATTGCGCGCGCTACCTCGGTTTAATCTTAAGTACCTTAAGTCTCGTTCCTTCTATTCTTAATTGTTATGCGGTGCTCTGATATTATGTTCAAAACCCCATATTTTTGTTACTTTCTTTGCCTATTTTATAATTCATGTTAAGGGCTACTGCATAGGCCCAAACACCCTCTACTGCGTGATTGCGTCCCCCCCCCCCCCCCCCATTTTATACACCCATTATGTTACAGGGTTTTTTCTATGCGGACATTTTTCCCTGCCACCTTTGTACATTCTTACGACTATCCGAATTGTAGTCACTACCCCTCGCTCATGCGCGTTTTATAGCCCTAGGGCAGGCATTCGCTACTAACCACAATGCTACATACCAATGTATTCATTCATGACAATAAATTATTGTTAAACGGTTGATATGGCAGAGTGGCTAAGATAACAGCCTAATACGGTGAGCGGCCTGGGTTCGAGTCCCGCGATCGACATTTTTTTTTTTTTTTCCCCTAATTTTATCGCTACAATCTGATCAGATCACGCCGTTTTCCGGATCTGACCAACTAAATATGACTGATCAATTAAATCAACCTGAAAAAAAAATTTTCAAAAGAATCTTGAAAAGAATCTTCCTCCGGATCCTATACGAGATTCTTTTCAAGATTCTTCCCAAGATTCTTGAAAAGATTCTCGAAAAGATTCTTTTTTTCTACGCGGGATATAGTTCGTATTCCTACGATAGCGCCTTGGTTGCAACTTGGAAAAGTCCCTGTTAGAAATACTTAAAAACATAACTCAGAATTTCACGCTGATCAACGCCTAAAAGAGGTGAAAAGGGGATAAAATATGTGTTTTCCAGAATTCTTCAGTATGTTATAAGAGGCAGTGATTCCGCGTTCTGCCTCCGCATCTCTCGCTGTTTTCGAACAGTCGTCTCGATGAGACGTACATTCCACCAGAGGAACGAGCACTCTTCGATCCGGAATTTTCGCTCAAACGCTAAGGAGGAAGAATTCGACAATGAATCTGAAGAAGAATCGGAGAACGAAGACAAGTCTACGAACAATGAGGCTGAAAAGGAATCCGATGGATCCGGAGATACCTCGGAGGCAGAGATTGTTTCGGAAGCTACAGACGAAGTCGAGGACGAAAAAGAACACGAAAGACTGCAAAAGGCAAATATTACTCAACAATTGCATTTAACAACTGTTGTTGATCACGTACATTTTGATTGTTATGCCCATGATTATTGATTGTTTATAAAAGTGATTACGATAAACTGTTATTTAAAAAGTAGGTTTGCACTAAATTAAATTTAAAAAAAAGGGTGCAAAGTCGCATTTGCTTTCTCATTATTTTCTAACGTTTTCAAAGTTCTATAGAATCCGAAAAATTCTGTGGGCTTCTAATTTTTTACACTTAACTTCTTCAGTGATTAATGTAATGCTTACGAAGAAATTTACCGAGTAGCTCCAAAATTGCAGTGGCAAGAATGTACATGCAGACATTTTTTCGGAAACACAAAACGTTGTAAAATTGGAATCCATAAATTTTTATGTTAGCTATGGAAAACAAAGGTTTCACTTGCATGACAAACTCGCGGCCGACCAGCCGAGTGGTTCTTTAAATTCAGAGGCCGGGATCTTCCGAAGTCAACGCACTTTTCTCTATTTATTACTCTATTTCTATCATACTGATCTGGAAATCCACAAAAAGGGAATCATAATGAAAATTTTAAAAAGTTAGCTTTTTGCGGAAGCAAAATTAAAAAAATAAGCAAATGCTCTCAATTCTATTAAATTTGAATACGTTGAATCCTTTGCAGAAAAATGAAATGAAAGTTAAAGCGGGAGAGATTACAAAACAAGACCCGTGGGAAATAAGCAGGCACGAGGAACAGGAATACTGTCTACGCGACAAGATGGTAAAGAACAAGCACAGAAATCTGTACAAAAGCATGATGAAATGGCGCGAGGATAGAGCTAAAGTGATATGGCGTCTTCGAAAAAAGCAACGATTGCGCGAAGTTGCCGAGAAGAATGAGACAAAGGAGAGTCGCAAAGCAGGAAGGAAAGTTGCTGTTGCTAAATAATTATATCTTCATTCTTTAACGTGTAAAAAGGTAATACACACAATCTGTACATCATTTTTTTATAAATTTAGTAAAAATAATAATTGAAAGCTGCTAGATTTTGTCATTCAACAATCACGATAACGATGGCGGAACAAATAACCTTACAACATTTTGTTGTTTAATATTTAAATGAAATAACAAAATTAAATCGATTGATCACTAATTTCGCTGAAAAATATTCGAAACTGGCGATCAACGTACCGCGAAGGATTTTTTTGAGATTCTGAATCACTATTAGACCATATGATTCTTTGACAAATGTAGTAATTTAAAAAGCTCACGTACGTTTTCTTGGAGAACATTAGGTCACATTTACTGCTTACATCTTTAATAATTAATGTATGGTAATGATTCATCATGTGTTAACCATTTCGCCGAGATAACTTTCCCGAATTATTGAATCCAAAATAATTACAATAAAGCGACCCCAATAAAGAAAATTACAGCGCATGTAAAAGTAATCCACCAACAATATTGCTACATTTTTTTTTAAATGCCAATTATGTTTACGCACAATCTGAAACGTACAGTATAAACATCAAACACAAAAAGAGTGTTTCTTTGTCGTCGTTTTACAGACAAAAGATTCATATTTGCGATCGTCTCAACCAAATTTCTATCCATTCAAGTGATAAAGACATCAACATAAGAATAGCCAATAAAAAAAAATCAGAGCGAAAAAATTTATTTGGTTTTTTATGGACAGTCCATAGTTGCGTTTGTAGAACAAACTTATGAAAAAAAAACATGTAAGGCTTGTTTATACTAAAATTACGAACACATCAAGATAGAGAACAAAAAATATTATCTTGACTATATCGTATAAACAATGATCAGTGTGTTATCATCAAATCGGGATAAATCGCTCGTTCTCTGGGAAATGCAGCTTTGCACGATTTCCAACAATCTTGAATAGCATAAAATTGTGTAAATATTTGCAAACCTACTGAATAAACATTAATTTTTATAGCAATTTAGAATTTCGCTTACATTTTGAACTTTTATCTGTACTGTGAATTCTTAACATTCTTCAAGGCGGTCTTTTGCTTTTTTAAATTTCTTTCCTTTTCCTTTCTTCGTAGTTTTTTGAGAACGATCTTTTGCGGTTTTGCCTCATTTTCGAAACTCGTATCGACGTTTTCCGATTCTTTCTTAATCTCACAGAGATCATCATTATGCTGCTCAGTTGGATTAATACCTTTCTTAGCCTGTTTTTTCAGGGCTTTCTTTTTGTTCAGTGGATGTTCTGCCAGTTTTTCCTCAAAAACAAAACAATCAACAATAACAGGACAGCAAGCAGTCTGACGCATTTTTGCAGTGAACCTTTCAGTACCTTCAAGCTGGAAATAGAAACTTCTTTTGGCTTTCAGTACTTCAGGAGTGAAGTGATGCTTAGCCACTTTTTCCAATATCTTTGCATTGTCTTTGATGCTCCTTCCACAACTTAAGGATTGCTGTGCCCTTAAATTAATATCTATGGCCATTGCATGGATATTCAACTGTTTAGGATTCGCGTTTGGAAACTTAGCTTTAAACATATCGAAAGTGTCCGTGAAGCCAGCAATTACTCAGCCAAATTTATTCTCCATACCCAAATCTCTGATTGCTCGAATCAAAGGAACAATAGTAGAGAAATAACATTTGTGTGTTATTAGGGTGCACGGCCCACCCAGTTTCTTTAGGTAGTGATACAGCTGCTCAAGCACAACATTTATTGGCAACGAACGCTTCAATACTTTGTCCTTATAAATTTGCCCGTTATGTAGCACCAAGTGATTGATTTTGGTCATTTTCTCAGAGATTTCCTTGGTGGGGTCAATGTATTTGTTGAATGTTGCTGATCCACATTTCATAACAATCTGTGATATATCACAATCAGACTCGAAATTATTATCTGATCTCTCCATTCCAATAAAAACGAGAAGCGGGTTCACAGGAGCCATCTTAAAATAAATATTACACTTCAATAACCTTGAGAAAGGAAATACTTAGTTGAATGATTGAGAAGTCGCGGAATTTATACCTTTTTGTAATTTTTGTAATTGGCTGTACAAAATGATAAGTTATTCCACTGAGATACTTTCGAAGAAGGTGAAAAACAATGGAGACCAAAGCGTTGTATAAACTTTGCATTCCTCTTCGTTGTTAAGTTTGATATCTACAGATCTTTTCACGTTTTTCGAATGAAAAGAACAGCTCACATATACACCGAACTCTCTGGAATGTGCTCATCCGGAAATCCAGACATTCTTGAAGCAAAAAGGTCGCTTTGTTAAGTAGCTGAAAACTGAGGGACTTTCTTTTTCTTCTCCTTTCCAAGCGATTTTAGGCAGCTCGGCCAAGTACCAGTGAGGGACCTTATAGATAGGATAGAATGCACCCATTGGTCGACGAATGGGAAGCTGTTGAGAATATACAGGGGAATACACTTTTGTTCGGGGATTCCCCAGTGATGTATGTCACCAATGAAGTCCAAATACGATAAAAGCAGAGATGAGTAGGGAGATTGCCAGTGGAGCGATATTCTTGAGACAACTTTTTTTCCGTGTTTGCAGCGCCGCCACACTGGAGAGTTGCCGAACTAAACCCATCTTTTTGATTGGTCGAATATATATAGATATACTCGACGTGGAAAAAATTGTGCGATTCCGACCCATCTTTTTGATTGGTCGAGTATATATAGATATACTCTCCATGGGAGAGGTTCGTGCGTTTCCGTAGCTTACGACCGCTTGATCCTTTGCGACCGCCGCAACGTTGCTGGGACCATGCATTGAATTTCAGCTGATCGCACGGACTTCGGTGTACAGTCTTCGAGTCTTGCTTGAACATATCTTAACCGTATCAATAAATAATTTCAGATATTTAAGCAAGCCGGGCAGACATATGCCAGTTTATTCACGCACCGAACGAATTTCTTCCCGTTCATTTTTTTTCAGCGTTTCTACCTAATTTAATGAATATATCTTCGCAGCAACGAATTTGTTGCTGCGAGGATATATATATTTTTTTTTCCGCGTTCAAGAATTTCGGATAAGCATGTTTGGGTAACGTACAATAATATACGGAAGTGCACGGTGGTCGCGCCGATAGAGTATGAGGATAATAACCGGAAGGTTCGGAGTTCGAGATGACAACATTATCTTTTTTTTTACAATTTTTTTTTAAGACCTGACCTTGCATTGCTCGCATGGGGGTGCAAGCAATGCAAAGTCGGGTTTGAAAAATTTAAATGTTTTTTAACGATCAAATTCATATGAACAATCAAAATTACATGTCAGACATAATACAATGTATACGTTTTTCGGAAATCCATTAATGCAACAATGTATGAAACCAAACTGTAAACAAGTGCGAGCACTCCGGTTCCTCTCGATCATTTGTTTTTTTCAAGTGGACAATCAACAAAAAAAGTAATTTTATTTCAGAGTGACCCGACCTTGCATTGCTCGCACCCTCATGCGAGCAATGCAAGGTCGGGTCTTAAAAATAAAAATAAAATTATTTAAAAAAATATGATTGTCGTTTCAAACTCCGAACCTTCCGGTTATCATCCTGATACTCTATCGGCGCGACCACCGTGCACTTCCGTATATTATCGTACGTGACCCAAACATGCTTATCCGAAATTCTTGAACGCGGAAAAAAAAAATATATATCCTCGCAGCAACAAATTCGTTGCTGCGAAGATATATTCATTAAATTAGGTAGAAACGCTGAAAAAAAAATGAACGGGAAGAAATTCGTTCGGTGCGTGAATAAGCTGGCGTATGTCTGCCCGGCTTGCTTAAATATCTGAAATTATTTATTGATACGGTTAAGATATGTTCAAGCAAGACTCGAAGACTGTACACCGAAGTCCGTGCGATCAACTGAAATTCAATGCATGGTCCCAGCAACGTTGCGGCGGTCACAAAGGATCAAGCGCGGTCGTAAGCTACGGAAACGCACGAACCTCTCCCATGGAGAGTATATCTATATATACTCGACCAATCAGAAAGATGGGTCGGGGTCGCACAACTTTTTCCACGTCGAGTATATCTATATATATTCGACCAATCAAAAAGATGGGTCTAGTTCGGCAACTCTCCAGTGTGGCAGCGCTGCAAACACGGAAAAAAAGTTGTCTCAAGAATATCGCTCCACTGGCAATCTCCCTACTCATCTCTGATAAAAGTATCTCTAACGTTTGATGATTTATCGCCTGATCAATTATTGATTCTATGTATATCATTACCATTGTACATGGTTAAGTGAGAATTAAAATAATAATAAAATAATGAATATTATATAATAAATTGGAATATTGCTTTTTCGCAATAGAGTAGTTGTATTATGTAACATACATGTTACTATTTCAATTGCCTGCTTCCTCATAGAGGATTCTTTGTTTTCATGAAAAATGTTTTTCACGAGATTTTCATGTGAGGACACTCGGAATGGTCCAACATATCGAGAAAGGTGGTTTAAAAACAATGTTCGTATGCATGTGCGTTCGTGTGTGTGTGTCCGTCTTTGGCTGGTGCATTTTCTTTCGAAATGTATGCAGCAATTTTGATTTTATAGCTTTTACAAGTTTTTGACGTGAGAACATGCGCGCTCTGGCTTTTATGAAATAGGCGATATCCTCAATTAAAAAGTCCGTAATTCGCGTCAATATGACCTTTGTTGTCGATCTATTCCCACTGTGATCAGTTCAGTCAGTGACTTTGTATCGGACGGATCGTTGTAAATTCGCTCCGTGTTTCAACCCAGCCATTGAAAGTTTTCGCGGCCTTATATACATCTGTTGCATATCTGCCTGTGCGTCTAGTTGCGAACTTTCGGTGCATCTTAGTTTTACGTTGAACCGCTTACTGGTTTTGCCGTGGTGACCCTTTTTACCGTCAACGGTTTTCGGGTAGTGGTTCCTTGGCTGTTCTGCCAGTTTATTTACTGTCTCGCGCTGTAAGGGTGTGTGCGTTCGCCGGCTGACTTTGACACTCACAACAGTATCGTGCGGCTGACTTTGACACTTACAACAGTATTGTGCCGGCTGATTTTGACACTTACAACAGTATCGTGTGTGTGCGCGCTTGCTGCCTTGCTCTTCGCGGCGTGTTTACGTTTTGCTGAGTGTGTACTTCTGCGCTTGTTGGGGTCCGTGTGCTCTAATATCTCCTTGCCTTAGCTCCCATATATATTATATATCGCTATGTCATCATTGGAGAAATGTACGGCGTGTGGTGCTCCCTGTCAGGCTTCTTGTGGATATCGGTGCTGCGGTCCGTGCGGCAAGCTCTTTCACGGCAAATGTTGTCTTCGTGACTCTGGTTTTTCTACGTTGCCGCTCGATCGCACTTTTTGGTGTTCTACTTGTGTGGTGGCTAATGGCTCGCCTCACCGAGCATTGTTCGAGCGTGATACTGGGCCTCGGGTAAATGCTGTTAGCCCTTCGTCTCCTAGTGGCGGCTCTGCTGCTGCTACTGTCTCACCATCAGCACCTCAGCCTTCGCCTACTTCTGCTGCACTCGATGTAGCTGGTTTTCAGGCTGGTATGAAGAAAATCTCTGGGCTTATTAATGCGCTCTCGGCTAAGATGGATGTGGCGCTTGATCGGCTTGCCTCCAATGAGGCCTCTATTAAAGTGCTTCAAGTACAACAAGCTGCGCTTGATGCCAAGGTGGATGACAATGTTGCTGCGCTCTCGTCTCGTATCGATGCAGTTTCGGCCGATGTTGCTGCACGTGGCACTGTCCCTCCTGCTCCTCATGCCAGTGTCGCTGGCACTACCAGCATTGATTCAGTCGCCTCGGAACTAACTGAACGTGAAAAGCGTAAACGAAACTGTATAGTCTTCGGCCTTTCGGAAGGTGTCTCGGCGGCTGAGGATCTTAGAATTGTGCGGCGTTTGCTGGAGGTTGTTTGCCCTTGTATCCCAGTTGGGGATATTATAGCTGTTCGAATCGGTTCGAATGCACCCGCTGCTCCTGGAAATGCTTCGCGCCGCTCGCGACCTGTCAAGCTCACTCTGCCGTCGCCGGATGCAGTTTTTGAAGTCTTCCGTGCTGTGCGACTCCTTCGGCAGAGTCCTGACTTCTCTGGCGTTGTCATTCGTTCGGATCGGACACCCGCCCAAGATGCAGCTTTTCGTGCTTTAAGGGCTGAGCTCGCTGCTCGTGTTAGTGCAGGTGAAGAAGGACTACGGATCGTGACACGCAATGGTGTGCAGTGCCTCGTTGCCGACCGGCGATTGGCTAGGAAAGCTGCCCCCGCTTCTACTACTGCCCCAGCTCCGGTGTCGCCGAGTGGCACATTGGGTATGCCTCACCTTTCTGGGCTTCCACGGATGGGTGATCCCGTCGGTCGTGGAGCTATTCGCCGTCATGACAGTGCTCTCGTGCCTCGCATCTCCACCCAGCCGCCGGTGCCTGGTGCTCATGCTGCTCTTCCTGGTGCCTCTTCTGCAGTCGCGCTGGGAGCTGCATCTCACGCTGCGCCTGCTGCTCGTGCTGCTGACCGTGCTGCCCCTGTCGGATCGGATCCATTTCGTCTCGACTACTTGGACCAGGACCTCATCGTCGACGACCACGATGGCTCCCGCAAGAAGTGCTGACTCCTTGGTGGTTTCTGGAAGACTTCGGGTCTGCCACTTTAAATCCCAATCACTGCCTGCCCATGTTGACGAATTTCGTGATTATTTCCATAGTAACTTCTTTCATATTATTGCTGTCTCCGAGACTTGGCTAAATAAAGATATACCGAGCGAGTTTGTTGCGCTTGATTCTTTTGTGCTTGCGCGTAACGATCGTCTCGGCAAGAGAGGGGGGGAAGTGGCGTTTTATGTTCACTCCTCCCTCGCGTTTTCCACGCTTCGCGTCTCGCCGCAGCAGTATTCGGCTAAGCCCGAATACATGATTTGCGAAGTTCGGCTTTCTTCAGCTATAAAGGCATTATTTTGTGTTGTGTATCGAGCGCCTCACTTAGGTTATTTAAGCATGTTCGAGGACGATCTCTCCGCCCTACTGCCTCTATATTCGCGCGTTGTTGTTCTTGGGGATTTTAATGCTGATTTACTTAGCCAATCTTATGATGCAGTTCGCCTGAAGAGCTTCCTCCTCGATCATCGCCTAGCGCTCGTGCACTTTCAGGCTACGCATCATACCAGCTCTGCGCACACTTGGCTTGATATTTGCGCGGTGAGTGATCGTTCTTTGGTTCTGCGTAGCTCCCAGTCTGCTGTACCTTTCTTGTCGTGTCATGACCTAATAGAGGTTACCCTTGACTTATCGGTCCCGCGGCAACAACCATGTACTTTTTCGTATCGGGCAATTAACAGCGTTGATGGAGATGCACTCATTGCGCTTATATCAGGCCAGGATTGGTCTAGCTTCGACACTGCAGATTCCCTTGACAAGAAGGTTAATATTTTCTCTGTGCATGTTCGCGATGCTGTGCATGCTCTTGCTCCTCTTCGTACGGTACAGATTTCCAAGCCGCCCGCGCCCTGGATTGACTCTGCTGTGCGTGGGAAGATGCGTGATCGAGATCGGGCTTATAGGCGTCTTCGGAGGTGTCGGCCGGACTCTGTTCTTCGGCCTACTCTTGTTGCGACTTTTCGTCAGCTTCGAGATTCAGCGAAGGCGTCCCTTATAGCTGCTAAGCGTATTTACATTCGTGCCCGGATTTTCGCCTGTCAGGGCTCGCAGCAGGCCTGGTCAGAACTGCGCCGCTTGGGCCTTCTTAGGAAAAAGCGCGGAGATGAATCGATGGCTTTTACTCCAGATGAACTGAATGCAGCTTTCTGCTCGGTATTTACACCATCCGCTGGCACTCTCGCTTTTGATCCTCCGTCCCCTCTCCCGGTACTTCCTTATCCTCGCTTTGCTCTCTCTCCAGTATCTCCTGATCAAGTTGCGTCACTTCTAGGGCAACCGTCCTCGAGCTCTGTTGGAGCTGATGGCCTACCTGCTCCCTACCTCCGTCTTGTGGCTGGTGTGCTCCTTCCGCGTATCCTCCATCTTGTCAACCTGTCGTTTGCTTCCTCTACCTTCCCTTCTGCATGGCGCTCCGCTTTTATTACACCCATCAGTAAAGTTCCCTCTCCATCCTCTCCTCTAGACTTCCGTCCTATCTCTATACTTTCTGCGTTCGCGAAGATGGTCGAGAGGTTGGTACACGCGCAGCTTCTGGGATGGCTGGAAGCCCACAATCTGCTCGATCCCTCGCAGGTGGGGTTTCGGGAGGGTCATAGTACTCAGACAGCACTGCTCAGGTTTACTGACGACGTGAGGCTTGGCATGGATAAGCGGCAGCTAACCGTTGCTGTGTTTTTTTATTTCAGCAAAGCGTTTGATACGGTTTGTCATCTCACGCTTCTTCGTAAGCTTTCCATGCTGGGCCTCGGGTCGTCGGCCTTGAATTGGGTTCGGTCGTATCTCTGTGGAAGGTCGCAGGCAGTTCGCTTTCCTGATGGCCGGGTCTCTGGGTGGGCGGCAGTCTCTTGTGGCGTTCCTCAGGGGAGTGTGCTCGGCCCGTTGCTTTTCTCACTCTATCTGTTCAATCTGCCTGGGACTTTTCATAATTGTCAGTACCTTCTGTATGCTGATGATTTAGTAGTGTATCGCCGCTGCTCACCTGAGGAGCTAGTAGATTCTATTGCGCTACTCAACGCTGACATCGCACGGATACATGGCTGGGCGGTTGATAACTCGCTGTCGCTCAACGCTGCGAAGACGGATGCGATGGTTCTCGGTACCGCGAGGTTCCTTAACCGGCTTGACTGGGCATCGATCCCCAGCCTATGCGTTGCAGGTCAGCCCATCGCGTTCACTGCCTCCAAGCGCTATCTTGGGGTTATTGTCACGCCAACGCTGGGCTGGGGGTTGCAGGTCTCCACTTATTGCTGCTCGAGCGGAGAGCTGTCGAGCCTGCCTAGTGTCAAAGAAGATAGACCGTCCATAGAAGCACAGGTCCCGCGTTGCGCTTGAAGCCAGAATCGTGGTTCTCACAGCGGACGCGTGGCAGCGGCACTGTGTATCCGTGAGCGCCGCAGCGATGTGTGCGTATGCCGGAGAAGGAGCGGTTTCTCTCCCTTCTCTCTCTTTGGTAGGCGGCGCTTAGCGCGTATTTTGTCGGTTCAAATCCGAGAATCATGCACTTTTTTTTTTACATAACTAGACCCACTCTTAGCTAATGCCAGTTAACAAATTATTATATGCAAATAGAAGGAAATGCTGTTTATTTACGAAATACGTGTGTATCCGTAAGATTTTTTTCAAACAAAGCATTTGGTAACTGGCATTACTCGAGAGAAACCACGGGAAGGTGGTGGGAAGCTTCTATCGGGAAGGAATAAGGGCGAGAAAGGATGCAGGTATTAGGACAGAGAAAAAGGAATGCTGCAGGGATAAATTCATAATTAATATACACAAAATGCGAATCACCAGTATAGATGAAGGTGAAAAAGAAAATTGCAAGCGCGATAGCAAAAAAATGTCAAGCAGCGGTCACGCGAAACATGCATCTTTTATGAGGCGGCATTCAAACGATATTTGGATGAATTCAAGTAATGTTATAAAACGAAACGTGTGTTTAAAAACGCGATAAATTTGCGATTGAAACGTGGTAATATATAAGCTTTACTATGAAGTATTCTCTATCGATTCAGTCACTTTTTTTTTTCTACCGCCTCCGATTTGCTCCATAATTGGTTATATCAAAGTAGCACTCAAATAAGACACTACGAGAATTTTTCAAATTCTGAAAAACAATATTTCAGAAAATGGCTTTTTTTGTTCAAGTGCAAATATCTCAGAATATTGCAGTTGATAAAAAAAAGTCTCTACATAAAAGTTGTCGTTTATTGTTAGTTTCCGAGCGGAATATTTAAATAATCGTCACGTCCTTGTGAGTACGATTTTTTTTCATACAAATAGAAGAATTATTTTTTTATTAAAAAAAGGATATTTTTATTGGACTGAACAAATTACAGAGTATTCCTACATGACTGTTGATATCACGAAAAAATCTCCAGGGTGGCACCGATGGATGTTCTAATATTAAAAAATGCATTTGTGTGAAAGTTATGAAAAACGGGGGAAAAATGATTTTTAAAATAAACAAAAGGTCATTTTTTTACTAACAAAATTACAGCGGATCGTTGCATGACAGTCAATAACGCAAAAAAAAATCATTAGACAGGCATGGGTCGAGCTTCCAGTATAAAAAAAAATTATTTATGTGTAAGTTTAAAAACGGAGGAATTTTTCCGCTCGGAAGCTAACAATAAACGACAACTTTTATGTGAAGACATTTTTTTTTAGTAACTTAAAAATTTTGAGATATTTGCACTTGAACAAAAAAAAGCCATTTTCTGAAATCTTGTTTTTAAAAATTTTTTTTGTAAATTCATCTAGAGTGACTTTCAATGGTATTTTGATATAACCAATTACGGAGCAAATCGGAGAGGGCCGAGAAAAAAGTGGATGAATGGGCAGAGAATGCTTTATATGGAAGATTTACGCGAGTACAACTAACCAGTACTTGGGTCGATTTTAAGTTATAGTATTCATACAATCAGACACATCAACAATCAATCCATAAACACAAGAATTATGGGCCGGCATCGCGAACCGATATTCCCGAAGACGTTAAATTCTACAACTTAAACTAGTACAAATAAATACAAGCTAAAATAAGCAACAAAACGACAGGTGAAATAAACAACAAATTGCTCAGAAACTTGATCCTCTTCGCGCCGATGTGTATCTAATAAGAAGTGGGCGGGGTTTAGGAGCATACAACACACGTTACGACGATCGGGTCACGCGTGTGTGTGGGCACATAAATAGGAAGCGCCGCGCCAGCGCCACCGTGGTTTGAAGCGCAACTAATATTGGAAGCCTCCAGCAGGCTTCACGAGATCCTATCAACCTGTGCTTCTATAGACGGTCTATCTTCTTTGCTAGTGTATATATTGGTCACCTCTCATCTTTTCTTCTTGTCTGTATCGCCCCATTTAGCTTAAGACTGTTTTTTGTACAACTCTTTTTCTCTGTCTGAACTGTCGCCTTATTGTTATTATGTATTGCTAAGTTTTTTCTGTATTGCTCAGGTCCTTAGGGGATTCAATATCCCAGGGTCTTTAAATAAATAAATCTAAATCTAAATCTAAATCTAATGTAAAATGACCGTCATTCTGCGATTGTGACCTAATGTAAAAATGACCGTCATGCAAATTTTGGTCATGTGATATGACCAGCATGACATAAACATCTATATAGATGTAAAATGACGGTCACGACTTATTCCGTCATTTTTTTCGCCGCAAAACTATTTTCTTGGCAGGTTTAAATTTTCGGCGGTTGCCACTTGCGCATGTGGATGTGTGGTTATCTTGTTACGGTTATATTCCTCATTTTAGCATTGGTCATATGACGGTCCTCTGACGGTCACGTTTTGGCTTTACATCACTGGCTGTGATTGGTCGTTGACCACGACGACCGCCAGTCGTTGTTTAATAGCGTGGAATTTGACAGTCTTTCGCAATTTGACGTAAGCGCTGCTGCGCTGTCGGTGGCGCGCGTAAGCGCGCGTTTTTGCTTCCTAGTCCTATATTAAAAAGTTCATGGATGATAAATGCAAAATTCATTGTTAGCGATTTATTCATACTGTGATTCGTCGGTGGTGGCGTCACACACACTCAGATCAGGACCAAATTCATGCATTGAATTTTTTTGCTTATTCCAGATGTCAAAATTGACGTAAAGAGACTCCGGCGCTTAAGCGCCCGTGTCGGCTAACCCTAGTCCTATATTAAATAGTATATGGATGATAAATGCGAAATTCATTGTTAGCGGTTAAAACATACTCTGTAGAGTCGTCGGTGGTGTCGTCAGATTCACTGAGATCCGGACCAATTTCATGCATTAAATTTATTTGTTTATGTCAGATGTCAAAAGTGACGTAAAGAGACTCGGGCGCTTAAACATTGCTAAATAATCCGTTATAAGTGCAGGTACTTCTAATGTTGTTTGGTATTCAACATTTCCGTAATCGGAAAAGTGGTTCGGATTATATAAAATTTGGAAAATTTCACGTGATTGCGTCAAGTTCAGCAAAACACGAAACAACGAACTCAAATTTTATACGAAACATGAAACCGGTATTATATAACGATAATTAGATCATAGTTCCTTCATTATATGCAACGTGGTTCATATGTTTGAGAATTTAAACTTTTAGAAAAAAATGATGTTATTGGATTAACTTTAGGAAAACATAAGATAGCAATTCCAGATCTTATACACAAAATCAGTACTATTTATCAATGACAGGTACACAGTTTCGTCATAGTTTGTTATGTGGTTCACATTTTTCAGAATTGTAACTTAAAAAAAAAGTTGCAAAGTGGAACTTTGCAAATTACTCCCTGATTACTTTGGTGGTTTTTTTTATTTAGAAAGCCACCATTGATTAACATTCTTCCTCATAGAGGTGGCTTGGTAAGAAAAACCAAAAATAATAAAGAAGCAATGCAAAGTTCTACTTATCAGCATTTTTCCATCTATATCTATGAATCTATGTACAAATACCCCCATGCTCTTCGTAATCCACTTGACAATTAATCCTTTACATTATGTAAAATTGTAAATAACAATGTGCAGCTCCATTAACTGCAGTGTAAAGATTACCCTTCCTACTTTAACTTTCTCACATCGTCTTTTGAATACACGACTACGATATTTCTTCAATTATATAACAGCAATCATAATTTTTAATCAATTTTTCTTATAACAATTTTATCAACCTACAAAAAAATCAACTACGTTCATATCACATTCTGGGGTAATATTTTGCCAAGACTATTGGCGGCAATTCATAGGGTAATTTATTGACACGAGATTGGCAGCAATTTATGAATTTTTTTTTCGCTTAAAGATCGGCACCACGGTCTTACATACAGGTCTTGCAACGAAGGTGCCGGCGGTGGTCCCCTTAGCGTCGAATTTCGGTAATTCCGATTTCCGCCGCGAGGTGCGCCACTCGTACAGGGGTCGACAGAGATAGAAACAGTTTCCGTCTGTCTCTCTCTCTCGGATGAGGCGCATGCGCCGCCGATTAGCCCAAACCCCAACGTTGTCTACAATGTCTGATGCTGCTAAATAAAACAAACTTTATGAAAAAACGATAATTATGAACCGAAACGATGAATAATCTCGATTGTGGACATCTTTGCGTCACTAAGCTTGCAAAATCCAAGTCGTTGCTGATGAACTTAAGCGATATTCATGCCCCAAACTATCAAAGAAGTTTGTACGAGTGGAAAAGTAGGAGACTCGTATCCACGATATTATGCGATCGATTCCCATGGTGAACACTTTTTTTTATGATATAAAAGTTAATTGAATACATATTAAATGACGTCATTTTTTTAAATTCCTAATTGCATGCTGCGTTTATTAGTTACCCAGTAAACACGGTATTGTAACAGCAACGTAACGGCTATGTAACTCAATGTAACAAGTAATCTCACGTGTAACTTACATGTAAGTTACACGTAATTTACAATTTCCCACTCAGCAATGTTACCATGTTATATAACATGTGTTACGTAACTGTTACAATTGAGTTACGTTGCCCGTATATTTCGTAGTGTAACAGATATGTAACAAGTAACATTCAAATGTTATATAACGTGTGTTACATAACCGTTACGGTCTTGCAATGTTAGTAGTGTGTTGCAGGATATTACTGCAAGGTAACAGCAACATAATCAAAAAAATTGTTTGTAACTTACATGTGACTTACGTGTAATTTATAATTTCCCGCTCAGTAATGTTACCGTGTTATGTAACGTGTGTTACGTAAACGTTGCAATTTAGTTATGTTGTGTTGTGCAACTTGAATCACACAGCTGTTACTGTTTCGTTATATTGCTAAAGTATAGTCATATTGACAATACATTAGCTTTACTTTTGTGGACTTACAGTCCACAAAAGAGCTTCAAGGGTTGCTAAATTGCTACCCTTGGGAGTCAAAAATATTAGCTGCTACTATTAAAAGTAGAAAAAGCGATTGGCAAATGATGCGAACCGGTTGAAATCTCGGAAGAGTATCACTCCGGTGTGCATATGAAGCTGCACCGTTACGCTGACTTATATACGTTAGTGACACGAATCGCTTGCGAGAAACGTTTGAGTCGCAGGCCATCTAGCGGACATCACATCGTGATACACATGTTACGTAACATTTATACATTTTTGTTACATGACTGTAACGAAACTACATTACGTAGATGTTACATTTTTTTGCAACGTTTTAGCAATGTTATCACATTACGTAACTGCAATATGACAGGACTATCCCCACAGTTACATTGCAATCGTTTCAAAGATGTTGCATTACAGGTACAAATTTTAGTTACATAACTGCAACACAACTACGGCTTATAACCGTTACGTTACGTGCATGTTCTCGATGTAACATAACCACTGTGATATGCATGTAACGTCAAATGTACATACTCTTGGAACATTCTTGTAACGTTACCACATTTACGTAACTGTAACATGACCGCACTATCGCTGCAGTGACTTACAATCGTTACATACATGTTACATTACAGTTACACACTTTCATTACATAACTGGAACGGAACTACGGTATTTAACAGTTGCACAACGTGAATGTTCACGGTGTAATATAACCACTGTAATATGTATGTTACGTATTGTTTGCAATATACTTGTTATGTTGCCACGTTACAACACTACAACAGTGCGTTCCTGTCACGAAAGTGACGTTCCTATTGTTACCGCACGTTGCGTTGCAGTTTCATAACTTTTGTTATGCAACTGCAACGAAAACATGTCACATAACGGTAACATCACCTGTATGTAACTAATGCAACATCACAATGTTACTCCTACGTTATATATCCTCGACATATCATAAGGGCAACACTGTTACAATCACATGTAACTTCCATGTTACATTGCCGTTCAAAAACGTGTTTACTGGGTAGTTACCGTAATTAATCAGAATCAAGAACAAAGTAACATTTTTATGCCTAGTATAAATAAGATATTATATATTTTATTGTATTTATCGATCATAGCGCTTTACAATACAAGTTATTGTTGGCATAGAAGTTTTCAGTAATTATCTAAATAATAATTTGATTCCGGATAAACGATATCGAGTAACTCACAATCGCTGACAGAACCGGCTTTGATTATTTAGGCTATGTAACCTGCAGTTTGGCGGTTACGTGTGGTTTGGAAAGGGAGAGGGAACCCCGACACTAGTGGCGACGCGCTGTAGCGAAATTCCGAACTAAAAGCTTTGGACAGTAGGAGTGCCTACCCCCACCACTAGAAATCGCCGTCGTTGCAAGACCTGTTATGTAAGACCAGAGATGAGTAGGGAGATTGCCAGTGGAGCGATATTCTTGAGGCAACTTTTTTTCCGTCTTTGCAGCGCCGCCACACTGGAGAGTTGCCGAACTAGACCCATCTTTTTGATTGGTCGAATATATATAGATATACTCGACGTGGAAAAAATTGTGCGCTTCCGATCCATCTTTCTGATTGGTCGAGTATATATAGATATACTCTCGATGGAAGAGGTTCGTGCGTTTCCGTAGCTTGCAACCGCGCTTGATCCTTTGCGCCCGTCGCAACGTTGCTGGGACTATGCATTCGAATTTCAGCTCATCGCACGGACTTCGGTATACAGTCTTCGAGCCTTGCTTGAACATATCTTAACCGTATCAATAAAGAATTAAAAATATTCAAGCAAGCTCGGCAGACGTACGCCAGTTCACTCACGGACCGAACGAATTTCTTCCCGTTAATTTTTTTTTTTTCAGCGTTGATACGTAATTTAATGAATATATCTTCGCGACAACGAATTTGTTGCTGCGAGGATGTATATATTTTTTTTCCACGTTCAAGAATTTTGGATAAGCATGTTTGGGTAACGTAATTTGACTTTCAGAAGTGTACGGTGGTCGTGCGCATAGAGGATCAGCCTGGTAGCTGGAAGGTTCGCAGTTCGATCACTGATTAAATTCTGTTTTTACAATTTTTTTTTTTTTCAAGAAGGTTCGTCAGTGAAATTGAAAATGCCCAGAAAAATCTAAAATAATTACCGCGTTTTTAATAATACATAACAAACTCACATAAATTTTTTGGGATTTTTCGTCTACATCGTTTACACAAAATGAATTTTTTTATGCATACATTTTAACATGGGCTCTTATGGCATATTTACGAATAAAAAAAAAATTGAAACAACTGCGAGACGCAAAACTGACTTCACTCTCCACTTGAAAAAATCAAATGATCGAGACGAACCGGAGTGCTCGCACTTGTTTACAGTTTGCCTCCATACAATGTTGCGTTAATGGATTTCCGAGTAACGTATACATTGTATTGTGTCTGACATGTAATTTTGATTCTTCATATGAATTTGATGGTTAATAAACATTTAAATTTTTCAGACCTGACCTTGCATTGCTCGCACCCCCATGTGAGCAATGCAAGGTCGGGTCTTAAAAAAAAAAAAAAAAAAAATTGTAAAAAAAAGAAATTAACCGGAGATTCGAACTGCAAACCTTCCGGCTATCAGACTGATTCTCTATGCGCACGACCACCGTACACTTCTGAGAGATACATTACGTTGCCCAAACATGCCTATCCAAAATTCTTGAACGTGGAAAAAAATATATATATATCCTCGCAGCAACAAATTCGTTGCTGCGAAGATATATTCATTAAATTACGTATCAACGCTGAAAAAAAAAAAATTAACGGGAAGAAATTCGTTCGGTGCGTGAGTGAACTGGCGTACGTCTGCCGAGCTTGCTTGAATATTTTTAATTCTTTATTGATACGGTTAAGATATGTTCAAGCAAGGCTCGAAGACTGTATACCGAAGTCCGTGCGATGAGCTGAAATTCGAATGCATAGTCCCAGCAACGTTGCGACGGGCGCAAAGGATCAAGCGCGGTTGCAAGCTACGGAAACGCACGAACCTCTCCCATCGAGAGTATATCTATATATACTCGACCAATCAGAAAGATGGATCGGAAGCGCACAATTTTTTCCACGTCGAGTATATCTATATATATTCGACCAATCAAAAAGATGGGTCTAGTTCGGCAACTCTCCAGTGTGGCGGCGCTGCAAAAACGGAAAAAAAGTTGCCTCAAGAATATCGCTCCACTGGCAATCTCCCTACTCATCTCTGGTAAGACCGTGAGCGCGGTCGTAAGCTACGGAAACGCACGAATTTCCCCCATGGAGAGTATATCTATGTATACTCGACCAATCAGAGAGATGGGTCTAGTTCGGCAACTCTCCAGTGTGGCAGCGCTGCAAATACGGAAAACAAGTTGCCTCAAGAAATCGCTCCATTGGCAATCTCCCTACTCATCGCTGGTCCCGATAGGTGGCGCATCGATAAGTACGTGGACGAAAGTACCGGCAGTGTACGCAGTGCGGTGGGACTGGTCGTCATTCACGACTCACGAGGACGAGTAAACAGAAGATTAAACGGCGTGGTATACGTGGCAGAGTTTGACGTGATAGTTTAATCTATTTCAAAAACAAATAAAATCGTCTTTATCACGCACAGACATTGAAATTGTATTAATGGGTAATCCATTTTCTAGATTTAATTTTATTATAGGCAAAACAAATTAACTTACTTTATAACATTTTCTTTCTATCTTGTCATGATTATAATAAATAATAACTTTTCTCTTTTTGTTGATCTATGATAGTTGCAACATACTCTTTAGCTCCTACACAAACATAATTGACGAATTGTTATTAATTGGTAATGTTTCTTTATTAGGTACAATTGTTGTATGACCACTCCCATTTTCATATGAGATCATGCAAAAAAAGTTAAAAATGGGAAAAATGAGAGCACTTATACTCGTTGGAGGATATGGAACTAGACTACGACCTCTGACCCTCAGTCGACCTAAGCCACTCATTGAATTTGCCAACAAGCCAATGCTACTCCACCAAATTGAAGCTCTTGTAAGTTAGAGAACATTATAACAGACTTCACTTCTTACTGTAACAAATTAAGTAGGATGCAGAATTACAAACATTGGAAATAAAGTATTGCTATATTAATCTAGAGTGATAAATAAATTCCAACTGATTAAGAGAAATCAGCTTTTATTTAGTTCAGTTGAAATTAGATTTCTTAAATATCAATGTTTATTCATTTTTTTATTCTCCTTATTAACCATTATTAAGGTATTGACTCTGTCACCTTTGTCACTTTCATATTCTACTGTCTTTAATGAAATATATTGCATGGCTAAGAAACGCTTTTGAGGAGGGTAGAGCATTACAATGTCATCAAGAAAAACATGCCGATTTTTTTTTTTAGCATTGATACGAATGCTCTAAGTGTAAGTGCAAAGTTTGAATGCGTTTGTCTTCACCATTTTCGGGAATTTTTTTTTTCTAATTTGCACAACTTAACATTCATCCTTATGGCAGATTGAAAATAAGTGATGAATTTTAATATTCCTAGGGTAGTTCATGTAGAAACATTTTCAACAAATTATTGGAAACTTTAACGAATATTGTCAGGAAGCTCTGTACAAAAATGCAGACACTTGTTCTTTACCCCTAGTGAACGATTTGCAATTACATGGAACTTTGCAGCTTTATCTTAGCACGCTTGGCAACTGCGAGTGAGAGGCAGCATAGCAGACCTCCGAGTCACTGGCTATCCCCTCCGAGCCTAGTGCTCAACCCTCCTTAAGTAAAAGCATTATGATTTTTCTTTGGTCAAAATAGCGACAACAGTACAAGATTTAAAAAAAAGCATGCTTTTTTAAGTAGCCACCTAGATACATGCTAGTCAAATCAGTGCTAAGCCTTAAGAAGAGTTCCTAGAAATTATTAAGGTAAAACATATGTTCTTGGTATATAAATAAATCAATAACCATTATTTGAAAAGAAAATACACTGATATATGCAAATGTTCAATGAGATTTTTTTGTCATCCAATAATATATTATAAAAAAACCATAATATTACTTCAATTATGACAAGCAATAGCCCAGTTTGTTGATTGAAAGATGCTTTAACGAGTTAACATAGAGATTTTTCAGAAGTATTGATTGCACAAAAATCACAACACTCTGTTAATTTTACCTAATTTTAGACATACAAATGGTTGAAACTTCCAAACAAATACTACTATGTAGAAATCTCTTCATTATGTCGTTGAAACATCTTTCAATAAACAAAATGAGATATGAATCATCCTAATCAGACTAATATTATGGTTCTTTTCAATATATAACTGGATACCAGAAACATCTCATTTGACATTTGCATATATCAGTGAAATTTTTTTTTTGAAACTGTGGCTCTGGATGTATTCGTATCAAATTAATTTTCAAAACGATAAATTGAACCATGATATTTTGCAAGAGTACTTTTCAGAATTCAGCACTGATTTGACAAGCAACCAGGGAGACAACTGCCGTAACGAATTTGTCCATTTTGCGTTTGATAAATCGAAATGAAAACTGATTTTTTAAACAGAATAATCACATTAATCATGTCAAATGCCACATTTCTATTTTTATACTAAATTGCACATACTTTTAAGGAATGTATGTAGAATCCATGGAAAAATAAGGACTCTGAATCTCAATTATTTAATCAGTAATGTATATGCATTTATATATATATATATATATATATATATATATATATATATATACATATTAGGGTGTGTCAAAATTTTTTTATTTTTTTAAATTCCTTTTAAAATCCTGCAAAAGTTTTTACTTGGACCTCCAAATACACCTCCTACATGTGAGACTACCGGCAGAATTTTTGAAAGCATTGTTCTATCGATATTTACCTGAAAAAATAGATGTCGATTGAGCGACCTCTAACAATGATTTGTCCGCGATTTCCTTTTACACAAAGTATTGTGAGGTACAGAACTAACGTGTAAGCCGTGGGGGACCTGAAAAAACTGAAGAAATGTTTAAAAAATCGAGAAAAAATGATTTATTTGATGGATTAACGCTCGAAGCATCGAAGCATAATTTGTCCATTCATACGATTCCCTTGCAATTTAGTATTTAGTGGTGTTTGAAGTTGCCAGTTATTGATCCAACTTTAACTTCATAAATTCAAGATAGAGGATCCAATATGGCGGACTAAAATGCAAAAAGTTGCGGAAATCTAGACTTTGAGTTAGGATTCATAATTAGTGACCTCAATAACCCCTCAGTACGTAATTACAAGTGGGTGGATTTCCCCTAGATAAACAAAGTTTATGTAAGAAAAAATGATTATTGTATTTTGAACGTAGCTTATAGGCTATCAATCTTGAAAACCACTGTTTTTGGTGAATAAATGTAATTGTAAAGACGTGACAAGTACATTGAATATAAACCTCAGTACTTAAAGGTTTTAGAAGGCGCTGATGGCATTGTAACGTTTAAAACTAACGTTTAAGCCTTGGGGCAATGGGCGAAAAATGTTGTAATTAAAAAAAAAAAATATTTTCAACGATTAACGCTTAAAGCATAGATATCCCGTGCATAAGATTCACTTGTAATTACGTACATAGGGGTTAATTGAGGTCACTAATTATGAATCCTAACTCAAAGTCTACATTTTCGCAACTTTTTGCATTTTAGTCCGCCATATTGGATCCCCTATTTTGAATTCTTGTAATTTAAGTTTGGATAAATAACTGGCAACCTCAAACACCACTAAATACTAAATTGCAAGTGACTCGTATTGTAAGGACAAATTACGCTTCGATGCTTCGAGCGTTCATCCATCAAATAAATTAGTTTTTCTCCGTTTATTTTACATTTCTTTAGTTTCTTCAGGTCCCCACGGCTTACACATTAGTCTTATACCTCACAATACCTTGTGTAAAAGGAAATCGCGGACAAATGAGTTTTAGAGGTCGCTCAATCGACATCTATTTTTTCAGGTAAATATCGATAGAACAATGTTTTAAAAAATTCTGCCGGCAGTTTCACATGCAGGAGGTGTATCTGGAGGTCCAAGTACACACTTTTGCAGCATTTTAAAAGGAATTTAAAAAGAATATTTTTTTTTTACACACCCTAATACATATGTATTATATATATATATGAATCATGAAAACAGAGCACTAAAAATCTGGCATTCATGATTCGATTCACTATACTGAAATAGAGAGGAAGCCCGTATTCAAGACTATTCCGAATCATTTTCAAAGAGCTTCAGCTTGCTACTGAAGATTTTAACGTTTTACTAGATCTGATCATTTTGAAAAAAAATTATGTCCACATTTGACGACATTTTCAAGGTAAAAACAATATTATCATGTACCAATGAACTGTTTTATGCTGGTTCAAATGCAGAAATTATCAATGATTCAGTATGTAACTGTGTGTGTCACGTCAATTTGTGGAGGTGGTGTTTTTTTTACATTTTTTTGCTTAAAAGTACTCCGTTTTCATCAATCCCTTTTATTTGATTTTTTAAAAAGATTTTTATATTAGTTTATATACACGAAATGGTCTAAAACATGAGGAAAAGTGGTTCAGCCATATTGTTCGTATATATGTTCGCACATTTTGCATTCCATTGGAAATCTTTCATGGTAGTTTTATTGATGGTTTTTGGTTTCTCATAATGTTCAGAGGTAAATGCAATTAAGGTAATGTGCTACACCTAATGAGCTAGTGAGTTGCCGTAAAAGCGACAGAGACAACGCCATTGGCGGTCCCAGTAGAGCGAAAGAGAACAACAAAAGCGTGTAACACATCACGTTAAATATTTTATTGTGTATTGTAGGTGGAATCGAATGTAACGGAAGTTGTTCTCGCAGTTTCATACAGAGCGGAAGAGATGGAAAAGGAGTTGGCCGCCGAGGCGGAGAAACTGGGTGTAAGCTTAGTATTTTCTCACGAGACTGAGCCATTGGGAACGGCAGGCCCCCTTGCATTGGCCCGTGAGATACTCTCAGAAGGAAATGAACCCTTTTTCGTACTAAATTCCGACATAATCTGCGATTTTCCATTCAAAGAACTGCTACAATTCCACAAATCACACGGCGGTGAAGGCACGATAGTCGTGACAAAAGTGGAAGAGCCGTCGAAATACGGTGTCGTTGTTTACGGTCAGGACGGTCAGATCGAGAGCTTCATCGAGAAACCCCAGGAGTTCGTTTCCAATAAAATAAATGCTGGTATATTTAAAAACACAGAAATTTATTCTTAATAATACTAAGTATGACCCTGAAGATACCTGCATTTCAGAAATAAAATATTTGGCACCCCATAACTCCCTTAATTTTCGTCGTACGAAGTTTTGCCGGGGTCTATTTTATTCGTCTTGAAATTATCTAGGGTCGACTATTTTTTGATTTTTTTAATCGATTTTTTTTCCGACGCTGCATACAAAATTATGATAAAAAAAAAACTAAAAATAGTCGCCCCTAGAGAATTTCAAGACGAACAAAATGGACCCCCGTAGAACTCCGTACGACGGAAATTGAGGGAGTTATGGGGTGTCAAACATTTTATTCTTGAAATGCAGATATCTTCAAGGTCATATACTAAGTGTTCATTTGGAGGACTGACAATTATTCTTATCTTATTATGCAACGCTAAAATATGTCTTCTATCTCTCTACGTGCGCTGAGATTTCCTTTTTATATTACTATTCCAGGTATGTACCTTTTGAATCCCAGCGTACTTAACAGAATAGACTTGCGACCGACGAGCATTGAGAAAGAAATTTTTCCAAATATGGCCCAGGACGGACAATTATTTGCTATGGAATTGGGAGGATTCTGGATGGATGTTGGACAGCCTAAAGACTTCCTCACAGGTTCGACAAAACTTTTTCTTAAACTTAAAGATATTCTCGTCGAATTTATTTAATCAATTTGATCGATAATTATAAACATGCTATTAATAAAAATAAGCAATAATTTATGTACAAACTCAAAAATCTGTGTTTATATGCCAGTCAGTAAAAACGCCGAATTTAAACAAACTTTTTAAATCTCAGAATGGCGTATATACGTTTTAACTGGTTTTGTAATATCAACGTCGCCTACGTTTGGTCACAATCTATATGAGACATTTTCCCTCGACTCTGGCAATTTTTTAAATCTCTATGATCAGTTCCATAACTGGATACATTTTAGTGCCACTTAGAATTGCTCTCCTCATTATACTCTCATCATAAACACAAATGGGGTATTCATTTAAAATCAATATATCTTTAACAGTTCAAGTCATAGAAAATAATTTTTCAACATTTAAGTTGTAAACTTGTCAGTTAAATTCTTCGATAAATTTCGACACGTTAACATCGCTTTTCCACTCAAATACA
Organism: Tromatobia lineatoria; assembly: GCA_949699805.1. Taxonomy (NCBI): domain Eukaryota; kingdom Metazoa; phylum Arthropoda; class Insecta; order Hymenoptera; family Ichneumonidae; genus Tromatobia; species Tromatobia lineatoria. The sequence goes on along the minus strand of OX453036.1, from coordinate 2,219,994 downwards.
ATATGGGGCATTCCCCACGTTAAATCAGCAGCTGGCCATGACCCTCACCCTCATCGATTTCGTTCATTTTTTAATATAATGTTATTACCGACCCATAATGGCCTCGGAATTTTTTAAAGATTTTTTTACCACGTGACGGTCCTACATTGCATATAAGAAGACGATTCGAATGAGAGAAATGTACTAGGTGACATTAACGCAGTGGTTCGCGCTCTTACTCAGTGTCTGAACAATCCGGGTTTGATTGCCGGTGTTTACCATATATTTTCTCTCTTCGATAATTCGTCAAACCATCCGCACTACACACACACACCTTCCATACTATGTCCTTTCCAACTGTTACAACCACCAGTAACATTTTTAAATCCTCGAATAAAACCAATTTTAAGAACGCCGTTTTTAAAATTCTGAAAAAAATCACACTGATTCTATGATTTAAAATTTGATTTTTGAGTGCCATGCGATAATGTGATCTCAATATTTACCATCTTTTCTTTTTTTTTTTCGCAAATACATTTCGCAATACAATACCGCTTAGATATCGAAATGCATGTGCGAATTTTTTTTAACGATATCAATTGGTTTGGGACATTCTGGTAATTCTGGTAATTAGTATTTTTGAACAAATTAAAATAGTAATAAAATCAGAACGGCTCGACAGATTCTCGCAAAATTTGATACACATGTTTTGCGGGTAGTCCATTATGTCCATTATGTACAAAATTTCAGCCCGGTGCCTCTTTAATTGCGGAAGTTCTAGCGTGAAAACGATTTTTTCAAAATTTTAACACTGCTGTGAAATCTAAATTTTCGAACCGATTCGCGTCAACTACAATCCCAAACGGTATTCTATGACAGCCCACTTGCATACAAAATTTAAAGAGCATTCATTGAAAATTGCGACAGTTATCTTTTAAGTAACGAAATGTGCACACACACACACACACAGAGAGAGAGAAAGAGAGAGAGAGACATTTCGCACAAACTACTTTTCCCAACGTTTTGGACCATTCTGAGTGTACTGACATGGAAATCTCGAAGAAAAAATGTTTCACGATAACAAGGTTTCTACTATGAGGAAGAAAAATGAACAACATCGATGAGGGTCATGGCCTGCTGATTTGACGTGGGATGCCCCATATATATTAACTGAATAATTTAGAGGAGCGAAACGTTACAATAATAGTGTAGTCGAAGGCAGTACGGAAGGAAGAGAGATGCAAAGTACTTCTGTGGTCCATTGTTTCGGGCCCTTAAGATTAGTGACCGTAAGATCGCTGACGCAGCTGAATAGTTACTTTGCATTATAAACGGGACTCTTAATGTGCGTTACACTCACAACATTTTGGTGCACTGTATGTCACCAAATTCCAGAATTCCAATGCTTGTACTCAATCATTGTACTTAACATATAATAACATAAGTTCAATAAAGTACTTATGTTATAAATGTATTTCACATTTTACAATCCAATCATTTACGAAAAATGTGGTCTATACGTAGCATTCACAGTTCATGATACTAATATTGCATATAATTCGTAATAGCTTCATGGACAATTTTTTCAGTCGTATTTTTGACTCGCTAGTTATCGGCGAAACTGCTTAATGTATTTTTGTTTCGATTAATTGTAATTGCGTTTTCGTAACAGAATCCTTTGCAAACAATGCTTTTTTATTTTAGACTTATAATTCATGCGACGATAAACGAGTTAAACAGTTGTATATATTTTATTTTTGTTTTTTTTATAAAGAATTTACCCTGTATAAATGAATTTTTGTTTTTCTCTAAACAACTATCGGTGCCACTCTGACAATTTTTTTATGTCGACACATATGCGCAGACAGTCCGTACATTTTTCAGGCAAAATTTTATTGAAAAGTCCATATGAAATCTTCAACTTTTATGTTAAAATATGATTTCTCTATGAATTGAATTTTTTACGACATATTAACTTTAAATTAATATACTACTTGCCTCCACATTGAATTGAAAAATCTGAAAAAAATTAAGAGAGAGTACTTTCAAATGGTACTGCAATGTGTCTAATCACGCAACTAATCATAGGGGTTAAAAAAAATTGGCGAGTTGGTGGATAACAATATTTAAAGTGATCGTAATCGTTCGCATTTTTTTCAAAATCATGTCTATCAAGATGATGCGGATCTTAGAATTTGTAGACTAGTTTGTTCATATATATATATGGAGGTTTCGGTAAAATAAAACAGTACATCATCTTACAGAACCGTTCAAATTTATCAACATTCACTTAAAAAGAAATGGATCCTTCATCCATCCTATTTTTGGCAACGATGTATGCTCAAATTAATAAGAATGCGATCACACAATAAAAAAAACTTTCATGGTGACAGGTATGTGCATGTATCTGGCGTCCTTAAGGGAAAAGTCGCCGGAGAAATTATACTCGGGACCAGGAGTTGTTGGTAATGTTTTGGTCGATCCAACGGCGGTAATAGGTAAAGACTGTAGAATTGGTCCCAACGTGACTATTGGGCCTGGTGTGACGTTAGCCGATGGATGCTGCGTAAAAAAAACCACTCTTTTGAAGGCCTCGACAGTCAAAGAGCATGCTTGGCTCGAAGGGTAAATTATACTATTTTCTTAAACAAAACCCCGTATACTAAATTCTTATTGGTTGATCAAAAAGTAAGAAAACATTTTAAATCTTGACTCTAGCTTTGTCCAACTAACGATTGATACTTCTTTTTTTAAAGCTGTATTGTTGGCTGGAGAAGTGTTGTTGGACGCTGGGTTAGAATGGAAGGAACGACGGTCCTCGGCGAGGACGTTATAGTTAAGGACGAGCTCTACATCAACGGTGGACAAGTCTTGCCGCACAAAAACATCGCCGTTTCCGTACCAGAGCCTCAGATCATCATGTGATCGAATTTACTAAAATGTATCTAAAATCAAACCGAGTCGCATGTCGATATGATTTTTATAAGTTTGTTATACAATCAACTGTTTTCATGTGACGCTGTTTTATTTATACTGTGATTGGCCTCGGGCCGACACTAGGGAATTGTCAGAATAGTATCCGACGACGAGAATTCGCGAAACACATCCATTTCTATCCGAAACTTTATATTTGATCAAAACTTTTGTACTTCTCTTCTCTATAGATACATGGAGAAAAAAATGGAAACCAACAATATCCTAAGAGCATTCTAATAATAATACCCAAAAGTGGTTTATAATTTCATTGTTTTTAATAACATATATCAAATATGACCGTTTTTGAGCGCACAAGTTCATTAAAACAATCTTGAAACATTCTTGAAAAAGGAAGTTGCGAAATGTGGAGAGGAGGGGGCGGGGGGGGGGGGGGGGGGGCGTTTTCAATGTTTTCATATGATCATTGAGAGAGAAAAAAGTTCTTGTCATTTTTAATGTCGTTAATTTAAATAATATATTGCTCTTGCAACGAAGTAATCGAGTTCTAGTACATAAAATTGAATTTTCGGCTATGTACGTATTTATGAAACATGTATGATCGCGCAGCTTTTTAAAAAAAAAATTATCTTTATATCTTTATGATTTGATCAGTGCTTTTGTGAGTTTTACTGGAAAAAACTTCAAAGTTTTTTTCGCGTTTATCGCCTTGACTGCCGGCGTCAATTTCTACCGTTCCAAAGCTAAGAAAAACAACATGGAACTTGACTCTTTTACTATAATGTAGAATTTTCTATGTACCTCCAGAGGCAAGATAATTGATTTAACGATTTTTCAGCTCTCCAATCTGAGCGGCAATCCTCGGACGATTATTGCCGCCGCCGTCATCTGTTGCGTGCACATTTCCTTCGATTTCGCGACAGCTCTTAGCATCTCCGGTTCGTTTGTACAGTCCAGAAGTTCCTTCTTCGTGTTAGTCGTGAATTCTCAAGAAGAATCGTTTTGTTAAAAAATTAAATAATGCCACAGCAGTTTTTAAAAGAAGGAAAATTACTGTTTGAACTCACTCAAATTTCCTTCGACCCACTGGCTCGTATCTACTTCAAACCAAGGTCGTGGGGCGTTCGAAGGAATCCAATCGCTAATAAAACTTGCAGTCATCCTGTCGATATCCATGTCCGTTACTTCCCAAAGCGTTCCCAAAATACACGGACTGGGAAAATTTCCGATGATGTATATGAAAATAGTATATTGTGCAACAAGGTCCGAAAGTTTGCGATTGCAACGAGTGTGTAGGGTTGCAATCACACGAGTCGCTATTGCTAATTTCGGCCCATGTAACACACTATATTTGTTGTAACGAGTGCATGAATATTGGTGCATTGGATGGTAGTTTTGAGGGAAAAACAGTAAAGAAAAGTGAGGTTCCAAACTTTCGTCCCTAGGGCTGAAGTGACACACCAAAAGTGAAAGAAGCGCGTGCTATACTCGCGTCGATCGATTATTTTAACACTGCCATGAAACTAGCCACTGTCGGTTCGAAAAACTGCCATCGAAAGCACCGCTGTGCATGCACGTGTTACAAAAAATAATTTTTAATAAGTTAAGAAAAAATATTTTCTATAATTATTGACTTTAATCTGACATCAAGTTAATTCGAAATTTATGCCGGTCTGTTATATTACACTTATGTGACGTCATAAGGAGTTGATTTAACTTTACTATTTATGTATCAATGGCCATAAGATGATATAACAAAAATAATATAATGGTGATGATGGATGGTTCATGGAATAACTAAATGACGGACGATGTGGGTAATAAGTAAATAAATGTGTACAAGGAAATCGTATACAACCGATATCTTCATTATCACCACAAAATTATTTTTGTTAAAAAGGGAAGACAATCAAAGTATAGCCGAACTCGTCAAATTATTAAACTTGTAATTTATGCAAAAGAACTTTTTATCTTACATGCAAATTTTTCATAAATTATCCTGCTTCCGTTTTTTCATAATGTGCAAAGCAGATAGCAAATATTATAAATTTGTAATGTACCCAAGGAGAATCAATTGATATTATATTTGATATACTTTAATCCTATGATGTTGAAAAGATTTTATAGGAAGTTTTTCTGCTGATACTCTGTATTAAATTCAGTTTAAATAAACATATACTGGAAATAAAAACATTTATATGATAAGCGCGTATTTTATAATGCTTTAACTACACTATACATCAACTTTCACAGTAATTGTATATTAAATTTAATGTACGCTGTATCTGCAAAAAACATTCTATACATTATCAAGAAACGCGGTAATCGTAAATGTACTTCTCAAGTATTCATTCCGGAGCCAACTCATATCTATTTTAATAGATTAATTCTTTGCATCGTAATTAATACATTGCAGCCAAATACCATGTGTTAATGGGCAAGTGGATAAATTGACAATTAGGTGGGTCAGCGAATAGAACGGTCGTCCAAATAGTACATTACGATGGGGGGCCGAGACAAGCGTTTAGGAAACAGTTTTTCCCGAGAGTATCGAAAAATTATTGATTTCACAAAGTACGAAAAGAAATAAATAGACATTTTGATGCCACCGATTCGTTCATTCGAATTTTAAACGAAAAAGTTCGTTTTCGCAGTTTACAAGTTACGTTGTTCATATGTTACAAATATGTACCACATTGCACAGAATTATAATAATGGTAAGGTTTCATATGCGGCCGTTGATAAAGTCGTTGTTACTATTTGGGTATATGCGGCTACTCTCCGGCTTCGCAGTACAGTTTAGTGAAGCTGACCCTAGATAGGAGACTCCCTCTCCCCGTCAAAAACGTTGTCCATCTACCCCTCAGGAGCCCCTTTCCCTGTGCAACTGGAAGCCCCTCGATTCTTGGCACGGCGTCGGCGGCCAAATCTTTTTATAATATAGAGAGATTCGAAAAATTCGGGCTTGAGGGCGTGGCGAATTTTCCTCGCTTCCGCAATGGTCTCTCAATGAGACTTAAAATCATTCGGACTTGGGCTCTTACAGAACCCAATGGGACAAGAGGGGACGGGAATTTCCATTCCTCGTCGAACTGCTCTCGTACCACTCGTGTTTCGGTGGTACTCGTGCAGCTCTTGCGACTCACTTCGCAGATCGGTCATAAAGTTCGCTTTACCTCACTTGTATCACAAGGTACTATTTTACATCATGTGCACTGCTTTTGTGCTATTGCCAATCCAATGAGTTTGCAATATACGGAGAATCTCATAAAATTTACGACCAGTCTCATTTTTTGCATGTGATTTCTAGAAATGTTTATTTAGTAGAGGTGACAGTACCAAGACCAAGGTGGTGTTGACACTACGAACGGCCATATTGGTTTTTGGTAGGTTTACCAAATTACGATTTTCTTTATTTTTGGAGAGTTTTTACCCGTAATTCACGTAAGCGCAAATGCTCTTATTTTGACATTATAATTCTATGGAATATGGGACGTATTTGTAATATATTAACAACTCAAGTTGCAAAATACGAAACCGATTCAAATAAAGTCGATAAAAAATCTACTTTAGCATGCCCTTAAGTTATTTATTCCTTGTCACGAATGAATAAAATTTGTGAAAGTTAAGACATCTACGATGATGTTTAGTGGTGCTTCATCGAGCTCAAAGTTTTATGAAGTACTTTTTATTACTTTTCTTGAAGAATTATTTTTTTTTTTTCGTCAAACCGTTCGCCCGAAAGATGGGTACTTATATTTTTTAGAGGATTCTCTAAGTCGAGATGTAATTGAACAAATAGTTATTGAGATAGCAAAAACAGGGCCGTCATAAAGATCTATAGAATTTTACGAGAATGTCTCTTCTGGATGATAGAGTCGAGAAGCATGTTACTTTAAAGACTTTGATGGACCTACCTGCAAGCTATCAGGTACTGATTTGACACGCCACACGGTGGAAATATTCCCCCCACCGGAGAGAGCTTTATGCTACTGCAACCGAACAAAAGTACAGAAGATCGCACTCTGAGTTTCTCAACCTTCTCACCGGACAAGTATTGAATGCCACTTCCATGACCAGCGTACATAAGAAGATCCCAATTGAGGAGAAATTCCTGAAAATTTATTTGACTCGGTTTTACACCGTACTTTCCCTCCCAATCCGGAAGCCAATATTGGATGAACAATTTTATGCGTTTCTCCATTTTGTCCAAATTTCTTTCGGGATTTACGACGAAAGCTCCTAATTTTTTGCTCCTTTTCACGACTTTGCAGCCGTTTACTATTGTATCCTTGTGCTCTTTGAACATTCCGTACGCGATGTTAAATGACGGGAAACGCGTGACCGGATGCTTCTTCAGAAAGTCCATCGACTCGAATGGTATGTGATCTATGCTCTACCGTAAATAATATAATAATGATAATGTGACTTGAGCACAGATAATGGTTATGAACAAAATGAAATGAGAAAATGTGAAGGAGTGGCCAAGAAGAGCCAAGCGACTTACCTCGTCGACTATCATAATCATCGTTTTTCTTTCTACATTGCGCAAGTCATTGAGGTTTTTTAAATTTCCATAAATCGAGAGTATCACGTTGCTCGCGAGCTTCGGATTGTTGGGCAGCACATGGCGAACTGCTCTCGAGATTTCTACCCCGCTCAAAAAACAAGAGCACGTGGCGATTTTACGCAACAGCCATCGGGTGCGATTCGAAATTGTTACCCTGCGGACAAAATGATGGAACTTTAATTTATCAGTCATCAAAAACTACTTTGAACAAGTAGTGAGTAACTTCGATGTATGCATTGTGTTATGTGAAAAAAAGTTATGTTAGAAAGTAGTTGATACACTGAGAGAAATTAATGTTACGATTTTTCAAGACATTTCTCTTTCATTTCACCAATAATTTTCTAAAAGTGTCGTTACGCATGAAAATGATGCGATTCAGGTGAAAAAGGGCCCTCAAACATAAGACATCGTTGGGAACACTCATTAGAACAGATAAGCCAAATGTTTTTTATTTCTCTTATTCATTCATTAATTTATTTTTAATTATTTATATTTCTTTGCTTGTTTTATTTATTTATTCGAGAAATTTTCACAAATAACAAAAATGCCAGTATTGAAAAAATGCTACCCACGGATCAAACACGGACAAAATCTTACACGGATAAATCGTCGGCGATGAGTTTGTCAATCATGTCGATAATTTCCTTGCCTAAGCTCGTATTTTTCAGGGGATCTGCGATCAGTAGAATTTTCCACTCTCGTAGCCAACTACGTTCCAGCTCTATCAGTGCAATCTGCAGGCAACGATTATTCAAAAGTTATTAAAACTAATAAAAATAATAAATATCGACAAAATTGAAGAAAAACCTTTAGTGTATTGTTCTGCCGTTCTCTCATTTTCCAGTAACATGCATTGGTCGAGTAGTGAGCTTCCAAATTAGCCTTGTTGTTCCTGAGTACATTGACTAATTCTTTAATACCATCGTAGTTTTCGTTGGTTGGTTTCGGCAAAGTTATGCAGAATGGATCTATGGCCGATGGTCCGGTGGGGAAAACTGTCACGTGGAGAGGACACAGAGACTCCACTATGGTTCCGTTGAGTCTTTGATAATCAGGTGCACAGTACTGAACGGTCAGTTGAACCATATACCATTCTGTACTTGAAAATAACAAATAACCATTTTTTTAACTTTTGAGTCACCAAGTTCTATGGCAGACCTGGTCAGAGTATTTTAAGTACAAGTAATTACCCTACAATTTGTTATATGAGGCATTCTACACTAACGCAACCCTGTCGAACCCGTCGTGTCTGCCTGATAATCGGCCACATATTAGAACTAATTAAAAGTACTCTCTGTACATTTTTTCAGATTTTTTTTATCTTTGGAAATATTTATTTTTGGAAATAATATTTATTTTTGGAAATAATTTTTTTTTCAAGCCTGTATATTATGGAATTGATAAATCTGATGAGGTATCCATTTTTTTTTTTCATACAAACGGCTCTATCTTGGGACAGTTTCATCGTACATAGCTTTATGAAAAATGGAATGCGTAGAATTTAATGGCCTACGAAAACAATTAATACACATTTATAGAAGGTATTTTAACTCAAATTTCCTAAAAAAAATTATCAATAATATTTTTTTCACCGAAGATACTGCTACTTTTCAGCCGAATGAATTTTCTGTAGTTCTCTATTTGAATACCGAATTTACAAGATTTTTTTTTGGGATGCTGGCCATTTTTAAAGACAAATCATAAAGACCAGAGTTGCGAAAACGCATTATCGTTTTTTTAACCCATTACTTTAAAGATGGATAATGGAATTCGGAACCATTACCCATTACTTTTGTATGAGTAATGAAACTCATATCCGTTATCCAATACTTATTTAATCAGTAATGGAACCCATCGTTCACCTATTCCTTTTCAATGGAAGTATAAGAGTTCCATTACTTTAGAAAAATTTGCGTCACAAATAGATCCTTGTCTAATGAGTTTGTTGCGAGATTTTATCGAATTGCGAGATGGACCATTGTCACGATTTTATTCGCTCTGTGTTTGGTTCAAGTTCGCGCGAGATTGATTCGACATCGGTTCGAAATCGGGACCAAGTTTGTTTCTGTCACGTGAACGTTTTGACAGTCTGCCGAGTGAGCTTCGTAAACTTTCACATCGCAAGCTTACCCGGATTTTCAACAACAAAAGTAATGAAAATTTCAATTACTATGTCTGCTTACTACAATTGAATTAAGTTAGGTAAGATCAAGTGACTTTCTCAACGTCAAAAGACTAGACAATGTATGCAGTAAATCATTTTTGACATATACGAAAGGATCCAAGATACGGAATTCCGGCACAGTGTCCATTACAACATATTACGGGGAGCTTGAAAAGGTTTAATCGATGATCGACAATAAACCTCCGAAATTTGAGATTGATGTACACTATAAGCCTTGCTTGCTAGAAACTTACACTCGAGTAATTATGGATATTGATAGAAAGAATTTGAAGCTAATGAAAAGACTACAGACGGTTCGTCGCATGGGTCTAAGTTCTCAGACCGTTTTGAGCAAACATTCACATAATTATCACAAAATTGTTGGTCTTCGAAAAGGGTCATGTCGACTGCTGGAATTCAGAGTTGGAATACAAATCTCCTCTCGTGGACGAGAAAGAAGATATCGCTAGATCTGATCTGATGTGCCATGATGTCTATCTGATGTGCGAATGGAGGGAATCTAGAGGAGCTATCAAAAAATCTTCCAAGTCGTTTGCTACTTGTTTGCTAGAAAAAACATATAAAATGTCAGAACTATCAAAAGATTAACGAGGATTTAAAGAAAGTAAAGTCAAGTAAATCGAGATTTCCGCTTCATTAAATAAGAAAAAAAGATTACTTTCTCTAAATGAAATGCTCTAAATGAAAGAAGTATATCGGATTCGACGTGACCTCGATGCTAATACTTTGAAATTGGAATATAAGATGAACATCACAGACTGGAAAAAAATGCTTTTCCAATTATTCGTGGACATGGTAATAAACACCACATATATAAAGCATTCCCTGTCGATTCAGTCACATTTTTATAGATTCTCTTCTATCTGCCTCATAATTGGACAGTTCAAACCACCACTAAAACAAACTCTATGTGAATCTCTTGAGATTTTCGAAAACAATATTTTAGAAAACGCCATTTCTTATTCAAGTGCAAATATCTCAGAAAAGAGATATTCTCAGTGGAAAAGAATGACTCTACATAAAAGTTGTCTCAATGTCTTAGCATTTGAGTGGAATGTTTAAAATGATTGTCACGTTCCGGTGAGTACGGGTGCTTACCGACGAACCAGTGAATTATTGTTTTTCTTTGAGCAGATATTTTTTACGGATTAAAAAAATGTAGATTATTCCTGCATGACTGTTGATATTTACAAAAAAAATCGCCAGAGCCGCACGGACCGCTGTTGTGGTATTTAAAAAATGTATTTGTGTGACTGTTCCGAAATAGTTGTGTGACGGTGATAATTATCATTATTTTTAATTCAAAAGCTTTTTTTTTTTTTGCTAATAACATAATAGAATCGTCTTGTATGAATCTGGCTGAATCGACAAAGAATGATTCATAGTCCCCAGTCCACTTGTAGTAACCAAGGGGATGGCACAGAAAAAAAAGTTTTTTTCTTTTTGATTATAAGGAATACTTTGTCTTTATTTGTAATTTTATTCTGTATTTATTCGTAATCTTTCAAACAGGTTGGCTCAATTAGTTGCATCGAAATCAGGTTCTTGGGTTTTCTACTCCTGCTTACGATGCAGAAAACACTGATCAAAGTGTCGCATTGAGTGAAAAAATATATTTTACACTTTCTTTGGGGTGAAAATGGCTTTTTCGGTTTCGTAAGAGATATAATACGTTTTGAATTCAATAACTTATGGAAAGACATACCGTTTTTATTACTACTTTTTTTCAGACCTTAATTTTCTATGACATACAGATTTATTAAAAAAAACTCATATGCAAAACAAGTGGATTAATAATGTAAAATCTAGAAGAATGCACAGTAAGTCTTTTGATTTGTCTTAATATATGGCCAACGATCAAACAAATCCAAAAGGGTCAAGAAAAAGAGTGGCTGAGTTCATGGAGAACGCTTCCTACATGAAGCTGGTGTTTTGTTGAAGACAATTGACGCACTGTCACCAATAATTATTTCCATGGAATTTATGATGTTCCTTTATTACTAATAAAAAACACACCTTATATTTTTTTTCTATTTTCAAACTATCTCATGGATGCACTTGTTTTATGTTTGGTTCCACACAGGTATATTTGCTTAATAAATAGAAAAGTGCAATAAGCAAAAAGTACTGTTGTATACAATTGTCTTATTCTTGTATTTTTTTCAGGTTTTATGTAAAATGTGAAAATGTACGGTATCCTTTTGTAAATTCGGTGAAGCTTGAATATTTTTTTTTTTCATCATAAAAGCCAGAAGTCAAATGTGGAATTTACACCTTTTTATGTCTTAAATTGAACATGAAGTAAAAAAATTTGGAAAGTCTACATATGTTGATGCGTTAGAGAACACAAAAATATAGTGTTAAGCCATTAAGACATTAAAAACAAATAAGAGTGACCATAGGGCGAATGGAAGATAAAACTTTTTTCATGTGAAAATAGCAGAAGATATCTCTTGAAATTGAAAAAAAAAAAAACAAAATTGTAAGATGGAAAATTTTGTGTGAAAATAAATGAAAATTATATTGTTATTTGAAAGAGGAATCATATAGAGAAAAGGGAATTAACAAACAAGTAGCATATACTGAACTGTGATAAATAGATTGTACAAGAAATGAAGAATGTTACCATCTGGCATTTGAGCAAGTTTTTTCTTCAAATTGTCACAGGACATTATAGATTGAGGGTTGTATTCCATGTTGTCGGGTCTCAGTCCTGGCTCCGATTTTGTCTCTACGAATTGGTTTCTGATCTCCATCTTTGAATATCTGTGGAAGACTTGCTGTTGGAGAATTATTGCATGGGATTCTGTCAAGAGATTGATCGCACTGAGTTCATCGTTCCTCTGCCAAAGATATATCAGTATCGGTATGAAAATATTAACTCATAAAAATTAATTAGTTACAATATCATTTGAGAATCATACCTCCAAGCAACAAATTGCCATCATTTTGTAAAGATACGAGTACTCCATACTCGCTGTTCTCCATTTTGAATGACAAATGATTCCTTTTAAGTCTTCGAAAAGTGTATCTTTGGACGCAAGATTTTTTTTTTCCTTTTTGTCATTAGAAAAAGGAGGGTTTTCCTTTAGTGAACTTGCAGAGTCATTATGAGCAGTTTTTACTTTCTCATTAAAGTGAAATCGTTCGAGTGCATCAACGTCATTTGGGAATGCCGCTCGGAATTTTTCCAAATTCGATTTACCCTCAAATTTTTCAGAACACTCGTCGAAACGACGAGACTCCCGTAATAATTCGAATATCCGTTCTGAATCCTTAGACATTGCATTGTTGGTGGGTGGAGATGACGCACTGGCTTCACATTTAGGCACATCCTCTGCGACATAACAGTCACTGCTTGCCATATCGTGCCCACAGGAGTTGGTACAATGTTCTAGACACACTGTGTGTTCTTCAATTTGCCAAGCCGAAACACCGATTTTTTCGAATTTGAAAAATATTTAATTCGTATCGCTCGTCGCGCCACAAGGCGCGGAGACGCGCGTCCTTTACGGACAACCCGTTAGCAGACTATCTTGTCAGACATAAGTAAAGTAGAAAGATTCACAACGCTCCGATCTTATGTGGTCCCAAAAGAATTGCGCCAAATCATATCGGTAATCACATAACTAAGCGTTGTCGCCTTAAGCAATATTGCAGAGCCCGCCCGATCCCGTCCGTAACGCGCGCACACACACACACACACACACACTATTCCGACGGGTATCACAGATTCCTCCCCGCCAAGTTACGGCTTTTCTCCTCAAGGGGGTGCTGGATAGATCTTCTAGATAGATATTCTATCTAAATATGACTGAAATTTCACGAGATTATATGTCATTAACATTTGAGCCCGCTAGAATTTCGGGTGGAAATGCTTGAAAAATAAAGAAAATGGGAAGTTTGTAAAGCTTCCAAAAACCAATATGGTCGCTCGGATAGTCAACACCATCTTCTTAGAAGAGATTATAGTCGGTAAAGAAGAGCTTGACAGCTCTGTAAAGTTAGCCGGCTGATTTTGACATTTTAATTACTTCTTTGTTCTAACGGTTTGTGAATCGTTTGTAGATGATAGTCACATTAATTAAAACGTTTCTCGGTACAGCCGATTTTAGAAAAGCCAAAAACAAAATTTAGCGTTGACATGGCCCAAATTTTCTTGTTTCAAGACCGTTTGTGTTTTTCAAGTAGCCGATTGATGCGTAATGGTTGTCAGGGAACGTTTCTGCATAGAGTGAGACCTTCCAACGCAAAATCGGTTTAGAATTATGTGATTTCCCGGCCATAAACATTGTCCATATCCTTACTTCCGGTTCTGTAGAATGGAAATTAATTTTTTTTAAATTTTCTCGATATCTAGCGACCATAAAATATTCTCATTATGATATTCTTGACCACCAAACGATGTATAATCGATGTGTAATATAAATAACGATTTGACACGTAAAAAATGAAATTGGTGAAAAAAAAATTGGCTATAACTTGACCGGCCAATTTTGATAAATTGATTAAAAATCAACGGTTCACCACTAAATGCCCTAATTTTAGGCTACCAATGACCACCAACCGATTCCGATAATTTAGAACCAGATTCATTAGAAACATCGGCAAACTTCACGTAGATCAATAGCACGCACGCACGCGCGCGCACACACACACACACACATACACACCGACGAACTGGTAATTAATTCAACATTCGAATAAGCGCGCCAGAATTAACGACCGGGAGTGTTACAAAAATGCACATGTGATGACATCTGTTCGATATAGTCGAAAAATGAGAAGGAAGTGGTGCGATGTCGAGATTCCTTCTTATCAGTGAATAAAATGTATATGGTATATGTATAAAGGTGGTGGGGTGGAGAGAGGAGAGAGTTGAGGTAAGAGGTAGAAATAATGTAGTGACTATTCGGCGGAGAGAGATGTGTGGAGATATGCGCAGTAGCGGTTTCTGCGCGGTATCGGCATCCACCGAGTGAGGCTCTATTGTCGGGGATTTTCTCGGTGGGAATACGTTGGTGCGTGGTTCATGCGGTATTGCGTTGTGAACTTTAGAGAGAGTACTCCGCGGGGACTAGGCCGTTTTCGTTGCAAAATAATCGAGAGACGCGATAAGGATGGCCGAGAACGAGCACAAAGCGATGCAGCTCATCGCCGAGGCGGAAAAGAAATTAGGCTCATCCAAGGGGTTCTTCGGTTCGCTCTTTGGGTGAGTTCGTATATCGATTTCCCCGAGTCGGCCTCGACAACATCCCAAACACCGAGGCCGAACTACGATCAGTCTGTCACTCTAAAACGTCATCAACGATACCATTATTGATTTTCATGGACTGCCCGATTCTTCCTCCGATCTCTCTTCTATATTCTTTACCAATCACCACACTATCTACATAAAACTTAAAAAATTATTATCCCAAATACGCACCTGCCACGCACTTTCTATATTTTTATTCCTTCCTTTCCGACTTTGTACCGCTCACCGAGACTTTAATGCCCCTCCTCTTTTATTTTACTACCACACATATCAATAATCTACTCTAATACCGCTAATCATTTATATTTTCCCAATTGCTGGTCATCATTAATATTCAACTTTCCACAATCCTGACACATTCATAATGTCAATTGTCAATTGATTCAATATTATTTCTATCATCAATCACTCCTACAATTTCTCTTCTTAAATACAGTGACACAAGAATACCCAAAATTTTTTGTTTAGAGAATAACAAAAAAATAAAGATTTTAAAATGTCAATCAATATTATTAGGCTGTTGTTATATTTTTTCAAGTATCCAGAAAGAATTCCCTGTTGCATACGAGATATTTCATACCAATTTAGCCATCTGGTTTTTCAATGAATTGATACTTCTTACATTTCATCTTTTAAACTAAATTAATGAAGTAAATAGACTAAATTAATATAAAATTTCTTCAATACAATAATTATACGAGTGTAAACTTCATTATTATTATCAATTAAAATTTAACTAATTCATACTGCATATTAACAAACAAGTTCCCAATGAGTTTTTGATAGTTTGTCAATATAGCGCTGTTCCCATAATCTTAAGTCAATGGTGGAACTTTGTTAGATAATGAAACCTTTTTAATACAACTAATGGAAATTATTATTCTCTTAATTAAATATTATCAATTTAAATTAGAATGTATAATAGAATATGATATTGTCAAAGTTCCCTGTAATGTACAGATTATTAATCCGTAATTTTAGTTCAAAGTAAAGATCAAGAGACGCGCTAGCGTTCTCCAGGCAATTACATCCAGTAATCAGGAGAGTCTGCACATTTTGTAATATCATGCTGAACATTATATTTGAGGAAAAATTAAGGATTTTCTCGTGTCAACCTGATGTATGCCAAAAACTATGAGTCTGGAGAAAAGCCTTATATATATAAGTAATTAATTTAACGTAGCTATGTCAGTATGCAAGATTCATGGACAGCAGCATCTATATGACATTGAAAAGGTATTATATATTGCATTTTCACTGTGATAATGGTAATACCAAAAATAATTGAAAATTTGCAAATAATTATTGCAATCAGGTTGATACAATTATTTGCAATTAAATTATTTTCTCAGTGTGACTTTGACTTTTTTCTTACAAGGACATCTTGAAAATTGAATGACAGCCAGGTCGAATAACATCATCTGGCCCGTAATCATTCATTTTTATTTAAGTTTACTTTATCATGTGTCCCATTACCTTATCTTTCATTATAGTAAAAAATGTAATGATTAATTTTGCTAACACTTCCATAACTGACATAGAAAAAGATTGTTTTTCAAGTATGCATTCATTATTTAATTTATCTGTAAGAAGCATTCAATTTTTGGAGTAGTATAGCTTAATAGCTCAACTTTAATAGGCCAAGAATTCAGTTTCATTTGTTGTCAATAGCTCAACTTCAATAGACCAAGAACATCAGTTTCATTCACTACCCTGACATAACTACCTTAAATGAATTTTTCATACAAACTCAATAACATGTGGCTCGATAAATTCCTTTTAAAGCAAGGTTTCTTTTGGTCAAACAAAAATGTGCTTAGATTTCATGTCAGATGAAAAAAAATTAAAGAAAAAATGTCTGTGTGTATGTGTGTTTATGTTTATATCTCGTTTGAAATAGTCATGGACAGCTTTTGAAGTTTAAGTTTGAATTTTTACAAAAATCTCTATCCTCATGGATTGATCCTGCCATTTTATTGGTTGTTGAATGTTGAGTTGAATTATGGTAGGATTAGGGTTGTATAACCGAGTATTAACCTAATTCCTACTGGTTGTCGTGCGTGGAAAATCAACTCCTAACCAACCAAGTTCCAACCGCTTAAGAGTAAGTCTATAGTTGGATTAACAGTTAGTTTTACAAATACCTATGAAATTCTGACCTTTCGGCATCACATCAATGGGTAGGATAGTTGGTTGGTTGGTTCCACGGAATCCTACCAATTTCCAACCTTAACCCCATCTGATGGTTGGAATTTGATTGGTTTTGAATTGGTTGGGTGCACAAATCAAGTATAATTTGGTTGGTTTACAGTTGATCAAATCCACAATGGTAGGTAATACATTGGTTCATAGGCGGTAAAGAGTGATGAAGATTAGTAGGTGATAAGTGGCTACGATCAATCAACTCCCAGTCTTTGAGTAGGACTGACAGGGTAGTAAAACGCAAAAAAAAAAATTTCAAATCAAAGTTTTGGTTCGACATGTGGACACTCTTCAAAATTTTATGTCAGTATAATCTCGATTCAACCAGCCTCTATAGTAACCTATTGAGAAACAGCACAGTTAAGATGATGTCAGATGAGTGCAATGAATGATAATTCATCCAACATGACACATGGTGTGTTCAACCAGTATAAAAAGCAAGACCACTGGCTTAGAGACACATCTCAACACCTTTTGATAACTGACGTTAATACTTATATTAAAAAGAGCAGCTGGGTCTCAGAAGATAAATAGAAATGTCACATTTTTTGCATTTTGGAGAGATCGAGTAATTTTTTCCAGGTAAAATAAGCCTGCAAAATAGAACATACTTCGACATTTTTTCCACAAGTAGCTTCGTAAAGAGAAAAAAATAATGGTTGAGCAATTTGCCATGGTGTACTTTATTTAAAATTCACATTTATCATATTATATTAATTGTTTAGAAAATTTTGGATTGTCCATGGTAATTAAAATAGTTTTTAGATGAAATATGGAGTCGTACTTTTGATAACCGTTCCTCAGTTATCAACCTCAATTCAATCAACCTTTGAGGTTGTAACCTCAATTTTATTCAAGGTTTTTGGTACTTTTTTTAAACAGAAATTACCGATAATCAATATGAAATTTTTATTATCTGTTTATTTATTTATAAATATGAATTTGATGGTATCCTCTTGTTCCAAAGTCATGGTGATTCCCCCCCCTAGTAAGTTGTGCTACCGTTGTTTTTCACTAACATACTGTAAAACGGACCGATAAACGAACCGCCGAAAACTAGGAAACGGACCGCACTGTTTTCGGTAACGTTAAGCCCTTCATAGGTTGTGGAAACTGTAAATGTACCGATTTTTTTTTTTTTTTTTTTTTTTTTTTTTTTTTTTTTTTTTTTTTTTTTTTTTTTTTTTTTTTTTCAAATTTCATTCGGTCCCTCTTGCAGAAACCGTGACGGTTTAACCAAATAACTTTCTGCTATGTTAATCACGGTCGGAATCACGTCAAAAATGAATGAAACTAATGACGTATTCCGTCGGTCTTACGACCTTTCGTAAAATCGTAATTTTTTTAATTGTCATAATGGCAAATGAAATTCAGTAATTTCTCGACTCTAAATGCCGAGCGAGCATTAAAGCTGAAGCGGCTAGGACGTTTCCAAAAGGTGGTCCTCCAGCCCATGGGAGGACAGTGTCTTGCTGATACCTCCGTACTTATATGCATGGACCGGAGAATAATCGCTTGCGAGAAACGTTTCCGTTCGTCGCCATCTGGCTGGCTTTCCTGGGGTGCCCGGGTGGTAACGATAGCGAAGAAGAGGAGACGGGCTTCCTTCAGCCACGCGGAGACCGGAAGACTCCGCTAATATCTGCTGGATGGCATCGAGCCGAAACGTTTCCCGCAACCGAATGGTCACCGTTCCATGCATATAAGTACGGAAGTGTCACCACAACGCTGTCCTCTCGCAGGCTGGAGGACCACCTTTTAAAGACGTTTTAGCCGTTTATGCTTATTTACAAATGCATAGCTGTCGCATTTGAAGGCGAGAAATGACTGTATTACGTTTGCAATCAAAAGAATTTCAGAAATTATTATTTTCCGAAAAGTCATATGTCCGTCATTTTCGACCGTGATCGACATTGCAGAAGATTATGTCATTTTTTCCATCAAAAAGCCGTGAATAAACCGACAACCTTTTATGCTAGGGCGACCGAATACAATTAAAAAAACAAAAAAAAAATCGGTCGGTTCTCAGTTTTTGTAACCTACAAAGGACTCAAAGCTGACGAAAAACTGCGGTCCATATCGTAGTTTTCAGCGGTCTGTTTTGTTCCCCAACGAATGTGTCCGTTTCTCGGTATTTTTAAAGGTCCGTGAACTTGCCAGGGCATTGACAAGAAAATACAAAAAGGAAGGGTTTTAAGCAGTTACCGGTCGAAGTCGAGCGAAAGACTACAAGTATTTTCTGGTACTTTATAAAATGCGAACAACATATTGAAATAGTATTTCTGTTGCTAAAAAAGACGCGGAATCTCTAATTTTACCATAGTATGAATTATATTCAGCTTACAATAAATGAATTACGTTGGGTGATGTACACAATTTGACTGGTTCTCACCCGGTACGACCTTATAAATTCTTGACGTCGAACGTCATACGGTCATAAGAATTACCGTATCTGAACATATTGACGGCTCAAACGTGACGATTAGTTTACATTTATTTTGATTTAACCAAAAATGTTTTCGGCCAGCGATCTGGTTGAAACCTGGTTTTTAGTGTTGTGATAATTCGCCGGAATGCCGATTGAGACGTTGCAACAGTCTATATTTGTCCGACCAGTACTACTGACTGTGACGTATCGTAGTTACCCGTTTTTGCAGAGCGGTCGACTAAAAAATTCTTGCCGAGCGAAAGTGCGGTTAAAGATGGACTGGCTGAGAGAAAAACGGCGATTTACAAAAAAGTCGACCTTTCGACAACGTAAGCGAGGTTTCACAAATTGAAATGTTTCTTTCGTCATCTTTTTTTCTTTATCCGTCTCATCTTGCTTCCTTTTTTCATTTGCATCCTGCTTTACCTCATACATTCTTTTTCACTATTCAAAACTCCTCTTTTTCCTCTTAATCGGTTCACTCTGCACAATAAGAGCCGAACTCAACCTCTACCATTGCATAATGATAATGCTCTTGAACAATATTATTCCTTAATTTTAACCATATTCTTTTTTGCCACAATACTCAACTTCAAAAATCGTCGAAATATGATTTATAACACTTACAGTTTTCCGTATTCATTGAAGCCTCACGTAATGTCGAAACAATTGCTATCTCATTCGCTCTCTCTAATGTACAGAACTTCGCGACAGCAAATCGCTAGATTCAAAGCCGACACTCACGCGGCACAGCGTTCCCATGTTCCTGCGGTTCTGTGTCACGCAAAAAAAAACACAAACTATAGACACCGAAAATTGAACTTCAACTAATAACTGTAGGAGAACTCCACGGTTTCGGATATTCATTATTATATTATACTCTCCCCAGTAGTATATATTTTTATATGGGATCAAGTACCTCTGGTAGTCAAAATCTTTGCGACTTCACAACGCCGTGCCCATGTTCATATAAGGCCCGTACTAAAACCACCTAACTTTAATAATGAATATCTCATAAATTATACGATTCACTCCATTTTATTTATTTATTTATTAAATAGTGGAAAAAGGAAGGACCAACAGCTTCCATCCCATGTAAAACAACATAGGATGAGCTTAGTTGCAGCTTACTGCTAAACTACCTTAAACTCCATGTTCAGTTAAACATGTAATTAGTATCCTCTTAACTTTCTGCTCATGATATTTCATGTTCAGATGATTCAACATTTCTTAGAGTCTTACTTTTTTAAGTGTCTGAATATCTGAATGATAAAATAGTATTCGAATTTAAAAGATTATTAATCCAGGTTCGAATGAGAAGAGGGATAATATTATTTTAGATTTAAGAACATTGTGAGATGTAGACAAATTTGATGACTGTGTTTGTTTCGTATGGATTTTTAAGAAGTGGATCATCAAAAGTGGAAGAAGCGGTAGAATGTTATCAGCGTGCGGCGAATATGTTCAAGATGGCAAAGAAGTGGGCCTCTGCAGGTGCCGCCTTCTGCGAAGCGGCTACACTTCACTCCAAAGCTGGCAGCCGTCATGACGCAGCGACTAATTACGTTGATGCTGCCAACTGTTACAAAAAAACCGACCCAAACGGTAAATCGCACGAATCGCGACATTTGCGACAAATTCAAATATGCAAAAATAATGATTAGTTAACCTGTTGTGCTCATGCGGTAGCTCGTCGTCATATTCTTTATTAATATAAACTATTTATCTTGGCAAAAATACTAGTTTTACACAGTGAATTTTAGCTTTCATCAGGAGGCCTCATATATGTGCCAAAAACATATCGGAAATGTATAGAATTCATAAGTTGCATATTAGGTATTCCGTATAAATTCAAACGGACCAAACCTTGAGACTTGCGGTCATATTTGCAGTTTGTGATGCTTTGTGATGCCAAATATTTGCGTTTTTTAAATATATTCATTTCAGCGACCTTTTTTTTTTATTAATTTAGCCGCCAGATATGACGATATTTTGAACAATGGTGTCTGCAAAACTATTTTTTGTTCCCTTACCTTCGGAACATGAACTTCTGAATGATCGTTCTATTTAAATGTATCAAAATTCCAGAAGTACGGAAAAAGTGACAATTAAGGGAAATGGTTACTTTTTGCAATTCTTTGGTATTCGAAATTACCACAGAATATTTTGTTGAAATGATCGTCCATTAATATCAGGATAGACGACGGACGCGATCAGGAGATTTGCGCTATTTTCGATATAATACAATACGAATTGTACGCAAACCTCTGTTGTGTTGTGTCGACTCGAATTCTTATCGTCGTCTCGCGTGCACGCATGTGACGCAATACAAGGGAAAACACAGAAATTCGACAAAGCCGCCTCATTTCACACATACATACTATGTAAGATACACGATTGTCCATTCCTATTATTCAAACTTTTGATAATATGATATAATATAATAATATTATATTATTATGGCGTCGCCACGATTATATAATAATATTATATACTTGGCGTCGCCACGCTACCGCGTCTCTTGATTGTTATATTAAATAATATAATAATATCTAATAATAATCGCTTAATTTACATTCTAGTGTACATAAGAGGCATTCCATCTGGTTTCGACCTGGGTCAGACCATCGACCTCTTGGATTGAGCTCACGATTTTTTGTGTCATTATCCCAATTCTAAAAACAGTTCGAAATATTTTTCAGATATTTTTCTCGTTTTTCAAGTTTGGTTAAGTTTTTTCAAAACGTAAATATTGTTAGCCCATACTTGAAAATCTAAAAAAAATGCTCAAAAAGTCCCGTTTCAGATGGAATACTTCGTATATACCAAAGGATATCAAGAGACCCTAAGAAATAGAATGAAGAACTAAAGAATCGACAAGAAAATAACAAATCCGAATAGACTAAATTAACTATAGATTCAAATAAAATATTTTGGCTAAACTTGGTTGTATTTTCAAGCTTATTATTTACCGACGGTTCGATTTTTCTGTGGGATATTCAAGCTTACGATATTTATGCCTGAATACTTGGACTAATACATTATTTCACGTCCATTTTAATTTTTACAGAGGCAGCCGCATGTTTGGTAAAAGCAATAGAAATTTACACGGATATGGGGAGATTTACAATGGCAGCGAAGCATCATCAAAGCATAGCTGAAATGTACGAGAGCGAAGCTGTGGATCTGGAACGCGCTGTTCATCACTACGAACAGGCCGCCGATTATTTCCGCGGCGAAGAGAGTATCTCTTCTGCCAATAAATGTCTCCTCAAAGTCGCTCAATACGCGGCACAACTCAACAACTATGACAAAGCGATACAAATTTATGAACAGGTGAATAGTAGAACAAGTCCACAATATTTTTTATCAAAAATTTTATTATTTTACCAAATAACGACACCAAAGCATTCTCATATACATACCAGTCAAAACTTTTTACTCAGTAATAATTATATAAAGGTTGCACGATCAAAATGTGCAATCTAATTTTTTCCGAGGAGTTAAACCATATTGATTATACTCGAGAGAACATTTAAACAAAAATTTTTCTTTTGTTTCATTTGACACAATATTTTTTTTGATTTAATTACTTTTCTCATAATTTTATATGTAGAAGAGATTTTACTAAGTACAGCCTCGATCAAAGGCTACTACGACTGAAAAGTCACTATTGTCCTATTTACCGGGCGCGGTTTCATTGTAATGTTCAAAAACTTAATAATACTGGTGTCCGTAATACATAGGCTAAGAATAAAGCGTCGGAGGCTGAATGACTCCAGAACATTCCAGAAATAATTCCGTTTGAGTATCATAAATTCATTTGCGGGTTTTTCCCCCGATGTAACACTCTATCTAAAATACCATTTTGATTATATACTGTATTTCATTATAATTATGAGTCTATTGATATCGTTCGATGTGGGCAGCTTGTCAAAATATCTACTTGGTGCATCCCTCTTTTAAAAAACTAGGGTTAGCCGACACGGGGGCGCTTGACATTTATGGATATTGATAATAGAAAGATTTTAGAACTACTGAAAAATTCCAATAAGATTCATCGTATGGGCGTAGGTTCTCACTTCATTTCGAGCAAAAATTTATATAGTTGTCATCAGATTTTGTGTCTTACAAAGGGTTACGTCGTCTGCTCAAATTCAGAAATAAAATACAATACCTCCTGTCGTCGATAAGAAAAAACATTTTGATCGAAGTGAGGAAAAATAAAAAAACTAATTTGAAAATAAATAAAAAAAGTCATATCTAGAATACAGCAAGCTACTGATAAATATTGCGCAGCCCATCCGATACGCGAATGAAGACAATCTAGAACAGCTACCGAAAAATCTTCCAAGTAATTTTTCTACTCGTTTACTTAGGCAAAAAAATGTAAAGAAGTTAAGTTTATAAAGCCTTTGTCAAATAAATCGAGATCCACGCTCTGAGTAACTAAGACAAAGTTATCATCTTCAAATTAAATACCGTTGATGAAAAATATGACTGAGCAAAATTATTTTTCTCAAATTCGCGGACGTAGTACTGAAAACCTCTTATAATTGTCAATCCGTTTGCAGAGGTTTCTTAAAAGATTCTCCCACAAATACGCACAATGGAAAAACAGATCATCTTCAGTCATTCAACTGCCTGAAGACAAAGCTACTCTTCTTTCCTTGCTACACGAAATACCTGTAGATCTGTAACCTAACACTGATCACTATGGACGTAAAGGTTGTACTACTACTACCACCACGTGCTGTATACATTCGAAAAACCCAGTTTATACCATATGGAGTCTCGTAACAGAAAAACCCTATGTGGACATTCAAAAGAGTTTACATTAAGAATTTTTATACTCTCTATTTAGAGATATTTGTTATAAATCGGTTGATAGTGTAAACTCTTCATGCTGCTACCTCTTGAAAAAATTTAAACGTGTTATCTTTTTATGTAGCTCGATATTATAGTTTAAACCGAGGTTTTCGAGTGTGTATGGTAGATCAGAAGAATTATTAGACATCTTACTGCGCATTTTATTGTTAAAATAATGATAATAACAATTAGGATGAATCGTGTGAAGGATAGTTCTTACGTGTCCTTGACGGATTTTACACAAATTTTCACAGTATTCTTAACAAGGAACCCATGTTCCTTTGTTTGTTTGTCTTACGTAATCGTTTTTCGAAAAGTAAAATACATATGCTTACAGAGAATTGAATATTTTAGATATGAGGCGGCCAAAAATGTTTAACGATATACGGAATTGAACACAATCATTTAAGCTATCAAATGTTATCATAAAGAGCACTGTCCATCGTGTACAAAAACAATAATCTTCGGTCAAAGAGAAAATTCGATTGTCTACGTGTTAATCAAATGGAAAGTTTTAAAAGCCCTCAGGTCAGTTCTGAAACAATTCGCATGAAACTTTATTTTTTGAGGATCAATATTAAGGTAGTCCTCCTGTACGATCTGACGCCGTATAAGTTCGAGCGAGAATTAAACAAAATTTACGAACAGTTCTCGATGAGATATAAATCTGAAAAAAAAAATCGAGCGTATAGAAAATGCTGAAAAGTTTATTTTGGCATAATAATATTTAAAAAATGTTATTGACAAATTACTTATATGAATAATAGTCCAACAAATTACCCGGCAACCTAACTTGTTTTTCTTATGTGAAACATTTATTTTTCTAAATACGTATGTATTTTTTCAGATTTTTTTATGATTTTTAATTTTTCACTGGGGAAAATTGCCATTTTCAAACATCAGATAAAATTCTAAAAAAATCCACACGTATTCAGAAAAATAAACAAATCATGTTCATAACAAAAAAAAGTTAGGTTGCTGGGCAATTTATTGCACGATTATTTATTTCAGTAATTCGTTAATAACATTTTTCAATTATTATTATGCCTAATTAATCTCTTCAGCATCTTTCATATAGTTGATTTTTTCAGATTTTTATTTCTTCGAAAACAGTTCGTAATTCTGTCTTGATTTCGCTCGCCTTATGCGATGTCAGACAATACAGGAGGACCTTAAGATCCAGATGATAGTTGCTCGATCTGTCAAGTAAAAAAAATGTATTTAAGGTTTTCGATATATCGTAAATTGGATGGTACAGGTCATACTTATATAAGTGACAATTAGTGAATTTTAAGTACTGACACAAAAAAAAAAAGAAATTCAGAAATTTTCAACCCCTTTCAAGTTTTCGCCTAAAGCAAGAACGGAAATTTTCATTTTTTTTGTCGATATTTTTGCAAAGATTAATCGTAGCTTGCGTTTTCTTATGCTCTTTCCTTAAAAAATGTCCTGAATCAATTGTCAGCGTTGAAAATACTTTATTTATTTATTATTCAACGGTTTTTACGTTTTTTGTACATGAGAACACAAGAAAAGGCAATATTTTTTTTTACATTTGTAAATTTGAAGAACGAATTTTCAGCCAAACGAACCGATTGGTAGGCTCAATTCTTCCTAAGATATGTTTATTTGTAAATATAAAATTTCGTTAAAACTTATTCTTTTTATATATCTATTTACCTTTACCAAGCCCAGTACGAATTTTCAGCCAATGGACCCGGTGGTGAATCCAATTCTTCTGAATATATGCTTTTCTCGTAATATTCATACATAAAAAAATCATATCTTGAGAAGAATTAGGTCTACCAATCAGTGCGCTTAGCTAAAACTTCGTTCTTAACTTCACAAACAAAAAAGAAATTAAACGGAAAAATATCGATTGGCTTTTTCGTTGCGTTCATGCACAAAAAATCATCATAAAATTGTTACTCAAAAATTGGTTAATGATAGTCTATCTGTAAACTAAATTGGAACCCGATTACCTAGTAATTTACATGAGCAAGCACTCGAACGAGATTTTTCAAATAATTCAAAATGTCATAAAATTTGAACCACCCTACCGATTGGTGTCAAATTTATACCAAATATCTTTTTAAATGGTCGTTTAAGTGTGAAAAAATGTAAGATAAATCTTTGCAAAATTTCGAATTTTTTTTTTTCTTGAAAGCTTTTTATTTCTTTTTGTTTACCAAAATCGCAATTTGATGTCATTTCAACAGTTCATTAAACTAAAATCTTAATTGGAAATCAATAACTGTGAAATCATATCGGCAATTGCAGCCGGATATCTCAGAATTTGCATGAGTTATAGTATTTGCAGACATTTTTGAAAAAATTGAAATTGTAATAAAATCAGAACGGCTCGACAGGTTCTCGCAAAATTTGGTACACATAATGTTTTACGGGTAATCAATGTATATACAAAATTTCAGCCCGGTGCCTCTTTAATTGCGTAAGTTATAGCGTGAGAACGATTTTTACAAAATTTTAAAAATGCTGTGAGAAATTTTTTTTCAACCGACTCGCGTCAAATCCAATCCCAAACTTTGTTATATGATAACCTACTTGAGTGCCAAATAAGAAGAAAATCCGTAGGAAATTACGACAGTTATCGTGCGTACAAGGAAATCTACACACACACACACACACACACACACGCGCGCGCGCGCGCGCGCGCATATATATATTTCGTAAAAACGATTTTTCTCGATTTTTTAGACCATTTTAAGTATCCTGACATGAAAATCACGAAAAAAAAATTTCCAAGAAAACAAAGCTTCCTTTATGAGGAAGCAAAATTATCTTAACGTCCGCAATAAATTAATTCAAGTTTTTCTGCTTCCTCATAGAGGAAGTTTTATTTTTATGAAAAAAAAAAAAAAAAAAAAAATTGAAATTTTTATGTCTGAAATCTTATAGCTTTTTGAAATTTTTCAAAAAAGGACTGTGCGTTCTAGCTTTCGTAAAATTGATGATATTTCCCTAAATAATTCTTCATAAGTGTGGGAATTTTCAATGTTGTTTGGCATTGAGTTTGACTAAAATCGGAAGAGCGGTACGGATTTTATAGTCTTGAAATTTTCGAAAAATTCACGCTTCCCTAAAATTAAATAAAACATGTTATACTCACAGAGGGGTCGATTTGACATATATTATATTTATTGGGATCGTTTGCCAATAAAGAGAAACTCTCAAGTGAATTCGTAACGTTGGAAATTTATTTAAACAAATTACAATTTGGTGTTGTACGAAATCGAGCTCTGCTCAATCATATTACTTGTGGGCGAGTCTGGCCGAAGACCGTATGGTCATTTTGATGTTCGATTGAAGACTGTCGTTGAATTGCAGCGGCTGGCTGCAATACACGAAACTTGCTGATTTTACTCTCTTTTAAATCAAACAAAACAAATGTTTTGATTTGCCATCGGCTGGCCGCAATGAAATCAGGTCTGTCGACCGTGCTGTGTTGACAAACGAGCATAAGTCGAGTGACCGTTGTGCAATTGTTACAATTACAAGAAACTAACACAAATTCTCGGCACAACCAACAGGAAAAAACGAACTCAAATTTCATACATAGAATTGGTACTATCTGGCCATGATTAGTAAGTTGTTTCGTCATATTATGCAATATGGTTCGAATTTGTCAGAATTTTAGGTTTTGAAAAAATGATATTATTGCGCGAACCTCAACGAAACATAAGATAGCGAAGTCAAACTTTGACATGTAATTAGTATTATTTCGTAATAATAGGTACACAGATTCGTCATAATTTGTGATTCAAATGTTTCAGAAAAATAAAGTTGCAAAGTTGAACTTTACAAATTGCTTCCTTATTATTTTTGGTATATCTTGCAAAGCTTTCTCTATGAGGAAGCCAAAATCGATTAACATACTTCCTCGTAGAGGTAGCCTTGTAAGAAAAACAAAAAATGCAGAAATATCGTCGAAAGAAACAAAATAAAAATTCGCGTTTTTTCTTCAAGCAAAAGCTTGAAAGGGCTTGATAGTTTCTGAATTTTATTTATCGTGTTACTTCAAACTTACTGACGTTCAGAGTAATTGCAGAAATTCGAAATTTCAAGTGGCTGAATTACAACTCAATTACATTCAATTCAATACGATTTTCTTCACAATGAGGAAGTGAGAACAGATAGGTTGTGGCAAAGATAGAGATAAAGTCAAAATCAAACAGGAACAGAACGCAGGCGGAGAGGTGAATGTAAACATTTAAATAATAAAAAAAAATATACAGTCCATTGGAGCAGTTCATTTCTTATAACTAGTATTGTACGTTTTACTTGAAAAATGCAAACAATAATCCAACATCATCTGGATAAGCGCGATGAGCGTGCGTATCCCAATTTTTAATAAAAATTTGGTGGCTATATATGAATCAAAAGTTTTACCTTGGTGAGTTGGAGATTTACTTTGCTGTCGGTTGATTTGTCCTGTGATTCGTCGGCTCCGTCGTCTGTCACGATTTGACAGTTACGGAAATTCCGCATGTCGAAGCATAAGAGCAGCGGCAAAAGACATAAAAGCACGCGCGACCGCGCGCATGATCGTTTCTAGTTTTCTTATAAAAATAAATGTTTTGCAATACTACCCTTTAGAGGATTTCGGAAAACGTCCAGCAGACATACTGTTACAAAATGTTTCATGAAAACAAAGATTTCTCTTTAAGAACGCCTACGAATAGAAAGCAAAAAGATCATGACCCAATTATTTCGGTTGATTTTGCGTTGCTTCAGGTCGCAGCTGCATCCTTGGAGAGTCCACTGCTGAAATACAGCGCGAAGGAGTATTTCTTCAGGGCGGCCCTCTGCAATTTGTGCGTGGACGTACTCAATGCCCAGCACGCTATCGAACGCTATCAGGATCAATATCCAGCGTTTCAAGACTCCAGAGAGTACAAACTTGTAAAGGTTAATTGAATGAAGATATTAAGAAAATAAGAAGAATTTGATGATCAGCTACGGTGTTGAAATAACGTAATGAAAATTGTTTCAGTCGCTGATAGACCATTTGGAAGAGCAGGATCTGGAAGCTTTCACCGAGACCGTCAAAGAGTACGACTCGATCTCGCGGCTGGATCAGTGGTACACGACGATGCTTCTGCGCATAAAGAAACAGGTCAACGACAATCCGGACCTCCGCTGATCAGTCTCACTGCCGCAACAATGCGTCCTATCATCGGTACTCTTCCTCCTACCCCGTGTGTATTCTTCCTTTTTTCGAATTCTCCTCTCAACCAAGTTTATCAAGTAGTTTCGTGTCGCTCCGGAGAACACCCGCCCATACTCAATGCATTTAATACTGTTTTATTCGGACGTTGCTCGCCGAATTATTACCGCTCGTCTATTAACAACCTTTTCTTCGGCAAAATCAAGCAGCCACTCTTTCCCGTCATCCCGATTCGCGGCGTTCAACCGATCGCTTCGTAACATCGATTATAAGTAGAAAGTTCATTATACGACGATTTTTTTAATGATTATATACCAATCACCATCTGCCGGCTACTTTTTTCATTTTATTCTGTCAATGATTATTATACGAATGCTTTATTTATGACCAATGTCGAGAAAGTTATTAAAAATCCTTATGAATAATTCTTTTGTGGCACTACCCTTTATTTCAATTCCAATTGCTTTTTTCCTATAACGTGAGCCACGTTTGCGATTAATAGTTGAAATGAATGCTACTGCTAAATCCCATCGCTGTAGTATTTTCTTTCCGCTTACTCAAAGTTGGCTTAAGTTTTTAATGAAAATATAGAATTCATAAAACGTTTGTCATGCACAAGGAATGTTAATGATTATTGTAAACGACACTTTTGTCGTTCGCAATTAAAAACATTCTTATACCAATCGTCAGTTCGAAGTTTAAACTGACAAAAGTAGCCAGTAAAATGCGCGTAGTCAATTGTTTTCATAGCCAAAAGGTCCGATTACGAACTCTTCGAAACGACGGATCATCTGTTCCGTCTCAATTAATATTATATGCATATGAATGAATGAAAAATATAATACGGGACATCAAAGAAGAGTTAAATCGGTTATAGGGCTCGCCGTGTTAATAATGCTAATGAAGGATATATCACACAGATTCGACTAAGAACTTCATTGGATTATAATTTAAGAACTTTGTGGCAAGAAAAAATCGAAAAAATTAAGTCCTTGTAGATACTAAGAACATCGATTTTCGGGAACAGTCCTAAAAAGCTATTTAAAAATAATTTCGGAATAGAATTTCATTTAACCCATTGAATCTTTTTGTTCAATGAGATACATTTTCTGACTATTCTAAGTCATGCGATTTTTTAATAATTGCTTTCAAGATTTTAAAAATACCAAGAAGTTGCAAAATTATTAAACGAATAGTATGATAAAGAAAACCCTCGACGTTCTTGAAAATGGGTATTTTGGAACTATGAAAAAAAAATTTCAAAATCAAAAAACGTACTCGAAAAAATCAACGATTTTGTCTCTTATGAAAAAAAGATAATTCAACAGTTAGTCCAACAATTGACTAATGTATCCATAACTTTTCGACGTTGTTCTTATTACTATCGGCAATCAAGGTTTCAATGACCTTCAATTACATTAACTTTTTCGGTTTTTCGTTTTATCGTGGAATTTCCAAATCATTATCGAATTAATCTTTGCGTTGAAAATGAACACTGTAAAAATATTTATCATGAAAATATACTTGGATAGGAAGTTTTTGTGCAGAAACCGCATACGATAAACGTAGTATATAATTAACATGTGGAATGAATGCAATCATGATGAACACGATGACAAGTTGTGCTTAATATGCAAGTAATTTGATGTTGCTTCGTATATTAATATTAAGTTATTAATATCTGCACAACAACTTGATATGTGAGTATATTAATCTTCGAAACATTCTTTGATAGCGTATATGTGGGTTAACCTTAATCGAATCAATGTAACTGTGATGTCGACGAATTTGGCTTGTTATGCACATCTGCACTTTGTCTTCGAGCAGTAAATTGCGATATAATCGTCTCGATGACCGAAAAACAGGAGGGAGAGAAAGTAAGAGAGGATTGGCACAGCAAGAGTATGCAGCGTAGAAGTCTATTAATAGTTTTTTTTTGTTTTTTGGTAACGATCGAATCGCACCATTATTTATTGTATATCTGTTGGTGTACTTATTTAGTTTACGGTACACCGTAATCGTTACAAGTACCTAGTTAGTCTAATCGTTATATTATGAAAAACTGCATCAATAACCATAAGAGCAAAACACAAGAAAAACAAAGCGAGTGAACTTTGAATTAGTGTCCGTGATATTTGCGCTTCAGTATAGTCAAAAAGAATAATTGAAAAAAAAAAAACTTATATTGTCGCCCTATTCTTTGAGAACAAGGTGATAAAACTTTTTGCCCGGTTTCACTGCCTGATTAAAGTCTCAGTGTTCAAGTTCAGTAGTCACTTATTTGGCGATTTATTAAAATTATTACCTGCACGAGGCAAACTATTTTCACCATTCCGCTCGGGTACATATACAATTAATTTATATAATTAAGGGCAGGTATCTGAGTATTCTGTAATGAAAATGAATGTTTTAAAGGGTTTCTTGAGAAGCTTTTTCTTCACATGTATAAATAAATATACGAATGTTCCGGCATTTTTTTTACGATCATCGACTTTACCGTGGAAACGGTACTAACTTTGAAAAGTATGTCTTCTTAAAACAAGTATGAATAAATGATGCTTATCGTTTATCAGTCACCTTAGATTTCGGTGGGTCAATGGTGAAGTGATAAAATTCGTATACAATATTCCTCATACTACGAACTGGGAGAACATGAAGCCAAAGAAATCAATTTATGAAAAATTCTACTCGGGTACCTCCCCTCAATTTACCAAATGGAGGTGACCAATAGTGGTAAAAAAGACACACGGGCGCGCAACGCATCAGAGGCTTATCTCTTATTATGCACTTATGCCTACATCCATCGTACAAGGATCAAGAGTAAATCATTGCATCGACCACATTCAAAACAGAACAACAACACAATGAAGAAAAATAAATAACCGTAAATATCAGAGTTTTTATTCGTAGAGAAGTATATCTTCAGGCTATAATTAATTATGAAACATGAATAATCGTAGATTTAACACCCACGTGCATGCATACGAAAAAAATTGTATTAGATAACACACGTATGTGTTCAAGCATACTGGAATAAAAACATCGCTATTCATTATCGGGTGTCTTGTCAGTTTGCGAACACGGGAGAGAGACGTCTGCTTATATGTCCAAGCCAGTCGCAATCAATGGTCGGAATTTTTACTCTTTCGTAAGTACTATTTTCTTAAAGTTGTGACTTCTGAAACAAACGGGGGAAAAGCACATTTCCCTCACGTTCCTTGATCAAATTGCTGTTTTCTCTCGGCAAAAAAATTTAACGCAAGTGAAATTGTGAGTAAGCGATAAAGATGCATTGTTAGGGCCGATCATTTTGAACGATCTATTATCTAAATGAATGGATAGATGATGAAATTTCAATATCATATGTATACTATCGAACATTTAATTCCTATTTGTGAGTTGAAGATTAAAAAGCGGTTCATATCTCAACTGTAATACAGACTCAACAGGATACATGCAACTGGGGCGGAACTTTGCTGTCAACGCACGTTATAATAACATTCCGTTGTTATGTATACATAATTATCACTATATATATACAGTGGAAGCTCTCACATTTTACCTCCAGTTATTTTACACAGGCAAGTGGTGGGAATGATTCGAGTGTCCGCATTGGAGCTGGCGAGGGGGGGAAATGCTGCTTCATGAACGTGATTGGCCCTTCGCGTATTTTACATGTCTCCGCATTAAGTAAAATGTGAGAGCTTCCACTGTATATATATGTATATACAGTGTCCCATTTTACATGTGTCCTGACATCCCATATGCGTGTGCGCATATGGGATGTCGGGATGTCGTAGACTGTACCTCCTCCTGGTACATCCTGGATAACGCTAAAATAGTCAAAAATGGTCTTCTTAAAAATTAACTGAAAAATAGACTTTATCGAAAAAAGTGTCCAACAAAAGTTGTTAGTGTTCACATGGCGAACATTTTGGTCGGAAAAAAAGTCATAGTTCCATTTTTAAAAAACACGTCGGCCATCATAACTCCACCATTTTAAATGTTGGATCATATTTCTATTTTTTTAAAATGTCCCCCTTTCAACCCCAAAAGTTTCATCATACTTAAAATTTGATCAGGTTAGTATTTTTGGAGATTAATCAGGCCGAAGATTAAAATGGGACACCCTGTATAATATTGGAGTGGCAAAAAAAAAAAAAAAAAATTCGACTTCGCACACCACCCACCAAACACAGATCGTAAATGTTATATAACTTTTAGGTCTCAAAAAAACATAACGTAGATATATAACAACGACGTCTCTAAGATATCCTGTTCTAGTAACAAAAACATTCAAGTGTGATACAAAATTCTGTTGGAACAGAATATAATAGTTATGAAACCATTCTGTAACAAGGTTTAGGTAAAATTCGTTACCAGGAATTGATAGAAATGTGATATAACGCTGGTACACAGATATTATCTATTTTTGTTATGTTTTATTTACATATTATTTATATCTAAAATAAGCTTAGATTTTACGAAACCCGACAATAGAGAAAGCACAAGCGCGAGTCGAATCGCGCATGCGCATGTGTGCAATTGTACCGGCAGAAAAGGTGCATCGTGACGCGAGACGCCTGAAAGTGGCAAAGTGCAAGGCCGGTTAATAGAAAGAACATCAGGTACGTAGTTATTTATTACAAGTATTTTTATAGTTATAAAGTGATATTAACTGCGTGCATGATTTTATGCAGTTTTGAGTACTTGCGACAAAATTTAGTTGAAAGAAACGCCGGGCTTTTTGTAGGTTAGGGTCGCTGCTCTTGCTGTTTTTCTTTTTACTTTTTCTTTGTATTTCACAGTATTCCGGCATTTTAAATATGCCAAAAGACATAGGAACTTTATCTCAAAGGAGGCAAGACCAGCTTATTAACCTGCAAATTGCCCGGTTTCAATTGCCATTGCTTCGTCACCAATTTTAAAAAGAAAAAAATCTTGTGCATAACTAAACTTTTGTTTTATATTATTGCAGAAAACTTGAAGAAAGCCAGAAACGCAGCAAATGATATCGATCATTTAACTACGGATGATGAGAAATTGGGAAAAGGACGCAGGAAAATTGTACCTGCGAAAAGATTTTCCGATTCGAGTAGTTCTTTTTCTAAGTTTTATTACATTAAAGTTTATGTACGTTTATACTATTATGTAATTCTCATAAATAAATGAAGTTAAAAATATTATTGTGTATTGAATTTAAAAAGTGCAATTTTACACGGAGAGAAGAATATAGGGATAACCTCTCGACTAGCATAGCAATCGATTAATATTCCGGAGTCTGGCGATTTGCGCCGTAATTTGCTGGGCCTTTCCTCTATTTTTGAGGTTATAACATCATAAGTATATCATCAGTCGCCAGAATCCGGAATATTAATCGATTGCTATGCTGAGTCGAGAGTTTATCCCTATATTCTTCTCTCCGTGTACGGTTTTATTACAGTATTATGTGTTATGTAGATGTTACGTACACAATATGAAATCTGAAGCTAGGATTTTATACCCTAAATGACGGAATCATTCTGTAACAATAATCAAAATTGTTACATAAATATTATATTATGTTACATAAATGAGACGTCAATTTTTATGTATCCTGGGACCTAATGGAGCGAGAAATAATTTAGCACTGGTACGTCACGAGTGATCTTATCTTTACGTAACGTGTTATTTTGTGTTATATAAATAATACATAAATGTTATGAATCTGTGTTTGGTGGGCATAAACGACGGTTATGACGGTTAACGTCGTTTATGTCCGTTTATTGACAACGGTAGAAGGAAAACATCGTGCAATTTTTTTTTAGATGTCGCGCAATGGGTTTTAGTATTTCGCATTTGATTAACACGTAAGCAGTCGTTGTCTCGAGTTTCCAGAAGATTGCCAATTTTCATACAAAATAGATGGGTATAAAATAGTGTCATCAAATAGCTTCTTCAATTCTTTTTAATTCGGTGTATCATAGAGCGTTTACTGCCACATACTCTCAAAGATATTCAAATTTGACTACAGTACATGCCTATAATTTGCATTTTTTTGAGAATAACTCGGGCACAGTGGATCTTACGACCATAATTATTACTATCAAACTTGAAGAGAATACGTTCACCTTCGAAACTTCATAAGAATCATTCTGGTAAGATCAAACTTGATGGAATTATGATTTATTAAAGTTTAACTTCAAAGTATAACTCGTCGTGAAATGATCATTTTTCGCCATAGAATACGTTTCTAGTTACTTTAATTAAACAAATTAGTTGCATATACCTGTAATAGTCAATTGATTAATCAGATATTTTAATTTTAAACAGACTTTAAAACTTAAAAATGATGCGTGTACATACATTGTGTTCTGTTTATTTTAGACACGCATCATTTTTAAGTTTTGTTCAAGTTTATATAGGAACCTCATCCATTTAAAAAATACCTGATTAACCAATTGACTATTACAGGTATATGCAACTAATTTGTGTAATTAAAGTAACTAGAAACGTATTCTATGGCGAAAATAGTATATTACACCTCTAGGGAGGGTAAGTAGACTATGTCCAACCACGTGTAAGATTATCACCCGAGCCGAAGGCGAGGGTGGTAAACACGTGGTCGGGGATGGTCTACTTTCACTCCCGAGGGTAGTATACTATTTTTCACCATATCTGCAGCGAGAAGTTCGAATTACGTGAAGCCCCTAGGGCGCGAAGTCGAACTTCTCGCGCAGGTATGGTGAAAATAATCATTTCGCGATGGATTATACTTTGAAGTTAAACTTTAATAAATCATAATTTTGATCAAGTTTGATCTTACCAGAATGATTCTTATGTAGTTTCGGACGTGAACGTATTCTCTTCAAGTTTGACAGTACAAATTATGGTCGTAAGATCCACTGTGCCCGAATTATTCGCAAAAAAAAATGCAAATTGTACGCATTTATTGTAGTTAAAGTTGAATATCTTTGGGAATATGTGGTAGAAAATGCTCTATGATACACCGAATTAAAAAGAATTGAAGAAGCTATTTGATTTCACTATTTTTATACCCGTCTATTTTGTACGAAAATTGGCAATCCCCTGGAAACTCGAGACAACGAGTGCCTACGTGTTAATCAAATGGGAAATACTAAAACCCATTGCGCGACATCTAGAAAAAATCGGACGATGTTTTCCTTCTACTGTTGTCAATAGAATGATGTAAACGACGGTTTTATGGTGTGTGAAGTCGGAAAAAAATTAAAAAATTTTGGGCCACTCTAATACATATGCGTGGCAACGAATCGTTAACAACGTGTGTTGACGTCGGAATTACTACCCTGAACACAGATTTTATTTGATCTGGTAAATTTTGACACAGCAAAACTCTGCTGTTGCGCAACTTGAGTCAAATAAAATTGTACCGTGACGCAATTCAACACAGCCCAAAGTGTACCATGGTTCAACTGGAAGCGTCGAAGTAGAATACATTACTCACTCGACAGAGCGACTTTTCCATGACTCAAAACTCAATATCCCAATTGTACAAAAATCAGCAGGACACGTTTAATAATCCAGCTTTGTTTTAGTTGGACACCGGTAATATGGTGGGTGTACTTTTAGGTCTGTGTGAGCTCCATCACTAAACTTCTCGTCTGTGTTTAATTAAGCCCCTTGGACCGTCTTCCCGTGTCGAATTAATGTTTGTCGAGTTTTGCTGTGTCCACTTGGTGATATGCCGAGTTGCGCCATAGTAAAATTTTATCGTGTCGAATTGTGAAACTGCAGAGTTTTGCTCTGTCCAGGTCGTAGAGTCAAGCTCTAACGGGTCATACTGAATCCGTGTTCTCTTGTTGCCCTGTGTCGTCTACAGTCTGTGTTTAGTTGGTATGTATAGGATCGAGCCTAATACCGAAAATTGTTACAAGCAGCATCTTTATTAAAAATTCAAAAAGTAATCCGTCGAATGTCTTTACACGGTAATAGTTTGCGGGTTTACGGTTTACGAGACTTTCCTTGACCCATGAACATTATTATGGAAACGCGAATAATAGCTGAACGGTGATTTAATCATTTCACTGTTATATTCAATGCTAACTCCGTAAATTTTTTCGTACGAAAAATCGTTTTGGGCAGGAAATATTTGGTAGACGCTTCTGCGCAATTTCTCTCAGATTCCGATCAATTGAAATAAATTTTCATCATTCTTGAACCATTCTCTGATAGAACAGCCAATTTCTTTGACCCTTTCAGATATTTTTTCAAAATTCATTTTGCTTCGCAGGTTTTAAAGATATACATCGTTCACAATAAAAGCACCCGCTACGATATTAGCAAAAAAATCTTGAAGAAAACTAAATTGATAAATAATACACTGTCGGATATCAGTTGTTGAGAAAAAAACTTTTCAATACTTTTACATTTAATCAATTTTTTTAGTAGTTTGTTTCCACAATGTTCGGAGTACTGAAAGTACTGAAACGTCGATAATTTTAACGTTTCAGGCTTTCTCGGAAATAATTTTTATTGACAATAGTTTCTAGTTTTATTGAGATAAACAAAAGTACTACCATTTTTATCGTGAATGTCTTGACAACGTTACGAGCTATCGACAAACGAAAATTAATTAAGGCAGTGAAAATCTTGATGCCGTTTTATGAAGTATCAATGATTTTATTCAACTTTTATTTTTTACAGCTTCTTCAACAACTCGCAGTAACTCTTGAAGATTTGAGACGTCCGAAAGAGTCAGATCGAAGGATCGTATCTGAAATGTGAGATAAAACAGTGTTATAGTTTCACATAACTTTATTCACATTTTTACGGTGTTGTACTCCATACCATTTCTGCATAACTGCGTACGTCGATTTCCAACTGAACGCGGATCTTTTCATCGTCGCTTGCTCCCTGACTCTCTGATAACGAAACACCTGCAGATTTGTCGCGTATCTTTTTCAGCCGCCTTAAACTCTCTTCTGTTTTTTGTACAGACTCAAGTACGTCCTTTACCGAAGAAAAATATCTGAAAATTCCAAAATATATTTCAGTTGACTTTCTCGAGTATCCCAAAAATACGACTTTGAACAAGAAGTAATTTTTTCGAAATTCATTTAAGTTCCGTTGAAGCGTATCAACAACTATTGAAAAACACATTAAATTTAATGTCCGAGGCATAGGGTTAATTGCTAATTTTTTATTGCCCAAACGTTTGAAAGGTCACAGAATAAAAACCCTGTTTCTCAAGCTCTTGAATATTCGTACAAATTTCAGCATCATAACTCGAAAAATGATAAATTCAAGATTTTGACATTCTTTTTCGAAAAATTCTTCAACTCTGTTTGCATTAAATTCAAACTAAGCGTGTATTTTTTTGACTGCCAAGTATTGATACAAAGTCTCTCAAACGGCTCAACGTTTGATCAGCATGACATGAGTTCTATAAAATAACAACATTTTTCATTGTAATGGTTCCTAAATTTAACAGTTTTATCCTTAATTCTGCAATAGACTATATTAAGCAACTATCAATTAACATGAGATCAAAGCATTAAAATAGCGCCCTAACGATTTTCATGATCACTTGACTTACAATATAATATACTCTGTAATTTTTAGTATTGTTGGGTAATGAATTGTGTATGATAATTTTTCCGAGATGACAGCTAAAAAAAACTAACGTTCACTCCTCTGAACCGCTTCGACTAATAAAAACCAGTATAATCAATCAAATAATCAATTCCAATCAATTCCAATAAAGTTTAAGTATAATTTAAACACGTAAACACATAAATATAAAGAAATACAATGGAAACAAAGTTTTATTTCGAAAGCTTAAAAATTCTGCCATGTCTTCTCATTATCTGACGATATTTATATCAGCAATAGAACAGTGTTAATTTGCCGTTGAATTGAATGTATGACTGCTTACTTTGAATCTGGGTTATTCTTACTCCAAAGTATTTACCAAAGTTATATGAACAAATATATTTTTGTAATATATGTTCAATAATACGGAAGAAACACAACATTAATTTCATCATCGAAACAGTATGAAACATCATAGAGTTTATACCGCTAATGCATTCAAAATCTAGACACTACTAGGGCTAAAGTAGTTGTCTGGCTACGTGCTGGTCAAATCAGTGCTAAATTTTGAAAAGCATTTCTAGAAATTATCGTAGTTCAATTGACGATTTAAAAAATTTATTTAATCATGAGCGTGCATTCTCAATACATACATAAATCAACAACCACGATTTGAAAAGAAGATACACATATGTAAATGGGCGATGAGATGTTATCTGTCATCCAGTTATATATTAGAAAAAACTATAATAATAGTCCGATTATAGGGAGTAATAGATTATTTCGTTTATTGAAAGATGCTTTATCGATTTAAGTAAGAGAATTTCGAGTAGTAGATTTTAGATGTTTATTTTTAGATTTTTCATTCTTTCCATGGTGTGGCTTCAATCGTATATACTTCTGGCTTCCCAGTGTATACAAGAAAGTAAGTTACTTAACTATATACACCGAGGCCTCAGAAAAACCTCCCGCTCACAGGTTGATGAGCCAGCTGGTGCATGGCCAAGCGGTCACCCATCGAAGTTCTGGCCGCAAACAATGCTGTTTAACAAGGGGGATCGCCAAAGCCACACACCGACCGCACAACCACCAGTGTCGGTCGGAATTTGGAGTAGTATTATTTGGATAAAAGTTACAACTGTTTTTATGACTAATGTCAGCTTAAGCTACATAAACAGATGGTTGTATTTTCTGTACAAATAATACTACTTAAAAATCTCTTCGTTACTTCGTTGTTAAAGTATCTTTCGATCAATAAACTGAGCTATTGCTCGTCATCACCGGACTAATATTATGGTTTTTTTCTAGCATATAACTGGATGACAGAAACATCCCATTGAACATTTGCGTATATCAGAGAATTTGATTTTCAAATCGTGGTTGTTACTAATTTATATGTTGAGAATACATGCTGATGCTTAATTGAGCCTATCTCAAGTCGACTCACTTAAAGGGACAAATGTCGATTCATACCAAAAACATTGCCCCGATCTCTGGTGTTATTAATATCGTTTTTCAAGATTTAGCCAATATTTTCCAAGTTCCGATATTGCTGAGCGATATTAAACATCATGCAGTATGTAAAAAAAAAATAAAAAAAATAAAAAAAAATTCATCAAAACTTTATCTCTACGAGTCCAACATCTTATTACTAGAACAAAAAAACGTTCGTACATTACACTTCAGGCAACTTCCATAAAAATTATTGAAACTGCTTGTTGATAGAATATATAATTTCCAATGGATATCACAAGTTTATTTATTTTAAGTGGCACAAGTTCCAGTATAAATGAATGAAATGGAAATTGAG
Organism: Tromatobia lineatoria; assembly: GCA_949699805.1. NCBI lineage: Eukaryota > Metazoa > Arthropoda > Insecta > Hymenoptera > Ichneumonidae > Tromatobia > Tromatobia lineatoria. The sequence goes on along the minus strand of OX453036.1, from coordinate 2,179,020 downwards.
ATATAGAGTGAAAATTAAAAAATGCTGTAGCAGGAATCCGAACTTACGACGTTCGGCTAAATATGAAAAGAGCCGGGGCTACCTTGACGTCTCAACTGCCTACTTAGGCTGGGTTAAATGATTTATCTACCGTGGTGCTATCCCGCGGCCGGTTCATACGCGGAAAGTTTTGCTGCAAGCCATCCATAAGAAATGTGCTTCTATTCATATCCATAATCATTGCTCACGGTGAGTTTGGATGAAGCTCAACTCAAAGGAGCTTGTACCTTCCGGTTTTCAGTGCTTGTTTCTATGATAACTCACGTAAATCTTAGACCAGAACAAAAAAAATCGGTTGGTGTTATAAAAAAACCGCATTTTTAAATGTTTATGACACAGTTATCTCCTCTCCTGTCTCACGTAAATGACTCAAATGGGATATTTTCTTCACTTAAACCTTGCATTATTATGTCGAAGAAAAGGCTTTTGACTTTCAAGATCCTCCATGGTGCGTCACTATGTTAAATTTTAATTAAGCCAAAAACGTGAAAAATCCACTTTTTCAAAAATTATTCTGTTTACGTGAACTATAGCATGTATAATGTAATTAGTATAAAATAAAATGATATACAATTCTCCATAAAAGTAAAAAAAATGTCATCTTCCAACGTCAATATCTTTTGAGATATGGTCTCCGCAACGTGCTTGTTCAGATTTTTTTTTGTTTGTTCTCGATGCGTCACTTTATCTCTATGAATTCCAGAAGTGTTCCTGGTAAACAAATTTAAATAGACTCTATTTCCTATAGATCTAATGGAGAAACAATTGTCTAGCTCCTTTACTTTGAGTTTTATTCAAGCCCACCTCCTATCCTGTATAGGCCGCGGAACATGGACGGAAAATGAATAGAGGCGCGGCACATACGCAGCGATACTTGTACCAAGAAGAGATACTCGTTTAGGGTATAAGAAGAAACAAAAATTCTAAGCAGCTTGGAAATGTATACCACCTTTTTTTAAAACTTAATAACATGGTGTGGATTTGTTTGTCTACTTACTCTTCAGTTAAAGAGGACAGCGTTAACCGCAACCAACGAGCCATAGCGTTGGGTGCTGCCTTTTTGTACTCTATTTGAAATTCCTTTAGGTGATTTAGAGCATTTTTTACATATCCACAAGGTTGCGTTGGTTTTTCACGCATTGTACGTCTAAAAAGTCGCGGAATGTCGCTGACTTGTTTTAATTTTGGAGCCCCTTGTGCGTGGAGTTCGGCAACGACTTTCTCAGTTACCAAAGGCAACACGCCACCCAAATTTTTCCGGCCTTCTTCCAACGAATCTGAAATGTTTTGCTTAATAATCACCTCATACTTTTACAAACAAAAAAAAAGCTCAGTTAGATAAACATGTTTTTCATTGTCAGTATACTGAAAATCGTCTAGAATTTGTACAGTGGCGTAGGTGAAGAAGTACATTTTTCGTAAATATATAATGGGTAAGATCTGTCAGGCTAAAATTTTGCGCACAATTAAAGCCGTTGTCACCCTTTCAACGTGGATTTCATTGTGTCCTTCATACTTTCCCAGTTTTATTTTTTAACGAAAATATAGCGAATAGTCTTCTCTTCGATTTCGGAATCTACTGTATGTTTTCGTTTTAACTGGTTTGTAACACAACACTCATGCAGCGACCATATAGTGTTAAATACTCTGTAAATGATAAATTGTTCGTACCATTCATCAACTGAGCGATGGAAGGCGTAATTCTCTCATTCTTCATCCGTGCCAGATTCAAGAGGAACGGTAATTTGTTGACGAACTTTTCTGCGTCATTATGTATGCAAACGAGAAAATCTAATTTTCCCGCGAGCTCAGTCTCGATTGCGTTGCTCGTTGTCGATGTAGATAATGACGGCCACGTCTAGAATACATATATATTAAGACATAGAGAAACTAATTGTTCCACTACCTGGCTAATAATTTAATAGATTCACTATACCTCCTTCAGGGCATTTTCACACCAAACTTGGTATCTCGCAATAATCTGAAGACTCAATTTCCAAAACCTGTATAATAATTGGCGCTTTATTCACTTTTTCATAGACGGAAACGCTTCCCTACACTTATTGTTTGTATTGGTGGGCCAACAAATTATTTTTCATTCAGGCATTTTTCGAGCAAAAAAAAGTCATTTGGAGGATAGTATGAATATGTCGTTGATAAATTGAGCTAATCCACAGTTCGAATAGTTTTTGTAATCAACAATGGGTCCTAAATTACATTAAGCAAGAATTATCGAGATGTAAGTTGTTATCAAACTGGTCGCACTCAAGTCCAAAATACAATTTTCATTCTCGTTTCTTATTTCTTCTAGATGCCGCCATGTAGTTTGACAACAATTTTTTGTTTAGCTTATTTACATGGAATATTTATAATAACGTGTTAATGAACTGATACTAACATCCGGAATTTCATTTAAACTTGTAATTTAAAAAATACTCAAATATTCATAAACTTTTCGGCCGCTTCAATAAATTGATCATGAATACAATTGTGCTTGATTGTTTCGATGCATGAAAAATTGTTCTTACTGATGAAGCAGTTGAGGCAAAAAGATTCCGTCGCTCCATACTTTCTCGAGACAATCCCAAGTAACGCAAGTGGCGTGTAGCGAATAATCATCAGCGCCTAAGTGCCGACCGCTCGTTCTAATAGATGAGGGGGATATCGGTTGGCAAAGTGATTCTTCTACGGCCCCTGCAATCTCTTGGAATCGTATTTGGAAGTAAACGGGTAAATTCCACTTTTTAATAAACCGTTTGTAGAGTGAATGGTTCTTTAGGAGTGACAGAGTTTCAGGGGAATCGCATTTTTCTTCCAGTTTCAACAGAAAATCCAGCGTCGCCAGGTAACGCTAGAAATGGATTCATAATTGAAAACAGCAAGCAAATAATCATTTGTAATACCACAAGAGCTTCGAAATTATCGGATATTTCCCGATAGATTCGTTACAAACGAATGAACGAGTGCGTAAATTTTTTTTCCGCGCTCGTGATTTTTTAACCTGGAAAACTTGAAGAGCTCATTATAAATACAGTTTGAATCGCGTAGAAATAGAAAAAATTCTCCGGTGATCTAAAAACGCGTTAGTATTACTGTCCCGTCACCCTGTTGTTCCCAACACGCGAACTTCGTATTAGCACCTTATAAATGTAAAAAGTACTTGCACTCAATTTGTGATATGCTTAATTATGGTTGTCGAACAATATTTTTTACAAATAGGAAATTGACTCAAATCGCGTTTCGTCGAATCAGATATCTACTGTAAATTTCGTGTGCGAATTTTTAAAACGCTATAAGCTCTTAAGTAATGAGTTTTCAATTAGTTAATCATAAATTAATATGTCCGCTATCCAATTGTGACATTGAAATAATTCATGCGAAAAACTAATTTATTAATTAATCTGTCGAATACTTACACTGTGAAATAATTCGGGATTTCCCGGTGCAAAAATAATCTTCAAATTTAACTCTATTCTTTCCTCGACTTCGGTCCAAAAACTGTTGACCAGGAAATTGAAGCCCTTCACAGAAATCCTTCAACCGAATAAATAAGAAATTTTAACCCCTCGATTACAGAGAAGTCGCGCCGAGTCGGGGCGGGTTGATCGGGGCACGCGCGCCTCAAAAACTTCGTATTTAAACAACAGAAAGAAGATTTTGTATATAAAGTAAGTAGTCTATGGTACGAATTCGAGTCTTGATATAACACATAAAAAAAAACTATTTTTTTTAAATATCAAAAATTCGTTTAGTTATACTGATTTTAAAACCGCAACAGTCCATGACATATATGCGGGATTTCACCGAAATTCAGCCAGATATTTTTTTTTGCATTCAAAAATAAAAATAAAATAAAAAATAATATGTTGTTATTGTAAAAACTTCACCAACTTTTAATAAAATTAAATAGAAATCTGTTGAGATATTAGAATTCCGTACATGAATACAGAACTGAATTTCCTTAAGTTTCGTATATGAATTTCCTTAAGTTTCGTATATGAATACAGAACTGAATTTCCTTAAGTTCTGTGTATGAATACAGAACTGAATTTCCTTAAGTTCTATGTATGAATACAGAACTGAATTTTCTTAAGTTCTGTATATGAATGTACAACTTAAGAAAATTCAGTCGACTAAAAAGTGGCGATACCTCCGGTTATAAAAAAATATTATTGATAATTTTTTTCGAAAAAACCGAGTTAATTTGAGCTAAAGCCGTAAACAAAAAAAAAACGTACATACAATTAAAAAAAAATGTATGTACGATAAAACTGTTCGAAGATAGAGCCGTTGAATGTAAGTAAAAAAAAATCTAATACCATATCAGATTTATTTTTTATCGTATTGAAATTGAGTGAAATTTTTACAATAAAAAAAGCCAATTTTTTAAAAAATTTTGACGATAAAAAATATTCAGTGGTTGATTTTCGGTGGAATTTGCAATTATGCGTCACTAGGGTGGGTGGACAGGATTTCGTATGACGCGTACTTAAGTCACCCGTACGTGGAGGGTTAATGATTAGTATTAATGTTTATTTTTCTTAGATGACGAAAATGTTGAAATTTACCTATTGTGATGGGAGGTTACTTGGAGAAGTTGCTTCATCTCCGTATCAAGAAAATTTAGGAGTCTGTGATAGATGCCTTGAAGGCCCAGCGGCACGTTTTGAAGATTTTCTTCGACAATAACGTCCTGGAGACCCGGACCGATAACCTTTGTTTTTACCAATTTCTCTGCATCTTCTATCTTGTCTAGAGTTACGTAGATTTGGAGACATTGGATCAATTGCTCAGCATCTCCTTTATGTAAATGCGTTATAAGCAACTCAGCAACATTGGCCATCAGATGCATATTCAACTCTTCGCATTTCTACATAATTATAAAAAACATTAATTACTCACTTTTTCCGAGCAAGTAGAGTTATGATTTGAGCTTTAAAACTTAACAAATTCACGCACACAGAAAGTGGGTGAAAAAATAATGGAAAAAAATAAATTATGTTTATTCACTTTGGTATATTCAGATGCTATGTGGTTTTTGCATCTGGATGCATGGAACTTAAGGTGATTGAACTCTGTTGCTGCACGCTCCAAAATATCAGGCTGCTGTGTACATGTCACCAAAATTAGGGAGAGTTTTGCTATGGATTTGTAAACTTTTCCTAAGCTATGTAGACTTTGTTTTCTTTCTCTGATTTTTCTGTGCTCATCCAAGCCATTGGACATCTCAACTGTCGCATCATCCAATGCTTGACGAATTTGCTGGAAACATTTCATAACAAATGATAAACAATAGAAACTTGATGTTTCAATAATACAAGAAAACTGTATTACGCAATAATCTAGAATACTTGGTTTTAATTAATAATGTATAATGGCAAGTGCTTGTGTGATTTGCTGAAACAATTTGCAAGTGGCATTGTTCAAGAAATCCATTTATTTGAAGTAAGATTTTCCATAGTGACGATGCATAAAAAAAAAAAATAACACCTCTGGATTATTTGGAATTATCTGTGATAATTTTTGTCGATACTCTACTTAAAGTGCTACTTAAATAACAAAGGCACAAAGTATTCAAAGTAGCGCTTATGCAGAGTTCTCGTGCCTTGTTTGATAAAAGTTTGATATCAATCTGTCACACTCTGAGATGTACATTTACTAGATAACAATATATTGAATATACTTTCAGGACTCAATAATAGTGGCTGATAGTGAGTCTGAATTGTCTATCGGATTACATTGTAAAAGGATAATCCATCTACGAATAATTCATAAGTTTTGCAAAATAATAAACAATAGTTACTTTGAGAAAGTTAATATATTTTCATTTAATGAGTGCCTATCCCTGGTTATTATCCCTTAGTCGAAAATAAAATATTTTGTTGTTACCATAACTTCTTCTCGTAGCTGTCCAAGTGGTGCTTCCAGATGATCGATAGCCTTATCCAAACCAATGAGATTGCTAGACAAATTTACAAAGTCAGCATAATCTTTATTGATTAATTCAATCATAGCGGATCTAAGTATTTTCAAGTAAACTCCAAGATCGTCTCGCATACTCTCCAGGCTGGCATTGCTCCTGTGATCGTGGAGAAACGTATCCACGTCGAAATTCGACTAAAAACAATTTTTCATAATTGCAAAAATATAACCAAACATTTTTCTATTAATAAGAGCAAAAAAAACGAATGTTATAGCAAAGTTACCGCAACGAAATCATTTGCGTTGAAGCACAAATCGTTTGGTGCATTCGGTGGAATGAAATTCGTTTCCGACATTGTTCAGTCCGTTATAACTATTCGCACCCTGTGAAAATTGCATTCGGCGTCCGCGGCCAGGATGTCGCAGGATCGCCAACGTGACACGTGACACCTGACAGCGACCCAGCGACGCTTTAGCATCGCCATAGAATATGGGCGGATATTCAAGCACAGAACCTATGCTTTCGCTGAAGACAGAATCCTCTCTGTGATGCAATCCGCCGCATGGCCGGGCTGTAGTCACATGCCTGTGACGCATGCGTCCCGTTATCATTGTTTCAGCGCGGCTTATTCAAGACGTATTTTCCACTTAAGGGGATACAGAACTGGATTTTCTTATCGACTGTGGTAGATAAAAAAGTACGGTTTCGAAGTTTACAGGGCTACTACCATAGTCTGCAACAACCAATGTCTGCAAACTGTAATACCGACCGAACTTTTAATTGATCAAAGCGCCACAAGATAATGGAAGACACATCCATTACCCATTACTTTTTAAATGAGTGATGGAAGTCATATTCATGACGATTTTTTGAGTATTGGGTAATGGATGCACAGTTGGGAAAAATGCATTCTTTTTTCAATGCATCATCGTTTTTATTCACCATCACTTAAAAAAATGGTTAATGTGTATCAGATCCATGAAACATCATTAAAAAATTGATCAATGGAATTCAGATCCATTAATCATTTTTTAAGTGACGATTGATAAAATTTAGATCCATTAACCATTTTTTAAATGATGGTTGATGGAACTTAGATCCATCAAATATTTTCAAAGTGATTATTGATGGAATTCAGATCCATTAATCATTTTTTAAGTGATGATTGATGGAACTCAGATCGATTAATCATTTTTTAAGTGATGATTAATGGAACTCAGATCCATTAACCATTTTTTAAGCGATTATTGATGGAATTGAGATCCATTAACCATTTTTTAAGTGATTATTGATGGAATTCAGATCCATTGCTCATTTTTTCAGTGATGTTTGATGGAACTAACAGCTACCTTCCATTTTTCAAGTGATGATGATGATGGAATGGAATACAGATTAATCATCGATTTTTGAGTGTTATTTGACGGATCTAGAATCTTGTGTGTGTACGAGTGCGTGCGTGTATGGGTGTATGCGATTGTGCGAATCGCATACATGAATCGATATGCGAATCTGGCTATTTTTCATGCTCTCGACACATATGCGCAAACACTATGTAATTTCTTGTATCAATTAAAAAGGATCACTCTTGGATAAATAGTACATTGTGCAGCCACGGCCGAGAGTTGGCAATTGCGACGAGTGTGATGCAATGAGGAATGAAAAAATTGTGGAGCGTACTTGCAAGTGGTACTGTGTGTCCAATTATGAGACAAATCAGAGAGGTTTGAAGACAAGTGGCTGTGTTCTCAAGGAATGCCGCACATGATTATTTATTGTATGTCACACGGTGCGTGAAGTTGTATATGAAACTCGTGCGAGAAACTTTTTCTGATCACGTGTGATTGTAACACTCACCTCGGCTCGTGCTGCAAACTTACACTCGTCAGAAAAAGTTTCCATCGCACTAATATCGTAAGCTACTAAAAGTGCCTTATATAATAAATACATTGTTTTTTAAACTCAATTTATTAACGTCAAAACAGTTTGGTTTAAATTGAAATTAGTATAAGAGAGTGTTGATGAACGAAAATCGAGCCTATAAGGTGCTGGCTCCGGATTTTGCACTCCCCATTCCCGCTTTATCCGCGATAGTTTCGGAATCGCGGGGAAGGGAGCAATCACTTTGTCCGACAAACGCGGCTCCGCTGCTCGGATTGTTTTAAAGTGCGGAAATCAGTCTACTTCTTCGGGGAAAGTGACCAGTGTCAAGGCAAGTGTTAGTGTTTAGTGTATTCATACTAATTGAATTGAAGGTAATGTCGAAAAAATACTTTCTAAATATCGTAAATTTAATTTATAATAGCAATCTATTGGAGTTAATTATTATAAGATGAAATGTTACTGACTGTCGATGGTCGCGAGGAAGATTAAAAAAACATAAAGTTTCATGTGTTTTATTTGACGTTAATATAGTCTACTCCTTATTATTTATCGAATAAAATGGTAATAAGTTTGTTACGTGAAGAGAAATACTGGCATCTATTCGTTTTTTACTCACATTTTTTTCTCTGTCTCTTATATTGCAAGGAAACCTTGTATCTCGTTGATTTTCTGATAAGTATTTCTTCTTGCATGCAACTATAATTAACAAAACAATGTAATAATTCTCTAATTTTAATGTGAATAACCATTTATTGTGTAGGTAACAGATAATAGCCATGTCGTCGAGAGCGAACAATGAACGACCGGCGAAACGATCGCGCTTCTCGAAGTCGTCCGCGGGCCACAAACAAAAACTCACACTGTCACGCACACAAACAAACGCTCACTCCGAAACATCAGATATAGATGACTAACGGCTTTCCCAATCCGACCAGTCTACAACACGTGCTGGTAAATATTTTTCAAAACTCCTCGGCGGATTTTTAAATAGCATAACATATAATACAACAAATCATTTTCCTTCCTCATAGAGGAAGCTTTGTTTTCATGAAAACATTTTTCTTCGAGATTTGTATGTCAGATTACGCAGAACGCTCCAAAACGTTGAGAAAAGTGGTTTAGAAAAATTGTCCAGATGTATGTATATGTGTGTTTGTGTTTGTGGGATGAAAGGTCTAAAATATATTTAACTGTAAGTTTGACGCTATTCGACCGAATCAGCTCAAATTTAATCAACACGTTTTTAACAGTACAGTACTAGCTAATATTTAATTGGTATAAATTTCGGAAAATCGATTAACACATTTCACTTTTATAAAAAAATTTTAATTTTGAAAAAAGTATTTTAGGGTGGGGGTAAAAATAGCGAGTGACCAAAATAGCGAATGGCTAAAATAACGAATTTTAAAATAAGGAACGTCTGAATCTAGAATGGTCATCATTATGAAATTCGCTATTTCAGCTATTCACTATTTCGACCATTCGCTATTTTCACCTCCATCTTATGGAAATGCATTCAAAATAGCGAATAGTGTGAATGGCGAATGGCTGAAAAAGCGAATTCTATACTTATGGACATTCTAGATTCAGACATTCCTCATTTCGAAATTCGCTATTTTGACCCCCACTCGTATTTTAATGCTCTAGCTCGAACAATTTTTTAGCTATTCGGCTGAAACTTCGTAATAAAATGGTAGGGATTGATTCGAGATTTGGTATGGCATTTTGGTCAAATCAGCACAGCAGTTTAGCTTTTATGACAATTTAAATTTCACTGAAACAATCACACTCTCAGCACTGTTACGTACCTAATTTGGTAATCATCTGTAAAGTGGTTCGGATTTACGTTCATTTAAATTTTTAAAAAATGTACTGTTGTCGCTTTGGAATTCGTAAATCATCAGAAAATATAAATAAAATTAAAAAACGATGGAATAATTGCTTTTTTATTATTTTTCGATTTTCACAAAGCTATGAGGAAGCTGGAAGAAATTAACATAATTCCTCATCGAGGTAACTTTGTAAAAATAAGAAAATAAGAAAAAAAAAAAATTATGAGTAAGCAATGTGCAAGGTTCTACTTTGCATCTTTTTTTGTTATTAACAATGGCCAAAAATCTTTAAAATATTAGTAACCCAAAAACTATGTCATCGAATCCTTTTAAATTTCTACAGTAAATTCTTTGTTCAAAAATAAAAATACAAAAGCTTTTATGTTAAATCAACTGTAGGACTGTATAACAAATCGAAACTACTTTCGATCTAATAGTATATTAAATTAATATATACTTCGCGTGCTCCGCGTGACGTAGTTGGTTATCAGTCATTGTGAATGTCAAAATCATCTTTATTAAACAAATTAATTTATAAACTATAGCCTGTGTATTATCCTGATGTATGAGCATATATTATTGTACAGTTTCATTAAAATCTATCCAATAGTTTTTGCGTGAAGACTAACAAACATCCTCACAAACTTTCGCATTCTCGCATCTGTCGGATCAATTTCGTTATTATTAAATTTTACATTCAACATCAATTCAGCTTTCAATATAAAATAATTTATTTACAAGTTATTCGTCCCGTTCACTGCCGAATAAGTGAATAAATAAATAAATAAATATGAATATGAAACATTTAAATAAATCTTTATTGTGTGAAAATATTTTACATATATTGTAAATATTGTGAATAGTTTATTCTGTTTAAATGAGTTTATACTCGATTGTTCGCATATCAGTTCCTGCGTCGTCGATAGACGAAGTCGATGTCAATGAGACGGTCGGCCGTCTCAGCCAGGTCTCAATTCACGATGAAGAAAATATGCCCGAGCAATGTGAAGAGACACTTACGTCGCTGGAAAGAGAGTGCGCGAAACGAGCTTGCCTCGACGGAACATATTTTGCACTACCCTGTTGAAAAGGTCCAATAGATGCAGATTAAAAAAAATATATCTATCAGAATCGTATGTGTTTTTGTCCCTGCATTTGCATGAAATTTCCCATAGGATCCTCAAATTTGGCATTCGCTGCATATTCGGTTTTATCTGCTTTTCCTAGAGTCTCATAAAGTCTGATAACCATACAAACGATGTCTCCCTGAGCTTATACGCGATTGCATATAAAGTCCAGAGGCTTTCGAATCGCAATCAGATTCTATCAGGATATTCAGGTGCGACCAATTTCAAATCATACGTACTTGGTAGTTCCAGGTAGAGATTCGTCTATCTATGGGAATCTAGTAGTACTTGCCAGCACTGCGTAGTGGGGTCGCGTTCTGGAAATAATTCGCAATTTCCTATGAGAAAACATCGAGACGAGTGTCTTGTATTACATGGAAATACAAATGGAATCTTCACCTGTTTTAATAAGTGTTTTCAGAAAAGGTAGATATATGGAGAAGCTTAGTATTCTAACTTACTTGGATTTGCCGGAAAAAATTAATGGCAACTATGGGAAAATACTCGCATTCATATGGGTCGTAAAACTTGTATCCGTTTCAATCGTCTTTCAATCGGCACGCGCAACAGATGCGAATATTTTCTATTCGTATCTATATGCAACTTACGGATAGAATTTGTCCGATCCACTGGAACATATGTGCATTCGCAAGCGACGATTTATACGTTCGTACTGGTATTTATCGGTATTTTCGAAAATAAAGAGGCACGATGTTCATATATGGAAATACGGGTAAAACTTGTATCGGTTTCAATCGCCTTCCAATCGGCACGAGCATCAGATGCGAATATTCTCTATCCGTATCTATATGCAACTTACGGATAGAATTTGTCCGATCCACTGGAAAATGTGTGCATTCGCAAGCGACGATTTATACGTTCGTACTGGTATTTATCGGTATTTTCGGAAATAGAGAGGCACGCTGTTCATATATGGAAATACGGGTAAAACTTGTATCGGTTTCAATCACCTTCCAATCGGCACGAGCACCAGATGCGAATATTCTCTATCCGTATCTATATGCAACTTACGGATAGAATTCGTCCGATCCACTGGAACATATGTGCATTCGCAAGCGACGATTTATACGTTCGTACTGGTATTTATCGGTATTTTCGGAAATAAAGAGGCACGCTGTTCATATATGGAAATACGGGTAAAACTTGTATCGGTTGCAATCGCCTTTCAATCGGCACGAGCACCAGATGCGAATATTTTCTATCCGTATCTATATGCAACTTACGGATAGAATTTATCCGATTCACGGAAACATATGTGCATTCGCAAGCGACGATTTATACGTTCGTACTGGTATTTATCGGTATTTTCGAAAATAAAGAGGCACGCTGTTCATATATGGAAATACGGGTAAAACTTGTATCGGTTTCAATCGCCTTCCAATCGGCACGAGCACCAGATGCGCATATTTTCTATCCGTATCTATATGCAACTTACGGATAGAATTTGTCCGATCCACTGGAACATATGTGCATTCGCAAGCGACGATTTATACGTTCGTACTGGTATTTACCCGAATTTTCTGCAATAAAGGGGCACGCTGTTCATATATGGAAATACGGGTAAAACTTGTATTGGTTTCAATCACCTTCCAATCGGCACGAGCACCAGATGCGAATATTCTCTATCCGTATCTATATGCAACTTACGGATAGAATTTGTCCGATCCACTGGAACATATGTGCATTCGCAAGCGACGATTTATACGTTCGTACTGGTATTTATCGGTATTTTCGGAAATAAAGAGGCACGCTGTTCATATATGGAAATACGGGTAAAACTTGCATCGGTTTCAATCACCTTCCAATCGGCACGAGCACCAGATGCGAATATTCTCTATCCGTATCTATATGCAACTTACGGATAGAATTTATCCGATTCACGGAAACATATGTGCATTCGCAAGCGACGATTTATACGTTCGTACTGGTATTTATCGGTATTTTCTGCAATGAAGGGGCACGCCGTGTTTATATGGAAATACGGATAAAATGTAACGTAATTAGCGCGCGCATTAACACATGCGAATATTTTCCATGTTATTTGACAAATTTATTTGCATCTTATGGATGAAATACAACCGATCCACGGGAGCATACTTAAAAAAAACAACTTACATATGTCGTAGAAAACGGTGGTTTTATTTTTAATAAATTCACGCCATCACTTTTCCAGATAATTCCTTTGATAAAAATGATAGATATCACTGATTTTTCTCATTATATTGCATTAATGATTTTTTTACAATGATACGTTTGTAAGTAAAATAATATATATTTGTTAATATATTTCCAGATGATCATAGTGTTCAACTAATTTATTTAAAAGATTAATCTTTCTGTAAGCTCACCGCTCGTTTTATTAAAGTAGACGATACCGACTTAAAATAAACATTCTAGTTAATTTTGACAGTTACTGTCCATCGGTTTCCGAAGAATATGTCGACGTATCTTTTTTTTCTTCCTCATCATCGCTTTCGTCCTCGGTTTCGTTTTCACCCGCGCTTTCACTTTCATCATCATCACTTCCATTTTTTTCCTCCTCGCTTTTATGTCCTTCCTTAGTCACGTCTCTTTCCTCGTCATTGCCTTCTTCTTTGTTCTCGGGTCCAGAGGACGTTGACTTCGCATCTCTTGCTGGTGCCACCTTCTTTTTGTCTGGAATTATAAGTTTATATGTTCTTCATTCCTTTTTCTAATTCTATAGGGTCATTGACCTTGTTAGTAATGACGAAATAAAGAAATGAAATTAACATTCGTAAGTAATTTCCGGATATTTTTTTGTTAGCATTCTGCAAAATTTGAACGGCTGGAACTTGAAAACAGCTTAAAAGCATGTGCAATAATGCATTCGGAATCGAGAACCCTGGTACGTTGTATCACCGAAGTGTTAACCGAAAATAACTGAAGTTAACCGACTTCTTAACCGAGAAAAGATAAGTCCCGATTAGCTCCCCATCTCACCAGCTTTAACCGACATTTTAACCGATTACAAACGTTTCGGTCGGTCTAATTGTCGGTTAAAATTGGTTGAATACACCAACCAGAATTGATTTTTTTTTTTTCGGTTAAAATGTCGGTTACAATCGGTTAATTTACCGATAAAAATGGCTTTAAAATATAAAAAAATCGGTCAATAGGTCAGTTAAACTAGCTGAAACATGGGCTAATTGAGACCGGTTAAAACATCGGTTAAAAGGTCGGTGACACAGCTTGCCAGGGAACTGTAAACAACTGTGCTCGTTGGTGCTGGCATGGATGGAAAAAGGAATGGTGTAATCGAAAAGTGAGGTAATATCCGGTCCAAGTTGAACATTGAGCTTTAACTATAAAAAAGAAATGAAAACTAGAAAGTTTTTTTTTATAAAGACCTCTGCCACAAAGTTAAAGACGAATTTTTTCATGCTTCAGAATCGAAACACGCAGAGATGGGAGAACAGCTGGTACACTAAGATTGAATTCCATAAAATTATTATACACTCACCGTTGACCTTCGTTTTCGGTGGGCGATTCATATCGCTAATTTTTCCCCGTATGTAGTTTAGGTATTCGCCTAATTCCACCTCGATTTCAGCGTCTGTATATTTCATGATCTTTCGGAGATAAAAGTCGAATATGCCTGCAAGTAATTTAAATTAAACTGGTAGATCGCTTTTGCTTCATGCTGTTGCTATATTAATAGTATATTAGTATCGCTAATGTAGGTTCAATTACTAAAATGAAACTAAATGTCTAAGTTCGATAACTTGAATTGATATGAAGTTTCAAGGAGTAATTTAGTTTGACTACTACAATTACTTTTGGAGGGAACGAAAATGCTTCATGCGGTAAGGTGCAGGAATATTCGAACCCCTCGTGGTCTCGTAGAAAATGGGGCAATATTCTCAAGAATATACAACACCGAGCTTGGCACACGTCGTAAAGTGTGACCATTGCTGAATTTTGATCGAGAATTAATCAAATTAAAAGTAAAACAATTGAAAAGAAACTATAGTCGAACAAAAATACTACTTTAGCTACGTTTTAATCGAATATGATGTTTTTTTTATAAAATTCTGACAAAATCATAGTATAAACAAGATAACGGCCAAATATTATGAAACCTCGACCCGATGGATATAACACAAATTTGATATCGCGCATTTTATAAACAATTTTAGAGAAATATCAACTTTCGCAATTCTCAAAAATTGAATGTTGTAGAGCATGGTTAAAGATCTTAACTTTTGGAACTATATAAATTGTTTTACACTACGGCATGAAAAGAAAGATTTCCCGTGCGCTCCGCTTTCCACACGTTGTGAAGTAATAGTACATTACGATACGAGTGCGGAATAGTATATTACACTACAAGGGCAGAAAGTTTGAAATTCCTGCGCTGCGCATCATGTTGCGCAGTTCAGGGCTTTCAAACTTCTGCCCGTGTGGTGTATACTATCTTTCTTTATACCCGGTCGAAAGTACGATGTACTTGTCTCAAAACGCTGTCGCGGTTCTTGATAGATTCATGTTTTGATGCCTGCCCCGACATTTGCCGGCACGAGCGAAGCGAGTGCTGCTGGTCGGGGGGGCAGGCATCAAATAAAACAGAATAGCAAATATAATTATAGTTTTAAAAAAATATATATTCACTTATACAATTTTCTGTCTGTATTATTAAGTCTGCCTCTGCATCGAAATCTCATAATACTTCTTTCTCGTCCATCGATTCGTCGGTCGAGATCATTTTGATTAATATTTTCTTTAAAATACGCTTTGAGGTTATAAACAACTTAAACACGTATTAGTGACTAGTGACTGACGGCAGTCGGGGCAATCGCGACAGTTTCCGTATCGGTGCGCATGAAACAAATTTTTGCTCCCGCTGTGACAGAGGGCGTGCGTGTAGTTCTACCAATGCGTAAATCTTAGACTTTCTGCTTCGAAATTGATGCCGGAGATACGTACTTTCGACCGAGGTATAAAGAAAAATCTTTTTCTCACGCGTGTTGCAATCACACGAGGAAAACGAGGTTTGACGCACGCGAAGCGTGCGTGAAACCGCGTTTGACGCGCGGAGTAGCATAAAAATGTATACTCTACTCGGCGGAAAAACGTTCCATCAGCTTGTGTGATTGTAGCACTCGCCTTCGGCTCGTGCTGCAAACTCACACTCGTGAGAAACTAGTTTTCCCGCCCTTGTGGCGTAATATACTATTTAATATTTTGTATCTATAACTCACAAAGCTTTCTCCATGGAGAAGCAATATGCAAATTCATTCGAATTCTTTTATACTTACTTCGGACAGCCAGACATTTTGTCGCATCCAGCGCTGGTTTCGGATTCGAACCCGTTCTCGGGCACCCGATACCAGTGACGCTGCTGTTCTTCAATGTGTCGAATCCAAACACAGCTACAGCAATATTTTTGACGAAGACTGCGTGAGTTTTGGCATTTTTTACCGCGTTGTCGAACGTTACTTTCGGTATCCATACATTTTCTCCGCAATGAATCTGAAAAGTATTTTGTTTTCTTTAATATTGTAAGTAATCCGTGAAACAATCGCTAGGGCCGAGTAAAAAAATTAGGTGTATGGAAAGGAACATGCACTATTGCGACTGACCAATAGCAAAACGTGACTTTCTCGTTATGAACCATGTTACAATTGTTATTTGTCGATCACGTTTGTGAAATGATCTCGTAATTCAGTGCAGTTTTTGCGAATATCGACGGAAACGTAACGATTTTATGGCTTTTTTTTTTTCAAATTTGTCTCAATATCTCACCACGTCGAGGGTTCCTTCTTTCCGGATGAATCCCGGTGCCGGCGGTCTGCCGATGTCATCGAAGTTTTGCCCTTTTTCGGTGGTATTTTCGGCCTGTGCACCTATGAATACATTTTCACGCTCATACATTCATGTTACGTATATTTATCCACGGCCACATGCAAAATTTTCTATTCAGTTTTCGAATGCTAACACATGCAAAATATCACATGCTGACATCTCAAAATTGATGGACATGTTTAAAAAAATTGTACGTATTTTTGGCAAAATCAACAATGAAATGTTCTATTTGCTTGTGAAATATGAATTCCTTTTTACTATTTGAAGTTTTATAGCCTCTGAACGGACACCAGAAGAATGAATTACTTTTTAATTGTTCCCAATTATTGTAGACGGCGGTAATCATAATTTTTATGGCGGTTTGAGTCTCCATCATCTCTTTTAACGTCGATGACAAATTGGAGACCTCATTTTTCAATTCCGTTACAGTTTCGCCGTGTCCACAATGGCAACCGGCATTTGAACCGGATGTCTTGGATTTCGACTTCACCTGCATATATCGAATCAAAACTAAATTCTCAAACATGCGCACAATCACTAATATAATAGATATCCCGATAAATAGCGTCAACGTAAAGCTTTGCGTAATTTTGAAACGGTTTAATTTAGTGCAGATTCAATTAGGTTCCATTCATTTTTTTTAAATTCGCATAGACTCACAATCTTGTGATCCCGTTTTGTTGTTTTTAGCTTCTCCTTTTTCTTCTTCATGTCCTTTGGGGTTTTTTTTTGACATTCTCTCTCGTTTCTGTTAAATATATGTATATTATATGGATATGATATATACATTGTTATATACATAAATACGTAAACATTAACATTATTAAAAAAAACTGAAGTAGAACCTTGCAAATTGCTTCCTCATTATTTTTTGCTTTTTGCAAAGCTACCACCATGAGGAAGCATGTTAATATATGGCTTCCTCATAGAAGAAGCTTTGTGAAAAGCGAAAAATAATGAGGAAACGATTATTATAAAAATTGAAAGTGTCGTAAAATTTCAATCGTGTAACCGATTTTTCTCAAATTTATACTAAAACCTTGTACCATAGTAATACTTATGCGGACAAAATTAGAACCCGGTATCGCGTAATTGACAGGAGCCAGCGCGAAAACGAGATTTTTTAGAAAATTCAAAATGCGATAAAATTTAAACGGCAGCACAGATCTGCGTCAAATTTGTACTGAAATCGGTTTCAGTGACAGTTTATATGTAAACAACATTTGAAAAAAATCGGTGGAAAGAAAAAAAAAATCCTGGCGGCTTTTTTTTTCTATTCACCAAAATAAAAATTTACCAACATATCGATCGTTCCTTTGACAAAATTCACCATTGATAATAAATCATTTTGAAATTATATCGTATATTGCAGCCGGATATCTCAAAATTAATAGGAGTTGAAGTCTTTGCAGACATTTAAAAAAAAATTGAAACTGCAATCCATTGAGAATCACTCAGATTCTCGTCAAATTTAATGCACATGGCGGTTTGACGGTAGTCCATTTATCCACACAATTTCAGTCCGATATCTCTTAATTATCAAAAGTTATAGCGTGAAAACGATTTTTTCAGAATTTTAACAATGTTGGAAAATTGAATTCTTTCAACCGACGCCGACCGACGTCACTACAATCCCAAACGTTCATGTGACACACACACACACACACACACACACACACACACACACACACACACACACACACACACACACACACACACACACGCACACGCACACGCACACGCACACACAAAACTTACACTTAATACAAAAAGTTACACTTAATATGAAAAGTTATCGTCAAAAAGACTTTTATGCCATACCCGTGTGCGAAGAACGATTACGCGCACGCTCCGCTTCGCGTCGTGTGTGCGAAATCGCACTTCGCACACTGGTAGCATAAAATTTTGTTCGTAACTCGTGCAAGAAACTTTTTCTCAACTCGTGTGATTGCAGCACTCGCATTCGGCTCGTGCTGCAAACTCTCACTCGTTGAAAAATTGTTTCGTTGCACTCGTATCGAAAACTACTATTTTTTATGCACGCGAGTAAAGAAAACATCGGAACCAGCAGTGGAAAACATTGCCATAGCTTTTCCCTTCACCGAATGATTTCACAGATTATTTCCACTCGAAAGTCATATTACAGTAAATGTATAACTGTCAGCAACGGAATAAGAATTGTAAAAAAAATGGTTAAATGTTTGCAGCCGTGAGGACGATCCATTTTCCATTATAAGTGCTGCATATTTCCGTACTGCCGGGATGGCCTTACTATTTTTACGCAGCCATGACGTAGAGATAAAAATACTTAATATCACGTCAGTATTCCAATTTACTCATTGCACACCGAATTTCTGTAATCCTTTTTCGGAAAGTTTATGGAAATAGAAACAAAATATAAAATAGTTTACTTTGCAATAAGGGCCGAAAGTGTGCGATAGCGACGAGTGTGAGGTTTGCTGCCCGAGCGAAGCGAAATTAAAATCTCGTGAAAGATGTCGACACACATCGACTTTTAGGAAATCCATTTTTTTTTCTTGTTCTTCAATGCTGTTTAGTATTAAAATAGTAGTTTTCGATACGAGTGCGACGAAACAATTTTTCAACGAGTACTGCAATCACACGAGTTGAGAAAAAGTTTCTCGCACGAGTTCCGAACAAAATGTTATGCTACCAGTGTGCGAAGTGCGATTTCGTACACACGACGCAAAGAGGAGCGTGCGCGAAATCGTTCTTCGCGCACGGGTATGGCATAAAGTACATTTATAAAAAAAACTTTCAAATCATTGAGAGAGGGCATGGAGCGTCAAAGCATAGAAAACCCAATGATAATACTCCGTATATTGTTCGCTGGGAATGATGGGAGCGCTAGGAGATATATGATAATTATATTACAGACTACTCGTTTCCCTAATCTTAATACTACCGAAATGGTAAGGTTTATGTGCATATTGATTATTTAGCAGTGACGAACACGTACCTTGTCAACTAACGGAACTTAATCTTTTTCTGTCTCTTTTGAACACCCTGCCGTGATAACATATGGTTCTGAAGACTTTTCATTGATTCCGGTGACTTCGATCGGATAAGATGGAGCATTGTTGATTTCGATTGTAACATCTCTAGAGCATGCGTTATCGCGAGCGCATGTGTCTGTTGTTTCATCGATATGCGACGCGGACATGGCGAGACTTTCAAGGTCACTCTTAAACCTTTTGACTAGTGTTGATGGCTGCAGCACCACGCTGCGTTTCTTCGGAGTTCGCTAGACAATTACAATAACAAATAATATAGTATTCAAGCAATTTTCTTCTTAAGATGCCAAGACATTAAATCTTATTTGTGAAGTATTTTCGGAAATTGTAAGCTATCCGGAATTCTCATTTTTTCGTTTTTTGATATCAACATCATTTCCTTGTTTACACGAAATACCCGACATTTTTTGTTCGGTAAATAAATCACATTCGATAATTTCAAAAAATTAAAGATGTATAAGGAATTGTTCATGGAATGGACAGGGAATGACCACATATATTTTATGAACCTGATGAATCTTTTTTACGCAATGTCCACACAATAAAAAGGTGTCGTATGTTCTCCATTTGGAATTTTTTTTTTAGTTTTCTGAAAAATTGGCGCGTCCTAAACTTAAACAATTCTCGGTTTTATCTGTCGTAGAGAGTTGAAGCAAAGTGCGCTTACAAAGTGAAAAGACATGTAATTACTTCTTTTTGAAGTAGAACGACAATAGCAAATAATTTTTCCCACTTTATGATTCTTTTATGTTATTCATGCACTCCTGTGAAGCATATATTTTCTTTCAAAATAAAGAATTGATGGAGTCTATTTTAAAAAAATTATGTTGTTGGCCTCTTTAACGGTCGTATGTCTACTCACATAACACGTCGGCAAATTGAGTATTGACCAATGAGCATTGTTTTTTTTGTCATACATTTTAGGGGGAGTCTAAAAATTGAATAAAGGTTTGTTTCATCAATTATTATTATGAAAACAATGGAATAGTTTATAAGTTTTCTTAACCGTGATAAACTATGTCGAATTTTCCTTCGTATTTTGTTCAATCCGTCATAATATTCTGTGGCTCATAAACAATTTCCCTGCATGGATCATCAACGGACTTCATTAGTTTTCAGTTATTGGCATATAAGTAATACGACCCAATGCGAGCGATTATCGGCGGACGTGGCGCAACGATGTGAACACTTTAGAAATCGAAAATGAAATGAAGCGTCAATGCACTAACTACGGATTTTTTTTGTTATACAATATTATGAAGCATTGAACAAAGCACAGAAATAAATTCGAAAAATGTTGTCATGGTTAAAAATTGATCACCTTTTCAATTGTCTTTATCACAATAATTACGGGAGGAAACCATTGCCGAATGTTTATACATCCACTGAGATGTGTGTAAACATGCAAAAACATTTTTTTTTGTGGTTAGGTAACAATTTGCCGACGTGTTATGGCATACTCGATGCGGTAGACATGCCACAGACGAAAGGACTTACATTTTTTTAAATATACTTAATCAATGCGTCCATTCTGTAAAAATAATATGCTCCACAAAATTGAATGAATTATCAATAAAAAGCAGAAAACAAATTAATTATGTGGTCTTCGTAAAAAAAAAAGATTAACATCACAATTGTTTATCATAATAGAAATTTGTTATTTTATGCCCAATTTAAAATAAGCTACTAAAAAGTTCATTGTTTTAGCTTCAAAACTCTATTCGATCCCTCTCTCTCTCTCTCTCTCTACGGTAGGTAGCACCAAAAAAATAAATGAGTGAATTTTAGATTGCGCCCATTTTCCAAAATTAATGCCATGAATGTATAATTCAAGAAAAAAAAATGCCACATATTAAAAAACTGCTCCATTTCGCTGTGGCAGGCTTGGAAAATTTAAACCGCTCTATATTGAAAACGACTCCAATAATCAAGCTGAAATTTGGTACGCTGGTACAGGATTAATGCCCCTTTCTATAAAAAGATTTTCCAAAAAATTGAAAAAAAAAATCAGATTTTATGAGGCTTTTCATTTTTCAAAAAATGGATGCTCTCTAGCTTTCGCAATTTTTCAGATAATGAGCAAAATAGTTCTTGACAAATGAAGCAATGAAAAATGAAGGTCGGTATTGAATTTGAGCAAAATCCATAAAGCGGTTCAGATTTTATGGAATTTTGAAATTAAAAAAAAATGTTTTTGTTCTGATTCAATTTAACTTCGACGAAACCTGCCCAAATATTCGGCAAGGTAAAATTAATATCCAGTTGTAGTAGATATCAAATTTGGTGAAGATCGGTGCAATCGTTCAGGTTTATATTTTATTTAATTTTTCCAAAAATGTATGTATGTCTCAAGCTGTCGCAATTTTTTAGCTAATGAGCTTAAATAGTTCTTGACAAATTAAACAATGAAAAAGACTGTCGGTATTGAATTGGAGCGAAATCCATAAAGCGATTTAAATTTGATAGAATTTTGAATTTTTTAAAAGTTGCCGTAGATATCGAATTTGGAAACTATCGAATTGCAGGAACTCTGTATTTGAAATTTAATATACGTATATCTCTAAGTTTAAAAAAAAAATGAAAAGTAGAACCTTGCATATTGGGTCCTCACTATATTTCGCTTTTTACAAAGCGTCCTTTATGAGGAAGCCAAAATCGATTTAAAAATTTACTCATAGAGGTAGGTACTACTGTGCAGTCTTTTTTTTTCCGCAAAAAATACGCAGTCATTTTGGGTCCGATTCCATGATTCTCTATGGAATCGGATCTATCCATAGGCGACATGTCGCAAATGCCCTTAACAGGGGATGGTAAACGGGATCGAGAAAGATTGTTCATATATATAACTAAAAGAGCATAGAAAGGATTAAGTATTACGAACCTTTTTGATTTCCGAGTTCTGCTCCTTCGATGACGGTGTTTTTTTCTTCTTTTTTTTTAATTTCAATTGTTTTTTTGATTCCACCATTGTATTTTCTTTTTCTTCTTCGTTTGCGTGATCCGTTTGGTCTTTTTCACCCTCCGCTACTTTTTCCTCATTGCCGCTCTCCTTTGCATCGTCTCGTTTTTCACTGGCGTTAATGTCTTCGCCGCTTTTTTCGCCGCTATTTTTCTCCTGCCGCTCCTCATCTGTCTCCATGACTGCGAGTTGTTGATTCCCTGAATTCTATGATAATCGAGAAACATTACAATTACATTATAGTAGCCTTGATTTATGTACAACGCCAGCTGAAGCGTTTGCCAAAAGGACGGCCAAGCGGAAAAAATCGTCTCATCCTGGCTCTGTGAGCACCATAGAAAGCGAGAGCTGACATTTACAACACATTGTTTCCGGAGACGGTATTATATCATTGAAATTATAGTTATTATAGTTTGGGATTTACTCCGTCCAACAATGATGGAAAACTGATTTAATTTTTCCTTTAGGTTTCGACAAAGGAATAGTTATGACGTTTCGAGATAGTCGAATGGAAAAATTCCACGGGGATTTCCCGATTGGATTACAACATCGTTGGTCAATATTTAACGAAAATCTTTTATAACTTTTCCTATTTGGAAAATCCTATTGAAAACTGTTTAAACTCACAAATCCCCAGTGAAACCGTATCGGTTTTTATCGACATGCATTAGGTTTTTTATGTCCGTGCTATTGGTTTAAATAGCGTTTTCTGAGGAGGGTCATTGAGTTCAAGAATTTGCAGGGACACAAGCATCAATTGTTGCTTGAAAATAGTATATCCTTGCAGTTGCAGTGTCGTGCCAAGCAGAATAATTTACAAGCCAAAGTTTTACATTTTTGCAAATAAAATGTAGATTGAGAGGAAGCGTGCGCACGTTTTTAGAAAGACGAAGAAATATCCACTATTTTGATCTTGTAAACAACACAATACACTGATAACATGGAGTGGTAATTGGGGCGTCGTGAAGACGATGTTATTTTCGGCGCATACAATATCAAGTGAAGCATTGCCAGTCAAGTGGAGTAACAAACCTTTGACATTATGTGCCCATCACTTTTGGAAAGAAGCCAATGTATCTTTTTTGACCTGTGTTAAAATGAATCAGTTTGCGGTCAAACTGATCAACTTCAACCAGAATTTCCAAACCCTGCTGATCCTGTACTTCGAATAGGTGGTCCAAGATAACGTCTCCTTTCAAGTCAATTGGACTAATGATTAGTTCATTGCCATACAAATAACAAGTATCGTTGACGAGCAAGAAAATGTCAATTCTCATTATCTGTCCAGATTTCAGTTGAACTACTGTATCGTCTGTTCTCTTTGGCCGTTTGTAATCGGTACTGCGAAGCACGATTCCGTTATAAATGCAACGATTGAACTCTTCCACAGTTATATGGACGTCGTATAGATGATTCATCATCATATCGTGCCATTTTCTATCGGATCGACTTGGACCAATCAGCGTAACGCCATTGGCACTTTTTACACAATTCGCCAGTGACGGTGGTTGGAACAGCTTGCGGCAATAATCGCGGCATCCAGGGTCCGTCGACGTATTATCAATGTTCGCTACCAGCGCTTTTTTCTTCAAAAATTTGTTCGAGATTTGGCAAGATACTCCGTGGGGCGCATTAATATGACGTTTAATATAAAAAATACCATTCTCAAATGGAAAAGTGGAACACGCCCATAGAGGTCCACTTTGCTTCACGGCTGTACTTAGGTGCAGCAACGAATGCATGTTGAACGTCATAGCCATCTTCCCGTAATGTATCTCACATTCTCCAACGAATTTCAATAGATCGTATTCGCATCGCCGGATATCGTTCTCTGTGATCTCGTTTTTCATGAGCGTATATATACTACAAACAAACAAGAGGTATGATTGGAAGTATTTTTCCTTGAGTATACCTTGTAGGCATGGCACACTGTCGAACAATAACCACGACTCCCATTCAGAGGCTTTCCATTTAGCACTAATTTTCATCGGCCTCGCTAGTCTATGAATTTCTTGAGGTCGTTTTATTTTCGATCGACGATCGTCGATTTCAGCCCGATCGCGGGGCTGCAAATAATCGTCGGTTGACGTTCTATTCCACATCGTCCACATTTGTCGTGCTACCCCTAACAACACCCCGTGCATGTAATCAATGGGTAAACCCCAAACGCAATCGAAATGACGCCATCGCAGAAGTTCTGTACGACCTTTAACACCACGTACTGTTTTTTTTTTACAATGTTCATCTTCGAGCTCTTCAACGTCTTTACAATGACTTTCATGGGTTCTCAAATATGGGTCTGACTCTGTCAGTGGATACCGCATCGTTGAACCATCGTGGAATCCGAATGCGTAGCACCAGCTGCAACCGTAGTGTCCATTGAATTGCAAACGATTCTGCACAACTGGGCGAGCCACTGTATCCATGGGGAGTAAGAGAGAATAGATTTTGAAGTTTCTTTTTTTGCCCGTCGATTTTATTGTGCAGTTTACGCCGTTTGTCATCAAATCCTCTGTTTGATCTATGAACACCGATAAGTACATGTTCATAAATTCGGGTTTTGGCTCCTTCGAAGTCACAAACAAACCAGCGAGAATTATCGCTTGGGCTCGTTTACGAGGAGATAATTCATTTATGTGCAGTTGGATTGGCCAGAAACTGCGGTTTGAGCTTTCAAACATTGGAGCTCCGTCTGTATTAGCGTTAAAAGTCAATGCTCCTGGTGACAGTCTTTGAATATTTTTGTATAAAAGAGAGTCATATACATCACGGATTTTCCCGTCGTTCGGTGATTGTTTGATCTTTCCGATTGTCTCCAATAAATCTGATTGGATTGTACCGTCATTCAGTAACAGTTGTAATTGATATTTTATGTCAATAGACATGAAGTGATTGGGACCTTCTGTCATGAGATTGTATTCTACTTTACAATTCTCGCATACAACAGGATTCTTAATACCATTATCAGATAAAAATTGGGATGCTATAATTTGGTGACAACCTGGCGTCAGGCAAAAATAATGTGATTTCATTTTATCACGTGGGGGATTAAATGCTTTCGATCTGGCATAGTGAGTCGCATTCCACGATTCAAAGTCCGGACCAGCTAAAAGCTTTACAAGATCGACTAAATCGTCTTCGTCTCTTCGCGTAATATTTTTTGCGACAGAATATGCCGTTATCATCAGCAAAACATCCGAAACTGTCTTATGAGCTTCTGGAAACATCATGGTGTTCCCGTTTATAGCATCTGTATTGAATCGATGATCAAACTCTTCGCCTGAACTTTCTTCACTCACTTCTGAAGTACTTGACACATCGTCGTTGCATGTGTCATTATCGCCGGATTGTCTACCATTACAAATTTCTTCATCTACTTCGTATGGATTTTCTACCATAGGCTCGACCTGAGACATACGTTCAGTATGACAGCGCTCCTGGGCATCGCATTCGACATTTTCATGAGATATATTCATGTTTGAAGATGCATTCGACATTGCATCGCAATCAACACCGTCATTTTGCCAAGTATTTGTTCGCAAGTTACTAGACTCTGCCTGAACGTCCGGGAAAACGAAATAATTATCATTTGATGCTGATTCTTGAGAATTGGAGATATTGTACCCCGGTTCATTACTTCCTTCTGCAGCTGCCTCGTGGAGAGTACATGTAGAATTTTCTGCAAGGTTATCTCGACTTACTAGTAATACGGTTCTAGGATATTTGTGCAAAAGCTGGGGGCGGGGAGCGGCGGAAAGTGCTTCCCAAAACACATTGGTCAGTGAACCAGAAACAGATGGAGGCTATCGTTTATTGTCTTTTCACGGAAACCATACTGTAAATCGTTTTCAAATTTGGACAGAATATTTATTACAGCATGGTTTTTGCTCTGATACTTTTATTTCCAATGAAACTATGTATCTTTGAGCACAAAGCGTGCTCGAAAATTGCACAGTTAAAAAATCTTTAATAAAAAGCAAACGATTCTACTTGATTTCGACTACAAATAGGCGGAAGTTCATTACAATCAAAGAGAAATGCATCTTTGCACAAATATCCTTATGAGTTAGAGCTGGAATTGCTGCCAACCTGTCGTGTCATCTACGGTTTCCTGAGCCTTTTTGTACCATCGAACGCGTGTTCGCTTGCTAACTTTGAGAGGATCGTACGATGGCGAAAGAATCATTTTGTAAGTTTTCCGAGCTTTTTGGGAATCCATTTCGAACGGGGTAGAGGGTTGGGGAAAGATTGACAATGTGATTATTGACCCTGTAATGTAATAGTTCAATTTTCATTTCCGCATAACCTCGCATATGCAAGGAATTATAGATGAGGTTCTCGGAATAATGCAAAAAAAAAAAGAAACAGCTTTCTAATTCTTTTGCAATCTTATTTTTCCACAGAATCATGGGTGAAAGATGCCCCATTAGAAAATGCTCGATCCAATTTTTCTACGCAGTCAAAATTTCATACTTTTGCTTCCTCATAGAGGAAGCTTTGTTTTCATGAAAAAATTGTGTGTGTGTGTGTGTGTGTGTATGTGTGTGTGTGTGTGTGTGTGTGTGTGTGTGTGTGTGTGTGTGTGTGTGTGTGTGTCCTTCCCTATTTTGATCATTCGCTATTTTGACCCCCTGCTTATTAAAATGCAATGAAAACAGCCAATGATCAAAATAGGGAATGGCTGAAATAGCGAATTCCGTAATAATGGCCATTCCAGATTTCGACGTTCATCATTTTGGAATTCGCTATTATGGTCATTCGCTATTTTGATTCTGACAAAAGTACTGCTAAGTACTGCTACTGCCACAAATTACAAAAGTGATTTACTACTATTATTTGAGTTGATACCACTCCAGTAATTGGTAACTGGATTATTGAGGTTACAAATTACTATTTTTCGTAATTTTCGATTGAATTATAGGACTATAATTATATGAACTTACCGCTTCGGATCTCTCTTTTAGTGCAGACAATTTTAAGTTTAGAATTTTTTGGACGTTGATGATGGTCGGTTTTTTTTTTGTCTCAACTTTTTGTGTGCTGACGGTTAAGTCAGACGCACTGCGGAGGAACGCCTGTGGCCGTACTCTCGGTCTACTGCGAGCTATCCTCTCCTTTATTTCAGCTTCAAATTCTGTAAGCGATCGGTCGTTATTTCGTCAAGCGATTTAGATTAGCAAGTGCAATCAAACATTTACAATAAAAAATGTTCAGAAATTTCAAACTAATATAGACTGCGATGTGCAAATATATCGGTTCAAAAACATTTTGGTTCAATAATCTTAAAAACTAAAACATCAAAATACCTTCCACAAAAGCAATGGCGGCCTGCCGCCAAACTCCTTCGTCGTTTACGTTGTAATTTTTGCTGGTGTCGACTGGCAGCGAGAAATTATGTATCGATTCCGTTTTGACAATTCGAAATTCGGTTTCGCCTTGAAATTTCACGCATGCAAACATGTTGAAACTAAAATAAAACAGTCAAGAGTAAAGTTCTTAAGCGTACCTGGGAAGCCGATTGTTTTCGCAATAGTTACATTGGATATAATATAAAATATAATCGTATCATATCCAAATACAACTGAGATAAATAAATCGTGTTCGATACAACTGATTGAAAAAAAAGTCGGTGAATGGCAAGATTGAGAATAAAGAAAGACCTGACTCGAGATGCGAGCAGTAAACGTCACCGTTAATTTTACGGTAGTGAACATACTGTACGTTACCGCTTCCAAAATTACCACATCAGTCACAAAATCACATGGTCATGGTGATTTAAAATTTTAGAATTAAGGCGTGCGTGTCGCGTGTAGGCAGACTAAATACAATTATCGTCGAAACATCTGTGACTGAACGATAATAAACGCATTCCATAAACGTGCAAACAATGAATAAACAATTAATTATCTTGGAATACAGCATTTCATAATAATATATGAAACAGATATTTACGAGCTCTACACCTATCTAGTTGCGTATGATCCGTCATACTTTTTTGTGTAAATAGTTGGATTCACTATATTTTTGCGGTATATCTGACGTTAGATACTTGGTTCTTATCGGCCGTAACGGTGAAAATGTAAACATTGTCTCACCGCTCGTCGTCCTGACGAATTCATTTATTTTTCTCATAATTCTAATTTTCCCTTTAAGTTTAAAAAAATCAACGCAATGTTACGAATTTAAGATATGTTTTGATGGTTATCATCACGGGTATCCTCGAAAAGTTTCAGTGCAATTGATCATGTTGTTATAACATAACAACTTTCAATTTTTGTCAAAAAAGGCATTTTATATAGCATTGAAAACTTGCGAATTTCCTTTTTGGGAAGTAATAACGAATTCATTTTAGTGGGACAAAAGTATGCAAAGTAGCTCATTGCTCCCTCATTATTCGTTGCTTTTTACAAAGCTACTTCGACGAGGAAGTGTGTTAATCGATGTTGGCTTCTTCATAGAAAAAGCGACAAATGATGAGGTATGAAGTAATGTGCAAATTTCTACTTTGCATCATTCTGGTAAATAGATAAATAAAGACGACTGAGTATTATTTTGTTAAAATATTAAATTTCAGCTTGATATCTCAAGTTTTGCTAAAGTTAATGGGGTAAAGTTAATTTTTTTAATAATTCAAAATACCATAGAAATAACATTTTATACCGTTCATCACTAAGTTCTGCATAGCTGAATATTATTTTGTTTACCTATTACATTCGGGGCTGATATCTTATGTTTTGCCGATGTTAATGCGATACGGTTAAATTTTTTAATAAATGTAAATTCCATAAAATAAATTTTTTTAAATCGTTTGCCACTAAATTATATAATTATAATGACAGAATCTTATTAATTTATTTATTATTACTCCATTCACATACTAAGGTTGGACCTGATACCGCAAAAACGATTTCGGAGAAGTTAATGCCAAAACGGCAATTATTAGAAAATTTAGAATTCCATAAAATCTGAACTATCTTAGCATTTCGAGCCAAACTAAATATGAAACAACATCGCGTGCATATGCTCTGATGAAAAACTATTTAGCCTAATAGTCTAATTTTTACGGAATTTAGAGTGACCACACGTTTTTATTTTAATTTTCTTAAAAATGCTACAAAATCCAAAATTTCGCATTGATTTTGTCAGCAGTTGCAACGATTTAAGAGGAGCTGCTGCTCCAGTTGTGTCACAAATTGGAGGTCGGTAGCTAGAATAGTTCTCGAGTTATTAGAGTTTGAATTTCTGAAGTTATATACGTTATACATACATACACGCACACATACACATATACGGCCATTTCTTCTAGATTATTTTTCTCGATGTTCTGGACCATTCCAGAACGAGTGTCCGCATATAAAAATCTCGGAACACAATAATCGGGGTTAGTGTAACTAAATCGGATTATTGTCCAAAATTGATGTTGAACTTATATTAATCGAAAACAGTTCACAATCTAAAAACGATAATGTTTATTAAAAGTTCAAACTATTTTTTTCCTGCTAAAATAAATCTGTCGATACTTCCTAAAAAGAAATAACAGAAGTTTAGCGAAAACTTTTCGAGGATAATGTACGATAAATTTATGAAAACATATAAAAAATTCGTAACATCGCATTAAATTTTCGACCCGAATTCAACATTAAAAACATAAAACTAATTTGAATGGAATCATCCGGACGGTAAGCGGTAAGACAATGTCTACATTTTTCAGCACGCACACGGTCGTGATTCTCACGCGGTAACCATAATAAGAATATCTTCTAATAAAATGGATACCGTTAATGCCAACAAGAACCTGTTAAAAGTTTAGCACCAAGGGTCGGACAACAAAGAAAAAAAGGATGCAAAGTAGCACTTGTAACCTTGCACATTGTTTCCTCATTATTTTTCGCTTCTTACAAAGCTACCTCTATGAGGAAGTATGTTATTCAATTTTTGGCTTCCTCATAGAGGAAGCTTTGTAAAACGCGAAAAATATTGAGGAAGCAATGTGCAAGGTTCTACTTTGCATCCTTGTTCTAATTAGATAAATATACATGTTGTGAATTCGTTTTTTCTATTTCGTTATTACGTTATTTCGTGATTATTAGCGCGTTTCCGAAAGTGAATGTATATTGTTTAAAATAATTCAACATTCCATAAAATCAAAAATTTCATACCGTTCGTCACTAAATTATACATATATAATGGCTGAATATTGTTTCATTTATATACAAAATTTGAACTCGCTATATTAAGTTTTGCAAAAGTTACAATAGAGCAATAATGTCAAGTTTTTGAAAAATTCAAAACATAAAATTTAACGGTTCAACCGATCTTAACCAAAATCAATAGCGATCACCGGCGTATGAAAGCTCAAATTCATACCAATTTTAAGATCAATATCTCGAAAATTGAAAGTTATCGCGTAAACAGACATTTTTCAAAAAATTAAAAAACGCGTAATAATTTAATGATGAAGTGGATTTTAACAAAACTCTGTATGAACGATGAGGCTTGATCCCTCTATCTATGGTCCAAATTTCAGCTTGATATCTCAAGCTGAAATTTGACACACACACACACACACACACATAGAGACATTTTTTCTAAATCCCTTTTCTCGACGTTTTGAACCATTCTGAGTGTACTGACATGAAAATCTCGAAAAAAAAAATTTCATGAAAACAAAGCTTCCTCTATGAGGAAGCAATCAATTTAGTTACCGATAGAGACTGGCAGGCACGCAGTGAATGGTGCTGTTAGAAACAGATAGAAGCTTGAAACACGAAAAATAAATTTGAGCACGTCAATGCGGATGAAATCCCATAGACTATTCAGTACAAAGTATCAGTCAACAGAGGAAACTGAATTCAGTTACCGATAGCGACTGGTAGGAACGCAATGGATAACACTGATGAGAACAGATAGGATTTTAAACACGTCGTCCTCGGAAAGAAAATCCAAAAATGTTAATACTATGAAACTATACATAATTAATAACTGGGGGCGTCTTGTTTTTATTGGGAAAATATACTTTTAATGTATCGACAAATATTTTTTGTCAACTGATTTTCGGCATAGGTATTGTGGAAATTTAACCGCACAAAGATCGAAAAACTTTTATTGATTAAACGATCGAAGTGAAGTTCGATCATAATTGTATGAGCGCCTCTTCCGAAGTGATCAAGGATCGTAGTACCCCCCTCTCAGTCCCAATGTCCACCATTTTAAAGCTCAAATAAAGCGACGCGCCACGTCGCCACTGTCGCCGCCGTTCCAGATCATTCTTCAAAGTTGTGCCACGTTGGTAACGTGGTCGTGCCGTAACTTATCAGGGAAAAGGTCTACCTGAAATGTAGATCTGGGTTCAAGGGCGGGAGTGATCACTTCGGAAGAGGCGCTCATACAATTATGATCGAACTTCACTTCGATCGTTTAATCAATAATTGTATTTCGCGCCTCTTCCTCGTGATCAAGGATCGTAGATGTTTAAAGTCCAGTTACGGCACCTCAATAAAGAGAAGAGACTACTTGGACTTTTTCTGTTTATTATCGCTGCGCGTTAACAGTCGTTTCCACTGTTTTTATCGCGATTCTAATATCGCTTTCGCAAACTTATTACAATCTTCTACTATCTCTCGATCATAAAATTTTGCAAAAGTTTCTGACTTGCTCGTCCAACCGGCTGTTTTCCGGATGGTATCTAAATCAACTCCGTTTCTTTTCGCCGCCGAGGTTGAGGCATGGCGAGTGCTATAAGCGGTGAATATCTCGGTATCGACTCCGCTTTCCGTTA
This sequence comes from Tromatobia lineatoria, assembly GCA_949699805.1. NCBI lineage: Eukaryota > Metazoa > Arthropoda > Insecta > Hymenoptera > Ichneumonidae > Tromatobia > Tromatobia lineatoria. Next base: position 2,146,602 of record OX453036.1, on the reverse strand, counting down.
ATACTTCCTTAATCCAGCGACTTAATGTCTGCGTTGTTACAGCCTTGAAGGGCTTTTTGAATGAGAGAAATAACGAATTATTGCATTCTCGGATTCCTTTTGTACATTCCAAGTACTTTTTTAGAGTTCGCGCTACGCAAATGTTTATATTTTCCAAATAAAAAGGCAGGACTAAACAAGGTTGTTTCCTGTTTGGTCCTGACGTTTTGATCTTTTCTGGGATTTTTATCTCCATGAATTCCGCCGTTTCGCGAATGTTTCTTATATCTATTAAAGCAAAGGTTTGTAACCTGTGGCCTGTGGTTAGCGCCAATAAGGTAATTAACTTTTTGGATAGAACTTTAAGACTAGTGTTTTCACTATTCGATTGTGACGATAAGTGATCGAGGACGACTTTAGGATCCCAGGTGCAATCGTATCTGGGTCTGCATGGTCTTTTACTAAAGACGCCCTTGAAAAACCTCTTAATACTGGGGTCTTTTCCGATTTCATGCCCGACTATTAGCGATATTGCCGAGCGCAGGCAATTTAGCGTGCCATACGAAGCACCTCTCTCGAACGCGTCCGTCAGGCCTGCGAGTATGTCCCGAATCGAAGTAGTGAATGGGCTGATGGAGTTCACGCTGCAGAAGGCCCACCATTTTCTTAGCACGGAATCGTACTGTTTTATGGACGATTCTGCCAGCGATGCCATCATTATCTCGGCGGTGTTCTTTGGCGTTTGTCTCCGTTTGAATCCTTCCATGATAATTTTCCTGCCACCAGGGTAAGGTGGCGCCATAGCGGATGAGGTTCCCTGTCACACGAGGTCAACAGGTTAATATTCGGTTTGAAATAAATTGGTTCCGAGACTAACATTGCGTGGAAAAGCGGGAACCAGGGTTGTGCGGGCCAGTCGGGGACGACGACGATGCCCTCCGCTTTGTCGTCTCGGATTTTTCGGAGAACCCGAAGTAAGATGGCGAATGGCGGGAACGCGTAAAAGCAGAGCTTTTTCCATGATTTGGTAAATGCGTCTGTAGACAGCGAGTTGGGATCTCTGAACCACGAGAAATATTTTTCACACTTCGTGTTGATACGACTGGCAAACAGGTCGATCTGTGGTTTTTCGAATGCCGTCACGATTTTTTCGAATGCTTCGCTCGCTAACTCGTATTCTGTTTCCCGTTCCATTTTCCTTGACTCTGCGTCCGCAACAACATTTTCCTTAGAGCTTATATATGATGCAAAAAGTGAAATATTCCTTTCTTCACACCATCGCCATATTTCTTGGGTTATCCGATTTAAACTAAGGTATTGTACGCCGCCCATCCTGTTTATGTACGAAATGGCGGTTGTGTTGTCAATTCGGAGGAGGATGTCTATGTTCCGCAAATGTTTCGCGAAGCATTTCAATCCGAAAAGGGCCGCTTGTAGTTCGAGGGAATTGATATGCATCGATCGCTCTGATGCATCCCAAGAACCGCGTGCCGTTTCGTCTCCGCATGCCGCTCCCCATCCCGTCAGAGATGCATCTGAATAAATTTCTAATTTAAAATCCAATGGTTCCAATGAGTTGAATGATTTCTGTATTCTGCGCTTCCACCAGATTAAGTCTGCGTTAACGTTATCGCTCAGCGTCATTTTCGCGTCATAGTTCCCGTTATTTTTCTCGAGTGCTAGAAATTTTTCTCTTTCCAGAGACTTCGTGTGGGCATATCCGTATTTTATTGCTGGGCAATATGACACGATTGAGCCTACCATCCGTGCAAATTCGCGAATCGTACACTGTTGTGAAGAGCTGAATTTCTCCAGTAACTCTAGCGCTTTTGACTTTTTCTCGTCTGGGAGTTCGATCGTCATTCGATTACTATCGAATACGAAACCCAGGTATTTGCATCTCTGAGCAGGTGAGAGCTGGCTTTTTTCCCGATTAATTATAAACCCCAAGTTTTCTAAAATTGTCTGAGTGTGAGAGACATTCGACGAGCACTCGTTGTGCGATTTCCCGAGCAACAGAAAATCATCCAAATACACCACCGAGAGGAACCCCATTCGTCTGAGGTCAGAAATCACCGGTTTTACAATTTTTGTGAATACATATGGCGCGCTGGAAAGGCCGAAAGGTAAGCACGTAAACTGAAAATGTTTTCCTCTGAATCTGAATTTCAAATATTTTTTATCGGATTCTGCAACCGGGATAAGGTAATACGCGTCTTTTAGATCAATAGACGCCATGAACCAGTTTTTGCCTAGCAACTTCGCCACCACCTTGTGGTCTTCCAACTTAAAATGTTCGGTTTTAACGAACTCATTTAATTTTTTCAGGTTCAATATTAACCTGTAAGAGCCGTCAGGTTTTTTCCGTAAAAAGATGGTCGAGATAAATTGCTCTCGAGACTGTTCGGTCGGTTCGATTGCCCCTTTTGCCAGTAATTCCGTGATTTTTGACAGAATCTGTATTTCCTCCTCGTGCGACCAATGTGTTTCCTTCGGTGGTTCTATTTGAAATGGTTTGTGCATGAAGGGTATTTCGTATCCCTTTACCCATGACAAAATAGATTTGTCGGTCGTTAGTTCCCTCCACCGGGGTAAAAACGACTTCAGCCTACCGGCTAGTTTACCTACCGCTACTATGTGCGCCTCTTGTCGTTCCTCCCGTAGTTCTCCTTCTTGTTGTACGACGACTTGTTGTGTTGAGATGATTTCGCGTGGGATTGCTGATTCCGATTCCCGCCCCCCGATGCTGTCCGATTCTTGGAGCGTTGGTGAGGCGGGTATTTCGAGTTTTTTGACTGTTTTTTCCCCATGGTTTTCTGCTGTTTGAGATCCTTGGACGATGTTTCGATTAGCTTCGCCGCCTTGACGTTCTCGGACAGATCCTTCCCGAAGAGCCATTTGTCAATCACAGTTGAGCCTAGAGTCTCCTTCATTGCGGCGTTGATATTCGTGAGAATTAAACTTCTCCGAATCGATGATTCGTCGTGATGTAAATCCGCTAGCAGTCTACTGGTATTTCCGAGAGTTTCAATCATCTCGAGGTTCTCTGCCTCCCCCTTGTGTTTAATTAAAATCGACAGCCCCTTGCCTATGGCCGCGAGACAGGCACCGAGTTTTTCTTGTTTCACGACGATTCGCTCGTCTCTTTTCCAGACAGCCTCTTGCATTGAAGCTTTGACTTCTAGGTTAAGTTTTGGGGGGTCGATTAGTGTGCAGTTTGAAGGGGGCGGATATTTCTTGAGAAGTTCCGTCCGCTCCTCTGCAGGGAGTCCCAGTTTGAGAATTTCTTCCCATCTAGCGACTAAGTCGCTGTGTATCGGCTCCGCTAGAGTCCGTTCTTCGGCGAACCGTTTTCCTATCACGTTTAGGACGTCCTCGTCCAGTGCAGGTTCGAGTGGTATTTCAGCCGGTTTTTCCTCCGTCGTGAGGATCGGCGGGGCTATTACAGCGTTTGTCTGGTCGCGCAGTATGCGCGAGTGTCGAGAGATACTCTCCGACGATGAGCTGCGGCTCCTGCTGCTGCTACTGTGGCTGCTGCTGCTGCTGCTGCTTGAACCTATAATGTATCGAGGACGAGGAATTAATTTTTTATCCCCGAAAGCAACATTTGTATGGAAAATATTTCCATGAGTACACATAGATATATGTGATTTCCCCATTTTGAGGTTATGACAGAAACTCGCACTCGGGTTAGAGCCTGGCTGAGTTTTCTTGTCTGATTGAACTATTCAATCTTCCTTGTAACAGATTAGAGTCTGTAAGGGGGTTCGCCTCACCGGCTGGGAGAAACAACAGACGCGCGCGCGCGCGGCATAGAGGTTAGGGCCCCGCCGCGTGGCACTTTCGCCGCTGCACGTACAGGTTAGAGCCTGTGTGCCGGCGATGCAGGTTAGGGCCTGCGTGCGTTGTTTTTGTCCCTTAACAGGTTAGAGCCTGTGTGCCGGCGATGCAGGTTAGGGCCTGCGTGCGTTGTTTTTGTCCCTTAACAGGTTAGCGCCTGTGTTTTTCGTGCAGTCGCACGTGAAAACGAAGAGATTGAATGCTTACTGTTCGAAGAATCCGACGACGACGAGTCGCTCGACGACGATCTCGAATATTTCGTCCGACGGCTTTTCTTTTCTTTTCTCTTGCGTCTCGCGAGTTCCTCCTCTAACATTTTTGCTCGCTTCTTCCAACGATTCTCCTTTTCCGCTTCTTTTTCTGACTTCTTGCTTCTTCTTCTCTTCTTTCCCATCTTGAGCGTGTGGACACCTTGGCACCAAGACGAAGAATGATCTGGAACGGCGGCGATAGTGGCGACGTGGCGCGTCGCTTTATTTGAGCTTTAAAATGGTGGACATTGGGACTGAGAGGGGGGTACTACGATCCTTGATCACGAGGAAGAGGCGCGAAATACAATCATAACCGCGACAACATAGAGTCACCTCGAGCGGGCACACAATGTTGCTATTGACGCGCGAAACGTAAACACGCATCGGCCATCATACTCTCGCGGCGTTCGTTGTTCTCATTGTTGCATCATTTAATGTATTATTTGTTCAATAGTTCACATTTAATCATGTATTTAATCATGAAAGATCCGAAATTAAATTACGTTCTGCGAAACGTTGTTCAAAAATTGAATTATACAGTATACGTAATTGATTCTGCCGAATGATATTCGCCAAAATTTTTAAATAATTTTAACAAAAAGGAACTTTTACTTAACAATTAGTGTTTTTTCCACACTTTTTGAAACAATGGTATCGAGAGACACGGTAGCCCTTCTATGCCAAAGGCGCGAAGAAAAAACAATTTTACGAGATAAATGGAAAAAACTTACCAGTAATTACTTGAGGCACGATAAATTGTCACTAAACAATCGAAAGGTTGAAAGCAAACTGATTCGCGAGCGAATGTGCGAGCACGATTTCGAGCTCTACCCCCTCCCCGCTACGTAGCTTCAATCGATAACGGACGAAAATCTATAAGGATGTATCTGGATCTATCGGAGTACGTATGAGGATGAATGTGGAAACCGTTAATACCGATTAAATCCCATTGAATATTCGGTACAAAGTGTCGGACAACAAAGGAAACTAAATTTGGTTACCGATAGAGACTGGTAGAAACGCATCAGTGGTTGATACCAATGAGAACAGATAAGAGCTTAAACACGTTGTTTTCGGGGAAAAAATCTAAAAACGATAATACTATGGAACTATATATAATTAATCACTGGGGAAGTCTTGCTTTCCATTGGTAAAAATATACTTTTAATGTATCGACAAATATTTTTCGGCATGGGTATTATGGAAATTAAACCGCACAAGAATCCAAAAACTTTTATAACCGCGACGGCATAGAGGTGACGAGCGGTCACACAATGTTGTCATCGATGCGGAAAACATAAACACGCGATCGCCCGTCATACTCTCGCGCCGTTCGTTGCTCTCATTATTGCATCATCAAATGTATTATTTGTTCAACAATTAAGATTTAATCATGAATTTAATCATGAATGATCCGAAATTAAATTACGTTCTGCGAAATGTTGTTCAAAAGAATTGAATTATACAGTATACGTAATTGATTCTGCCGAATGATATTCGCCAAAATTTTTAAATAATTTTAACAAAAAGGAACTTTTACTTAACAATTAGTGTTTTTTCCACACTTTTTGAAACAATGGTATCGAGAGACACGGTAGCCCTTCTATGCCAAAGGCGCGAAGAAAAAACAATTTTACGAGATAAATGGAAAAAACTTACCAGTAATTACTTGAGGCACGATAAATTGTCACTATACACAATCGAAAGGTTGAGAGCTGATTCGCGAGCGAGTGTGCAAGCACGATTTCGAGATCTACCCCCTCACCGCTCCGTAGTTTTAATCGACAGCGGGCGAAAATCTATAAGGATGTATCTGGATCTATCGGAGAGTATCTATGGGGATCTATCGAAGATTATCCGTACGGGTCAAGAATCAGAAATGGCCGCTCACGTGGGAATCGAAAGTATTGACTTTCAGAGTCTGGACATATTTTTTCGAGTAATCATGTTCTGTAATAGAAGTGATTTTACGTAATTTTTTAACTTTTGAATAAATATTTCCACATGAACTGAGAAACTGTCAACCAACAATCGGCAATTTGTAATGAATGAATTGAGGCTTCCACATTACGCTATTTGACATCCAAAGATGTGTATCATTTTTTTATTCGTAAACATTGTTCCTGAAAATTATTTACAGTAACAAGAATTATAGAAAGAAGTCATATTTTTGAGGTTCCAATGGATGAAATAAATGACGTTGAAAGATACCTTCCCATATTTAGTGATATTCAGATGCTTGTTTTTTTATGTCATAAAGATACCTTCCCATATTTAGTGATATTCAGATGCTTGTTTTTTTATGTCATTGCAAATATGTTATGAATGCTAGAAATCAATTCGGGTGATGTTTTCGTATTTTTTTCTTCGAAGTGAAAATAGACAACTCACCCAATTCTATTCTTTTCAACTGAATGGTCAAGAAATCCAGTTTCTGCAAGTCACTCAGCCCGATGAAAAGAATTCTGGATGATGATGTATGTGAAGTGAATCTATTACTTAATAGGAAAGACACAGACAATTGTAGGATTGCAGTAATGGAAAGAAACGAATCATATTGGATGCCACTGCGAGAAAAAGGAAAATGGCTTTATTCTATCTTCATGGAGGAAGCCTGTAAAGTCGTTTGCCTTAACGGAGAAGGCAGTTTTCTTCTCAATGGAGTTGGAGTTATAAGTATACCATCTGGATGTAAAATGATAACACACTCAGTAACTTTAATTAACGAGGGTATGATCAGTCGTTCAGAAACTCGGATATATGTACCCAAAATCGAACTGAATCTTGATATCATATATAAGAAAGCTGCAAGCGACAAATTGGTGACTTTCGATGCGGCATCCTCAGAGGCGCTATCTAATTCAAAGGGTTCTCGGCTAGACGAATCGGCATCCGTGTCACTGTCCGAAATCATCAAAAAAGCAAATGAAATAAGTAGCAGAAATCTGATTATGAACAAGAACATAAATAGCGGGCACGTGATTATAGGCTTAGGAGCAATCGCTTCCATAGTGACTGTTATGATCATTTTATGCAAACACAGGTGGTTGATTTAGTTTGTTTCAAATTTCTTTCAAAGTCGTCAGAGCCGAACAGCCGAAACAAGGAACAGCGGATCGATTGTATCGACGAGTGTTTAGCGAAATTTTTTATTGTAAAAACGTCTGTGCACCGATTGACCCTCACTTTCAGATTCACCACTTATCGCGACGTTATATCATCTTGTTATCTTCATAACTAGGAACGGAAACTATCATTACGACTTTTCAAATCATTTTTCACCTTGAGCGAATTGAAACAAGAGAAGCATATAAAGGAATTCATGCCATGTTCGTCAAACTAAGTCCTCCCTCCGTACGTTGAGTCCCAGAATCGCGGTACTGTGTGATAAAAATCATGCTTTAGATTAATTAATACTTAATAAGGCTATACTTACCGGCGTTATACAGTTGTATTCAATAAAAATTTGTGAGAATTATATTTATGTTCTAATTCACGTTCAAACTACCGATATGTAGTCACGATTTTCGGTAACTTTCAGCGCCCCATAATAACATGCGCTTCGTTATATCCGCACCGAGTTCATTTGCGATTAGAGCCGATGATAACTTTTCATATATGGAAAAAATAGATCGGTTCTACTCAGTAGCGAGCCAGACACCTACCACGCGGGTAACAGGGGTTGTAATCTTGCACGTCACTGGTTCCCCTTTGTAATTCAGCACATCTCGATTCTCGGTGCAGATCGATGTTTTGTTTGATACAACCAGGCAAGACGACGGTTAACGCAAGAATTTCGTTTTCCGAGACAAATCACATAGGTTCAACACTTCTACGTTGAGCTGAGATGACAGAATCGTTCGAAACTCGAGACATCTCGATTCTCGCTGATCGATTATTCGTACGAAAGAGCCGTGCAAAACGACGTTCAATGCAAGAATTTCGTGTTTGTGGATGAAATAAACGGTTTCAACACAGAAAAGTCGAGCTGAGGGTCCAGAATAGTTCAAAACTCGAAAAATCTCGATTCCCGGTGCAGATCGATGTTTTGTTCGATACAGCAGTGCTAGACGACGTTGACCGCAAGAGATTCGTTTTTCGAGAAAAAATGCATAGTTTTGACATTTTTATGTCAAGCTGAAATGAATGATCGTTCGAAACTGAGGACATCTCATTTCTCGGTGCAGATCGATGTTCCGTTCGATACGACCATGTGAGAAGACGTTAAACGCGAGAATTTCGTTTTTCGAGACAAAATGCGGAGTTTTAACACTTTTATGTCGAGTTGAGATGACAGAATCGTTCGAAACTCGGGACATCTCGATTCTCGGTGTAGATCGGTGTTTTTTTCGATACAGCTGTGCGAGGTGACTTTTAACGCGAGAAGTTCGTTTTTAAAGACAAAATGCATAGTTTTAACACTTTCATGTCGGACTGAGAAGACTGAATTGTTTGAAACTCGGGACATATCGATTCTCGTCGATCGATTTTTCTTTCGATGGAGCCGTGCAAAACTTCGTTCAATGCAAGAAGTTCGTGTTTTTGGGAGAACTGAATGATTTTGACACAAACATCCCTAGAGCTGAGTTCCCAAAAACGTTCGAAACTTGGGACATCTCGATTCTCGGTGTAGATCGGTGTTTTTTTTTATACAGCTGTGCAAGGTGAGTTTTAACGCGAGAAGTTCGTTTTTCAAGACAAAATGCATAGTTTTAACACTTTTATGTCGAGATGAGATGACAGAATCGTTCGAAACTCGGGACATTTCGATTCTTGGTGAAGATCGATGTTTTGTTCGATACAACTGTGCGGGACGACGTTTACCGCAAGAATTTTGTTTTTCGAGACAAAATGCAGAGATTTAACACTCTTACGTCGAGCTGAGTTGACAGGATTGTTCGATATTCAGGACATCTCGATTATCGCTGGTCGATTTTTAGTGTGATACAGCTGGGCAAAATGCCGAATAACGCAAAAATTTCGCTTTTTCGGGAGGATTGAACGATTCTGACACATATACGCCGAGCTGGGCAGACCCGTTCGGAACTTAAACCATCTCGATTATTGGTGTAGACCGATCTGTTGTTCGGTAGAGATGTGCGAGGTGGCTTTTAACGCAAGAAATTCGTTTTTCGAGCCGAAATGTATAGTTTTAACACTTTTATGTCGAGCTGAGATGCCAGAATCGTTCGAAAATTGAGACATCTAGATGGTGGAGATCGATGTTTTGCTTTATACTGCTGTCCGAGTGAACGTGTAACGCGAGAATTTCTTATTTCGTGACAAAATGTAAAGTTTTAACTATTTTATGTCATGCTAAGATGACAGAATCGTTTGTAATTCAGCACATCTCGATTCTCGGTGCAGATCGATGTTTCGTTTAATACAACCAGGCAAGACGACGTTTAACGCAAGAATTTCGTTTTCCGAGACAAATCACATAGTTTCAACACTTCTACGTTGAGCCGAGATGACAGAATCGTTCAAAACTCGAGACATCTCGATTCTCGCTGATCAATTATTTGTACGAAAGAGCCGTGCAAAACGACGTTCGATGCAAGAATTTCGTGTTTGTGGACGAAATAAACGGTTTCAACACAGAGAAGTCGAGCTGAGGGTCCAGAATAGTTCAAAACTCGGAAAATCTCGATTTCCGGTGCAGATCGATGTTTTGATCGATACAGCAGTGCTAGACGACGTTGACCGCAAGAGATTCGTTTTTCGAGAAAAGATGCATAATTTTGACATTTTTATGCCAAGCTGAGAGATGAATGATCGTTCGAAACTCAGGACATCTAATTTCTCGGTGCAGATCGATGTTCCGTTCGATACGACCATGTGAGAAGACTTTTAACGCGAGAAGTTCATTTTTCAAGACAAAATGCATAGTTTTAACACTTTTATGTCGAGATGAGATGACAGAATCGTTCGAAACTCGGGACATTTCGATTCTTGGTGAAGATCGATGTTTTGTTCGATACAACTGTGCGGGACGACGTTTACCGCAAGAATTTTGTTTTTCGAGACAAAATGCAGAGATTTAACACTCTTACGTCGAGCTGAGTTGACAGGATTGTTCGATATTCAGGACATCTCGATTATCGCTGGTCGATTTTTAGTGTGATACAGCTGGGCAAAATGCCGATTAATGCAAAAATTTCGTGTTTCTGGGAGGATTGAACGATTCTGACACATATACGCTGAGCTGGGCAGACCCGTTCAAAACTTAAATCATCTCGATTATTGAGGTAGATCGATCTGTTGTTCGGTACAGATGTGCGAGGTGGCGTTTAACGCAAGAAATTCGTTTTTCGAGCCAAAATGTATAGTTTTAACACTTTTATGTCGAGCTGAGATGCCAGAATCGTTCAAAAATTGAGACATCTAGATTCTCGGTGGAGATCGATGGTTTGCTTTATACTGCTGTGCGAGTAAACGTGTAACGCAAGAATTCCTTATTCCGTGACAAAATGCAAAGTTCTAACTATTTTATGTCAAGCTAAGATGACAGAATCGTTTGAAATTCAGGACATCTCGATTCTCGATGTAGATAGATGTTTTGTTCGATGAAGCCGTGCAGAACGACGTTTACCGCAAGAGATTTGTTTTTCGACAGACAATAAATAGTTTTAACACTTTTATGTCAAGCTGAGATGAATGATCGTTCGAAACTCGGGTAATCGCATTTCTCGGTGCAGATCGATGTTTTGATCGATACGACCATGCGAGAAGACTTTAAACGCAAGATTTTCGATTTTCGACACGAAATTCAGAGGTTTAACACTTTTATGTCGAGCTGCGATGACAGAATCGTTCGAAACTCGGGACTTCTCGATTCTTGGTGAAGATCGATGTTTTGTTCGATACAACCGTGCGGGACGACGTTTACCGAAAGAGATTTGTTCTTCGAGACAAAATGCAGAGATTTAACACTCTTACGTCGAGCTGAGTTGACAGGATTGTTCGATATTCAGGACATCTCGATTATCGCTGGTCGATTTTCAGAGTGATACAGCTGGGCAAAATGCCGAATAACGCAAAAATTTCGCTTTTTCGGGAGGATTAAACGATTCTGACACACATACGCCGAGCTGGGCAGACCCGTTCGGAACTAAAACCATCTCGATTATTGGTGTAGACCGATCTGTTGTTCGGTAGAGATGTGCGAGGTGGCTTTTAACGCAAGAAATTCGTTTTTCGAGCCGAAATGTATAGTTTTAACACTTTTATGTCGAGCTGAGATGCCAGAATCGTTCGAAAATTGAGACATCTAGATGGTAGAGATCGATGTTTTGCTTTGAACTGCTGTCCGAGTAAACGTGTAACGCGGGAATTTCTTATTTCGTGACAAAATGCAAAGTTTTAACTATTTTATGTCAAGCTAAGATGACAGAATCGTTTGTAATTCAGCACATCTCGATTCTCGGTGCAGATCGATGTTCCGTTTAATACAACCAGGCAAGACGACGTTTAACGCAAGAATTTCGTTTTCCGAGACAAATCACATAGTTTCAACACTTCTACGTTGAGCTGAGATGACAGAATCGTTCAAAACTCGAGACATCTCGATTCTCGCTGATCGATAATTCGTACGAAAGAGCCGTGCAGAACGACGTTTAATGCAAGAATTTCGTGTTTGTGGACGAAATAAACGGTTTCAACACAGAGAAGTCGAGCTGAGGGTCCAGAATAGTTCAAAACTCGAAAAATCTCGATTTCCGGTGCAGATCGATGTTTTGTTGGATACAGCAGTGCAAGACGACGTTGACCGCAAGAGATTCGTTTTTCGAGAAAAGATGCATAGTTATATCACTTTTATGTCGAGCTGATGTTACGTCCGAGTAACAAAGAATGTTGCCCTGTTTAAAACCTTAGCTACGGCTAATTGGTTTGGGATTCGGGCTGAACGATTTGATCTTTAATTTGAACTTGATTTTTATTATTGATTTTATTTTCTTTACTATTATAGAATTTAAACCGTGGATCAGTTATTGGAATATACTTGCTTTTAAGAAAGTTAATGTGGTACTCAATTTTAATTAGTTCGTAGGGTTTGGTTACTGAAATGACGTTATTTGTTATTAAATGTTCGGTTGAAAAATAGGCCCGAACTTGGTTTTTTGATATTGGATGAGGAATGCCTTGCGACTGAGCTACTAATTTCCTGAGCTGGTATTTTCTACCACCACGACGTTGTTTACCCATTAATTAGTTTAAATACAAATGAAACAAGAATGAATACCATTTAAAAATTGAATATCAATGAAAGAAGGTTTAAGGAATTGCTATGACTTCGTTACCCTGCGTACAGTCAGCTGTTATTAAAGTGAAACGCGTGCAACTGTTCTGCATTCGTTTACTGTTTTAAGCTGGGTCTGTCTGCGAAGGAAAACGACAGTCTTTGGGAAGAAATCGTTTGCAACTGTTCTGCAAACGATTCGAGGTTGAAGGTTTAAGAGGAAATGAACGTTTGCAACTGTTCTGCAGGCGTTCTGGATTTAGAAGTTAGGAAATGAATGAATGCAACTGTTCTGCATTCATTCCAAAGGTTCAGGGTTTTGAAAAAGAAAACTTACTCGTTGAGCTGCTCTGGTAGACACTTTACTTCTGGAGCTTGTTGATCGTAGATAAAAATATTTTTTAGACTGACTATCACATTTTACTGACTAATTACCCTCCTTAGTTTAGGAGATGTTGCCCGGTGATTTTACATTTTGAGACTGCGTAAAATACAAAAATTGCGTCCTTATATACTAGTCCCGTCAGCTTCTTGTCTGACCCAGAGTTAGGAGAGGGTAGTTTCTCAAATCCTCTAATTGGTCGGAAAAACTATCGTCTCCCACTTTACAAATTCATTTTCTTCATCTTAGATCTACTGAGTGTATTTTTCGGGAGTTTGAAGAGGGCAGAATTCACGCTTCATTGGCTGTCGATCTACCGTCTTCCACTTCCCTGGTGTTTGCGTGGGGCATTTCGTCGCCTTAACCTAGTGGAGGGCCTTAAACCCCTCTTTTACAACTAGCCCCGTCTACCCCTCTTAGGACATACTATTATTTTCCCTTTTTTACCGGCCACTGACTTCCAGGCCTTTCTTTGAATATTGTAGCTGTGTTAAGAAGGATACATCTTATTTAGGGAGCTGAACTTTGCTTTCCTTATTTATCGACCACCGACTGCAGGGCCGTCATTGGTATATGCAGCGGTGTCGGGAGGGTTGCATCGTCCAAGATATATTTTATTCGGGGACGTAACACCCCCCGCCTAAAATCAAATGTCGGTATTGAATTTTTAATAAAGTGACATTTGGTTGAATTTTGAGTTAGACGATAATCATTGGTCACAAACGTTGGGCTTAATTATTTGTAGAAAAGAAACAATTGTAATTATACAGTATTAACCGTTAACTTAGAATTATTTTGATTCGCATTGATGATCGCTGATCTTGATGTTCTTTACTTCTTCAATGAGAAAACGCCCGATGTTGATGAAGGGGCACAGGGCTGTCGCTGTGCGCGGCCGGTACATGAACTTCGAACAGTTCAGTTGATTCTTCAGTGATCACTTCTCGAGTTAGTGGTTTATTGGTGTGTCTGCGCAAGTGCAAGAGGAGATGCGTGACAGAATCCCAGATAGCTCCAACCAGAAATAAAGACCATCCATAGACGGTATGCAGCGCATACCCATGAATTATTGTGTCCACGATGAGTTTGATTATACGGATTAAGAAGATAAACCCGATGACCCCAGCACTGGTGGTTCCAAAGAAGACGAAACGGTCCCATATGGTGTCTCATACAGAGTCTGCAAGGTCTTTGTCGGTGTAAATTCCGCTGGTTGCTAGTGAAGCTAGATTCGTGTACGTCCACGTTGGTTTGGTCATTGGTTTTATTATGGTAGGGGGTAGACTCTGTACTGGCCCGTACTGGCGACAGAAACAAACTCTGATTCCCTCTGGATACTGGTAACTGGTGGTAGCACTGTTCTGTCCTCTTCACTTTAACGTCGACTGGTATGCATTTGACGATATGCGCGACTTCGCCCGCAACGACTGCCATGTACCCGGGTCCCTTCATGAGGTGGTGGGCGAATTCATCCGGTGATTGAGTAGTGATGATTAAGGTGTTCTTCAGTACCTGCTGCTCGAGTTGGCAGCGTTGAGTTAAAACGTCGAGATATAGTTGGACAATTTGCTTTCGAATGTGTTTTTCGACGAAAACGAATTTTGAATTAATATATGTGAATATATCTAAATTTTCTACAGCTATCAATTTTTGTTTTGCAAACGTTTCTCCCTTTCTAGTTTCAAATATAAGTAATTTAGGATGTTCAGTGCGTACTAACGTATAACCACAAAACATTTGCTCAGATTTTTTGTTAACGCGAAGGTTATATCCTTAGTTGAGAGCGTATAAACTGTTTGGGGATATTTGGAAAAGCAATGCAATTTTGGTCCGTTAGTAAGCACGTCGTTCCCGATCTTAACCTAATTCGATTTATAGTCAATTTTAATTAGTATAATTATTTTTTTCTCATATTGAGATTCCATCTCGAACAATATTCTTCAAGGATAGATATAATATGAACACGTAATGCTCGTCTTGTTGATATAGAAATACTTTTTTTTTTTGTAGACTTCCTTTATGGATCAATTTTTAAGCAGTTTTCCTTTTTTTTTTTTTTTACAATTTTATTTCCTTGATAGTCCGAGATGAATATATATGTTTTATTTATCCAATTTTATTTGAATATGACTGAAAATTTTATTTTCGAATTGAATATTTGAGAATCAACATTTCTTATGAAATGTTCTTTAGAAAATTTTGCTGTGTGATCTTTCGTTCATTTTTGTTTTCGAATGTTCGCTTATTCTTTTATTCTTATCGCCGAATCTTCGATTTGAGCATGGATTAAAATTTAGGCAATGATTCAGCTTATGTATGCAATCTTTGGCCGTTAGTTTATGATTTTTGAGACCTATAGCTGTCGACTCAGAGGTCCATTAGACTTGTTCGATGGTGGCTTACAGGTGTGAATTGGATAGGAACGAATTTCAAGGCTTGGGAGCTATAGATGTTCCGAAGGTTCTAAGGATTTTAGCAGATTTATTTATCACAATTATCATGCAATTCGTGATTTTGATTTAGGAGATTTAGTAATCACAATTGTCGTGCAATTTGCGATTTGATTCAGGAGATTTAGTAATCACGATTGTCGTGCAATTTGCCATTGGATTCAAGAGATTTAGTAATCACAATTGTCGTACAATTAGCGATTTTGATTTAGGAGATTTAGTAATCACAATCGTCATGCAATTTGCGATTTGATTTAGGAGATTTAGTAATCACAATCGTCATGCAATTTGCGATATGATTTATGAGATTTAGTAATCACAATTGTCGTACAATTAGCGATTTTGATTTAGGAGATTTAGTAATCACAATCGTCATGCAATTTGCGATTTGATTTAGGAGATTTAGTAATCACAATTGTCATGCAATTTGCGATTTCGATTTAGGAGATTTAGTAATCACGATTGTCGTACAATGTGCGATTTTGATTTAGAAGATTTAGTAATCACAATTGTCGTACGATTTGCCATTTTGATTTAGGAGATTTAGTAATCACAATCATCATGCAATTTGCGATTTCGATTAAGGAGATTTAGTAATCACAATTGTCGTACAATGTGCGATTTTGATTTAGAAGATTTAGTAATCACAATTGTCGTACAATTTGCCATTTTGATTTAGGAGATTTAGTAATCACAATTGCCATGCAATTTGCGATTTCGATTTAGGAGATTTAGTAATCACAATTGTCGTACAATGTGCGATTTTGATTTAGAAGATTTAGTAATCACAATTGCCTTGCAATTTGCGATTTCGATTTAGGAGATCTAGTAATCACAATTGTCGTGCAATTTATGATTTTTATTTAAGAGATTTCGTTATTAAAATTGTCATGCAATTAGCCATTCTGATTTGAGGTTCTGGGGCTAGTCAGTGTCATTGTCATTTAAATAATGATCAGGTATTTTAGATTATAAAGAAGACTGTAACATGCGACGTGTTGTAAGATGTGTTATGAAAAACAGTCTTTGAATGATTTTTTTTTTTTTTTTTTAACTGTCCGTTTCGAATTCTTTGTTTTTACTTTTACATAAACAATTAAATATAAATTGAACAAGAAAAGTTTTAACTTCGTTTTTACTTTTACATGAAACATCGTATGTGAATCAGGCAGAACTAGGTACGACTTTGAGATAAAGAATAACAAAATTGTACATCATCTCTGTCGTCAAAACAATTTATTTGAAATCACTAATCGACTCATATGGAAAAATTCGTACTCCAAAGTCCTTGCTTGATCGATCAAAAAAAATTGTCTGCAAACGACTCGACTTTCCTAAGACGTCTATCGAGAATGACCCTCGGGTTTCTACGGGATGCGCCGTTATACAGTACAACTCCAAAATATTATATAAAGGATTTCGATCGGGACCGCATTTCTCACGATTCTAAATTTGGAACTTCCATTATTTATTAGTCGAGAAGTGATTTTTAATTTATTTTGAATTTTGATTTTGTTAATTTGTGAATTTTGTGAAGTTTGTGAATTTGTCAAGCTTGTAAATTTCGTAAGTTAACGAATTTATTAAAAGAATTTGTTACTTCAACACGAAATACCGCTTTCAATCGGCAAGATTTCATCTTTTTGAATAAAATGATTCCCGAAATGTCTGCTTGGTTCTGATTCTAAATTGACGTACTGATTTTTAAAGTAGATTCTGAACCAGAATCAACTGAAAGTTCTACTAGACATTAAAGATTTAGAAATTTTATTTGGAAAGTTGAAGGTGAATAATGCTCTTTCAATTTTACATAAGGAACTCGGATTTCATACTCGGCGGTGTACTACGGTCTTGAGTGGGGTGTTTATTACCCTGCTGAGAGGGCCCGGCGGTTAAAATGTCTGTCCCACCACGAGAGGCGTGTGTGGCCCAGGCGCTGACATATTGAATACATGACCGGGCTCGTTGAGACTGTAGCGATAGTCTCCTTACGAAGGCCCGATTTTCCGTCCGCTGGTGCCTTTGAAGATCATTTAGGGCCGTCTGTTTTTTGTCACTTTTATTGCGTCTGTTCCGGCGTCCGTCAGTGAGTCTTTAGCAATTTTCATACTGAACTGTATGTTTTGTTTGAGGCCGTCAAAAAAACTTCCTACACATTCTTTTTCTGTGGTGTATGTTCAGTTAGATGAATCAAATCGTTCTTTGTATCCCACCGCTGTCACCAAAAAGGTATGTTACGTCCGAGTAACAAAGAATGTTGCCCTGTTTAAAACCTTAGCTACGGCTAATTGGTTTGGGATTCGGGCTGAACGATTTGATCTTTAATTTGAACTTGATTTTTATTATTGATTTTATTTTCTTTACTATTATAGAATTTAAACCGTGGATCAGTTATTGGAATATACTTGCTTTTAAGAAAGTTAATGTGGTACTCAATTTTAATTAGTTCGTAGGGTTTGGTTACTGAAATGACGTTATTTGTTATTAAATGTTCGGTTGAAAAATAGGCCCGAACTTGGTTTTTTGATATTGGATGAGGAATGCCTTGCGACTGAGCTACTAATTTCCTGAGCTGGTATTTTCTACCACCACGACGTTGTTTACCCATTAATTAGTTTAAATACAAATGAAACAAGAATGAATACCATTTAAAAATTGAATATCAATGAAAGAAGGATTAAGGAATTGCTATGACTTCGTTACCCTGCGTACAGTCAGCTGTTATTAAAGTGAAACGCGTGCAACTGTTCTGCATTCGTTTACTGTTTTAAGCTGGGTCTGTCTGCGAAGGAAAACGACAGTCTTTGGGAAGAAATCGTTTGCAACTGTTCTGCAAACGATTCGAGGTTGAAGGTTTAAGAGGAAATGAACGTTTGCAACTGTTCTGCAGGCGTTCTGGATTTAGAAGTTAGGAAATGAATGAATGCAACTGTTCTGCATTCATTCCAAAGGTTCAGGGTTTTGAAAAAGAAAACTTACTCGTTGAGCTGCTCTGGTAGACACTTTACTTCTGGAGCTTGTTGATCGTAGATAAAAATATTTTTTAGACTGACTATCACATTTTACTGACTAATTACCCTCCTTAGTTTAGGAGATGTTGCCCGGTGATTTTACATTTTGAGACTGCGTAAAATACAAAAATTGCGTCCTTATATACTAGTCCCGTCAGCTTCTTGCCATTGTAACATAATGGGATTTTGTTATTTGAATTTATTTAATTGTTCAATTTTAATTTGAAGTGAATGATGACGAAGTTAAATAAATTTGATTTTAAATGTAGATTCGGGAAGAGGTCGAGGGGAGGTTGTGGTACTGGACATGAGTCGGTTTTGTATTTTCGAAAGAAAACCTCAGATCCTCGCTGTGCCTTTACAGCAGGGAGAATTATTCATCATCGGTTTTTGATTGAGATAAAAAAAAAAAGAAGCGTTAAGCAACCGGAGTTTCGGAAGCGATATTTATATATTGGAATACGAGAGAATTCCGTTTTTTAAGGCAAAAAAGAGTGACTCTACTGTTCACGTAGCGAGCTGATGACACTACGAGGAGCTAGACGCTCATACAAAAAAAGGAAGAAAAATTATTTAATTGTATCCTCAGAGATTACGATAAATCTCATCACAGGAATAAGCAAAGAATTCGTGAGAGTAAATCGGACTCTGCGGTGAGAAATAGGCTGGGTGGAGGTTCGAGGGAATTCGTATTAGGAAAAAGGAACTTAATGGGCTTGAGAGACCGTGCAGTCGCGTTGAGGCGAAAATACGAAAGAGTTGAATCTGTTTGTTCGAGCGCGACGTAATATTGAACGGACCAAACTCAGTCGAGTTTGGTCTCGGATTAAAGAGCGTTAAAACACGCACAACGTGGTCTTTTTTCTCGACCAGTAGACGCACTCCTCGGGTGCATTTGTGACGATAAAAGAATATTCAAATTTAAGACGCGTGCACGAGAAGAAATTCTACTCGAATTTAAATAGTAATTGTCCCTTTAAAAGGGTTCCCCGAACTTGGGTCGCCGTCGATGCCGAGAGACTCGCAAAAACCGTTAATCCGGCCTAATCCGCGGGCCGCGAGTCTCGCGACTACGGGCAGCGCGACGCACGCATACACACTACGACCGGGTGTGTGTGTATCAGTGTGAACGAGGTGCGTACGAATATCGCGTTACTTGTCGATAATCGGCGTTACACGCATATATTCACCGTGTACGTGTAATAAGCGTGTACGCGTGAGACGGTACGTATCTTCGAAGTCCTGAAAATATGTGTGACGCGGGCCTGTGTTGGCGCAATGCCAAGCCAGACGCGCAAATACAGGACCCGATTAACGGATGCTGGAAGGAAAAGACAAGTGTCGCGGCAATTGCGAGCCCTGTCTATTGTTTTTGAGGATCGGTGGATGTGTGCGTGTCGAAGCAATATCGAGCCACACAGACGAGGGAGGATTATTCGGATACGTGCGTGTCGATGCGATATCGAGCCACACGTGTAGGTGAGGAGTTTAAGGTAGTGTGCGTGTCAATGCGATATCGAGTCGCACGGAAGAATAAGGAGCCTTAGTACTAGAGATAGGAAAGAGAGGAGAATACAATAGAGGACTATTGAAGCTGGGCTAGCTCAAGGAAGAACCGCGTGTGTCGACGCAATGTCGAGCCACGAGGGTGAGCTGGGCTGGCTCAAGGAAACACACGTGTGTCGACGCAATGTCAAGCCACGCGGGGAGCTGGGCTGGCTCAAGGAGATGCGTGACGTAGCAATAACGAGCCGCACTAAGGATCGATCTTAATAGATGGATAGGTAAATGTGAAATGAGGTCGTCTCTGCGGCGGTGGCCCCACTTTTATACCACCGTCCCCACCTCCGGCATACCCGAAAATTCGGTGGTTTCGCGTCAACGGTCGGCCGCGCGACGGTTATCGATAAGGGGGGGGTGTGACCACCCCAGAGTTAGGAGAGGGTAGTTTCTCAAATCCTCTAATTGGTCGGAAAAACTATCGTCTCCCACTTTACAAATTCATTTTCTTCATCTTAGATCTACTGAGTGTATTTTTCGGGAGTTTGAAGAGGGCAGAATTCACGCTTCATTGGCTGTCGATCTACCGTCTTCCACTTCCCTGGTGTTTGCGTGGGGCATTTCGTCGCCTTAACCTAGTGGAGGGCCTTAAACCCCTCTTTTACAACTAGCCCCGTCTACCCCTCTTAGGACATACTATTATTTTCCCTTTTTTACCGGCCACTGACTTCCAGGCCTTTCTTTGAATATTGTAGCTGTGTTAAGAAGGATACATCTTATTTAGGGAGCTGAACTTTGCTTTCCTTATTTATCGACCACCGACTGCAGGGCCGTCATTGGTATATGCAGCGGTGTCGGGAGGGTTGCATCGTCCAAGATATATTTTATTCGGGGACGTAACACTGAGATGACTGAATTGTTCGAAACTCGGGACATCTCGATTGTCAGTGTAGATGGATGTTTCGTTCAATACGACCACGCGAGAAGACGTTTAACGCAAGAATTTCGATTTTCGAGACAAAATGCAGAGTTTAAACACTTTTATGTCGAGCTGAGATGACAGAAACGTTCGAAACTCGGGACATCTCGATTCTGGGTGAAGATCGATGTTTTGTTCGATACAACCGTGCGTGACGACGTTTACCGCAAGAATTTTGTTTTTCGAGACAAAATGCAGTTTCAACACTTTTACGTCGAGCTGAGATGACAGAATAGTTTGGAACTCAGGACATCTCGATTATCGCTGGTCGATTTTTCGTGTGATACGGCTGTGCGAAATGCCAATTAATCCAAAAATTTCGTGTTTTCGGAAAGATTAAATGATTCTGACACATATACACCGAGCTGGGCAAACCCGTTCGAAACTTAAACCATCTCGATTATTGGTGTAAATCGATCTGTTGTTCGGTACAGATGTGCGAGGCAACGTTTAACGCAAGAAATTCGTTTTTCGAGCCAAAATGTATAGTTTTGACACTATTATGTCGAGCTGATATGCCAGAATCATTCGAAAATTGAGACATCTAGATTCTCGGTGGAGATCGATGTTTTGCTTCATACTGCTCCGCGAGTAAACGTGTAACGCGAGAATTCCTTATTCCGTGACAAGATGCAAAGTTTTAACTTTTTTATGTGAAGCTAAGATGACTCGGTGCAGATCAATGTTTCGTTTATTACAACCCGGCAAGACGACGTTTAATCAAGAATTTTGTTTTCCGAGACAAGTCGCATAGTTTTAACACTTTTATGTCGAGCTGAGACGAATGAATTGTTCGAAACTCGGGACATCTCGATTCTTGGTGTAGATGGATGTTTTGTTCGATGAAGCCTTGCAGAACGACGTTTACCGCAAGAGATTTGTTTTTCGACAGACAATACATAGTTTTGACACTTTTATGTCGAGCTGAGATGAATGATCGTTCGAAACTCGGGTAATCGCATTTCTCGATGCAGATCGATGTTTTGATCGATACGACCATGCGAGAAGACTTTTAACGCAAGAATTTCGTTTTTCGACACGAAATTTAGAGGTTTAACACTTTTATGTCGAGCTGCGATGACAGAATCGTTCGAAACTCGGGACTTCTCGATTCTTGGTGAAGATCGATGTTTTGTTGGATACAACCGTGCGGGACGACGTTTACCGATAGAGATTTGTTCTTCGAGACAAAATGCAGAGTTTGAACTATTATATGTCAAGCTAAGATGACAGAATCGTTTGTAATGAAGCACATCTCGATTCTCGGTGCAGATCGATGTTTCGTTTAATAAAATTAGGCAAGACGACGTTTAACGCAAGAATTTCGTTTTCCGAGACAAATCACATAGTTTCAACTCTTCTACGTTGAGCTGAGATAAGAGAATCGTTCAAAACTCGAGACATCTCGATTCTCGCTGATCGAGTATTCGTACGAAAGAGACGTGCAAAACGACGTTCAATGCAAGAATTTCGTGTTTGTGGACGAAATAAACGGTTTCAACACAGAGAAGTCGAGCTGAGGGTCCAGAATAGTTCAAAACTCGAAAAATCTCGATTTCCGGTGCAGATCGATGTTTTGTTGGATACAGCAGTGCAAGACGACGTTGACCGCAAGAGATTCGTTTTTCGAGGAAAGATGCATAGTTTTATCACTTTTATGTCGAGCTGAGATGACTGAATTGTTCGAAACTCGGGACATCTCGATTGTCAGTGTAGATGGATGTTTCGTTCAATACGACCACGCGAGAAGACGTTTAACGCAAGAATTTCGTTTTTCGAGACGAAATGCAGAGTTTGAACACTTTTATGTCGAGCTGAGATGACAGAAACGTTCGAAACTCGGGACATCTCGATTCTGGGTGAAGATCGATGTTTTGTTTGATACAACCGTGCGTGACGACGTTTACCGCAAGAATTTTGTTTTTCAAGACAAAATGCAGTTTCAACACTTTTACGTCGAGCTGAGATGACAGAATAGTTTGGAACTCAGGACATCTCGATTATCGCTGGTCGATTTTTCGTGTGATACGGCTGGGCGAAATGCCGATTAATGCAAAAATTTCGTGTTTCCGGAAAGATTAAACGATTCTGACACATATACGCTGAGCTGGGCAGACCCGTTCAAAACTTAAATCATCTCGATTATTGAGGTAGATCGATCTGTTGTTCGGTACAGATGTGCGAGGTGGCGTTTAACGCAAGAAATTCGTTTTTCGAGCCAAAATGTATAGTTTTAACACTTTTATGTCGAGCTGAGATGCCAGAATCGTTCAAAAATTGAGAGATCTACATTCTCGGTGGAGATCGATGTTTTGCTTTATACTGCTGTGCGAGTAAACGTGTAACGCAAGAATTCCTTATTCCGTGACAAAATGCAAAGTTCTAACTATTTTATGTCAAGCTAAGATGACAGAATCGTTTGAAATTCAGGACATCTCGATTCTCGATGTAGATAGATGTTTTGTTCGATGAAGTCGTGCAGAACGACGTTTACCGCAATAGATTTGTTTTTCGACAGACAATAAATAGTTTTAACACTTTTATGTCAAGCTGAGATGAATGATCGTTCGAAACTCGGGTAATCGCATTTCTCGGTGCAGATCGATGTTTTGATCGATACGACCATGCGAAAAGACTTTAAACGCAAGATTTTCGATTTTCGACACGAAATTCAGAGGTTTAACACTTTTATGTCGAGCTGCGATGACAGAATCGTTCGAAACTCGGGACTTCTCGATTCTTGGTGGAGATCGATGTTTTGCTCGATACAACCGTGCGGGACGACGTTTACCGAAAGAGATTTGTTCTTCGAGACAAAATGCAGAGTTTTAACTATTATATGTCAAGCTAAGATGACAGAATCGTTTGTAATTCAGCACATCTCGATTCTCGGTGCAGATCGATGTTTTGTTTGATACAACCAGGCAAGACGACGGTTAACGCAAGAATTTCGTTTTCCGAGACAAATCACATAGGTTCAACACTTCTACGTTGAGCTGAGATGACAGAATCGTTCAAAACTCGAGACATCTCGATTCTCGCTGATCGATTATTCGTACGAAAGAGCCGTGCAAAACGACGATTAATGCAAGAATTTCGGGTTTGTGGCCGAAATAAACGGTTTCAACACAGAGAAGTCGAGCTGAGGGTCCAGAATAGTTCAAAACTCGAAAAATCTCGATTTCCGGTGCAGATCGATGTTTTGTTCGATACAGCAGTGCTAGACGACGTTGACCGCAAGAGATTCGTTTTTCGAGAAAAGATGCATAGTTTTGACATTTTTATGTCAAGCTGAAAGATGAATGATCGTTCGAAACTCAGGACATCTCATTCCTCGGTGCAGATCGATGTTCCGTTCGATACGAGCATGTGAGAAGACGTTAAACGCGAGAATTTCGTTTTTCGAGACAAAATGCGGAGTTTTAACACTTTTATGTCGAGTTGAGATGACAGAATCGTTCGAAACTCGGGACATCTCGATTCTCGGTGTAGATCGGTGTTTTTTTCGATACAGCTGTGCGAGGTGACTTTTAACGCGAGAAGTTCGTTTTTCAAGACAAAATGCATAGTTTTAACACTTTTATGTCGAGATGAGATGACAGAATCGTTCGAAACTCGGGACATTTCGATTCTTGGTGAAGATCGATGTTTTGTTCGATACAACTATGCGGGACGACGTTTACCGCAAGAATTTTGTTTTTCGAGACAAAATGCAGAGATTTAACACTCTTACGTCGAGCTGAGTTGACAGGATTGTTCGATATTCAGGACATCTCGATTATCGCTGGTCGATTTTTAGTGTGATACAGCTGGGCAAAATGCCGAATAACGCAAAAATTTCGCTTTTTCGGGAGGATTGAACGATTCTGACACATATACGCCGAGCTGGGCAGACCCGTTCGGAACTTAAACCATCTCGATTATTGGTGTAGACCGATCTGTTGTTCGGTAGAGATGTGCGAGGTGGCTTTTAACGCAAGAAATTCGTTTTTCGAGCCGAAATGTATAGTTTTAACACTTTTATGTCGAGCTGAGATGCCAGAATCGTTCGAAAATTGAGACATCTAGATGGTAGAGATCGATGTTTTGCTTTATACTGCTGTCCGAGTGAACGTGTAACGCGGGAATTTCTTATTTCGTGACAAAATGCAAAGTTTTAACTATTTTATGTCAAGCTAAGAGACGGAATCGTTTGTAATTCAGCACATCTCGATTCTCGGTGCAGATCGATGTTTTGTTTGAAACAACCAGGCAAGACGACGGTTAACGCAAGAATTTCGTTTTCCGAGACAAATCACATAGGTTCAACACTTCTACGTTGAGCTGAGATGACAGAATCGTTCAAAACTCGAGACATCTCGATTCTCGCTGATCGATTATTCGTACGAAAGAGCCGTGCAAAACGACGTTCAATGCAAGAATTTCGTGTTTGTGGACGAAATAAACGGTTTCAACACAGAGAAGTCGAGCTGAGGGTCCAGAATAGTTCAAAACTCGAAAAATCTCGATTTCCGGTGCAGATCGATGTTTTGTTCGATACAGCAGTGCTAGACGACGTTGACCGCAAGAGATTCGTTTTTCGAGAAAAGATGCATAGTTTTGACGTTTTTATGTCAAGCTGAGATGAATGATTGTTCGAAACTCAGGACATCTTATTTCTCGGTGCAGATCGATGTTCCGTTCGATACGACCATGTGAGAAGACGTTAAACGCGAGAATTTCGTTTTTCGAGACAAAATGCGGAGTTTTAACACTTTTATGTCGAGTTGAGATGACAGAATCGTTCGAAACTCGGGACATCTCGATTCTCGGTGTAGATCGGTGTTTTTTTTCGATACAACCGTGCGGGACGACGTTTACCGAAAGAGATTTGTTCTTCGAGACAAAATGCAGAGTTTTAACTATTATATGTCAAGCTAAGATGACAGAATCGTTTGTAATTCAGCACATCTCGATTCTCGGTGCAGATCGATGTTTTGTTTGAAACAACCAGGCAAGACGACGGTTAACGCAAGAATTTCGTTTTCCGAGACAAATCACATAGGTTCAACACTTCTACGTTGAGCTGAGATGACAGAATCGTTCGAAACTCGGGACATCTCGATTCTCGTCGATCGATTTTTCTTTCGATGGAGCCGTGCAAAACTTCGTTCAATGCAAGAAGTTCGTGTTTTTGGGAGAACTGAATGATTTTGACACACACATCCCTAGAGCTGAGTTTCCAGAAACGTTCGAAACTTGGGACATCTCGATTCTCGGTGTAGATCGGTGTTTTTTTTTATACAGCTGTGCGAGGTGAGTTCTAACGCGAGAAGTTCGTTTTTGAAGGCAAAATGCATAGTTTTAACACTTTTATGTCGAGATGAGATGACAGAATCGTTCGAAACTCGGGACATTTCGATTCTTGGTGAAGATCGATGTTTTGTTCGATACAACTGTGCGGGACGACGTTTACCGCAAGAATTTTGTTTTTCGAGACAAAATGCAGAGATTTAACACTCTTACGTCGAGCTGAGTTGACAGGATTGTTCGATATTCAGGACATCTCGATTATCGCTGGTCGATTTTTAGTGTGATACAGCTGGGCAAAATGCCGAATAACGCAAAAATTTCGCTTTTTCGGGAGGATTGAACGATTCTGACACATATACGCCGAGCTGGGCAGACCCGTTCGGAACTTAAACCATCTCGATTATTGGTGTAGACCGATCTGTTGTTCGGTAGAGATGTGCGAGGTGGCTTTTAACGCAAGAAATTCGTTTTTCGAGCCGAAATGTATAGTTTTAACACTTTTATGTCGAGCTGAGATGCCAGAATCGTTCGAAAATTGAGACATCTAGATGGTGGAGATCGATGTTTTGCTTTATACTGCTGTCCGAGTGAACGTGTAACGCGGGAATTTCTTATTTCGTGACAAAATGTAAAGTTTTAACTATTTTATGTCATGCTAAGATGACAGAATCGTTTGTAATTCAGCACATCTCGATTCTCGGTGCAGATCGATGTTTCGCTTAATACAACCAGGCAAGACGACATTTAACGCAAGAATTTCGTTTTCCGAGACAAATCACATAGTTTCAACACTTCTACGTTGAGCCGAGATGACAGAATCGTTCAAAACTCGAGACATCTCGATTCTCGCTGATCAATTATTCGTACGAAAGAGCCGTGCAAAACGACGTTCGATGCAAGAATTTCGTGTTTGTGGACGAAATAAACGGTTTCAACACAGAGAAGTCGAGCTGAGGGTCCAGAATAGTTCAAAACTCGAAAAATCTTGATTTCCGGTGCAGATCGATGTTTTGTTCGATACAGCAGTGCTAGACGACGTTGACCGCAAGAGATTCGTTTTTCGAGAAAAGATGCATAGTTTTGACATTTATATGCCAAGCTGAGAGATGAATGATCGTTCGAAACTGAGGACATCTCATTTCTCGGTGCAGATCGATGTTCCGTTCGATACGACCATGTGAGAAGACGTTAAACGCGAGAATTTCGTTTTTCGAGACAAAATGCGGAGTTTTAACACTTTTATGTCGAGATGAGATGACAGAATCGTTCGAAACTCGGGACATTTCGATTCTTGGTGAAGATCGATGTTTTGTTCGATACAACTGTGCGGGACGACGTTTACCGCAAGAATGTTGTTTTTCGAGACAAAATGCAGAGATTTAACACTCTTAGGTCGAGCTGAGTTGACAGGATTGTTCGATATTCAGGACATCTCGATTATCGCTGGTCGATTTTTAGTGTGATACAGCTGGGCAAAATGCCGAATAACGCTAAAATTTTGCTTTTTCGGGAGGATTAAACGATTCTGACACATATACGCCGAGCTGGGCAGACCCGTTCGAAACTTAAACCATCTCGATTATTGGTGTAGACCGATCTGTTGTTCTGTAGAGATGTGCGAGGTGGCTTTTAACGCAAGAAATTCGTTTTTCGAGCCGAAATGTATAGTTTTAACACTGTGATGTCGAGCCGAGATGCCAGAATCGTTCGAAAATTGAGACATCTAGATGGTGGAGATCGATGTTTTGCTTAATACTGCCGTCCGAGTGAACGTGTAACGCGGGAATTTCTTATTTCGTGACAAAATGTAAAGTTTTAACTATTTTATGTCATGCTAAGATGACAGAATCGTTTGTAATTCAGCACATCTCGATTCTCGGTGCAGATCGATGTTTTGTTTGATACAACAAGGCAAGACGACGTTTAACGCAAGAATTTCGTTTTCCGAGACAAATCACATAGTTTCAACTCTTCTACGTTGAGCTGAGATAAGAGAATCGTTCAAAACTCGAGACATCTCGATTCTCGCTGATCGAGTATTCGTACGAAAGAGACGTGCAAAACGACGTTCAATGCAAGAATTTCGTGTTTGTGGACGAAATAAACGGTTTCAACACAGAGAAGTCGAGCTGAGGGTCCAGAATAGTTCAAAACTCGAAAAATCTCGATTCCCGGTGCAGATCGATGTTTTGTTGGATACAGCAGTGCAAGAAGACGTTTAACGCAAGAATTTCGTTTTTCGAGACAAAATGCAGAGTTTGAACACTTTTATGTCGAGCTGAGATGAATGATCGTTCGAAACTCGGGTAATCGCATTTCTCGGTGCAGATCGATGTTTTGATCGATACGACCATGCGAGAAGACTTTAAACGCAAGATTTCCGATTTTCGACACGAAATTCAGAGGTTTAACACTTTTATGTCGAGCTGCGATGACAGAATCGTTCGAAACTCGGGACTTCTCGATTCTTGGTGAAGATCGATGTTTTTTTCGAAACAACCGTGCGGGACGACGTTTACCGAAAGAGATTCGTTTTTCGAGACAAAATGCAGTTTCAACACTCTGACGTCGAGCTGAGATGACAGAATAGTTTGGAACTCAGGACATCTCGATTATCGCTGGTCGATTTTTCGTGTGATACGGCTGGGCGAAATGCCGATTAATGCAAAAATTTCGTGTTTCCGGAAAGATTAAACGATTCTGACACATATACGCTGAGCTGGGCAGACCCGTTCAAAACTTAAATCATCTCGATTATTGAGGTAGATCGATCTGTTGTTCGGTACAGATGTGCGAGGTGGCGTTTAACGCAAGAAATTCGTTTTTCGAGCCAAAATGTATAGTTTTAACACTTTTATGTCGAGCTGAGTACCAGAATCGTTCAAAAATTAAGACATCTAGATTCTCGGTGGAGATCGATGTTTTGCTTTATACTGCTGTGCGAGTAAACGTGTAACGCAAGAATTCCTTATTCCGTGACAAAATGCAAAGTTCTAACTATTTTATGTCAAGCTAAGATGACAGAATCGTTTGAAATTCAGGACATCTCGATTCTCGATGTAGATAGATGTTTTGTTCGATGAAGTCGTGCAGAACGACGTTTACCGCAAGTGATTTGTTTTTCGACAGACAATAAATAGTTTTAACACTTTTATGTCAAGCTGAGATGAATGATCGTTCGAAACTCGGGTAATCGCATTTCTCAGTGCAGATCGATGTTTTGATCGATATGACCATGCGAAAAGACTTTAAACGCAAGATTTTCGATTTTCGACACGAAATTCAGAGGTTTAACACTTTTATGTCGAGCTGCGATGACAGAATCGTTCGAAACTCGGGACTTCTCGATTCTTGGTGAAGATCGATGTTTTGTTCGATACAACCGTGCGGGACGACGTTTACCGAAAGAGATTTGTTCTTCGAGACAAAATGCAGAGTTTTAACTATTATATGTCAAGCTAAGATGACAGAATCGTTTGTAATTCAGCACATCTCGATTCTCGGTGCAGGTCGATGTTTTGTTTGAAACAACCAGGCAAGACGACGGTTAACGCAAGAATTTCGTTTTCCGAGACAAATCACATAGGTTCAACACTTCTACGTTGAGCTGAGATGACAGAATCGTTCGAAACTCGGGACATCTCGATTCTCGTCGATCGATTTTTCTTTCGATGGAGCCGTGCAAAACTTCGTTCAATGCAAGAAGTTCGTGTTTTTGGGAGAACTGAATGATTTTGACACACACATCCCTAGAGCTGAGTTTCCAGAAACGTTCGAAACTTGGGACATCTCGATTCTCGGTGTAGATCGGTGTTTTTTTTTATACAGCTGTGCGAGGTGAGTTCTAACGCGAGAAGTTCGTTTTTGAAGGCAAAATGCATAGTTTTAACACTTTTATGTCGAGATGAGATGACAGAATCGTTCGAAACTCGGGACATTTCGATTCTTGGTGAAGATCGATGTTTTGTTCGATACAACTGTGCGGGACGACGTTTACCGCAAGAATTTTGTTTTTCGAGACAAAATGCAGAGATTTAACACTCTTACGTCGAGCTGAGTTGACAGGATTGTTCGATATTCAGGACATCTCGATTATCGCTGGTCGAATTTTAGTGTGATACAGCTAGGCAAAATGCCGAATAACGCAAAAATTTCGCTTTTTCGGGAGGATTGAACGATTCTGACACATATACGCCGAGCTGGGCAGACCCGTTCGGAACTTAAACCATCTCGATTATTGGTGTAGACCGATCTGTTGTTCGGTAGAGATGTGCGAGGTGGCTTTTAACGCAAGAAATTCGTTTTTCGAGCCGAAATGTATAGTTTTAACACTTTTATGTCGAGCTGAGATGCCAGAATCGTTCGAAAATTGAGACATCTACATGGTGGAGATCGTTGTTTTGCTTTATACTGCTGTCCGAGTGAACGTGTAACGCGGGAATTTCTTATTTCGTGACAAAATGTAAAGTTTTAACTATTTTATGTCATGCTAAGATGACAGAATCGTTTGTAATTCAGCACATCTCGATTCTCGGTGCAGATCGATGTTTCGCTTAATACAACCAGGCAAGACGACATTTAACGCAAGAATTTCGTTTTCCGAGACAAATCACATAGTTTCAACACTTCTACGTTGAGCCGAGATGACAGAATCGTTCAAAACTCGAGACATCTCGATTCTAGCTGATCAATTATTCGTACGAAAGAGCCGTGCAAAACGACGTTCGATGCAAGAATTTCGTGTTTGTGGACGAAATAAACGGTTTCAACACAGAGAAGTCGAGCTAAGGGTCCAGAATAGTTCAAGACTCGAAAAATCTTGATTTCCGGTGCAGATCGATGTTTTGTTCGATACAGCAGTGCTAGACGACGTTGACCGCAAGAGATTCGTTTTTCGAGAAAAGATGCATAGTTTTGACATTTTTATGCCAAGCTGAGAGATGAATGATCGTTCGAAACTCAGGACATCTAATTTCTCGGTGCAGATTGATGTTCCGTTCGATACGACCATGTGAGAAGACGTTAAACGCGAGAATTTCGTTTTTCGAGACAAAATGCGGAGTTTTAACACTTTTATGTCGAGTTGAGATGACAGAATCGTTCGAAACTCGGGACATTTCGATTCTTGGTGAAGATCGATGTTTTGTTCGATACAACTGTGCGGGACGACGTTTACCGCAAGAATGTTGTTTTTCGAGACAAAATGCAGAGATTTAACACTCTTACGTCGAGCTGAGTTGACAGGATTGTTCGATATTCAGGACATCTCGATTATCGCTGGTCGATTTTTAGTGTGATACAGCTGGGCAAAATGCCGAATAATGCTAAAATTTCGCTTTTTCGGGAGGATTAAACGATTCTGACACATATACGCCGAGCTGGGCAGACCCGTTCGAAACTTAAACCATCTCGATTATTGGTGTAGACCGATCTGTTGTTCTGTAGAGATGTGCGAGGTGGCTTTTAACGCAAGAAATTCGTTTTTCGAGCCGAAATGTATAGTTTTAACACTGTGATGTCGAGCCGAGATGCCAGAATCGTTCGAAAATTGAGACATCTAGATGGTGGAGATCGATGTTTTGCTTAATACTGCTGTCCGAGTGAACGTGTAACGCGGGAATTTCTTATTTCGTGACAAAATGTAAAGTTTTAACTATTTTCTGTCATGCTAAGATGACAGAATCGTTTGTAATTCAGCACATCTCGATTCTCGGTGCAGATCGATGTTTTGTTTGATACAACCAGGCAAGACGACGTTTAACGCAAGAATTTCGTTTTCCGAGACAAATCACATAGTTTCAACTCTTCTACGTTGAGCTGAGATAAGAGAATCGTTCAAAACTCGAGACATCTCGATTCTCGCTGATCGAGTATTCGTACGAAAGAGACGTGCAAAACGACGTTCAATGCAAGAATTTCGTGTTTGTGGACGAAATAAACGGTTTCAACACAGAGAAGTCGAGCTGAGGGTCCAGAATAGTTCAAAACTCGAAAAATCTCGATTCCCGGTGCAGATCGATGTTTTGTTGGATACAGCAGTGCAAGAAGACGTTTAACGCAAGAATTTCGTTTTTCGAGACAAAATGCAGAGTTTGAACACTTTTATGTCGAGCTGAGATGAATGATCGTTCGAAACTCGGGTAATCGCATTTCTCGGTGCAGATCGATGTTTTGATCGATACGACCATGCGAGAAGACTTTAAACGCAAGATTTCCGATTTTCGACACGAAATTCAGAGGTTTAACACTTTTATGTCGAGCTGCGATGACAGAATCGTTCGAAACTCGGGACTTCTCGATTCTTGGTGAAGATCGATGTTTTTTTCGATACAACCGTGCGGGACGACGTTTACCGAAAGAGATTCGTTTTTCGAGACAAAATGCAGTTTCAACACTCTGACGTCGAGCTGAGATGACAGAATAGTTTGGAACTCAGGACATCTCGATTATCGCTGGTCGATTTTTCGTGTGATACGGCTGGGCGAAATGCCGATTAATGCAAATATTTCGTGTTTCCGGAAAGATTAAACGATTCTGACACATATACGCTGAGCTGGGCAGACCCGTTCAAAACTTAAATCATCTCGATTATTGAGGTAGATCGATCTGTTGTTCGGTACAGATGTGCGAGGTGGCGTTTAACGCAAGAAATTCGTTTTTCGAGCCAAAATGTATAGTTTTAACACTTTTATGTCGAGCTGAGATGCCAGAATCGTTCAAAAATTAAGACATCTAGATTCTCGGTGGAGATCGATGTTTTGCTTTATACTGCTGTGCGAGTAAACGTGTAACGCAAGAATTCCTTATTCCGTGACAAAATGCAAAGTTCTAACTATTTTATGTCAAGCTAAGATGACAGAATCGTTTGAAATTCAGGACATCTCGATTCTCGATGTAGATAGATGTTTTGTTCGATGAAGTCGTGCAGAACGACGTTTACCGCAAGTGATTTGTTTTTCGACAGACAATAAATAGTTTTAACACTTTTATGTCAAGCTGAGATGAATGATCGTTCGAAACTCGGGTAATCGCATTTCTCAGTGCAGATCGATGTTTTGATCGATATGACCATGCGAGAAGACTTTAAACGCAAGATTTTCGATTTTCGACACGAAATTCAGAGGTTTAACACTTTTATGTCGAGCTGCGATGACAGAATCGTTCGAAACTCGGGACTTCTCGATTCTTGGTGAAGATCGATGTTTTGTTCGATACAACCGTGCGGGACGACGTTTACCGAAAGAGATTTGTTCTTCGAGACAAAATGCAGAGTTTTAACTATTATATGTCAAGCTAAGATGACAGAATCGTTTGTAATTCAGCACATCTCGATTCTCGGTGCAGATCGATGTTTTGTTTGATACAACCAGGCAAGACGACGGTTAACGCAAGAATTTCGTTTTCCGAGACAAATCACATAGGTTCAACTCGAGACATTTCGATTCTCGCTGATCGATTATTCGTACGAAAGAGCCGTTCAAAACGACGTTCAATGCAAGAATTTGATGTTTGTGGACGAAATAAACGGTTTCAACACAGAGAAGTCGAGCTGAGGGTCCAGAATAGTTCAAAACTCGAAAAATCTCGATTTCCGGTGCAGATCGATGTTTTGTTCGATACAGCAGTGCTAGACGACGTTGACCGCAAGAGATTCGTTTTTCGAGAAAAGATGCATAGTTTTGACGTTTTTATGTCAAGCTGAGATGAATGATTGTTCGAAACTCAGGACATCTTATTTCTCGGTGCAGATCGATGTTCCGTTCGATACGACCATGTGAGAAGACGTTAAACGCGAGAATTTCGTTTTTCGAGACAAAATGCGGAGTTTTAACACTTTTACGTCGAGCTGAGATGACAGAATCGTTTGAAACTCAGGACATCTCGATTGTCGCTGGTCGATTTTTCGTGTGATACAGCTGGGCAAAATGCCGATTAATGCAAAAATTTCGTGTTTTCGGGAGGATTGAACGGTTCTGACACATATACGCTGAGCTGGGCAGACCTGTTCAAAACTTAAATCATCTCGATTATTGAGGTAGATCGATCTGTTGTTCGGTACAGATGTGCGAGGTGGCGTTTAACGCAAGAAATTCGTTTTTCGAGCCAAAATGTATAGTTTTAACACTTTTATGTCGAGCTGAGATGCCAGAATCGTTCAAAAATTGAGAGATCTACATTCTCGGTGGAGATCGATGATTTGCGTTATACTGCTGTGCGAGTAAGCGTGTAACGCAAGAATTCTTTATTCCGTGACAAAATGCAAAGTTCTAATTATTTTATGTCAGGCTAAGATGACAGAATCGTTTGAAATTCAGGACATCTCGATTCTCGGTGCAGATCGATGTTTCGTTTAATACAACCAGGCGAGACGACGTTTAACGCAAGAATTACGTTTTCCAAGACAAATCACATAGTTTCAACGCTTCTACGTTGAGCTGAGATGAAAGAATCGTTCAAAACTCAAAACATCTCGATTCTCGCTGATCGATTATTCGTACGAAAGAGCCGTGCAAAACGACGTTTAATGGAAGAATTTTGTCTTTGTGGACGAAATAAACGATTTAAACACAGAGAAGTCGAGCTGAGATTCCAGAATCGTTCAAATATCGGGAAATCTCGATTCCCGGTGCAGATCGATGTTTTGTTGGATACAGCAGTGCAAGACGACGTTGACCGCAAGAGATTCGTTTTTCGAGAAAAGATGCCTAGTTATATCACTTTTATGTCGAGCTGAGATGACTGAATTGTTCGAAACTCGGGACATCTCGATTGTCAGTGTAGATGGATGTTTCGTTCAATACGACCACGCGAGAAGACGTTCAACGCAAGAATTTCGATTTTCGAGACAAAATGCAGAGTTTAAACACTTTTATGTTGAGCTGAGATGACAGAAACGTTCGAAACTCGGGACATCTCGATTATGGGCGAAGATCGATGTTTTGTTCGATACAACCGTGCGTGACGACGTTTACCGCAAGAATTTTGTTTTTCGAGACAAAATGCAGTTTCAACACTTTTACGTCGAGCTGAAATGACAGAATAGTTTGGAACTCAGGACATCTCGATTACCGCTGGTCGATTTTTCGTGTGATACGGCTGTGCGAAATGCCGATTAATTCAAAAATTTCGTGTTTTCGGAAAGATTAAACGATTCTGACACATAAACACCAAGCTGGGCAAACCCGTTCGAAACTTAAACCATCTCGATTATTGGTGTAAATCGATCTGTTGTTCGGTACAGATGTGCGAGGCGGCGTTTAACGCAAGAAATTCGTTTTTCGAGCCAAAATGTATAGTTTTGACACTATTATGTCGAGCTGATATGCCAGAATCGTTCGAAAATTGAGACATCTAGATTCTCGGTGGAGATCGATGTTTTGCTTCATACTGCTCCGCGAGTAAACGTGTAACGCGAGAATTCCTTATTCCGTGACAAGATGCAAAGTTTTAACTTTTTTATGTGAAGCTAAGATGACTCGGTGCAGATCGATGTTTCGTTTATTACAACCCGGCGAGACGACGTTTAATCAAGAATTTTGTTTTCCGAGACAAGTCGCATAGTTTGAACACTTTTATGTCGAGCTGAGACGTATGAATTGTTCGAAACTCGGGACATCTCGATTCTCGGTGTAGATAGATATTTTGTTCGATGAAGCTTTGCAGAACGACGTTAGCCGCAAGAGATTTGTCTTTCGACAGACAATACATAGTTTCAACACTTTTATGTCAAGCTGAGATGAATGATCGTTCGAAACTCGGGTAATCGCATTTCTCGATGCAGATCGATGTTTTGATCGATACGACCATGCGAGAAGACTTTAAACGCAAGATTTTCGATTTTCGACACGAAATTCAGAGGTTTAACACTTTTATGTCGAGCTGCGATGACAGAATCGTTCGAAACTCGGGACTTCTCGATTCTTGGTGAAGATCGATGTTTTGTTCGATACAACCGTGCGGGACGACGTTTACCGAAAGAGATTTGTTCTTCGAGACAAAATGCAGAGTTTTAACTATTATATGTCAAGCTAAGATGACAGAATCGTTTGTAATTCAGCACATCTCGATTCTCGGTGCAGATCGATGTTTTGTTTGAAACAACCAGGCAAGACGACGGTTAACGCAAGAATTTCGTTTTCCGAGACAAATCACATAGGTTCAACACTTCTACGTTGAGCTGAGATGACAGAATCGTTCAAAACTCGAGACATCTTGATTCTCGCTGATCGATTATTCGTACGAAAGAGCCGTGCAAAACGACGTTCAATGCAAGAATTTCGTGTTTGTGGACGAAATAAACGGTTTCAACACAGAGAAGTCGAGCTGAGGGTCCAGAATAGTTCAAAACTCGAAAAATCTCGATTTCCGGTGCAGATCGATGTTTTGTTCGATACAGCAGTGCTAGACGACGTTGACCGCAAGAGATTCGTTTTTCGAGAAAAGATGCATAGTTTTGACGTTTTTATGTCAAGCTGAGATGAATGATTGTTCGAAACTCAGGACATCTTATTTCTCGGTGCAGATCGATGTTCCGTTCGATACGACCATGTGAGAAGACGTTAAACGCGAGAATTTCGTTTTTCGAGACAAAATGCGGAGTTTTAACACTTTTATGTCGAGTTGAGATGACAGAATCGTTCGAAACTCGGGACATCTCGATTCTCGGTGTAGATCGGTGTTTTTTTTCGATACAACCGTGCGGGACGACGTTTACCGAAAGAGATTTGTTCTTCGAGACAAAATGCAGAGTTTTAACTATTATATGTCAAGCTAAGATGACAGAATCGTTTGTAATTCAGCACATCTCGATTCTCGGTGCAGATCGATGTTTTGTTTGAAACAACCAGGCAAGACGACGGTTAACGCAAGAATTTCGTTTTCCGAGACAAATCACATAGGTTCAACACTTCTACGTTGAGCTGAGATGACAGAATCGTTCGAAACTCGGGACATCTCGATTCTCGTCGATCGATTTTTCTTTCGATGGAGCCGTGCAAAACTTCGTTCAATGCAAGAAGTTCGTGTTTTTGGGAGAACTGAATGATTTTGACACACACATCCCTAGAGCTGAGTTTCCAGAAACGTTCGAAACTTGGGACATCTCGATTCTCGGTGTAGATCGGTGTTTTTTTTTATACAGCTGTGCGAGGTGAGTTCTAACGCGAGAAGTTCGTTTTTGAAGGCAAAATGCATAGTTTCAACACTTTTATGTCGAGATGAGATGACAGAATCGTTCGAAACTCGGGACATTTCGATTCTTGGTGAAGATCGATGTTTTGTTCGATACAACTGTGCGGGACGACGTTTACCGCAAGAATTTTGTTTTTCGAGACAAAATGCAGAGATTTAACACTCTTACGTCGAGCTGAGTTGACAGGATTGTTCGATATTCAGGACATCTCGATTATCGCTGGTCGATTTTTAGTGTGATACAGCTGGGCAAAATGCCGAATAACGCAAAAATTTCGCTTTTTCGGGAGGATTGAACGATTCTGACACATATACGCCGAGCTGGGCAGACCCGTTCGGAACTTAAACCATCTCGATTATTGGTGTAGACCGATCTGTTGTTCTGTAGAGATGTGCGAGGTGGCTTTTAACGCAAGAAATTCGTTTTTCGAGCCGAAATGTATAGTTTTAACACTGTGATGTCGAGCCGAGATGCCAGAATCGTTCGAAAATTGAGACATCTAGATGGTGGAGATCGATGTTTTGCTTAATACTGCTGTCCGAGTGAACGTGTAACGCGGGAATTTCTTATTTCGTGACAAAATGTAAAGTTTTAACTATTTTATGTCATGCTAAGATGACAGAATCGTTTGTAATTCAGCACATCTCGATTCTCGGTGCAGATCGATGTTTTGTTTGATACAACCAGGCAAGACGACGTTTAACGCAAGAATTTCGTTTTCCGAGACAAATCACATAGTTTCAACTCTTCTACGTTGAGCTGAGATAAGAGAATCGTTCAAAACTCGAGACATCTCGATTCTCGCTGATCGAGTATTCGTACGAAAGAGACGTGCAAAACGACGTTCAATGCAAGAATTTCGTGTTTGTGGACGAAATAAACGGTTTCAACACAGAGAAGTCGAGCTGAGGGTCCAGAATAGTTCAAAACTCGAAAAATCTCGATTCCCGGTGCAGATCGATGTTTTGTTGGATACAGCAGTGCAAGAAGACGTTTAACGCAAGAATTTCGTTTTTCGAGACAAAATGCAGAGTTTGTACACTTTTATGTCGAGCTGAGATGAATGATCGTTCGAAACTCGGGTAATCGCATTTCTCGGTGCAGATCGATGTTTTGATCGATACGACCATGCGAGAAGACTTTAAACGCAAGATTTCCGATTTTCGACACGAAATTCAGAGGTTTAACACTTTTATGTCGAGCTGCGATGACAGAATCGTTCGAAACTCGGGACTTCTCGATTCTTGGTGAAGATCGATGTTTTTTTCGATACAACCGTGCGGGACGACGTTTACCGAAAGAGATTCGTTTTTCGAGACAAAATGCAGTTTCAACACTCTGACGTCGAGCTGAGATGACAGAATAGTTTGGAACTCAGGACATCTCGATTATCGCTGGTCGATTTTTCGTGTGATACGGCTGGGCGAAATGCCGATTAATGCAAAAATTTCGTGTTTCCGGAAAGATTAAACGATTCTGACACATATACGCTGAGCTGGGCAGACCCGTTCAAAACTTAAATCATCTCGATTATTGAGGTAGATCGATCTGTTGTTCGGTACAGATGTGCGAGGTGGCGTTTAACGCAAGAAATTCGTTTTTCGAGCCAAAATGTATAGTTTTAACACTTTTATGTCGAGCTGAGATGCCAGAATCGTTCAAAAATTGAGACATCTAGATTCTCGGTGGAGATCGATGTTTTGCTTTATACTGCTGTGCGAGTAAACGTGTAACGCAAGAATTCCTTATTCCGTGACAAAATGCAAAGTTCTAACTATTTTATGTCAAGCTAAGATGACAGAATCGTTTGAAATTCAGGACATCTCGATTCTCGATGTAGATAGATGTTTTGTTCGATGAAGTCGTGCAGAACGACGTTTACCGCAAGTGATTTGTTTTTCGACAGACAATAAATAGTTTTAACACTTTTATGTCAAGCTGAGATGAATGATCGTTCGAAACTCGGGTAATCGCATTTCTCGGTGCAGATCGATGTTTTGTTTGATACAACCAGGCAAGACGACGGTTAACGCAAGAATTTCGTTTTCCGAGACAAATCACATAGGTTCAACTCGAGACATCTCGATTCTCGCTGATCGATTATTCGTACGAAAGAGCCGTGCAAAACGACGTTCAATGCAAGAATTTGATGTTTGTGGACGAAATAAACGGTTTCAACACAGAGAAGTCGAGCTGAGGGTCCAGAATAGTTCAAAACTCGAAAAATCTCGATTTCCGGTGCAGATCGATGTTTTGTTCGATACAGCAGTGCTAGACGACGTTGACCGCAAGAGATTCGTTTTTCGAGAAAAGATGCATAGTTTTAACGTTTTTATGTCAAGCTGAGATGAATGATTGTTCGAAACTCAGGACATCTTATTTCTCGGTGCAGATCGATGTTCCGTTCGATACGACCATGTGAGAAGACGTTAAACGCGAGAATTTCGTTTTTCGAGACAAAATGCGGAGTTTTAACACTTTTGTGTCGAGTTGAGATGACAGAATCGTTCGAAACTCGGGACATCTTGATTCTCGGTGTAGATCGGTGTTTTTTTCGATACAGCTGTGCGAGGTGACTTTTAACGCGAGAAGTTCGTTTTTAAAGACAAAATGCATAGTTTTAACACTTTCATGTCGGACTGAGAAGACTGAATTGTTTGAAACTCGGGACATCTCGATTCTCGTCGATCGATTTTTCTTTCGATGGAGCCGTGCAAAACTTCGTTCAATGCAAGAAGTTCGTGTTTTTGAGAGAACTGAATGATTTTGACACACACATCCCTAGAGCTGAGTTTCCAGCAACGTTCGAAACTTGGGACATCTCGATTCTCGGTGTAGATCGGTGTTTTTTTTTATACAGCTGTGCAAGGTGAGTTTTAACGCGAGAAGTTCGTTTTTCAAGACAAAATGCATAGTTTTAACACTTTTATGTCGAGATGAGATGACAGAATTGTTCGAAACTCGGGACATTTCGATTCTTGGTGACGATCGATGTTTTGTTCGATACAACTGTGCGGGACGACGTTTACCGCGAGAATTTTGTTTTTCGAGACAAAATGCAGAGATTTAACACTCTTACGTCGAGCTGAGTTGACAGGATTGTTCGATATTCAGGACATCTCGATTATCGCTGGTCGATTTTTAGTGTGATACAGCTGGGCAAAATGCCGAATAACGCAAAAATTTCGCTTTTTCGGGAGGATTGAACGATTCTGACACATATACGCCGAGCTGGGCAGACCCGTTCGGAACTTAAACCATCTCGATTATTGGTGTAGACCGATCTGTTGTTCGGTAGAGATGTGCGAGGTGGCTTTTAACGCAAGAAATTCGTTTTTCGAGCCGAAATGTATAGTTTTAACACTTTTATGTCGAGCTGAGATGCCAGAATCGTTCGAAAATTGAGACATCTACATGGTGGAGATCGATGTTTTGCTTTATACTGCTGTCCGAGTGAACGTGTAACGCGGGAATTTCTTATTTCGTGACAAAATGTAAAGTTTTAACTATTTTATGTCATGCTAAGATGACAGAATCGTTTGTAATTCAGCACATCTCGATTCTCGGTGCAGATCGATGTTTCGCTTAATACAACCAAGCAAGACGACATTTAACGCAAGAATTTCGTTTTCCGAGACAAATCACATAGTTTCAACACTTCTACGTTGAGCCGAGATGACAGAATCGTTCAAAACTCGAGACATCTCGATTCTCGCTGATCAATTATTCGTACGAAAGAGCCGTGCAAAACGACGTTCGATGCAAGAATTTCGTGTTTGTGGACGAAATAAACGGTTTCAACACAGAGAAGTCGAGCTGAGGGTCCAGAATAGTTCAAAACTCGAAAAATCTTGATTTCCGGTGCAGATCGATGTTTTGTTCGATACAGCAGTGCTAGACGACGTTGACCGCAAGAGATTCGTTTTTCGAGAAAAGATGCATAGTTTTGACATTTTTATGCCAAGCTGAGAGATGAATGATCGTTCGAAACTCAGGACATCTAATTTCTCGGTGCAGATTGATGTTCCGTTCGATACGACCATGTGAGAAGACGTTAAACGCGAGAATTTCGTTTTTCGAGACAAAATGCGGAGTTTTAACACTTTTATGTCGAGATGAGATGACAGAATCGTTCGAAACTCGGGACATTTCGATTCTTGGTGAAGATCGATGTTTTGTTCGATACAACTGTGCGGGACGACGTTTACCGCAAGAATTTTGTTTTTCGAGACAAAATGCAGAGATTCAACACTCTTACGTCGAGCTGAGTTGACAGGATTGTTCGATATTCAGGACATCTCGATTATCGCTGGTCGATTTTTAGTGTGATACAGCTGGGCAAAATGCCGAATAACGCAAAAATTTCGCTTTTTCGGGAGGATTGAACGATTCTGACACATATACGCCGAGCTGGGCAGACCCGTTCGGAACTTAAACCATCTCGATTATTGGTGTAGACCGATCTGTTGTTCGGTAGAGATGTGCGAGGTGGCTTTTAACGCAAGAAATTCGTTTTTCGAGCCGAAATGTATAGTTTTAACACTTTTATGTCGAGCTGAGATGCCAGAATCGTTCGAAAATTGAGACATCTACATGGTGGAGATCGATGTTTTGCTTTATACTGCTGTCCGAGTGAACGTGTAACGCGGGAATTTCTTATTTCGTGACAAAATGTAAAGTTTTAACTATTTTATGTCATGCTAAGATGACAGAATCGTTTGTAATTCAGCACATCTCGATTCTCGGTGCAGATCGATGTTTTGTTTGAAACAACCAGGCAAGACGACGGTTAACGCAAGAATTTCGTTTTCCGAGACAAATCACATAGGTTCAACACTTCTACGTTGAGCTGAGATGACAGAATCGTTCAAAACTCGAGACATCTCGATTCTCGCTGATCGATTATTCGTACGAAAGAGCCGTGCAAAACGACGTTCAATGCAAGAATTTCGTGTTTGTGGACGAAATAAACGGTTTCAACACAGAGAAGTCGAGCTGAGGGTCCAGAATAGTTCAAAACTCGAAAAATCTCGATTTCCGGTGCAGATCGATGTTTTGTTCGATACAGCAGTGCTAGACGACGTTGACCGCAAGAGATTCGTTTTTCGAGAAAAGATGCATAGTTTTGACGTTTTTATGTCAAGCTGAGATGAATGATTGTTTGAAACTCAGGACATCTTATTTCTCGGTGCAGATCGATGTTCCGTTCGATACGACCATGTGAGAAGACGTTAAACGCGAGAATTTCGTTTTTCGAGACAAAATGCGGAGTTTTAACACTTTTATGTCGAGTTGAGATGACAGAATCGTTCGAAACTCGGGACATCTCGATTCTCGGTGTAGATCGGTGTTTTTTTCGATACAACCGTGCGGGACGACGTTTACCGAAAGAGATTTGTTCTTCGAGACAAAATGCAGAGATTTAACACTCTTACGTCGAGCTGAGTTGACAG
Source organism: Tromatobia lineatoria (assembly GCA_949699805.1). Classification (NCBI taxonomy): domain Eukaryota; kingdom Metazoa; phylum Arthropoda; class Insecta; order Hymenoptera; family Ichneumonidae; genus Tromatobia; species Tromatobia lineatoria. The sequence goes on along the minus strand of OX453036.1, from coordinate 2,104,035 downwards.
GATTGTTCGATATTCAGGACATCTCGATTATCGCTGGTCGAATTTTAGTGTGATACAGCTAGGCAAAATGCCGAATAACGCAAAAATTTCGCTTTTTCGGGAGGATTGAACGATTCTGACACATATACGCCGAGCTGGGCAGACCCGTTCGGAACTTAAACCATCTCGATTATTGGTGTAGACCGATCTGTTGTTCGGTAGAGATGTGCGAGGTGGCTTTTAACGTAAGAAATTCGTTTTTCGAGCCGAAATGTATAGTTTTAACACTTTTATGTCGAGCTGAGATGCCAGAATCGTTCGAAAATTGAGACATCTACATGGTGGAGATCGATGTTTTGCTTTATACTGCTGTCCGAGTGAACGTGTAACGCGGGAATTTCTTATTTCGTGACAAAATGTAAAGTTTTAACTATTTTATGTCATGCTAAGATGACAGAATCGTTTGTAATTCAGCACATCTCGATTCTCGGTGCAGATCGATGTTTCGCTTAATACAACCAGGCAAGACGACATTTAACGCAAGAATTTCGTTTTCCGAGACAAATCACATAGTTTCAACACTTCTACGTTGAGCCGAGATGACAGAATCGTTCAAAACTCGAGACATCTCGATTCTAGCTGATCAATTATTCGTACGAAAGAGCCGTGCAAAACGACGTTCGATGCAAGAATTTCGTGTTTGTGGACGAAATAAACGGTTTCAACACAGAGAAGTCGAGCTAAGGGTCCAGAATAGTTCAAGACTCGAAAAATCTTGATTTCCGGTGCAGATCGATGTTTTGTTCGATACAGCAGTGCTAGACGACGTTGACCGCAAGAGATTCGTTTTTCGAGAAAAGATGCATAGTTTTGACATTTTTATGCCAAGCTGAGAGATGAATGATCGTTCGAAACTCAGGACATCTAATTTCTCGGTGCAGATTGATGTTCCGTTCGATACGACCATGTGAGAAGACGTTAAACGCGAGAATTTCGTTTTTCGAGACAAAATGCGGAGTTTTAACACTTTTATGTCGAGTTGAGATGACAGAATCGTTCGAAACTCGGGACATTTCGATTCTTGGTGAAGATCGATGTTTTGTTCGATACAACTGTGCGGGACGACGTTTACCGCAAGAATGTTGTTTTTCGAGACAAAATGCAGAGATTTAACACTCTTACGTCGAGCTGAGTTGACAGGATTGTTCGATATTCAGGACATCTCGATTATCGCTGGTCGATTTTTAGTGTGATACAGCTGGGCAAAATGCCGAATAATGCTAAAATTTCGCTTTTTCGGGAGGATTAAACGATTCTGACACATATACGCCGAGCTGGGCAGACCCGTTCGAAACTTAAACCATCTCGATTATTGGTGTAGACCGATCTGTTGTTCTGTAGAGATGTGCGAGGTGGCTTTTAACGCAAGAAATTCGTTTTTCGAGCTGAAATGTATAGTTTCAACACTGTGATGTCGAGCCGAGATGCCAGAATCGTTCGAAAATTGAGACATCTAGATGGTGGAGATCGATGTTTTGCTTAATACTGCTGTCCGAGTGAACGTGTAACGCGGGAATTTCTTATTTCGTGACAAAATGTAAAGTTTTAACTATTTTATGTCATGCTAAGATGACAGAATCGTTTGTAATTCAGCACATCTCGATTCTCGGTGCAGATCGATGTTTTGTTTGATACAACCAGGCAAGACGACGTTTAACGCAAGAATTTCGTTTTCCGAGACAAATCACATAGTTTCAACTCTTCTACGTTGAGCTGAGATAAGAGAATCGTTCAAAACTCGAGACATCTCGATTCTCGCTGATCGAGTATTCGTACGAAAGAGACGTGCAAAACGACGTTCAATGCAAGAATTTCGTGTTTGTGGACGAAATAAACGGTTTCAACACAGAGAAGTCGAGCTGAGGGTCCAGAATAGTTCAAAACTCGAAAAATCTCGATTCCCGGTGCAGATCGATGTTTTGTTGGATACAGCAGTGCAAGAAGACGTTTAACGCAAGAATTTCGTTTTTCGAGACAAAATGCAGAGTTTGAACACTTTTATGTCGAGCTGAGATGAATGATCGTTCGAAACTCGGGTAATCGCATTTCTCGGTGCAGATCGATGTTTTGATCGATACGACCATGCGAGAAGACTTTAAACGCAAGATTTCCGATTTTCGACACGAAATTCAGAGGTTTAACACTTTTATGTCGAGCTGCGATGACAGAATCGTTCGAAACTCGGGACTTCTCGATTCTTGGTGAAGATCGATGTTTTTTTCGATACAACCGTGCGGGACGACGTTTACCGAAAGAGATTCGTTTTTCGAGACAAAATGCAGTTTCAACACTCTGACGTCGAGCTGAGATGACAGAATAGTTTGGAACTCAGGACATCTCGATTATCGCTGGTCGATTTTTCGTGTGATACGGCTGGGCGAAATGCCGATTAATGCAAATATTTCGTGTTTCCGGAAAGATTAAACGATTCTGACACATATACGCTGAGCTGGGCAGACCCGTTCAAAACTTAAATCATCTCGATTATTGAGGTAGATCGATCTGTTGTTCGGTACAGATGTGCGAGGTGGCGTTTAACGCAAGAAATTCGTTTTTCGAGCCAAAATGTATAGTTTTAACACTTTTATGTCGAGCTGAGATGCCAGAATCGTTCAAAAATTAAGACATCTAGATTCTCGGTGGAGATCGATGTTTTGCTTTATACTGCTGTGCGAGTAAACGTGTAACGCAAGAATTCCTTATTCCGTGACAAAATGCAAAGTTCTAACTATTTTATGTCAAGCTAAGATGACAGAATCGTTTGAAATTCAGGACATCTCGATTCTCGATGTAGATAGATGTTTTGTTCGATGAAGTCGTGCAGAACGACGTTTACCGCAAGTGATTTGTTTTTCGACAGACAATAAATAGTTTTAACACTTTTATGTCAAGCTGAGATGAATGATCGTTCGAAACTCGGGTAATCGCATTTCTCAGTGCAGATCGATGTTTTGATCGATATGACCATGCGAGAAGACTTTAAACGCAAGATTTTCGATTTTCGACACGAAATTCAGAGGTTTAACACTTTTATGTCGAGCTGCGATGACAGAATCGTTCGAAACTCGGGACTTCTCGATTCTTGGTGAAGATCGATGTTTTGTTCGATACAACCGTGCGGGACGACGTTTACCGAAAGAGATTTGTTCTTCGAGACAAAATGCAGAGTTTTAACTATTATATGTCAAGCTAAGATGACAGAATCGTTTGTAATTCAGCACATCTCGATTCTCGGTGCAGATCGATGTTTTGTTTGATACAACCAGGCAAGACGACGGTTAACGCAAGAATTTCGTTTTCCGAGACAAATCACATAGGTTCAACTCGAGACATCTCGATTCTCGCTGATCGATTATTCGTACGAAAGAGCCGTTCAAAACGACGTTCAATGCAAGAATTTGATGTTTGTGGACGAAATAAACGGTTTCAACACAGAGAAGTCGAGCTGAGGGTCCAGAATAGTTCAAAACTCGAAAAATCTCGATTTCCGGTGCAGATCGATGTTTTGTTCGATACAGCAGTGCTAGACGACGTTGACCGCAAGAGATTCGTTTTTCGAGAAAAGATGCATAGTTTTGACGTTTTTATGTCAAGCTGAGATGAATGATTGTTCGAAACTCAGGACATCTTATTTCTCGGTGCAGATCGATGTTCCGTTCGATACGACCATGTGAGAAGACGTTAAACGCGAGAATTTCGTTTTTCGAGACAAAATGCGGAGTTTTAACACTTTTACGTCGAGCTGAGATGACAGAATCGTTTGAAACTTAGGACATCTCGATGTTCGCTGGTCGATTTTTCGTGTGATACAGCTGGGCAAAATGCCGATTAATGCAAAAATTTCGTGTTTTCGGGAGGATTGAACGATTCTGACACATATACGCTGAGCTGGGCAAACCCGTTCGAAACTTAAACCATCTCGATTATTGGTGTAAATCGATCTGTTGTTCGGTACAGATGTGCGAGGCGGCGTTTAACGCAAGAAATTCGTTTTTCGAGCCAAAATGTATAGTTTTGACACTATTATGTCGAGCTGATATGCCAGAATCGTTCGAAAATTGAGACATCTAGATTCTCGGTGGAGATCGATGTTTTGCTTCATACTGCTCCGCGAGTAAACGTGTAACGCGAGAATTCCTTATTCCGTGACAAGATGCAAAGTTTTAACTTTTTTATGTGAAGCTAAGATGACTCGGTGCAGATCGATGTTTCGTTTATTACAACCCGGCGAGACGACGTTTAATCAAGAATTTTGTTTTCCGAGACAAGTCGCATAGTTTGAACACTTTTATGTCGAGCTGAGACGTATGAATTGTTCGAAACTCGGGACATCTCGATTCTCGGTGTAGATAGATATTTTGTTCGATGAAGCTTTGCAGAACGACGTTAGCCGCAAGAGATTTGTCTTTCGACAGACAATACATAGTTTCAACACTTTTATGTCAAGCTGAGATGAATGATCGTTCGAAACTCGGGTAATCGCATTTCTCGATGCAGATCGATGTTTTGATCGATACGACCATGCGAGAAGACTTTAAACGCAAGATTTTCGATTTTCGACACGAAATTCAGAGGTTTAACACTTTTATGTCGAGCTGCGATGACAGAATCGTTCGAAACTCGGGACTTCTCGATTCTTGGTGAAGATCGATGTTTTGTTCGATACAACCGTGCGGGACGACGTTTACCGAAAGAGATTTGTTCTTCGAGACAAAATGCAGAGTTTTAACTATTATATGTCAAGCTAAGATGACAGAATCGTTTGTAATTCAGCACATCTCGATTCTCGGTGCAGATCGATGTTTTGTTTGAAACAACCAGGCAAGACGACGGTTAACGCAAGAATTTCGTTTTCCGAGACAAATCACATAGGTTCAACACTTCTACGTTGAGCTGAGATGACAGAATCGTTCAAAACTCGAGACATCTCGATTCTCGCTGATCGATTATTCGTACGAAAGAGCCGTGCAAAACGACGTTCAATGCAAGAATTTCGTGTTTGTGGACGAAATAAACGGTTTCAACACAGAGAAGTCGAGCTGAGGGTCCAGAATAGTTCAAAACTCGAAAAATCTCGATTTCCGGTGCAGATCGATGTTTTGTTCGATACAGCAGTGCTAGACGACGTTGACCGCAAGAGATTCGTTTTTCGAGAAAAGATGCATAGTTTTGACGTTTTTATGTCAAGCTGAGATGAATGATTGTTCGAAACTCAGGACATCTTATTTCTCGGTGCAGATCGATGTTCCGTTCGATACGACCATGTGAGAAGACGTTAAACGCGAGAATTTCGTTTTTCGAGACAAAATGCGGAGTTTTAACACTTTTATGTCGAGTTGAGATGACAGAATCGTTCGAAACTCGGGACATCTCGATTCTCGGTGTAGATCGGTGTTTTTTTTCGATACAACCGTGCGGGACGACGTTTACCGAAAGAGATTTGTTCTTCGAGACAAAATGCAGAGTTTTAACTATTATATGTCAAGCTAAGATGACAGAATCGTTTGTAATTCAGCACATCTCGATTCTCGGTGCAGATCGATGTTTTGTTTGAAACAACCAGGCAAGACGACGGTTAACGCAAGAATTTCGTTTTCCGAGACAAATCACATAGGTTAAACACTTCTACGTTGAGCTGAGATGACAGAATCGTTCGAAACTCGGGACATCTCGATTCTCGTCGATCGATTTTTCTTTCGATGGAGCCGTGCAAAACTTCGTTCAATGCAAGAAGTTCGTGTTTTTGGGAGAACTGAATGATTTTGACACACACATCCCTAGAGCTGAGTTTCCAGAAACGTTCGAAACTTGGGACATCTCGATTCTCGGTGTAGATCGGTGTTTTTTTTTATACAGCTGTGCGAGGTGAGTTCTAACGCGAGAAGTTCGTTTTTGAAGGCGAAATGCATAGTTTTAACACTTTTATGTCGAGATGAGATGACAGAATCGTTCGAAACTCGGGACATTTCGATTCTTGGTGAAGATCGATGTTTTGTTCGATACAACTGTGCGGGACGACGTTTACCGCAAGAATTTTGTTTTTCGAGACAAAATGCAGAGATTTAACACTCTTACGTCGAGCTGAGTTGACAGGATTGTTCGATATTCAGGACATCTCGATTATCGCTGGTCGATTTTTAGTGTGATACAGCTGGGCAAAATGCCGAATAACGCAAAAATTTCGCTTTTTCGGGAGGATTGAACGATTCTGACACATATACGCCGAGCTGGGCAGACCCGTTCGGAACTTAAACCATCTCGATTATTGGTGTAGACCGATCTGTTGTTCGGTAGAGATGTGCGAGGTGGCTTTTGAAGCAAGAAATTCGTTTTTCGAGCCGAAATGTATAGTTTTAACACTTTTATGTCGAGCTGAGATGCCAGAATCGTTCGAAAATTGAGACATCTAGATGGTGGAGATCGATGTTTTGCTTTATACTGCTGTCCGAGTGAACGTTTAACGCGGGAATTTCTTATTTCGTGACAAAATGTAAAGTTTTAACTATTTTATGTCATGCTAAGATGACAGAATCGTTTGTAATTCAGCACATCTCGATTCTCGGTGCAGATCGATGTTTCGCTTAATACAACCAGGCAAGACGACATTTAACGCAAGAATTTTGTTTTCCGAGACAAATCACATAGTTTCAACACTTCTACGTTGAGCCGAGATGACAGAATCGTTCAAAACTCGAGACATCTCGATTCTCGCTGATCAATTATTCGTACGAAAGAGCCGTGCAAAACGACGTTCGATGCAAGAATTTCGTGTTTGTGGACGAAATAAACGGTTTCAACACAGAGAAGTCGAGCTGAGGGTCCAGAATAGTTCAAAACTCGAAAAATCTTGATTTCCGGTGCAGATCGATGTTTTGTTCGATACAGCAGTGCTAGACGACGTTGACCGCAAGAGATTCGTTTTTCGAGAAAAGATGCATAGTTTTGACATTTATATGCCAAGCTGAGAGATGAATGATCGTTCGAAACTGAGGACATCTCATTTCTCGGTGCAGATCGATGTTCCGTTCGATACGACCATGTGAGAAGACGTTAAACGCGAGAATTTCGTTTTTCGAGACAAAATGCGGAGTTTTAACACTTTTATGTCGAGATGAGATGACAGAATCGTTCGAAACTCGGGACATTTCGATTCTTGGTGAAGATCGATGTTTTGTTCGATACAACTGTGCGGGACGACGTTTACCGCAAGAATGTTGTTTTTCGAGACAAAATGCAGAGATTTAACACTCTTAGGTCGAGCTGAGTTGACAGGATTGTTCGATATTCAGGACATCTCGATTATCGCTGGTCGATTTTTAGTGTGATACAGCTGGGCAAAATGCCGAATAACGCTAAAATTTTGCTTTTTCGGGAGGATTAAACGATTCTGACACATATACGCCGAGCTGGGCAGACCCGTTCGAAACTTAAACCATCTCGATTATTGGTGTAGACCGATCTGTTGTTCTGTAGAGATGTGCGAGGTGGCTTTTAACGCAAGAAATTCGTTTTTCGAGCCGAAATGTATAGTTTTAACACTGTGATGTCGAGCCGAGATGCCAGAATCGTTCGAAAATTGAGACATCTAGATGGTGGAGATCGATGTTTTGCTTAATACTGCTGTCCGAGTGAACGTGTAACGCGGGAATTTCTTATTTCGTGACAAAATGTAAAGTTTTAACTATTTTATGTCATGCTAAGATGACAGAATCGTTTGTAATTCAGCACATCTCGATTCTCGGTGCAGATCGATGTTTTGTTTGATACAACCAGGCAAGACGACGTTTAACGCAAGAATTTCGTTTTCCGAGAAAAATCACATAGTTTCAACTCTTCTACGTTGAGCTGAGATAAGAGAATCGTTCAAAACTCGAGACATCTCGATTCTCGCTGATCGAGTATTCGTACGGAAGAGACGTGCAAAACGACGTTCAATGCAAGAATTTCGTGTTTGTGGACGAAATAAACGGTTTCAACACAGAGAAGTCGAGCTGAGGGTCCAGAATAGTTCAAAACTCGAAAAATCTCGATTCCCGGTGCAGATCGATGTTTTGTTGGATACAGCAGTGCAAGAAGACGTTTAACGCAAGAATTTCGTTTTTCGAGACAAAATGCAGAGTTTGTACACTTTTATGTCGAGCTGAGATGAATGATCGTTCGAAACTCGGGTAATCGCATTTCTCGGTGCAGATCGATGTTTTGATCGATACGACCATGCGAGAAGACTTTAAACGCAAGATTTCCGATTTTCGACACGAAATTCAGAGGTTTAACACTTTTATGTCGAGCTGCGATGACAGAATCGTTCGAAACTCGGGACTTCTCGATTCTTGGTGAAGATCGATGTTTTTTTCGATACAACCGTGCGGGACGACGTTTACCGAAAGAGATTCGTTTTTCGAGACAAAATGCAGTTTCAACACTTTGACGTCGAGCTGAGATGACAGAATAGTTTGGAACTCAGGACATCTCGATTATCGCTGGTCGATTTTTCGTGTGATACGGCTGGGCGAAATGCCGATTAATGCAAAAATTTCGTGTTTCCGGAAAGATTAAACGATTCTGACACATATACGCTGAGCTGGGCAGACCCGTTCAAAACTTAAATCATCTCGATTATTGAGGTAGATCGATCTGTTGTTCGGTACAGATGTGCGAGGTGGCGTTTAACGCAAGAAATTCGTTTTTCGAGCCAAAATGTATAGTTTTAACACTTTTACGTCGAGCTGAGATGCCAGAATCGTTCAAAAATTGAGACATCTAGATTCTCGGTGGAGATCGATGTTTTGCTTTATA